>OY284471.1:2925626-5348973 GCA_958336335.1 Dilophus febrilis | reverse complement strand
TTATGATAAAAAACCAGATAAAATTTATTTTCAATTAAATTATGTAATGCCAACGAATACGTACATGAATTATTTTAATTTATTTTTAGAATTTGATAGTCAATTTGAGGTGAGTTATATTTAAAATCCATTACCAAAATCAATTTGTCAAGTATTGTAAAAATTCTCATAGAAACTAAACGTTTCCCTATTCAACATTCACTCATGATTCTATCCTTATGAGAACCAAACCTGCTTATCTCATTAATTTTCCATTTCACTGAAGTACTATCGCAATTTTGTGTTTTATTAACAGTACTCAATATCGAATTAATGACCAGATTGTATATAATTTTGTCAAAATTATGTAAAATATTCATAATATAAATTTTTTTTACCGAAAACAATATAGTAAAAATATAATAATAAATAAAAATTGACTCACCGGAATTCCATTTAATTGTTTTGGTAACCGTCTTCATTGTTTGCTTAATTATAATCTACATCTAAACTTCAAATCTACGTCTAAATTTCATGCATTGGTTTTATTTTTGTAGTTGATTTGCCAATTAAAACCACCAGTGGCTCTTGATTATATGAATATGAATACGGTATATATGGGTTATGAATACGGTGTGGTTTTGAATGTATACATGATTTTTCCTTGTATAATGCCAAAATTAAATCCATTCTTAAATAAATCCCGGTGTTTTGATTTTGATTGTGATGTATTATAGTTTTTTTGATTTTGCTTATTGGATTTTTGAACTAATTTTTTGCTTAATTATAATCTACTTCTACAGTTCGCATCTACTTCTAAATTTTAGCATCTACGTCTAAATTTCATGCATTGATTTCTTTCTTTGATTTTGTTTGGTATTCGATTTGCCAATTAAAACCACCGGTGGCTCTTGATTATATGAATATGTTATGGTTATGAATACGGTTTGGTTTTGAATTTTTGAATTACATTGACGAATGGTCTTCAATTTGCTTAAATGA
The DNA here is from genome assembly GCA_958336335.1 of Dilophus febrilis. Lineage (NCBI taxonomy): Eukaryota > Metazoa > Arthropoda > Insecta > Diptera > Bibionidae > Dilophus > Dilophus febrilis. The sequence continues at coordinate 5,347,992 of OY284471.1, read as the reverse complement.
ATCCCCGTGTTTTGATAATTTGTTGTTAATGATTTTGATTTTGATTGTGATTTATGTTAGTTTTTTTTGATTTTGGTTATTGGATTTTTGAACTTATATTTTGCTTAATTATAATCTACTTCTAAATTTTACATCTACGTTTAAATTTCATGCATTGATTTCTTTCTTTGATTTTGTTTTGTAGTCGATTTGCCAATTAAAACCACCAGTGGCTGTTCTATTAATAAAAGAAATATTACCGATAAATAATTTTCTAAATGGTGTATTAACAATAAAGGGTGGATTCACATTGGAACAACATAAACAATTTTATTGCCCATACTTTGGACGTCCCCATTTAAAAACACATTTTAATCGTAATTTATTACGTGAAAACAGTTCGAATTTTATTGATTATGAACTGGAAAATATTGAAAAACAAATGGATTTGAATCCGGGTCGTATAAAATTTGAAAAAAAATCATTTAAATGGTCAAATTTCGATGGATATCATGGAATGGCTAATGATAATAATGTTAATAAACATAAAACCATTCAAATTAATATTGAAATTGATATTAATCCAATTGAATTACGTTATCAAAAAACATTTTGGCAACAATTACAATCAATATGGATTCAATATCTGTCATTATTAATTGTTTTCATATGGTTTGGTAATCAAATTAAATATTATATATTTTCAAAACAATTAATAATGACAATGGAAATTAAACCATGGCGAAATAAATTAAAATTAGATTAAATATAATATATAAATATATATAATTAAGAATAATAATTATGATAACAAATATTGTAAAAATTTTACCTGTTTTTGTTTGTTTTGTTCATTTCTTCTTCTATTCTTCACTTAACTTAAAAATAATATTTTATAATTATATTTTTCTATTTATATTATTATCATTTATTACATATTTGGTTTTTATTTATAACTTAAAATTAATTGGTTTATCACTGATATGGTTAATGTTATTGTTATTATTATTATTATCGACTGGTATCATTAACGAATTTGTATTTACATTTAAATCGTCTAATGCACGATTATCTTCTAATATTATTGTTGTATTTGGATAATGATCCAATTGGGCAAATAAATAACGATAATCATATTTGCCAACGGAATTCTATAATAGAAAAAAACGAAAATTAAAGAAAATTAATATGATTTATTTAATTTATAAGCTTTAAACAATATTTTTATAGTAAGATTTCTTCTACGAGTTCGTATAGCTTAAGGAAAATCTCAAATATGCCGACTATTAGAGGTTTGAATGATAATTGTACCAAAAATAAATAAATTACCTGTCGCACTTCCAAATGTACAGTTGCTTTATTTCTAATACCCTGTATATAAAAGAGCATACGCATATGTTTAACACCATTACGTTCATAAACTGAATGAGCAACATGTTGACGACGTCGCCTTCTTGTTTCTTCACCATAACCTTTTATTGGTTGTCCAAGAGCATCTTGAATTTTCGGTTCCTAATCAAATATGTCAATCAATTTAAATAAGAGTATAAATTAAAAGAAATAATGTCTAAATAACCAATCATAATAACAAAAAAACTAAATACTTACATTAACACAACGGTCTAATGCCATTGAATAAACGTTATTCGGGCTGCTGGATGACATCAATTCACGAAATATAGCAAAAAACATAATTCCTGTAACGGCAACACCCAATACAATAACACCCATATAACTAATTGTTTTTGTATTTTCTTTAACACGTTCTCCCAATGGTTTTACATCATTGGATATATCCGATTGATATTTTTTTGTTGTAATTGCTGCTGTACTGGTATTCTTTTCATTTTTATCACGAAATCTTATTTGTGTGGTTGTCAATGGACGCCAATGGACCAATGATTGATATTTATATGAATATTGTACTGTTGCTAATTGTTTTATCAATTTCCATGGATGATGATGATGATGATTTAATAATGGACGAAATATTAACAAAGTCATTTCCTTTAATTTCCTATATATATTTATTTTTTCACCCCACAGCTTTCTGTTTCAATAAATTAATAAATAAAATACAATATATTATAATGAAATATTCCGGTGATAATGCAAATTAAATTAGCACACTTAATATATTAATGTATATAATGGAAATAGAAGTAAATACAGGGTAATTTTTATATGCATTCTGTTGAAAAATTAATAGTGGGTGATTTTTTATATATCTATAGATCTATTTTTGGACTGATTTCGATGAAATCTCAAAATAAAATACCCTAGCCAACATAATAAAACCCATACCATTATCTATTTTTGTACAATATAATATCTACTGTATTATGAAAAGAAAATCAATCAAAAAATTATGTTATTTATGGGTTGTTGTTTTGCACACCTTAATTTTCCATCGATTGTTTTTCCATTTAAAATAATGGGTGAAACTCTGTTGCTAAAATAAAGTGTGGCCTTCACGAATAATAATAGAAATAAAAATGATTTACTAAAAATAGATTACAATAATAATAATAATAATAATAAAAAAAAAAGACATGACCAAGATATAATGCGTAGGTGTAAAGAAGCCGCTCCTTAAAAATGTCCCTATGTTATATATAAATACATAACTGTATTTTCTGCTTAACTTATAAAAACTAAAATCATTATAAATTAGTTTTGAATTGAATATTTACCTGTTTAGAGTTTTTCCGTTTTCTTTTTTCTTTTTTTTTTTATATAATAATTCAAAGTGATAAAAAAATTTTGATTATTTGTTACTGATTTTCTTCAATAATCGGCACTGTGAGGTAATCCAATGTTTTTTTACACTTGTTTCTTGTATTTTATTGCAGATTTGCATTAAATACCTATATACAATTTAATTAATTATTATTATTATTATTTTTAATCATTAAGATTAGTGATTAGTGATAAGATTTAATTTAAAATTAGAATAAATGCAAAAATAAAAAAAAACTTACTTCAGATGAAAAAAAAAAAAACTGATTTCCAACAACCGGCACTGAGGGTGATCCAAATCTTTTTTTTTTTACACTATTTTCTATATTTTTTCTGCTTTTCCATTAAAATTTATATTATATAATTAATTATTATTATTTATTTTAACTAATTAACATTAGTGATTAGTGATTAGTGATAAGATTGATTTTATTTTAATTAAATACGCAATAAAAAAAAACTCACTTCACAAATTTGATGGCATTTTTTTGATGGCGTTTTTCGTCGGCCATATTTCTTTTTTTGTTGTTGCGTCGTTGATGTGTGGTGGTATTCTAATATCAAAAAAAATTTTCGCTTGTTGTTGATGGATTCCTATATTTTATTTATGTAGAGTTAAAAAAAAAATTATAGTTGAATTATTTATCTTATTTAATTATTATTTATTGAAAATTTTAATTTTATATTTAAAAAAAAACAATGAAATATTAATTTTGTTATATTTCCAATGATATAAAAAAAAGAAAATTAATATTTTTTCATTTTTATTCGCCCTATATGGTAATACTTTAATATTTATATTCATTATTCATTCCGAAAATGCGAAATGAATTCAACCAAATAAAAAAAAAAGAGAACATTCAGTTTCTGTAAGGTTTTTATTTAAAAAATTAAATTAAAAAATTGCAGTGTAGTGTGTTATTATTTTTATTGCTGTGTATTTCTTTATTCATAAATAATCTTCTTAAATTGGTTTGGTTATTGCTTGATGTTTGTTTGTATAATAAAATCAGTGATAAAAATAAAATTTTAATTAATTAATTTATTTATTTTATTTAATATTTATGTGTTTTTTTTATCGGTTGTTTGTTTTTATAATAATTAATGTTATTAAATTGTTTTAATTTTAATAAAGTGAAAATTCCATACATATCAAAGCAAAAGTTATAAGATTTTTGTTTTTTGTTGAAAAAAAAAAAAAAATTCTTATTTTTATCTATGCAAATTTTTTTTTTTTTTGTTTTTTCCCTATTGAAAATTTTCTAATGATGTGAATATAATTTGTTTTAAAATTAAAAGGAATGTAATTAAATTAAATTGTTAAATATAATTTAAATATTTTATAATTAATTTTTTTATTTATGATTACGTCGACGATATTATTATTATATTAACTATAAACGACCGCGATGACGACGATGATGATGTTGACGATACCTTGAAATGCGGTTTGTTTTTTTTTTTATTTTTTGTTTTTGCAGTAATGCCACAGATAGATTTTGCAAAAATTGTTGTTGTTTGTGATTATATCAATATATCGAATGTAATAAAATAACGTAATAATAATAAATAAATAATAAAAAATTGATTGATTTCCTTTTTGATTTGATTTAATTATATTAATAGAAGAAAAATATAGTGATAAAAAATGTAAAATAATAATACATATTATTGTTGTGTTGTGTTTTGTCAATTTATTACATTGTTGAATGTAAATATATCATGAATATAGATAAATAAATATATATTACAATATAATGTACAAGGTAATCGTCATTAAGTAACCTGACCTGGCTGATACAGCGGTGACAATATTCCAACACAATTTATAGTCCACCCATTTGATCGTAGAATAACAAAATAATTTCATGTTTTGTGATAAGATAAATGTGGATAATGGATATTGTGTATAAGAATCAAGTAAAAAGAACAATTTGATATTCATAATACATTTTGAACCAAAAAAATAGAAATAAAACACCTTAGAATCCTCACCACATCGCTTCAAAGTTATATACAGACGTCATAATCCAATATTTTTGTTTTTTTTTTGTTTATTTGTTGTTGTTCTTTCTAGTGACAATTATATTATTATAGTCACTTTTAATAATAAATAAACTACGATAAATACAGAATATATAACAACAACTAATAATAATAATACAAATAATAATAAAAGGCTATAATAATGGATTGGATAATTAATGATGAATTGGGATTAACGGTTGGTGATGTATTTGGACTTACAGCTGCATCGGCTATGGTTATCGGTGGTATTATACCATATATTCCACAATATCGTCAAATAAAACGTACACAAGATGCTGAAGGATTTTCATTGCATGTATGCCTTGCATTACTAGTTGCAAATTCGCTTAGGATATTATTTTGGTAAGTTTTACACAATTTTTCAAAATAGATTAGACAAAAAAAAAACACAATATTTCCATCTTATACAATCTATATTTTATCTTTTAACATTTGATAATAAAAGATGTTCTATATCTATATATATATATTTATAACATTGACGATGACAATCGCGACGACGAAGACGACGACGACGACGACCTATTTCTATCTTATATTTTTAAATATTTATGACGAAAAGTTTTATTTATAATACGTATTTAGATTAAATAAACAATTACATTATTTTTTTTTGCACAAATTTTGAACGCAAGTCACCCAACAAAATACAAAATAAATGTATAGAAAATTATTTGTATACAATAAAATTGTGTACTTTTAAACTTTTTAAACTTTTTTTTATAAGCCAAAAGTGCAAATTTTTTAAATCAAAAATAGAAAAACAATAATATAATTAATGTGTGTGTGTGTGTGTGTGTGTGGGGTTTGTTTTCCATATAAATCACTTTGCATTCCACATCAGTATGAATTGTTTTTTTAATCATTTGTAGAAAAAAATAAATAAACAATCTCACAAAATACATTGATAAATAAATGCGATTATATTATAATATATATTTTATAGATTTAATTATATATATATATGCACTTTATGCACAATAATGCAAAAAGGTTATAAATATTTAAGATTATTACTCATGCATTTGAAGAAAAATGTATAGGAAGAAAAGATTATCGTAGAAGAGCAGCTTAAGTTTATTATTTTTTTCTTTTTTTTTGATAGTATATTGAAATAAAATTCAATTGAACAACAGATAAGAAGCTATAAGAGATAAGAGATATAAATAATAGTCTATTATTCATTATATGATAGTTGACATCAACAGAAAATTATACAGAATTAACTTAAGCTGATTGTAAAGAATTTCCTTAAGCAAATTATACAGAATTTTCTACAGCAAAATTAATAGAATTTCCTACAGAAAATTATACGGCGACTTTCTTACAGAAAGTGTTATAGAATTTCTTACAGAGAATTGAATAGAATTTACTGTAAAAGATTGTATAGAATTTCCTTAAATAAATCTTAAGCTATTCTTAAGCAAATTATACAGAATATTCTTCATCAAATTAGACAGAATTTCCTTAAGCAAATTAGACAGAATTTCCTTAAGCAAATTAGACAGAATTTCCTTAAGCAAATTAGACAGAATTTCCTTAAGCAAATAATAAAGAATTTCCTTAAGCCAATAATAAAGAATTTCCTACAGTAAATTATAAAGAATTTCCTACCGAATAGAATTTACTGTAAAAGATTGTATAGAATTTCCTTAAGTAAATCTTAAGCTATTCTTAAGCAAATTAAATAGAATATTCTTTAACAAATGAGACAGAATCTCCTTAATCAGATTATACAGAATTTCATACAGAAAATTATACAGACTTTCTTACAGAAAGTTTTATAGAACTTCCTTAACAAGTGAAACAGAATATTCTTTATCAAATTAGACAGAATTTCCTTAAGCAAATTATACAGAACTTCCTTTGTAAAATTATACAGATTTTCCTTTGTAAAATTATACAGAATTTCCTTAAGCAAATTATACAGAATTTCCTTAAGCAAATTATACAGAATTTCCTTAAGCAAATTATACAGACTTTCTTAGAGAAAGTTTTATAGAATTTCCTACAGAGAATTGAATAGAATTTACTGTATAAGATTGTATAGAATTTCCTACAGAGAATTGAATAGAATTTACTGTAAAAGATTGTATAGAATTTCCTTAAGTAAATCTTAAGCAAATTATACAGAATGTTCTTTATCAAATTATACAGAATTTCCTACAGCAAAATTAATAGAATTTCTTGCAGAAAATTATACAGACTTTTTTACAGAAAGTTTTATAGAGTTTCCTACAGTGAATTGAATAGAATTTTTGCTACAAAAATGTGCATAGAATTTCCTAAACAAGTGAAACAGAATATTCTTTATCCAATTATTCAGAATTTCTTTAATTAAATTAGACAGAATTTCCTTAAGCAAATTATACAGAATTTCCTACAGCAAAATTAATAGAATTTCTTACAGAAAGTTGTATAGAATTTCCTACCGAGAATTGAATATAATTTACTGTAAAAGATTGTATAGAAATTCCTTAAGTAAATCTTAAGCTATTCTTAATCAAATTATACAGAATTTTTTACAGCGCAAATTAATAGAATTTCATACAGAAAATTGTATAGACTTTCTTACAGAAAGTTTTATAGAATTTCCTACAGTGAATTCAATAGAATTTACTGTAAAAGATTTTATAGAATTTCCTTAAGTTAATCTTAAGCTATTCTGAAACAAATTAAATAGAATATTCTTTATCAAATTAGATAGAATATCCTTATGCAAATTGTACAGAATTTCCTACAGCAAAATTATTTAGAATTTCCTGCAGAAAATTAGCAGATAGTGTAGAATGGTAAGTACCGGATCTGACTTTAAAAAACAAAAAATCTTATATATATATATAACAATATGATAAGATTTTATTATTATTATATTTATTATTATTTATTATCACTAAATCCAATTATATAGAACAAAATATCTTTGTTAATATTCAACAATGATAACATAATATTTCTATACATCAACAATTTTGTTATTTAAATAAAAATATAATGAAATAAATTTTTAATAAATTAATTTATTATTAAATTAAATCAATTTGTTCATATTTATACAATTTTTTTGTATATTAAATATATATATTTTTGACTGTGTTTAGATCTCTTTATCTCTTTGTGATGATAAATAATATTAAATGAAAATATTCTATTATTTATATATGGTGATGATGATGATTTAATGATTATATTTTAATTCTATTGAATAATAAAAGATTTATTTATATATATACAAATATGTTCTTTCATCATTCATAAAATATGGATATGGATAATTATTTGTTTTACAGAAAATTACAGAAACAAAAAAAAAAACATCATTAAAATAAAATAAATAAAATATTACAATAATTAAAAACTATAAATAAATAATATAGAATATTTTTTGTAAATTTGCACACGATTTGAAATCTTATATATAAAATATACGATTTTTTTATATAATTATTTACATTTACAAATATTTAAAATAGCTCGTATTATAATATATCATCATGTATTTATATCATTCCGTTTCTCGTTTTTTTTGTTATAAAACTTTGTGATTTTTTTCACAAAAATTGATTTTAAATAAAAAAAAATATAGGTAAAATTAATTTTGTAATAATTTTCCATTATAATATATTTAGTTCTATATTTTTGCGGTTGTTGACGACGTTATTATCGTTGTCGTTGAATAGATTTTTAGGTTTTGATAAGAGCCCACTTTATTTATTTATTGTTGTCGTTAAATGCGAATATCACTTTGCTATATTTTACAATTTCTTTTCTTCTACTATATATAACTGCTCTCAATAAGTACACTTTTTATCGTTATATACCATATATTGTAAAAAATAATATACAGAAATCTTACAGGATTATTATGTAGGTAAGAGCCTGTTTTATAGAAAAAGTAATATAGGTTTTTGTAAAAATGTATAAAGAAATGAAAATGAATGCCCTGGATATATTTTTAAAAATTCTTGACTTTGTTTTAAAAAACATAAACATTTTTCCATATAAACAAATTCCAATATAATATAATATTAACCTTTCTATTAATTATAGTAGTATAAATTGATTGATTGCGAATTGCGATTCATATCCGAATCAAAATTTAATTGTTGTTGTTGCCCTGAAATAATTATATTTGTTTTTTTTTTATAATTGATAAATGAATATCAACAAATTGATAATTGATAAATTCAATTGACATATTTTCATATATAATCATACAAAAAATATATTTTCCTTCTGTAGTTATAGTCTATTTCAGATGACATTCAACAATCATCATTTATTTATTTTATTTTATAAATATATAGCTATTATAGCTATAATAATTTATTTATATTTCATAATGAAAAAACATCTCTGATAATCTATCATTTATTTTAAAAACGATGACAATTAAATTATCATTTTTTAAAATTTTTTATCATTTTTTATCATTTTAATATTATAAAGACTAATAATATTTATAAAGATATTTTTTTTTGGATACAGAAGAAGAAATATATTTATTATTTATTCATTTAATCTTTAATCAACGTCTGGTTTAACTTTAAAAATGAAAAATTTAATTTAATATCTATTGCATTCATAAATAACGTACACAAAAACACACAATTCGGATAATAAATTCAACAAATAACAAAAACAAACATTAAATTCGGTAATGCGACGACGAGTTTCTTATCAAATATTTGATGATTTAGTAAATTTTACTAAATTATAAATACATTTACCATATATATATATATATATAAATTTAATTAATTGATAAGGATTTCAAATTGGAATTTTGTTATTTTTTTAAAAAATTATTATAATCATGATGCGACGATTCAAATAATAAACGGACGGACGGACAGACGGACGGACGGATGATATCAAAACAAATAACTTGAATTTATATTTATATGTGATAAATTATAGGTTTTTAAAGATTTTTTTTTTATTGTATACATATGTCGCCAAATCTTATTAGTCTTGTTTATTTATTTATTACAGAGATAAACGCACGTAAAGATAAGTAAAAAGATTTCAAAAATGTAAAACGATTTCTATATAAACAATTCCTATGCTGTTTGGAATCGTTACGATTATTTTTCAATGGGGGAAAAAATAGACAAAATTCAATGGGGAATCATTCTCGCAAAGTATTTTGAATATATTTTTCTTCCTTATAAAGATTATAATATATATTCTGGGATAGAATAGTTTTGAGAATATAATTTAAAAAAAAAAAAGGGAAAAATTCAATCGCGAGGACACAGGAAAATGTGTTTTCTATTTATAGACTGAGTGTCGGACTCCCGTCACTATAAGACATCCTATACCAACTTAAAAACCTCTCCCACCGGGGTTGGGGTTCTTATGAAACCCCCTGCAACGGCGACCATAAAGATCTATTGTACTGTACCACTCCTCTTCTTTTTTTTTTTTGCACAAGTCTTTCAAATTATGGGACTGCTTTGACGACCGCTTTTATTGCAAGGTTTGTTTTTTAAAAATCCACTTTTTCCTATAAAGTTTTTCCCTATATAGATATAACCTTCTTTTTATACACGCAGAGCGCTGGACATTTTGCAGAGCGAGTATTGCCAGCCAGGAAAATGTGTTTAAATAATTTAAAAAAGTATTTTGTGGCTGTTTCTTTATTAGAATAAAATATCCATGGTTCTTTATATAGAAATAAAATCGTTCATTTCATAAATATAGATCAAAATTTGCAATATGATTTGTTAAAAAAAAAAAAATCCTCTCTATAAATATTCATTGAGTTTTCTGCATGATAACATCATCCAAAGACTCAGAATGGATGGCTGATAATAGTATATTTGAATGTATTCTTTATCAATAAAATCTAAACATTTACGAAGAAATCTAAACATTTAGATCATATCTAAAGAGCCGAACGATAGATGAACTATAATGTGATTATTTTGCTATTAGAATATAATTTAATATGACAAAAATCCTTTGAATATATACCCCAAATAGATTTTCCAACACACAATGAATTTGAAGTACAAAAGTCTCCTTAATGATTATTGTAATTTTGCTTACCGCAAAGTTATCAAATCTGCGCGAACTAATAGCACATATAGCGATAGAACCAGGTTAATGTTTAATGTTCTAGATCTAGATAAGAATAAAATAAAATTGCATAAGGTTTTGTTTGGAAAAAAATTGAAAATGTAATAATTTGATATAAAAAATATTTAATATTCATAGACTTTTCCCGGGGAAAACCATTAAAAATTGTATTAAATTTATTACGTTCAAAAACCTTTTACTTGCTGTCCATACGAATTTTTCTGATAAAATCCATTTTTAAAATAAATTTAAACACCAAACTCACTTGAAAATTCTTGGAACATAAAGAACATTTCATATCTTGAAATAGAAAACATAAAAATACTTATAAATTTTTTTAACCAATTTGAATCAATGAATGTGAATGTCCAGGAGCTGTTTCTAAAACGGTTTAGATTTTATAACTATAAAATACCATTAAAACTCTATCCGATTTGAGATTCTATACGATTTGAGTTTGAAGAAAATCAATTGAAAGGAAAATTTAATTATAATATGATTAAAAATTTGATAATTTGAGATTGTTTTTTTGAATGGGTTTAATCTCAAACATATTATTCAAATAAATAGATATATAATCGTCTTCCAAAAACCATATTTAAATAGTATAAACATCATAATAATAACAACAACCCACATGATTACATATATATATATAATAAATTAATTCTTATTGTTACATTTTTTTTAACATACAATATAACAAAATGATAAAATAAAACCCGCGTGATTATATTCTTAATTAAACAAATCCTCTATGCGTTTTATCACATCACATCACATCACATTAAAATTTTACGCATAAACATTTCAAATTGGAGAGACAAAATAATTAATTTTTCTTTAGACCAATGTCGTAAATTTTAAATATTAATAATTATTATGTTATTAAAAATGTATTACAACTGACTTAAATATTAAGATAAATAGATGCATTTACATTGTAATTGTTTATTTATCCTATTATAATTATTATTATTATGATAAGTAAAGTTAGTATATTTAGTATATGCGATTTATGAGCCGTTTATCAGCACAAGTTTTATATGAATATATATTCGAATACAAAAGTTGACGTAAAAAATTGTTTTTTAGAAAGAATTTTAAATGATTTAATAAATAAAAATAAATTATAAATTGCTATACAACCAACAATCTTTGGTTTTAGCGTCCAACAACAGTCTTCTGTTGTTAATTTCTTAATTTGTTACGGCTTTTACGGTGTCGGTAATTAGCCGACATACGACCAACCGCAAGCGGAAAATACAATTCTGTGTTAAAATTCAGATTCGAAAAATAACCGAAAACACAAAACATATTTTTTATGCATTCAATATAGGATTATTCGAACCCACGACCCCGAAAATTTCGTTAGAATTTTTAGGTTGGCATTTTTTTTAACATTTACACCACAGAGTTATATTTTTGATTTATAAATATGCGATAATATCACCAAAATATATATTATAGTTTTTATTAAAAGTCGTTAAAATATATAGTTAGAGTTTAGTCAAAACTAAACAAATAAAACCCTATTAATGATGATATCTATATAGATCTATGTGCCGGAAGGTCTTTCAATTTTACTTTACTAATATTCTATAGTATTGTAATACAACAAAACAAATATAATCGGATGTGATTAAATTATTTTTTATACAATATATAGAGATGTCTGTGAATGTTAATTTTTATAATCTTATTCATTTACTTCTATTATATAGAAAAAATTAACATAATATTTTAAATTGCATAAATTATATATAGAAAGAAAAAAATAATGTCTTTATTTATTAGTATATGTAAAAAATTGTCTACATAACAATTCGAAACAAGTTGGAATATACGATAAATATATGGTCGAATGATGACTAATGTAATGTATTTAAATAATATATAGTAATATTTAAAATATATTAAAAATCATTAAAATTCCATATTTAAAAATCATTACGTAATTTTTATTATAATTAATTATATATATATAGTAAATAGTTAGACAAAATTAAATATATAGAAATCATCATGAAATAAATGTTTGTGCGGGTTTGTTTGGTATGGAAAATATCTTATATAAGATACAATAAACAAATATTGGTGGGGTCTGAAGGAGTTTTATTCGATTTTATATAGTGAATTTTTGTAAAATTTGACCACAAACCACAAATTGTTCTGTTCTACTACTACTACTGTATACAAATATGAGTAAGATTTTATTTATAACTTTTGAAATCTTTATTTATTCTTCTAAATCTAAATCATCACCCTCAAAAGGATCCCTTCCTGATGCAATGCCAACGCTTTTTCCAATTTTCAAAACATTGTTTATACTCGTCTTAATCAAATTATCGCCATCAGTTCCCTGTTCGATTTGGCTTTTATCTCTTCAATCGTGTCAAAACGGTGTCCTGTAGCGGTCTCTTAAGCTTAGCCAGAAAGCCAGAAGTCACGATTAAAGTCGTATCTCCAGTTATGATGCGTCTCATTTTGTTTTGATAGTCTAAAGCATTATTTCACACTCTACAACGCGACGATGGTTTTCCATTAAATTGAGCATTTTTGCTCAATCGCGATTTGACTTTAGTGCGGCACAAAATGTCTTTTAAAATGGTGTTCACTGACCCATTTGAAATTCCAACAATATCAGCAAGCTCTGTATAGTATAGTCAATCGACGATTTTGCAGCGCACCAATTCTTTGATTTTGTTGACGTGCAGCTCATCAGTAGAGATTCTTGGTCGTGTCTTTGATGTGGTTCGTCTTCAACGCGTATGAACGGCCTTCTTTGAACAATTTGTGTCAATCGAAAACACTTGCTCATCGACTTCTCACCAAAGGCCTTCGCTGCACCATCCTGAACGTTTCGGCGGTCGATATTTCATTTCGTGCACAACATTTACTTAAAACAAACAAATCGAATAAACAACTTTTCTTTGTTCACACACACACACATACACACGTAACTACTACAGCAATGAACCAATTGACTTAAAATTTGTCACAGATGTCCATAACAGTACTATACCTACGTAAAAATAAAAGGATTTGTCCAAATAGATAAACCAGGGGAAGTTTAAATTGAAAAGTCTTACTCATATTTGTATACAAAGTATAGTATTAACGTGTATATATTATATTATACAATTGCATATTTATAAACGTGCATTTTCCATTGTAAATTATTTTCCGACGACGACATGCATGTCATAAGTCATATACATATATATAATAATACTGAATATTTTGCATATATATACGCAATATCATATGAATGAATGAATGAATATATATTTAAAATGATTACGTATATATATAGGTATATTTGTGCAATTTATGTGAAAATAAAAAGTGAATATATACCATATATAAAGTAAATATAAGAATATATTGATTTTTTTATTTTTAATTTGGAATTCTGAAGGCTTCTTCTTCTTTCAATTTGCCGTTTTGCAAAATGTTTGTTTATTTTTTGATATCGTGGCTATATTTACATAAAAAAGTTTTTCTTTTTAAATTGCATAAATGATTTTTTTTCTGTATTATTTTGAAATATCCTATACAATAAAAGAATGAATCATGATGATGATGAATAAAAAAAGATATGAAATGAAAAATCTTAAAGAAAATTACTATATTATGAAAATGTTTGTGTGGAAATATTCTATATATATATATATCTCTATGTTTCTTCAAATAAAATAAAAAAAAGGCACACAATCAGTCAGTCAGTCAGTCAGGCAGGTGTTCTTTCCATGACCTTAATATTTAATTCTATATGTTTATTTATATTTTGGTTTCTTGTTATTCAAACACCGCATAATAAATACAAAAAAAAAAAAAAAAAAAAACGACATCAAACATCAATTTTCATTTATTGATATCCGCATATTCAGAAAATATATCAGATTTTTTTTTTTGTTTATATCAACAATATAGATTTGTTTATTTGTGCGTAGGTCTCTAAATGAAATGAAATAAAATAAATTAAAAAATGATATAGTAAAATATACTATATGATCTTGAAGAGTTCTAAAAAAAAAATTATAATAGTCATCATATGTTGAAAGATCTTGAGAAAAATTCTTGAATACAACAACACAAAAACAAAAAAAAATATTGAATATTTAGTAACAGAAAACAAAAATATATATGATGATTGGAATATTAACGATATTTCCTTCAAATTTTTTAGATTTTTTACGTATCCAACAAATTATTACATCATTATATTATTATATTATTATTATTGCCTTTATAATTTTATTTATTTTTAGAAAATATATATGTATTTGTATTTGTAGAAAAATTCTTTTTTTTTTTTTTTCCAAGATTATTTAATAACCAACCAATTTCCTGTGTGTGATGATGATGATGATCATAGATGAATGATAAATATATATAAATATATCAAAGCATATAAAATCAATGTGAATTTCCTGTCATGTCATTTTCTTCATCTGCCATTTATTTTTAAATTTTTGGTTTAGTTTTCTCATATTTAATGGTTATTTATTATTATTACAATATTATTCTGTTAATTTATTATCAGAATTTATGTATTTTAAATACACACGGTCTTTGGCATACTAAAGAATAAAGCATTTTCCGAGAAAATCTTCTATGTGAAGAAATTCTATGTGAAGAAAAAAAACGATCAGAGAAAACAACAAAAAAGGTCTATAAAAAAAACTTCTGTATAAAAGGGATGATTAAGTCTCCATCCTTACATCAATCCTTACACTTTAATGCCTTTCATATATGAATTTTCCCGGGAAAAACCGTGAAAATCATTCCCAATCATTCAAAGAAATTTCTATAATAATAATAATATTATGGAAAATATAGAAAAATAACTTTTGAAATTTTGTCCACAATCCAAACGAAACGCAAGACTCTGGAGTAGTAGGACAGGAGTAGGACGTTCAAAAATAATATTTACATGATCTCTTTAAGAATTTTATAGTATTTGATTAACATTTCCAAATCTAATTAAATCCGCGGATGATACATACAACAAAAACTGTTTTATATAGTAACATATTTTCATTCTTTTTTGTGGATAGATTTTTCAAAACTCGACCGCAAAAACATTTTTAGCTTATACATAACTCTTTATTAATTAATATTTAATTTATTTTCTTTTTTATTCTATTACCCTTATATATATAGGTTTAAAAAACGTTATGAGCTTCCATTATTAATACAAAGTATTGTGATGAATATAACAATGTTCCTAATGATACATTTATGTGTTAAAGTAAAACGACTTGGTGCAATTATGATAACAAGAGATCGTGTATTTGCAGGTAATTAAACAATTTATTAAAGTTTATTTATATGTCATTTATATTTAGATAAATAAAATATATCCTTTCCCCAATGTGATTATTATTGTCGTGTATTTTTATTATACAATACAAACATAAAAAAAACGCTAAAATTCAAAGTACTGCGGTTTATAATTTAATTATATCTATATTGCGATAAACACATAAACGTAAAAAAAAAAAGACATTTTTGTGTTTTGTGTTTTTCGTTATTAAATAATAAACCAAAACGTGCAGGTAAAAAAAAGTTTTATTATATATATATATATTTAGAATATAATAAGGTTTATTAATAAATAAATAAATCTAAATTTTTGTATATTCTATATATATGTATTATTTATTATTATTTAATGTATATTTAGTGTACAAAAAATATAATAAATAATATAAAAAAAATTATGTGCAAGTTTTTATATTGATTTTTTTTTTAAATGTTTCTATATATATATATTACTATTATTTATTTTTTTTGATATTATAAATTAAAATTATATTATAATGTAACGTATTTGAATATATATGTATGTGGAAATGAAAATGCACAAACACACGAATATTTATATTGCAGTAAGAAAAACGAGTCCCTGCAAAATTCGTCGATTGTTAATTTGTAAAGAATCAATTATATAGAATAATTTAAATGTCATATCTGTTTTTGATTGACTATATCATTATCCTATCCAAAGTATTTCTGTAAATTTTCACATGAATTGGATGAAAATCAATGAATTCCCTTATAAGTCTTTTATTTCTATATACTAAAACTGGTCGTTTTTGATGATTTTTTTGTATAAATTGTGAAAATTTTTATCTGACTTTGAGAGGCCATCAATTGAAATCTAGTCAATGGATTAATCTAATGTTTTTAACATATTATCTTAAGCCTATCAAGAGTATTTCTGGAAATGTTCAGCCAAATTCAATGAAAATCAAATGAATTTCCTCATATCTCGTTTTTATTTCCACTAAAAATGGTCGTTTTTTTATGATTTTTTTTGTATAAATTGTGAAAATTTCATTTCATTTTGAGAGGCCATCAATTGAAATCCAATCAATGGATTAATTTAATATTTTTGGCATCTTTTCTTTACCCTATCAAGAGTATTTCTGCCAATTTTCACTTGAATCGGATTAAAATCAAAGAATTTCCTCATATCTCGTGTTTATTTCCACTAAAAATTGTCTTTTTTTTTAACGATTTTTTTCGTATTTTGGAAAAATTTTCATGTGACTTTGAGAGGCCATCACTTAAAACCAGTTAATGGATTTATTTAATTTTATTAGTATACTTGCTTTACCCTATCAAGAGTATTTCTGGCAATTTTCAATTGAATCGGATTAAAATCAAAGAATTTCCCTATATCTCTTGTTTATTTCTACTAAAACTGGTTGTTTTTGATGATTTTTTTGTATAAATTGTGAAAATTTCATCTGTTTTTGATTGACTATATCATTTGAAATTTAATTAATGTATTGATTTGTAATTTTTATTGTCTTTTCTTTATCCTATCAAGAATATTTCTGGAAATTTTCCGCCAAATCCGATGAATATCTAAGGATTTCTTCATATCTCTTTTATTTCTATATACTGAAAATTGTCTTTTTTTATGAGTTTTTTGTATTTATGGAAAATCTGACTTTGAGGGATCATCAATTGAAATCCAATAAATGGATTCATTTAATATTTTTAGCAGCTTTTCTTTACCCTATCAACAGTATTTCTGCCAATTTTCACTTGAATTGGATGAAAATTAAAGAATTTCCTCTTTTGCTCTTTTATTTCTACGGAAAATTTGCTTTTTTTAATGATTTTTTTTTTGTATTTTGGGAAAATTTTCAGCTAACTTTGAGGATTCATCAATTGAAATCCAATTAATGGATTCATTTAATGTTTTTAGTATCTTTTCTATACCCTATCAAGAGTATTTCTGCCAATTTTCACTTGAATCGGATTAAAATCAAAGAATTTCCTCATATCTCGTGTTTATTTCCACTAAAAATTGTCTTTTTTTTTTAACGATTTTTTTCGTATTTTGGGAAAATTTTCATCTGACTTTGAGAGGCCATTAATTAAAATCCAGTTAATGGATTTATTTAATTTTATTAGTATACTTGCTTTATCCTATCAAGAGTATTTCTGGCAATTTTCAATTGAATCGGTTTAAAATCAAAGAATCTCCCTATATCTCTTGTTTATTTCTATACTAAAACTGGTCGTTTTTGATGATTTTTTTGTATAAATTGTGAAAATTTCATCTGTTTTTGATTGACTATATCATTTGAAATTTAATTAATGTATTGATTTGTAATTTTTATTGTCTTTTCTTTATCCTATTAAGAGTATTTCTGGAAATTTTCCGCCAAATCCGATGAATATCTAAGGATTTCTTCATATCTCTTTTATTTCTATATACTGAAAATTGTCTTTTTTTATGAGTTTTTTGTATATTTATGGAAAATTTTCATCGGACTTTGAGGGATCATCAATTGAAATCCAATAAATGGATTCATTTAATATTTTTAGCATCCTTTCTTTACCCTATCAAGAGTATTTCTGCCAATTTTCACTTGAATTGGATGAAAATTAAAGAATTTTCTCATATCTCTTTTATTTCTACTGAAAATGGTCTTTTTTTAACGATTTTTTTGGTATTTTGGAAAAATTTTCATCTGGCTTTGAGGAGTCATCAATTAAAATCCAATAAATGGATTAATTTAATGTTTTTATCATATTTTCTTTCTTTACCCAATCAAAAGTATTTCTACAAATCATTCTAATTCTTATATCCTGATGAAAATTGAAAGGATGTCCTCTCATTACCATTTTTTTTATTTCCACTATATAAAAATTGTTCAATTATATTGTATTTTATTTACAATTTTCAAAATATTTAATTATATAGAAATTAATGTATTTAGTTTTTAAATATTATATATTAAAATTAATTAAAAAACACCCACCCACCATACAATAAATATGTATAATAAACGCACTCATTTTAATCATACTCATTTTTATATAAATATAATTGTTTTTTAATGTAAAAATATAAATAACTATATATTTATATATATATATCTATAAATTAAATGTTCTTATGTACACTTTGCAACAAAAAAAATACCACTTAAAATCAATTAAACAAAACACAAACAAGGTGAAGATGATGGAATACGTCATATTATAGATGGTAATAGTATTGGGAATAGGGCTTCTGGTGGTGGTGGTGGTTCAGGTTCAGGTTCACCGCGTAGTATTAATGGTAGCATCATTAACGACGGTGATGATAATCATCGTCGTGGCAGTGGTCATATGATGATTAATGATGGTAATGGAATAACAGGAGGAGGAGGAGGAGGAGGAATTAATTTAGGTGGTTTAATTATTGGTGCAGATGGTTGTAATAGTCGTACGGGTAGCATAAGTATTGGTGGTATTAGCGGTGGTGGTGGTGGTGGTGGTGGATCAATTAAATCAAGAGAAGAACGTGGTATTCATATTTTAGATGATCATAATTTACCTGTAGTAACGTCTATAGGTGATGGAGACTGTAATAATGGTGGTGGTGGTGGTGGTGGTTCGTCTCAGATAAAACGAAGACAATCAAAACATTATTTGAGTGGTACGTTTGGAAAATATTATATACAATATTGAGAGTTGTATTTTGATTTTTGATTTGATTTGATTTTGATTTTTTTTTTTGTTCATTTTTCATATGGGAATTTAAAATCTTTTATTTTATTGCATACATTAATTCATATATTTAATTTTAATTTAATTTTTATATAAAAATATATTATATATAAATCGTATGATGGATGACATTTTAAGGATCATTTAATAATTTTTATTTTATATAATAAAAGTTTTTTTTTTTGTATAGGCTCAAATTCATATATAAAAAAAAATTTATTTATTTATTTATATTTTTTTTTATGGGGTAGTTTATTTTTTTTATATACATTTAATTTCAAATCATAAACGTTTTTTTATTTTCCTTTTATTTTTATTTGTTTTTTATTTTGCTTATGGCATTTTTTTTTTTATATTTAGGATGAGATTTTGTTTGGCATTTTGATAAGAATAATAAAAAAAACTAATACAATATTAAAAAAAAAATATAGATTTATAGTTAAAAAGCGTTAAAAATTTATGATAGAATTTTTTTTTTATTTTGTTTTGAATTGCATTTGTTTTTAAAAATATTCCTTGCGTTTTTCTGTATCATTATTTTTTTAATATATTTAATGAGGAAAAAACAATCATTTATTAAATTATTAATACATTAATTTGAATATATTTAATAATATGAATATATAAGGACGATCGGCTTTATCAAATAAATGTTGGGCGATGAGGGACATAACTTAAAAATTAATAAATAAGATCTTTTAAAAGTATAAATTTCTTGTATCTTAAAAAGAACATTTTAATAATGAAAAAATTCTTAATAGAACGACGAATAGAAGAATAAATGAAAAAAAAGGATATTTTCATCAGGAAAATCTTCAACTTAATGGATAAAAATTTAATTGTTGGACATTAAATGAAATGAAATTTTAATTTTAAAAAATCTATTCATAAAATTGCATAAAAAAAAAACAAAATTCACAGTTAATTAAATGCATAATTCATTTTTTTTTTTGGTGTGTTACGTCTTTTAGAAGTTATGTCCTTTTTTTTATGTATGTTCTGTTTCCATTGCAAAATAATTGAATTGAATTTATTTATTTATTTATTTATTATAAATATATTTTTGCTGCTTGTGTATTGTTTAATTTAATCGTTAAAAAAAAAAAAATTCAATCAATGACAAATTGAATTGCATTAATTTTTAATTTTAATTTTGTTTTGTTAAAAACAACAAAAAAAATCATGTGTTTATTAAAAAAAAAACCAAGAAAACATTTACATAATAATAATTAATTTAATTTTATTTATTTTAATAATTTTTATTAATAATTCTTATTAAAAAATCGTTTATTTATTTTTTATTATTATCGTTTTTTCATCATAATTAATAATTTGGTATTGTTTTATTTAATTAATTTTATAATTTTAAATTAAATTGATTTTGTCAATGTGTAATTAAATAAATTTCTATATTGTTTTCTATTTTTTTTTTCTTTTGATTTTCTTCTTCATGAAATATTTTAAAGATTTTGATTTACGTTATTTTTGGGCATGGACTGATTTTCAATCATACCTTGATTTTATGTTAGTATTTTGGATAATTGGAGCTGGTATTACCTATATTATGTTATCAATTGAATGGTTTATGGAATTGGTTGGTTTTTTGGCGGTATTCACCGAAGCAATGTTAGGTATATATATGGATATGGGAAATTCTATATATTATCATGACAATCGGATTGAGTTTATTTCATTTTTTTTTTGTTTACTGTTTATATAGGTGCACCACAATTTTTACGTAATTTTGCAAATAAATCAACGCATGGTATGAGTTTACATATGGTTGTAATGTGGACATGTGGTGATATATTTAAAACAGCATATTTTGTTGTACGGCATGCACCTATCCAATTTTGGATATGTGGATCATTACAGGTATTTTATTTAAAAATAGTTGTTTTTGAATTGGAAATGTTATTTAAATTAATTTATATATAGATATAGATTAGTTTTTTTGTTGATCTGGGGAATGTCTTTTATGTGCGTCAGGATGAGATAATTTAATAAACATAAAGTATTTTCAACAATGAGTCAATAATTTCATAGTGATAAACTACAATTTTTTAAGAGAAATTTTACTTTATCACTATGAAATTATATCTAAATACCTATTGAATCCATTATTTTCAAGCTTATTGAGTGCCAGCACATCCCTTTTATGCGTCAGGATGTAAACCAAAAGGATAATTTAATAAACATAAAGTATTTTCTAAAAAATTAGTTGGTCAATCGTTCATTAAACTACAATTTTTTAAGAGAAATTTTACTTTATCACAATGAAATTATATCTATTGGATGGATTACTTTTAAACTGATTGACTGACAAACTTTTTTTTTTTCTTATTTATCATTTGATAAATTGATAAATTAAACAATATATATTGTATATCTATAGGTAAGTTTAGATTTTGCCATATTATTACAAGTGTACATTTATCGACGTAATTCAATACCTCGTAATACCCATCGTGGAGATTAACATTTTGCCCCCCAAAAAGCTAATAAATCAACAAGTATACGTCGTCATGATACATCAACATCAACATCACGTTCAGCTGCTTCAGTTTCAGCATCACCATCATCTGTACCATCATCTACATCGTCTAGTCCATCATCATCATCATCATCAACATCACCATCAGCCGCAGTACAAACAATAAATCATCGATCACGACCGTCACCACCACCACAAACATCCAGATCCAGATCGTTAAAACAACAACTTTTAAATACCACAATTGATGATGATGAAAATAATAATAATAATAATAATAATATTGCAACAGTAACATCATCATCCCGATCCGTTAATGTTAAAACAATACCGACAATTATTCGTAATAATAATATTGATCCAAATCAAAATTCAAATGTAAGACGTTATTCAACGGTATCTCAACCATTAACAACCAGTGATTATTATGAGAATTCTGAAGGTGATGATGCATTAATACAAAGAGATTGTAAACAATTATTTCGTAGCTCATCGTTACGTAACAATAATAATGATAAACAATATTGTTATTATAATGAAATTAATGAATCATGTAGTCTAACAGGAACAAATTTATCACAACCATTAAAAGTAATTGATGGTAATGTTCAAGATAATGATCCAGATCAAGATCAAGAAGATGAAGATGATTTGAAAATGGATGGTGCCGCCGATAAAAAGATTTTTAATTCATTACATAATCATCATTCAACTGCAGTTAATAATAATAATAATAATAAAGCAATAAATGCTAATGAAATTTTTGGTTGTCATTATTTTAATAATAACATTAATAAAACAAAAAATATTATTAATAAAAATCATTATACAGACGATGATGATGATGATGATGATGATAATAATAATATTGTAAATAATAATAATAATGTAAATACGGATGATGATAATAAAAGTTTAACCGATAGTTATCGTTTAAATTCATATAATAATAGTAGACAAAATAGTTTAACAGCAAATGATGATATAAATGTACGTGATGTTTTATGACATAACGTTTCGTTGGTCAGTTGGCCAGCGATCGATATTAATTCATTATTACAACAAACAATATTAAAAGTTACCCAACAACAGCAATATCACGAAGATCAATTAAAATATCATCAAAATCATCCGTATTCGCAATCGCATTCATATAATCAACGGTATTTACATCAATCAATGCCATCAATGATGCCATCAATGTCATCAAAACAATCGCAAACAAACAAATGCAAACGTAATTTAATAATAACATCAGCAACTGAACAAAATCAAACTGAATTGGATGTAAATTTTTTAAAAGATAGTACAGAAATTATTTTATAGCATTTTAATAATCTATTAAATATTATTATTATTATTATTAAATATTAATTATTAATATTTATTGTTCGTACAAAAACAAATACAAAAAAGCAAATAAATCCCAAATAATAATTATAATAATTATTGTATATAAAACAAATTAAAACAGAATAATTCAGAATTTTCATTCTGATGACTATGTTTTTATTTGTTTTTGTGTTAAAAATCGAAATAAATCAATTAAAAATATATACAAAAACTGCGAAGGACGTAAACTTTTATTTAAACAACAGAAACTGACTTTTATTAGCTTATTATAATTAAAATTTCTTTTTTTATTTATATAAAATAAATGTGATTTTATTAATTTATTAATTTTAATTATTTTTTTTTAAATATTTTTTTTGGGGGGAAAATTCATAAATAATAAATTTAATAAAATCAATAAAATATAAACAACACATAATACTTAATTTAAACAAATACAAAAAAAAAAAAGACACGTAAAAATTAAACAAGAAAAAAAAATTAATTAAAATATATATTCGTAATGTCTCCTCCTCCGGTCGGCGGTACACAATAACAAATATATTAATTTAATTATTTATATTTAAATAATTTAAAAGAATAAATCAACAAAAAAAAAAAATCTATTAATTTAAATTAACTTCCAAGCAAATGCGCGATTCCAATTTTTGTTAATTTATCTTTTTTGTTTTTGTGTTTTTTTTTTTAAATATTATGTCTTAAATATTATTTATATTTATATTTTTTTTATTATTATTTTTTAATTAAGTATATTAATATATTTTTTTTATAAATATAAGAAGAGATTTAATAATATTTTTTTTACCTAATTTGAAATTGAATGAATGAATGAATGAAATCGTTTGATTAATTGTTAGCTATATTAATTATTTTTTTAAGAGAAATTTAATTTAATTTAATTTAATTTAATTTAATTTAATGATGAAACAGAAATAATTGTGAAAACAAAAATTTAAATAGTAAAATATAGCGATATAATAAATTGAATATAATTTTTTTTCACGTTATCGTTTCTTGGAAGCCTTCCATCCCATCCCGATTAATTGGATGGATGAGTGGACAAACCATTATAATTAAAAATAAGCAAAAAAAAATTCAATTCTTATGCCATATATTTATTTTTTATATATATATATATATATTTTGTTTTAGAGACAATCAATTTTTATTCTTATTTATTTTTTTTTTGTTTTTTTGTATATTCTTTTAATTTTACAAATTTTATTAAGTAAATTAGTAAATTAATTATAATTAAAATATAGAAATCTTAACAATTTTGTTTTAGATTTCCCCTAAGGGAAATAAAAAATTTATGAGATTTATTACTAATTAATTTAATTTTCATTATAATTATACATAAATAAATTAAGGGATTTTATTTTGTATTGATTTCATTATTATTTTGTGCAGCTTCTTCCCTAATAATCTTGTAATATATATACAAATTAAAAAAAAAAAAAGTGGATGGATGAATGAATAAATTAAAATAATATAGATTAATCGATTTGTGTAATATAAATTAAATTAAATTAAATTAAAATACCTATATATATATTTTCTTACATATCAATTGTTTTTTCTAAAATATATATATTTAATATTTAAAGTATATATTTAATATTCATTCGTTTTGTTTAATAATTACAAAAACAAATTAGTCAATTAATTAAAAAAATTGTATTTATATAATAAATGAAAATTGTTTTAATAAAAGTGTATATATTATAATTTAATAGAATAAATAGAATTGTAAATATAAACGATGATGGATGATGTTTTTGGGGGAAGATTTAAAGGAATTTTGGGTTTGCCAGAGTTTATATATAGTTAATTCTGTCATTCAATATATATATGCTTATATATAGTCTTTTAAACGCATCACCTTAAATATTTACATCACAATTTTCAAAAATACCTATCATAAAATCTTTCAATTTTTATTTTGAAGACTTTTTATATGTTACTTCTAAACATGGAAAACAATTACAAAAATATTTTATTCATTCAATCTTTAACCTTACATCATCCAATAAATTAATATAATAATAATAATAATTTAATAATAAAAAAATCTCTAGTGAATTTATTAATTAAAAATAAAAAAAGTTTTTTTTTGCTATTGTTAAAAATAAATAAATAAATATTAATAGAATTTAAATTAAATTACAAATTATATATATATATTTAAATAAAAAAATTAAAATATATATATTTAAGTAAAATTTAGCCACAAGCGCTATATCTATATAATATATATCCTGTGTATTTATAGAATTTATTTTTTTTATTATGATTTTGTGTAGAGAAATTTAATAAAAAAAAAAATAATTATATATTTTTTAACAATTAAACAATAAAAGACACACAAAATTTAAAGAGATTTTTATTTAAAATAATAATAATTATAATAATTATAAGAAAAGTTGGAAAATAAAACCCCAATTGTTATTTATTGCAAAAAAAAATATATATATATATATATGAAATAAAGATATTTGTGATGAATTTTTTTTTAATTAATTAATAATTTTTTTTGGCGTTATCGATTGTCGAATTAAATCAATTAAATTTATCATATATATTTAAAAAAAAAAACTAAACTGTTGTTGATTATTTTTTTCCCTTATTACTAAATATCTTTATCATTATTTCCAAAATAGCCAATGAAGAGATTTACGAAGGGAATGCTCCGAATATAATTATATTGGCTTTAGGAAGTTCTGAATAATTTTTTTGTAGGAGGAAATTCTGGATAATTTACTTAAGGAAATTCTTTATAATTTGCTTAAGGAAATTCTTTATAATTTGCTTAATTAAATTTTGTATAATTCGCTTAAGGAAATTCTTTATAATTTACTGTAGGAAATTCTGTATAATTTACTGTAGAAAATTCTGCATAATTTGCTTAATTAAATTCTGGATAATTTGCTTAAGGAAATTCTGAATAATTTGCTTAAGGAAATTCTTTATAATTTGCTTAAGGAAATTCTTTATAATTTGCTTAAGGAAATTCTGTCTAATTTGCTTAAGGAAATTCTGTCTAATTTGCTTAAGGAAATTCTGTCTAATTTGCTTAAGGAAATTCTGTCTAATTTGCTTAAGGAAATTCTGTCTAATTTGCTTAAGGAAATTCTGTCTAATTTGCTTAAGGAAATTCTGTCTAATTTGCTTAAGGAAATTCTGTATTATTTTCTAAAGGAAATTCTGTATAATTTGCTTAAGGAAATTTTTTATAATCTACTGTAGGAAATTCTTTATAATTTGCTTAAGGAAATTCTTTATAATTTGCTTAAGGAAATTCTTTATAATTTGCTTAAGGAAATTCTTTATAATTTGCTTAAGGAAATTCTTTATAATTTGCTTAAGGAAATTCTTTATAATTTGCTTAAGGAAATTCTTTATAATTTGCTTAAGGAAATTCTTTATAATTTGCTTAAGGAAATTCTTTATAATTTGCTTAAGGAAATTCTGTATAATTTGCTTAAGGAAATTCTGTATAATTTGCTTAAGGAAATTCTGTCTAATTTGCTTAAGGAAATTCTGTATAATTTGCTTAAGGAAATTCTTTATAATTTTCTTAAGGAAATTCTTTATAATTTGCTTAAGGAAATTCTGTATAATTTGCTTAAGGAAATTCTGTATAATTTGCTTAAGGAAATTCTTTATAATGTGCTTAAGGAAATTCTTTATAATTTGCTTAAGGAAATTCTTTATAATTTGCTTAAGGAAATTCTTTATAATTTGCTTAAGGAAATTCTGGATAATTTACTGTAGGAAGTTCTTTATTATTTACTCTAGGAAATTCTTTATAATGCCTAAGTCTTTGATTAGCGAATAAAGCGTTAAATTAACTATAAATCCATTTTAGAACAATGTCTGTTTTTTGTATGTATATTCATAATTAAAAATTCAAAATGTATATTATTACCATTAAAAAATCGAATAAATAATACTATACTCTTATAAATTATATAATAAAATAAGCAAAAACATACCTTATTTATAGGTTTTTTTTTTGGCGATTGATCTTCAATTCTTCAACGATTGGTATCCGGCTGCCATCAGTAAATATCGGGAATAAATTACCCAATATGTAAAGTAAATTCCTATAGTTAAGTTTCCAATTCATTCACCGCATACACAAAATTCACACATTATAAAAATCATATTTCATCATAATAATTTAATTTATATTAATTTAATTTAATTTATATTAATTTAATTAATCATTTAACAACACAAGAACCAAATTCCATTATATTTTAAAGTAAACACAATAAATTAAATTAATCTGTACAAGAATAACAAATAATCATCACAAATAATATATAATAACAAAATTTTATTCATTATTCATTATTTAATAAACTATAATTTATTTTTTTAATTATACATCATCACATCTATAACACATAACAATTCATTAATTATTTAAAAAAAAAAACATAATTAAAATTATTAATTTAATTATTTATTTATTAATTTACTAATTTTTTTTATCGGAATAAAAAATACAAAACAAAATAACAACATTTTCAAATAAAAATAATTCACCTTTCAAAAAAAAAATACACTACAAAAAATTTTGTTTTAAAAAATGTAAAAACATTTAAAAGGATTTTTTTTATGGGTGTCATTCAAGAATGAATGAAATGACATTTCCATTACCCCATCTTTTTTTTTTTTTGTTGTCAGCGCCATTTTCCAATTTTTTTTTTTTTTTTTGCTCAATTTTTTATAAAATATTTGCTTTGCTTTGTTTTATATAGATCATTTTACATACATTATTTATTTGCAAAATTGCATTTGTGATTTGATATCGTCGTATTGTTTGGTGATTTTTTTTTTGTGAAGGTTTTTTTTTGTGATAACAGTGAATTTTAATTAAAGAAAAATATTAATTAAAATAAATTAAAATAGAAAAATAATTTAATTATCGTTTAATTAAATAAATAAATAGAAAAACAAAAAGTGTGTGATAAAACTCTACAAAAGAATAGAGTTAAAAAAGAATCTAAATTTTTTCTTACTGAAATATTTAATTTAATTAACTTAACAAAACAATTTAATTTAATTTATTAAATTACCTAAAAAACAACAACAACAACAACAAATTTATCATATTTAAAAGGTAATTTATTATTTTTAATTTTTGTACCTTAAGATAATGAAAAAAAAAATCGATTTTTCGGATGGATGCACCAAAAAAAAAAAAAAAAATGTGGATGAAGGGGTTTTTTTTAAGTTAATAAAGGATATTTTTTGTAATTACCTTTGAAATTATACAAAAAAAAAACAAAATTAATTAAAACTAAATTGAATGGGAAAGAATAAATAAACTTATAGAAAATGAGTTGGTGTTGGCATTATCAGGATTTTTTTGCAACAACCATGTTTTTGTTAATTTGCATTTGTATTTTTTTGTTCCCTGATGAATAAATCAATAAATTTATTGTGTTATTTGTGATTAAAAGATAAAAATTGATTCATTTACTCGGGGAATTTAAGTAAATCATTTGAATATATTATTATAGACTCTATAATTCATTTTAATGTGAAAAAAAAAAATCATAAAATACCCCCCAAAAAGCAACAATCAACAAAAATACTATAAAAAAATATCAAATAGGTCAAATAAAAAAAAAATTACACAATAAACAATAAATTATATTCTCTATATATATTCATTCAATTTAAAAATCTATTAATTTATTTAATAAATAAAAACTCTATATTTTATTCTATATATTTAGATAATTCAACAAATAACACAAAGAATGTAATTTATAATTCATTTTTTACATTGTTTTTTGTGTTCATTTTGGAATTTTTCAACACAATAATAATAATAATTAAAACAAAGATTTATTGTGTCGCAGTTTACAAAGTTTTCTCTTTTGTTAATATATAATATATTATGGCACCGCCAATACAGCAACAACAACAACAACAACATCAACAGCCACAACAACAAAATGTAATCCAATCGATACGAAAATTACTTAAACAAAAATTTGAACATAAAGATAATGATAGTTCGGGTTCTTCAAAAGCGGAAAAATTTGAACATATTGAACGGATATTCATGTTAACTGGTGATCCATCAACAACAACAAGATCATCAAGATCTGATCGGTAATTTAATTATTATTATTATTATTATTAATATTATTTGAAATGTGTCCATTAATATTATTATTATCCCATTTTTTTTGTGTGTTCTAATTAGAAAAACTAAATCAAATGGTGTTCAACCAATAGAACATGTACCAATGCCATCATATTTGCTTGGTTTGCCAAAGGGACGAAATGAGACGACGACGACGACGACGACCATGAAAATGCCAGTTCCGATGCCATTGCCAATGCCATTGCCAATGCCAATGAGAATGGACATTGGAGATCCATTGTGGAGTGGTTCATGTGCACAACCATCATTGCCATCGCCTCCACCTGTACCATTTTGTCCTAGCCAAAAAAGATTAACACTTGAATCTTCATCATCATCATCATCATCATCAGCAGCAGCAGCAATAGCAGCACCATCCACATCTAAATCCACACAAAAAATCTCAAAATCTTATACAAAAGTTGTACAACAAACACCACCACCATTAGATGTTGTTAGAATTGTTACAATACGAGCGCGACGTTTAATGAAAGAATTTGAAGAGGTTAAAAGAGTTAATGCTGCAACACGGTCAATATTTACGGTAATGCATTAATTTAGATGTTAAATGACCTGAAAAGATTTATATTAATTTTTGAATTCATTCACTTTTTGTTTTCTTCTATTCAGGCTGAATTAATTGATGATAATTTACAAGAATGGATTATAAAATTGGACGGTATCGATACAGAATCATTATTGGCTAGTGATATGCGTGAATTAAATATACCATATATAAAATTGCATTTATCATTTCCCGATAATTATCCATTTTCACCACCATTTATGCGTGTCGTTGAACCATTCATTGAACGTGGTTTTGTTATGATTGGCGGTGCAATTTGTATGGAATTGTTAACGCCAAAGGGATGGGCAAGTGCATATACAATTGAAGCGGTTATCATACAATTTGCGGCCAGTTTGGTTAAAGGACAAGCCCGGATTTCACGTACCGTTAAAAAATATCCAGAATTTAATAAGTTAGTATTATTTTCCTTGTTACATTATCATTAATAATTATTATTAATATTAAAATGATTTGTTGTCTTTTTTTTGTGGGCAAATTGATGATTGATTTCATTGTCAATAAATTAAATAATAGAATTAGTTAATTGAAAATTTAGTCAACTGGGATATTAGATTTTATTTAAACATATTTATTTTTGTTTCTTTATAATTAAACAGAACACAAGCTGAATATTCTTTTCGTGCTATTGTTAAAACCCATGAAAAATATGGTTGGGTAACTCCATCGTTAGCAGATGGTTAATAATTTTGTGATCTTTTTTTTATATATAATTAAGTTTGTTAATGGCAAAGAGTTATGTATATGAATGATCTCTTTTAAACAGCCAACCAGACATGTAATGACAGTATCATAAATCAAATTATACATCATTAGAATATTTACTTTAAAAAAAAAAAAGTATTTCATAATTTTTGTGTTATTCCATTCCTTATCCTATTTGAATTTAATATTATTATTATTTTATTTGTTTTTTTTTTTACTATTTCATTTGAATTTTTATGTTTATGTTTATTTTATTTTTGTTTTTCCATTCTTAAAATTTTGATTTATATATTCTAATTTATTATAAAATGACTAAAAAAACCCCTTCAACAAATTATTCATCTCGTTTTATAACATTTTGATCTCAATTCCCTAAGTATTCATTACACTAATAATTGCATTAGTTTTTTTTTTTTGGTTCATTCATATAGTCATGCTTCGAGTGCAATTTAAAAAAAATATATTTATCTCATAAACGTTTTTTTTTTTTAAAAATAAATGTTAAAAACAAAAAAAAAAACCCTTTACTATTTCTAATAATACGTAGTTTAAGTCATTAAAATATCTAATAATTTTTAATTTAATTAAATTTATATATTATATAGTCTGGATAGTCTGACGATAATCGCCAAAAAAGTTATTTAAATAAAACAAATACAAATTAAAACACAGAAAATCGCACATTGATCCAAACGCACACAAAACCCCATTCTTTCATCCATTAATCCATTCATTCATCAATCCATCAATCCTTTCATTCATCCATCAATCCAACTATACGATAATTAAACCCACCACGACCAAGTCACAAAATCAACCTCCTTATTCATATAATATAATAATAATAATAATAATTAAATGTGTGTGTGTGTATTTTAAAATTTTTCTTGCTGTTTAATTTTTGTTGAATTAATAAATAATTAAAAGCAATTGAATTAAAACTTTGTGATTAAAAAAAAAAAAAAAGAATATATAAACTTTATTAATAAATTAATTAATTTTTTTTATTTCCAGAATTATAGTTATAAAGACAAAAGATTTTATGGTTTTTTCAAACGTTCAAAAAGATCACGATAGATAGATTTTTTTTGTAATGGGAATTTCTTATTAACACGATCGGGATTAATCGATTAATAGATAATTTACAAAAAAAAAATAATGTAATTTTATTAATTCATAAATTTCCATAAATATTTTCCATTGAATTTAATTCTTCAATTGATAAATGTCTAGCATTTTGTTTACTTTTAATTATTTTAATTGGTGATTGTTGACCACCACCAACACCATTCATCATCATTGCCATTGTCATTGATGATTGTTGTGGTGTCATTGCATCAAATGAATTAAAATTATAATGTTTACTTTTTATTGTATTGATGACCATCTATAAATCAAATAAATATATAAAGGTCCATTAATCCATAAATAGAGAAAGTGGACAAGTTGTGGAAAAAAAAAAAATTTCACATACCAAAACTAATTTTATTAAAAATACAGCAAATGTTAAAAATGCAATTGTCATTAGGGCACCTTCAGATGATGGAAATTCCATACCATGATTATTATCCATATCCCATAAGCCGCCACCACGTTTAGTACGACTTTGTCTTCGTCGTCGTCGTCGTTGTCTTTGTTTCGTAGTAACACCATTTTCTTTAAATATCCATAACTTATTAATACTTTGTTCTATTAAAATAATTATAATTTTTATTTTAAATTCTATAAATAAAATTAAATTAAATTAATTATTAATTAGTAACAAAAAATATTACCAATATTAAATAACAGTTTTTCTTTTAAATTATTTAAAAATTTAATTTTATCAATTATTGTATTTTTATTTGTTGTTGTAAATGAAAATGAATTTTTTATTTTATTTATTAATTGAAAAAATTTTAATATTAATTCATTATTATTTCTGGTATTATTTTTATAAGATGATTCTTTTATTAAACGAGATCGTTGTTGATTAATAATTTTAATTCTATTACATGATTGTTCATCTTCAACATTAAATTCTACATTACAATTTTGTGAAAATGTTAATAATAAATCTTTAGCAGATTCTTTAGGTTCTTTCAATTTAATTGTATTATTATTTTGATTGTCAGCAGATTTTTCATTATTAGAATTTTCTTTATCAGCGGATTTTTCATTATTATTATTATTATTATTAGATTTTTTATTGTCAAATGTGTTTTCATTTTCATTTCCATTATCCTCATCAATCATCATTGTCATAATAATTGTTTTATTATATTTTTGTTGAAATTCATGAAATTCTCTATCAAAATTTGGTCCAATCATTTTTTTAATTTCCAAAACATTATCTGGATTTATATTTAATAAATTATTTATTAATTGTTCTTGGGAATTGTCATTAATTTTTGATGATTGAGGGGTTGTTGTTGAAATTCCATTAATAATTTTCTGTTCAAATTCATCTGATTGTGATGATGGTGGTATTATTATTGATTGTTGTTGATGCTGTTGTTCCTGTTGTTGTTCTTGTCCAATTTTAATCCATTCACAATTTAATTCAGTGATTAATTTTAAATAAAATATTATTAATAAAATTAACATATTTTTATATTTAGAATTTTTTTAAGTTATATTTCTAATTTTATAAACTCTTATGATCGTGGAATCTGATTTTTTTTTTATTTTTCCTGCTTTCGTGTGCGACTTATAAGAATAAATAAATAAATAAATAAATAAAAAGAATTATTTTATATTATTAAAATTATTATTCTGTGACGACCAAAATAATAAAATTAATTATATAATTATTTATATTTTTAAATTGGACAATATTTTTTTATTTTTTTTTTATTGTTAAATCATTTGAAGCAGAAACAAATTAACACCATTTTTTTTATTTTAATTTAAATATATGTGCTTGAATGCAAAAGATTGCCATCGTTTCGTTAATGTGAGTAGAAAAGTTTTAGATAAATAGAGGAAAAAGAATTAAATATTTAAGTCCAAATTCAAAAAGATTTGACATAGATTTTTATGCATTCAATATGGATCTTTGTCTGCGGTTTTAAATAAGAAATCAAATGGAATTAGGTTTTTTAGGTAAAATTTCCAATGGTTCATTTTTTTTAAATTCAACAACAACAAGAACAAATGATAATTTTCCTCTTTTTAAACCGGAATATCCTAATCAATCCACACAGATTTTGCAGAAAAATCTATAGAATTTTATAGAATTTTTCGATTTAAAACACCAAACAGAATTTCATGTATGAAAATTTTTAAAATACCAGGCACGCATAATTTCAATACGTAAATATTTTAAATTTTATTTTTCTCATACAAAATTTATAAATATTCAAATCTAATCAAATGTTATTAAAATAAAAAATAATAAATAAAAAACCCCTTTTAATTTAATAGGTTTTTTTGATAAATATTATCTTTGGTTTCAAAATAAAATGATTTTTATCTTAAAATTTAATAGGTTTTTATAATTATTATCTTTGGTTTAGAAAAAAATGATTTTTATCTTAAAATGTTAATAGGTTTTTTTTTTTTTTTTGATAAATATTATCTTTGGTTTTAATATTGCTAAACATTTTAAATTGAATCGGGTTTTTTTTATTTTATTTTTAATAACATTTGATTAGATTTGAATATTTATAAATGTTATATGAACAAAATAAAATTTAAAATATTTACGTATTGAAATTATGCATGCCTGATATTTTAAAAATTTTCTTATATGAAATGGTGAGGTTTTTGAGCAGTTTTTAATCAGTCCAGAAAATTTTAGATTTAATTATTTTATATTTTTTAAATCATTTATTTTATTTAATAAACAAAAAAAAAAAATATTATTATTTTTATTTTATTTTATTTTATTTTATTTAAAAAATTATTTTTGCTAAATACATTTATGGAATCCTAATCAATCCGCACAGATTTTCCAGAAAAAACTATAGAATTTTATAGAATGTTTCGGTTTAAAACCATAACCAAACAGAATTTCATATATGAAAAACTTTAAAATACCAGGCACGCATAATTTCAATACGTAAATATTTTAAATTTTATTTTTCTCATACAAAATTTATAAATATTCAAATCTAATCAAATGTTATTAAAAATAAAATAAAAAAAACCCGATTCAATTTTAAAATGTTTAGCAATATTAAAACCCAAAGATAATATTTATCAAAAAAAAAAAAAACCTATTAACATTTTAAGATAAAAATCATTTTTTATTTTGAAACCATAGATAATATTTATCAAAAAAAAAAAACCTATTAACATTTTAAGATAAAAATAATTTTTTATTTTGAAACCATAGATAATATTTATCAAAAAAAAAACCTATTAAATTAAAAGGTTTTTTTTTCTATTTAAATAACATTTGATCAGATTTGAATATTTATAAATGTTATATGAACAAAAAATAAAATTTAAAATATTTACGTATTGAAATTATGCGTTCCTGATATTTTAAAAAAATTTCTTATATGAAATTCTGTTTTGGTTTTTTTTTAAATTGAAAAATTCTATAAAATTCAATACTTTTTTTTTCATTAAAATCTCTGTGCGGTTTATTTGGTAAAAATTGTGTTTATTAAAAAAAAATAATAATAATAATAATAAAAAAAAAATATTATAAAAATATTTAATACAATTAATATTTAAATAATAATAATAATAATAATAATAATAATAATAATATTAATAATAATAATTATAAATTAAATTAAAATCAAAAATAATAAACAAAAGTTAATAAAAAAAAAAACAAACAAACAAACAAACAAACAAATAGAAATAATAATAATAATTAAAAAAAAAATCATAATAAATTAATTGATTAAAATAAAAAGAAAAAAAAACACAATTTTTTATTTTTTAATTCATATTTTGGTGCAATTTTATGTGTAATTTTTTTTTATTTTTTGATAAATATATATATATATTATTAAAATTAAACGCGGGGTGAAAAATATTATCTTCTCTTAATTATTATATATTATTAAAAAAAAAATTTCATTTTAATACAGAAAAAAATAAAATAAAATAATTTTATATTGTATTTTGACTTAAAATAACTAAATAATTATTTTTTATTATTTTATTAATAAAAATTATAAATATATTTATAAAATATGTGCAATATTTAAATAATATTAATAATAAAAATAATAATAATAATAATAAAATGATTTATTTAAATATTAAAATAAATAAAAAAAGAAAAAAAAAATCTCTATTTCGATTGTGACATATTTTTTTTTTTTTGTTTCATTTTGAACAAAAAACAAAAATTCTATTAATTATTTTGGTATATTTTTTTATTGTATTTATTTATTTTTTTTTTTTAAAAATAGAAAAATATAAAACAATTTTAAAATATAATTATAATAATAATAAATGACTATGTATCAAAATGTTTTTTTGTTTTTTTTTTTTTGCGTTTTATGTCTGTTAAGTTAAAATTGTTTTAATAATGTTTATGTTGTTGATGTTTTCTGGTAATTTGGTTTTTAATTAATTTATTTTTGTTTTTTTTTTATACTTAAATTAATTAAAAAAAAAAAAAACTCTATTTTAAATTACTTGTACTATTAAAGTTTTGACAATACACAAAAATTGTTAGAATTGTTATTTAATAAAAAAAAAACTAAACATACATAAATTGGACTGTCTGAGCCCAGTCCATTTTTTTTTTTTTTTGGACGATCACGACACGGATCAAACAAACGAATGAATAAAAACATTTTTCTATATTCTTAATATATACAAAAATGTCTTAATAATATAACAAAACCAATAATTTTTTTTTAAAAAAAGATATTATACAATTAATTATTTTTTTTTGTATCTTTCATTATTTTTTTACTTAAAATACGTTTGAATAGAAGACAATTAAATTATGTTGAAGGGTCGGTGAACAACAAATTTTATTTTTAAGTATTTAAATTAATAAAATATATTGAAAGAAGTAGTAGTAGTAGTAAGAAAAAGGAAGGAAGTTTGTTAAGCGTAAATAAACCTTTTTTGTTTTTCAAAAATGAATAAAATAAATCATAATTCCAAATCCCAATGGAATCGGAATTGAATATTCAAATATTATCCCTTTAAATAGGGATTATTCTACGTACTGAACTGTTTGTTGTTGAACATCATCATAATCATCTCAATGGATGATTAAATCAATTTAAAATCAATTTCTTTCTTAATAATTTAATTATTATTATTCAAGATCAACGTCTGTAATAATAATGATGATTTCATCATTTGTTATTATAATTATATTATAATTTTAACTATAAATTTACTGTTTTGGGTTTCAAAAGACTTTTTAATCTTAAATGTTTTCATTGTGAAAAACCACCGTAAAAGTATTCATTACTTATTGTATCCTTGTATTTTGTATTTATTTATTTATTTATTATAAAAAATTTAATGAACGCGGTTGTAATGTTACTTTTTTTAAACTCATATGAGCCAATTGTGTCATAAATAATTGATCACGTGTTTTACCACATGCATAAAGTTCCCATTTTGGATCTAATACTGGTTTATCTTCATCATCATCATCATCATCATCATCATCATCCGCATCATTCGCATTATCCCCATCATCCCCATTATCCCCATCATCCCCATCATTATGATTTTCATTCACATTTGGATTTTTTACTTTTAAATGATAATTTTGTAATAGTAATAAATTATTTTGTTGTTGTTGTTGATGTTGTAATATCCATTTATTTTCCTTTTGTAACATCATCAATCGTTCTTCAGCAATCAAAGCAGATACATTTTGTTGTTGTTGTTGTTGTTGTTGTTGTTGTTGTTGATGATTTAATTGTAATTGTAATGATTGATTTTGTTCAATATTTGAATTCAATAATTGACTATTATTATTTGACATTCCACTGAATTGAATGGAACGTACAGCTGAACGTTGAGTTGTTGCTGCTGTTGTTGTTGCTGTTGATTGACTATTTACATTATCTTGTATATATTTATTATGTTCGTGTTTAATTGAAGGTACTAATGATGCTGCTGCTGCTGCTGCGGCGGCGGATGATCGAGAGAATCGTGATATTTTCGGTGTTGATAATGGTGATGATGATGCCGATGGATTTCTAAATCTTGGTGATGATTGTTTTGAAGCCGATAGTAGTTGTGTTGTTTGAATTGGTTTTGTGATGTGAAGTCCACCGGACGCCGTCATCGTTGCCGTTCCCAATACAGAGGAACCGTTCCCGTTATTATTATTATTATTATTATTGCAATATGATCGTATTGGTGTTAGACCAATGTTGTTATTATTATTATTATTGTTGATCGATGATGATGATGATGATGCTGGTGCTGGTTCCATTAAAAATGGATCATTTAAAGCATCTTTAACGATGGACGGTGGTGAAAATATTAAACCTGATGTTGAATTTAATGTTTTACTTGGTGTTTCATCTAAATAGGGAAATT
This sequence comes from Dilophus febrilis, assembly GCA_958336335.1. NCBI lineage: Eukaryota > Metazoa > Arthropoda > Insecta > Diptera > Bibionidae > Dilophus > Dilophus febrilis. The sequence continues at coordinate 5,309,340 of OY284471.1, read as the reverse complement.
CTTGACCACTTGATGTATTCCATTCGGTATCATAATTTCCTGTTGTGTCATTTCCGTGTATTGTAACCTAGATTTTTGTAAATAAAAAAAATTCAATTATTACTATTGAGTAATGAACGAACAGGATAATAAAGACATTTTTGATCAAACAACATTTTTTTATCTGTTAAAGAAAGTCCTAGAAAATTTAGACTAATCTGCCCCCGAAATTCGGTATCTACTGCTAAAAAAAAAACATATCAAAAGTTTACCTGTGAATCATTTAATCGTTGTTGCTGTTGCTGTAATTGTTCTTTACGCATCAATTCATTTATGTCTTCATTCAATCGACTTGGACTTGGCGGTATATACCGTTCTTCGCGTCTCATTGAAAATGCATTTAAGGCATTTTTAAATGGAGTTGGTGTTCGCGGTCCCGCCGTCAATTTCAACTTTGAATTATACGGTGTTTTATCTAAATTGTATTGTTGTCCACCAAATTGTCTACGATCCATATTTCCGTAAATCGGTGAAACATTTATTGAATCATTAAACATATCAATGGGTTTTTGATGATGATTCTGATTATGATGATGATGAACCATAAATGTATCTGAATAATCTTCAGTTTTAATTTGAATATCAGGTATAATTGTAGAGGAGTTATTATTAGCACCAAGAGTAGTTACTACACCACCACCACCACCACCACCACCACCACCTCCTCCTGAATTACCACTACAATTGCTACTGTTACTGTTATTATTTGTACTATTTAAATTTGTTTTATTAATATTACTATTACTATTATTAAGATTATTACGTCTTAATATATTTGGTGGATTATTACTTATTGATGATTTTAATTTAGCTCTTTCAATTGCATCATCCACAGTTATTAAGTTATTCGTTATTTGTTTACTGCCGTCGTCGCCGCCGTCACGAATTGTTGAATGAATATCTTGAATACATATTTTTGTTTGTTGTGGTTGATTGGTAAATTGTTGTTGTTGTTGTTGTTGTATTTGTTGTTGTTGTTGTTGTATTTGTTGTTGTTGTTGTTGTTGTAATTGTTGTAATTGTTGTTTTCGTTGTAGTTCTTGTTCTTGTTGTTCTTGTTGTGATTCTTGTTCATAATCATCATAAACAATATCATATTTACGTTTTAATGCTGCCGATAATGCATTATGATTTGTTTTCATTTTTAAATCTAAATTATTATTTATATTTTGTGACATTCTAAAATAATTTTCTGTATTATTAATATTTTTTTGTGATTGTAATGGCATTTGCATTGAATTACTAGAATCTGAATTACTCCATTCAACAAATCCGCCACCACCACCACCACCACCCGTACCCGTACCACTACCACTGCCACTACCAATCATTGAATCTGATTGTTCAATATCAACTGTTATTCGATTACGACGTACATGAAAATTACATGGTTTTTGTATATAATTTTTAGAACGTCGTAATGCTGGCAATAGTGGAGCATTAGAATTACCACCACCACCCGTATGACTACCACCAATTTCATATTTACGTCGCATCGTTGAATTCCAATGATTTTTTATTGCATTATCCGTTCGTCCATCTAATAGTTTAGCAATTTTTGCCCATTGATTACCATGTTTTTGATGTGCTTGATAAATTATATTATCTTCGGCATCGGTCCATGCTGATTTTTTAATACTTGGATTTAAATGATTGTGCCAACGTTCACGACATTGTTTTCCTATGCGCCCTTTTAGGTGACGTGCAATTAATGTCCATTTTTTTGGTCCAAAACGTTCAACTAATTCGGTAACTTTATCATCTTCGGCTTTTGTCCATGGTCCCTTTACCAGCTCGGGATTCACCACTTTTGTCCAACGCTGTTGACACTGTACATCCGAACGATCTTTTAGAAAACGTGCAATACAATCCCATCGTTCACCGTGTTGTTGAACAAGTGATTTTAATGCAGCATCTTCATGTTTTGACCAACGACCTTTATTATTATTATTTGATTTTTGTATTGGATTATTTTGAGAAAATCCACCACCACCAAGGTTACTACCATCATCAGTAACTAAAACATTTCCATCTTCATATAATCCTGTTGTTGTTGTTGTTGTTCTTCCTCCACCACCACCACCACCACCATATTCTAGATCATCATCCATACCATCAGATTCAATATCTGATTCAATATCATCATTACTACCTCCACCTTCATCATCATCATTACTATTTGTTTGATAATAATATAATGATGATGACATATCATCTTGTGATGATGATGATTGTTGTTGTTGTTGTTGTTGTTGTTGGTGGGGTAAACGCATCATTTTTTTTCCATACATATATTATTATTATTATTATTTAATTAATAAATTAAATTAATGTTTTCCTAAAATTACAATAAACATTCAAGAATTTAAAAATAAAAAATTAAAAAAAAACACTTTGTTAACAACAGCTGCTGTTGCTGCTGCTGCTACTGCTGCTGCTGCTGCTGTTCTTATAGAATATTCTAATAAAATTTGGTTGGTTGGTTGCTTGCTGGCTGGTGGTGTTGTTGTTGTTGTTATTATTTTATGTTTCAATGCGATGCTACACGGATATGGCCAAGGCAAGGCACCCCTTTAAAAATATATCTATCTATTTACTAATCTACTTATTTAATACACAAGTAAATTTTCCGTAATGTCTGTGATAACTACTTTCTGTTTCAGAGAAAACAGAACAAAAAAAAAACGGGGCAAAACCAAAAACAAAAAAATTGTTGGTTATTTTGAAATTCAAAATCTATAAAATAACAAAAACTTACTATTCAATTTTATTTATTTTGAATAATCTTGTTTTATTGTTTTGGACAATTATAATTAATTGTTTTGTTTAAATTACAAATTACAAAAGTACTAATTATCAAAAAATTACTTATAATTTCACCACGCACAAAAAAAAAAAAAAAAAAAACAAACAGAAAGAAAAAAAAAAACGATCAACTGTTTTTATAATAATATGATTTTCAAAGTGGTGCACAAACACAACGTGAAAAACTGAAAATATATATCTATTTTCCCCCCTCTGTTATAATACTATACCCCGTTCACGTAAAAATCCAAATGTCCGATGATATTTTACTACAGTACACAAAAAATTACTCACATATTAAAATATCATCATGCGATTACATTCCCATCATTTTATAATGTATTTTTTTTTTTTTTATATAATATCGTTATTTTATTAATATATTAACCGATTAACAAACAATACACGTAATTAAAAAATATAATTATTTAACTTTAAACAAATTAATAAATTAATAATACAACAATAGAAAATTAAAAATATATTTTTAAAAATGAAATTAAAAACCTCCACTTGGTGTACTGGTAAAAAAAAAAATAAAAAAAAATAATAGAACCAAATAATAAAAAAAATCATATAAAAAAAAACGTTTCAAATATTTTTATATATGAAAATATGTGAACGTACGACAATGATTGATTCATAATTATATTAGTTTGACATTTTACTCTCGCTAAATTTTCTTTTTCACAAAATATTTTATAGTATATCTGTAGGCCGGTTTTTTTTATACAAAATACAAATTAGTATATATTAGCAAAAAATACTATAAATATATTTATTAATTTAATGCAAAAATAATCCAAATTAAATTAATAAATTTTAATAATTAACATTTATTAAATAGAAAACAATTAATTCATTAAAAAAAACACTCGGATTTATATTTTCAAAATTTAAATTGTACGCAACCGACCTTTGTACGGATTATTTTTCAACGAAAGTGAGAATTTGGTTATGCGAACGTATGTCTTTCAGCAATCAAATGAAAAAAAAAAAAAAAAACGACCGACCGACTCCGACAAGTTCCTCGTTTCGTTTCGTTTCGTTTGTTCGTTTTTATTATTATATTTTTTTTATTCGTTTGATAGAAAATTTCGTTGTAAAAAAAAATTTGACTACACTTAATTTATTATCATAATAATATTATAAAACCAAAAAAAAAAAAAAAATACTTAGCACTTAATTAACATGAATTCTATTTAAAAAAAAAACTACTAATTAACACACATTATTATAACACACCAATTAAATGATAATTAATAGGGTAAAATAAAAATTTTAATACAACCGTTTTTAACGCCAATATATAACGCCTCAATTTCATATTTAGAAAATATTTTATTTTTTTATATGGGGGGAATGGGAGTTCGTCTCTGTGCGTACGATGATGGTGTGTATGTCGTATGAAAAAAAAAGAAGCGGCGCAATATATCCATTTTTATATTAAAATATTCTGTGCGTCAAAGGAGATAGAAGATTTCTATTCTATAATATATATAAAAAGAAAAATGGCCGCAGCGTAACCTCTCTGCTGCTATCATCAAGTGATTTTTTTTTGTATCGTGAAATTGTTGCCCGCTAAAAATATATAATTAATTAACTAGTTAATTTATTTTTAATTAAATTAATTTTATTGTGTGGTGTTAATTAATAAAAAAAAAACAAAAAACTGTAGCAGCATTATAATGGATTATCCAACAGCCGAAGAAGAATATGAAATGATGTATGCCGATGAGCTACAGGCTATGGAAGAATTAGAAGCAGGTAAATAAATAAAATAAAGTTTTTGGTTTTGGTTTAGGGTTTTTCTTTTTTTAATCAAAATTATTTGATTTCCTTAAATTATTATTATTATTTTTTTGCTCCTATTTCAATTGCAAATTAAATCTAATGAATTTTGTGTGTATTACGGTAAAATACACCAAGATCGTGTCAGTGTGTCAGTGTTTTTTTTTTTTAAGAAAACATTCTTTGTGTTTTGCAATTAGTACATTAGGAGTTATCTTTAATTTATCTAATGAATCGATTAACGGTAGTTCTATTCATCTACAATCTCAAATCCTACCGTAATAATTGTTTAATACAAACCAAAAAAAAAAAAAAATCAAATATGGCGGCTTTTTGAAAGTGGCAAATTTTTCGCGATGTTGTGAATTTATTATCATGTTTTTTCTGCTATTTGATCAGGATTTGGATTAATTTCAATGAATTTTATATTTTTGGATAGAACTAATCGAAAATCGTATGTGTATTTTAATTCCGTGGTGTTTTTTTTTATTACAATTGGGTTAGGTTGTCCTGTGTCATAGGAATTGTTTTTAATTAATCTAATGAATCATTTGTTGTTCTTTTATTAATCTACAATCTAAAATTGTTTACCAATTCCACTGTAAACATTTATGAATACAAAAATTTAGCTACTATTTTACAATGCCAAATAATAAATGCTGTAATTTAATTATGTTTTTTGTTTTTGTATTATCTAAAAAAACAAAAAAAAATATAGAAAATGAAATGTGTTACAATGATATTGATCAACCGGCTGCTGTTGCACCATCACAACAACAACAACCAACACAACCCACATCAACACATGCAAAATCAACACCAACAACACTATTTAAATCACTGCAATCACAAACATCAATCAAAAATCAATCCACCAGTTTATTTTCCAATAGTATTGTTGAGAGTCCACAATTATCACAAATACCATTAGATCCAGTTCTTGTACAAATAAATCGTAAACTATTTGGTACACCACAGCATCATACAAAACAAACACGTCCGTCATCAACCCCGAATCGTGATTTACCTGGAATATTATCAGCATCACAGTCAGCATTAGCCGAACTATTACCAAATTCACAACCCGTACCAGATTCACAACCCGTACCAGATGCAATAACAATACCAAATGCTACAATAAATACTCGTAAACGTCGCCTGGAAGATCTATTCGGTGATATACAAGATATTGAACGTGAAGAACAAGATTTTAATTATTTGGATGTTGATGGGGTTGATGATGACAATGATCATGATGATAATGGAAACGATTATTTTAATGAAAGAGGTGTTAAAAAAATGAAAACCCAAGAAGAAATTGATCAGGATATGATTAAAAAAATTATTATTGCACGTAAACGTTATCGAATGGAACAAAAACATCCAGTTTTTAATAATCGATCACAATATTTAAATCATTTAGATGCACAAAGTAAATTTAAACGTCAAAATTTAGCATTAACGGTACCAAATTTTCCATTTATTACCATACGACGTAATTATGATAATTTACGTATTTATGTGCGTATGCATTCAGAAGAATATGAAGATAATGAGATAATGAATATAAAATGTGATAAAAATATAACTCAATTATTTCGTAACAATCTAAATGATGTTGATGATGATGGTGATGCAATACAACACCAGATGTGGTTGGATGCAAACAAAATTGTAAGGAATCTTTTGTTTACTTAATAACACTTAATAATTTACTTTTTAAAACATTTATTAAATAATATATCCGTTTTTTTTTCTTGGTTCAGATTGAAGATAAATTAATAGCCGATAGTAAAAAAGCCAATAAGAATGGTAATCAAGATGAAATTCAAGAAATATTTACAAATGATGAACTATCACAATCATCATTATGGGTTGAAAAATATCGACCAAAAAGATACATTGATTTATTATCAGATGAAACAACAAATCGTAGCCTTTTGTTATGGTTAAAAATGTGGGATAAAATTGTTTTTAATCGGTATGCAAAGATTTTTTTCGTGTATTATTTAATATTTAAGTTGATTTCTGGAATTCTAAATAATAAACTTAATATTCTCTTTTGGAATTTACAGTGAATTTAAAACTAATTCACAAAATTCACAATCAGGAATCAATCAAAGTCAACAACAACAACAATGGACAAAATCCAATGAACAACGGAATACATTTAATAAACGTACCGGTAAATTTGAACAAAACGGTGGATGGCGTAAAAAATCTGAACGTACAGCGTTAAAATTAGATATAGACGAATATGGTCGGCCAATACAAAAAATTGCATTACTTTGTGGTCCACCCGGTTTGGGTAAAACAACATTAGCCCATACAATTGCCCGGCATGCTGGTTATGCTGTTCGTGAATTGAATGCATCCGATGATCGTAATTTAGATGCATTTAAACAAACCCTCGAAAATTGTACACAAATGAATTCAATATTAACAAAAGAAAAACGTCCAAATTGTATTATATTGGGTGGGTAAAAGAAAGAAATTAAAATCACTTTAATTGTTTAGTTTTATTCTAATTGAAATTCTAATTGAATGTTTATTTAATTTTAGATGAAATTGATGGAGCCCCACAAACATCTATTGATTATTTAATACGTTTTGTTAATGATACGGCAACGGGACAAAATGCCAAAAGTAAATCAAAAGTAAAAGGAAAATCGGGTAATAATCATCATATATTAAAACGTCCAATTATTTGCATTTGTAATGATATGTATACACCGGCATTACGACAATTACGACAAATGGCATTAGTTGTTAATTTTCCACCGATGGAATCGGAACGTTTGGCTGATAGGTAAATATCGAATCTATAAAATTGTATTGTAAATGTAATGTTTTAATAGATTTTAACGTATTTAACGAATAAATTTAACTTTTAAGATTGGAATATATATCAAGAAATGAACGTATTATTACGGATATGACAAGTTTATTAACACTTTCGGAGAAAACCGGTAATGATGTTCGTTCATGTTTGGCAATGTTACAATTTTATAATGCATTACGGAAACCATTAACAATTGTCGATGTACTAAATAGTAATGTTGGACAAAAGGATCGTCATAAGAATTTATTTAATGTATGGACATCAATATTTCAGGTACGGTATTTGATTATTTTTTCTATATTGATAGAACATCTAATGTCTGTAATATTTAAAATTAGTTTATTATTTAAAGTTAGTCATCAAACACATAATAACTTTATTTCATTGTCTATTCACACAACGACGATTATTCATAAATAATATAATATATAATAACAGATTCAGATAAAACGGGACAATATAATTCTATTGTGCACATTTTTGAACAATTGTCATTGTATATTTAATTTTTTTTGATATCACACAACGTTTTCAAATAGATTTTAAAACGGGATATTGCCTTTTTAGTTTCATAATAATTCAATTGCATCTACTGAAAAATAATGTGGATATTTGAACAATGTTTAATAGACATTTTTTGTTTATTTTAGATACATCGTCCATACAAATCAATAAATGAACAAAAAAATGATATAAATACCGATACAATTTCAATGACAGATAGTTCATTAACATCACGAATGAATAATGTTCTTGATGCTGTCCATATGGGAGGTGATTTTGAAAGGTTTGTTTAATATTAGTATTTAATTCTAATTAATCTTAAATCTAAATTTTTAATTAATTCTTTTATTTATTCAATTGTGTCGTCAACCAGAATATTAAATGGTGTTTTTGAAAATTATTTAACACAAAAAATGCCTGATCCAAATATGCATGGTGTGGCAGAGGCAACCGAATGGTTTTGTTTTACCGATAAATTACTTCATAAAATTAATAAAGATCAAAATTATGATATTTATCCATATTTACCATATGGATTTGTTGCATGGCATTATCTATTTGCAAGTTTAGCATGGCCAAAAATTACATTTCCAACAAAAGGTTATGAGGTAAGAGTTTTTTTATTAAATATATTTATTTGTTATTCATTTCGTTATTGTTTTTTGTGATCGTATCGTATCAAATCATATGGTCATCATAATAATATATTTATAACGTTATATATGACAACTAGACGTAGGATAACAAAACACTTTAGAGTTTATAAATTATGGAAAAACTCATTAGTTGTGTTCTGTGCGATAACAAAAATACTATAGAAAATATCCTTTATAAATCGAAAACAGAAATAGAAATAATTATTAATTATGTATTTATGTTTTAATAGAGTTTTAGATGACCGATGGCAGAGTCTTCATTCATTCATTCATTCATTTATTTGTATTTATTTATTCAAATAAATATAGTTTTCTTATTCAAAAGGATGGATTTATTTTATCCATCTCTTTGTCGAGATATAGATATATAAAAAAATATTATTCTTATACGGTGTTTTTTTCGCAGAGGACAGTTAAAGTAGAGATCCTTTTTTAAAGATTTATTTGCTTGAATATGGTTATGTACAAATACTATATAAAATAAATACCAATTGCGTACAAAAAACAACAAATAGATAGATATCCAATTTCTAATTATTGTTCATATATATTTAAATGATTTGAATGACTGACTGAATGGCTATTTTTCTTATCATAATAATCAAAATGATATAATCATAAGTTAAATAATAATAATATATTTTTCTGTTTTGTTTTGTTTGAGGTAACTCACAGAGATTAAAATCACCATCTCCGCATCATAAAGTTTTATATATAAAATTGAAAAACAAATAGAAAAAAAAACAAAATGTAATTCTATATTTTAATGCATATAGGGACATTGCAATTTTATGTATATTATTTGTTTATTATCTGTGTTGAATATCTATTTCGATTGTGGTCTATTTCTTCTGTCGGTTTTTCATTAGATTTTTAACGGTTTATTAATAGATTTTTGACTCTAACCAAAAGAATTTACCTTAGAATTCATACCTTTTTTCATTATATTACAGTTCATAATCTAATATATACATAGATTTCTATTTAAAAAGGTTCCAAAACATTCGTCGTCCTTTCTGTTTTCTGTTTTTTTTTATTAATTTGGTTTGCTCAACAGTTTATTACTTCTTTATCATACGAAATTCTAAGTTGATTCGTTCCTTTGAAATTCTATAATACTATTTTTGTTTTCTTCTAATTTACCATTGAAAAAGTAAAGACATTCATAGATTTTCCAATCTCCCGCATTTCATTTCATTTGAACGTTTAAATTTAAAAAACTTTTTTAATTAATTCAATCCTTATTATTCCATTAAAAAATAATTATCAATCCCCCTCCTATATTGTGATAATCTTAAAACAAAATCTCATTTCATTATTATGATTCTGTTACAAATCAATATAATTTGAAATCATTTACTGCGAATATCCCCTTATATATACTTTATGAAATAAAAACGATGGGTTTCCTTGAAAAATCATAAAAGATGATACAAAAATAAATGTCCTTTTCCTCCTTTTCCTTATTTTCATTGAAATGAATATGAATGAATGAATGAATTATATATTTTAATAAATAATAAGTAAAATAATGAAGAAGAAAAACAAAACCAATTCAATTTTCCCGTATGAATAGAAAGAATAAATACAATATATAATGGATAATTATATTTTAATTATTCATTATCCGTATTTTTTTTTATTTTTTTTAAATATTTTTGGTTTTAATCTTTAGACCTTTACGAAAGTACTGAGGTGTTATATAATTTACCATTACAGTTTTTTATTTAACATTTAGAATACTAAACCTTTATGGAAAATTCGAGCAGGCTTCAATAATCGATGTAATCCTTAAACAAAAAATCCCCAAAAATAATACCCTGATCTGTCTGTCGCCGCACACGTTAATTTTTTAGTAATTCTTAACTAGCAGTTAATTTTCTCTTGATTCTAATCGGAAAAATAGTTTAAATACATCGAATATGAGCAAATTTAATTCAGTAATTTGGGGATTATGATCAAAAAAGTGACTGTTTCGTTCAACAATAAGGTTATAGATCAATGAATAGTCTTTAAAAAAACTTTTATCTATATGAAGACTTTGAAAAATTCGTACGGATCTTCTAAAAAAAAAAACTCTAAGCTATTTTTTTATTATTTTCCATACATGTTTGAATTTTTATTTGCATTTCTCCACACTCTATACAACACAAACACTTTATATTATTATTATTATTAGTATGATTATATTTTTATTTCATTTTTTAATATACAAATATATAAATGAAAACGAATATAATAGAAAAACTTCTTTTTTTTTGTATAAACCACACTTGAAATATAATTATAAAAAATAAAATAAAATAAAATAAAAAAAACAGAAAAAAGGAATGGCAAAATGAATGTGGGTTGCCCTCGAAGAATATAATATAATATCTATCTATCTATCTATCTAGATATATAAAATACAAATTAGAATTATGAATATAAAAAGAGATTGGTACTATGCAATTTTTTTTTTTTTTCATTTACCTATTATATTTAAATGACGATGGGGTAACAACACGATACGATTTCAATTAACTCTTTTTATATATTTATTTATTTATATTGTATATATAAAATAAAAACCTTTCATTTATGAAAGCCGCTTTTAAATTTTATAATACATATATATATATACAGATTCAATATAAAGGGTGATTTTTTAAAAGCTATAGGAAAGTTTTTCAAAAAAAAAACACACATAAAATTCATGAAAAATGCATGAAATCTTTATTTGAATCGATAGTGTACGGTCCATATAATTTAATGTTTGAAGATTATTTCATGCAAATGTTGACAGTGACTGCGCCTCAAATGGTCCATCCGATTAGTCCAATTTTGGCATACTTTTTTCCAACCTTTCGGCCGATATCTCACGAATAAATGCTTCAATGTTGTGTTCCAATGCGTCAATGGAAGTGGGCTTGTCTGTATAGATAGACATGAGCTTTAACATATCCCCACAAAAAATAGTCTAAAGGCGTTAAATCGCACGATCTAGGCGGCCAATTGACCGGTCCCGAACGTGAAATAAAATGTTCACTGACCTCGCCTCTCAATAAGTCCATTGTTGCACGTACTGTGTGGCATGTGGCACCGTCTTGTTGAAACCACATGTCATGCAAGTTAAGTTCTTGCATTTTGGGCAAAAAAAATAGTGGATATCATCTCACGGTAGCGCTCACCATTCACAGTTACGTTACGATTCGCATCATCTTTGAAGAAGTACGGTCCAATGATGCCATCGGTTTATGGGATGGTGGTTTACGTTACGATTCGTAACGATTTACGTTACGATTCGCACCAAACTGTGACTTTTTCTGGATGCATTTCTGGTAGCTCTTGCAATGCTTCTCCGCTTCGCCGCCGCTGAACACAATTTCATCGCGATGAACTTTCTCGATGAACAGAACACGCATTTTGATAATAAAATTCAATAATTTGCAAGCGTTGTTCGTTTGTAAGACGATTCATGGTTAAATTATAGACTAAACTGAAGATGTTTGACGGTGAAACAAAACACAAAACCTGTGTCAGTTGTTTAAACGAGTGTTGCCAAAAAGATAATAGCTAAAAAATCACCCTTTATATATATATATATATATATATATATATATATATATCTAGAGAAGGTTATAAATAATTATAATAAAATAAAAAAGGAAAAAAAAAAACATTTTCCGGAAAGAAAGAAAAAAAAACGGGCAGGTATAGAAAAATAGTTAATATAGAGTTTTGTCTGTCTTATATAGAGTTATATATAGAATATATATAGAAGAAAACTGGACGACGATGATGATGGAATTCATTAAAAGTTTTTAATTTAATGGTTTTCGTTTAATGGATCAACACATCATCACAATTCGTATCAGAAGTTTTCATTATCCATATATATATATATATACGCCGATTATAGAGAAATAATAAACCATATATCGCAATATTAAATGACGATACGACAAAAACTGAACTGAACTGAACTGAAAATAATAAAAGGATATATTCTTTATTTTTTAATTGAAATTTCTTCCTTTATTTTTTTTTTTTAATGAAAGCAATCAAGCAAAAAAAAACTCATTTAAAAATATAATTTACACCGTCGCTATATATATTATTTTTTGTAAACATTTTCTCTATTCGAATTGAATTTTATATCCTATATAGAATAGTTTTGTTGATGAGGTAAAGAATTTTCTTCATATGATTATGAATAATTAATTTATCTCGCACAATTAGAAATAATAAAAAAAAAAAAATACATAGGAAAGTTCTTGAACGATGTCAAAATTAAATGATATTTTCATATTTACAGTTTTCACAAAAATCTACACTTCATAAAATGACATACAATTCATTACGTAAAGGATTTTCGATAAATTGTTGTTCCATTGGTGATGGTTCAGCAATCATATTAGATTCAATACCAAATTTAAAGAAAATATTAAATCCATCATTACGTTCTGTTTCACTGCAATTATTAACACCCAAAGAACAACATGATTTACGTCATACCGTAAATATTATGGTTGATTTAGGTTTAGCCTATACACAAATTAAATCAATTGATGGTAAATTTATCTATCAAATGGAACCGGACATTGAAAATTTATGTAAATTTGATATACAACAAGTACCAACGACGACGACAACAGAACAAAAATTAAGTTATTGGGGACGTCAATTAATAGCCCGTGAAGTTGAATTGGAAAAAATTAAACGTGCATTACCAAAAATCAATAAAAAACAGCAGCAGCAACAAAACCAACAAAATTCTTCAACATCTAAATTAAATAGTAATAATACCAAACAAAAATCAACACAATTAACAATTGATAAACAAATCGATTCAAAGAAATCAACAACGTCAACGACAAATGAACAAAATACATCACCAGAATTACCAAATTTTAAAAAACAATTAAAACCGAAAAAAATCATTGGAACATCTGCAGTTAAAGAAACTGTAAGTACATTTATTAATTTATATTAATTTAATTATATATTTATTTATAAAATGAAAAAAAAAAAAAGAACAACCAACAAACAAAAAATTGGATAAATTAAATGAAGAAAATGCGATTTCATTTATTTTTTACATTTTTCCAAACATTGTTCTTTTGTTAAAAAATTATTATCATTACCCATACAACCACCATAAATAAATTCTATACAATCTTTTATAATTGTATCGTAATAATATCGAACGTTAATAGCTCGGCATGTTCCTTGTACGGCCGGTAATCGACAAACATCTGAAATTTGGCAAAAAAAAAAAAACATAAATGGTTATGGGTTATTTAAAAAGGGTTTTTTGGATTTTTTATTATTATTAAGCACTTTTCAGCAATTTCTTTTGTTGAAAGAATTCAGGTTTTTTTGGTTTAGTAGAATCTTAAATCAAATTAATCTATTGTATACCTGCGGCGATAGGAACATTTAGTTTCTGGAAATGTATTGATGTAGAATTTGTTTAAAAAAATATTTGCCAGCAGATTTCAAAATCTTAAAATCATATTTCAACGGAGGATTGGTTGACTTTTATACTAGTAATGTCGATGAATTCTTATCGAAACGAACAGAGATACAAACTTAAAAGGTTGTTAAATGTTAAGCTAATGATATTCATTGAGAACTGCATACTAAAACCTCTCAATTAGAATCGTATCCAACAATAATACAGAAAAGAGTTAATTTAAGGCACGTGTAGAATTACACAAAAAAAAACACATCAAAAAATGTTTCTAAATATTATTTATTAAATTAATTGACGGCTAGTTAATGGAAAAAATAACTATTTTTATTTTTTTTTACATTTTTTTACACTATTATATTTATTTAGAGCGGAAAGACAATTGACATTTTACACAATCTATCTAACATATATAGTTGAATTTTTTTTGATATCCACAAAAAACTTACAAAAAAAAACAAAAAGAAATAATTGCTTTTATTATGAACTCTACAGCTTATATTACCTGCAACATTTTTATACAGAATTATAGATCATATTTAAGAATTTAAAAATTTACCTGGTTCACCATCATCACCATTAACTTCATCACAAAATATACAACTTATAACCATAATTAAAATAATTACAAATCGTATAAAATCATCTTTCATTATTAAATTGTTCATCATTATTATTTTTATATTTTTGTTTGTTAAGATATTAATTGATTCTTTTCAATCAGCAATACTATACTTTAAAATCTAATCAATCTCCATTCAATCACTTTTAAACTATAAAATAAAATCAATCTAACCAGCAAAAGATTCTATTTATGAATCAAAATGAAAAAAAAGTGGTTGTGTTTAATTCAAAGTTTATTTGCACATAAACACAAAATATATAGAAATTAAATGAAATTCATTTTCCTTTTTGTGCATTTACAAATAAATATTTATTTAAAACTTTTTATGTACATAATAATAACACATAAGTACCATTTAAAATTTTAAAATAGAAAAAAAAGGTAATTGAAGAGATTGTTTGTTATATTACTATTATTACTATTTGTTCATCTGATCTGATAAATAAAGTATAGTTTCTCTATTGTTTTCTATAATTGAATTCAAAATTTTTGATACATTAACCATATATGAATCAATTCCATTTGGCAATTGGAGATTCATTGCTAAATATTCCATACTAAATTTATGTTCAAAACGTTTTTTGTTTGTCAGTTTCCTACAAAGATTGTCTAGGAGTTTTCATATTCATAATGGCAATTGGCAATTTTAAAAAAACAACCAATGTTTATCTGCGGTAGTGCTTTACAATACATGAATTATATTTTAATATTGTCACACTTTTTTATTACTATTTACAATAGACGACGACACACAATAAAAAAAAAATTAATATAATTCAATTTTGATGTTTATTTTCTATATATATATCCATCACCGCATAACAAACAACCACCACCACCTCTATTCCTATCCTATCCTATCCTATCCCATCACGTATATATTTTACGATGTTGAAATATAGTTTATTTGCATATATTTATAATAATAATAATAATGGAAATGAGAGATTTATTGTTAGTATTTATTTATGTACAGCGGTGGTCAGTTAAAAATAACACACCAATTTTTTGGAATGACTTGAAATAAAAATATCTAATGGAAGTAGTGTGTTAAACTATGACTAAAAGGGAGTTTATAGAAATGAAACCCTAATACACAATAATTAATGTAAACAAATATCTATATATTTTCTTTAACATTAAAAAATTCTAAACATTCTAAACAAAATTTTGTTGGGAAACCTTTCATTTTAATTACTTCTTCAGCACATCGACGAGGCTAAGCGACTTTCCACAAAACGTTTGTATCATCGATCTGATGGCATTGCAATTAGCCAAGCCTCTTGCACGACTGCCCACAATTTGTTGGTCGATTTTCACTCGAATCCTTTTTTCGACATCTCCCCACAAATTCTCAATGGGGTTTAAGGCCGGACTTTGTGCCGGCCAATCCAATACACTAATTTGTTGTTTTAACACCCATCTTTTTATGCAACGAGCTTTGTGTTTGGATCGTTATCGTCCATAAATTTCCTCTTAAGTGGCATATTATCATCAGCATTGCAGGTTCCATTGCATTTTCAAGTATGTTTTTATACATATACTGATTCATTTTCCCTTCTATTCTGTGTATTGGACGAATACCGCATGCCAAGATAGCGCTCCCCAAATCGCATGATACTACCTCCGCCAGCATGTTTTTTCTGTTTGTTTAATGTGTATAATAATGGATTGATGCTTTAAATTACGTACAGACGTCGTACATACACTTTTCCATCCGATTCACATCGGTCCATAACACATTTTACCAGAAACTTATGGGTTTTTGTATATATATAACAAAACTTTGTACTTGTAAACCTAAAAAATATTTGGTGTAATAAATCATGTCTGTGTTATTTAACTGACCACACGACTGTATATATAGTTTTGTTAATTTAAAAATTGGTTTTGCATATATTTCATATATGGCACCTCTATATATTTTGTTTACTGTCAATTAAACATTAAGCAATATTTTTATAATATATATAAAAATTTTTTTTTAACCACATACGACACTACGACAGTTATCTGATTATGTTGAATATATTTGATTGTATAATTGCTTTGATTTTTTTTTTTACCTAACCCCAGGGCTCAATTAATCAAATAAAACAGAATAAATTGATTATAGAAACGGTTGAGATTTACCCCAATAAAGAACTTTTCATATTTAGTTGTTGTTTCTGTATAAAATTTGCCAGGGCGTTTGAATCTTTTGATTTGCTCAAACAGAAGGATGTATTTGCTATTATGAATTGAACATTTGTATGTATGAATTGTAAAATTGAATGAAATTGTATTTGTTTTAGCTTCAATTTGTAGAAAACATTTACAGAATCTCATGTGTGTGGTGATAAAACATCACTTGTTTTGATGGTATATTTTGAATCACATTCAGATATTCTTTCCGTTTTTCTTTCCCCCATCGAGACATTCATTGAGACAGAGACAATTTGTTTAAAAGTTTAATAACTTGTATATGAATGTAAGAAATGTTAAGGTTTTAAAACTAAATTTTAAAGGGAAATTTTTCAAATTTAAAGGTAATCTTTGGAAAATTTCGTAGCCCAACCCTGCAAAAACCTTTAATAACCTTTTATAATTACTCCAATGGATTAAAAACAAAAAAAAAAAATTGAATTCACAAAAATTAAGTAAAATTTATTTATTATAAAAAAAAATATCTTAACAACACAAAATAATAATCTTTAAATTAAATTAAATAGATTTACATTTTAATTCACATAATTTTTTGGTTAGAAAACGATTACGATTTCCACGGCATCCACCATAATAAAATCGTAAACATTCATTTGCTTCTGTATCATAATAAAATCTTGGTATCATTCCACGGCACAAACCAATGACTTTTGGTAATTGACATACATCTATATATATATATATATGTAAATGGATATGGATCAGATCAATATGATTAGAGGAATGGATTAGAGATTGTGTGAATAAAATTCAATTTACCTTTATCATCTGATAATCTATTATTTGTATTACTATTATCACTATTTGAATTTGGTATACAATTAACAATTGATACTATCATCAATAAAATTACCATCACAATTATTACAGACTTCATTTTTTCCACTTTTAATTTAAACAATTTGTGATGACCGCAATTGAATCGTATATTATAATATAATAATCAACTATACTAATTTTTTTTTTAGAAATTCTATATACAGAATTTCGCGTTTTACGATGAGAATATAAAAATGAATTATCAGTATTTATTTTTTTTTGTGTTCGCCTTCGCATTTAAAAAGTTTTTTGTTTTTTTAATAATGAAATACAATATTTTGCTTTCATATATATAATTATATATTAATACGTAATTATATTACATATATTTTGTAATCATAATAAAATATATGCATGATTAATATAACATTTTAAGAACTCTGATCGTCATTTAATTCTATATAGTTTAAATGTGGAATATAAAATATATATATATATAGGATGATTTCTTTTTAATTTGTAAAAATAATAATATAATAATAATAATAATGATAGGTCATTTAAAAGTTTATCATAAATAAATACTATGTTTTTGATTGCATCTTCTTCGTCCCGTTCGTTCGTTCGTTCGTTCGTTCGTATCACCAATATTTTATTTTTTTGGTTTGTTTGTGTTTATAAGAGAACTAAGAGAAATGCTAAATTTTCTGGTATTTTTTTCAATGAACACATTCCTTTTCACAATCATGTTTTGTATGGAAATTATTTTCATTACCATCACATCCACCATAAATAAAACGTATACATTTCCTCTTTTCTATATTATAATAATAACGTGTTATTTTAGCTCTACATTTTCCAATTATCATTGGTCGATAACAAATATCTAAATAATCATAATAATAATAATAATAATAATAATTGTTATTATTTTTAAAATGAAATCTTTAAAAACAAATTCTTAATTGAATATTTTACTTATTTTTTTTGTGTACTTACTGAATTCTGGTGCAAGTTTTGGTTTAGCTGTAACTGCCGGTTCTGGTTCAGCTACAGGTTCATGTTGAACGGGAGCTTCTGCTGGTTCAGCAGGGGCTTCTGCTTCTGGTTCAGCTGGGGCTTCTGCTTCTGCAGGAGCTTCTGCTGGTTCAGCTGGAGCTTCTTCCTCCTCTTGGCAATGATTTAATTCAATCATAATTGCAAATATACAAAATATTAAATGAATTTTCATTATTTTATTTCGGTTGTTTCTTACTAAATCAAAATTTTATTATGTTATTAGTTGGTATTGCTTTCAATGTTCTATATATATATATATATATATATACAAATTTTTTTATTTGTATTATTTAATTTATATAAAAAAATTATATTAAAAATTATCCAACGTTTTGCGTTACAAATTAATGCGATTAAATACTATTTGTTGCCAAAGAAAATTACAATTTAAATCTGAATTATAATCGATTTGGTATTAAAACATAAATATATAATGTTATTTTAAATTCAATTTAACCGTAACCAAAACGGCAAAATATTGAAATTAATTAACTTTATGAATCGTATGAAGATTGAATTGAAAAATTAATATGTCACGGAGGATAGATATCCAAGAATTCTTTTTCCCTCATTGATGAAATTATCCGTTCCGTATAAAGATAAAAATATTAATTTTAACTGATTTGATTTTTTTTGTTTTAAATGATTTTCTTTCCAGATAACAAAAGATTTCTTTGGTCGAATAACAACAAAAGAAAAAATTGTCACCGTAAAAGAAGGTATTTGATTTATCAGCAAATAACCAAAATTAAAATATTAATTTAATTAATATCCATATTATTAATATAATTTTTTATTTTTAATTTTACTCTATCTGTCTATATAGGTGGAACAGATGAAATTATTAAAAGTCCAATTTGGTATCGATATAAAGAAGGATTTAATAATGCTGTTAGAAAAGATGTAACCATTTCGAGTTTGCTTTAGAATTATTAAGTATTGGATGTCGTATGGGGTGTGGGATGTTGTTAAGCAGAAAATGTACATAAACATATATTTATTAATAAGAAATTGTGATATATTTATAAAAAAAAAAAAAATTGAAATTGAATGGATAAAAGAATATCCTTTCCTGCTGCAACAAATCGAATCAAAACTCATCTCGCTCATTATATTTAAGAATTTAAAATGATCAACATAGGATTATCAAACATTTTTGTTCAGGTAATTTAAAATAATTTAAATGCTATTTATTAACAATTTTATTATAAGTGAATATTAACAACTATTAATAATGATAATGATAATAATAATAATTTAAACAACTCTGATCGGATCATCATTTATAATAATTATTGATGATTTTACTTTAGCCATATACCATATATTGTATAATACCACCTTCCTCATTGACATAACGAATTTCAATTAACCACATGCTCTTTGACATGCTCCTCTTGATTCAAAATTATTGGCATTACCTTGGCATCCACCATAATTAAATTGGATACATTGATTTGATCCGGAATCAAAATAATAACGTAGTAATGCACCTTTACATGGACCAGGTTCTCTCGGTAAATTACAAGGATCTAAATAAAATTATCAAAAAATTTGTCTGTTACTCATTTTTCTATATTACTATTTAGAAAAATTATACTTACTTGGCATTGGTTTACAATGATTGAGTCCAATAATAATTGCAAATATAGAAAATATTAAAATAGTTTTCATTTTGTGTGTGTGTGTGTTGGCTGTTCCTTGTTTTTATTCGTACTATATTATTTCCACTGTTCTATATAAACAAAGAATAGTTTTTGTATTTATTTATATAGTATTTAATTCTTATTTACTGATTGCAATCGGGACGGATTAATTAAATTATAAACGTTTCGGGTGCGTTACAAATTAATTTTTTAAATAATTTTGAAAGGAAAGTTTAATTTAAAATGAAAAATTAATTTGATTAAACCGTCAATAGAAACGAATCGTATAAAAGCAATAATTAACTTTATGGGGGATTCCGATTATGGAAATAGAACAAATCAGTATCTGATGAATGTTCGCTAATTTGAATCGAATGATTCCTAAATCTTTTAGATTTAAAGATACTTATAATTTCTAATAATTGAATATGTTAAAAAGATTATTGTAGTTATTAGATTGAGTTACATATCCTTTGTATAACAAATAATTGTAATATTAACTTTAATTTTATTTTTATCTTCTTAATTTTTTCCACAGATAACATACGATTTGTTTTTGGTCGAATAAGAACAAAAGAAAAAATTGTCCTCGTTAAAGAAGGTATTTATTTATCAGATGTGGAACAGATGAGATTGTTAAAAATCTTTGCTATCGTTTGTAACGATTAAGGATTTAATAATGCTTTGCTTTAGAAAAGATGTAACAATTTGGATTTTGATTTAGAAAAGGTGGGATGTGGTTAAGCAGAAAATGTACATAAGAAATTGTGATATATTTATAAAAATAAATTAAAATTGAATGGATATCTTCATAAAAGAAAATCCTTTCCTGCGACAAATCGAATCAAAACTCATCATTATAATATGTTTTAGATGGCTCAGATAGCTCATCATTATATTTATTTATAATAAATATTGTGTGGGTTTAAACAATTAATTTTATTGTTTGGCGAACAGAAATTTTGGAAAACGATTATTTAAGAATTTAAAATGATCAACAGAGGATTATCAAACATTTTTTTAAGGTAATTTAAAACAATTTAAATGCTATTTATTAACAATTTTATTATAAGTGAATATTATCAACTATTAATAATGATAATAATAGTTTAAAGAACTCTTTGATCAGCATTTATAATAGTTATTGATGATTTGACTTTATCCATATTGTATATTGTATAATACCATCTTCCTTATAACGACATAACGAATTTGTTAGTGAATTTCAATTACCCACAGGTGCCTTGACATTCCCCCATTGATTGAAAATTATTGGCATTACCTTGGCATCCACCATAATTAAATGCTGAACATGAATTTGATCCCGAATCATAATAATAACGTAGAAATGCAGCTTTACATGGACCAGGATCTCTCGGTAAATCACAAAGATCTAAATAGAAATCAAAAATTATCTGTTATCTTTTACCGATTTTTTTAAAAATTTTGCAGTTAGAAAATTACTACTACTTACATGGTTTTGGTTTACAAAGTCCAATCATAATTGCAAATATCGCAATTATTAAAATAGTTTTCATTTTGTGTGCGTTGGCTGTTTTTGTATTTTTTGTAGTTTGTACTCTATCGTTTCCACTGTTCTATATAAACAAAGTATAATTTTTGTATTTATTTATATAGTATTTAAATCGTTAATTCTTATTTATTTACTGATTACAATTGGGACGGATTAATTAAATTATAAACGTTTTGGGTGCGTTACAAATTAATTTTTTAAATAATAAATGAATTTGATTAAACCGTCAATGGAAACGAATCTTACAAAAGCAATTAATAAATAATTAATTCAGTTTATGGGGGATTCCGATTATGGAAATAGATGAATGTTCGCCAATTTTCTGTCCATTAGAATTCAATAATTCCTAATATTCTTTTAGTTTTAATGATACTTATAATTTCTAATAATTGAATATGCTTAAAACTTTATTATAGTTATTAGATTGAATTATTACATATCTTTTATTGTAATATTAATTTTAACTTTGTTTTTATGTTCTTAATTTTTCCACAGATAACATAAGATTGGTTTTGGTCGAATAAATTGAAATTCAAATCTAACTTGTTAAAATTAATATAATATTGTGATATATTTATTTGGAAAATTATTGTAAATAAAATGTGGCTGAATTCAAACCAGATCAGATCAAGAAAACTGACTGAATGGATGGATGTGGTCATAAGAACACAAAACATTTTTTTTTTTTTCATTCAACAAAAAATAATCAAAATACCACCTAAAGAACTATGTGTGTGTGTGCTCCAAACACTTAATTTTTGTGAGGAAATTCTTTGTGGGAAGCGATTACCGAATGTTAACATCGATTGCGAAACTATTTGATTAAACATTGAAGACTCTGAAGAAGAAGATTTAATCCAGGAAAGATTTAGGAAATTTGTTAAGGTGCGTAAAATAATTTAAGTTTTATAGTAACAATTAGATTGCCTATTCCAAAATCCATTCCAAATTAAACGTATAATATTAGAATATCCTTACCATTCAAAAATTATTATAATATATGGTTACTCCAGGATAAATGATTATAAGAATGTTTCCATACAGAATTTCCACAAAAATTTAAATTGAAATGTTTTTAGGTTTAAAAATAATAAAAGAAATGTATAAGGTTTAATTTACTCTGTGTGAATGAATGGAATGAATAATCAATATACACCATCGCACCGCATCGGCTCAAACCGGCTGTCAAATATATATACTTCATTCAATACAATACAAAAGTTTTTATTGCGTTGCGTAGAGTGTGTGTGTGTGCGACTGTGTGTAGTTTAGTTTTTCTCATCGCGTTTTTACTTGGTAAAAATTTCTTTCTTTTTTTTTTTTTAATTTATAATAATTAAAATTAATTTAAATTAAACATTTAATTATTAAAAAAAAACTATAATTAATAAGATTTATAACAAAATCCGTGTGATAAGCAAAAAAAAAATAAAGGTTGCATTGTTAAACGATCGCAATATAAAGCGTTCACCATAAAAGGTCATAACATGCATACGATGGATACCGAAAAAGATGTAATCGAAATTTTACAAGCAATTGGGTAAATTAATTTGTATAATTAGTATTTAATTAGTTAATAAATGATTTAATTAAAATAATTCGATATTCCCATTAATTGTGTGTAAATGTGATGTGCGCCGGTCATGTACAAAAAGGACGCCAACAATTACCGTATACGATTGTATGGAAAATTTTTTTTTTTTTATAAAGTACCGTAAATTTTTTTTTTATTTTCGATCATGAAATTAATGATTGTGTATTAATTAGAATAGTTTTTAATTTTATCCCGAATAAATGTTTGATAATTATATAATGATAAATTGCAGAAGAAGATAAGGAATAGCAATTTTATTAAATAAATTTCGTTTAACTCATCTAGGTACAATGATATTATGTTGGATGAAAAAATTCTGCAAAAATCAATTGCTGATGGATTTAAATGTGAAAAATTACGTGATTTTATTATTTGGATAACGGATGAGACTCGTGTATTGGGTGGATTTGAAGAACGTGTTCATAAAAGTGAAGAAATTAATGAATTTGTATTAGAATTATCAGCATTTCTAAAGGAAATGATGTGTCCATGGACATCGTTTGTCAGCGGTCCGATAACAGATCGCTTTCAAACGCACGAATCACGTTTATCATTAATTGTTTATCTGTTAACCGAATTGATGACACAGAAAATGTATCGAAAATTAAATCCAATGGAACCCGTCGTAATTGAATTGGTAAATTGATTTTTATTATATTAGAACATTTATTATTAATGCTAAATTTACTTGTTTTGTGTTAATAACAAAAATATTGAATTGTGGTTTGTTTTAGAATGAAAGTGCATCGGGGGCAGCATTAAAACAATTAACAATTGCATTGAATATGGGAAAACCACCAATAAATATAACAGCAAAAGCATTATTTGATAAAATTAATGCTCGTGTCTCGGAGGTCATACAGAAAAATGGACAAAAACAATTAGGCGAACCGTTATTTGTACCAACCAAACAATTAACCAATGATCAATGGAATACATTAAAGGAATATCAAAAAGAATTGGAATACGAATATAATTTAAGACGTAAAATGTTATTGACACGTCTTGATGTTACCGTTCAATCATTTCAGGTATTTATTATCAATTAATATACATTTTAAACAATTATAACAAATGATTATGTTACCTAGACGCTAATATATCTGATTTTATATGTATGGATTTTTAGTGGTCTGATAAATTAAAAGGTAAACAAGATGAAATTAGTGTAAAATATACAAAAAATCGAGAAATATTGGATAGTTTACAAACGGGTGATAAAGCAACGGGTATTCCGGCAATGTTAGCGGCACGTGAAGATTTGGCAATCATTGAAAAAACAAGTAGTGTTAATGTACGCAAAAATACACACACTGATATACAAAAGCATGTTATCGGGCGGGTAAGTTTTTTTAATTATAGTTAAATTCAATTCAATAATTGCAAAATTATTTAATTATAAAATGAACTATCTTTGTAGGTACCTGATCGAGGTGGTAGAGCCTATGAACATGCACCACCACCACCAGAAATGCCATCATGGCAACAAAATCGAAGCGGTGGACCAGCAGTTGGTCAACAACGTGGTGGTGGTGGTGGCGGTCAAGGAGGTAGAGGTGGTTACGGTGGCCGTGTAAGTAAGAAGTAGACTGCATGCATTACATTTTTTCTTTTATTTTACTTGTTTTTAATATTAGATTATTTTTATTATTACTATTATTACTTTTATTACTATTATAATAACTATATTACTATTATTACTTTTATTACTATTATAATAACTATATTACTATTATAACTATTACTATTATTATTGTATTTAGATATTTTATTTATGCATGATGTTATTTTTTCTTCTTTTTGTTTGTAGTGTTTCATTTTTATTAAATAAATTACTTAAAATTGCGTTGGAAATTAACTTTTATTCACTTTAATTATAATTATACTACAATAAAATGTTTTGTATAGATAAGTTATTAAATAAATAAATAATTATTTTAGGGTGGCGGACGTGGTGATTTTAGTGGCCAACAAGGTAATAATCATCATCGAGGAGGAGGAGGTGGTGGTGGTGGTGGTGGTGGATTTAATCAACAAAGTGGTTTTAATACTCAAGGTGGTGGTGGTGGTGGTGGATATCAACGACAATTTAGTAATGCAAGTGGTGGTAGTAACAATATTCAACAAGATTCGTATCAACAATATGGTAGTGCTGTTAGTAGTGGTGTTGGAGGTTATCAACAACAACAACAATCGAATAATGGTGGTGGTGGTTATCAACGAAATAATTATGATAATCGAGGTAGTGGTACTGGTGGTGGTGGTTCTCGTGTACAAGGAAATTGGTCACAACAAGGTATATATAATATAATTTAAAAAAAAATCTATGTATTCTAAGTTTATTATAAAATATTTATCTAATATTTATTATTAAAACAGGTGGACAACGTAAAGAATTTAATGATAATCGACAAAGATCTGATAGTTATGGTAGTAGTGGTAATGGACCTTCTACTGGTGGTTTTCAGCCACAAGCTAATCAACAACAATTTAATCAACAGTATTCTAGAGGAAATGATCGTGAATTTAGTTCACGAGGACGATCAAATTATCACCGTGGAGGTGGTGGTGGTGGTGGGGGCGGTGGTCGTCGAATTTAATTGTAAGCATCATATTTGTATCTCGTTTTGTATTTGTGTATTGTTTTGTCAGTAAATATTTATCAGATTTTTCCATATAAGAAATAGATCTATTTGAATTAAGAATGTGTAAAAAAAGAAAAAAATGTATATGTATATTAAACTGTTGTTGTTGTTGTTTTTTTTTTAATTTAGATGATTTTCAAATGATGTATAAAAAATGAAATACCATTTTAATATATATTCTATTTATAGCTATTGACAATTTTGTTAATTTTAGGCCAACAATCGCAACGTATCCGCAATTGATTATATCACGTATTAAAACCCTTTATTATACGTCTATGACTATGAATGTCATGTTATAAAAATTGTTAATATAGCAAATAGATTATATATATAATATGGTTTCTAAATATATCATCTGAAAATCATCTAAAATTTGTGTTTATACCTTAAACATTAAGAATATTTAAATTACAAAAATCTATTTTTTGTACGTATATATAACAGATATACCCAAAAATTGATGAATGATGACCTTTTTCCATTATTATTATTACGAATTCACGAAGATTTCAAAACTAACACTCAAAAAAATCAAGAATCAAGAGTTTTTTTTAATTTGGAACAGAATACATTATATCATTATGAACATTATACAATATTAGAATACAGAATCATAATATCATTACATCAATTTTTTGGCAAATATATCAAAACTATTAAGCAAAATCTATCAAAAAAGTAATTCAACTATCAAAACAAATAATTCAAAATTTAAATATGTTTTACATACAACAAAAAACAAAAATTTAATTAAATAAATATCAAACCACATATACGATCATCGATATCAAAAGTGAAGTGTTGTAAAAGGTTAGTTCACAATTTTTTTGTTTTATAAATTATATATTATATTTTTTAAACACACATCATATTATTATATTATAAACATTATTACACATAAAACCCCCTTGAAAACACAAAAATATTATTAGAGATTATAAGTGATTTTATATTCTTATGAGATATAATCTTATAATGAACTCACTGTAATTATACTTTAAATTTATGGACGTGATATATTAGTGAAAAGGTTTTGTTGACTTGAGCGAATCAATCGTTTTTTTATGAAGATCTTTTACTGCGTACTTTAAAGATTTTTGTATTGTTATGTACAAACGAAAAATCGTATATTATCTTAAGAAGATAACGACAGAATAATCACTAGAAATGAGATAGAATACTCGTCGCGATTATTATAACTTCCTATATATTGTTTATAGAATTATCAATTAAATATCATGTATATTAATTTGTTTAGCAAGTCGCAGTTAACCTGGCCGATCGCAGGGTTTTTGAAACGGTTAATGTCGATTAATGTTCTTTTAGAGTTAAATCATGGGTTTGTTAGAAACGTATTTTAATGAGATTTAGGTTCAAATATCGGTTCTAAAGAAATTCTTATTGATAAAATGGCTAGTTTATGTGGTAAAATCCCTAATTTTTCAGAAGAAATTTAAAGTAAAATTACAAATACGATAAAATTGACCCGATATTGATTAGATATTGATCGGATTACTAATCTAAACGGTCAAACAGGTTTGTTGTAAAGCATGTGTTTATCTTTAAGAATACATTTTACATATCCTTTTGCAAAGAAAGGTTCTATAAATCATTTGAGAATATTTTTCAATTGATTTTTACACAATTTATATTTTTTTTTATTATAAACTTATTATAAACATAAGTATTTATTTAGTATATTTAATGCATTTAATTATAAGTTATTATATAAGCTATATTATATAAGTTATTATAAGTTACTTAAATCATATACATATGTTTGCTATAAACAAACCATATATATTACTATAAGTACTGCGATAGTACTTTTTTTTAACTTAAATATCTTTATATATTACTGCGATAGTATTTATAAAGATTATAAATAGTGTGATTAATTAATTGGTATTTATAGTAATACCAATTATAATTTATCATCACATATATTATATTATACCGCACACATTTGTTCACATTCTTGTTTCGATTGAAATTGATTACGATTACCGGCACAACCGCCGTATAAAAGGACATGACATTCCTTAAAATAATTATTATACACATAGATTTCTCTAATTACATAGTTTTCATTGCATACCTCACCAGGATCAGGTTCATCTAAACAAATTTCTTTTATTGTTTATACAAAAAAAAGAAAATTAATTGACAAATTAATTCAAATCAATTTTGAATCGATATATTCGATTAATAAATAAACAAAGACATTATAATTACCATTCATTGAAAGATAACTCTGAAATTGATTTAAAATTATTATTAATATAATTAATAATTTATGTTTATTAATTAATTTCATTTTGTTTAATTGCATGGAATGATGAATCCACAATAAAAATAGAACTGCAAGATTGTGATGCCTATATAATTTTATTCTAATATAGTATTCTTGAATATTTATACTAACTAAAAAATAATATTAGAATTTATTTTATTCTATTATTGCTCTATATTTCTTATATTACTACTTAATATTTTATTTTATATAGTCCTCAAAAGACTATATACAAAATACAATCAAATCAAAAGAATTCTATGAATGAATGAATGAATGCAATAATTAGGTCATTTTAATTTTGAAATTATTTTTTGTGTTATTGTGTCACTGTTTTTTTAGTGGTTCATGTAACATATATATACATATATAGTTCAATAACTCTTGAGATATATTTTATTTAATTACTTATGTTCTTATATTAGTTGGTGATATCCAAAATTATATATAAATATTATTTATTAATTTCCATTTAAAATTGTATATATATATAGTTTGATTTATTTTTTATTGTTCTTAAATATTGTTATCTATAACTCTGAACAATAAATATATATATATATATAATTGTATATTAAAAAAAAAAAAAGCACATGACATTATTAAATTCTAAAGTTCAAATTAATAAAATTATCTTTTTAATGATTGTGTTTTTTTTTTATATATACAATCATCATCATATATACATATTTTTCTCGCATCTCGCGATTTCTCAACAAACATTTCATTTTCAATTACAATTTTTGTGTTTGTTTGTTGTTTTTTTCTTGTTTTTAATTGTTGCTTTTCACATTTATATTCCTTATTAAAAATAAAAAACCATTCCGGCAAAATGAAATTAATTCATTTAACAATTATTTTAATATTATTATTCATTTGTAAATTAACTTCTGGTTATACAGGTAAGACACACGCAAAATATATATATATAGTTTTCCATTTTATTTTATAAATATATTTTGTTTTTTGTTTTCCATTTTCCCCAAAAAATAAATATATTTATATATATATAGAACACATTTGTTCACAATCAAAAAACAGTGGACAATGTTATGATAATATCTTAAAGTATTATTTTGATCATGAAGATAGAGTATGTAAAAAATTTACATATGGTGGATGCGGTGGTAATTCCAATAGATTTCCAACAAAAGCCGATTGTGAAAGAATTTGTAAATAGAAAATTTTTGTTTATATATACATCATATCGTACATCATAATTTTAAGATAAATAATATTTATATATATTATAAATGAAAATAACTATAAATAATTTTATATTAAAAAAAAAAGAAAGAAAAAAAAACATTCCCCCTAAATAAATATGAAGTGTGTGATTTTTGCTTTTAATTTTATATATAAGATTTGTTTAATTTGAAATTATAAAATTACATTTCTGTATAATACTACGTAAAAGAGACAAGTCAAATGACTTATTGCAGTATCTTATTATAAATATACAGGGGACATAAAAGACGCTGATTTTATTGGTCAATACATTAAAATATATTGATTGATTTCCCAGAGATTCCTTATATATAAGAATCGTATATACAATCATTTTTGTTTCTATTGATTAATTTAAACGTGCCGTACTAGTTATAGTGGAAAATTGTTACTGTTTTATTAATTCAAGATTAGAAAATAGAAAAAATATTTCAATACCAAATATATATTTTACAGAGAGCGATAATCTCTACAATACATCAGTATTTATATTATTATAATCGGTATAGAGTTTTCAATGCCGTTTAAGAAATTTTTAAGGAATCGATTTCAGAAATTAATTATATAGCTAAGAATTTTCATATCAAATATATATGATACAGAGAAAAATCGGGGAAAATTCTCAATTATAAATCAATCCATCCCAAAAGGTAACCTATATAGTCCAATAATTGGCAAAGACCATATTTATAAAATTCTAACAATTAATTGGTAGATTTTTCAAAACAATTATGTTTTACAAATTTTAATGAATTTTAACGATATCAGGCATTTAGTTAGTATTTTCATACGTAAAATAATGAATATCTTGGAAAATTCTCAATTTTCAAGGAAAATCGAACCCAAAATATAAATTATAGTTGAAAAATTCCAAGTCAATTAAATCAAAGGGTTGATATACGGTCGGCATTAGCACAATTTTGTGTATATCCGCAATATATAAATTAAAACAATAAATTATAAAAAAAAAAAAACAAAATGTTTTTAATATCCATTTAATTAATTAACTATAATTAATACTTCTTTATTAAATTCGACATATTCTTAAACACTCATCTTTTGTTTTAAAATTATTTTTATTTCCAAAACATCCACCATATTCAAAGGTTAAACAATCTCTTTTTATTAAATCATAGTACCATCGTATTTGTACATTTTCAATGCATGGTCCCGGATCTTTCGGTTGAACACAAGCATCTAAAAATATAATACTACTATTTACTTTTAATAATATAGTATAGTATATATATAAATGCGTATATAGATAGATTATTTTATATTCTATTAAATAAAAATTCTTAATGAAAAATTAAATATTAAATAAAATTATATATACATACCATCAGCTTTACTATTTTTTAAAGCTGAAATTAAGAATAAAAATAATATCATAATAAATTGAATACTATAAAATATTTTCATATTTTATTATTTATAAATAATTTTTGTATACTTGGTTTATTATGCGAACAACGTTTCGATTTGTACTGATAAAAATGTACGCGCGTATATTTATGTATTTTGTTTATATATATATATATATGAATAGGGAAATGATGAAATTGCCCTATAGCCTTATCACATTCACGTGTTTTCTTTGGGTTTTTCCAAAAATTGAATATTTATTATTAACGCTTATATATTAATTGTATGTTAAATAAATTCATTTCAAAACTTTAAAATATCGCGTTGAACTTTATAATAAAGCTTTTTATTATTAATCACAAAAAATAGCAGCGATTGCAGATCAAATATTTTTTAATATATCAAAAATTAAGAAGTTTCATTAATTAAATATCGCATATATTAGATTATTTTATTTTGGGTGTTCTCTTAAACATTTTCGGTTGAACGAACACACGCAAAATTGTTAAAGTAAATTTAATTATTACTGATAACAAAATAATAAAATGTTTATTTAAAGATTTATTGTCTAATATATATTCTTATCAAAAATAAACCATATATTTATTTATTTGTTTTCTTTTTATGCTATAATGATGGTATATGGTTGATGATTGATCATATTTATTTTAGTAGTATATATATTTGAAAATCATTTTTTTATTATTTAAATTTCATAATAATAATGAATTTTATATAATTTCCTTAAGCTTATTAGAATTTATGTTAGATAGAATTAGATAGAATTTAGGTTAGAAAATTATATAGAATTTCCTTAAGCAAATTATAAAGAATTTCCTTAAGCAAATTATAAAGAATTTCCTTAAGCAAATTATAAAGAATTTCCTTAAGCAAATTATAAAGAATTTCCTTAAGTAAATAAAAACTAAAAGACCATTCTTAAGCAAATCAAACGGGGTTTCTTAAAATCAAATTATACGCATACTTATCTTGAGCAAATTAAATAGAATATTCTTTATCAAATTAGACAGAATTTCCTACAGCAAAATTAATACAATAGAATTTCTTACATAAAGTTGTATAGAATTTCGTACAGTGAATTGAATAGAATTTACTGTAAAAGATTGTATAGAATTTCCTTAAGTAAATCTTAAGCTATTCTTAAGCAAATTATAAAGAATTTCCTTCAGCAAATTAAATAGAATTTCCAGCAGCAAATTATATAGGATTTCTTTAACAAACTGTAAGGAATTTCCTTAAGCAAATTATACAGAATTTATGTTAGCAAATTATAAAGAATTTTCTTAAGCAAATTATAACGAATTTCCTTAAGCAAATTATACAGAATTTCCTTAAGCAAATTATACAGAATTTCCTTAAGCAAATTATAACGAATTTCCTTAAGCAAATTATAAGGAATTTCCTTAAGCAAATTATAACGAATTTCCTTAAGCAAATTATAACGAATTTCCTTAAGCAAATTATAACGAATTTCCTTAAGCAAATTATAACGAATTTCCTTAAGCAAATTATAACGAATTTCCTTAAGCAAATTATAACGAATTTCCTTAAGCAAAATACAGAAAATTAAATAGAATTTCGATCAGAAATTGAATAGAATTTCCTCCTTATGCAAATTATAAAGAATTTCCTTAACTTTCGCAAAATACAGTAAATTATATAGAATTTACATCAGAAATTTGATAGAATTTCCTCCTTAAGCAAATTAAAAAGAATTTCCTTAAGCAAATTAAAAAGAATTTCCTTAAGCAAATTAAAAAGAATTTCCTTAAGCAAATTA
This sequence comes from Dilophus febrilis, assembly GCA_958336335.1. NCBI lineage: Eukaryota > Metazoa > Arthropoda > Insecta > Diptera > Bibionidae > Dilophus > Dilophus febrilis. The sequence continues at coordinate 5,276,492 of OY284471.1, read as the reverse complement.
AAAAGAATTTCCTTAAGCAAATTATATAGAACTTCCTTAGGCAAATTACAGTAAATTATATAGAATTTCCATTAGAAATTTAGATAGAATTTTCTCCTTCCTATAGATTCAGCGAGTTTCCTGTATGTAGGAAGTAAATAATATAGAGTTTCCCTAAGTAAATTGTACAGCACTTTTGACACACAAAGACAAACCGGTTGACATATAAAATGTATTACACATCTTTTATTTTTTTGAAAAATAATCCAGATGTTATAAGAATAAAAAGGTGATGACATTTTATTTTATTAATGTAATATATATTAATAAAAAATATTCACAATGCATATCTGCGAATTCACCGATATTTATTATTGTTTTGTTTAAAAAAACTCGTATAACAAAAAATAAACATAACACAAGCGAGCTATACAATTGTATAAATATAATATATTTGAATACCAAAATGCGATGATTAAGAATATGAATATATTTTTTTTTTGTTTATTCAGATGAAATTCAATAATCGCTATAATATAGATTTGAATTTTTTAGTATGATAAATATATTTTTAATAAATTCAGGTTAAATAATATCGCCGCGCATAAAATATAATATATATATATATATTGTTTAATGCAGTATATAGAGTGAATCAAATATTAATTAGATCTTGAAGAGTTTGTATTATTTAGTTGCTGGTTTATTTTGTTTTGTTAAATTTATATCATTCAATTCAATTTCAACAATGAAATCATTTGTGTTTTATTTTTGTATTCTATTTTTTATACTGACAATTATTGAAAAAACATTAGGAGATGGTAATTATTATAAAATACAATATAGATAATAATATATATTAAATATTTATTGGTATATACAAAAAAAAATTTCAATATTTTTTATATAGAAACGTGTACTATGGAATTAGATACGGGAAATGGTGATGAAAATTTAACGCGATTCTATTATAATTATCGTGAACGAAAATGTTTATCATTTATTTTTAGTGGATGTTGTGGAAATAAAAATAATTTCTTAACAAAAGAACTTTGTGAACAATTTTGTCATGTTTTTTAAATATGTAATAGTAATAATAAAATGTGGTAGAATTTATATTTAATATATATAATAATTTTAAATAAAACATAATTTTTTATATAATTATTCGTTTATTTTTTAAGTATTTTTTTTTTTTTTGTATTTGTTAAAATTACAAATAAATAAGTTGTTTGTCACATTTGGAAGATCCTTTTTTTAAACGTTATTTTGTTGTTTAAGAACTGCGATGTGTGGAAATAATATAAAAATTGTTTAATAGAAAAAGAAAAGAAATAAAATATACAAATATATATGTATATATTCCATTGAGGGTTTTTATTCAGTTAATGGGGTCTCTCTATCAAATGTTAAACAATATATGCTACGCTAATATAAACATAACAAAACTACGATATTAATTTATTAAATAATTTTCTAACGCTATATTTATGCAAATAATCTCTTTTATTTACTTTTTTCGTTATCTTTATATATTTTATAAAAAAAAATATATAAATCGCCCATATGAAAGAATGGTCCAATGATTATTATATAATGTAAAACAAGTTTTAAATGTTTAATAGTTAAAGGTCTTCCGTTCATCATAAATTATTGTTAAAAAGTGTTTATCTATAAATTCTAAAAGTTATTATACCTGATAAATTATGGTTTAATTTAAAAATGAATTGATTGGAAATTCAGATTTTTATAATTATTATTATTGATATATGATGATATATTAACATTCAATTCGAAATATCAAAATATAAAAAAAACTGGATATCCAACTAATATTTCCATACAGTCAAAATTACATTTAAATAAGTTACTTATATATATTTGAAATTAAAATGTATAATCTCTGATAGTCCGGTGTTTTCTTCAGTGTCAGGATTTTTAAATATTTAATAAGTGTATATTAGAATCAGTTTATATATACTTATTAAATATTAAAGAACTCTGACACTGAAGAAAACACCGCGGCTGTCTCAGAGATTATACATTGTAATTTAAATTAAATTATTAAACATAATTTATCGGATATAATGCGATTATGATATATATGTTAACAAATTGGCTCTGTGGGCCGGTGGTTAATAAAAAACGCTAACATAAAAATTCTTACAACATTTTTTAAAGTTTAGAATTTTCCAAAGAATTTTCCGCCAATTATCAATGTATTTTATATGAAGAAAACACTTTACCAAATTAATTTCTGTATTTTGAATTGATTCAAAATACCCAATCGTTTTGAGAAGTTTACACTTTATTTATATATAATTCTTTGCGAGATAAATATAATATTTGTAAAGTATTATCTAGTACCTTTAATTCTTTTTTTTAGATAGAGTTTCCTTTTTAAACCAACCGAATTGATCAGCAATTTGAATTTTTCAAAGAATTTTCCGTAATTTTCAATGTATTTTATTTATATGGACAAAATATTATAAGAATATTCTTATTTTTTCATAACATATACAATTAAAAAAATAAAAAACTTCACTTTTTTTCACATTGCATTTATTTATTGAAAAATATTACATATATATATATATATATATATATATTATTAAAAAATTATATATTCTTTGGAATGTATATATATAATATAAAAATTGAAGAAAGGAACATTGATCGAATCACTATAGTAGAGAATTTACGAACCGCAAACCCTTTCACAATCAGATTTCTTTGCAAAACTATTTGAATTTCCAAGACATCCGCTATACACAAATGTTTTGCATTCCTTTTTGACATCATCGAAATAGTATCGTATAAAGTGTCCCCCACATGGTCCACCATCATACTTTTTTGAACATATTAAATCTGAAATATTTGTAATAATAAGCATATAGGAACTATATATATATATATAGATTTTTAACTATATAAAAAATAAATAAATTTTTCGCTATACAACCAACAATCTGGTTTTAGCGTCCAACAACAGCCTTCTGTTATTAGTTACTTAATTTGTGGCTTTTACGGTGTCGGTAATTAGCCGTACGACCAACCGCAAGCGGAATATACAACTCTGTGTTAAAATTCAGATTCGAAAAATAACCGAAAACACAAAACATATTTTATGCATTCAGTAGGATTCGAACCCACGACCCCAAAATTTCTTTAGAATTTTTAGGTTGGCATTTTTAACATTTACACCACAGAGTATATATTTTTAACTATATATCGCACTTAAATCAACAATAAAAAAATTATTGTGTATATATAAATTAAAAAAAATTAATCAAATTTTATTTTATATTAACTATATATTAATTACCATTATAACCATTACTCAAATTACAATAAATTATTAATAGAAAAAATATTGAAAAATATATGAATTTCATTTTAAATTTATTGAAAAAAAATTGTTATCAAAAAGTTATTTATATATATACAATTAAATCAATTAATAATAGCAACACTTAATAATTTACTTAATGTTGATTCAAAACTAAAATGATTTTGATTTATATATATACGCAAAAAAAAAATCTATTTCCTAAATCGATTCTAATAATCATTTATCATTTATTATATACATATATATCTTATATATTATATTATACATTGTGTAAGGAAAAGATAAACTTTTATAGTGCAATCATAGCTCGAAAAGCAGGTCAACGCAGCAAATTATATATATTGTTATTTATAATTAGATTTTTTTTAATTTTTATTATTATCAAATTTGATCCACTTTAGTTTTTACATTGTATATTACAATACTTTATATATAATATATTATAATTATTATAAACTCGCATCCATATCCATAATTACAAATAAAATGTACAAAGATTAAAAAATCTATAATGAATTCGTTATTTGATACTATATTATTCTTCTTAGATTCTTAAATTATTATTTCTTGCAAATTCTTTCACATTCACTGATGGTTTTAAATTGATTGGCATTTCCACCGCAACCTCCATAAATAAATTGTTTACATTCATTTGTATCATTATCATAATAATATTTAGGCATATATGCATCACATACTCCAGGCTCAGCTTTTTGTGAACAAATTTGTTCTGGAAATTTTATAAAATTAAAATAGTTAAAAAATAATATATTTTCTATTCAATATTCTATATATTTATTATTTTTATTATTTACCATTATAACCAGTACACAATTTACTACAAATTAATATAATAAAAAACAATGAAAAATATATGAATTTCATATTTAAAATTTAGAATATAATTAAATTTTGGTAAATCGCACTTTAAATTACGATGTTTATTCAGCAAACTGATTAATGTGAATATAAGAAAAAGATTTGATTTTAACTTTAATGTATATATTATATGTAAATACAAAGCCCAGTCATAAAATATATAATATACATCATCAAATGTTTAATGAGATTTTGTATATTATTATTGACGAGTTTATAGAATATTATATATGAACTTTATATATATAAAAAAGGTCATCGCAATTTATTAATTTTGATAAACATTTTGTTGTAAAATTCCCTTTATTTTTCATTTGGCAGTAATAAACAAAACAGTTCTCAAAAATCGATGATTTTAATATTTACAATAAACTTTAAATATAATTTAGTTTTTTTTGTTCAACTTATCATACAATATGTATAATGTAAAATTTATTTGTCATCTTGAGAATCTTAATCTTGAAATTTATATATAGGGTATTTAACCCGCCTCATCCTCCGTTAGAACAAAACATTTCCAATAGAGATTTTGAGATAAAATTAAACTATAGAATCAGGAAAATGTAAATTAACTTAAATAACACATTTAGCATTTTATTTATTAATAGAAAATCGATTAAACAAGATAATATAAATTCGGCATAGTTGTTCGGCAAATTATTTAACGATCATTCAGTTTTTCATTCACTTATATAACATTTTGACTCTAAAAATAAATCAGTTGTTTTTTCTTTTAAAAAGACTATATATACTCGTGTACATCTGAAATTCCCACAAAAAATATGAATACTTTTTTTAAAGAATTTGGGTAAAGTAGAATTTTTTAAAAGTTGTAGAACTTGATAATTCAATTAATTCAATATTAAACACAGACGATTTTCTTTATAAATTTTCTTAATTTTTTTATTGTTTTATATAATATTTCTTTATATAATATTATTATTATTATAATATATATATTATATAAAAAATATATTTATAAAAATCCCAATTATATTTATTTACACATTCCTTCACAAATATCTTTTGTCATAAAATTATTTAAATTTCCACCACATCCACCGTAAACAAATTCTTTACATTCATTTGCTGATGCATCATAATAAAAACGTTTAAAAAGTCCATCACACCTTCCAGTTACTGGTTCATATGAACATCCCTCTGATGTGAAAATGTATATTTATTTATAATTATTATAATTGCAAATGAATTATTTATTTATTTATTTATTTACCTTTAATGCCAATACTAAAATGACAAATTAATAATAAAAAATAAACTATTGTAAAATATTTATAATTCATTTTGAATATATTTTAATTAAATTCAATATATATAACTATAATTGCGAGGTTTTGCGAAGCACACCAAAAAAAAATATGACAATAAAAAAACAAATATTTGACAGAATTTATTTATATGATTGTATATTAAATTATATATTTAATTTTTATCTCATAAAAAAAAAATAATCTACGAAACAAAAAACTCCATTATAATAACAAAACTGAATAAAAATTGTTTTGTTATATAAAACAGATTATATATTTATTATGTATATGATAAGAGGTCAACACATATCTATATATATATTTATAGACAATTGTTGATCATATATTTGGTATTTTAAGTTCTGTATATTTAAAATCTTGACTTAAAATGAATTAAATAAAATAATCTCCCATTTGTTTATTTGTTTTATCATCTCAATGTATGTTTTTTTTTTGACTATATAAAAAAAAATTCTTAAATCAAATAGAGAATTGTTAGAATTTATATTAAAAAAAAAAAAAGTTTTTGCTATTTCCGTTATAGAATTTTTTATAATTAACACATGAAATTAAATTTTTGTTATATATATATACAAAACTTTCAGTCAACAATCAGTGAAAAATCAATTTCCATTTTTCCCGTGCAGCCGATTTAAAAATTAATGTATAGTGAAAACTTTTAAAATATATATAATAATCAAATATCCATGAAATATCTATTAATATTTATTTAGTGAACTATATGATATATTATATATCAATCTTATCATTCAATTGTTATATATATATATATTATATAAATTATGCTATATATACAAATTTTCTTATAAATTTTTTAAATGGTTATTTTTTATATTGGGTATATTTATTTATTTGGCTTTTTTTAGTATATGGAAAATAATAAATTACCTTTTCTCCTATTCTTTTCGATCAATTTTTTATTTGAATATATAATAAATAAATAAAATAATTTTCAATTTCATATGAATGTTGTATATAATATATTATCATATAATATATAATTCATTTTTATTTTTTATTCTCATTCAAATACAAATATATATATTTTTCTTCTTATATATTCACATATTTTTCATACGTAAATGTTAAATTTATTTCAATGTAAATTGAATTGAATTGAATATACTAGTGTATGAATTTATTTTATATAAATTTATTTTAGCATTTCAATATATATATATAAAGAAATAATCAATTTTCTTTTTTATACATATATATATATATATATATATATAGTTAAATGGATTGAATTTCGCTATGTATAATAAATGCTGTATGGTTTATATTATAAACTCTTATATGCAATTTATCGCAAATATACTCTCAATTTATTAAAAATACGTTTGTACAAATAATTATTTAAAAAAATATTAATTTACCTATGTTTATATCGAAAAAAAAATGATGTATACAGAATAATTGGAAAGTTTTTTAAAAATAAAGTCCATAGTCTATTCAGAAAAAATATTATATCTTAATATATAGTATAGTTAAACTTTTATATCTAATATATAACCAAAATGAGAACTTTATAAATATACCTACAATCTGACCTCTGACTGTTTTAACTTAATAAAAATAAATCTGTCTGAATAGAATTGTTCGAAAGAATAGTACAATTTTAATTCAATACTCACAAACTCTGACAAAACAAGATCGCTGACCGGACAATTTACTACATAATATCTATAATTCAATCGTTTTGCTGAACAAATGTTGTGCGTATATTAATTTAAATTTATAATATATTTATATTATAGCTTAATTCATAATATCATCATTCGTCTTCTGTCTCATCCTCATCGGATTTTTCTTCAAATAAATTATATAGAAATACAAAACAGATCGTAATTCAAATACCATTTACATATATTTTGTATTAATTTTTATATTTTATTATATTTTATGTTTATTTTTTATTGTTTAACAAATCGGATTTAAAAAAAAAAGAAAAAAAAAAGCTATCATCTTCAAGATGAAATACAAGAAATATACAAAACTCCATAAACAAAAAAAATTCTATAACAGAAGCATAAGCGCATAAAAAGCATTTCAATTTCCTTCCGGACGCCATTTTCACAGTTCATATTATATACATTTATATTTGTTTGGGAAATCGTATAATATATGGGTGGAAAATAGGGCGTGCGGTTTTTATTTTGTTTTGTTATTTTTTTTTTTATATACATCGCAATTTTCTTTTCTTCCCTTAAATGTTATTATATATGTATATAGTAAAAATTGCAGATTATAAATATGTTTTCATATATAAATAGTGTAAAATAAAATATATATAGAAAAACTTTTTTAAAATTAATTATCATTTTTTTTTATATACAAACAAACAAATAAAATATTATTATTGTTTATATAATTTTTCCATATAATATACAAACAATTTTATATTCCCTATAAAATATTTAAATATATATATAGAAAACTATATGTAATTTTGCCATTGAATCAAAAATATATTATATATATATGAATATAAATTGAAAATCAACATCAGCATTTGATTTAATATATTTCATTTCACTATATATATAGTAAATTCATATACCGATATCTGTATGATATATAAACAAATAATATAATGTTATTATTTATCAATTTGCAAAGATGAAGATACAATTTTATTGTTGTATATCTATCATATCAAATATCTCTATCTATATAGATATATATTTATATATAGATAATGTAAGTGTTATTATATATATATATATATAAATAAATCATATGCCAAGCAATACCACCCAAAAAATAAAATGAAATCAAATTTATATGTTTGAAATATATCTGATATATAAATATATATATATATACGATTCAATATATATTATATTTTAATATAAAAAAATTTATTCAAACAATCAAAAAAATTCCAATAAAGGTTATTTGAATTTTGATCGATTTATTTTGAAATTTTGTCATATAAATGAATGGATGTCTTTTGTTATATTGGCGTATACGAAGAGATATTTGCATATAGTTTGTTAACGATTTTCCAGTCTATTTTTCATGAATAAAAACTTGTATACTTTTAGGACCTTTCAATTTATTATATTAGGACACCTGATCCTTTTAATAAATTACTACATAATTTCTATCGATTATCATTTCCGGTAAAAAAATTATCAAAACTATTATTTAAATTAGATGGTATAGTTCAATTATACATGACCATTAATTTTTGTTATAAATTTTGTTACGGTATAGTCCATAAATAAACATTTAATAAAAAAACTCAGGCGAGCATGAAAATAAAATAAAAGTTATATTTATATATACACTTTATATTATAACATTCGAGGTATATATAATCACTTGTATAATGTGATATGATACATATATAGTTATATCTAGCAAGTAAAAAAAAAAAGGATATTATAAGAACCATTGAGATATACACATGTGAGATAATACTATATATATATATCAAAATACACTTGATATATTTGCAATAATACAAACTGAGGCAAGGCAAAACGATACACATATATAAAAGTTAGATTTGTGCGTTCCTTTTTTTTTTTTTGTGTTCATCTTCTTCTTCCTTTCTTGAATATATATATATATATATATATATGCATGGTATATAATGTTTGGAAGAAACTTTATACATTTATTTACACATAAAATACAATAAAGGAAAGGCAAAATAAATAAATAAAATACCCATAAAAAGTTTACTATTCAACTCTCGAAATCTCCTTAACACAAATTTTTTTTTTTTGTTATATATACTTACAATCTATTTCTATGTGAATATAAAATAATAATAATAATAATAATACATCCAATATATACAAAATATAAACGCATATAACTTTTTATTTATATATATATATGAGAAAGGGGGAAGTAAAAGATAATGGTCTTAAATTGCGCGGTACAAATAAATTGCTTTATATTAGCTTTTCTTTTCCTATATATATATATATATATATATATATATTTACAAATGCTATTACACTTTACTAATGCCCAAATAAATAAAATAGACGGGTTTGTTTGTATAGTAAATTATACTTATATATATATTTTTTCAGATTTTCTTCGTAAATTATCTGTATATAAGTTCTTTATATATTGAGATAATTTCTATTAAATAGCATATATATATATATATATAGAAAAAAAAGCAAATGGAATCTTATATAAAAGTGATTAAATAAATTGTATTTTATATATTTATTTATTACTCTATTTATATATATATATATTTAATTGGTATTCATAATAAATACTCTAATACTTTTATTCATACAAAAAATAAATTGTTTATATATATATATAAAAGATGGAAAATTAAATCTGTATTATGATTATTATTGAATCATTAAATTATTTTTTATTTTAGTTAATTATATGTAGATCTGTTATACGATTTTTCTCAAAATTTATTATAAATATGATAAATTATTTAATTATAAAGAAATGATCTTTGGTAAATATTTCAAAATAATTATTTGTCAATTGTATTTTTAAATTCATTGTGATATTTATTTTGTTTTTCAATGAATCATGAATTCAATAACGTTTTCAATACAAGTTGAAATCGTATTCGGCATCGCGATATAACTAAAAGAGAAATGGGAAAATGTAATGGTTGCGTCTTTATAAAGGACTTTATTCATTTAGAATTTATCGTTTTTCACGAAATTTCCCCCAATTTTGTCAATTTTATAACGTATTTATAACGAATTTTCTTTTAACAAACTCCAATTAAACAAATCTATTTTATTTGATACATTTTAAGACATATTAAAAATAGTATATTATAAAACTAAATTATTAATATATTTCATATTTTTTTAATTTCTTTACAGAATATAAAATGTATTCAAAAATAAATAAGTGAATTATCCAAAATAATCAACATGCAGATAAATGTATATGAAAATTGTTCGTGCCATCAATATATATATATACCACAACATCGATCGTCATCATGATCATCGTGTCATCGGCTGGTCATCTGCTAGTCATCGGAGTTTTCAATAAAAGTCCGTACAGGTAAATATATCATAAAAAATGTAGTTATTTAAAATAAATATTTTTAATAATGATCAAATGCTAAATGAATTTATACAAATTATAAAATTTTATAATAAATTGTCTTTTATTTTTCTCTTACGCAGGTTAGTGTGATTTTGTCTGCCAGCTTTACGAATTTTTATTATTTAATTCCAACTATTGGTGAGTCAAAAAAGATTTTCGCATGACTAGTTATAAACTTATTTTATATATTTCTATAAAAGTAAAATATAATTATTTAGTTGCGTATAATCTATATTTTAATAATATTTTTAAACAAATCAATCTTGTAATCAATATCAGGAAAAATAATTAATTTCTAATAATTTAATTTGTATTTGCTATATTTCAAGACGTTTTTTTATTCAATATTTAGTATAAAGTCTATTGCTTTTATTTTATATTCAAAATTAACGATGTCCCTTTTTTATATTCAAAATTAACGATGTCCAAATTCGAAAAATATCAGTTATTTAACTTTTCTGATTGATTTTTACAAATTCAAATTAATTTTTTGATGTATTAACCTAAACAATTCTATTAAATGATATATAAAACTTCAAATCTTAATAAAAGAATATAATTTTTATAAAATATTTAAATTCAATTATAATTCAAATTATTTACTGCGATTAATTAAATAAAAATAATAGACGAATGTGAATATGCCCTATAGATAAGAAATGAACAACGCGCGTTTTTTATTAAATGTAAAATAAAATACTTTTATAGAAATATATATATAATAAAAATGCTTTTGTAGAGAGATCGAGTTCATAGTAATACTAATATTAAATTAAATTTTTTTTCATTAAATTACTAATTGAATTAGATAATTAAATTAAAAATAAATACTATAATTATTTATTTATATTGAATTTTAACATGTCTATTAAATGGTGATTGTTTAATTCTATTGTTTTTTTCTTTAAATAAATACTTTCTTTTTTCTTTATTTCTATAAATAAAATAATTAAATAGTCATTGTTTTAATAAAAATATTAGCTGCGTTAATTTAACATAATTTAGCATGGCTGAATAGTAGTTGCTTTTATAATATTAACTTTTATTAGTTTTTTTGTTTTGCTTTAACATACTATGAACTCAAAATATTATTATTCGCAATTATTTATTTAATACTAGAACTACAAAAAAAAAAATTAAAAAATTAAATGTTATGCGCTTTCATATAAAAATCCTATATACATCCAGTCAAAATTGATTGATGTTTATATGAAAGAATATAGTAATTATTTAAAATTTGAATATTTGAATGAAAACAATGAACTATATAATAATTAATTATTTACTTATATAATATAAATAATTGATATTATAATTCAAAAATTGAAAATGTTATAATAAAATACAAGTATAGTAAATTTAAAGTAGTAAATTAATAATCAATTTGATGTGGGGTAGCTCTAGTATTAAATATGTTTTTTTTATATATTTTTTATGATATTTGAATATATATAAATATTTTTTTTAAAATAATTTGTCCTTTTTATCCAAATACCTAAAAAAGTAATTGAAAGTGGTCTGTTCTATATAATGGACTGGCTACTGATCAATACTTTATCCTATATGTAAAAAAAAAAAATGAGATAAATTGGGTCTTGCCTTTCAGATTTCAATGTCTGAGTTAGGCGCCAATTCTCATATTTATTTCAATCCCGTATCCAGGGAGTAATTGGGTCAAGCCCTCTAGTCCTACAGCGGACCGACTACGCGCCAATTACTTCATCCCATCCAATAGCTCTGGTCTGTTTGAGAACCCCCATGCCCCTGAACAACGTTTGTAATATATATATATATTGGGCTTGTTAGGGTAGTTATAGTTTTTTTATTTTTTTTTGATTTAATTTTAAGTTTATGACTATAAGTTTTATTATTATTAAATTTTGCATGGTTATACTTTTGCATGTTATATTAATTAAATATTTTATTTATTTATATTATATTTATTTATTTTTTACTGTTTACAATATTTTTTACTATATACAATATGTTTTAACTATTTTAAAAACGAATACCGATTTTGTTGTATATCAAAATAATACTATATGTTTGTAATGTTCTATAGAGAATGATAAAATTGCTTGCTTAAATAAGTTATAGATAATACAGCATAAATTATAGGTAAATAGTTAATGCTCTGAAATTATAAATAGTTAGGCTTTGTTGAAAAACAGAAAAATTTAGTTGTTTACTGTTAGTTTTGAAGGATTAATGACTTTATAAGATTTGTGAATCAAATATATATGATATGCGGATTAATCATTAGGTTCAGAATAATCAGTTGTATCGGAGGCGACAGATTTCTTGATAGGGACAAATTCATCTTTGTAAAAAATATATTTAATTACACCAGCTAAAATATTAAATATTGAACTAATATTACGATAAATCGATAGAATCTTTAACCGCGGATACATTCAATTATACTAAAGAAATGATTTGTAGAAAATATTGTTAGTAAACTTTTTATGGAAAATGAATATTATGAAAATGAGAGGAAAAGCCATAGAAAGCAGAATTTTTTAATGCATTAATTTCTTTATTTAAATACAAATATTTTCATTTTTCGTTGTTTCGTTGAGTTATTAATCCTATGTTTAAATAAATCAATTTAATTTCACATTCTTTTAACATATTATTGGTAAAGATACTTTTGATAACGAATTTCTGACGGAATTTTATTTAAATATTTATCATTGTTTATTATTTTATCTGCCAATCTGCGATACTTCACCATATTAATTTAATTAAACCCAATATCAATTATAATTATTGATATTTTGGAATATGATATGTAAATTATAGAAACCCCATCATATATTCAAATACAACTATAATTACTTTAGATTATAAGACATAAGAACGTAAGAAGACGCAATTTTATAGTTTAAATTTCTATATAATTTTCTAATCTTTAAAATGAAAATCATTTACATTGATCAAGCCAAAGAAAAACTTAACATTTTCACAAGAATTTTCTTTAGATTTTTTTCCTTCATTGTTTTTAATTAAAAATATTAAGAAAACCATCTAAAAAAAACATAACATCACTGACAACCAAATTCCTCCAACGAACAATTCATTCTATCGTTGAAACTTACATAAGATAAAATGAAAAAAAATATATTAGGAAAATCAATCTTTTTATATTTTGTTTTCCTTTTATCTTATGTAAGTTTCAACGATAGAAATTTACAGTTATTTTTGGATGTAGAGCGGGTACCCCCGTATGGGATACCCGGGAATATATATACACAAACCACAACCGGCAGAAACGCCAGCGCGGTCCGTATATATATAAACCTTCGGGGAACATCGTTGCAAAGAATGCAATGGTATGTCTCATCATCGACTGTCCAACATTCGAACAACCATGTCCCCCTAATAAAAAGCAAATCTCATATGTAATTAATTTTACATATGAGATTTTTTTGTATGAAAATCGGCGGCTTCGCTACCAACTCGACCATACCTTCACCTTACGATAAATGCACTTTTTTTTTGTACACATTAACTTTTCAATACTATAACAATAATTTGTATGTGATGAATGAATGAAAATTAATTAAATTTTTTATCATATATACCAATTAAATTTAATTTTGTATAAAGAAAAAAAATAAAAAAAAAAAAATAAATAATAAAAAAAAAAGTTATTAAATTAATTTATTGATTTGAACCCAAGTGCCTTCATGTGAGCTATTTCAAATTTACATACACACATTTCAATTTATCATATTAATGTAATGTAAAGATTAAGATTTAATTAAAAATCATTATTTTGAACAACCTTCGCTGATAAAACCATTAAAAAAACCACCACCATCAAATTCCAGAATATTTAAAATTTGGCTTTATTAGAACAATAGACATAACTTCATCAAACAAATACTCGCATATCATTGCATATTGTTCTATAGAGCATAAATATGAAAAAAAATGAATACGGTAAATTTCCACGGTGCTTTATTTTAATTCTTTTCGTCTGCATCAATTGATCAAAATATTTATTAATAAAATTTCTATCAATCTTTGTTGTAATAAATTTTAAAATGTGTCGTCGACGTCGTCCTGTTCAAATTGTATGTTAAAAACTTTTTTTAATACCATCATATCATTTTCATTTAAAAAACAATTAAGATTACAATCAATTGAATTCGGTTTTTGATTGAATTTAAGACATTTCTGGTAGAGCTTCTATATTTACAGCTTCGAAATATATATTGAAAAAATATACGAGTCCTTAATTTTCATTTAAAAAAAAAATCATGTAATCAAACACATCCTTTAGAGGATAATTTCAACCATCTTCACATTTTCATCACGGATTATTATCACTGTGAAAATATTCTCTAATATAATTATTATTATTATTATTATTATTATTTAACAACTAATGATGTATGTAAAATGCCAACATTAGTTTTTAATAAGCACTATGGCTGCTAGGGCCTTTGGCTTTTACCGGAATTAGAAATCATTAATATTATAATTATTAATGTAATTTTAATAATGATGATGAGTATTTGTTATATACTTTCATATATAATTGCGAATATGTGTGTGTAGTAGACTTTGTAAATCTTTGGCTGCGTCCGACACAATATACCAAAGATATTCATTAATTTGATCCCAATGAATAAATGGTGACTTAGTTCATGAATTCAAATCATAAAAAGCACAGAAAAAATTTTCCGGCCAGGATTTGAACTCGTGACCACCCGCAATTGGGTTGGATGCTTTATCAACGGCACCACCAAGTCGTCATAATATAATTATTAAGCATATCTTTATACATATATATCAATATTAATAAAAATGATATAATCCTTTTGAAAACCCCATCTATGTACATACATATAGTGGCGATAATTTATGAAATAAGCAACAAGATTAAGCTCAAGATTATATCATATATACATGATATCTATACAGAAAACATATATACATATCCAAGAAAAGAAAAAAAAAATCTTATTTCATCTCAAAACATAAACTAAATTAACTTTTAATAAAATTCATTAATTTTATTTATCATATATATAAATGCTAAACAAACAAACAATGTACAATATATTTATATACAATTCCAAAAGGATATGTGTGGCAATGCGTTATTTTCTAATATAACTAACGAACTATATATATATATATATATATAAATGGATAATGCACGGGTATAGATAATCAACGAACAAGATAAACCTAATAATTATTATCAATGAATTTATTTATATATATATATATATATATATATCGTATACTCTGTATAAGTGTATCCACATGCCATATATAAGAAGAGATTTTATTTTTTATCTAGATATAACACGAAGATATGTTATAAATATAGACATTCCCCATTTATATAAAACAGATATTGGTTTATTTAGTATATATATATATATAAATGTTGGATATAGTTAACCCTATAATCACTTAGAAAATTACTTTATATGAGTGTATTTGGATCAAAAAAAAGAAAAAAAATATAAATAAATATATATATATATATATATAGATAGTCATAATGTGTATTGAATAGGTGGTGTATTATATATGCTATAAAAGAAATGCCAAGATATTTGTTTAAGAACATATCATCATCAAATAAAAATATAAGAAGTAGAAGTAGAAGAAGAAGATGAAAAGTAATTGTGTACCATCGTTTATATATAAAAATTTGTTTTTTTTTTTCTTCTTCTATATATCCTTTAAATAAAATAAATGTATTTTTATTTTATTTTGTATATATCTTAATGCTATATTCTATCTATTATGTAATATGCTATTTATTTGGTAATCCTCCATTATGGTCTAGTCATTTTTCGTAGATTCCCATAAGGGATCTGTACTATACTGTGTGAATGTGTGTGTTTGTATATATTTTTATATATATTTTATTTATTTATTTATTTTTTTTTTAACTTTTATATGAAAATGTTGGAAAATTCTATTTTCTATATCGTTTTATTTTGTATTTTTATATATATTGAGGTTTATTCACATCTTTTTCACGTTTTTTTTCTTTTTTTGCTCTGTATTATATATCTTCGCATGTAATAATAAGCTTTTATATATACAATTTTTTTTCATTTCGGTTGTTGTGGTTATTTCTGTATATATATTTCCACACACATATAGAACGAACAAACAAGACTTTTGATATTGTAAATGATAATGCTCATTTTGGGTATAAATATAAGTATTATATATACCATATAATATAATAATAATTGATATATTGGATATGAATATAACGAGTTATGTTATAAATTTTTTTCCTTTATAAAATAGATTAAATTTCATTTTTCTTATCTTTTTTTTTATTTATATATATCTCTACTATCCATAATAATAAAATGTACGGATTATACAAAATAATATTATTTTTTTTTATATGTGCGTTAGTGCTTCTGTTTTTTTTGTATATATACATATAAATTCAATTATTCAACTAAATTCCATATACATATATATATATATATATTTATAGATATTAAAGAAAATTATACTTGATTGTTATTTTATATCAGTAAAATGTTTCAAATGCATAAATGTTTACATTTTCCAATTATTTGTCTGTTCATTTTATGTATTTATATTCCTGGATTTGCTATTTTAATATTAAAAAATTTAATATAATCAGCATGACATTTCTTATTAACAAATTAATGTGTTTTTTGTCCAATCCCACCCATTTGCATTGGCGTACATTTTTATATTTGAATTGAATGATTTAAATACGATGGAACTCACCACAACATTATCCCTTAACAATTACTTTAACCTTTTAAAATGGAGTGAAAAGTTAATTTTATTTGAATACAATGTCTTAAGATTTTAACAAGATATCTGTTAAAAAAATATACGGTCTCTTTGCAAACGGTTTGCTATAGATTACATTATATCATGTGGGCAAAATACCACTATTATTCAAACAGTCATCTTATACTTAAATTTAGTAATGTATTTGTCAAAACAAAATATTAAACTTAAAAATCGCAATCGGTCAAATGAACTTAGAGTTATCCGTTTTTGTAGATTACCTTTTTTTCATTTCATTTATGAAAGTTCCATTTAATAAAATCTATATAAATTTCATTTTAAATATACATAAAAATAAATTCATAAGTTGAATTAATTAGATTTGAATTAGGGGGTCAATTATCCAGTCTATTTAAATGAATATTCATTTATAAATTATTTGCAATTTTGTTATAAATTCGAGCAAAGAACTGATGTATCAAGAATAGAATTATCAAAAATATAATTTAATAATTTTATTTTTATTAACTTACCTCTTTCACTTATTTCAAAAGTTAACTTCATTTTCATACAGTTTTTCTACCATAATTTTCCAATGAAATTCATTGTTCAACTACAACACTGCGATCTTATATATCGAGACACGATCATTAACTATATAAATAATCTATTACCGTACAGATTTCCTTTACCAATCCATTCTATAAATATTTTTATTGCATTTCTTTTTCTACATGTAAGGATTTGATCAACTTTATTTAACTACCCCTTGAAATATCCTTTGACACTTTTCACATAAAAATATATGTAACATGATCGGCATAGTTATTTGAAACTTTAAACAATCAAAAAATAAAACATTCAATTTTGTACTATTAATATATAATATATATATATATTTAATTTTATATCATTTTATCATTTGTATTATATATAATATTAATATTTACACATCATATTATTATTATTATTATTATATAGCCAAAAATATTACAGCATTTTATTCTGACATTTAAAATCTATATATATATATATATATAAATAATATTTATAATTATTAAAAATTATATATAATATTATTAATTAAATACATAAGATTTATATATATTTATTAATCAAATTTTTATTGATTATTAATTATGATTCTTATATCTATATAATATTATTTATTTTATATAAATACCTTCCCGCCTCTTATATATTTTAAAAAGAGTTATACAATTTACAAACTTGAAAAGGATATTTTTCATTAATTTTGTCGTCCGCCTTTATTGACATCATTGAACATTGACAATAATGTTTAATAATGTCATCGCGCGAACCCCCTTCAAGATCAAATTCAAATTTTACAAACAAATAATAAAGAATTGACAAAAATTATTATATTATATTTTTTATGTATCCGCGTATAAATCTTTGCATAATATATATCTTATTATTTTGAAGTTTCTTCTTATTCTGCTGATATTATTATTATTAGTACAGACCAAATATAGATTAAATATGAAATATTTGAATTTATAGATATGATTTTTCGATTATATTTGAATGCATTAATTAAATAAAACTAACTATATATAATAGATATATATATATACATAAATAAGTTTATTGTCAGAGTTGATCAAATGGTTGTTGTTCCATTATTTTTTTATTAATATTCCATTCATTTTGATAGGGAATAAACAGAACGATCCATTTTACATCCAAAATTAAAAGATTCATTATTAATGCTGCCTGAATATCCAATAATTAATGTGCAAATTAATAATCAATTAAAATTAATCACAAAGTTAAAAACAATAAGTTTTGTTATATTTATTGAAACTAAGGCAAAATTTTAAATGAATGAAAAGAAAAATTACATTATAAATGATTTTCTAAATTAATATACATATAATAGTATGATAGGAAATTAATTGTTTTACGTGAATTTCATAAAATAAATTAAAAAATTTGATTTTATTATTATATGAAACTAAAAACTATATATATATTGAAAATAATGTTTTCATTTCATTATCGTTTCATTTATATATACACTTTCAATAAACGTGTGTTTTTGTCTATATCACTATGGAAAATATATAGCATCATCCATAAAATATATATATAGTTTTTCTTTTCCCTGTTGATTCTCATGTGTTTTTTGATACCTATATGATATCTGTATATATATATATATATAAATATATATAAGAAATTAATTTTTGTCATTCGATAAATTATCATGTGAAGTGGTAGAATTTTGCAATAAAATTGATTCGTTACTATTATTATTATGATTATGATTATTTTGATTATTACTACTATTATGATTATGATTATTATTATTTGTATTATTACTATGGGTGGTAATGATACTATTTGTTAAATGATTATGCATATCATTGGCACTTGATTTTCGATGATTAACATTTATGCTATTGTTATTATTATTATTATTATTATTTATATTATTATTATTATTACTATTATTCAATGCATTGTGTAATGACATTGATGGTGAATATAATCCGGGAAATGAAAATCCGGCAGCGGCGGCTGCATGTAATGATTGTAATAGGGCAGCCGAATGCTCTTGAGCTTTACGTCGTAATTCAGCGACGGACGTAGAACGAGGATCTGATGACATTGATGACATTGTTATGGATGTTGTCGGTGACAATGACGATGACGATGACGATGATGTTGATGTTGATGAGGGCACAGTAATAGCACCTGCCGTTGTTGTTGCATTCGAGCTGGATGATAATGGTGTTGGTGCCTTTACCGGACAGCATGGGCATAATCCAGAAAATGCTTTATACAAACGAAATTAAATTATATAATTATTATTAATATAATTCCGAAACTGAAATCTTTGAATATTTGACGGTTTGCATTAAAGGTTTATTTGTTCAAATAATAATTATAAATTAAGATATACAGTATATTCAAAATTCTAATCCCAAACACAATTACTTTATAAAAAAAACAACTGTATTAAAAATCTCTTTCTATATACACCCCATCATATATTGAATGATACACAAATCATTAATAATAATTTAATAAATTTCTTCAATGTTTATAGCAATTATTGATAGGTATCTTATATATATATACAAATATATTGATGAAAGTTAATACAATCGTTGTTTTGCATATGAATGACATTTTCATGAATGAATATAGAAATAATATATCCTTATATTATTTACTTTAGCTATCCTATCTAATGTATATTATATAATACAATATAAACACCTGGGACAACAAGTTTTATATATATATAGGAATCTTTATATATCGATGTATAAACAAAGTAAAATTGCACCTAGCTATAAGTACACCTTAATATAATCTCAATATTAGTTTGATACAATATATATATAATTTCATACGACGAGTTTATAAATAAATTTAATATGCGTTTATTTTATATTTCAATAAAAGCATTTTCTTAATTTAATAAGTAAAAGATTTATGGTAAAAATTTTGTATATATGATTCAATTTAGATAATGATAAGAAAATATATACTGTATATAAAAAAAAAGAAAATTTAATATTATATGCATAAATAATTCACAACCCAAAAAGTGTACATCATCAGAGAAGAATATGTATAAGGAAAATTCACATGGGAGGAAAATAAAATAATAATATAAAAGTTAGCAATGTCCTATTCATATTCTAAGGATGAGCCATTATTATTTATTTATACTTTAAAATTCTATTTAACATGCGTTTAATATTGTAGATATAAACGAATGGATTTTATCTTAATATTTAAATTAAATTACCAAAAAAATTTTCCGCATTATTACTTACCTTTTAAATGTGAAAATAAAGGTGGATGAAATTGTGAACTTAATGAGGCCAAATGTGGTGGTAAAAATAATGGTGTTGTACTATGTGTTGATGATCCATTGTCTAATAATGGTCGAAATCCTCCATTACTGAAAATAAAATTACAAAATGTTTTCATTTATTTTGTTATTATATTTTATAAGGTATTTTTCAAGTGAAATTATCAATAGATGAGGTATTTTTCAAATGAAATTATTGAAATTTTCTATGTGAGTTTTATGTTATATTATATTGAGTTTATTTCAACAATCTGTACAAAGAAGAATTCCGAAATTATCATTATTTTATATTTTTAAATGGTTTTTTATTTCCCATATCGAATGAATCATATTCAGCAAGATATAGATAACATTTCCTATCCATCATCTACCTGTTGATTTATATAGTATAAAATTAACTGTATTTCTCTGATATATATTCCAAAAATTGAGTTAAAGCTTATGGTATATTAGCAAATAATAATAGTTTATTTATTAAAAAATCCATTTAATCATTCATTGTTTAGTTCGATATAATCGTTCATTCTATTTCACTTTTTTCTAATAGTTTTAACGTCTATAAATTCGTCTTTTTTTCCAAAAAGCAAATTTGAATTACCTTGACAAGAAAAACGAATGAAGTACAAAATTTCTATATATCTAATAAAAAAAATTTCTTCAATTTATATAATTCAATTACAACGAATCGATTTTACTAGCTTTTAGAAAATTTTTGTTTCAATTTATAGTATAATTTTCTTTTAAATCATAAAACTGAAGAAGACAAATCTTACTATAAACGTAGAAACTACCCAAATCTTTCATTTGATTAATTTGAATTAATTTTTGTTATAGCAAAGCTCCAAATGCAATTGAATAACAATTAAGAATGTTTTCTAAATATAAAATAAATATAAATATTCAGATAAATTCCCTCTCATAAATCATTTTTATTTTTACCAATTCTTTCCAATTTACGAAAATCATTTAGAATTTTTAAAATGTATATACAATACATAAAAATATAATTAAATACATAAAATAAATCAACATTAATTAATAGAATTATATATAATATATACACTTATAAATGAAATAAAAAAACACATGTTAAATCAAATAAATTAGATTGATCCATATATAAATAAATAAATATATTAATAATTAATATAATAATAAATTTAATATTAAGTTTTCAATTTTGTAAATTAAAATCATTTGTTTTGTTTTGGATGCGGTGTTTAATATATTTACATAATATAATCCTATATATATATACAATATATATAATAATGAATGTTAGCATAATATATATATATATATATATATATATGCTATGATGATGAGGTAGTAAACATATTTCGCTTTCTTATATATTCAAATTTTATATTATAATGTGTATATAGATATTCAAAAACATGATAAAGAAACCCGCATTGCATGTTTCATGTCAATTATAAGCGTCAACTAAATGTTTAATAAGTTTATATTGTAATAAACAGAGTAGATATATAAATACCAATATACTATATACTTTGACTGTGAATATCGCACGTATACACTTTAAATTTAAACCAAACGTATGTGTATATATATTAACTAACAATAATCTATCATATATATTATATTAATATTTATATTAATTTAGTATAATGATATAAAATGAAATTGTATGTTCAAATATAATTTATTTAAAAAAAAAATAACAATTTGAATGAATTTATTATGATGCGAGTTTCTATATATATATATTTTAATTGAAATTATGATTAATTGACTGACTTTATATATATATATATATACAAATATATTATATGCGTATAGAAACTATTAAATATATACACTTGTTTACTAACGTACTTATACTTCGGGGTGCTTGAAAAATTCCTTACAAACGTATTATCATTTTAAGATAGTTTCACCTACAGTTCTCGTAACAAACAACAAATATTATTAGTCATATCATATACCGAATACACTATAGAGATGATTTTTCTCTAAATATTTCTTTAATAGATATTGATCCGGTGGTCCAGGATCAATCAAGAAATCAATTATTTTGTTCAATAAAATTGAATTCTCTTGATTGAGTTTTCGTATTTTCTTAATCTACCACTTCGTTATTTATTGATTTTACAAACATATTTTCAAAATTGTTCTAATATTATAATATCAATTGATATATATACTTTGTTTAGCAAAAATTTTCCAATTAAACCTCGTTTTCCCCTTAAAATATTTTGAATACATTTACTCAACTTACACAAACACACAAACACTATAATATAAAAAAATTTATAAATAATTTGCGTTTATAATTAATTTATTAATTTATTTATCTCTATATATAAAAAAAACCAAGCAAAACGAAATATGACAACAAAAATTCTATTGTAGTTAAATAAAAATATATAAAATTGTATTTAATTTTCAAAAATTTGAATTATATATGATAGAATATTTTTATATATATACATACATACATGAGATGGGACAATTATTTTGAATTAATAATAATTTTCATTCTAAATATATAACAATCATATTTTCTTTATTATATTATGTATAAATAAATTAAACGAACGACACGACACGCATCTATAAAATACAAATATATTTTGTGTATATAGCTACAGATAGAAAAGATATCTCATATAAATAATAAATTTTAATTTTATTTAATTAAGAAAGTGTAACACACATTTGTTTATACACATTATTTCTATATATGATTATTTAATTTTATTTTATCTATATATATATATATTGTTTATATGCGTTTTATTATAATTATAATTTTAATTTTATTTAATTAATCAAAATGAATATATATATATATATATATATATATATATATTTAAATATGCCTTTATGGAAACTATTGTATATAATAATGAAATGAGATAATTAAAAAAATAACTGTAACTTTGTTACTAATTCATGAATCTGAAATAATAGACCACAAATAGATAGGTATTTCTATGTTAAATATTAATAAAATAATAATTCATTATATTTGAGACGATTTTCTTTCTTCCTAATAATGAAAATTCAATAATTTTTTTAAAAATACTCATAGATTTTCCAAGACAACTATTCAATATAATAACATATTTAGAAAAATCTTTAGAAATTACAATAAGTCTCATGGAAATTCCTTTCATAGAAATTTTCCAGGATTTTTAACGGTTATAAAACTTAAATGTTTGTAAGAAACAATAAAATAAGTTAAAATCCTTGTAATTTCTTCACACGTTGACAAATCTAATTAATTTGATCACAAATATAGAAAGCAATTCTAATGATCTATATAAGGAAAAAATACTGTTTTATTAAGTTTCATAAGAATAAACCTTTAAATTTACAAATAAAATCGTATACAATATAGTCATATATATTTTCTGTGCTGTATGCCCTTTTTTTTAACAAATTATAATCTGTCTATATACGGCATTACCTTATACATATTATTATTACCTCATTATATACACTCATCGCATATATATATATATAATTATAAAATTTTATAATTAATTTATTAAATAAATACAAGTTAATAAATTTAAATATTTACACATTTTTCATGTAATAAATTCATTTTATTATTCAAGTAAATATAAACATAAAAAAAAAAAAAAAGAATATATTTTATACCGCATAATTCGAATACATATATATATATATAAAATTTATAAATAAATATTTATAATTTATTTATATTATTTATATATTGTATAATAATCATCATTTTCACATTTTCACATACACGTCGTTTTAAATCCGACATCCCGCCATCGCTCAAAAATCCTCAAAGTTTGTCGTATATAAATAAAATTAAATTTATAATTAAATCATAATATATATAGACGATATATAGTATACATTAAACGAATTTATCTATATATATATAATTTTAAAGTTAAATAAAATGTTAGCATTTTCATATCTGTTTATATACAGAATATACATATACTTGTTATAAATGTAATTTGTAAAGGTTAGGTATACGCAATTATTTCTAAAATATATAAACATAATGATATATAAATTAAAAATTTCAAGGTACATATCAGAGAAAATTTTCACATATATAAATATACGGAATGGTTAAATTAAATTTTCTTTATATATAGACAATATTTTACATTACTTTATCTATATATAAATCTAAACATATAAAGCAATGAATAAAAATTCAATGGCACATTCAGATATTTCTATATAAAGATTTTCTCGTATATAAATCCTTTTTACTTATATCTAGTAAAAATAAACTTGAACGTGTTACTTGAAACGTATTTTTATATACACATATAGACATTAATTTTAGTAAAAAAAAATTTTGAATAAAAGCACTTTTACTGAATGATTATACAATATATAAATGTAGATAGATAGATAAATAGATGTATTATATATACATTGAAAATTCAAATCATGTTTACATTTTCTTGTTTGCATTACAAATCATTTTGGATAAAGATAGATATATGTTTTTCGATTATACTCTGTAGTATTTTATATATATAGATATATACAAATAAATTATTTATGTATAATAAAACCTTATCAAAATAATCAATATTAAATTCATGCTAATTTAATATTTATATAAATGTATATAGTAATATAAATATTAAATATATATAGTAATATAAATATATATAGTATAGAATTTCTATACCTTTTAGAGCACCTGAGATCTTAATATATCAACAACAATATATTTATTTATACATATCATAAATCAAATGATAGTATTTTAAAATTCTATATGAATGTTTTTTAGTATATCTTTGAAATTAATCTCATTTAAACACTATATATTTGATTAAAATTTCTAAAAGTTATTATTTTTATTCAGTTTTTTTTTTTCCATACAGACTAAATAGATTTAGATATAATGAGGTTTTTATTGTATTCTCCTCATAATCTCTGTATTTTATTATAATAAATTCGTTTAAAATTTTTTTTTAATGAATCGAATGTCCTCCTAAATCGTTTATAAGAAAAATTAAATTATGTGTTAGCCGTCCAATTTATTTTAAATCTACTACATTTACCATTAAATTTGTTACATTTAAAGAAATGAATGCATTTTCTTTTATTCTTCTACACGAATCGATGCTTTTTCCGAGGTTTTCCAATTGATTTTCTTTGTCAGGTAAAATAATAAAACATGCGTAATTTCAATAAGTAATATTATTACATTATATTCTTTAATTTCGTTATGCGATTTATGCATTAACCTTTTTTTTTGGAAAAGCTTTGACAGTCTTTAGTCATAGTCATATATTTAAAATTCTTATTTTAAAAAGTTTACATTTAATTTATTTATAATTAAATATATAAAGTTTGATTTCTTTTATTTCAACATATGCATATACATTAATTCATAATATTTCACGACTTTATTATACCTCATTTTTTTTTTGACAATTAAAAATAGACGGTAATTAAAATTCTTATGTTATATGAATGTTATATCTCGAAAAGTATGTGTTTGATTTTATGTAATTTGTAAACAAAAATTGTTATATATAATAAAAACTGATGCTTTTTTTTTAAATTCGTTTATTTAACTTTTAAAAACTCATGATGAATTTCAATGTAATTTTACAAATTTCATTTATATTATTAGTTATTTATATATGAATTATTTTATGATATATTTTCTAAAGCAAATGTTGTACAATTTTCTGTAGTAAATTCTGTATAATTTCAAGAGGAAATTCTGTATTACATTCCAGATGAAATTCTGTATAATTTTCCTATAAACGAAATTCCCTATAATTTTCAATGGGAAAATTTGTATAATCTTCTGTAGGGGATTTGATATAATTTAGTGAAGGAAATTCCGTAAAATTTTCTGAAAGAAATTGAATAGAACATTTCTTAAGGAAATTTTGTATAATTGCTATAATATTTGTTCTAATTATTGAAGGTATATAGTTCTATATATATAATTTTCTAAATTAATTTCTGTATAATTTATGATATATAAATGATCCGATGTGAGGTATAGCTATATATCACATAGGTATTTTGAATGTAACATTAAATATGAATCTAAAGTATTTCTGTAAAGATAATAATGAAAAAAATTGAATCTTTAAATTCTTTCCATTCATCTATATAGTTAAAATTCAAATATAATCTTTCAATTACAATACAATTATTTGAATTCTTCGATTGAATTTATACGAGTTCAAATTCGGTTATTTCGTAAATGAAAATCCATAAAAAAAACCAATATTAGTGTTGAGCTTAATTAAGTAAATAATATTTAATTTAATTATTTTCTTTTCCATATCATTTTATATACGATATTATATTATATACATTAGAGGTATATTAATTCTCATATATGATACATATAACATACTCAATTGATTATAAATTTATATTACATTATATGCCAACATAATTTATTAACAAATATAATTGAAATTTAATATCTATATGAGTTCGTATATTAAGATATAAGATATATGTACTTTTAAAATATATATATGTAAATATTCTTATATAAAATTTCTCCATATTTTCAGTATATTTATATATAACTTTGATCTCATATTTAATTAATCT
Source organism: Dilophus febrilis (assembly GCA_958336335.1). Taxonomy (NCBI): domain Eukaryota; kingdom Metazoa; phylum Arthropoda; class Insecta; order Diptera; family Bibionidae; genus Dilophus; species Dilophus febrilis. The sequence continues at coordinate 5,248,738 of OY284471.1, read as the reverse complement.
GTTAATTATTGAATTAGTATTCGCCTAAAGTAAAATTAAAAACAACCCTTTTTCAATATTATATTTAACTTAAAATTATATTAATAGATTTATATTATATGAATGATAAAATATTTACTTAAGCTTGAAAAAGATACATCATATATCTAGTATATTATATATAATATGATCTATATATGCACGATAATATACCTAATGTAATTTAAAAATTTATTATTTATTTATTTATATACTATTATATATATAATTATAATGTAATAATTAATTATATATGTATTTATATGTATTTTATTATCACATACATAAGATACGAACCAGGGTATAAAAAATGTTTAGGTATATAAAAATTATATGCCTGAAATCTTTTTATAAAACAAAATATTTCTGACCATAATATTAAATATTTATGCGAATCGTACCTTATTCAATGGCAATTTATACCATTTAATTTTATTGTGTTAACTTAAACTTTATCGATTTATTTTGTTTCGTGTGTATTCGCAAATACTTTATCTTGATGGTTATTTTTTCAATCGAACAAAAAATACTAATTCGTCCAAGGGACAAAAAATCCACAGATAGAAATCAAAAGTGATATCGAGTAATTTAGAATTATTTGTAATATTCATTTTTAGTGCATTTGACTTAAAAATCATATAAGAAATTAAATTACTTTGAGAATTACTTTTCAAATACGCTTGAATTAATCAAATTGATATTCTTTCGCAATTAAAATCACACTGAAATACAATCATGCCAGAATTGTTAAGAGGAGAAATCCAATACATTTAAAATCCACTAAATTACTCTTTGCTTTACTTTTGTACACTTAAGATGTATCAATAATTTGTGTCTATCGATTTACCACATAATCCAATTTTATTATTAAATACATAAAATCAAAATAAGAATATGATTATGTTTCTGTGAAAAAAAATATCTTTCAATATATCCCATCCTAATTCAGGTTGGTTTATACGAACAATTATTTTTAAGTTAATTATGTATCTGAACATATATTGAAAAAATACACACACAAAATGATTGATTGACTTATATATTTTGATTTTGATTGATTGCGATTGTTATTCCTTTTGTTTTGTTTTTTTCCAATAAGTTAATTTAAAACCATTTTCAATGATTTCAATTATATAAAAAGGCACGTGTCGTGATTATTAAAAAAAAAACGAAAACCACCAATAATACAATAAAATTAAAGTGTCTTCAACAACATCAATATGTTATAAGAATATTTTAATCTATTTATATGATTTGTATTATTTATCAGATCTCTTTACTATTATATATTATTCAATGATATACCTAAAAGTGGTTGTATAAGATTTTTTATTTTTAATCTGACATCATCTGAAATTAGTATACTGAAATCTGTTGTTTGTTTTATTTTATATATATTTTTTCTGTTTGTGTTTTCTCGTGAAAATCAACAACGTTATATTAATAAAAATTCAACTAATGAAAGTTCTATTGTAGATAATTCGGCAAATAAATCAATCAAATTACTTAATTGATATCATCCTATTGATAGGAATTTTTCCTCATTATCATTAAACATATTCCATATAAATCTCAATATGTTCCGCGTTCATATACAATATAAACATAATAGAATATATCTATAATAATTAAAATTAAAATATTAAACATGTAGAAAAAAAAAAACGTATTCCTATCATTAAATTTAAATAAATGTGTCCATCCCATTAATAAATTTATATTAAAATACATATAATTTTTAAGTATATACATAAACAAAATACTTAAAAATTAATAATCCATGCATTTATGAGATTAAAATAATTACATGTGTCCGCGTACTCTCTGCCAGCTAATACCATAAATAAAAATATATAAATGTGTAAAAAAAAACCATAAGGTTTGATTTTTTTGTTGGTTGTTATATAAAACAAGCGCGTTTATTATACTTTGCATAATCTATTTGTGTATAATATATTTAGTATTTAAAAACAAAAAATATTGCACCCTTAAAAATGTACACGCGCGCCCCATTTATTCACATATTGAATTTAAATATAAAAAACACAAAAAAAAAATAGCTACTAAAATATCTAGACTGAATAAAAACCAAGTCATATAAAAAAAAAATACAATGTCACATTTTAGAATAAGCCGGGAAAATTGATAATAACAAAATAAAAAAATATTCACGCACTCCAGCCGCCGAATAATAATGCAAATAGTTAGTTCATCAACTATTCATATAATATATATTTGTTTATTTTTTTATTTTCCTACTTGCTGCATTCATGCATTATGTATAAATTTTGTTTTTTTATTTTATTCCATTCAAAATTGCAATAATGAGTTTTGTTATAATAATCAACAAAAAAAAAAGCAACAATATGTGTTGTATGAATATTGGATATAAATGTCGACACAAATGCATTTAATAAGTGACTGTTGGTTTTTCCTTTATTTATATTTTTTTAGTTCATTTTTGGGCTGCCTGTGGTTTCGGAAGTCATTAAAAAAAATAAAAAAATACCAAATAAATGTGTTTTATTTTTTTTTAATAATATATAAACTATCTTTGTATGTTTAAAAACATATAATGAAAGTGGGAGACCACCACAAACGCCACGAGTTGATTTTCTCATTTATAGATCTGTTCGCATGTATATAGTATATATAGGATATACATTTCATTGTCATTATATTTATAGAATAATAATTTATAGAAAAATCATAAAATTAACTAAAAAAGGATATATGTATTATCGGGAGGAATGATATTCTTTTGTAAATGATTATTTTTTTTTTTTCAAATTTACACATTATTAAAAATAAATGTATATGTAAAATAAGGGATGTACGCAATTTAAATTAATACTTTTTTAAATTATATCATATATAAAAAAAAATCACAGTTGATTTCTTTTTTTTTTTCAAAATCTCTTAATTAAATTTATACCAAAATTGGGTTCTATATATGCAATTTTTGGGGGATTTTCAATTTTTATTTATTTGAATTATTTAAATCAATTTTCAGTTTTGTTTCTGAATTTAAAAAGATTATAAATTCTTAATTGAGACGAAGGACATAATGAAAAATGTAATCATTTGATGAAAAATTGTCAATACTCATAGATTTTCCAAGATCGAATCTGTACAATTAGACAACTAATAGAAATGCATTCTTTCACTCTATAAGAATAAAATAACATTGCATAAGGTAGCTAAACAGAGTCATCATGAAAAGTCCAATTATTTGATAAAATCTGTCAATATTCATAGATTTTTCAAAGAAAACCCATCAAGTTTATAACATATTTATAAAGATTATGAAGTATTACTAAATGTTTCCTTACATCAATTTAATTGCTTTCATAGGAATTTTCCGAGATTTTCCCGTTTTAAAGTAAAATAAAACGAATTTTTATTGGAAATATACCAAATATTAAAATAGTTTTCATTTCCTAACTCTCCTAACATTTCCTAACTTTCCAAGATCGAATCTGTACGATTAGACAACTAATAGAAATGTATATTTTCACTCTATAAGAATAAAATAACATTACATAAAGTATCTAAGCCAATTCATAATGAAAAGTCCAATAATTTGATAAAAGTTGTCAATATTCATAGATTTTTCAAGAAAACCCATCAAGTTTATAACTTATTTAGAGATATTATGAAACATTACTAAAGGTTTCCTAACATCATTTTAATTGCTTTCAAAGGAATTTTCCGAGATTTTTCATTTTTAAATCAAAATAAAACGAATTTTTATTGAAAGTATACAATATTTTAAAATCATTATAATTTTCTAATCTAAATAATCTAAACGTAAAGTAGACGACCACCAAATAGAAAGTTATTTTTGTGTTCTGTATAAGAATAAAATTGTATTACAAAGAGTATTTAAAAAAAATTTCCAATGAAAAACCCACAATTTTTTTTCACATTTTCCCAAAAAATTCATTTTTTAAATGCATATAGAGATATTAAGTCCATTTTCCATTATATATAATTTCCGTAAATTTAGCCAACCTTAAAAATTTATTCACCATTTTTAAGTTCATTGAAGAATTTTATTGTCCATCCAGAGATACACACAATTAAATAATTTATACATTTTCTTTTGTTTAATATCTCTTTCCATGTAAGTCCATGCCTTACAAAAAACAATATACATATGTAATATAATAAATAAATAAAAAATTGTATTTAGGGACGATTTTCAGGTGAAATCTTCATTTTATTTATTTCTTTATTTATATATACGTTCTATAAATAAATGATAAATGTATTATACCTTTTTATATCTAATATATAGATGACAATAACATATATAATATATATTAAATAAAAGATAGTATACATTATATATTTCTTTAAAATCTCCATTATATATTTTTTTTACAATATCTTTTATTGTTCCATTTCACTTCTTTTTTTTTTGTTCTTATTCTTATAAAATATAAAAGTTAATATCATTTATTATTATATAAAAGTTATGTTATATGTTTTACTAAATATGAATAGAGATCATTTTCCATTTGCCTATCTATACTTTACGTTATGATATATGTTATATGAATTGTATTATAATACACTTTTCTTTTTCTTTTTTTGTAAATATTACTCTTTTTTTTTGCCAGATATAAAATGTAATAAATAAATAAAATAAAAATAAGAAATATTATATAAGTACTTTCGCTTGTCCCTTTCTATATATATACATTTCGCATATATTTATATAATATAACAAATTTTTTACATTTTTTTTTTAACTTAATTCCCTTTGATCTACCCTAATACAATGTGAGAGTTTAAAATCAACCCCTTTAAATATTCATATCGTAAGAAAAAAAAAATTATTTATACGTTATGATAAATATACATATATATTTAAGTTGATATCATAACTGATATATTGCTGTATGTATTCTCATCTCATATATACATTTTTACATACGATTTATGCAAAGAAAATTTCGTTACATCAAATTTTTTTTTTTTTGTTATAGTTCACTTTTGAGATAAATGAAATAAGTATAAAATAAGAATACGCGAATTGGAGAAAAATTCTGAATGGTAGCTAAATTTGATAAAATATAATATTACTTTTTAAAAAAAAAATTATATATATTCTATATCTATATGGTAGAATAAAAAGAATAGAAAGAATAGAAAAATGGAAAATATTAAACATAAATTTTAGGTTCTTCTCATTTTTTTTTATATCGATATATGACTATGCGAGGTGCTTTTTATTTTGTTTAACCATATATATTGAGTTATATATATTAAAAAAAGGCGTTAATAAACATTTTAAAGGAAAATATTTAAGTATATATAAAGAAGAAATATTAACATGTGCGATTTAATTCTAATATATCAAATTGAAGTACAAACATATTCAAAATATCCTTTCATAAAAACAAAAAACATAAAATAGTTCAGAGTAATAAGTTCGAATAGGCCGAACGGTATATTCATCATTGGTATATTCATTTTGTTTAAGTCATGCAATCTTAAATCTCACAAGTTTAAGTTTATAAAAAAGAAAATCATCCAATTGACGATCCTGTTAAAATTCATAATAATCTTATTTGTCTTGCAATTTGACATTAATTTTGATACTTCCTTAATATCCTAAATAATATTTTCTTACCGTTTTATCACTCCGAAATGTCAATTGAAAATTAACCAATATTTTTCTAAAGAAAGTGATGATAAATTCAATGAACTTTATAACTCAATTAGAAATTAATTTCACACACAATATTAATCCAGTCAGATTATAGAAAGTTAAACAAAAATAAACTATTTCTGAAAGAAAGTTAGGTGATGAAAATAAGGAGTGCGTGAGATTTTCTTTATAAATTTATAAATTATCAACAAAATAATCTTTTGTAAATAACATAATCATAGAGATATTATGGTATATAAGTTAATCTGATTGATGGCACGTGCTATACATATAATATAATCAACATATATATCAAATTACATTTGTGCTTACAAAAAATAATAAAAATAAATATCAATACTTAACAATCAAATGTAAATAATAAATTAATGTTATAATGAAAATGGGTCCTTTTCTACAATATTATGTGAATTCTCATATTATAAATGTATATATAAAATATATATAGTTGTTATTATCCTCTATTTGTATGTTATTATTATTATTATTATCTAACTTTCAATATAATTTATTATTATAGTGCTTATGATGATGATAATGACAATAAAGATATCATCTCATATATATATATAGATATAGTTGAAAATAATGAAAAATGTAATACAAAAAAATACATATATATGAATAATTTTTTCAATCGAATTCAAATTGATTTATTTCCATTATTATACGTTTTGGTATACATAAATAAATGTGATAAATTACAATATTTCAAAAAAAAAAAAATATAAAAATGTTGACGATAATAGTATTTAATTTCGCAAAGTCATTATAACTAAAATCTTTTATTCAATATACATATATGTAATTTTAATCTTATATAGATAGACAAATATATTATGGAAAATTTGAGTCTATTTCACTTAATTTTATATAGTTGTTTGATCGCACATAATTTTTGGGGATGTATAATATATATATAGATATAGAGATGTAAATATAAAAAGTGTATAAAACAGGATGTAACAATAACGATTCGATCTAAATTACCCTCCTTTTATATATTGTTTTCTAATTCCGTATACCAAAAAGTGATTTATATATTATTTTGGTTCATTTATTATGTACTCTCTAAAATATATATAAGGAATCAGTAAAGAAATACCGGAAATTTATTAAAAATATAAATCTACAAACAAAAAGATATGTATGGTATATATACAAATATACAAGTATTAATCAGAAAGAAATAAAATAAATAAATTTTCATTATGTATATGTACGCAAACCGAACACTGTGCGGAGATATTGTTATATATGTATATCTATTAATATGAATTTTAAATGTGATGATTTTAACATTTATACAAAACATTTGATTATTTTTTTGGAAATAAATGGTAAATTATTTGAAAATCTTATTAGTTATATTTGAACCGGCTCATATACGACGATTAATAAATATTAAAATGTTAGAATTATGGTTGAAATTTATAGTTTATAGTATATAGACTCTTGAAATTACAGAATTTTTTAGGGTTTTTTTTTTCTATCTATCCGAAAAAAATAACATTGCATAAGGTATATCTGAACAAATTCATAATGAAAAGTTCAATTATTCGATAAAAATTTATCAAAACTCATAGGATTTTTAAGAAAACCCATCAAATTTATAACATACTTAGAAAGATTATGAAAATTTACTAAAGGTTTCCTCTAACATCATTTTAATTGCTTTCATAGGAATTTTCCGAGATTTTTCATTTTTAAATAAAAATAAAACGTATTTATACAATTAATTTAAAAAGTTATAATTTCCTAACCATTTATCGATTCTGTACGATTAGACAACTAATAGAAATGTATGTTTTCACTCTATAAGAATAAAATAACATTGCCTAAGGTATCTAAACAAAGTTAATGAAATAAAAAGTTCAATTATTTGATAGAAAATTGTCAAAACTCATAAGATTTTCCAGAAAACCCATAAAGTTTATGACATATTTAGAAAGATATTTTAAAAAATAAAGGTCCTTTTAAATTTAGCAAGGATATTTAGCAAATGTTTTTATCCTTTATAAGTTGAGGTTGTTATAAATTATTTTCCAAATGTATCTGCAAATAAAATTGAATTCCTTTAAGCGAATCATTAAGGGAAATTCAGGGGGTTCTAATTCATTACCCCTATTATTATTGTTAATTTTATATACTATACCATCATAACATTAAAATATTTTTTTTAAATAATAATAAATAAATATATAATGGAGATTTTCAATTGAACATATATTACAATAGATAAATTGAATTTTATATAAAATTCAATTAAATATTATACAATCAACAATTATATATAATCCTATAAGACAAAAACCAATGTGCCCTCAATGTGGAATTTGTATTATATAATATATATATAAGGTAAATGTTAATAAATGCATTTATACATTAGGCTAAACATTAAAACAACCCATAAATATATAATTTTTATTTTATTTTATGATAAAATCAGTTAGCTTTATATATATTTAAAAATAAAACTCAATAGAAGCGTATAAAATTTAATATATTTATAATAAATTCTATAAAATTTTTGACATGGTGAATTTTGACAGGCGTAACATTATCTTTTTTTTTTGTTTCTGGTTAAAAATCAAGTATATATGGAATTGGAAAGGAAAAATCTTTTAAATATTATTATTATTATTATTGTACAGAGTAGTCAGTCGCATATTATATTATATAGATCTTATATGTATATAGATCGCTTGGTATATAGAACGGAAGGGTGGTTTTTTGGATTGTATTATTCTTATATATGAAAATAAAATTTATTCTATAAATAAACATGGTGATCCAATAGACAGTTGTATCTTAATTCGATGAGTATTTCTACAAATAAATAATATTATATATCAAAGAATTTTAGAATTTCTTTTTATTCGTATCAAAATGTTTACTCAATTTATATTCTATATATTAAACACTGAGATGATTGAAATTCTAATTGAAAATAAAAGAACATTGAGTAGATTTCTACATTAAACGTTTAATTGTTCTAATATACAAAACTTTACGATTTTTATTCTAATATTTTATTCTATTCTATGTTGATCACACTGTGTGAATGTATATATATATGATATATTATCTATATTGCGATTATAAAGTAGATTTTAAAGGAAAATAAAATAAATAAATAAAAATACAAAAAAATAAAATTCAAAAGTACAACAAAAATAAAAGAAAGAAAGAACAAAAAAAAATAATGGAAATAAAGTATTTATAAAGAAACAGATTTAGGATAATTATAAAGGACTATATATATATTATGATATATTTCACGTATAAATACATTTACTTATTTAATATTATAAATATATACAAATATGAAATCAAAAGGTTTTAGATTTAACTTTATATATTTATCATTTTTTTTTTACTTTTTACTTGTATTGGTCCTTATTATTTTTTTGGAAAGGAAAAAAGGAAATATAAGGGTAAAATAAAATTTTTATTTTATAATGGATTGGATTTATTATAAATAATGAAAAACAAAAAAAAAAAATAAAACAAAATAATAACAATTTAATATATATAGGAAAATTATATATGTATTTATGTGCTCACCTTCTATCAAAAATATTAAATTTTTCTTTATAATATGAATTATATCTATAATATATAAAAGAAAAAAATTGTGGTGTTTATAAATACAAATAATAAGTAACGTGTTATTATTATTATTAAGACAATGTAATTTTATAATGTAATATATTTATTTTTTCTGCGGTAACAAAGTTTTCAAGTTTTCATTACGCGACGATATAAAAATAATCATTTTGTTGACTTTTGGTAATTTTTTTTTGATAATTTGACATTTAACATCGCTTATATAATATTACAGAATACAGTTAAATCTTTAACATACATTCTCAATGAATATAAAAGGAAAATTAAGGGTGAAGTGAAAATTTTATAGTTAGGAGTTGGAGCATAAGACTGTCAAATATATGGTCAAATAATCCATCAATTAAATTGAAAATTATATATAAAAGAAAATCACTAGAATTTAATTAATTATCTATACATTATTTATAAGGAATAAACCAAAATATATACTATTTTATAGCCTTAAATGTGATATTAATACCTTACAATATTTTTTGATTTTTTACTTGATAATGTTAGAGATAAACTACTATATTTGAAAATCAAAAATATTCAGTATATGCCTTTTTAATATTATTTACCATTTATCGAAAACGAACTGATTTTGTACTTCAATAATATTTACAAAAAAAAATCTAATACACTCCACATTATAAAATAATCCAATTACATATTCAAATCAAAGAATAAATTAATCTTAAAATCTCATATATATAAATAAAACATATTATATTGTGTGCATTTACTATATATAATTACATTTTTACACATTAATATATATATATATATATAAATGAACCTAATGACTTGTAAACTATTATATAAAAACAACATAAATATAGAGATGACGAACATTTTACAATTGAATTGATCTAATATATATAAATAGAAAAAACTAAATGATTTTGGGCTTTTGAAATCATATATAAATATAAATATAAATAAATAAACGCTATTTTATTATATTCAATTTCTAAATAATCGCACCCCAAATATATTATTATGAAAAAAAAAAACACTTCAACAATATGCCTATATAAATAAAAACTTTTATACATTACAAACGATATAACAATGCGTGCGTATATCCAGCCTAGACACACTTTTACTCACAATGGGTGGTCAAGTAATTATATATATATGAATGTTATATAAATTTATAGATTGATATAAAAATTCAATAGATATATAGAAAATCAAAAACTATATCACCGCGAATAATACAATAATATTTGTATATTATATCATATCAATAATAAAAAAAAATCTTTTAATTTTTATTTATATATATTAATAACACGTGACTGTGTCTATATATATATTTTATTAACCATGGAGGATATACATATTTTAAATATCCATAACAGCTATTTTTTCTCTCAATGTGTTAATTGAATTGTTAGGATTTGTTAGGATTTTTATAAATTCACTTACCTCTCATTAAAACTATTAAATATACTGTTGCTAATGGAATTTGTTAAGTTTGTTGCCGCCGTCGCCGTCGCCGATCTTGTTGTTGTGGTTAATGATATTGGACCACCAACTTCTATCGGTGAATCAGCCGTATTTGATGTTGCTGGACTACCAGCTGAATTTCTTGATGTTCTATATATTTGATTATGATTGTATAATGTATTATTTTGTTTATGTTAATTATGTTTTCATTTATCGCTATATGTGATGTGATTTAAAAAATTTTTTGTTTAATTTTACCTTAATACTGGTGATGGTGAACCAATACTGCCTGAACATGATTGTGACATTGATTGGGTTGTCATTTGATTGGAATGAGGCCGATCTAAATCGGAATCTGTTCGTGGACTATGTGGTGGTGCACTTGAACTTAATCTATCATCATCATTATCACCGATAATATCTGGTGTTGCATCACGACTTTGATCCATCTATTTAAATTATTGATAAATTATGATGTATTTGTGATAAATGTATTTATATGATTAATAATTTATCAATAATTTGTAAATAATATTAATCTTTCGGGTTTCAAATATCCTTTTCTCATACATTATCAATTCAATTTTTTACTATTTTGGTCTATAAAATTTTTTTTTTGGTCATTCAAATATCCTTTATTTTCAAATGAGATAATTGTTTGGGCGTTTTTGGGAGCTATGACATGAATTGAATGCTTGAATGAATGGTATGATACAGTTTAGGTCATTGTCATTATCGAACCATTTCTAAATAAAATTAGCATTTCTGATCTAAAAAACATTATAAAAATTATTAAAAACTCATTGGTCCTTAATAAATCTCATTATATTTTTAATTATTTCTTTACTTAAATTAAATAAAAGTCAACTTTTCTGATGGGAGAAAAACCATTTAGTTATTTAAATGTTTTTCTTTTTCATTATTTTGATACTCTGAAACTTTTATTCATTATATAAAATTGCAAAGATTTTCGCAATCAAATTGATTTTACAAAAAAAAAATTATATTATGATATACCTTTTCTGACATAATTTGACTTCCATCACCATTTTCTCGTTTTCGTTGTTCCTCCTTTAAGCGTTCTGCTTTTCTCCATTTTGCACGTCTATTTTGAAACCATACCTATATTTTTATACATATATAAAGACAAAAAATACAATTTGAAACAATAATATATATAATATACTTAAATATCAATAAACCTAAACACATAAAATATATCTATTTTATTTGTTGATTGCCAATTTGTCAATATATATATTATGATAATAATATCCATTTATATAGCATAGTATATATTGTAGTTAAGAGATCAATTTGTCAATCTATATCTATTATATATATATATACAAATACATTTTATTATACAGAATCAGAAATTCAGAATCACACACATTTACATCACAAATTTAAATCAAATAATTATTTATATATATAGTGAAAATCTGTGTGAAAGCCGTAAATTTATTTATAATAAAATAAATACTATATAATCATCAGTATATATCAGTTTTATATTTGGATATAGATAAACGAAAACATTGTCAACATTTTACACACTATATAATACCGATAATACACTATATATATTATATCGCAACATCATCATTATTCCTATTATTATTATTATTATTATAGTATATTATCCTTTATTTGCATTTTGTTTGATTGTGTATATATACGAGAGTACGATATCACATACACAAATTGTCATTTATATTGCTATTTTAACGAAATTGATACAATTGCATTATTTACTATATATATATATATATATATAATTGTTACATGGTTTTCCAAGTAATCACTTCTAAAATTTATTTAATGAACATGTATACATTTGTATATATAAACGAACAAGAATACAAGTGTATATTAAAATAACAAATTGTTTTTATTTTGTTTTGTTATATGATAATGGGGGATGAATTTCTCTCTCACTCTGAATACAACAATACAAAGAACATTTATTTATTAACTATATATAAAACATATACATAAATGCGAAAATTTATGTATTAAACATTTTCCGTAAATTATATAAAATACATATATCAATGGGGGGGTTGCATTTATTCGAATGATATACCAACTATATACATTTATAGTTTATTACATTAAATATACGATTATGGTAGATATGTACAATATATATATATAAACTTTATCACATACATAAACATTCGAGAATTGAAATATCAAATAAAATGAGGGGTTGGTTTTATCTATATACAATACAATAAACATGTTAACAATACACAACAATCGCATATGTAAATATATATAGATATTTTATAAAATAAGCAAGTGAAAATATATTAAGTGAAAATTCTATACATATATTTATAAATAGTATTATAAACGAAAGATATATAAGTTAAACAAATGGTATATATATATGATATATATATAAATATGTGTATATTTGAGATAAATGTTAGATTGGGGGTGGTGTATTGTATGTTTTGTGCCAAATTTTAAATAAGATATAATTTTCTATTACCCTTAGGCTGTTGAAATTAGTTATTTTGGAAATAATACTTATAATATGTAGTATATATATGGAAATATACCGACCGCATTGAATATACATTTGAATATATAACTTTATTATATTTATACATACTCGTATATATATAAATCTATTGATAAATATATATAGTTTGAAAATATGTTTAATATTTTTTTGGTTATTTTGATATTCACCCAAAATATATGTATTATTGCTACTTACATAACGACATAAGGGTTTTTATAATGTCATTATATTTGTATTTCATTCGAACAATTAAATTATATATAGTATTATATATTTTATTTGTGTAGTAATTTGACATATTATTATTTGTAATTATCTCTTTTATCATTATTATAAATATATATACCGAAATTTTTACGATTTACGTTTAGAATTTTGTGATTTATCAGTTATCAGTTAATCCAAAATGTTTGATCACGGACCTAAACGGACAGCTTCTATAAACTTTGATACGTTAAACATTTTCCAATACGAAGATCCTTTCAATTATGCCCTGAATTGAAACCCGCAATGAATAAGTTGATAATATATTTTCGTTTCACCATTTCAAACATAAATAACAAGTGTATGAAATGACAGTGAAGAAATTTTAAAGAATATTTGATATATATATTCAATTTTAGAAAATGAATCCATTCTTGTACATTCTATTAGTTTAATTGTTAAAAAATGTTGCAAACCACATGGTTATATTGAATATTTTGTATGAATTATCAGAACTATGTCATTCTTTTATAGTTTCATCTCCATTTTAATCATGTGTTTTCTAGTACCAAGAGCCTTTCTTATAGCAGATATCTCATGTAATTAGTTCCTGCGAGAGCAAATGCAGTACTAATCATTTCAATTTTCTTTTAATGTCTTTTAACGTCTGATAAAAGAATTTCTAATACACCTTAAATTAATCTTAAATATTTTCTTGTTATACAATATCATTAAAATCAATTATTAATCTCAAAATTTCATTAACTAGGATTTTAAAATGATTGTAATTCTAGCTATATACATCACGAGTCTATCACGAGACAAAAAAAAACGATTATTTAATCTATAAATGGAAAATTAATATTAAAATTCAATACATCTTTACATATATATTTATATAATGCGTATATCATCATTTTCTTTTAACAACGTTGCTGCAATATGATTACTTTGCGAATATACACATTTAAGATAAGGTATTATTTGTAAACACGACTGTATACAAATAATGACAGATGAATTTTTATTTATCAAATCATAATATTAATTTAAAATTATACTCCATTGTTTTTTTTTCTTTTTAAATATATATTTATACCAAACCATAAATACAAAATATATATTTTATTTGTATATTTTTTTCTTTTAAATAAATATTAAATATTATATTATTTTTATATTATTGCTGCTACAACAAATTCAATTTGAAATATAATTTATTTTTCCAAAATATATATACATATATATATATAATAAATTACATCATCATTTTCATATATATGTATATTAAAAAGGAAGGTATTGTATATAATATAATGTAAATATTTACATTACAATTCAAGTATATCACAATATAGATTGTATATGAATTTATATATTTAGTTGAGTGTATATATTGTATTGTTTCGAATTTGTATTTTTATAAATATGTACATAAATAAATATAAATCATGATATATAAATATATATTTATCAAATATTATCATCCCCTTTTTATATATATACCAAACATTTGTATAACTAAACCAATATATATATATAAGATTATATGTTTTATAAAATCTGTATCAATCCAAGATATGTAAACAAATAAAATTTATAACAACATTTTCAAATATATTTAATAAATTTTTCTTGAAAAATTAAATCCCACACTCAGTATCTATTGTTTTATTTATTATACATGTGTAATTTATTGATATACCTCTCTATATCTCGTTATCTCTATAAAATATAAATTAGATACTAAATAATCAACTTTTATAATTTCAGCTTAACTATTAAGTTATATACTTTTTGTTTTTTGTTTTCCAATATACCATTATTATTATTTATATAATAGTTCATATATTTTATTTGATTAATAAAACAACAAAATTGTTTTGAATTTCATTTAATCGCACTGCTGCCTAATAAGTACACATGATTAACATATAATTTCATTTTATTATATAAATAAACTATATATACCACAAATCAACCACATAATCGGTTTGTTTATAAATGAACAGATGTGTTCATAGTCAAATATATTAAAATTGAAGAGAAAAAAATTTACTATAAATGTTTGTACCCTTTTTTTTTTTTTTTTGTTTATTGTTGGTTAATTTTTGAATATATATACGAAAGATTTTGGAAGACAGACATACAACCCCATAGAATTCTCTATATACTGTATCACGTTTAAATACATTTAACAATTTGTAATAACATACTAATAATAATAATAATAATAATAGTAATAAAAATAAAGTATAAATGGTAATAAAGTAGCAAATTTTTTTTTGTTTTATTATATAATGTATATACATAAATTTCGTCGATGAAGGGTGAATAAAAAAAAAGAACCCGCTTTTCAATGTATAATAATCTAAAAATAAAATAAGTTTATCTTGATCCATACAATACATATATAAAAGAGTGTATTTTAAGTTTAACACATTTTTAAAATATCCATTGTTTGGTGGTTAATACGCTAATATATTTGTTTATTTTGTATAAGGGATGTTTTTTTTATGTATAATATGTATAATTTTTATTATTTTTTGTTAGTAAGGAGCAATGATTTCAAATATAATTACTTTTAATTGTTATGAATTTATTTAGAGTAAAATTTTTTAAACAAGTGAATTTTTTTCATTAAATATGTTTCGTTTTTTAAATCATTCATTCGGTATATAGAGAAAAATTAGTAAAACAATTAAATGTTTCGATTGAATTTGAACCAATGTCGATATGATTTAATATTTACAATATTTAAAATTATGATTTTTGTATAAACTTACATTGAAATTATTTAAATTCATTTTGTCCATCCTTAAAAAAATTCTACAAAACAATTAGATATATTTGAAAGAAGCAATTGATGCATCGGCATGAAAAGGGACTTCAATTATCCATTCGTTGTTAGATAGATAGATAGATAGATAGAGCTCTTGCTAGTTAAGAAAGTCATTATAAAATCGTAAAAAATTGTCACACCTTTTAATATAATTAATTATTTCATATTAAAAAATAATTAATTTCCTTTTAAAATATTACTAGTCGATGAATGGGTGAATACATCGTATATAATTTAAATTAAATTTCATAAATCGAATCCAACTCAATATGTCCATCAAAGGTCTATATGCCATAATAATACGACTTTTATTATAATTTTCTTATATATCTCACCATCATCATGATGTGACATCATTTCATGTTATAAAAATGTCATTTTTTTTTATGAAATTTTTCATATTCAACATTGTTGTGTGTATAAATAATGAAATAAATAAAGTAAAATTCATTTTTCATAAGGACATCCTTTTTTAAAACACTTTTCCTGTATTAACTTTATTTATATATACGAGTATAATATACATTTGTCTTTGTATAACAAAATATGTACTCTTTTTTTTTTAGATATTTATATACAAATATAAATAATATATAATTTGTATAATAATAACTTTGATATCTACTGCCCGGACAATTTTAAAGGGTGCACAGACAGTGAAAAAATATATATATTTTATATTTGATATACTATGAATAATGTTAAATATTTGATAAAGAAAATGTGTCTAATGTTATATTTATTAAATAATATCTTATTAAAAAACAAAAAAAAAAACAAGGATGTCTCTTGTTTAAAGTCGAAACCGAAACTCGATCCATAATGACATAAATTTTTTTTTTTTTGATTACGTAACCAGGAAATTTAACTTCTTTGTGATTGTGTGTTATATATTTTATGAAAACAGTTTGAATTTTATTATAAAAAAAATTCTCTTGAAAATAGGACCCCTCTAAGGACATTAAAGAATTAAAGTTTTTTCATAGAATAATAAAAGCATTGAAGATTTTTGCTATATTAAATTAATATTACTGAAGATTTTTTTGTTCTTTTCTTTCTTTTCTTGATACATCTCTAACTCACAATTATTTTCTACTGGTTAAAATTAACACGATCATTAATGACAGACTCACAATAAATTAAATTTAATATTATCATAATATTATCCCATCCCGATTTTAAAAAACCTACTAATATATAATTCATTATCATCATAAAATATAAAAATAAAAAATTAAATAAATAAATATAGAAATAACACTCTGTTTTTTTTTTCATCCATGTATAATAAAATCTCAACATTTGTCTGTCGCCTATATATAATTTTCTCAATTGTATATAATAAATAATAAAAAAAAAACCTCCTTCAAATTGTCCTTTAATTATATTTACACTACACTTCAACAATTATATTTATTTTTTCTTTAATATACCTATACCAACCTATACATTATTATATACTATATATAGAAGAGAATTGTTTGTTTTTTTTTATTATTATTATTATTATTATACAATTTAAATTTGCATTTTAATTATTATATTTTTTCTTTATTTTTTTTTATTGTATTATATAATATGAAAATAAATGACTGAATGTAAACGAATAATATATTATATAGTAAAATTATTCTCAGGGTTTTCCCCATACAGTACAAAAAAAAATACAAGGAATTTCTTCTACTCTTCCCTTCTCAATTTTTTCATGTGCTTTTTTAATTATTATTATATAATTTTTATTGTATTTTGTTTTTATTATTATTATAATTATTATTATTATTTGTTATAAAATATTTAATAATATACACCTAAGAATTACTTCAAAACAAAAAAAAAAAAATATAAATAAAAATAATTGTTAAGAGGGTGCTTTTTATATATATAACATACATATAATATATAATAATCCAAAAGTACTATAAATTGTTGTTTTATGTATTTTTTATTGCACACAGTTTTTATTTAAAATTCAATTTTATTTGTTAGTTAAAATCCAATTGAATGAAAGTAAAAAATTGAATGAGTGCGAAATAAATAAATAATTTCGTCTATATAATGAAAATTTTACAAAACAATGCAATTCTTATAATTATATATTTGTTTACATACATACATACATACATTTGTCATTATAATTGTCGAATAATTTCAAAACAATAAAACACCCATCGAATTATTCAAATTTTTGTTATTGCAAAAATTTTCAATAATATTTTGCATCCTTAAATGTCCTTATATATTGTATATATATTTATTTAGTAAAATAGAAAATAAACAAAAACAAAGAGGGCGATAAATAAAGAATATTGTTTGTTTGAAGAGAATCGTTTTTTTGTGTTTTGTTTTTTTTTTTGCATACACGCGTCAAAGTATATATATTTTTGAATGAAAAAAAAAATTACCCTTATACAATCAATTTTTTTTTTCTTCTTTTATTATTATAATATATCTATTATACAATACAATACCAAAAGGATATGCTTTCATTTAATGTACCCTCTATATTCCTATGTAAATAATATAAACACTACACATTATGATTATATGTTTTTATAAGCTAAATATAATAGATTGTTTTATTAAATATGTTTTTAATTAGTTTTATTTATGAGAGTTTATATGCAAAAATAATTTTTATTGAATTTTAAGTGGTGTTTTTTTTTTTGCTAAAAACAATTAGTTTTGCATACATTTAATGAACGATATTAAATTGTATTATACATTAAACGTTGAGGTATATTGAAAAAGGTATATTCTATTGATTTTTTTTCTTTTAAGTTGTTTAATTATTAATTTATAATTTCCATATATAGTTAAATTTTCATAATGTAATATTCAAGATCTATATATACAGTATATTATATATAAAATAATATATCTTTTTGCGAATCAATCGTAAAATACATAAAATTCAAGCACTTTTCATTTAAAATCATGAACGAAAAAAATTACTTAAAATTCACATCACAAAATTCTTCTATATAATCTGTCAAAAATCTCCAATATAATTTATTTTCAAATAGATTTTTTATAAATGTTTTATAAAATTGATACTTTTATTTAATTTAAAATAGAAAAAATTAGAGTTTTTTGCAAAAAAAAATAAAATAAAATATTAAATCAATTGACAGCTTACAAACGTTATTTTCCTTCTTTTTTTTCCATAAAATTGAAATAAATTTAGTTAAAAAAAAAAACAAGAACATTTTACCGCACTTTATACCCGCACAACAAAACATTTTTATTAGATTCCCATCAAAAAGAAAATCCTAAAAAGAAGATGTATGGTATATATACGCGCAATGTATTTCTTCCTCAAATATATAATACACAATATTAAATGTGTATATATCAACCACCCTCATCCATTGGTATACATATATGTATAATCTAATATAACATAAAATATCTAAAAATTGAAAAGAAAATCACCCCCTAAAAATTATATCCTTTTTAGATTGGTGTCAAATTTCAAAGTGGGACTGTCCATTTACGTTTTTGTATTTATATATTAATTCGGGATTTTTTTTTGAAAAGAAAAAAAAAATAACTATAAAACACGTATTTTATATCTATATAAAATATATCTATACATTACGATAGAACCTTGTTACATCTATAATATATTAATAATAATCATATATGTATATATAGTTTATTTAAAGGGATGAAATTTAAAGAAATTACTATTATTATTAATAAATATAATTCACTATTTATATGGAATAAATATAGAAATATTTATAACCGCAGGTATATTCCCTAAAGTTTTAATTTTTTGACATGTACCTATCTATATCTATTTGTAAATATAATATTGATTATAAGAATTTAAGTATATTAATATTTAATTTTGAATTGGTGGAAAACATGTTTTTTATGGACCTATACGGAAAATTTCGTAAAAAGGACATTTTAGTAAAATAATTTAATAGAATTCAGTCCAATTTACAAAAATTATTTTAACTTTTAAGATTTGTCTTTGTAATTTCCTAATTTCCTAAACTCTAACACTTTAGCCTCTTTAGCTTTAGCTTTTAGTAACACTCTCAATGATATGTTCGAATGAATCAGAAATCACTGACATTTAAGTCGAATTATGGTCATAATCAATGATTTTCAAATCTATCCTTGTGTTGAGATTAATTATAATTAAAGGAAGTCTCCTATTTATTATTTATTTAAAAGTTTTTCTTAATTATAATAAAGATACGATTTTCATTTATCCGCACACATATAATAATGATAATAATAATAATATAAGTTTTCAACAATCTCATTTATTTATTTATTTTTGTATTTAATTAAATATGCAATATATATATGGTATATTTTCATAAAATACATCCCATTTTAAAGTATATTATTACATTTTCTTATCTCATCTATTCCAAAAAATCTTTATACATAGTGAAAAATCATCAACTTCTTCTATATTTACATATATATGACAATTCGAAAAAGATACGAACAAATCCTATTTATTTATATATTTGCATAATTAATAATTTCAAACACTATTATATTTATTTATATATATATGAATGCAATACGACATTAAAAAGTTATATATTCGCTCTTTATATGCATATAATTTTAACCATTATATACACATTCATCAAATTTCATGCAATTATATTGTTGTGTATATATAGAGATTATTATTATTATTATTATTATTTTATATTGTTTAATGAAGACTTTGAAAACACTTGGAAAATTCTTTTTATTATATATATCTCCATATCTATATGTGATACGTATCTCATACATTTAGTGCAGCGATATAAACAATTAGTTATATATGAAACAATGAAAACTATATATATGGTATATAATTCTAAGAGTATTATTTGTATACGTATATATACAATATATACACACATATAAATGAAAAACAACACCATTCGAGTTTTCTTCTTATATATATATAAATAAATATACATCAAAATGCATATTTTATGGGTGTATATCGCATATTTTCTATGAGCTAATATTATATTTATGATGTTGTTGCAAAATTATATGACTTTTTATACATTGAATAAGAAATGATTTTATAAAACTATACCACTGCCGCCGCCATCACAATCATCACAGTATATATATATATAGATATAAATTTACAGAAGAAAAAGAAAGGGCTGTAAAAATGTATGTATATTACGTGCTTTGCTGTAGGCATATTTTCTTTAATAAATTTTCGAATATACAATCTAAAAATATATATATTATATTATATATATATATACAAACAGCATTCATGTCGTACCTCCACCGATCCAAATATTGTGAAATTTTAATAATAAAAATATGTGAATGTAATAAAATTTTATATAAATACAAGATGTTTCAAATAGGGATAATCAATCCGATAATCGCGAAGAATCGAAAATTTTATCTTTATATATTAGGAAGGTTCATTTTCATTACCAAAATATAATCAAAAATATTAACATAATCTTATTGAAATTAAATGAGTATAAAAGGACTTAGGAAAAGGAAAGGGATTATCACAAATAAATTTGCATATTCTCAGGAATGCTTTCTATAAGCCATTTATTACTTTATTAATTTGATTATTTAATACCATTTTCTTTGTGTTGTATGAATATACGACTCGCTTTTTATTTATTTTTATATACCTTCCATTCAAAAGTTATATAAATTATCTCAATATCTCAATACAATTGATTTATGTTTATGTTTTTAATTTATTTAACTGAACGTGTATATATAATATAATAAATGTAAATACAAAAAACAATTTTTATATTATAAAATTGAATTTTAAATTTACTATATATATTTTATTTATATATACATGTACGTACATATATGAATGATATATGACAATCTATATCGTTTTTTTTTTGTGAAGACATATAGATATCAAAAAATTGTATGATCTTTTGTTTATTATATATCTATACTATATAGTACAAATATATAATAATATTAAAACAGGATAAAATAAATAAAATACATTTTATTGTTATAAAAAAAATATTATATTCAAATTTGACATTTGATATTCATATAAATACATTATATTATTTATTATTTATATATATTAAAATATTCGGTTCTTATGCAATATGTCGACTATGTCTGTAAATGAAAATTTGATACTTTAATTTTGTTTTTATTATCTTATTTTCGTTGTATATTGTCGTATATATCCTTTGGTCACGTGTCACAAATTTTTCTTTTTCATTTATTATTTTTAATATTTTTATTTTAATTTTTTATTTAATTTTGTTTAACAAAACAATTTTTCATTTAAAAAATTTTATTCGATATAAATTAAATTATCACAATTTGTTTTTTTATAATTTTTCTAATTGTTTGACAGCCCAGTTCATGTTTTTATAGTATATGGTAGTATACATTTTCGATTACCTTAAGCTTAATATCAAATATCAATTTTTCTCATGGTTAAAAGCGATATAGACATACAAAAAATTAGAGACCAATTTTATTTTGAATTAGTATTTTATTTAACATATTAATAAAGGGTTTCTGTTCTTATATTCTGTAAAATGGAATCAAAAGTTAATATGTTCTTGAAAAATTCGTTTGAAAATCATAAAAATAATACCACTAAATCGTAATATTTCATGATCTTTTGAAATGCATCCGCATGTATAGGGATTATCATTGGGGAAACTCTATTTTAGTATAACGAAGAAGCATTATTTTAATTAATCGATATTTAATTTTCTTCTGAACTCTATACCATTCAAAATTATATTTTATTCTTTTATATCGACCGGCGTTGTAAATACCTATAATTATGTATTTGAAAAATGAATTTACCCGGAAAATTCATATGAAAGTCATACAAAGTAATGACATACCTATTGGAATTACTAATGATTTTTCTAAATACGAAATATAAAATTGTTAGATTGCATTCAGTATAAACTTTAGGAGTAACGATGGTTTTAATTAAATTATTACATTTTTTTAACTATTATTAATTAATTGTTGTCTAAGATTTTAGTTAAAAACTTATTGAATATATTTTATTAATATTGTGTCTTGTGAACATGCAAATATACCTTTTCATAAATGATATATTCATTCAGATTCATTATTATTTTCCCTCATATCGATTATATTTTCATTTATTCTTTAATGTTCCAATTGCATTTTAAATAATTTTAAGTTAGTTGGTTTACTTAAATTATATTCATATAATATACCATATATAGAGATTAAATATATTTTTTTTATCACCATAATTGAAAACTTAAATACCTTTATATTATACAAAATATTATATTTATTTATTTTATATATATATAGTTTTCATTTGAAAAACACAAATTTACATATAATTTCCTATAGATAATGTATACGATGTACAAAAAAGGTACATCCATATAGATAGATATACATACATACACAAGATATATACATAAATTTAAATATTTAAAAACAAAATTATATTAACCTAAAAATAAAAACCCTCAAAAGAAAAAAAATATATGACCAAAAATATGTGTATATACAAGTGCATATAAAAATGATGTAATTTACCATAACTTTGGATTTTTTTTTTAAAAAAAAAAAGCTTGTATTTTGCCAAATATATAATCTACATGGAAAACTTGTAAATATTTTTTGGTGAATGTTAAACAGTTCATATAGATGTACATTCTTTCATCATCATTACCATATATATGTATGTACTCTATATAAGTGTTTTATATGTATTTATATATATATAGATAGATAAAGCGTTGAGCTTTTATATATTCATTTTGAAATTTGTTACTTATGGTATTTTAAATAAATTTATATACAATATTGATAATGTTTCTATATTATATATAAAATAATAATCACAAATACCTTATGAATATTTATAATATACATTTAATATTCACTTTTATTTAATTATACAAAGATCTCAATTCACTTTTTCACCATGCTGCTAATGTATTGAATATATATATTTTAGATAGATAGTTTTTTTTACAGTATGTTTAATCCACATTAATTCCCATTCATAGTTGATGGTTGTTTTATAGTAACCTTTTTTTTTTTAATGAAGACGAAAGATATCTTTGTTTTTATCGAATTAATAGTCTAATTTATTTACCAATAGTTCAAATTCTAAATGAATTCTTCTGCAATACTGAAAATAAATTATAAAAGAATGTCAGGTAGATCAACTTTTTGCAAAAATATGAAAGGATATTCAAGGAATTTTATTAACACATTGTATATATTTCATATAATTATTAAATATGTCTTTCGATATTATATATTTCACTTATTCACTTTTTCACACTTATATAAAAACTTATTCTATACGCTAAAGATCAAATATTGAATTGTATCTCCTATATTATCACTGTATCTATCTATATAGTGAGTATTTATACTAACAAACCTATATCCAAAATATGTAGTATATAATATTTAAATATTTTAAAATGACGATGTGTATACATTTTGTATGTATAGATATCCTTGTTTGTATATACGATTAAAGGGTATTATTATATACTATATATGTAGCAAATTGAATTTCATAACGCATATGCATAATTTATATATTATACCCTCTAACAAGAGGATAAGTATAACTTTGAAAAACAAATTTAGATTTGTTAAGGGCTAATTTTTAAATTATTCTGGTTTTATATTTATATATACTACATACCTATTTTTATATATAATTATCTATCTATCTATATATAGATTCATTCATATACTATATATATATAGAATATATATGCTGGAATATGATAAAATAAAATTATAATCCTATATAACTAAATTTATTTTGAAAATATTTCGTCTGTATGTATATAGAATAGAGTGAAAATATTTAATAAATATATATATATATTCATTTATGTACTGTTTGTATATATCATCGCTACGTATAATCATATATCCGCATATATATACCTAAAAAGGTATTATGGAAAATGGGATTTTCTTTATAATATATGAATGATGGTGTTGTATTTATATAAATTATAGATTTAAAATTGTATATATGTAAATATATATATACGGTATGCATCAAATGAATTTTAATGAAAATACCATTTTCACAAGTGTGTATGTATATATTTATATGGCAAATACCAAAAATTGATCTTTTATCTGGTTTTTTTTTTGCATTTTTAAATCAATTAAATATTAATTGTAATAATTTCATTATTTTATGTATATGCGAATTCCCAATTGTCTATATTATATGTATATTTTGGGATTTTCATTAAAATAAAAATATTATAGAATATAATTCTATATATATATAGATCGTTTCTCGTATTAATTATTTATGGATATTTGTTAAATTAAATTTGAACTATAGCTTTTTTTTTACACAATTCATCAAATTATCCATCAGAGTTTTATTATATATCATTTTTTTTTGTACAAAAATCTAATGTATATTAAAATAGAATTAAAACCTTTAATACGATGAACACTGAGATTAAGAACATTTCCATTAAATTGTTTCAATTTCGCATAACATAGAAATCTTCAAAGAATCATTTTAGGATTCTGGTATTGCTACAGGTTTAGAGCAAATACCCTCAAGTATATTCAATTTCTTTCTTCTGCATTATTATTTTCCATTCAGCAAAAAAAAAATGAAACAAAAATATTATATTTTCACTTTTGATATATACATTTACTTATAATGTTAATATAGAAAGAATGTAATCAATTGTAACTCAACAAAATACAACAAATATTTATACAGTAATATAATATATATATATATATATATATAGATAGAGATAATTCAATTCAATTTCCAGACTAATTTAATATTTTATTTACAGCAGCTTATATATTGCTATATGTACATATGGTCTTCTGCAATAATGCAAACACTTTTATATACTATATATGTCCTTTAGTTTTAACATTATATACATTATAGATTTCCTATATATACGGATAAAATATTTCTATCTATAGAATTTGTACAATATTGGTTGGATTTATATCCGAAAATACATCATGTATGATATGAATATATATTTATATATATATAACTTTGAAACATATCGATACATTAACCACATTATAGCCAATATATATAATTTAATCTTTCAATTTTATGTGTTGAAGTGCATACCATATATGCGTATAAATATTTTGTACATTTCATATTCTATCATCACAGTTTTTATATAAATAGAAGTCGGATTTCAAAAAAAAAACTTTAATAAACGCTAGTGTTTATTTTTTGTATCCCTTAAGTTTTTTTTTTGGTTTTATTTAAACGATTATTGCTATCCATCTAGCTAAAGAAGAAAAACTTTCATAATATCATATGTTTTGTTCATATAAAGGTTAGGTTAGGTAGGTTAACGGACTAATAAAAATCACTTTGATTATTTAAATCACAATATAGATTCCCGCTTAATTGTACCTTAAAAAATAATAATCCATTATCAAACTAACATTTAATAGTTTTAAATATAATATTTAAAGATATAAAAATACATCATACTTATGCAACTTATCAGATTATAGGTCAAATTAAAACACATAAAAATTATAATATGAAAATGCACTTTCTGTATGTCTAAAAATCAAGTATCTAAAAAGAGGATCTAAAAAAATCATTGATTATTTTATTTTGTATACACTACACTACTATATTATTCTATAGACAAAATTTTATCTATCGTTCGTTATACAAAAAAAAAATATAACATTATCGGATTATTTGATTTTCATGATGATGAAATTTTGTTACATTACACAAGTTTATTTATATATTTTATATATATAGATATAGGTGGAAAATAAGCTTATCTCGCAAACAAGATAAGATGAGAAAATGTAATAATCGTCTATATGTATATATATTTTATTTAATAATGTATGATGTGGTGGTAAATTTAGAGATAGGAAAATATATATAAGAAAATTACATTATCTAAATATTGGTATTATTAGAAAATCAATATATAATATTATTTATTCAGTATAATAATATTATAAGCATCTGAATGCCTATAATATTTATATATATATATACGACCAAAATTATATTATAAATATAATTATTTACGCAATGTTAATCAATTCTTTATATATATATAAATTTAATACTTAATATATATAAAAATTAACCATTTTATAAAGATATATTACTATACAAAATACAAATAATGAGGAATCAAAATTAACTTTTGTATACCCGCAATTCTATAATTGGAAAATCTTTATTATAATATATGTTTGTTAAAAAAAATTCATACCTGAACTCTAGCTTCGGTTAAATTAATTTTCAATGCTAATTCTTCTCTTGTAAATACATCGGGATAATGGGTTTGGGCAAATGCCGTTTCTAATTCTTCCAATTGTTGTAATGTAAATGTTGTCCGATTACGACGTTGTTTTCGTCGTACAAATGTTTCATCATGTATGGCCGCATGATATGAATAACTTGTGTCTATATAAAATAATCAAAAAAAAAAATGGTAAATTAATGTTTTATTTTTGCTGCAATCTTTTTAGAAAATCGCATTCCGCTTTTAGATACAATTTATATTATTATCTATTCTCCATATTTCCATATTATTCTATAATTTGAGGCTCGTTTTTTTTACCGTATACAAAAGATTTAAAACAGATTAGAACTTCTTTAAATAAATAAGCAAATGTTCCAATACATATAGTTTACTTCATAGTTTGTAGCTATACTTTTTGTTAAAAAGAACCAGATTATGTTTAGAGAAGATATTACAGATATATATTTATACAAAGACAATTTAAACATTTGCAATTAGTAAACGAATTTCCATTACAAATATAATCGAAAAATATTGTAGAACGGCAATTAAAATAATAATGATTTATTACCAATTACATAATACCAATCATAATACATTAAATGTTTATTGTACAGATTCAAAAAAACCAAAAAAAAAAAACTATATATCTATTTATTTATATATACAGCGGTGGTCAGTTAAATAACACACCCATTTCTTGAATTGAATTCTTCAAAATATCTAATGGAAGCAGTGTTAAACTGACTAAGGGAATTTATAGAAATGATACAGTAATACATAATTTCATAATTAATCTAAATAAATGACTATATTTTCTTAAACCAAAAACATTCTGCACATAAAACGTAAAAAATTCTTAAAGTTAAGTGGTCATGTAAATAGCACAGTACACGAACTTTGGCTTTATTTGCATCACAAAATAAAAAATTAAATAAAAATTGATTAAAAGTTGATTTAATATTTTGTTGGGAACCTTTCATTTTAATTACTTCGGCGCAGATGGACGAGATATACTTTTCCCCAAACATTCCCATCGATCTGATGACATATTGCAAGCCAAGCCACTTGCACTACTGCCCACAATTTGTCCAAATTTGTTGGTCGATTTTCACTCGGATCCGACATTTCGACATCTCCCCCACAAATTCTCAATGGGATTCAAGCCCGGACTTTGTGCCGGCCAATCCAATACACTAATTTGTTGTTTTAACACCCATCGTTTTATGCAACGAGCTTTGTGTTTGGATCGTTATCGTCCATAAATTTCCTCTTAAGTGGCATATTATCATCAGCATTGCAGGTTCCATTGCATTTTCAAGTATGTTTTTATACATATACTGATTCATTTTCCCTTCTATTCTGTGTATTGGACGAATACCATGCTAAGATAAGTGCTCCCCAAACCATGATATTACCGCCAACACGTTTTACTGTTTTAATGTGTATAATGGATTGATGCTTTGATTACGTAGACGTCGTACATACATTCGATCCATCCGATCTACATCGATTATAATTTGATTCATCGGTCCATAACACATTTTTCCAGAAACTTATCGGCTATTGTATATATAATTTGTACTTGTAAAACTAAAATATTTGGCGTAATGAATTATTATGTTATTTAACTGACCACCCGCGCTGTATAATAGTAGCGATTTTATATATAAATAAATTAAATGCATCATACAAAAATTAATTTAGATTAATTTATGCTCAATTATATTCTGATTTATGTGAATTTATTTATATATTTATATATATTAAAAATATATGTATAATGAAAATGTATATGGTAGTGTCCTTTTCACATATACCATACGTAGATTTATATCCAAATGTATACGCGAATATACAAAACAATTATGGACCATATATATATATAGTAAAATAGTTATAAATAATGGATAAACATTATATAATTTCGAATAAACCTCTGTATATATACCATATTTTTTATACCTATATATACAATATAACGAAATAAAATAATTATATTATTTGTATATGGATTATTCATGTAAATAGGAAATTAATTTTTTCAGTTATATTTCATTTATTCCGTGCGATTAAATTATATAAATAAAACTAATTAGTTAAATATATTATCATTTTACAAGAATTTTTGATATATCATTTATGAAGCCGCATATTTGTTTTTTGTTCGGAAATCTATATATATATATATATAAATATTTGATGATGGACGCATGTTTGAAAAATTCAAACAATTTTAAAATTTAATTAATGTTTTGAGTAATATTTTTCGTTTTCATGGAAATCTTACGGGAAAATTCGGTCTTAAAATTTCACAGCTAATATTATATGAGTAATAAAGCGATTATGACATAGTGATTAAATAATTACCACTCATAAAATCATTACAATCATAAATATACTTTTGTGTTTAAATTTATCACTAAAATAGTTTAACATCAGCGATCTTCTTACAGGATATTTAAGTTTTTTTATAAAAAAATATTGATTTATAACCATAAATATAATATAGAATTAAAAGTAGAATCTTTTTCATGAACTGATGTACTTATCTTTTCATTTAT
Organism: Dilophus febrilis; assembly: GCA_958336335.1. NCBI lineage: Eukaryota > Metazoa > Arthropoda > Insecta > Diptera > Bibionidae > Dilophus > Dilophus febrilis. The sequence goes on along the minus strand of OY284471.1, from coordinate 5,218,536 downwards.
ATGAATATGAAAATTCGTGTATATTTTTAATATAAAAATCACTTATTAAAATCGCTGGTCCCTTATCTTTTTGTATATTATCATTTATATACATGTTATTATAATAACTATACAAAAAAATGCGATATTTATTAACAATTAATATTAAATTCATTGTTGAATTTTTAAGTTATAATACATTTAAATATATAAATTCACTTGAAGTTAACCTAAAACAGAAAGGTAACCGTTTTTCTTTCCTCTTTCTTATACAAACTTTTTTTTTTTTTAATGTATCATCCCTTTGCGAGTGCAAACCATAATATAATATATATAATAACTAAATATGCTTGATAAAAAGAAAAAAAGAACATTTACATTTTTAATATATACATTCATTTGTTAATTTGTCTTTAAATTCATTCATGCATTCATTCGTTATATATATTATACATATACAATAAATAAATTTTATATGATTTTATGAAAATATAAATTCAAATTCTAAAAACCGCCATTATTTTACAAAATATATCTATATAAATATAGTCATCGTCATCGTCATTGTATCGCATATATTGCCTCCACCATATACTGCGATATTTCAATTTACCATTACTTTTCCATTTGAATTTAAATTGGGGGTTGTGTATATATATATATATATATAGCAATGTTGAATTCTATAATGATGAATGTTTTATATATTTAAAAATTAAAATATATATATTTAAGCATATTATCATTCCACATTTATATATATATATACTAACATATTATATAGTAACTATATACGTATATATGTTTTAAAAGAGTTTTTGGTTGAAATAATTAATTATTTAAATTATGAATTTTTTACAATGAAATTATGGTATATAATTCATCGTTTTTTTTTTTTTTTAATTTATTTTCTCTTAATATTATGAAATGTATTTATATATAAAAAGCTATATATATGGAATGGAGCACCGAGCAATTAATATGAAAAAGGCAAATGAAATGTATATTATTTTAAACTTTGGTTGAATGATAACAGAGGCAACGCATTTTCATAATGAAATAATAATAATAATAATATTTTATTTGAAAATTTTTTTAAATATAATAAAATCATTTATTATATACTATTATGTATTTTATGATATATAAGATTGAATTTTTGTTCAAAATTTAATTAAATATTTATATATAAAAATATACTTTTGATATATCTCCATATATATACATTTGGTATCTTTTCTAATTATACAATTAAATCGCTATTTTAGTTAATTATAATTATAACTAACCATTTTAACTAATATTATAAATCAATATTCGAGTATACGAAAACTGCCCATTCAATCAATCAATCAGAAATTATTTGAAACTGCAGTTAATTCTTCGGATTCTATTTAAATCACGAATAACATTATTTTGAAATTTGATCATTAGTTACTAAGTGAGTTTTCGCAAAACAACGTACAATTTTATTGCATATTATTCAAAGGTCATACAAAATTCCCTTCTTATTTGCCTCCTTACGTTTTCACTTTGAAATGGCTTTCATATGAAATTTTCCAGGAAAATTCACAATAAAAATAATTTAAAAAACACAATCATTTAATCAAAAAATTGTCAAATGTCTCATGGATTTTCCAAGATAATCAATCAATTTTATTTTTTATAACATAATTTGAAAGATCATGAAACATTACTAAACGTCTCATCACTTAAATAGCTTTTATATGAATTTTCCGTGAATTTTCACATTGGTCAATTTGGGTAACTGCTCCAAATTTTATCACATTTTTATAAGCATCCTGAAAATCGCTACAGTATCATTCTTCTCTGTTTACAGACTCTTTTTACATTATTTTAATGATTTTCATACGAACTTTCTGAGATTTTTCAGTGTTAAATAAAAATAAAACTTTGTTTTTAGAGTGAAATATGTAAAATTTACTAAAATCATAATATATATTTTCCTAACGAACGTAACTATAAACAAATTAAAATAGAAAAGTATTTAGCTTGATCAGAATAATCAGAATAATCAGAATAAATTAGTTGCAATTTCTGAAGAAAATCATTTGTGAAAAATTCTATAAAATCTATAAAATTCACAATTTTAATAATCCGATTTATATATTCACGTATCCAAAAAGGGTGTAAACAATAAATTAAAAGATAATTTTTTCATATACATATTCAATCATTTATTATAACAATATATATTCATTCAATTTAAAAAAAATATATATAAGAAATTATACAATTATGTCATATATATATTACTGATTTATTTTCATTTATAAAAATACCATATACACACATATAATTATTAAATATGTTATGTATATAAAATTTAAAGTAAAGTGAAAACAATTTTTTAACTTAATCTTTTTCATATTGCAATTTCATAGAAATTTTTCTATTTATATAAAAATCAATTGTTATAATAATATTATTTAATTTTATAATAATAAAACCATTATACATTTATTCATATACATAAACAAATATATATATTATTATATATTGATTTTATTATCGAAAGAATTTTATATATATTTATAAAATCAAATGTATTTTACAATCAATATACATATATATAATTTCTAAGAAGCGACACAATTGAAATAACATATAATAATGGCAATAATAAAATAAAACAGACAATAAAATTAAAAGGAATTTCTCAATGACATTATAAATTAAAGTTATAAAACATACATTTTTTTTTGTTTAATGATATCTTCATTTATCTATATATAATTTATTTATTACGAGAGTATATATTATATTAATATTATACGAAATTGAATAACATATAATGACATTTCTGTATTCTTTATTCATAAATAATAAATGTATGAAAAAAAAAAATAAAAAAATATTGAATATGATCAAAGACAAAAGAGAAAATAAATAAATAAAAAAAGGGAATTATTGAAAAATCATTAAATCTTTTGATACGATAATCAAAGATTTGATATTATTTAATATGATGCAATTATATAATCGAATATATTTGAATAAGAAACAGAATATAATAATAATATAATAACATATAGATATAAGATATAGAAATGTGAGAAACGCGAAATCATAATTGCGTTAAAATATTTTGTTTGTTATTTGTTTTGTTTTTTTTTTATATTAGGTTGGGCACATTCTTTGAATATCCCAACAAGTTATTTATTAAGTAATGCCATGCATGGTAATGTTTAATTTTGCCTTATGATATTATGTAAATTATTTTCTTTTATTTACGCGATTTTAAACTAAACAATTCGCAGATATGAGTTCCTTTAAAAAAAAAAGAATATAATAAAAATACGTTCTCAATTAACCTATTTGTATTCACCACATCATCATTAGGTTAGGAAATGCTATAGTAACATTTAATTAAGCGTATATTTTCACTATATATATTACTGCTGAAATATTTACAATTTTAAAATTGAATGATCTCGGAAAATTTATAGAAAAATCCTTAATTTCCTTCATATAGAAAATTCATAACACACATTTTTCATGTATTTCTGAAAAAGATAAGATAAACTTGAAAAAACAAACTTTTTTTTAAATGGGACTATTTTACTGTTATAAATCATTAAAATAACTTTTCAAAAAACCTAAAGATCGTCAAACAATCCATCGTCTGGTCAGGAAATATCATCAATTTTAATTTTCCTCTTTAAAAAAAAATAGAAATGTTACGTCATATTAAATGGCAGATATATCATTAAAAATTAATAATAAGAATTCGCTTACAACCACCGATATTCAAAATTATTTGATTCATAAATACTACCATTCAGGTGATTTACTAATAAAATTTCCTGCCCCGTAAATTAATTTATCATCTGCTTAGGAAATGTCTTGTATTTGAAATGTATCTTGAAAAATTGTCAAATCTCAGAATTCATTACAATTCTCACGTAATTTTCACATAAAATTTAAAGTCATAAAAAAAATCAGATTATCTATGAAATTGATTGACAAAACAATTTTATCCTTATAAAGAGCGCATTCAAATTTCCTTTTTAAAAAGCACATTTTTTAAATCAATAGTTACTATACCCAAAAAATAACACATTTTTGTTTTGCTATTATGCAAAATTTAACCAATATACAAAAAAGTTTTCTATATGTATACACAATACATATCATCATTCGCATTCATCATCAGTATATATGGATGGCTAAATGTGCTATCTATAATATATCCTTTGCATGTTGCAAAAGAGTTGCACCAAAATCATATATATACATTACATAAATTTACATATACTATATATATACCTTTGAAAACACAAAAAAAAAAATTAAATTAATTAAATAAAATATTTACATGGTTTTTAATGCGTTTTTTTTTCTTTCGGATATATTTTATTTATATATCCTATACCATAACATCACAACAAACACGAACGAAACACGAAACGAAATGAAATGAATTGAAATTATAATTGAATTTTTATTTTATAACTAATTTTATTATATCGGTATTTGATGAGTATATTATTTTTTAAATATTTATATAGCATTCAATTAATGCATTACCTTTTCTATATATTATATCACATATCCTCATTGCATGAATAAATGCATATATGCGGCTATATATCGTAATTTATGCGTATACATACATGTATTAAATCAAATGCGATTGAATGAAGTGTAAAATGTAATTTTAATTGAAAAATGTATATATATAATCTATATGTTTCATTGGTAATTGTTAATTTAATAAATTAACTATAGGTTAATTGGTAAAAATATTTTTGTACATTTTTCTATGTGCATTTTTCTATAGGTAGTTATCTCTGTTTATTTATATATATGTATTATCAGAAATTTTTACTATGGTAACTGAATAACCGAATTCTATATTATAAGATTCTAAAATCCTTATGTTCTATAATAAGAATTTAAATTTTTAATAAATTTTGCCATTAACCCATATGACATATAATATAAAAATTATCTCAGTTCAATTTTTAATCCATTGAAATGATTTTTGCCTTTCGACAAATCGAATACAGCAAAATCGATACAGGTTAAATTGATTTATTTGCGGTTTGATTTCACAGTACAGTATATCAATGTTATATTACCAATATATCAAATATATATAGGAATGAATGCGAATGAATGCAATATCACAAAATTTTCTATATAGATTTATTTAATATAATAAATGAATATTCTCTTTATGGGAACTTTAACTTAAATTAATTTACTATATATATATATAAAATTAATTTTATTTCATTAATTTCATATACCTACATATATTATATTTAATGGGTATAATTCAATAAAACAATTATTCAATTATATATAAAATAATTTATTTTGTTTGATGCTATATAGAAATATAGGATATACTTTGGCAATTATTTTGTTTTTTTTTTTTAAATACGAGTATTAGGTTTCAAACCAAAAAAAAAATATAAAACACCATTCATCTATGGTATATATACAAATAAATATAGAGAAAATGAAATGTAATTATCGTATGAATAAAACTAACCATATACAAAAAATATTCAATTGAATTCGAAACAACCCTCAATACAAATTGAATTGAAAAGTTATCGGTTAACTTAATTTTATATACACACTATATATAGTAGAGCTATATATACAAGAGTAAATTATATTATATTTATTATGTGTATAGCTCAAACGAATGCAAAGTATATATATATATAGACCGCTAGTCAGTATCACTCTATATCTATCTATACGTATCAATTTCTTGTATTATATATACATTCGATGTCCATACATTAAATGAACCATTCATTTTCATGTTCACTATATACTCCAATGATATTACTACTTGTATTCATTCCTGACATAAAATGCACAAAAGTATTACATCAACTTTATGTAAATGTATCATCTACATTTATATTTCTATATAACATTCTATATAGGATTATTTTAGTTTAATATTCAAATACCTCAATTTATTCGTATAGATATATATGGAGATTCATCAAAATAAATTGAGAAATGTATGGATAATTTTCCATATATATATGTTTGTATATATATGCATTTTAGTTTATAATTTTATGATGGCATCGTCGGTTAAATCATACTTTTCCTTATATACCTTTATATATATATATATATATAGTTATATAGCAGATATATTAAAAAAAACCAAAGTAGATTAATTTATAAAAATTGACATAGAATTTCGTCAAAATAAAGATATAACACTTTGATTTAAATGTTTAATGAATTTCCATTTTCCAACACACGAAAGCAAATATATAACATTTATTGAAATATTTATTCTAAATTCTAAATTGACTCACTTTTAACCCTATATTAAAATGATTGATTGGTAATTAATGTATAATAAAATCCCATATAATTAAACTGCGATTGGTAATTATAATATGTAATATGTATACAATAAAGTAAAAAAAGATTTTTCTATTTAGAACCTTATAAATTTTACTAAAGAATTTTACTAATTATATATCCCATAAGGATCCATTAATACTTCTACACAAAAAAAATACACTTATTCCTTCAATCAAATAACATTTTCTTTATGAAATTATAATTTGGATTTACTATAAAACTGTTACCTTATCCAAATATCAACTCATATTCGAATTCGAAATATACCATCAATTCTTACGAATCATGAATAAAAAATAAAATAAAATAAAAATTGTAATCACAGTCAGATAAAGTAAAAGTTAATTTACATAATTTACATATTTTTGCTGGTGTACATACACTTTTGAATAAATATATAATCTCATTTGTGTGTTTGTTTCACGACAAAATGTACATATATATTTATATATAGAATAAAATTTAAACCTTTCTATAAATGATATAATTTTATTTTCTCTAAGGATATATATTATTATATACTTTATGCTATATGATCTGATGATTATGATGATGATATATTGATATATACACTTTTGTATTATTATATATAAATTTTCATCATCCCTCTGTCTTTCGCTATATATATATCACTATATATATATAAATAGAAATAATTTAATTTTCAAATTTGAAATTATAATATGATGATATCATACATAATATAGTTAAATAAAAGTATATAATCATAGCTATGTGATGTGATGTATAAATGTAAAATATCAAAATACACAAATATATAAATTTCACGCAGGCATATACAATATAAATATACCTCAGATATGCAAATCTCAATAATATTTTAGGATAATATCTTGGAAAATTTTGTTTACTGGTGATTTATTTGAGGGTGGTTTTTTTTTTGTTGTATTGAGAAAAAACATCATTGAATGGTGAGAATAAGCGGAAATTGATTTCTGTATTTTCTTTCTTGGTTCGTATTAACATTTGTATATTTTTTATTTCGATTCAGGTCTAGTTTGTTATCATAGATATAAAATTTTCAAATCTGCGGGAATGTAATCTTTTAGAGGGATTGTATAAATTTTCTTATTAAATATATTAAAAATTATTCGGTAATTTTTCTATTTTCTTATTAAACATTCAGTTTTATTTTGAATACGTATATAAATAACAATTGTTACAAAGATTTGTTCTTTAGCTAAATAATATGTATAATATTCACTTCCCATTTTCAATAGATTACCAAAGATAGAAAACATAATATATTCTTGTATATTGAAAAAAAAACAACATATATAACGCGGATATGCTCTTTTGGTGTTTATATTTCTTTTTTTTTTATTCATTGTGAAGGAGACAAATTCAACGCGTCACCCTAAAATCCATATGATATTTTTGTTATATATCACAACAAAATCAAATATATTATATAGTATATAGTAAACACTTTTATATTTATTATATATGTGGATCTATCTATATAGTATATACAACAAAGATATGATTTGAATTTATATTTTGTTTTTCACAATAAAAAAAAATTCAAAGAAAATTCAATGTGACATTATCGACAATTTAAATCTGTGTGTGTGTATGCTTAGTAATGCGTGCCATGAATGTATCATTTTATTTATTTTAACGATGTTGTTTATGTTACATGCATTATCCGATATCTATTTCAGTGCATGTATAAAAAAAAAAAGCATATGATGATAGTAAAAAAAAAACACGTCCATTTGGGACATTGAACATCTTTTATATAGATGATAGATATATGTAGATGGAAAAAATATTATATATATTATAATAATTCAGTTATATACGCAGATATAATATAAAAGGAATAATAAATTATGAAAAATACTTAAAATAATATAATTAACCTAATTTGTTTATATATGTTTTTTTTAATGTATATATATTGAATTTGATTTAATTTTATCTTCCTATGCAACAAAAACGAATGATTCTGAATAAATTAAACAAGACATAATTTATTATTAAATAAAAAGATAATTATATTTTATTTTAGTCTTGTTTATGAATGAATATAATATTCAATTTCTATATATATTTATATGAAAAGAAAATAGATTTAATTTTTAAAGTATAACTCATATTTATATATAAATTAAAATGTATATATATATGTGAAAATTCAATGCAATTTTCTTAATATATAAATATAATGGTTTCCGACATAAATTATATATACATCTCTAAATAGTATTTTACATTATATACATATGATAATGTTATTAAGTCCACTTCAAACACTCTATATAACATCAAGTGTGCTAAATTGAGCTAATCCTTAAAGTTCATATAGAATTTATACATATATATATATATTTGTATATCTTTTGTATATTTATGGTGGTTTTACATATAAATTTTGTGCATCATGCGATTATATATATGCTATTTAAGGAAGAAACAATACCAACAACAATAATGAAAATGCATTTAAATCATATTGTATATACATATAACATCATATAAGTTGCATATATGCGCTTATGCAATTAAAACTTTATGTATAGGACAGCGCTTTGTGTTTATATGAATATATTTTACATTCGTTTCACATCCTCCGATATATACATATGTTGTTCTATTGCATATTTAATATATGCAAGTACACAGTATATGTATATTTTCATTGCATATATGATATGATATACCAACCGGCAACCACTATCTCTAGCTTCTATATATTTGAAAATTGCATTATACTATTATTCAATTCATTAAAACGATATGTATATAGTTTATATATATAGAAAATTCTTTTTAAATTTATTTATACATTTAGATAACGTAAAATCTACATATAAGATAATTTTAGTTAATTATTAAATATATATTTATTTAAAGTGAACTAAATACTTTTGAGGTTTTTTAGTTTTTCGAAAAATTTAAATTATCATTTTCACTATTTTTTTATTTTACGGATATAATAAATAAAAAATAATCTAATGATGTACAAATTTATTGTAAAATATTAAACATATGAACCTTATTCTATTACAAATTAATTTATGGAGTGAAAAATCTCGGAAAATTCATTTGAAATCCATAAAAGAGATTGATTATAATATTTCATGATCTTTCGGAATATGTAATAAAATTGATTGTCTTGGAAATCACTAAAGAAAATTCATTAGAAAAACTACACGACAGATAGACAGTCGCACATTTTAAAGATAAATTGAATATTCGATGTGCAGTCAATCGGTAAAGATCTTTAAAGAATTATTTAAAACTAATTATTTTTCTCGAATTTTCTGTCATTTGCCCACCTTTAATACAAACTAAAAATAAAAACTTCAATAAAACAATATAATTACCATATATCAAATTATAATTTATAAATAAATAAATACTTACAAGGATGTGTTGGTGCAAATGGATATTCAACTGATGGTAATCTTGGAGGATGTGGCCCACCAGAATGTAATGTCGGTGGATAATGATAACAAAACATACCTCGTCCTGCGGCAGCAGGTCCCAACTGAAAATAACATAATAATGATATCAATAAGAAAATATATCAAATTTCTTTTTCTAAACATACACATTATATATACATAAATCTAAAATATCTTATATCAATGGCTCTTCATATCATATTTATACATATATATACATATAAATTTATAGAATAAATTGCGTGGGTTCATTTATTAGCCGCTTATAATATAATACAAATTAAATTAATTTTAATGAATTCTATTATTATTCTATCAAAAACACAGAACATAACCACGCGTATTTTTGTATAAAATTATCTAAAAAAAAAAAAAAAATCCTACCGCAACATAAAAAAAAATCATCTATATTTATATTCATTCATATATAATTGGACCAGTTTTGTTATATATGTTCATTTAAATTTATGTAATGTTCTAAATACAAAAAAAAAATAACTAACTAAACTAAACTATAAAACAAAAATAACAACGACGTGCTTAACAAAATTCATTCATATATAGTAGATTTTATTTTAGAAATGTATTGTATTGCATTATGTATATAATTTAGTATGGTGTGTTTGATATGATGTTATAATATATAAAAATGAAATTAAGTCGAGATAATTTACGATATATTTATATATATAGATATATGAATGCAACTTGCTTTATATTATACATATATATATATAGCATCATTAACCCAATGACTATATATTATGTTGTTGATTATGTATGTGACCATACGACGGACAATACGCAATATAATAATTGTATTTTATCATTTTATATAGTTATACTTTTATAAGTGTGTTTAAAATGCATTTTTTTTGTAATGCATTGTAAATACGCGAGCACACGTTACAAGCAAGGTCGTCCGTTAATTTACAAAATTCGATAATTTATATATATGATTATATGCTCATCCTGATATATACTGCGCGTATATCGCAGATATGTCAGTCATCGCATCCACAACAATAAAATGACATTATGTCTATATTATATATGTTGAATATATGTTATTGCATAAAAATATTATAATAACACGTCCGATTTTATGTTTAGATAAATACACTTTTCTTTATTGGTATCTTCAATATGGAAATATAACATTTTCCGTATAGATTCGACTACAATTTTTTTAAGATTTGTGTATAGCCGCAAATTTTATGCGTTCCTATAAGCCTTTTCACCGCATCTCTCTATATATGTAACTAATAACTCGTAATACAATTACAGTGTTGTAATTTATCTATATATATCTATTTCTATAATCAAATGATATGGATGTCATCATTTATATTTATTATAAAGTTAAATTATTAGATATAAAATAGTGATATTTATATATTATATGCAAAATAATTATAATTTCTATATATATAAAACAACGTTAATTTACATTACAAATAAAAAAAAATGTTTTCCTATAATATAACATTATTATATATATATATATACGAGTATTTACCGCATATATACAGAAATATATATAGGCAATTTGTATATATATAGATAATGTAGGTATGATAATATTAATAATAATAATGAAGTCAAATCTACCGGATATAAAATATCAACGCTCCATATGTGGTGTATTTTTATATTTTTTTATAATAAACAATTAAATAAAATGGTTTATATATACATATTATATAAATATAAAATGCATTATTTATATATATAGTACTTATATATACTGTAAACTTTATATAATTATAATGTATATTCATTTAATTGGAAAATTTTTATCAGTTAAATGATGAAAATTATTTAATATACCTTTAGTTAGTTTATAAATACGTGTATATAAAAGAGATTTTCATTTTCTTATGGGTAATTTTATCAATTAGATTTCTGAGTGCGAATTCTTGAAAATTCATTAACCAATCCTATTGAAAACTTTACAGGATATTTATAAAGCATGATAAATGTTCTCTGCAAAATATTAAATAGGGTTTCCTTGGACCGACTTTGTTAGAATTGAGAATTTTCCAAGATTTTCATCATTTTTAGTGTATTTTATATGGAAAACTTTTCCAAATTCATTTCTGAGTGCGATATCTTGAAAATTCGTTGACCAATCCTTTTGAAAACTTTATAGGATATTTATAATGCATTATAAATGTTCTCTGCACAATATTAGATTAGGTTTCCTTGGACAAACTGGATCAAAATTGAAATTTTTCCAAGATTTTCACGTTTTTTAATGTATTTTATATGGAAAATTTTATCAAATCAAATTCTGAGTGCGATTTCTTAAAAATTCATTAACCAATCCTTAAGAAAACTTTACAGGATATTTATAATGCATAATAAATGATCTCTGTCGAATATTATATAGGGTTTCCTTGGACCGACTTGGTTAGATTTGAGAATTTTCCAAGACTTTCATCATTTTTAGTGTATTTCATATGGAAAAATATACCAAATCAATTTGCGAGTGCGATGTCTTGAAAATTCATTAAACAATCGCTTTGAAAATTTTACACGGTCTTTATATTTCCTTATAGATGATCACCGTTAACTATTGTATGATGTTTATTTGGACAGACTTTGTTAGAATTGAGAATTTTCCAAGATTTTTATCATTTATTTGTGTATTTTATTTGGAAAACTTTTCCAGATCCATTTTTGAGTGCGATATCTTGAAAATTCATTAAACAATCGCTTTGAAAATTTTACACGGTCTTTATAATGCATTGTAGATGCTTTCTGTTGAAAATTATATTGGGTTTCCTTGGACTAACTTGATCAGAATTGCGAATTTTCCAAGATTTTCACAATTTTCAATCCATTTTATATTGAAAATTTAACAAAATCAATTTCTAAATGCGATTTCTTGAAAAATTATTAATCAATCGTTTTGAAAATGTTATCACACATTTATAATGTATTAATTGTTATGCGAGTCTAAATCATTTTACTTATTCAATCCAAATGTATTTAACATTTATTATCTAAAAACCTTCCGAAAATTTACTATTGAAGTTATTACACAAAAATTATTTATCTTAAATTGCAATTTAATTATTTATAAAACAATATCGTTCAGGAAGTAATCTTTTATAGCCATATTTTTCCTTTTTCCTTTTTGATACACGCACGACTAATAATACTCTTAAATAATAATATCTTAATTGATACGGAATTTGATAGTTTTTTATTTCATTATATTGTTGAAATTGTTTCTTATTTATATATTACCAAAAATATTTTAAAAAAAAAGAACATTATTTTATCCAATAACTTTGATTGAAAAGTATTATTTATTATTCATTTATATAAATATAAAATGACAATAAAATATGTAAAAAAAATAAAATTTAACTAAATTAATATACAATTTAAAGAAATAAATTTCAATCGGTTGTTTTTTTTTTATTTATAAAACAACAAAACATTTATATATGTACCATAATAATCACATTTATATTAGATCAATTATGCATAAACAAGAGTTCCATATATATATGAAACATATAAGAATTTTTATCGTTTTGATTACATTGTCCTCAACAAATCAATTTCAATTAATATTGTATTTATATATTATTTTATAATATAATATAAAAAAAATATTTTTTTTATTATAATGAATGAATGTTATATAGTTTTTTTTTTTTCTTGTATATGTTTTGTATTTCGGTTAAGCTAATATACACTCGCATATTTCATTTGATATATGTCTCTTAAATTCAAATATTTATATATGTATAAATATAACTATAAATAAAAAATATATGCATTCATGTTTTTAATAATAATAATAATAATAATTTTTAATTGCTACAAATAAAATTCAATTTATTATTATTTAAATTGAATATATGAGAGTAAATTTAATTCAAACACTAAAACAACCAGCATATGAATAAATTAATTAAGTATATTATATATAATAAATATGGAAAAAAATTAAACCCCATTTATTAATCGGTATACATATATATTATATTGTATGCTGCATCATCATAGAGATGTGACAGGAACGTTGATGACTATCATCGCATCTCATATATTACATTATGTTTTCTATATATGGTTGAATATTGGATGGATAGATGAAATAGATGATTATATGTATGAATCTGATTGTGAATATTATATTTTATATGATGATAAAAAAAAGTTTATTTTAATAAATGCGATAAATTCCTATTCTGCCAGATATTCTATATATATTTATACACTCTATATATACTAAATAAATTATGTTGTTATATATAATAAACAAAAAAATACATTTATCTGCGTATGTACATAACTATCAAACAATTTCATATATACTAAATTAGCCTAAATTGAATTTGATGCCGTCAAGAGAGCCATATATATAAACAAATGATGTCATCAACTTAATTTATCTGAATTGTTAATTAACTTTAACTTAATAATAAAAAATATATATTATATATATACAAAAAATAAAACCAAGTGTTTGAAAATTTTTTTATTCATATATCTATTCAGTTTTCATTTCATATACAATTAATACAGTAAACTTTTCCATTTATTTATACAATAGAAAATTGAATTTATCATATTATAGAATTTTTATATGTTTGAAGGTGTGTTAAAATTATAAAACAATAAAATACCTTTTTATTATTTTTTTAAAATGTGATGTAAACAATTTTTTTTTTTTTGCCATTTCAAACCATTTTGATAATTATTAATTGAACATAATCGCATTATAAATGCATTGAAATACAAAATACACATAGCCTTTCAGCCGTACACAGCTGTATAAATAACTTATCTATATACAATAATTCATTTCCATATATGTATATTAATATAATTTTAACAAATTAACTGAATTTAAAAAAATTATAAATTTCTCTCTCCTATATTTATATATACATTTTATTTTATTATTTAAATTGATTATAATTAAAATGTATATAATTTTTAATTAATTCAACCACAAAAAAACAAAAAAAAATATAAATAGTTTTATGTATATATAGACGCAGAGATATTATACATATTTATAATATCATAAAATTCGAATGCATTCTTTCTTTATATATAAATAATTACGAACATTTATAAAAATTAATTGTAAATTTTTAAACACTTTTTTTTATAAATAATTTATTATTAATATATACTACTCAACCACTATTATATCGGGCACCTGCTATTATATTCGAATGCTCGATTTTGAGATGCCAAAAAAGTACTTTAAACAACAATTTTTTAATCCTTTTAATTTTATTTCATAAAATGATTGTTTTAGTTAAATAATTGCGTAGACAGAATTAAAAAAATCTTTTAAATATAATTAGTTATCGAATTTATTTCAAAATGATTCAATTTAACAAAAAAAAAAAATTTGGCCATTATAATATCGGACACTTATCTCCGTATACGCTACAAATCTTCTTTGTAACGCCTCCTTTGGCCTTTATAATAGCATCCATTCTCTTAGACGTTGTATTTAATAAGGTTTTGCATTCATCCGGTGTTTTTCTATTCCTCATTTCAATGATTTTTCCTTGGAATTCTTGACTCCTTCAATTGTAAATTTCATATCATGTATTTTCCTTTGTTTGATTAATGCCCACAACGATTCTATTGGACTTAAATGAAAGATTTTGTACTTCAGTCTGTGCAATTATTTAACTAAAACCACCATTTTATGAAATAAAATTGGAAGGATTAAAAAATTGTTTTTTTAAAGTCCTTTTTTGGCATCTCAAAATCGAGCATTCGAATAAAATAGCAGGTGTCCGATATAATACTGGTTATAGAGTAGTATATTATATTTGTATGTTTTTTGATGAATTACATGCGAAGCACGACAAAAGAAAATTCTATATCTTATTATTATTTTACATCATTTTAATCTTATTTTAAGTCAATTTTATTTGTTTACGTTATACGAGTTTGTTCAATTTTCTTTTACTATTTCGTATATATGCAAAATATTTCTTTCACATACGACGCATTTTGGAATTAAATTACTCATGTTAATTACATCAATTTATATATTGAAAAGCAAAACAGTTTACGGTTTCTTGTTAATATTCAATATTTTTGTTTTTTTTATTATAATTATATCCAATAACTAAAGGTAATCACATATGCCCGATAGACGATAACAGATAATCTTTAATCTGATAATTATCTACAATTACTTTTAAAATTATATGCCTATTATTGTTACTTTGGATTTTCAAACCATAAATAGAAACATTTTGTTTAATGAATTTTATCTTTTACTTTATATATGTATATTATTTTAATGGAAAAAGAATCGTTTTTCTTAAAGGAAAAACTGTCATTCTTTGAGAAAATTGGAGAAATTACATATATATAGAAATAGTATTTTGCAATTTCGTGATATCTGCGTGATATTTTCCGTTCTATAAAATATATAATGACCTTTAATAAACTCAATAATGCATTAGAATATTTTCCGCATTGGAAAGTAAATTGTACAGTAAATAAATGCATTTAATTTTACATAATTTTTCCTGCTTTTTCTGCTTATTTTTCACAAGAAAATTTTCCAACCAAATTTTCCAACCAAATTATATGTTAATTAAATTTTAATTGAATTTACGGTGCGTATCTTGTAAAAAAAAATATTAAGTTATTGAATGTCATATATATATTTATTGTTTTTAATTCTATATCTATATAGTTCTATAAACATTTACAGACGCATATTTAGTTCTATAATATCTGAATTGAATATCAAATAAACCAAATTGGCTATAAAGCGTCAATTATTTTATAATTAGCACTATAATAATAATAATAATAATAAGAACCATCTATAATTATACAATCCATAATAATGTGATAATAATCATTTTAAGTAGTGCTGAAAATGAAAAATTATACTAAAACACAACACACACACAATTTTATAATGAATTAAAATTTGCACAATTGAAATTAATGTTTTATATTATATTATTATTATTATTATTATTATAATATTTCTCTCGTTTCACGTCTATTATTACTATATGATTGCAATTATAGATATATATATATATGTAAAAAAAAACACTCTATAAACAATATGATAAATATGATGATAGATACACTTTTGCAATAAAATATATATATATATGCATAAATAACAAATAGAGATATATATATGTATATATACGAAAATTTACAAAAAGAGGATATGAACAAATACATTTGCATTCGGTTATATTATTTTTTTAGTTAGATAAATGCTAGATATTTAATTTAATCATCTATTTATTTAAATAAAAAAATTATCTAATATAGTTATTTTTTGCAAACCGCAAAACAGTAACGTTTATCAATTTAGATGAACGCGCATTGCTACGATAACAAATAATATATATATATATATATATACTATTCTATTTGATTATCAAACAAAACCCCATTCACGAGATTCGTAACAAAATATCGTATAGTCAAAAGTCAGTCAGTTTTAAAACAGCGATGATCTGAACCGCGCGAGATTTGCAAAATGCACTATGTATAGTATATAAAATAATAATTTATTTAATTTACACACATCGCATACATTTATTTATTTATAGAATACGCATAATATTTAATAAAGTAAAGTAAAACAAAAATTATAAAATATGAAAATGGAAATTTATATTTCCGGAAAATTGTACATATATACAGAAAACGTATATATGTAAATTAAAAATGTTTATTTTATTTTTTGTTTTTGAGTTTACATTCGTAATTGTTGCTTTGTATATATGCAATCCATCCATCAATTTTATAATTATTTTATAAATCTCTGAACTATATATAATGACGTTATATATCTAAACGTTTAAATTCATTCATTAAATTTTCTTATATATAAGGATAAGCAACGACAAATATAATGCATTAAAATATATATGCAAATTTTTATAAGTCGAATTATTTTTTCAATTATATCTTTATCTATAAAGTAAATGTCATGTGATAGCATAGAAATGATAAAAAAAATATTATTATTATTATTATTATTATTATATGCTAACAAATGAATAAAAAATAAAAAAAAATAGCACACGAACGCTAGACTATAAATTATTATATTATTTATTATATATGTGATGGCATTAATTTTAAGCATTTTATATATATATGTTTATAATAATATATGTGCGGATAATTTAATAAAATATGAATTGAAAATATAAAATTTAATTGAGTCAAACTGATTTTTCTATTGTAAATTTATAAAAATAAAGGATAGATGAATAACAAAAAAAAAATATCAAAACAAAACAACACTGCAGAATCATTCGCATATATTTTTATGGTAAATGTAAATACAGGTTATAACTCGTGTAAAGATACAATAGAGTTTTTGCGATAATAAAACGGGATGGTTTAATATGTTTTAAAAGAAATTTCTCCGGGTTTCTTCATATCCACAAAAGAATTTCCATGTAAAACGCAATGAAATTTTCTTCTATAATCTTTTGTATTTAGAAATCTAAAGAAATTTATATATCATAATGTCTGTCTTTCGATGGTATAGTTTTTATTCAAAGTTGCTAGTTTTTTGACCAAAAACCTAAAGTTTCCTATTTAAAATAGTATATGCTCAAATTAAATAGTTTGTTATTTTATAAATATTGTTGAGGATTGGCAATCTAATGAGGGCGTTATACGAAAATCCGAACAGATTTTCTTAAGAGGACTATGAGCTTGCCATTAATTCATGCAATAAAGAGTTATAACTCGTTTAAACATAAATTCTATCGGAATCTCACCATTAAATTTACGAGATCTATCTGTAACTAATATATTTATATAACTATAAACCATAGAAAAATGTTTACTATTTTTTTGTATAATATTTATTATTATTATATTTATGTATATGGTATATTTATATATATGTATAACACAAAATACATCCGTCATCATAATTTAAGTCA
This sequence comes from Dilophus febrilis, assembly GCA_958336335.1. Classification (NCBI taxonomy): domain Eukaryota; kingdom Metazoa; phylum Arthropoda; class Insecta; order Diptera; family Bibionidae; genus Dilophus; species Dilophus febrilis. The sequence goes on along the minus strand of OY284471.1, from coordinate 5,199,800 downwards.
ATTGTTTTAGTGAATTTGATTGTAACAATTGAAATCGCACATGGTCATCTCGCATCATATTCTAATTTCTAATATACAATATGTCATATAATTTTTCTCATTTGTTGTTATTTCATATATATATATATTCATTTCTATATATATAAATATAATAACATCACAGCATCCAACAAAATAGTTCTATATATATATACTAATAAAATGTTAGGTGTATATATACATATAAAAATATAATAATTTTTTTTATCTATCCATACTCTAATTCGTATATATACGCGTTCTGTGCGAATAATTGAATTATTAATATATAATATATAAATTTATCATGTACTATATGGAATATACATTTTATTTATGCAAATTTTAAAGTTAAATAAATAATTTATTTTATATTATTTATTATATGAAATGAAATGAAATGAAATGAAATTATATAATATTTATTTATATTTATTAACAAAATCATTATATCCTCATAAAAATTATCTATAATATTATTTATATATTGTGTTTAATGACAAAACTTGTGTTTATAAATATTTTTTATTTGGATTAATTTTCGTTCGACTTACAGTCAATCAAATTAAGTCCTTTCTTTAAATTGTTCATTAGGAAATTGACAGGATTTTTTTTTGATTCTTCCTCAGAAAACGATTATAAAGTAAATAATTTTCCCTTACGGGTTTAATTTTTTTAATTTTCCCTTAAAAACATGCACCAAATTAGTGTCCCTCAGGTTAACATTTGAAGACTTAATCTATACTAAATTTAATTAAAAATCAAAAACTTTTCAATTCACAAAGTCTCTGCATATAATTTTACCAAATGAGCGGATTTTGAAAGTATATAGTAAAAGGAAACTGCTGAAAATATAAAAATTAAAAACAAAATATTTGTTCTTCACACCTTTTTATTATACAATATATACATTATTAATAAGTGATGATTTTAATCACTCGCCATATATGAACAAAACAAAAGACATTTTTCTAAAAGAACCATTTCGTAAAACTAATAACTAATCGCGTTAATATTTCAATAATAAAATCTTTTGTATATAAACGTGCGAGTATTTTTTTTTTCATAGAAATTAAATATATAATTAAATTTATTATAAAAGAATATAATTCATAAATTGTGAGAATATAATTCATAAATTTAATAATAATCTGTAATTTTAATCAACAATTCAATTATGAAAAATATTCTTTGTTACTGCGAACCCCATCATACCTTTTATATATATACATGTTTTTTTAAATTCCATTCTTGTGGTTATAAATACTTAAGATCTATTTGAACTTAAATGTGATATTTATCGTATTATAATAAAAATTATATAATAAATTTATTTTAAATTTAAAATAAGAAAGGACCAAAAAAAAAAGTAAAAAGCGAGCACGTCTGAAGTATATTGCATATAATATAATTTTATAAATAATAGAAGTTTAATTTTTTTGTATTTGAAGAGTGTTTTATTTCGCGCTCTCAAGTATCCTGAAAATGTATATATATGCGTCCACATACACTATAAATTCAATGGAAATGTGGATATCAAAACACAAAATTTTTGTATAGTTTTATGTGTAATGTAAATTATAAGAGTTAGATCTTTGCGTACATTCACAGTTTATTATTTTACAAAGGTTTTATGTTATAGTTGAACATTTATTTATATTAAATAATTGCTTTATTATGTCAATGATTTACAGAATTATTGACTTGTTTGGATTTGATTTAATAGAATTATATCGTCAGCGAATTTTTAAAATTGCAGAGTTGTTTAAAAATTGAATGTCTTTTATTTTATTATTTGATGATTTAATTGTACGAATATGAATATGTTACATATAGGCAACTTAATTTGCCACTTTTAAATCTCATCGTCTCTAAATGAACTTTTGTCATTTGTGATTGAAATTTTACAAATATGTGGATTTAATAAAATCTAATAATAATAATTATACATTTTAATGTTATATTCTAATTTTCTTTTAAAATTTTCACCTTAGAATGGGCGGCAAGACCAATCCATTTTTTTAATTTTCAAACCATTCCTTTTGTACCGCCCAAATACAAATAATAAAAAATTTATATAGATAAAATAAAGACGATAGATATAAAAACAATTATAACTATTGCAGCATAATAACATTGCGTTATTATTAAAACTCGAAACTAATTTACCAAAATGTATTTCGACAATAAACCATTTTACACTTATATTACACGTACATATACGAATACAATATAATTTATTATATTTACATATATGCATTTATTTTACCCAATTTTTACCTCTTTGCTTATCTACTATATATATAAAGTCATCCAGGATGGCAATTATGGATATAGTATGCATGCATATATACGCATTGCATATTAACTTTTTACATAAATAATTTTTAAAAACAATTGTATAATTATTATAAGTGAAAACTTTTCCAAAATCTATAAATTATTACCGACCGCATGTTGTATGTCGTCGCATCTTTATAAACACCTACCGTATATTTTAATTTATTGTATTGCGTATATATGATAATAAAACTACCCCCCCTTTTAAGTTTTTTTTCATATATATTTCCTATTGTTTGAAATTTGCATATATAATAAAATACAATTATCCCACCACTACTACCAATAATAATAATTTAACAGCAATTTTATACAACCCAAAATAAAACCCCTTTTGGTTTATAAATAACAAAAAAAAACGACAAGATAATTATTACAATTCTCGAATTTATTTATATATATATATATGGACTTTATATTGCCATTTATATGTATATATGGATATATGTAATTTCTGATAAAGGGTGGTTTTTTTGTTTTGTTATTTAACACAAATAAAGTTATTTCTGGTTTATATATAGTTAAATTCTTTAACTATATATAGACTTGTTTTAAATAATACTTTGAATTGTTTGTATATATATAGTTATTTTTATACTTTGTTTTGTATATATGCAAAAAAACACCTGATCCTGAAATGTTAACAATTTTCCACAATATAAAGTATAATTTATTTTCATTTATTTGGTTGATTTATTATTATTATTATTTTATATACGCATACAATATATTAATAATAGCAAGAAAATTGTTGAAACAATTATAGATATATGGTATATTATAATAATAATAAACATTATTTATTATTTAATTCATTATCCGCGCATTATACGAATGTATATACATATATTTACATACAAAATTTTAATTAATTACTTAATTTTTTTACGTTGTAACAATAAATTACGATTATTATTATTTTACGTTGTGTGTATAATGAAGGGATTTTTTTGTATAATTAATTATAATACAAAATAATTGAAGAAATCCTGTCAAATTTAATTACAAAACCTATAAATATATAATTTCACTATTTTTTTAATTAAATTGTTTGTTTCTAATTTTACAATATATTTCGACAGAAGAAATTTTGTTAATTTTATAATATCACTGTATTTCTAATATTATAGAATTAGAATTCCTTATATTATTTATATTATAATTCCTATTATAAAAACTATAGATGTTTGCTACTATTTTATAACCTTTTTTTTTTGGTCAGCAAGTCTATTTGAACGTAGAGAAAGTTATCATTTGGATGGATATAAGGAATTTTAAATATATCGTCTTGATTTTCATTGAAATTTTCCTTTAAAAAAATAAAAAGTTTACCGCATAAAATAGGTTTTATCAATACGAATTTCTTTAGAAATACAGATAATTTCAATTATTTTATTCTTAAAGGGCAATCAAATACCTTTCGAACAAACTCATGATCGTTAAGAGTAATCATCTGCGGTTAAGTTATTTCGGTTAATTTTAATAGGTCGTATAAATTCCCATTATAATTTTCTTGATAAAAATCAAAAATGTTATAGAATAACTTTTATCAATATGACTTTTCCAATAAGAAAAGTATTTTTTTCATATTTTCATATATACTACTATCTAACTACTATTATATCGCACACCTGCTATTTTATTCGTATGCTCGACTTTGAGATTCCGAGAACGGATTTTAAACAATAATTTTTTAATCCTTCTAATTTTATTTCATAAATTGATGGTTTTAGTTAAATAATTGCGCAGACAGAAGTAAAAAATCGTTTAAATTTAGTTAATTATGGAATTTATTTCAAAATGATTCAATTTAACAAAAAAAAAATTTCACCATTATAATCACTTATCACTTATCAACTTATCAAGGACACTTATCTCCTTATACGCCACTAATCTCCTTTGTAACGCCGCCTTTTTGCCTTTAGGATATCCTCCATTCTCTTAGAAGTGGTATTTACTAAATTTTTACATTCATCCGGTGTTTTTGTATTCCTCATTTCAATGATTTTTCATTGGAATTCTTCACTCCTCCAATTGTAACTTTCATATCATGTTTTTACTTTGTTTTATAAATGCCCACAACGATTCTATTGGACTTAAATCAGGACTTGAAGATGTATATATTTTTCAAAGTGGTTAGAAAATTCTGTTGAAAATTAAGTATATTGTAGATTTTCGTTATAATTTTCCATTAAATTAGAGTTTTATGACACATAAAATATCAGATTAATTTTATTCTTAAAGATCGCAAAAAAAAAAAATACATTTCTAACAAGTGTCCGCATGATGAACGTCCCCAGCTTGGTGATTTGTTTAGGATATTCTATAGCATATTAATGTTTAATTTCATAAATTTTCCTCTAATATACAATAGTATGATATAGATATTTTTGAATTACGTTTGAATTCAATTATAATTATAATTTAAAAATATATTATGGACGGTTTATATAAATTTTATTGTTAAATTGAATACTACGGCCAAAAAATATCTAATATAATATTTCCATTTATAATCTTCAGGAATCATTATATATATATATAATAGCATTCATTTATTCATATACAATCATACAAATTAATTTCATATATGAAAGATATATATATATAGATATATAGAAAATATAATGTAATTTATTTCATACTGTGATGATGAATGAAATATGAAATATGGACTTTAACAATTATATATTTATATAGAGTCCAAATTCATCATTTTATAAATGTACCTGCTGTCTGTAATATATACATATAGATTTATACACGTGTAGAGCTTTATACATGGAGGAGATTTTATATTGCATTATATTTGCATAATAAATTAAATATTTCATCACATATATTACATACAAATATATATATATGCGGTTATTTTGAGTTTAAAAGAGGATTACATTTTCATTCAATTATATACCTATATACTCTATAATATGCTACACACACGTTATATTATAATACATTTATATATGTTTGTATCCATACATATTATATATAAAATATTTAATTGATAGTAATAATTTTGGTTTAAATGCAGATATTTATATTTATATATATTGAAAGATTATAAAGAGCATTTTCAACCTTTACATGATTTTATTATTTGCGCACTTATATATCGTATGTATAAATAAATATAATTGAAATTTAATAAAATCCTAGTATATATAGAGTCAACTCAAATACAATAATCCTTCATAGTTATAAATTCACAAGGTATTAGATTTAGCACCGTATACTAAATACTAAATAAACAAATAAACAAATGAATACAAAAAAAAAAATTACAATACATATATAATCAATTGAAATTGAGTGTTTAACTAAAAATTTGGGGTTGATTTTTTACATATTTATTTGTTGTGTCCTTTTGATTTTTTTGTTTGTATACTTTGTTTATATAAGATTATAGTTCAATTTAGCGAATGATTTTCTTTTATATGTTTATTGTTTATTTATTACATATAATAAGCGATAATTGTTGGACATTTTAACATCTTAAACTCCTTTGAAATTTCAATTAGATTTGTTGTTTTCATTCTTAAATGAATTTTTACCGCAGGGTTTATAAGTAAATAGAGACCGAAGTTTTTTTTTAAAACGGAATCTATAATTTTTTATTATAATAATGAAAACTTAAATACCTTTTTATAATGCAACAAACAAAAGTAATTGAATTATACATGATATTTAATATTTAAGACAAATGCAGACACATCCTTTTTAAATCCATTATCTTTATATATATCTAAATAGACCAAGCAGGTAAACACATAAGGATCTTCTATATAATTTCAATTCTATTTCCTACACACTGTGATAGATGAATATATCATTTCTTATATTCTTGTTTTTCGAATTATTAATTATAAAAGAAAAAATATCATTTCAATTCAATAGAATGCGAATCTTCTCTGCAAACAAAATAGTATATTTAAATATACTTAATTTTGTTGAACAATGTATCAAAAATTGGATTGAAATTATCCTGTCGTAAAGTATAAGGAAATTATCCAATAATATAAGTACAATAAAATCGATTGAAATTATAAATAATATTATTTATGATAAATATTGAGTGTTTATTTCGATTTTATCGTAGATTTATACATCATATTTTAAGATACACAAGTGCTCTCTCAAAATACATATATTCATTAATAAATTTTGAAATTTATTCCTCAATTTTATATCCCTTTTTTATCGCATGAGGATGCAAAATATCAGGATAATTTAATGATCATAAAGAATTTTCAAAAACAATTTAATCAATAATCATTTTTACAATATAGGAATTATATATGGGAAATTTTCATTTCTTATTTACGAGTAATACTTTAATTAAATAATTTTTAAATTAAGCGGCACTAAAATCTATTCAGTTTGATTGACTTGAAGCTTTAAAACTGATTTGCAATTCATTTATAACTATTCATTCAAAATTGCATTGCAAAAATCAAATTACAATCGTCTCAAAAAAGGACTAAAAAGGTTTAAAACGCAACTATAACCATTTATTTCCTAACCATATTTATCGAATCTGTATACGATTAGACAACTAATAGAAATAAATTTTTTCACTCTATAAGAATAAAATAACATTGCATATTTTCGAATAATACTTTAATTAAATAATTTTAAGATTACGCTGCACTAAAATCTATTTGGTTTGATTGACTTTTGAAGCGTTCAAACTGATTTGTAATTCATTTATAACTTTTGCGTTCAATATAGCATTGCAAAAATCAAATTATAATCGTCCAAAAAAAGGAATAAAAGAGTTTAAAACGCCACGAATTACTTGCATTGCATTTGAATATATAGGAAAAATTTGATTTTAAAAAAAATTTCTATTAAATTCTATCCAAATACATATTTTTAGATTTTCATTTAAGAATACAAACAAAATATAAATCCAAAGTATTTAGAACATAATTGCTCAATTAAATGGAAGTTATTAAATATTCATAAATATAATAGAAGAAATGTTAAAAACAAAACTCCTTAAACCTTTAAAAATACATTATTTAATTTAAAAAATAAAATCACAAAGTAAAAAAAACCTATATAAATAATTTCATAGAATTTAAAAATAAAATTTATTTGTCACATACCTTATTCCCGTCTATAAAAATGTTGATAGTTTTTAAGGACGACGGGATTTTACGATCCCGTCAACTATATATATAAAGTATATATATATTATTAAAATATGAAACTAACAAAACAACTAAAAAAAAAATAAAAAAATAAACTTTATTTCAGAGTTTTTCAAATTATACGCACTTTGTCAATTAGTTTTTTTTTGCACAATTATTGTTAAAAAATATCTCCTATATACGGATTTTTTTCTTATTTAAATTATTTATTAACTATGTTTTATTTTCTTTTCACTTTTGATTCTTATATGATCCACAAACATTTATAAATAATATAAAATAAAATAATAATAATGATGTTATATTGAATCATTTAATTTCGTAATACCAATTTTTAACAAATAAATCAATCAATATATTATAATTCATAAATTTATTCACAAAGTAAAAAAAATAAATAATTTTACTGAAAAATTCATAAATATTTTGGAAACTTAAAAATTAAATATTTAATCTAAATTTTTATATCTATTAATATTTTAAACACTTTTTAAAAATGAAAAAAAAAATCTCTAATCCCACAAAAAAAAAAACGAAAGAAACATATTTTAAATTAAATTAAATTAAAAAAAAATTGAAATTGATCTCGAAAATCTATCCAATTATAAATTTATGTTAATACTCGTTTAAATGAAAAAAAAAACCAAAAAATTATATCACATTTGTGGGAAATTATATATATATATATGATTTTCCTTATTATACTATATATATTTATATTTATATAATAATATAATATATATAAATATTATTAAAATGACGCGTGGTGTGTTCACAAACCGCAAGTTGTTTATCATCTGAATGATGATATAAAAACAATTTTGTTGTACATATATTCACATATAATACATAAATATATATATATATATATATAATTTTATATATGTCGAGATGAAAAAATAAAATTAAAATCAAATGCGATATACTCTAGAAAATTAACTTATCACACACAAATGCATATATATATATATATATATATATAAGAATCAAATAAATATATATACAATATATAAACAAATTTAATGTTTGATTCTTCCTGCAGCAAATATATTTTGGGGTGAGTTTATTTTGCGGATGCTGTTTGCTATATACATAAAACTATATATATATATATAGCTATATATATATTTAAATGGGTAAAGGAAAAACTATTATATATTAAAACTCCGCCTTTCAAAATAAAAAAAAAAACGCACATTTTCCATTATAAACGACCGTCTCTCATTTTCATTTTCCTTATATACTTTTTGTTTATATATGGACTATATGGAAAAATGGAAAATGTTTATCGTAATTCAAAATAAATTGTATATATATATATTTTTCCTTTTCATATACATATATAAAAATTTACAAACTATATACTTTATATTAAATACTCCACCTTTTTTCTCCATATGCATTCACGATATATTTATATATATATATATATATATATGTGAATGCTGAATGAATATAATCAGATCATTTTGAATGCGAGATGAAATAGAATAGAAGAAAAAAAAAACACACAGCATCTCATAAAACGTAAGGTATGGATGCGGTATGGATATACAAAAAATATGATATGATTGTGATGATGATGATGGTGATGATGATGATGTTGGTATATATATGAATTCGAATGAATGAATTGCATGGTATAGTTAGTACATATTTATATTGGTGGTGTTTTAATGCATTTGAAAAATTGCTTATGGTTTTTTTAAAATTTTTTTTTTTATTTAAAATTGATTCTATTATACAATTTATAAGAAAATATCGCGGCGCGCAATTGTGTTAAAATAAAGAGGATGATGATATGATATTTGAATGTTAAAATTTTTATTATTATTATTATATTTTGTTTTCCAAAAGTTTTTCTTTTTTTGCAAAAATATATATTCATATATATATATATATTGCGAATAGCAAATAGCAAATAGCGCACAATATAATAAAATGTTATATATATATAATTTTATTTAATTTTTTTAGATATTTTTTGATAATCATTTTATTTGCTTGCTTTATTTATTTATCGTTTTTTTTTTTTTATCTATTTGTTTTGGCTATCCTTCTTCTTGTTTATTTTGTTTTTATAATTATAATTTGATCATATTTTTCGTTTTTTTGGTAAATTGTATTAGAATTTTGGCAGAAATGCAAATATATATATATAATATATGTCCTTTTGTTCCTGTATAGCGCGATCCTTTTTCAGTCGAATGGAATTTTACGGGAAAATTCTTCACAGATCTCTTTATTCACTTATATATATATATTTAGATTATAGATTTGTAATTTATTCTATTATTATTGAAACTAAAAAAATGTCAATACTCAAAAGATTTTCCAAGATATCCCATCAAGTGAACATAACATATTTAGAAAGTTCATGATCATAATATTATTAATAAAGTTCTCCTTAAATTATATTTTAATTGCATTTTCATAGGAATTTTCCGAGATTTTTCATTTTTACAGAAAAATAAAACGTATTTATACAATATATTTAAATTGTTATAATTTCCTACCCTTATTTATCGAATCTGTACGATTAGACCATTGCTAGAAAGGTATTTTTTCACTCTATAAGAATAAAATAACATTACATAAGGTATCTAAACAAAGTCATAATGAAAAGGCCAATCATTTGATAAAAAAAAAGTTAATATTCATAGATTTTTCAAGAAAACCCATCAATTTTATAACTTATTTAGAAAGATTATGAAAAATTACTAAAGGTTTCCTAACTAACATCATGTTAATTGTTTTCATTGGAATTTTCCGAGATTTTCCCGTTTTAAAGTAAAATAAAACGAATTTATTCAATATATTAAAATAGTTATAATTTCCTAACCTTATTTATCGAATCTGTACGATTAGACAACTAATAGAAATGTATTTTTTCACTCTATAAGAATAAAATAACATTGCATAAGATATCTCAACAAATTCATAATGAAAAGTCCAATCATTTGATAAAAATTGTCAACCTATGAGAGTTCAAGAAAACCCATCATCAAGTTTATAACTTATTTAGAAAGATGATTAGGCTTCCTAACATCATTTTAATTGCTTTCATAGGACGTTTCCGAGATTTTTCATTTTTACAGAAAAATAAAACGTATTTTTAATGACAATATTAAAATAGTTATAATTTCCTAACCATTTATTGAATATGGTCAATTAGACCATTGATAGAAATGTATTTTTTCTCTCTATAAAAATAAAATAATATTGCATAAGGTATTTAAACAAATTCATAATGAAAAGTCCAATCATATTTGACAAAAAATTGTCAATATTCATAGATTTTTCAAGAAAACCCATCAAGTTTATAACTTATTTAGAAAGATTATTAGAAATTACTTAAGGTTTCTTAACATTTTAAGAAAACCCATCAAGTTTATAACGTTTTTAATTGCATTTTCATAGTAATTTTCCGAGATTTTACATTTTTAAGTAAAAATAAAACGAATTTTTAATGAAAATATACAATAATATATTAAAATAGTTATAATTTCCTAACCATTTATCGAATCTGTACGATTAGACCATTGATAGAAATGCATTTTTTCACTATATAAGAATAAAATAACATTGCATAAGGTATCTAAACAAAAGTCATAATTAAAAGTCGAATCATTTGACACAAAATTGTCAATATTCACAAATTTTTCAAGAAAACCCATCAATAAGATTATAACTTAAATTTAGAAAGATTATGCAAAATTACGGAAGGTTTCCTAACATCATTTTAATTGAATTTTCCGAGATTTTTCATTTTTAAACAAAATATTCGTCCTCCATATATAATTTAAAAAGAATTTTATTTAAATTCCGTAATTTATTTCCGTATATTAATAATAATATATATTTAATAAATGGCAATGAAAAAGAGGAAAACGCATTCAAAATGAATGCGGAAATTTTTGAAATATAAAACCGCATATTAAAATCATAATTAATTGTATAAATAAAAAGGATTTTTTTTATTTTCAAATCTCATATAGGCAAAATATATATAATTAATTTTCCATTATATACACTCATTTATTTACTGTATATTTAGCAATAATATCTGCAAAATAATTTATTTATAATATATATAAATACATTTTCCGAACAATATTCAAAGAAAATATAGTTTTTATATACCATATAATATACACGCCGCTGCATAAATATAACCACAACATAATAAAATACATAACAAATCCAATTTATCTTCAAATTATATATACAATATACATTTAGATATTATATATTTATATGCGGTATATAATAACTAATTTTCCATTAAATTATTTTGTTCATCAATTCCGATTCTGATTTGAATTATTTTGTTGCCTTTTCAATTTTATTTTATATACATTTTGTATATAAATAAATGCTTATTTGATATATACATAAAGAATTTTCTTTTATCCTTGCGTCTTCTTCTATATGTATTATTCCTTCCATTTATATATCTTCTGCTGCTGCTGCGAACATATATAAAATCTTGTATTTATTTATTTATTTATCTATATACAAGACAACTAAACCCTCTATATAAAAAAAAAGAAAAGAACACGAAAAAAAACCAACGATACACAAACACATTTATATATTAAATTATGGAAAATTTGTCAAATATAAATAAAGTAAAAATTAAATATAGAATTGATATATGTATGTATAATAAAAAAGAAAAAAAAAACCCTGATGGTGGTGCTTATATACTATATATACATATAAAAATTCACAGTAATTTTCCTTATATACTAACTTATATAAGAAAAGAAATTTATAAACCATTTCCCATCTCCCGGAAAATATTTTTCTCGTATATATATATATATATATACTACAAGATTAAATATATAAATAAACAACCACTTAACCGACATCATTTCAAAAAAAAAAAATAAATAAATACACAAATTGTATATATTTAATAATATATAAAACAGAAATATAATCTTGTTGTCTTTTATATTTATTTATCTTTGCGTGCGTGTATGTATCTTTATTTTATTTTACTTTTTTCTTCATTTTTTCTTGTTCTGCTGTTGATAAATTATTATGCCATTAATGTGGCAATAAAAGAATAATAATAATCATAAAGCAATAATACATCTTATTTATTTTTTTATATTTCGCTTCGTGTTCTTCTGCTTTATCATCATCTATTTTATACATATATTAATGGAATGAATGAACGCGGATGGATAAAACATCCCAATGATTTTATTATATTCATCATCATTTTCTTATACAATCTCCAAGTTATGTTTAAAATGAGTAGAACCTCTGAAAAAAATATTGTGTACTCTTGAACTCTATATATGTACATGGTAATGGAAATTTTTTTTTTATATTTCTTGTATCATCCCCATTGAAATTATAGCAGAATTCTTGTTTATAAATTGTGCCATACAACGCAAAAAAAAAACGAAATGTATAAACTATAACAACAAAAAACCACCCTTGCAATACAAAATTTTTATTTTTCAAAACAACATCTTAACATATTCATATACCAAAGAAAATATATATATACCTATATAGGTATATATTCAACCATTTATTATATATAGAATGGAAAACAGAAAGAACAAAAAAAAAAACAATTTCAGAAAATTTATTTCAATTTAAATTCAATTTATTATTAATAAATGCTGATATACTCTTATCTAATATATATCTTATGTTTATGTATTTTATATATTATATATTATTTGATATGATATGATCCAACACGGGATAAATAATATTTATATATTTATATATATATACTTATATAAAATGATATATGTACGTACATGCCAGGCATTCATTCATTCATTATGTCGTCCATCAAATGCTCCTATGTATATTTTTTTTATCAGTTTTTCTTTCATATATTTTTCACGTAAAACTGGACGCAGATATTTTATACTACAATGCGAAAATTAGCTTGCCTTTTTAGCTTTTTATGCGTCAGGATGTAAAACAGAAGGATAATTTAATAAATATAAAGTATTTTCAAAAACGAGTTGGTCAATCGTTCATTAAACTACAATTTTTATGAGAAATTTTACTTTATCACCATCAAATTATATCTCAATACCTATTGGATCCAGCATTTTCAAACTTATTGAGTGCAAGCACATCCCTTTTATGCGTCAGGATGTAAAACAAAAGGATAATATAATAAATATGAAGTATTTTCAAAAATGAGTTGGTCAAACTTTCATTAAACTTCAATTTTTATGAGACATTTTACTTTATCACCATCAAATTATATCTCAATACCTATTGGATCCATTATTTTCAAACTAATTGAGTGCAAGTACATCCCTTTTATGCGTCAGGATGTAAAACAAAAGGATAATATAATAAATATGAAGTATTTTCAAAAATTAGTTGGTCAATCGTTCATTAAACTACAATTTTTATGAGACATTTTACTTCATCACCATCAAATTATATCTCAATACCTATTGGATCCATTATTTTCAAACTTATTGAGTGCAAGCACATCCCTTTTATGCGTCAGAATGTAAAACAAAAGGATAATATAATAAATATGAAGTATTTTCAAAAATGAATTGGTCAATCTTTCATTAAACTACAATTTTTATGAGAAATTTTACTTTATCACCATCAAATTATATCTCAATACCTATTGGATCCATTATTTTCAAACTTATTGAGTGCAAGTACATCCCTTTTATGCGTCAGGATGTAAAACAAAAGGATAATGTAATAAATATGAAGTATTTTCAAAAATGAGTTGGTCAAACTTTCATTAAACTTCAATTTTTATGAGACATTTTACTTTATCACCATCAAATTATATCTCAATACCTATTGGATCCATTATTTTCAAACTAATTGAGTGCAAGTACATCCCTTTTATGCGTCAGGATGTAAAACAAAAGGATAATATAATAAATATGAAGTATTTTCAAAAATTAGTTGGTCAATCGTTCATTAAACTACAATTTTTATGAGACATTTTACTTCATCACCATCAAATTATATCTCAATACCTATTGGATCCATTATTTTCAAACTTATTGAGTGCAAGCACATCCCTTTTATGCGTCAGAATGTAAAACAAAAGGATAATATAATAAATATGAAGTATTTTCAAAAATGAATTGGTCAATCTTTCATTAAACTACAATTTTTATGAGAAATTTTACTTTACCACTATCAAATTATATCTCAGTACCTATTGGATCCATTATTTTCAAACTTATTGAGTGCAAGCACATCCCTTTTATGTGTCAGGATGTAAAACAAAAGGATAATATAATAAATATGAAGTATTTTCAAAAATGAGTTGGTCAATCTTTCATTAAACTACAATTTTTATGAGAAATTTTACTTTATCACCATCAAATTATATCTCAATACCTATTGGATCCATTATTTTCAAACTAATTGAGTGCAAGTACATCCCTTTTATGCGTCAGGATGTAAAACAAAAGGATAATATAATAAATATGAAGTATTTTCAAAAATTAGTTGGTCAATCGTTCATTAAACTACAATTTTTATGAGACATTTTACTTCATCACCATCAAATTATATCTCAATACCTATTGGATCCATTATTTTCAAACTTATTGAGTGCAAGCACATCCCTTTTTTGCGTCAGGATGTAAAACAAAAGGATAATATAATAAATATGAAGTATTTTCAAAAATTAGTTGGTAAATCCTTCATTAAACTACAATTTTTATGAGAAATTTTATTTCATCACCATCAAATTATATCTCAATACCAATTGGATCCATTATATTCAAACTTATTGAGTGCAAGCACATCCCTTTTATGCGTCAGAATGTAAAACAAAAGGATAATATAATAAATATAAAGTATTTTCAAAAATTAGTTGGTCAATCATTCATTAAACCTCAATTTTTATGAGACATTTTACTTTATCACCATCAAATTATATCTCAATACCTATTAGATCCATTATTTTCAAACTTATTGAGTGCAAGCACATCCCGTTTATGCGTCAGGATGTAAAACAAAAGGATAATATAATAAATATGAAGTATTTTCAAAAATGAGTTGGTCAATCGTTCATTAAACTACAATTTTTATGAGAAATTTTACTTTATCACCATCAAATTATATCTCAATACCTATTGGATCCATTATTTTCAAACTAATTGAATGCAAGTACATCCCTTTTATGCGTCAGAATGTAAAACAAAAGGATAATATAATAAATATGAAGTATTTTCAAAAATGAATTGGTCAATCTTTCATTAAACTACAATTTTTATGAGAAATTTTACTTCATCACCATCAAATTATATCTCAATACCTATTGGATCCATTATTTTCAAACTTATTGAGTGCAAGTACATCCCTTTTATGCGTCAGGATGTAAAACAAAAGGATAATGTAATAAATATGAAGTATTTTCAAAAATGAGTTGGTCAATCGTTCATTAAACTACAATTTTTATGAGAAATTTTACTTTATCACCATCAAATTATATCTCAATATCTATTGGATCCATTATTTTCAAACTAATTGAGTGCAAGTACATCCCTTTTATGCGTCAGAATGTAAAACAAAAGGATAATATAATAAATATGAAGTATTTTCAAAAATTAGTTGGTCAATCGTTCATTAAACTACAATTTTTATGAGAAATTTTACTTTATCACCATCAAATTATATCTCAATATCTATTGGATCCATTATTTTCAAACTAATTGAGTGCAAGTACATCCCTTTTATGCGTCAGAATGTAAAACAAAAGGATAATGTAATAAATATGAAGTATTTTCAAAAATGAGTTGGTCAATCGTTCATTAAACTACAATTTTTATGAGAAATTTTACTTTATCACCATCAAATTATATCTCAATATCTATTGGATCCATTATTTTCAAACTAATTGAGTGCAAGTACATCCCTTTTATGCGCCAGGATGTAAAACAAAAGGATAATATAATAAATATGAAGTATTTTCAAAAATTAGTTGGTCAATCGTTCATTAAACTACAATTTTTATGAGAAATTTTACATTTTCACCATCAAATTATATCTCAATACCTATTGGATCCATTATTTTCAAACTTATTGAGTGCAAGCACATCCCTTTTATGCGTCAGAATGTAAAACAAAAGGATAATATAATAAATATGAAGTATTTTCAAAAATGAATTGGTCAATCTTTCATTAAACTACAATTTTTATGAGAAATTTTACTTTACCACTATCAAATTATATCTCAGTACCTATTGGATCCATTATTTTCAAACTTATTGAGTGCAAGCACATCCCTTTTATGTGTCAGGATGTAAAACAAAAGGATAATATAATAAATATGAAGTATTTTCAAAAATGAGTTGGTCAATCTTTCATTAAACTACAATTTTTATGAGAAATTTTACTTTATCACCATCAAATTATATCTCAATACCTATTGGATCCATTATTTTCAAACTAATTGAGTGCAAGTACATCCCTTTTATGCGTCAGGATGTAAAACAAAAGGATAATATAATAAATATGAAGTATTTTCAAAAATTAGTTGGTCAATCGTTCATTAAACTACAATTTTTATGAGACATTTTACTTCATCACCATCAAATTATATCTCAATACCTATTGGATCCATTATTTTCAAACTTATTGAGTGCAAGCACATCCCTTTTTTGCGTCAGGATGTAAAACAAAAGGATAATATAATAAATATGAAGTATTTTCAAAAATTAGTTGGTAAATCCTTCATTAAACTACAATTTTTATGAGAAATTTTATTTCATCACCATCAAATTATATCTCAATACCAATTGGATCCATTATATTCAAACTTATTGAGTGCAAGCACATCCCTTTTATGCGTCAGAATGTAAAACAAAAGGATAATATAATAAATATGAAGTATTTTCAAAAATGAGTTGGTCAATCTTTCATTAAACTACAATTTTTATGAGAAATTTTACTTTATCACCATCAAATTATATCTCAATACCTATTGGATCCATTATTTTCAAACTAATTGAGTGCAAGTACATCCCTTTTATGCGTCAGGATGTAAAACAAAAGGATAATATAATAAATATGAAGTATTTTCAAAAATGAGTTGGTCAATCGTTCATTAAACTACAATTTTTATGAGAAATTTTACTTTATCACCATCAAATTATATCTCAATATCTATTGGATCCATTATTTTCAAACTTATTGAGTGCAAGCACATCCCTTTTATGCTTCAGGATGTAAAACAAAGGGATAATATAATAAATATGAAGTATTTTGAAAAACGAGTTGGTCAATCGGTCATTAAACTACAATTTTTATGAGACATTTTACTTTATCACTATGAAATTATATCTCAATACCTATTGGATCCATTACTTTCAAACTAATTGAGTGCAAGTACATCCCTTTTATGCGTCAGAATATAAAACAAAAGTATAATATAATAAATATGAAGTATTTTCAAAAATGAGTTGGTCAATCGTTCATTAAACTACAATTTTTATGACAAATTTTATTTTATCACCATCAAATTATATCTCAATACCTATTGGATCCATTATTTTCAAACTTATTGAGTGCAAGCACATCCCTTTTATGCGCCAGGATGTAAAACAAAAGGATAATATAATAAATATGAAGTATTTTCAAAAATGAGTTGGTCAATCTTTCATTAAACTTCAATTTTTATGAGAAATTTTACTTTATCACCATCAAATTATATCTCAATACCTATTGGATCCATTATTTTCAAACTTATTGAGTGCCAACACAACCCTTTTATGCGTCAGGATGTAAAACAAAAGGATAATATAATAAATCTGAAGTATTTTCAAAAATGAGTTGGTCAATCGTTCATTAAACTACAATTTTTATGAGAAATTTTACTTTATCACTTTGAAATTATATCTCAATACCTATTGGAAGCATTATTTTCAAACTTATTGAGTGCAAGCACATCCCTTTTATGCGTCAGAATGTAAAACAAAAGGATAATATAATAAATATGAAGTATTTTCAAAAATGAGTTGGTCAATCTTTCATTAAACTACAATTTTTATGAGAAATTTTACTTTATCACCATCAAATTATATCTCAATATCTATTGGATCCATTACTTTCAAACTAATTGAGTGCAAGTACATCCCTTTTATGCGTCAGAATATAAAACAAAAGTATAATATAATAAATATGAAGTATTTTCAAAAATGAGTTGGTCAATCGTTCATTAAACTACAATTTTTATGACAAATTTTATTTTATCACCATCAAATTATATCTCAATACCTATTGGATCCATTATTTTCAAACTTATTGAGTGCAAGCACATCCCTTTTATGCGCCAGGATGTAAAACAAAAGGATAATATAATAAATATGAAGTATTTTCAAAAATGAGTTGGTCAATCTTTCATTAAACTTCAATTTTTATGAGAAATTTTACTTTATCACCATCAAATTATATCTCAATACCTATTGGATCCATTATTTTCAAACTTATTGAGTGCAAGAACATCCCTTTTATGCGTCAGGATGTAAAACAAAAGGATAATATAATAAATATGAAGTATTTTCAAAAATGAGTTGGTCAATCTTTCATTAAACTACAATTTTTATGAGAAATTTTACTTTATCACCATCAAATTATATCTCAATATCTATTGGATCCATTACTTTCAAACTAATTGAGTGCAAGTACATCCCTTTTATGCGTCAGAATATAAAACAAAAGTATAATATAATAAATATGAAGTATTTTCAAAAATGAGTTGGTCAATCGTTCATTAAACTACAATTTTTATGACAAATTTTATTTTATCACCATCAAATTATATCTCAATACCTATTGGATCCATTATTTTCAAACTTATTGAGTGCAAGCACATCCCTTTTATGCGCCAGGATGTAAAACAAAAGGATAATATAATAAATATGAAGTATTTTCAAAAATGAGTTGGTCAATCTTTCATTAAACTTCAATTTTTATGAGAAATTTTACTTTATCACCATCAAATTATATCTCAATACCTATTGGATCCAATATTTTTAAACTTATTTAGTGCAAGCACATCCCTTTTATGCGTCAGGATGTAAAACAAAAGGATAATCTAATAAATTTGAAGTATTTTCAAAAATGAGTTGGTCAATCGTTCATTAAACTTCAATTTTTATGAGAAATTTTACTTTATCACCATCAAATTATATCTCAATACCTATTGGATCCATTATTTTCAAACTTATTCAGTGCAAGCACATCCCTTTTACGTGTCAGGATGTAAAGCAAAAGGATAATATAATCAATATGAAGTATTTTCAAAAATGAATTGGTCAATCTTTCATTAAACTACAATTTTTAGGAGAAATTTTACTTTATCACTATGAAATTATATCTACCTAATATATCTACCTATTGGATCCATTATTTTCAAACTTATTCAGTGCAAGCACATCCCTTTTATGCCCGAGGATGTAAAACAGACCCCTCACCAAAAAGTTATTATTATATTGGGATTTTATAACTGTTAATTTTTTTCCTATAATGTGGTTATTAATTTTAATTTCATTAACATTTATTATTATTTTTTCCAATAGATAAACGAATGAAACAATTGGTCATATGCCTTACTGCCAAGGTTAGTTTCAGATGCCAGCAGCTATTTTATTATTTGTAACGCAGGACAATACAACTAAATGGAATGAATTCAAGAAAATAAATTAAATTTACAAATGAAAATAACCAAAATATTTTTAAGTTTATTTAATATTTATTTTTTTTAAATTAATGAAATGAAAATAGAATAGAAAGAAAAAGAATTGAAATATTATAAAATAATTGTACTTTTATAATTGTAATCTTTAATTATAATTTTAAGTTGCTTTATATTTATAATGATTTTTAAAATATTGTATTAAAATTAATATTAAATAAGAAAATATATTTATAATTAATTTGTAGTATTAATTCCTTTTTTTTTTTTTAATTTAATTTATAACTTAGATTATTCAATTTATTTATATTTAATAATATACAAATAATATAAATATTATTTAATTAAAATAGAAAAAAAATAAATTAAGAAAATATTGTAAAAAAAAGAAAATTAAAAAATCAACATAATAATTGCAATAAATATTTAAAATTTATGTATCAGAATAAATCAAATCAATTGTATTTTATCTATTTTTTATCCCAAAAAAAAAAAAATAATACCCTTTTTATGTGATGATTTTGGTCCAAAAGATGCCTGAAAACCAACTGAGAATAATGAAAAAAATCCATATAAAGGTCACCACCAAAATCTCTTATGTGCATACTACTAAAATTTGTCGATGATGAAATAAAATTCTATACTCTTAACACCATATGAATGTATATTTTTCACTTTCAATATGATCAAAAAATAACCATGAATGATATAGTGCATGGATGGCAGAGTGCTAAGAGTGGCAGCCGATAAAATATAGAATTTTATTTTTTTCATAAAATCTGATTCGTATGAGTTTTGAAATGACACAGCAGCAGCCGCAGCAGCAGCAGCAAACGTCGTCACCCGAAAAAAAGTTAAATTTTTGGTTTTTTTATCGTAAACAATTTTTCACTTATAATATGATCGAAAATAAACCATCAATAATATAATGCATGGATGGCAGAATGCTATGGTTGGCGGCCGATGAAAAAGTTTTTTTCATATAAATTCTGATTCGTATGGGTTTTGAAATGAAACATCAACAGCATCATCAGCAAGCAGCAGCAGCAGCACATCACCTGAAATGGAAAAAGAAAAAGAGGAAAAATTAAATTTTTGCTTTTTTTTTTGATAAATTTTGATCTGAAAAATACAAGAGTTAACTCTTGTATTTTTTTTGTTCACCTCGTCCTAGCGCCACCAAATTTTACACACTTATAGACCTCGATCTCCTCTATCACGTCCATGAATATGAACTCTGGGGATGGACCAGGTGGCTCACGATCTGACTTTGAAAATCGATTTTTCGGCGTTTTCCAAACCCTATAACTTTTAATTTTCTTCCGGGAAATTCAAAACCACGATGATGGTTCAAAAGGCAATCAAATTACCTTTCGATTGATATAAGTCCCATGGAAATCCATTAACTGGTTTGGCCAGGAGGCATGATCAAAAATTGGATGATCCCAAGTAGACCCAACTTCGACGATTTAATTAAATATGAAGGAGTTGCTTCATTTCCAATTTTATTATATCATTGGAAAGGACAAAGAATAAGCTTTCATTTAAAATTATTTTCAGAATTTTCCGATGAAAATCCTGGATTTTCCTTTAACATTGAAAAACACCAATTTTCGATGTATTTCAAAGGTTACTTCCGAGATGATCCTGTGGGATAATCAATCCCAGATTTTTGTGAGTTAAAATAAAGGATATGAGACGTCTTTTGACACTACCCCCATATTTTTAACTTATCTGGTTTCGTTACAGTGGTGGCTCAAAGTTGACTCTACCGGAAAATTTCGTAAAATTTCAATTAACGCTCCTGGCCGAAGTGGGATGATTTTAAAAAAGTGGTAGAACAAATGTTACCTCATTCTACATCCTTTATCATGTCCTAGAAGGCCAGAGCTCAATTTTGTAAAAAGTGGCTTTTTGCCATTTTTTCACTTTTTTGGAAAAAAATCGAAAATTTTTTTTTTTCAATTGCAATCGATAGGCCTATGAATAAGGAGTATTTTTAGTATGGACGACTTTAGTCTAACTCGTTTATTTTTCCCAATATAACGGATGGAAAATTTTTTATCACAACCAAAAATCTTGATATTTTAGACAGTTTACCTTGATACGAGTGTACGGATTCAATATATATGAATATATTTTTCATCTTAATAATATGTAACAAACTGTAAAATAACACTATAAATTCGCTTTTTGAGATTTTATAGCCCACGAAACTCAAGGATATTGCAGAAATTTATATAAAATTAATGGTCAGACACTAACAAAGTTTTCACAATAAATAAATAAATAAAAATTGAAAATTACTCACGATTTTTGTTTCACCTTTCTATCAGTTTTTTTTTCAATTTGTTTTGCGATTTTCAGGATTGGAATCATATTGGAAAAAATGTTCATTATTGCTGTTCGTGGGTGATGCCGTTGGTGATGTAACTGCGATGTTGCTTATTTTGTTTCCTCCATTATTTTGATGATTTCGTCTTTGGATGATCTTGAATTTATTGTTTTCTTAAATCACTATAAAACTTTAACCACAATTTTAATTTAATCACAAAATTGATCCATTGATCGCATTAATCACAAACCCATTAAATTTTTAATATTGATTTAAAAAAACAAAAATGCATTGTCCACAAATAAATGAATTGTCCACAAATTTCTCTATTAAAATAAAACCAATAATTGTTATTTTCTGAATCTTTTATAATGAAAACACTTTTTATTTATCCAATTTTATCACAAAATATTCACTTAAAACTTCCAAAATAAAATAGAATCTATTGGAAAAATACAAAAATACAAAATTAAATGCATAAATAAATAATTAATTTAATTTTTTCAATAAAATTTTAAGGAATTTTAACAACACCAAAAAAAAAAAAAGGTAAACAAAAACAAAAATACACTAAATTTATTTTGATAATAAAAAAATCAAAATAAAAACCAACAAAATCCAAAATTGAATTATAAAATAACCAAATGTTAAAGCGCCACCATATGGAAAATGGCCACACTTTTAATATTTGAATAGAAATTTTTTGACAAAATGGAGATTGAATTATTTAATAACCAAATGTTAAAGCGCCACCATATGGAAATTGGCCACACTTTTAATATTTGAATAGAAATTTTTGGGTGAAAGAAATATACAAAATGGAGATTGAATTATTTAATAACCAAATGTTAAAGCGCCACCATATGAAAATTGGCCACACTTTTAATATTTAAATAGAAATTTTTGGGTTAAAATAATGCGAATGAAAATCGGAGGAAAATAAATCATAATAATTTCTAATCTAAAATATTTTGTTTCGAATTTCTTTATTTTCCTTAAATATTCAGGATTTTATAGAGGATTTTCACCAAAAATATCTTCCTTAAAAAATAAAAAGGATAAATTAAGTTTTAAACAATAATAATTGAACGGGATGCGGGGTTTGTGAAATTTTCTCAAAGTACGATGGAGTAAAATTCAGAAAGAAAATTCCCAGAAGTAATCACCACGGGCATTGTTTTGAAATTATTTAGGTGGACTTTTTTTACGCACAATGATATAGATATAGGGATAAGAAATATTTGTTATAATTTAGGAATTCAAAGGATAAGAAATCGCGTTGATTTGTGCCAAAATTAATGGAGGAACGGAATAAAAATTACTCTACTCACCAGCGAACTTTGCTTTTGCTTCCTTTTATCAATTCATTGGTGTTTTTGGATCAAAAAATTTAATCATCTGACCAACTTGCGATGTTGTTTTGTTATTGCTGCAGTTATTGGTGCGATGTGTTGATGAATTTTTCCATCCATTATATTTTGATGAATTTATTGTTTTCTTATCACTATAAAACTTTAACCACAATTTTTTATTTTAATCACAATATGTCCATTAATCATCAACAATTACTCAATCACAAACAGTATAAAGTTCCAATATTGATCAAAAAACGCACAAAATAAATAAATGGATTGTTGAAATCCTCCACAAATTTATATAACAAAATGAAAAAACAATTGTTTTATATTCTGTTGGTTTCCCCATCATTATCGCCATTACTTATTTCACAATTTCACAACTTTTACAATTAAATTATTAAATTATAATATTTTTTCTGTATCATATTTTATCAAAAACGTTCAGTTAAAACTTCCGGAATGTTTTAAAATCTAGTGGAAAAATAGAGAAATACCAATTAAATGCATAAATAAATAATTAATTTAATTGTTTAGCAAAATTTTAATTAATTTTAATGACAACACAAATTAAAAAAAAGGTAAACAAACAAAAATACACTAAATTTATTTTGATAATAAAAAAATCAAAATAAAAACCAACAAAATCCAAAATTGAATTATAAAATAACCAAATGATAAAGCGCCACCATATGGAAATTGGCCACACTTTTAATATTTGAATAGAGATTTTTGTGCGAAAAAAATATACAAAAATAAAAATGGAGATTGAATTATTTAATAAACAAATGTTAAAGCGCCACCATATGGAAATTGGCCACACTTTTAATATTTAAATAGAAATTTTTGGTTGAAAAAAAATATACAAAATGGAGATTGAATTTTTTAATAACCAAATTTTAAAACGCCACCATATGGAAATTGGCCACACTTTTAATATTTGAATTGAAATTTTTGGGTGAAAATAATGCGAATGAAAATCGGGGGAAAATAAATCATAATAATATAAATCATAATAATTTCTGATCTAAAACATTTTGTTGAGAATTTCTTTATTTTCCTTAAATATTCCAGAAAAAATCATAGAGGATTTTCACCAAAAATTTCTTCCTTAACAAATCAAAAGGATAAATTAAGTTTTAAAAAATAATATAATTGAACGGGAATGCGGAGTTTGAGAAATTTTCTAAAAGTGCGATGGATAAAAATTCAGTGAGAAAATTCCCAGAAGTAATCACCACGGGCATTGATTTGAAATTATTTAGGTGGACTTTAACGCACAGTGATATAGATATAGGGATAAGAAATATTTGTTATAATTTAGGAATTCATAGGATAAGAAATCGCGTCGATTTGTGCCAAAATTAATCGAGGAACGTAATAAAAATTACTCTACTCACCAGCGAACTTTGCTTTTGCTTCCTTTTATCAATTCATTGGTGTTTTTGGATCAAAAAATTGAATCATCTGACAAACTTTAGGATGTTGTTTTGTTATTGCTGCAGTTGGTGCGATGTGTTGATGAATTTTTCCATCCATTTTATATTTTGATAATTTTGTCTTTGATGAATTTATTGTTTTCTTATCACTATAAAACTTTAACCACAATTTTTTATTTTAATCACAAAATGTCCATTAATCATCATCAATAAATCAATCACAAACAGTATAAAGTTCTAATATTGATCAAAAAACGCACTATAAATAAATGGATTGTTGAAATCCTCCACAAATTTATAACAAAATGAAAAAACAATTGTTTTATATTCTGTTGGTTTCCCCATCATTATCGCGATCACTTATTTGACAATTTCACAACTTTAACAATTAATATTATCACTTATAAATTAACTTTCACAATTATATTATTAAATTAATATTTGTTTGTGATATTTTGTCAAAAAAGTTCATTTAAAACTTCCAAAATGTTCCAAAATCTAGTGGAAAAATGGAGGAATACAAAATTAAATGCATAATTAAATAATTAATTTAATTTTTTCAATAAAATTTTAATTAATTTTAATGACAACACAAATTAAAAAAAACGTAAACAAACAAAAATCTACTGAATTTATTTTAATAATAAAATCAAAACAAAAAAACAAACAAAATGGAGATTGAATTATAAAATAACCAAATGTTAAAGCGCCACCATATGGAAATAGGCCACACTTTTAATATTTATATAGAAATTTTTGGGGGAAAAAAAATATACAAAATGGAGATTGAATTATTTAATAACCAAATTTTAAAACGCCACCATATGGAAATTGCCCACACTTTTAATATTTGAATTGAAATTTTTGGGTTAAAATAATGCGAATGAAAATCGGGGGAAAATAAATCATAATATAATTTCTAATCTAAAACAGTTTGATGCGAATTTCTTTATTTTCCATAAATATTCAAGAAAAAATCATAAAGGATTTTCACCAAAAATATCTTCCTTAACAAATAAAAAGGATAAAATAAGTTTTAATCAATAATATATTTGAACGGGAATGCGGGGTTTGAGAAATTTTCTCAAAGTACTTTGGATAAAAATTCTCAAAACTAATCACAGGCATTGATTTGAAATTATTTAAGTGGACTTTACCGTACAATGATATAGATATAGGGATAAGAAATATTTGTTATAATTTAGGAATTCAGAGGATAAGAAATCGCGTCAATTATTGTTGCAAAATTAATGGAGGAACGGAATAAAAATTATTCTACTCACCAGCGACCTTTGCTTTTACTTCCTTTTATCAATTTATTGATGTTTGGATTAAAAAATTTAATCATATGACAAACTTGGGATGTTGTGTTATATGTTATTGCTGCAGTTGCGGTGCGATGTGTTGATGAATTTTTCCATCCATTATATTTTGATAATTTTGTCTTTGATGAATTTATTGTTTTCTTATCACTATAAAACTTTAACCACAATTTAAATTTAATCACAAAATGTCCATTAATCATCAACAAATCAATCACAAACAGTTTAAAGTTCCAATATTGATTAAAAAACGCACTATAAATAAATGGATTGTTGAAATCCTCCACAAATTTATAACAAAATGAAAAAACAATTGTTTTATATTCTGTTGGTTTCCCAACCATTATCGTGATCACTTATTTCACAATTCCACAACTTTCACAATTAAATTATCACTTTTAAATTAACATTCACAATTATATTATTAAATTAATATTTC
Source organism: Dilophus febrilis (assembly GCA_958336335.1). NCBI lineage: Eukaryota > Metazoa > Arthropoda > Insecta > Diptera > Bibionidae > Dilophus > Dilophus febrilis. Next base: position 5,172,717 of record OY284471.1, on the reverse strand, counting down.
TTTTGTGATATTTTATCAAAAAAGTTCATTTAAAACTTCCAAAATGTTTCAAAATCTAGTGGAAAAATGGAGGAATACAAAATTTTAAATGCATAAATAAATACTTAAATTTAATTATTTAGCAAAATTTTAAGGAATTTTAATCACAACACAAATTAAAACGTAAACAAACAAATATATACTGAATTTATTTTAATAATAAAATCAAAACAAAAAAACAAACAAAATGGAGATTGAATTATAAAATAACCAAATGTTAAAGCGCCACCATATGAAAATTGGCCACACTTTTAATATAAGCAACTAAACTAACAAAAAACTAATATTATAAACATCCCTTGCGGGGATCGAACCCGCGACCTTTGGATTAGAAGTCCAACGCGCTATCCTCTGCGCCAAAGGGACATCAATCAAATCATTGATAAATGCAATTTACATTTTATTATCAACAGTTAAAATATACAGATAAAAGAAAATTTGGAAAATTTAATACATTCATAAGGATTTTGATTATGAAAAACCGAACAAGCAAAAAACAAAAAAAAACCCCAACAAATGAATAAATAAAAAAAAAACTTTAAATTTTCAAATGTTTTTAAAATTCTCTATATAAAATAAATATTCAAATATTCAAAATAATAATCATGGGAAATTTTTTAAACTAATCATTTTATTAGAACTTATATTCACATACTTAAAAAAACGTTCCTTTTAGGTGTCAGGAATCATATGAATATTAGGATTAGGATTTTCCTATGTGTTTTATAAGGGAAATTTTTATTCAACTACTTTTTTAAATCATATATCTTATAATATCATATCTATTCGATTCATTATTATATTTTAAAAGTAATATCACTAATACACACAAAATATAAGAACATCCCTTTTACGGATCGAGAGATGCTTTTAAAAGATACGATTTTTATATAAATTAACAACAATTCATAGATCCAATGAAAAATATATGATTAAATTTATGTTATGTTGAAAATTATATATATTATAGGACACTGTTTGAATAATAAAAAAATAAATCGAATATTTTTATATATCGATAAAAATAAATAAACCATATTTGGTTAGGGGCGGATTATATATTTATATTTATTTATATATATAAAATACAAATATATATCAAATATTATTAGTATATTTCTTTTTATTTACCATAATCTTGGGGTAATTTACATTATTATTATATATCTATAACATCTATACTAAAAGGGATGAAGAAGAAGAAGAAAAGAACCCTCGTAAAACATTAACATATATATACCAACAACAACGCAAACGGAAACATCATATATATACACATTCAATCACTTAATTTATACCCTTTTTTTTTTTTTTAATCATTAATAAGCTACGGCATAAATTATTATTGAAAATTACCACACATAAATTATATTATAGTTATTTTTATATATATTCTTTATGTAGATAGGGTAATTTTTTATTTTTGGGAATGTTCTTACTAATAAATATAATAAAAAAAAGAAAAAAAAGCTACGTTAATTTATTATTATATGCGTGTGTACCTTCAGGGTTAAATTTGCAATATAAAATAACAAGAATAAATTCTAGATTCTATCAAATATAAATTGAAATTATGGCTAAAAAAAAATTCAATTCAGAAATTGTTTTGGTATATTTTAAATAAAAACTTATTGTTGAGTAATCAAAATAAAAAGACTTCACGGTTTAAAAAATATAGCAAAGATCTAACGTTTTCGATGCATTTCTATAATCGTTTCTTAATCACAAATACTTTAACAAATACAATAAATAAATTTTAATCCATTACCAATATTTAAGTTAACCAAAACCAGTAAGTATTTAAAACAAAACAAAAATTGAGTACTTACAAAATTTAGTCCCCCCCATTTATAAATATAAAATTGTGTGTATTTGTTCATGTTTGTACAGATCATTTATGATTTCTAGATTTTTTTTGACCCATATTCCAATTGGTTTAATGTTTTTTTTTTTTTGTTAAATAAAATGAATGTTTTTTTGTTTTATTGTTTGTTTGAATACTATAGTGAATTTTTGAATACTATTATTATGGATTCATTGGTACATAAACACAAATAGTAAAAGTTTCTGGTCTGCTAACTATTGATGATAATAATATAGAAAGAATTAAAGTAGAAAATTAATTAAAAATTAAAATTCTAAATAAAATAGAATAGAATTTAACAGAAAAATTATTATTATTATTATTAATAAACATCATCAGTTTTTGTTTTGTTTTGTTTTTATAAAAACGAGATACATTTTTCAATTCTTTTTTTTTTTAATTTAATTTAAAAACTAAATAAAACATTTGATTGAGCTAAAAAGAGCATTTTTTTTTTGTTTTTATTAACTTTTTTTATATCTAACAAAAAAAAAATGTTCTTTTTCTAAATTTAACTTTTTTTTGCATAATTTATTTTTTTGAATAATTTATAATTTACCTTTAATTTCTTTGAATTTGAATTTCAATAGATTTCTTTCTTTTTTAATAAAAATTTCTCTTGTATTATGTCTAATAGATATTTATTTATATAACTTTTACATGTTTTTTTTTTCATCCAAGTCTATTCTTCGTCGTCGTTGTCGTTTTCATCCCATTAATTAATTAATTTTAATTGCATCTAATATTATAATAAATTGTAGGTGTTAGGTTTTTTTTCTCTAATTTGTTTTTTTTTTTTGATTTGTTTGAAATACCCCTGTTTTCTTTTTTTCTTTTTATTTTTAATATATTATATATACAAAATTATAATTGATTTACTAAAAAATGTTTACTACTTCATAATCATCATCATTATCATAAGGTTTTCGCATTATTAATATAATTGTTATACTGCTGGCACGCACGCATCAAATAAAAATGCATAAAATCCACCCAAAACATAAAAAAAAAAAAACATATTCCTCCCATGCACATAATAATTATAATAATATTAATAATAATAATAACGTCCAACAATAACAACAACAAATGTGGCAAGTTGAATGCGAAAATTCTGTTTTGTTTATTTAAATATTTTATATATTCGCCAAATGGATAAAACTGATGCTAATAACGTAACACTTCGATGTATATATTTTGTACGTTTATTATCGGTATATACTAAAACTACAGGTGATGATATTTCATTTGAATTTGTTATTTTTGATAATTTATCAGCATTTCGTTCTACCTAAAACGAGAAAACAAAACATATATTGTTATTATTGTTATTATTAATATTAATTTATAATATTATAAATAAATAAATTGACAATTGACAATACCTGATATTGACAACAATGATCATAATTCCAACTGACTGTATATAAACCTGTACAAAATACGGATATAGCACATAATGGGGCATAAACTATTGGTCTATCCGGCCACAATGAACTGGTTACTAATGAGGTAACACCCGATATAACAGCTGTTTTATGTAAACAATTACCGACGGTAATCCAACGACCCGTTTCATCACCTAATCGTGCCGGTTCAATTATTATATATTTAAATTTTTCCTCTAATGCCTTATCCAATTCGGCTTCGAATGCCTCCTGTGGATTACCATTTTCATATACTTCACGTATCACATGCATTGATTGTTGTGAAATTTCACTGTAAAAAGCACAAAGGAAAAAGTAAAATTTTTTAGTAATTATTCAATGTTTTTGGACACATTTTTGTAAATATGCGTTGAGTTGAATTAAAGGTTTTATATTTTACACACTTTTTATTAGTACGTTTATATAAATTATAACTTACTCAATTGGACTTAACGGTTTATTTAATCCTGTTGTCATTTTATTATTGTTTGTTTGTTAATTTATCGTCGTTAAATGCAATTCAATTTTATCAAAAAATCTCCACTGGCAAATCCCAATTATCACAATTATTACGTTTATTATCTTGTAGAAGCAGCAGCAGCAGCAGCAATCGCACCAACAACAATTATTATTATCTAAAGTTCAAGGTTAACGGTTGACAATGTAAAGTACTCCTTTTGTCGTTTCTTCTTCTATATTGATAACTGATGATTGTTGTTATTGTTCATCAATTCTCTTTTGTTGTATAAATTCTTTTGTTATATTATACAATTGTTGTTTTTGTGCACACAACAAAAAATCATGCAATATCATTTATTTTTTTATTAATTATTATTATTGTTGTTGTTGTTGTTGTTGTTGTTGCAGTTATTATTGAACGGGTTTGTCTCGAATTTTTGTAGTTTTCTCTGTGTCAAAATGAATATCACAATCCTAACAACAAAACAAACAAAAAAACACCAAGTATTACAATCTGAATCTGCCGCATTGTTAAATAATAAATTATATTTAGATTATATACACAGAAAATAATGTTGATTTTTAAGAAAAATCGTATAATTAACATTTATTATGATGGTATAAAATAAATAAAAAAAAAAAATGCACAAACAACAAAACAGATAAAAGATTACAAAAAAACCAACAATGAAAAAAAAAAAAAAATGACCATGAAAATAATGGAACAAAAAAAAAATTACATAAAAAAAAAGTTCATCAATGACGTAACAACAATCAAAAATTAATAACGCTAATTTTATGTCAATTTTATTTAAAATTCTTTTATGATAATTATTAAAAAAAAAAAATTGCGTAATTTCTTCTGTTTTTTTTTTTTTCATTTATAAAACAATAGTAATAAATTTTAAAGTATTTTAATTATTATTTGTGTGTGATTTTTACCTGTACTGGCCAAATGTAAAAAATCAAAACTTTATATTTCAATCAATTAAAACAAGGAACACCAACAACAACAAAAAAAACCAACACAAAACTCTTTTTTTTTTATTTATTTTAGAATATTACATTTACATGTAATTTTATTTATAATAAATAATTAATTAATAAAATCAAAAAACAAATAAATTAAATAAATGATTTTTTTTAAATGCAATTTTCTGTTATGTCTTGTTTTTTTTTTTTTTTTTTTGTACGCCGATAACCGATTGATTTACGACGAAGAGCTGTCACAGAGAGCGAACGAAACCGAATGGTATTGACGTTTCGTCGTTTCGTTCTTCTTCTTCTTCGGTTTGCTCAATATGGAGGTGAATAAAAAAATATATATGGAATAGCAGTAGTAGATTTAAAAATCGTATAATAAAAACCCAATAGACACAATGTGCACGATATTACCAGTATGAGGAAAAAATCAAAAAATTTGAAATGAAAAAAAAATAATATGATTATTATCACAAGCGGTAGATATAATGATTTTTATTACCGTTAATACCCTCCTCCCATCCCCTTCCGCATCCTCCTCAACATCTTTGCCAATTAATTCGTTGAAACTTTCTGGATAAATATAGAAAAATTCCATTATTTAAAGAAATAATATATTTTTATATGATTTATCAGAGCATTTTGGCAGAATTTTTCGATTAATATATAGCATATTTGTATTATTTCGCTATTAGTTTCATTAAATTTCGTAAAAAATTGCAAAAATTTAATGGGAATTTATATATTTTTAATTATCTTTATTATAATTTTTGTCAAAAAAAACTTTGATCCCGCCACCTTTCAGAAGAACGGCATGGGTGTTACCAACAAAAAATGATAAAGGGCAGTCAAAATAATGTGTTGCTAATCCCATAATTCGCCAATTTTTCATAAGAAAGATTAATTTTTTCCAGAAATTTCCTATAGATTTTATAAAACTTCAATAATTCTCGGAACACCTCGGCGGTGGGATGAGAGTTGAAAATGATTGATTATGACTTTTTATTTGTTAGATTCAGCTTTATCTGCCCCGGAAAAGTGGATGTTAACCCGGAAATGTAACGAAATGCCATTAAAAATAATTTTAATTCATATAATTTATACAAAAAATGGCATTTTTTAAAGAAATTATTTCTTCTTTATATACCAAATCTTATGGTTTACCAGCATTTTAATCATATTTTTTGATTAAATTATAGAAAAATCTGTAATATTTTGTCAATAATTTCATAAAAATGTCAAAAATTCAGCAAATATATGCATTTTCAATTATGAAATAAATTGATTTTTTGAAAAAAATTAGAATTTTCTTATCTGAAATCCGAAATAATTATAGAAGAAATATATTTTTTAGCTAAATTTTAATTGAAAAAATTGATAAATGAAACAATTAACGTGGAAATCCCATTGGGAACAATGGAAAATTTGTTGAATTTCTTTATTTCCAATAATATTTTATCTTTTTTTAACATATTGAAAAGCCGGTCATGCTATCACCCTTTGATTATTTCACGTTAAAAATTGAATATTTTTTTTGTTTATTCCCTAATTTCTTTTGCTGGATTTTACAAAAAAATGCCATTGCAAATGCAAAAGATGTTGTGAATCTGTGATCTGTGATGATTTATGAAGCTCGTTATGTTATTATTTTCATTAAAAAATATTTAAATGTGTTGTAAATTGATGAAATTATCATAAAATAAATTGTATAGATAAAAATTAAAATTTGTGTGAGTTTGTTTGCAAAACTATGCAAATTATGTTTTCTGGGTAAACGTGCGCATTTTTTTTTTGCAAACAAAAAATGTATGTAAAATGTTTTGTGTGTATAATCCTGCAAAATTATCCTTTTTTTTTGCTAAAAAAACGTATTGTTCCTTATAATAAAAGAAAGGATGATGTGTCTTTTTTATTGCCTTAAAAGAAAATAACATATATTTGTGGGAAAAAGTGAAGAAAATCTAGGAAAAATCGATTTTTAAGAAAACATAATTATAATGTACGTCATAGAAAAACAAATATGTGTTGTGTGCGCGTAACGAATAAAAAATTAGCCTGAAAATTAATAATTATAGCGCATCGCACCCGCTCGCACACCAAACGAACCTACTGTCAATTGTGTTTGTGTAGTGTGTGTTTTTTTTATTATTATTATTTTTTTTTTTTTTTTTGTTATTGTTTGTTTGATTTTAGTATAGAATAGACATTTTTTTTTCTTCATCGTTTTTTTTTTTATTGATTCCATTTATTTTACCTTTTTTTGTGTGTTTTTTTCAATATTTATCATTAAAAAATTGATTATTTTAAAATCTTATCATAACAAATATTTATTTATTTTTTTTGTTATCAATTGCAAAATAATCAATAGATAGAAATATATAAAAAAAAAAATTGTAATTGTTTTTATGTTTAGTTATTCATTCATCATCATCATCGTTTTGTATAAAGTGATTTTGTTTTTTTTTTCATTCATTTGTTGTTTGCCTTTGGTTCGCGACATCAAAAAAAACAAAAAAACCCATCAATTTTTAATTCTTTTGTTATTTTTTTCAATATAGAATTTATTTATTTTTTATTAATTATTTGTTAAATTGTTTGTTAATTAGTGTTGGAGCCACCACAACAATTTTAAAGTAATAAAATATAATTTTATAGTGTGAATTTATATGTGAATTTGTACAAATTTTTTTTTAAAATCACCATCAAAATTAACTTTTGATTTTTTTTGTTATTCCTCACCGTAATTTCATTAAATTTATTAAGAAGTGAGTCATTAATCAAATTTTTTTGTATGGATATATAAGTTAAGTTAATATATCACGCGCGACGGGGGTCTAATCCATTTGTGAATTTTATAATAATAATATTAATTCATAATTAGTGAAAAAAACGAAAATCCATCAATCAACAACATCATCATAAAATTACTACTACAATATATATATAAAACAACCCCACTTTGTTTGACGTCATAAAAAAGGAAAATCAGGATAAGGATTTATATATATAACAGAAAGTATCTGTATATATATATAGTAACAATTCAACCCCTCGCAAAAAAAAAAGAAAAGTAAAATGGCATCTCATCAAGAAGTTGGCGTTCAGGATTTTGTCCTTTTAAATGAAATCACATATGAAAAATTCATGCAAAACATTAAAATGAGGTGAGTTTTGAAAAAAAAAAAAACAATTAATTCCATACAAAAACAAAATATAAACATTTCCTTTTTTTTTATAATATCGTATAATTCCATTTATAATCGTTGTTGTTGTTGTTGTTGTGTAGTTTAGGATATGTAATTTTCTTTTTTTAAATTCTTATCAAAAAATGCATGTAATGCATTTATTTTCTTTTTTGTATTGTGTCATTTTTGTAAATAAAACGATTGTTTTTTTTTTTTTTTAATTTCTTAAAGACATATATAATAAAGTAAAAAAACATATAAATATTATGGGTGTGGTTGCAAAAGATGTGAATTACACATTTTTTTTTTAAAAATATCTTTGTATTTACAATAAATGATTGTAGAATTTTTTGTTTTTATAGGTAAAAAAAAACAGAAATAAACAAACAAAAAATCTATAGTATTTTGATTTGATATTGTTGTTGTTATTGCGTTGTTGTGTAGTATTTTTTTATAGAATCTTTATAAATTTTCTTTGATATTTATTTATTGTTTATATATAAGTATGTATATATATAAAATAAAATATAGAAGAAGAATTTATCGTAACGTAAACACAGTTTTTTTTTTTTTCGTATTGTATTGTATTGTTTTTTTTATTTATTTATTGTATTTATATCTTAATTTATGAGAAATCATTCATTGGAAACTTTTTTTTTTTTACATTATTTATGGTGAATTACACCGCGCGTAAAAATATTTGTAAACACAGAAATAAAAAGTACAAAACGGAAAGAATGAATTAAAATATATAATTAAAATATATACACTATTAATTAATGATAATTGCCAATCAGGTGGATGATTTTTGTTGTGGTTATTGCTTATTGCTGTGGTTAATGATCATTAATTTAATCACCCAAAAATAAATGTATGCGTTTTCAATAGAATATATGTATATTGAAACAATGTGCGAAACCTATATAAAATGACTCAAAAATTATATATATATAAAATATTGATAAAATGTTATCTTTTAATTTAATTTATGTCATAAAAATGACCGATTAACTGAAATCCAATGTAAATTGGTAATAATAATAATAATAATAATATTAGTCATCTCCAAGAATATACTATACATACTTAATTATATTTAAACACTATAACGAATTTATTGATTGATGTCTTAAAAAAAAATGTGATAAATCTTGAGTGCAAACATTCCATTTAATTTTGTCAGTATATTGACAAAATTCATATTGAGTTTTTCCTAAATTTCCACATTGTTGTATTATCCAACAATTTTGTTAGGTTTATTATTAGAATTCTACTGTTATCATCCATCATCGCATTCATTCAGCTAACTTTCTTCATAAAAATCAAATTAAATAGTTATTAAATCATTGAAAATCAATTTTAAATTTGCATTTTCATTTAGCAAAAAGTTAAATCATCTTTATTTGTGGTTTATTGAATCAATGCTTCAAATAGTTATTAAAAAAAATCCAATTAACTTAAATAGATTTAATTAATGTTTGATTTTTTAACGTTAATTCCCACAAAAAAACACAAACCCCCAATGAATTTTTGATGATGATTTCTTGATTGATTTTATCATGAAATGTTCCTTACACATCCTAAAGAAAGATAATTGTCTTTATACCAAAAAGTTATCATCATTTAAAACGATTACCTCATAAACTATATATGATATAATCTAATGATTTCTGATGAATTAATTATTTTATATCTTTTAATTGTATTCCGTAATGAGATTGTTTTTTTTTTATATATATTTTGTTACACTATAACAATAGAATCTTTTGTTATTGATTGTAATTTGTGTGTAAATTTTATTAGTAGAAGAACATGGATTTTGAGCATGGATTATGAAATATTATAGATATATTCATCGTCGTGGGGGGGATGATGATATTTAATAATATTTATATAATAATGAAATCATGAGTCTGAAAAAACAACAAGCTATTTTAAATTTTTTTTATTTATATACCAAATTTATATAATAGTTAGAATTTGTTTGTATTGCAGAGTGTGTTTAATTTTTGTTGGGTTTGTATAACATATCTTTAATTTATGTTATCATAAAATAAAAGTGCAGGAGGGTGCCAACCCGAAACAGACAGATTCTACACCTGATTTCCAATAAAAAAATGCTTATCTCGCTTGGGTTTCGAGTTAGCCCGAAAAATCAAAATTTTGTTGAAGTACAAGGTATAGTACGTGAATGTTATTGACCATATATCAGTAACCACTTATCGGAATCTTCTAATAATTATGGAACCTTGTTGGAAAGGTATTTTTCCAACTATATCTTTAACTCTTTTTGTAACAATATAAACATCGGTGACAACCCGTTTTCTTGTGTTTGACCAGCTATAGCATGAAAACGGGTTATCGTCGAACATTATGTTATTAGAAAGAGTTAAAGATAGTTAAAATACCTTTCCAACAAGGTTATAATTATTGAATTCCGATTAGTGGTTACTGAGATATGGTAAATAACATTTACGGACTACCTTGAACTTCAACAAAATCGTTTTTTTCGGGCTAGCTCGAAACCCAAGAGATAGACATATGGGATCGCAATATATTTTTTTTTTTGTTATTGGAAATGAGGTGTAGAATCTGCATGTTACCGGTTGGCACCCTATACTGGGACAGCCTGTATAATAAATAAAAGATAAAAATTTATCTTTCAATGAGATATATTATTCTATTGAATATACTTATGAAATTTTATTATTTTATATATGATTTGGAATGTGTTATAATTTCTCTGAATATGTACTTATAGAAAAAAAATTTTATATAAAACTGTGTTATTTATAGTTTATTTGTTTTTTTTGTTGTTGATAAATTAAATATTTGATTTGATTTAACTATATAAATACTTAATTAAATTTGTATCTTATCTTTATTAGGAATTTATCTTTATTTCTATTTATAGAATCAAATTGAATCGATATATGAGTTTTATTCTATATAAATGTATTTTTAATTTATTTGCATGAAGTTAAAATTTATTTATTGAATATAATTTTGTAATAATAAAAAAAATTTCCCATACTTCCGTCCGTCCGTCCGTCCGTATAACAATACGGACAATACAATAATATTTTCATTCAAAAAAAAAAAACAAATTAATTTTGCTGCCAATAATTGATTAATTTATTTTTTTTTTTAATTTTAATTGTTCCACATAGACAAAATGTGTATCAGCTCATTATTTAATTGGCTGTTGTTACGCAAAAAAAAAAATAAATAAAAAAATTAAAATTATCCTTAATTAATTAAATAATAAAAGGATAGATTAAGAGCATAACGCGGGAATGATATATGAATATAACAAAATTAATTTTTCACATTTTTTTTAATTTAATTATTTTAAAAATTTTAATATATAATGACTTTAATTATTGGCAATGATGCTGTGGCATATGTTGTATTATATTGGACAACAAGCTCGGCAACATTGTGCATAATCAAATGATCATTTAACAACAATATATGAATATATGAATGAGATCTGAACGGAATAAATAAAAAAATATCATTATTGTGGTTTTAATTACATATTTATTTATTTATAGATGCAAAATATTTAAAAATTACAATTTATTTTTACTTCTCTTCTTTCTTTTCACATACATAATCAAATCAAAAGAATCACACAGTTTTTTTTTGTTTTAGCACAATTGGATTTTTTTTGTATATCAAAAATTTTGATTAGGAATTTTTATAATTAATTCTATATTTAGTGCGAATCACACAAAACGTATGTACGTCCAAACACACGCACAAAACACAGAATTAATTCGCCAAAAAACAATAAAAATATAGTCAGATTTGATTAATTTTTTGTCCGAGTAATATAAAAAATGGTCCGCGCGTATCATCCACATAAATAAATTTAAATAAAATAATTAAAACACCAAGGTAATTTTCTAAATTAAAATATATGTTTTTTTTTTTTTATGTAAATTGGTTTTTAATTTATATATTTATAATCTTTCTTCTTCTATATATATATACGATTACGAAAGGTTTTTTCTTATTTTTTTTTTAAATATTTTTAGTTTGTTTAATTTAGCCATTATTTTGAATTGTTTTTATATGTTTTTTATTTAACTATTATTAGATTTATTCTTTATAAGTCATCGACACTTAATATATACAATTAACACTCAAATCCTCCATGAACTTCAAATCATTTGTTTCATGACCATTATGTGAAAATGAATTGGTTTTGATCCGAAATCTTTTAAAATTTTGTTCGTTATTAGGATAATATAGTAAATATATTTTGTCATAACGATTAAATGAAGGAAGCGTTTGATAATTAAAATATACTACTCTAACCACTATTATATCGGACACCTGCTAATTTATTCGTATGCTCGTTTCGTTGAGATGCCAAAAAAGGACTTTAAACAATAATTTTTTAATCCTTCTAATTTTATTTCATAAAATGATGGTTTTAGTTAAATAATTGCACAGACAGAATTAAACCAATCTTTTAAATTCAATTAGTTATGGAATTTATTTCAAAATGATTCGATTTAACAACAAAAAAAAATTTTACCATTATAATATCGGACACTTTTATCTCCTTATACGCCACTAATCTCCTTTGTAAAGCCTCCTATGGCCTTTATGATAGCCTCCATTCTCTTAGAAGTGGTATTTATTAAATTATTGCATTCATTCGGTGTTTTTGTATTCCTCATTTCAATGATTTTTCCTTGGAATTCTTCACTCCTTCAATTGCATCTTTCTTATTATCTTGGTTTTATTAATGTCCATATCCGATTCTATTGGACTTTAATCATGACTTTAAGATGTCCATTTCTAAAAGTGGATTTCTAAACACATTTCTTTAGTTTCCAACCAGTTCTTAGTTGCTTTTGTTAGCGGTTTGTGATAGAGCAACATCTTATTGAAATGTATATTCGCCGTTTGAATATAATTTAATAGTGGATCGCAAAAGGTAGCCATTTAATATATGAATGTGTTTTTGGGAGTTAACCGCGTAGACTAAATGAAATATGAAAATTAATAAAATTAAGTAAGTAAATTAAAAAAAAAAAAGAAACGACTCCTTTTGAAATGTAAATTATAATAACTGGCTGAAAATTTCACAGTGCGTTTAAACAATCCCGTGATGGAATGCTTCATTTTTTGTGTGAATTACTTATGATTATCGGAATCACCAAAACAATAACAAATTTACATTCATCATCAAAAATATAATGCTATCGCCATTGCCGCAGAATTCAAAATTGTTTATTGTTTTGTTTTTTGACGAAAACAATTGAAAGGGACTTTGATTTGCGATAAAAAATTATTAGGGATTATTATTGAGAAAAAAACATTGTTTAATCAAAAATATGTCTTTATTTTTATCTTATATTCATATATAGTTCGTTTTATGAATCCATTGCCTTGTCCACTTTCGTGCGACGACTTTTTGCTGTTAACCATTTTAGAGTTATATCACTCACAGTAGTTCTCCTAGTTTTTCACAATTGCGTTATCACGATCATTAATATTAGATATTTTACACCACTTTCTGTGACTCAAATGAACCGGTTACGCCATATTTTATTTAAATATCTGATACGGTATAGACTTACAATTAGTTACATTAAGTTCTTTAGGAATATTTCGTATTATTCCTATTAATAATAAGATTAAAAAAGAAAATCCATACAGTCCCCATTTAAGTACAATAGAATCATTGTGGACATAATAATTGATGGCAAATTCTCGGTGATGATTTAAGTTTTGATTGTCTTCTTTATTAATATATACTTCATCTTTGCAGTTAATCCCAACCGAACGAAACAGAACATCAGTTTGGTTAATTTGAAACTTCTTCTGTAAATTTCTTTTTTATCAATGAATTTTATATCGCTGATGATAAACCCGTTTATGAAGTGCATTAAGATTTCATCATCATGGATCAAAAATGAAAAGAGCGTTTTTATTTAACTTGGTTATTTCTATTATTTTTTTTTTTTTCAATATTATTTCTTATATCAAAGTGATTTTTGTTCAATCATAAATTTGTAAGGAAAAAATATTATAAAGTTTTCTAATCAATTAAAACAGAAAAATGACATCTTATCACATTTTGTTGTGTTGTGTCGTCTCCACATACAGTCACACACACACATAATTTATGACATTCCTGGTTTTTGTTTTGTGATATTCCGAAAGATAGTATATTAATAAAATTTTGTATATATGCAAAGTTAAAAAAACCTTTAAAATTAATCATTATATTATATTTTTTGTCTGATAACCGTGATATATAGAAATACCTGCCGAATGTTTCGTATATATATACTAAACACGACATATATAAATAAATAAATAAATTAACAAAAACATTTTAATCTTTTTATCTTGCATTTTGCTTTTGTGTATATAGAGATATAATATATCGATGTACTTACAAATATATATCATTTATTGTGTGTTTGGGGTTTTAGTGAATGAATTAGGTATTTGTGTTTGTTTTTGTTTTTAGGACAAATCACTTAACAATTGGTTTTTTAAGATATAACAAATCATATATAGATACCCATTTTGTATCATTTACCTTAGAGAATTTGATGATTGAATAAAATATTCCACAGATCTCCTCAATTACCAAACTATTCATAAATGGGTTCCAATTTGTAGCCAAACATTCTATTACTCAGGAAACATTCTATCAGGAAACATTCTATTACTTGATCAATATCACCTTACATAATTCATGCCAGCTTGAACGTTCTTTTGTCCAGTTCGCTTTGTTATTCCATTTGAATTTTGTGTAGTCATTCACGCAGTTTATCACACATAAGATTAAGGGAAAACCAAATAATTTTATCCCAACGTGAATTAACTATATAGAGAATGAAATGAATTGTATTATTTATCAAAACTGTTTTGTTCACAATTTCTTCAACAATATTTCTATATATATTTTTATATCTATTAAATTAAATAATTTTTTCCCGCATATTGATTATATTAAATATATACATTTCATTTAAAAAAATGATATCATTTTTTCAATTCAATATATAAAAATACACATACATAAAAGTAATACTAATAATATTATTATTTTACTTATTTATTATCAACTGTTGTAGTACTATATTTACTGTCTGTTTACACTTACACTATATATATATATATAGTATATAATATATAAAATGTCCTCGAGAGTATTTATACGTGTCTTGAATAATAAAATAAAATTTTTGTATATATACCGTCATCATCATTTATTCCCCCATCACTAATAGTAATAATCAATAATTTTCTTCATCATTTGTAGAAATATGATGCGAGATTATATATTGTCTTATGCTGATGATTAAAAGAAAAAAAACACGATGAATCATTTTATTATATATAGCGATAGGCAATTCAATTCAATTCAATTATGATTTAATGGAATGGATCCGATGTATAAGATAAAATAATTATGATTCATTGTGCTTTTATTACTTTTATATTCATAACAATCAAATTGTTGTTTTCATTACAAAATTAATACATTTTATAGATTAATTAAATCAATATTTGTTTTGAAATCAACTTAGATTTTCTCTAAAAAAAAGTTTTGTCTGGGTTTTCATCCAAAATGCATTCTGTAAGGAAATGGTAAACGTTTTCACTTTTTTATATTATTTACATGAAAAGTAAACACAAAAAACTCTCACTTTTTTATGATTATATTCTATATTCTATATTTGTATTATTGGGAGTATTCATTAATTCATGTGGTTTTTTTTCTCGAAAATTGAGTTTTTATTGTGAAAAAACGGGTTGTACAATCAATGATCAAAGTATTCACTCCATTGGAAACTACAACATTTGCCCATCTTTCTGGCAGTTTGTGGATTCCATCAATCACAAAAGACGTTCTTCGGCTTGGTGGTGAACAACGAATCGAGTCAATTTTTGATACTGTTCTGTTCTGTTCTGAAGTGAAGTGTATTCCGGTGAGGGCATTCTGGATTGATCTGAACAAGTATTGATAATCAGAAAGGGACTATGTCTGGGCTATAAGGCGGTTGAGGTAGAACTTCACACCCACTGTTTTTTTCCAAATCGTTTTGAATCGCGGTCTTTAAACATATGACCGAGCGTTGTTGAGCGATGATGGAAAATTATAAATTCGTTTCTGGTTGCATATTCTGGTCGTTTTTCCGCAATCGCTCTCTTCAAACGAATTAATTGTGTTCGGTAGAGGTCCCCTTTGATCATCTGTGACCCGATTTCAACACTCATAATACAACAAACCCTTCTGATCCCACCAAATACAAAGCATTACCTTGGGACCATGGATATTCGCGTTTTGCCGTGGATGTTGATGGTTGGCCGGGTCGATTCACATACTGAGATTTCTTGCGCTTGGGGTTATCATGTAATGAATCCATTTTTCATCACCAGTGAGCAGTGACGATGCAAAAATGACTTGCGTTGAAGCAACTTTCCCGAATCATACAGAATCGGCGGCGTTCGATATCTCTTATTGGCTTTAATTCATACGGCACCCAATTTCCAAGCTTTTGAATGAATCCCGCCTGGCTTTTAAACGTCTGGAAATGGTTGCTTTGCGATCAACTCCCAATGATTTTACAACATATTGTTGCGTTTGGCACGGCACGAATCTTCATCAAGCAATGCCTGTCCAATTTTTCATTTTCAAACATCTTTTTGGCTGCTGTCCGGGTCCGGTCATCGTCTTCCAAGTTGCAATCACCACTTTTTTAACCGTGAAAACCACTTCTGGCACGTTCATTCAGCTAGAGCATGCGGTCACCATAAATAAACCTCCACTAAAATACAATGACTTTCGGTAGCATCATTCTTCATGTTAAAGTAATAGCATTAACAGTATAGTCAAATCAAATGAATATATAGTCACGGATGAACACGACGCGAAATAATACTACTAACGCCCACTCTTAGAACACCGCACGAATTAATGAAATTGCGAAATTTTATCGACAATTTAAAAACAATTTATTAAAAAAAATTAATATAGGTCAAGTCAAACGTTTATATACTTACCATAATAGAAAATTATCAAATTGAATTATATAATAATTAACAAATATACTTATTAAAAATACTTTACGTGATTTGAAAATATAATTATTTAATTATTGTATAATCGCGACAATCACACTCCAAATTAATGGTATCTATATAAATGAAAAGTGTTTCTTAGCGTGTGTTTAAAAAATGAAATGATGATAAATTCTTCTATATCTAGTTTATAAACCTTTAAATAAAAATCAACAAATTGAATTTTAAAATACAAAAAATACATTGAAAAATAATGCAATTAAGGTTTGGATGATTATTTTTTGAGTTTTTTTGCATCGTAATTTATCAATTCATTTTAACATTTTGTTGCATATTCAACATTATTATAAAGTATATGAAAACCTTAAGTTTTGAAGGTACAAATCAGCAAAAAAATAAAAACAGAAACAGAGAAACAAACATTTCCATAATAAAACAATTATATATACCAACCAACCAGGGTAATTTTACTTTGTTTTATTATAATTTTACTTAATGCGTTGTTATATTAAATAACAAAGTATATTAAAAATAAATTATATTATGCATTTTGGTATTACACAACTTATTTTTTATTTAAATATTAATATTAAGCGGCGATGACGACATATTCTTTATATATAACTTGATTGTATAATTTAAGTTTTTTTCCTCTTGGTGTTCTTGACAACTAAAAACAAATTTTGGATACATGACAAGAAATTATAAATATATATGTATGTAAATGTATATTAAAACAGAATAACACACATCTTTATCTTTTCCAAAAAAAAAAAAATTAATTATGTCAGCAATTGGCATAGATTCAAAATAATTAAACGATACAAATGTATACAAAATCTTCTATAATTTTTTAAAACAAAAAAATTCTATAGCAATATTTTGGTTTCGTTTGTTTTCAAAATATAAACAAATGTTCAAAATTTTTGTTTTAAATTTTAATTCAATTATACGTTTATTATAATATTTCCATTTTGTCACGTGTACGTGTTTGGGTATGATCACGCAAATATATGTTGTTGTATAGGTTTAATGGAAAATGAAAAATGAACATAAAATAAATATATATAGGTAATCATTTATTCAGGTGATGAACTGCCTAATATATACAGTATATATTTGGATATATTGTTGTTTATACAGTAAATGTATTCTTCTAAAGATATTTTTATCTTTATTATTTCAATTCAATTTCATTTATCTGTGGGTTTTTTTTTTGTGTATCTGTGGATTTTTTAAACATAACGAATCGATTGTTGTCAGATTTTTCAGCAAAATTCACGTAGATTTTATAATCGTATAGTATAGAGTAGATGTTATATAGAGTTGTTACAAATTATACAGAATTTCCGTCAGTAAATTATACAGAATTTCCTTAAGTAAATTATAGAGGATTTCTTTAACTGTAAGGAATTTCCTTAAGCAAATTATACAGAATTTCCCTCAGTAAATTATACAGAATTTCCCTCAGTAAATTATACAGAATTTCCTTAAGCAAATTATACAGAATTTCCTTAAGTAAATTATATAGGATTTCTGTAACAAAGGGTACGGAATTTCCCTCAGCACATTATACAGAATTTCCAGTAGCAAATTATATAGGATTTCTTTAACAAACTGTAAGGAATTTCCTGCAGCAAATGATACAGAATTTCCTGCAGCAAATTATACAGAATTTCCCTCAGTAAATTAAATAGAATTTCCAGCAGCAAATTATAGAGGATTTCTTTAACAAACTGAAAGGAATTTCCTTAAGCAAATTATACAGAATTTCCCTCAGTAAATTATACAGAATTTCCGTCAGTAAATTAAATACAATTTCCAGCAGCTATATAGGATTTCTTTAACAAACTGTAAGGAATTTCCTTAAGCAAATTATAGAGAATTTCTTTAACAAACTGTAAAGAATTTCCCTCAGCAAATTATACAGAATTTCCTTCAGCAAATTATACAGGATTTCTTTAACAAACTGTAAGGAATTTCCTGCAGCAAATGATACAGAATTTCCTGCAGCAAATTATACAGAATTTCCCTCAGTAAATTATACAGAATTTCCGTCAGTAAATTAAATAGAATTTCCAGCAGCAAATTATACAGAATTTCCTTCAGCAAATTATAGAGGATTTCTTTAACAAACTGAAAGGAATTTCCTTTTAGCAAATTATACAGAATTTCCCTCAGTAAATTATACAGAATTTCCGTCAGTAAATTAAATACAATTTCCAGCAGCTATATAGGATTTCTTTAACAAACTGTAAGGAATTTCCTTAAGCAAATTATAGAGAATTTCTTTAACAAACTGTAAAGAATTTCCCTCAGCAAATTATACAGAATTTCCTTCAGCAAATTATACAGGATTTCTTTAACAAACTGTAAGGAATTTCCTGCAGCAAATGATACAGAATTTCCTGCAGCAAATTATACAGAATTTCCCTCAGTAAATTATATAGAATTTCTTTAACAAACTGTAAAGAATTTCCCTCAGTAAATTATACAGAATTTCCTTAAGTAAATTATAGAGGATTTCTTTAACAAACTGTAAGGAATTTCCTGCAGCAAATTATACAGAATTTCCCTCAGTAAATTATACAGAATTTTCCTCAGTCAATTAAATAGAATTTCCAGGAGCTATAGAGGATTTCTTTAACAAACTGTAAGGAATTTCCTGCAGCAAATTATACAGAATTTCCCTCAGTAAATTATACAGAATTTCCGTCAGTAAATTAAATAGAAATTCCAGCAGCAAATTTTACAGAATTTCCTTCAGCAAATTATAGAGGATTTCTTTAACAAACTGAAAGGAATTTCCTGCAGCAAATTATACAGAATTTCCAGCAACAAATTATACAGAATTTCCTTCAGCAAATTATAGAGAATTTCTTTAACAAACTGAAAGGAATTTCCTTAAGCAAATTATACAGAATTTCCCTCAGTAAATTATACAGAATTTCCCTCAGTAAATTATACAGAATTTCCCTCAGTAAATTAAATACAATTTCCAGCAGCTATATAGGATTTCTTTAACAAACTGTAAGGAATTTCCTGCAGCAAATGATACAGAATTTCCTGCAGCAAATTATACAGAATTTCCCTCAGTAAATTATACAGAATTTCCCTCAGTAAATTATACAGAATTTCCCTCAGTAAATTATACAGAATTTCCTTAAGTAAATTATAGAGGATTTCTTTAACAAACTGTAAGGAATTTCCTGCAGCAAATTATACAGAATTTCCCTCAGTAAATTATACAGAATTTTCCTCAGTAAATTAAATAGAATTTCCAGGAGCTATAGAGGATTTCTTTAACAAACTGTAAGGAATTTCCTTAAGCAAATTATACAGAATTTCCCTCCGTAAATTATATAGAATTTTCTTCAGCAAATTATACAAATTAAGTTTCCTTGAGTTCATTACAAACATAATTTCCTTTAGATATATACAAAATTCTATATTTAGAAAATTATACAGAATTTCTTGGAATGACTCTATTAAAATCATTCATCATTCAATAAAGCTTATAGATTGCTGGTCATTCATAAGGATTCTGCAATTTACTATAATCAGATTATAAGATTCAAATTATCTCTATCAAAACTATCCTCTATATATCTATATTATTATTAATTATTTTATTTATTAATTATATATTTATTAGTTTATTTATTTTTTTTTTATGTTTTAAACATTTTTTTCCTTTTTATTGTTTCGTTTTTTATATTTGTTTCTTTGGGGCTATATCTAAAAAATATATATATAGATTTCAGGCAGGTTACATTTATACATACATCGGTGAAGTATGCGTTTCGGTAAATCCCTATCGTCAAATGAATATCTATGGAAATGATTATGTTGTTAAATATAAAGGTAAGTCTATCATATAATATCTTCTTTTATATATCCGCATCATTCAATTGTGCACTGCGATCACTCACTTTGATTTGTCTGTTTCTTTAGGACGTGAACTTTTCGAAAATAGTCCTCATATATTTGCGGTAGCCGATGCTGCATATCGTGCTCTAAAACAACAGAGTCGTGATACATGTATTATGATTTCTGGTGAATCGGGTGCTGGTAAAACAGAAGCATCTAAAATTATTATGAAATATATTGCGGCTATTACAAATATGGGTGGACAAAATGAAATTGAAAGGTAGGTTTTTTTTTTTTTTTGGTTTTACAATTAGAAATTATTATTCATTATCATTTACATATATGTATTTTTTTGTTTTGTTTTGTTTTGGTTTACAGAGTAAAAAATGTATTAATACAAAGTAATGCAATATTGGAAACATTTGGTAATGCAAAAACAAATCGAAATGATAATTCTAGTCGTTTTGGTAAATACATGGATATTGAATTTGATTATAAAGCGGATCCCGTTGGTGGTGTAATAACAAATTATTTATTAGAAAAATCAAGAGTTATTCAACAGCAATTGGGTGAAAGAAATTTTCATTGTTTTTATCAGGTTTGTTTTTGAGAATTTTTATTTGATTGTTATTTGTTGTATAGTATGGTTGAATCATTCATTTGTTTTTTTGTTGGTTCGAGGGATTACGTCATTAATAAATAATAAAAAAAAACCTAAAATAGAGAATTTAAATAATATTACAAATTCGTTTTCTGTTGATAAGAAAATTTATGATTATTTCATAAAACAATTAAATTTTATAATAAAACCTTGGTTGTATATATTTATTGTTTGTTTGTTTATTTCATTACAATTTTATATTCTCGAATGACATAATTTATTTATTTTATAGTTTCTTTACTTTCTGACTACGTTTTTTGTTTTTTTGTAAAATAGATTACAAAGAAATACTTGGTTTTTACTAACAAAATTTGATTAATATTCGATAATGTATCAAATTTCTAATGGAATGAATGCTAATGTATTGATCTATTGATATTATTTTAATACATTTTTTACAGACACACACCTTTCTTTTTTTTGTAACTTTATATATATGTAAATAAAATTATTAATTGATTTTTAATTGGAAAACAAACACAAATAAATTATTCTCTAAATTTAAAAACCTTTTTAATATTGTTATAGATTTATTTTTTATATTTTAGATTTATAAATCCCTTAAATAAGTTTCCCTACCCACCAGTTTAAAGAAACCCAAGAAACAATTTTAAAAGAAAACTAATTTTAATGTATATTTTTTTTTAATTTATCCGTGTGTTAATTTTCCCTAATATAGCTATTACGTGGCAGTAGTGAAAATGAATTAAAACAATTTAATTTGAATAGAGATCCGGCACAATATCATTATACAAATCAAGGTAGTATGGAAACGTTAACGGAAAAATCCGATCATAAGATAACAATTGGAGCATTTAAAGCATTGGGTTTTACCAACGAAGAAATCAATACAATATGGAAAATTGTAGCGGCTGTTTTACATTTAGGCAATATCACATTTAAAAGTAAGAACCCCCCCATTTTTTTTGGTTAAATGAAAAAAAGAAACTAAACCATAAATACTATTAATAATTCAAATCACAATTTCGATAGTGGAAGATGATTCAATAAAAATAACAAATAAAAGTGCATTGGCTAATAGTTCAAAATTGTTGAACGTTACCGAAACGGAAATGATAAATTCATTGACACAACGTGTTATTGCGGCACGTGGTGATGTTATGATGAAAGCTCATGATGTACAACAGGCTGAATTCGGACGTGATGCATTGGCAAAAGCCATTTATGATCGTCTATTCACCTGGATAATAAAACGTATAAATAAATCAATTATTGTACCGGGTTCGGATGTACAAAAACGTTATCATCATGTGATTGGTGTTCTGGACATTTACGGTTTCGAAATATTCGATGTTAATAGTTTTGAACAATTTTGTATTAATTATTGTAATGAAAAATTACAACAATTATTCATTGAATTGGTATTGAAACAGGAACAAGAAGAATATAATCGTGAAGGTATCGAATGGACAAACATTGATTATTTCAATAATCAAGTAAGTTTTTTTTTTTGAACATTGTATCATAATGTTATCATAATCTAATTTTAATTTGAATTCTTTGTTAGATTATTTGTGATTTAGTTGAACAACCACATAAAGGTATTATATCGATAATGGACGAAGCATGTTTGACCGTTGGTAAGGTAACCGATGAAACCCTATTAGAGGCAATGGATAAAAAATTAGCAAATCATGCCCATTATACGAGTCGTCAATTGAAACCGGCCGATAAAGAATTAAAACATCGTGATAATTTTCGTATAACACATTATGCCGGTGATGTTACGTACAGTGTTTTGGGTTTCATTGAAAAAAATAAAGATACACTGTTTCAAGATTTTAAACGTTTGTTGTATCATTCAACGGATAAAATCCTATCGGAAATGTGGCCAGAAGGTGCCCAAGATATAACGAAAACAACAAAACGTCCATTGACAGCCGGTACATTATTTCAACGTTCGATGATCCAATTAGTTGAAACGCTATTGCGTAAAGAACCATTTTATGTACGTTGTATAAAACCAAATGATATAAAAAGTGCATCGGTATTCGATGATGTACGCGTTGAACATCAAGTGCGATACTTGGGTTTATTGGAAAATGTCCGAGTGAGACGTGCCGGTTTTGTACATCGTAAACGTTATGATAAATTTTTGTTACGCTACAAGATGATATCACAATATACATGGCCAAATTTTAAAGTTGGTACGGATAAGGACGGTGTTAAGGTGCTGGTAAAAGAAAAAGGTTTTGTGAATGACGTTAAATTTGGTCATACAAAAATATTTATACGTTCACCGCATACATTATTTGCATTGGAACGGGCCCGGGACGAAATGATACCACATATTGTTACATTATTACAGAAACAGGTACGCGGATGGATATGCCGACAAAAATATAAAAAAATGAAAGCTGCCTTAATTATTATGAAACATTATAGGTATAAATCTTTTGTTACATATTACAAATTGTTATTATTATCATTATAATAATTTGTTTGGTTTGTTTTCAAAAAAATAGAAAATATAAATTACGTGGTTATGTTCAAGAATTGGCGAATAAATTTAAAAATGCCAAAACAATGCGTGATTATGGGAAATCAATTGAATGGCCAAAACCACCGATGGTAGGGCGACGGGCTGATAAATGTTTACGTGAATTGTTTAATAAATGGCGAGCAGCACAAATACTAAAGAAATATCCACGTTCCGAATGGCCCCAATTACGTTTACAAATAGCAACGGCTGTTGCATTGAAAAAACGTCGTAAATTTTGGGGTCACGATCGTAAATGGTTGGGTAATTATTTGGCCATTTCAGCAGAGAATTCAAATTATAGTAATTTTACGGCCAGTGTTAATAATATGAAAAATACAGATAATTTCAAAAGTGTATTATTTTCTGCATTTGTTAAGAAATTTAATCGTTGTAATAAGAGTGCCGATCGTGCTATCATTCTTACCGATTCCGGTATTTATAAATTGGATGGTTGTAAAAATAAATTTAAAAATATGAAACGTTCAATTGGAATTAAAGAGGTTTGTTGTTATTGCGGGATTCCTTTTTAATTATTTTAATTAATTAATTGTTTATTTTGACATTAGTTAACATCAATAAGTGTTAGTCCCGGTAAAGATCAATTGATTATATTTCATTCACCGCATGGTAATGATTTGGTAGTTGCATTACAAGGTGAATTGAAACCATTAAAAGAAGATCGTATTGGTGAAGTAATTGGATTAGTTTGCAGTCGATTTAAAGAGTAAGTAGATTAGGATAATTTTTAAATTAAATAGGATATGGAAACGTTATTATAAAATTTAATATGTACATGAAATATTTATAATATTTCCAATATATAAGGATAAATAACGTATTTATTGAAGCGGAAACTCACTAAATTTGATTGTATATTCCTTAACACCAATCAAATCGAATTTAAACATTTATATACTTGTTGATTTATTGTTTAGACAAATTCTATATGAAAATTTATCATAATTAATATTTATTTAATTTATTTTTATTGCACAGATTAACAAATGGTGAATTAACGGTTAATGTAAGTTCAAATATACCATGTAAATTGGGTAATAAACAACGATCGGTTAGTATCGAAGGTGTAGCTGGATTAGAAAATCCATCATTTAAACATTCCGGTTCAGTGATAATATTTGAAGTACCTTCATCGTATTGCATTTAATTAAATTGGAACGTACGAACATCGTTGTCTCCCTTATGATAAGAAATACCGAATTTTTAATCATAAAATCAATAATTTATAATTTATCTTAATTACGTGAAACGTATTTGAGATCAGAGAAATCAACGAAAATTAAATTAAAAAACCACCCAAATATATATATATATATATTTGTATTTGGATTATTATATTGTTTTTTGTTTTTTTTTTTTTATTTATATCAAAGAATTTATTCATCAAAACGATATTTTTATAATATATTTGTTACAAATAAATTAAAAATAAATATTATATAATAAAAAATTTTATATTTTAAAAATATTGTTAATAAAAATGTACTTAATTTTTGTTGTTTGTGAGATGATCCTTCCGTTTTTTTTTTTAATAATTTAAATATTTAATAATTTTGTATACAATAATGAAAAGAAATATATAAAAATTAACGCTTATTTTTAAATTAAAAACAAAAAAAAAAAAAAGCCATATATAAAATATATTAAAAAATAAAATCGTGTTTATCGTGTAAAAAACAATTAAATTAAGGCCTATTTGTACTTCCTTTTTTCTTTTCTTTTTTAATAAATAATTAAAAATGCGCATAAAGTTATTCAATAATAAATATAATTAAATAAATAAAAACAAGCAATAAAACGACACAAATTTTTACAATAAAAACCATTTATTTATTTAAGTAAAAAAAACATTTTTTTATATGGTTTTTTTTCTCTATAAATTAGTTTTAAGTGCCATTTAAAGCAAAAAACAATCAATTATTATATAGTAATTTACTAACATTTTTTTTTAAATATAATATTATTTACGCGTTTATTTTGTATTTTGTGATACATTTCGTTTTTTTTTTCTTTTTTTTTTTAAATATATAAATCGTTCAAATAAATACTAAATATATAAAAAAAAACTAAAATAAATTGTGCCTTAATAATTAAATAATAATAATAATAATTACATAGTTAAAAAGAAAAGATTGTAAAATAAAATAAATTATTAATTATATAAAAAAATATTTAAACATAATAATTGTTTCTTTTTTTCCTGATAACTCTATTCCACGATTCCTAAAGGATACTGTTGGCAAAATTATCTCATATGAAAAAGTCTGGGAAAGAAGGTGAGGCTAATTCTCCTTCCACAGGAAATTATATATCTCTGTTATTTAGCCGCAAATATTATTAATTTATGTATTAAAAAATCAATTGATCTTTTAAAAAAAGATATATCCACCAAAAATAAAATAGATAATTAAAAGAAAAAAATTCACTAATAAAATAAAAAAAACATCTTAATTTGAATTTTTGTAAAAAAAACCATAATCATTTATAAAATTAAACATAAAAACCGCACAATTTATTGGTAAAAAAAATATTAAAAAATCTTTTCATCTGGTTATTTATTATGTTTAGGGTTAATAAAAAAAAAATTATATTTAAAAATTACAATATTTAATGAATAAATTAAAAAAAATAATAAAAATAAACCCATAAAAATTGGCAATAAACAATTTTTTTTTTCATATACAAAAATCAACAAGTTTTTTTTTTTTGTTGTTGCATATACAATAAAGATATATAAATGTTTCATAAATCTATAAATAACCCATATATATATATATATATATTTAAATTGTTTTATTTTTATTATTATCCACATGCACCGCATACAACATACCAACCAACACACAAACATACACCAACCAATCAAATACAAAACAATCACCAAAAAAGTAAAATTCGTAATAGACTCTCGCTCTGTCTTTTGGTGTTGGATGAGTGTGCGTGCGTATGTACGGTGGTTTTGTTGATGATTCTCTTCATACACTTGCTGCTGCTGCTGCTGCTGCTGTTGCTATATATATAAATATCACATTGTGATATAAATAGAATATTATTATTTCTATATATATAAAAAAAAAAAAAAAAAATCAATAATATTATTAATAATAAAATAATATCCCCACACATCATCATCATCATAACATCACACTCGCTCACCAACTTCACACAATATACTATATTTTATTTTTATAATACTACTGCGCAACAACAAAACAACAGTAAATTTTTTTTTGGTTATTAAAAATGTGTCTTTTTTTTTTTTAATTTCGCGTGTTTAATTATTGTACATTTTTTTGGTGGTTTTTTTTTTCTTCTAATTTAATTAATTAAATATAAATTATTGTACAAAAAATTAAAGAATTATTTTTAACAAAAAGAAGTGAAAACAATAAAATGAAAGTGAATCGATAATATAATAAAAAAAAAAAAAAGTTTTATCACAAAGCAAAGCAAAGCAAAAAAAAAAAAAATTCTATTTGTTGCATTCTATACTATAAATAACTGTATATTTATTTATTTTTTTTTTATATGCATTTTTTCCATTGTCATTTGAGAAAATAATAGCATTTATTAATATTTTATTTGCAATATCAATGGAACAATAAAAAAAAAAGTGCAATTTTGTTTTTGATTTGAATTTTGCGTGCGTGTTTGTGTTAAAACAAAAAAAAACTCATTGTATAAGAAAAAAAAACCAAACAACAACAACAACAACAAAATAATATACAATTCGTTTTGCAAATTAAATAGATTTTTTATTGTTTAATATATTATTATATATAGATAGAAAGAAATAAGATAAATAAATTATATATTTATATATAGATTGACAACGTGTGTTTGCAAAATTAATAAAAAAAAAAAAATTTAATCGTCGTGATATCGTGTATTGTTGGTGCCGTGCGTGTTTTTTTTTTTGTTTGTGTGCAAAGTGCGTGTGGGTTTTATTGGTGTTGTTGTTTTTCTAAATTAAAAACATTTTTGCTATTAAAAGAAAGAAAAAATAAAACACCATATATAAAATTGTGATATTTAATAATGTATATATATAGTTTTATTAATTAATTAATTAATTATAAATTCATTTATTGCAATAAATATTGTGTTGTTGTAATTGTTTTTTGGTTACCATAAACAAAATCCGATTGGGAAAAAATATTTATTTTTTTTATCATCAAAAACGAAATAAACAAAAAAAAACCATAGTTTTTTTTTTGTTTTTCTTCTATTATTCAATTTCATCATCATTTTTGGCATCATTTCTAGTATACAAAATGTGAGTTTATATTATTTAATTTATTTATTAAAATTTAGTTAATAATTTATTGATATAATATAATAATAAAAAAAAAATATACACACAAATTCATACCAAAAAAACAACATATTTTTAAAAACAAAAAAGAAAAAAATTCCATTTACTAATACCACGTCAAGCTGCTGGACCGCATATATAAATATTATTTATTTATTTATTTATATATGCATATAGATTCATTTATGAATGTGTTTGTTTGTTTGTCGTTTATTATTATATTATATTATATATGAAGAGTCTCGCCAATGTTCGTTGTTGGTTTGTTTTTGTTTGATTTGTTGATGGTGTGTTGTATTGTATTTGTATATATTTATTTATAAAATATTCTATAAATAGAATTTTTGTTTATGAATGGTAAATGGAATGGTGTATGGATGATGTATAAATAACATACATATTTAAAAACAAAACCTCTCGCAACCTTAACAATGATTATATTATATCATTCACATATATAAAATGATCATCATTAAAAACCATAAAAGACATAACAATAACAAGAAAATGTAAATGTAAATATATGTATATAATAAAAAAAGGTAATATAAATAGACGATTTTTCTTATATAAATTTCAATTTAAATGGATTTAAATGGAGATTTAAATGGATTTAAAAGGAATACTGTTCAAAAAGGGAAGGTTCATATATGTTCAAGGGAGTTTTTTGGTATTTGTTTTTTTGTATTTATCGATAATATTACCCCACAAAGCCGAACACCACATGTTCCTGGGACTATTTCCAGCATCAAAAATCGTTCTGGGAGAGGGTAAGGTCTAATTTCAACCCCTACCGAGTTTCAGGATGTTGAAAAAATGGTGTTCCTTGAAAAACATATGGGTTCACTTATTAACTCATAATTTCTAAACTGTTCAAGCTAGAATAAAAAATAGATACTCAATGTATAGGTAAATGAATTACCTTTAATGTCACCGAACAAAGTTAATCTCTGTGACTTATAAATTCGGAGTTATTACGTGATTAGTAACTGCGAAATCACGAAAAAAATCATGAATTGAACGATTAAAGAACAGATAATTTTATTAAAAGTTCGGTTCGGTTAATTACAGACATTCATTTATTTTGTTTTATTAACTTACAAAAGGTTTTAAAATTACCTTTTTGCATAGAAAATAAATCTTTAAAATAAAACACCTTCTTTATCATACAGAAAATCGTTTATTTTTATTGCAAATGATATGGCGAGTTTGTTAATCAGGTTTTTAATGGTTTAATTTGTTTGTTTTTTTTTTTAAACAACGACAATATAATAATAATAAAAAAAAAACAACTTGTTGAATTATATATCATAATATTTTAAATTAAAAATCTATATTTTTACGGCCAGCTCTATGACGAATATACATATAGCAGACCATAACATATTGAGAACGATAACATATATTATTTTTATATATTGTATGTTAAACATTGTTGTTTCTAAGGTATATCTAAAAACAGAAGAAAATTAATATTCATCATTCATCATCATCCATCATCCATCATCATAAATATAATTCAAAATCTTTATAAGAAATAATTGATAAAAAAATTATATAGTTATTTATAAAACATGACATCGTAGAACATGATAGGGAATAAAATTTAAGGAAGAATATTCTCATAATTTGGTGCTATAGAGTTTGATGGGTACTTAATATGCTTAAACGTTTATAGAGGAAACATTGTATTGTTATTAAATACTAAATATATTTTAAGATGTTTTATCAAAAACCAATTGTTGTAGAACTCTCTGTCTCTTGAAGCCCAATAACTTAAATTCACATTTTCCAGTCAATTATTATACGGATTCGAAATCCAAATCCAAATCTATATATAATTCCCACCACAATATATATAAATAAATAATCTATTATTGTGATGTGTTGTAAATTAATTTTTTTTTCTTTAAGAGTTTTTTTTGTTTATTAATCGCATATGAAACAAGAAATAACATTATCATATATGTGTTTATTTTTAACGGCGACCTATACAAAATCTGACGACCGCAATATTATATATTTAATATAAAATATAATGAGTATATATGAAATAAACGTTCGAGTTCGAGAAATATATCTTATCAATTTTTTTTTATTGTCTCAAAATACAAAAATATTAATAAAACATTCAATTTTGTTAATATATGTATACCGAAGAAAATAAAATTGAAAAATTTATTATTAAAAGTTAAAATTTGTGGCCGAAACATACATAAATAAATATTATATCGATTAATTTAATATTTTTTTATATATATGGTATATTGGTATATTATCAAACAGAAATAATAATAATAATAAGAAACAAAATAAAATTATACTCACACTTGAAAATTTTATATATAATATATAATTTCTATAAATAGATTTTATTTTGTATTTTAATATGCGAGTTATAAATAATTTATTAGTCTGTTTTTTTTTTCAAGCATGATTGTTAAAAATATTTTATTATTATTGTTATTGCTATACAGTATAGTTGATTTGAATTTGGTTTGAAAGAATGTTTCTGGCTATTTATACAAATTTTATCTATCGGTTTGATTTGAAGATCGCAATAACTCGCTGTAAGATATTTAATATTATTAGGGAAGGTTCAGTAATTTATAATTTGATAGATACTAAAAGGGGTACCTCAGTTGAATGACAAACAGACCAACTATTGATATTAACTTTGGAAAATAGAAGTGATAATAAAACTTCTATCCCAATTTAAAAGAAAATTTTTAATAGAAAGGTATTGATGAAAGGGAGACAATAATTGAAAAATTGATAAGAGTATAGAGAAGTAAGATTATCTTTAGCCTCTTGATTAATAAAATAAAAGAGATTTTATAACATCAGACGATATAATCCAAGTTCCTCCATAGACAATCTTTCTACGATATAATCCAAGTTCCTCCATAGACAATCTTTCTATCGTTGAAACTTACGTAAGATAAAATTAAAATGAAAAAAAAAATATTAGGAAAACCAATAGGTGGTTTTTTCTTCTATATTCTTTTTCCCCTTTTTATCCTATGTAAGTTTCAACGATAGAAATTTTTACAGTTATTTTTGGATGTAGAGCGGGTACCCCCCGTATGGGATACCCGGGAATATATATACACAAACCACAACCGGCAGAAACGCCAGCGCGGTCCGTATATATATAAACCTTCGGGGAACATCGTTGCAAAGAATGCAATGGTATGTCTCATCATCGACTGTCCAACATTCGAACAACCATGTCCCCCTAATTTAAAAAGCAAATCTCATATGTAAATTTTACATATGAGATTTTTTTGAATGAAAATCGGCGGCTTCGCTACCAACTCAACCATACTTTCACTTTACGATAAATGCACTTTTTTTTGTACACATTAGCTTTTCAATACTATAACAATAATTTGTATGAATAAATGTATTATGAATGAATGAAAATTAATTAAATTTTTTATCATCTATATAACCAATTTTATGAAATAGTTATATAGTTAAAAAATAAAATTGTTTAATGGATGCATGAATCCTTTGGGATGTGAACCGAGATCCTTAAGATATATATCAGACATGAATTGTAATAAGTAGAATTGCGATATGGTTAAGATTAAAGTTAATTTAATGAGATTGATATGAGAAAAAACTTTTGTCATTCTTTGGGGGTTTTACCTGAGATTTTTTAACTTAAACTTCAGTTAATGAATTTAAATACGTTTCTTTCCATATCTTCTTTCGATTCGAAAACATCTATAATTGAGAATGATATTATTTTAAATACCTCTACTGTAATTATATTTAAATAATAAAATGTTTATTATATAGTATTTGTTACTATATATCAATAATACAAGTGTATAGATGTATCATCAGGTTTATTTTTTTCTTATATGGGTATTTAATATTTATAAATACATTAGTAGGAGTATTAGTTAGTAGGGCTATTTTTAACCAAATCTTCTCAACATTTATTAATATTATTATTGTTTCATTACAATATAATTACTATATATGTTGGCTGCTTGGCTATCTGTATGCAGGGTATTTTTAATTATAATTTTTTATAAGAATATATTAACAATATAAATGAATTCTATATATATATATATATATTGAGGAGCCGCAGCCAACATCATCATTTAAATCATTTTCAATATAACGACGAGTCTTTGTTGTTTTGTATATATATATAATGTAAATTTATTTTTAACTTTTTTAATTTTTGATGGTATTTTTTTTTATACAGACACACGTGCTATTATTTTTAAATATATGTTATTTTATTTATTGTAACACAATCAATTATCAGAAGGTCAAGCTAAAAATATCCAAAAATGTTCATATATATTGCTTATAATACATTTATATATTTGTTCTTTTTTTAGACTGTTCAATTTTTTTTTTTTTTTTAGATTTAAAAATATTGATATAGTACTTCTAATTCTAATGTTGGCTCATCTGTTATGTTAATATAATATTTCTATATATAGTTAAGGTTTTATAATAGTTATTATTTTGTCTGCTTTTTATGATTTGATGGACGTAAAAATTGTGATAATTGTAGATCGCAGCTATATAATAATATATATTGATGATGTTCTTATGATATTTCAAACTTCTTTTTTCTTTTTTGCTATAATTTTTCCCCATTTGAATATGATGGAATGTAGAAATAAATAAAATGTATACCATTTAATGTAATTATTTATAATTGAACCTGTTTTTAATCCTTGTTATTATAATGTTCTTCTAGTTTTTATATTTACTTATACGACATTGTATAATGAAAAAAAAACATGTCTTTAAATAATTAAGATTTAATCAGAAACAGAGTCAGTAGCAATTATTATATGTTGATCAATATATTAAAGAATTGATATTAATTTTATTATGCTATAATATAGGTTTTCCAAGACATTGCATATCGCAATTTGATTCTTAGTTTCGTATAATTGGATTTTTTGCATTTGAAATATTTTATATAATATCAGAATTCCGCATAATTCTATATAGAAAATCCTAATGATATGTTTTTGATTGTTAAATCATTCCTTAACTTAAATTTATATTTTTTAAATCCGTCAGGTTTTTCACTATTTATAACTGAGAATAATTTCCAATGGAACTTTAAGAACAAAATCAAAATGCCTTATAAAATATCTTAATTTGAACTTTTTATTTTAACTTTCTTATTAAAATAACTTGCTTTCTTCCATCAAAATATGTATATTTATAAAACGACTATAACTACAAATAATTTATTTTTATAACGTATAATTCTATATAGAATTTCTAGATATCTATATAATAATAACACCCCACAACCAACTCAAATGAGTCCAACCTATATATATATAATCAATATAAGAAAATCTATCTTTATAATGATTTTAAATAGGCAAACCAAAAAAAAAACGAAAAAAATAGCCGACACATGCTTATGGTTTTTTTTTTATTTTAAAAAATATGAAACATTATTTATTTTTTTTACATAGGCGAGGATGACAATTTTGTGGTTAAAGTTTTTTTATTTAAATCATTGCATCATCCGTAAGAATACAAAAAAAAAACTGAAATTATATTTAACAACAATACAAATTTCGTATTAAATAAGAATAATTTTTTTACAATATAATTTTAATATTATTGTGTTGTATAATAAATATAATTATATATTATTTGAATATAAGCCAATAATAAATGTATTAAAATAGTATAAAAATAATATAAAAATATCATCAGAAAAATTAGATTTTTATAGTCGGAATGCAGCTGCGATCCTCTATCTTTGAACACATATATTTTTGAAAATGATGTAATTGTGAAAATTGTGTTTAATATAGAATAGTTGAAATATTTTACATATAATATATTTTACATTTAATACGACAGTCCAATGCGTACGTACGCACGTATATAAATATTTTTTTTTGTTTTTAGATAAATTCGCACGTAATTCGTAATAGATAATATCAATAATATATATATATACTACTCTAACCACTATTATATCACTATTATATAAAGAAATGTGTTTAGAAATCCACTTTTAGAAATGGGCATCTTCAAGTCCTGATTTAAATCCAATAGAATCGATGTGGACATTAATAAAACCAATATAAAAAATTATAAGAAAGTTACAATTGAAGGAGTGAAGAATTCCAATGTAAAATCATTGAAATGAGAAATACAAAAACACCGAATGAATGCAAAAATTTAGTAAATACCTCGTCTAAGAGAATGGATGCTATTATAAAGGCCTAAAGAGGTGTTTCAAAGGAGATTAGTGGCGTATAACGAGATAAGTGTCCGATATTATAATTGTCAAATTTTTTTTTTTTGTTAAATTGAATAATTTTGAAATAAATTCCATAACTAATTGAATTTAAAAGTTTTTTTACTTCTGTCTCCGCAATTATTTAACTAAAACCATCATTTTATGAAATAAAATTAGAAGGATTAAAATATTATTGTTTAAAGACCTTTTTTGGCATCTCGAAACGAAACGAGCATACGAATAAAATAGCAGTTGTTCGATATAATAGTGGTTAGAGTAGTATATAGTTTAGTTGTAGTTTTTGTTTTGGTTTTAGTTTATAGAACTTTTTTTAGTAAACATTCTATTATTTTTGGAAAATCTTTTACAAAAACAGGGAAAATCACCAACAGATGATTCGACTGAACAGCTAATCGAATTTCTACCATCATATATATATAGCTCCATAAATCCTTATAATATAAGAAACTCTGTATTTTTTTTTTTATCAATTAATCATCTCTTTGTATGCGGATATAAATACATTTGAAAGTATAGAATCTTCATAATTCTTATTCCAGAAAAAAAATTTACATCGATTCCAAAAAATTACTGATCAATGTGGCAATTGGGTTCTTTCTTTCTATTTATACACATATTCATAATATTTATATTTGTTGACCGTCTGTTGTTGTCGTTGAGCATTATTGTATCGTATTTGTTGGTTTACAGATGATAAACGTTTATATAAATGTTAATATAAAACATATATACTTATACAAATACGTTAAATACAGTGAGTGATACTACGATAACAACAACAACAATAACAACAGCAATAATATAATAATAATAATAATAATAACAACAACAATCATACGATTGAACAAAAAGTTATGGGTATATATATCGTTTCATTTCGTATATTATATACACATACATTATAACAAATAATAATAAAACTTAACTTTAAAAAACTCAATAAATAAAAAAATTGTAAAACATAACATATATAATAATAAAATTGTTTTTAGTACATTTTTTACTGTCATACGGAATGTTTATATGCGTTATTGAATAAAGAATAAATGTTAAAAAAACTAAAAATCGGTATCAATAATCTCTGAGGTTTACTTTTACAAAAATAATAATTAATTAGTTTTTTTTTTTTCGTTTTTGGTTTAAATTTATATAAAGTGCATAACAAAATATTAATGCTATAAAATTCGCCATTAAAAAGGTAATTTTTATTGTTAAATACCTTTAGAATCTATTATTTTTTTTTGTAGTTATTTTTTAGAATTCATTTTTTTTTTATTGAATTCACTGTTTGTTTAAATTTACTTTATTAAACGCGCGTGATATACGATCAATCGATCAATTCTATTTTTATTTTATATCATTAATGATGATATGATTTTCCAAATAATTTTTTCATTATTATTATATTTTTACTATATTTGGATTTGGCTTTCTTCATTTAAGTGTTAAAATGATGGAAATGAAATATAAATCTCAGTTGCACACACACACACACGCACACAAAAATCATGTGAATTTGATTTAATTTTGTTTGGTTTTAATATATATATATATATATATATATAATATTGATTGTGTTTGGTGTGATGTGATGTTTTGTGTTATGATGGTGATACGTGATAGATATACGTGATGATGTTACACAAAAAAAAAATAAAAGAAATACGGAAAAAATATTCATCTTTGACTGTGATTTAATATATGAGTTTTCAACAATATGTGTTTTTAGTGATTGAAAACAAAAAAAAACAAACAAAAAAAAAATAAAATAAGATTATAATGGATGGATGAATGAATGATAATGGTCAACTATAAAGTTAAATGATAATGATGACGATGACCGTGGTCATTAAGTTTTTTTTACCTTTGTAAATATATAGAATATGTACCTTTCTTTTTATTGTTTTATTGTTTGGATACCTCTTCTTATATATACATCTTGAGTTGGGTGAATTTCTGGCAGGTGCAATTCCTATCTATATATATATATATAGCAATAAATCTGGAATTTTTAGTTTTTAGTTAACTCTCATCATCAATGGATAAATTGCATAATAAATATATATTTAATAATAACCTTTGATGCCTTTTATTTATATTAAAAGATTTCTGTTTGATTTCTATTCTTAAATACCTTAACACTATATATAGATAGAAAACTGATTTATTTTTGTCCATTTATAAACCCATTCAAAATCAAAAAGGTGTGTATTATAATAATATTATATTATATAGACAAAAAAAAAAAAAAAGAAGTGAATATTTTTTTTTTCCGTATTCGTGTGATAAGATTATGTGTGATCGTGTATATGTTAATGACATTTTAATGCGTGATACTATATAAATTTTAAAATTCATATTCTATATATCTTTATCAAGTAAATGAAGAAAAATGCATATGAAAGAAGTTTATAGATAAATTAAAAGGGTTACCGACAATATCAGGAGGGATATTGAATATTTTTTAACAAAACTGTTTGATCAATTTATTTCAGTTTCAGTTTTTTCCTGTAAATATTTTTCACTTATCACATTCATTACTGATGTATTTTTATAACTATCAATAAATTAGTTTTTGTTTTTTAATTTAGTATTTTTATTTTTTCAATTTCCTGTGAAATTTGATAATGAAAATTGGTAATTGGTATATAAAATAATAGACGACCTAAATTTTATTCATGTTTATTTAATATTAATTATTTTTTTCGACTAATTAACAGGATGGTTTTTTTTTTTATTGTTGATTATTTTTTTATTTGTGATGATTGTGGTTACTTTATATGCGGTTATAATTCATTGGTTTTGTGATAGTATTTCGGACGAGTATTGCATATTTTATAGTTAAAATATGCATATTTAAAGATTTTTTTAAATTTTATAAAGATTAGTTTAATTTGTTGTATATTTTTGAAGAATGCATTACTTTCTCTATTATAAAATGTAACGTTTATATAGTTTGATAAAACCAATTGAAATGATAATTATAAGATGAATTTTATGTCATTGCTAAATAAATTGTTAAGAAATTACCGATTGAATAATATTTTTTTTTTTAATATTATGATATTTGATCCAAATATTTTTTTAAAAAAATTCCTCATGATCACATAATGTTAAGGAGTGAAACTACGATCCATATTTGATTTATATCATAAAAAACACACCATATAAAAATATGCATCTCTCCATTTATCATCGTCGATAACTATATATATATATACAATATATAAAATATATAAAATATACAATAATATATAACATATAACATATTCAGAAAAATGTAGAAAAAAAAATAAAAAATCTCGATGAACGATGAATCGCTAATTTATATTTATTTTTAGTTATTATTTTTTTATTTTTTTTTTTTGTTCACATGAAATTGATCACGCGTTTGCTGATTTACTTTAGATGATATACTATATATTATTATATATTTAATATATATATAGTCAGTCGTATATATTGGAAAATTATTGCAATGTAGATGGTGAGATGACGATAAAATTTATTTTTTTAAATATGTGTTAATGATTTTGATGATGATCATTGTGATGATGTTATTTAGATATTTTTATATATAGTGTATTTATAGTAGACGTATATTTGAATTGATAATAACAAAAATAATAAAAATATCATATTAACAAATTTTAAAATAACTAATCGCACATTATTGCTAAATAGATGTTTATGATCAATAATATATGATTCATTATATTTATTGAATATAAAACAAAAAATATACAATTAAATTCTTAGTACCATCCATTAAATTTCAATTATCAATTGTATTTATATAGCAAATAAAAAATCATCAATTTTTTTAATTGTAATGTATATATTTTTTAGCAATTCAAGTGGTATATCATTTCAATACATTGCTGGTTATGATTCTTAATAAGAACCTGCATCTCCTCCATCATCTTTTTTATTCCGTTCTGTCTTTCACATGTTGTTTAAGTCAAGAACTTTATTATAACACAGATGGTTTTTTAGTAATTTAACGTAAAAAACAATTTTATAATCATCGGTAATTGTCTAAATAAATACAAATCCTGATGGGGTTTAACCTAAAGATGTCCATACATTTTATGGGATAGCACAAAATTAAAGGTTCCTTATAACCTTTTTATATTATGACCTCAAAATGTTGTCAGAATTTTAGAAGAATTTCGTATTATGACATAAAGACAAATTTTCAAAAAAAAAAACAATATTTTTATTAAATTGTTTATATTAAATCTGATGAAATTACAACAAGATGATAATGCGAATCTTTTAATTGATAAACCACCCAAAATTAATTTATTATTTTCATATATGATACTATAATCATTATTATACAATAACAATAATAATAATAATAAAAAGCACGCGTTCATATTAAAATGTAATATTTTTTGATATATTCACATGTAAATGATGTTAAATAAATGAACAATTTCATTAATATTTTATTTTGATATAGAACATACATAGTATATAGATTAATTTTTTATTATATACAGCGGTGGTCAGTGTTAAATAACACACCCATTTTTTGGATTGAATTCTTCAAAATATCTAATGGAAGCGCAGTGTTAAACTGACTAAAAGGGAGTTTATAGAAATGAAACAGTAGTAATACATAATTTCATAATTAATCTAAATAAATGTCTATATATTTTCTTTAACAAAAACATTCTGAACATAAAACGTAAAAAATTCGCTTAAAGTTAAGTGGTCGCAGGTAAATATACCGCACAGTCCACGAACTTTGGATTTATTTGCATCACAAAATAAAATAAAATTAATGGAAAATTGATTAAAAGTTGGTTGGAAAACGTTTCATTTTAATTACTTCGGCACATCTCGATGAGATATACTTTCCCCCAAACATTCGCATCGATCTGATGGGATTGCAATTAGCCAAGCCTCTTGCACGACTGCCCACAATTTGTCCAAATTTGTTGGTCGATTTTCACTGTTTGTGCGGGCTAATCCAATACACTAATTTGTTGTTCTAACATCCATCTTTTTATGCAACGAGCGGTGATTTTGGATCGTTATCTTGCATAAATTTCCTCTTAAGTGGCATATTATCATCAGCATATGGTTCAATTGCCTTTTCAAGTATGTTTTTATACATGTACTGATCGATTTTTCCTTCTATTCTGTGTATTGGACGAATACCATGCCAAGATAGCGCTCCCGAAACCACGATACTACCGCCAGCATGTTTTACTGTTTGTTTAATGTGTATAATAATGGATTGATGCTTTGATTACGTAGACGTCTTACATACACTTTTGCATCCGATTCACATCGATTATACTTCGATTCATTGGTCCATAACATAATTTTTGCAGAAACTTATCGGTTTTTGTATATATAATTTGTACTTGTAAAACTAAAATATTGGGAATAAAAAATCACTGTGTTATTTAACTGGCCACCGGTGTATATATACATATTTGTAATGTATATATTCATTTTTAATATTCAATTTTCAATGATGAAAATTATGTATTGTAAAAAAATAAATTATATATAGTAATAATACACAATTACTTAAATAATAATAATAAATATATGATACAGATATAAATTTCAATGAAATCATCACACACACACATTAATTATTTTATTTGTCATTCATCGTTTAACTATTT
This sequence comes from Dilophus febrilis, assembly GCA_958336335.1. Lineage (NCBI taxonomy): Eukaryota > Metazoa > Arthropoda > Insecta > Diptera > Bibionidae > Dilophus > Dilophus febrilis. The sequence continues at coordinate 5,132,401 of OY284471.1, read as the reverse complement.
TAAATTATTTTAAATTGTCGATTGTTGTATATATATATATCTATCTATCTATATACTGATAAATATCAATATACGATATATTTATATACTATATAGTGATAGCTTTCAATTAAATCGCAAAATGTAAATGTAAGACATTTCCAATTTAAATAATTTTCAATTTGAGAAATTGACCGCATTGCATATGGTATATATACTGCAATTATTAATATGTTAATATAATTGCGTGATGGCGAAAATTTGATGAAATATTTTTGGATATTTTTTTCTTTTTTTAAATACCACGCGTTTATTTATACAAATTAAAATCCCATAAATCATAATTAAATTTAATTGAATTGTGAGCGCAAGCAAATCAATAAAATTTGTATATTTTTAACCATTTTAATATACGAATTCTGTAATAAAAAAATTAATTTATTTATATACAAAAAAAAAAACCAAATGCAATTAATTGATATATGCATTTTTTTTTTAAATAATTTTTATATATTGATGTAAATTATAATTAAAAAAAATGTTTATACTTAAATGTAATGTATATATATAGTCTCACTTTAATTGCAACGTATTTTTTTTTTGTTTATGTATAGTGATACAAAAATTGATACTGATAATTTTTGTATATATACATAAAAAATTATGTCGTATATAATTGCAATATCTCTATATTTTAATAATTGTAATTTATTATAAATTATCAATTTAATTAATTGAAATAAATTAAAATAATATTACCAGCTATATCATATACTTATATAAGATTGCATAAATCAAATCCGCTATAATCCGCCAATATATATATAGGCGAATAGGTTTTTTCTAAATCGTTTAAATCGTTAGTTTTTATGACAGTGATTTTAAAAGCGCATTTAATACGCATATAATATTATATAAATATATGAATCAAATTAATTTTCTATATTTAAATAATTAATTGAAATTATAATTGGAATTTAATATATATATAGGTTTCGAATTGATTAATTGAATTGTGAATGGGGGTTTTTTATTGTATTGTTAGAGTTTTCCTTATATGTAGAATTTGTTTTACACCTTTTTATGATGTGAAAATTATTTTAAATATGTTATTATGGCTGTTTTCGTATTTAACTGACCAATGATCAATAACTGAACTGAGTTATTTAATGAAAAAGAAAAATGTGGCGTTAGTTTGAAGTATGAATCGATTTCTGCGATTGATTTTTTTTAATATATAGAAAAAATTAGTCCTGAAGGGAATATCTTCAGAATTGATTTATGATTGATTTTCTATATCAATTGTAAAGTTTATCCTTAATGAAATTTTTTAAGAAATAATGTCTGATTAATTTTCTATTTCGTATTTGTTTAAAAATACATTTCTGATTGGTGTTCTATCAATAGAAGAATTTGTTCTGACTGTAATTTGTTAAGAATCGTTTTTTTGGGTGATTTTCTATCAATAGAAGAATTTATTCTTAATGAAATTTGTTAAAAATCGTTTCCTGATTGATTTTCTATCAATAGAAGAATTTGTTCTGACTGTAATTGATTAAGAATCGTTTTCTGGTTGATTTTCCAGCAATAGAAAAATTTGTTCTCAATTAAATTTGTTAAAAATCGTTTTCTGGTTGATTTTCCATCAATAGAAAAATTTGTTCTTAATAAAAGTTGTTAGGAATCGTTTTCTGGTTGATTTTCCATCAATAGAAAAATTTGTTCTTAATAAAAGTTGTTAAGAATCGTTTTCTGGTTGATTTTCTATCAATTGAAGAATTTGTTCTGAATCTAATTTGTTAAGAATAAATTTCTGATTGATTTTCTATCAATAGAAGAATTTGTTCTGACTGTAATTGATTAAGAATCATTTTCTGATAGATTTTCTATCAATTTTCTATAATTCAATTTACCATGAATTTAATTTCTTCAGAACATAGATTTGGCTAATTATTTCTAATTAACAAAAAACAGATTAAAAACAAATTACAAAAAATTATATATCACTGCCGCCGGTGCATATAAACATAAAACAAATATTTATATGAGTTGTAATAAGTAAGATTAAAAAAAAAACGGTGAAACAAGGCGCTTAAATTGATATAAAAAAAAAAAAATAAAGAAATAAATAAATAAGAAACTAGTTTCTTCACATTCAAGATATTTATAAATTATCGCATGTTGTATTTTAAAAGTTGATTTAATTTTTTTGTTTTAGTTGTTTTTAATCAGTTATTTATTTACAGGTAAATATTAAGATCATATTTATTTGTTTTTGTATATATACAATATACAATGTATTTTGTTGTATGATGATAATAAATAAAAGATCTTTCTGTTTTTTTTTAAATATTTCGCCCCCCTCCATTTAAAATGTAATAAAATTTATTATCGCATTTTCTGCTTATAGCAATACAGTACTATATATATTTATTAAATTTTTATTGGATAAATAAATACAGAACAAATTTGATTTTGTTACTCACCACTCACAACTTTGAGTCATATTGTATAATTATCGTTCAATAAATAAATAAATTTTTGGTTTTAAAAATAATACAAAATATACGTAGTGATTTAAAGTCAGGCGTTAATCTATTGTGGATTAATTGTTTTTTGTTTCCGATTGCGGATTGTTTATTGTTATTTGGCTATGTTGTAACACCTAAATAATCTAATTTATTAATCATTATTTTGAATTGTAAACACTTTATTTGATTGCATGAGATTCGTAAACGATTCATTTAATTCAAATGACAATTTTTAATGTGTGAATTTTTAAACTTTGTATATATAAAAGAATAACGATAAATGCTTCTTTATCTATATGAAAATTATTATATATATATATATATAGGTATATATGACATGTGTTTTGTTATATGTAAATTTTTAAATTTTATTTATCTTTTTAAATACTAAATTTAATTGAACGTTATGTTATAATAATCATATGCTATTTTTAATTTAACAAACTGAACAAAAAAAAAATAAACACATACCATTTTTTTTTCACTTTTATCAAATGTATAAAAATATATAATTGGTATTTATTTATATGCGATGAATGTATTATAATATATAAAATTATATTTTTTTGTGTTATTTTTAGAGTGAAAAAATTAATTATTTAAATATTTATACATGAAAAATAAAATATGATAATGATTTAAAGATAAAAAAATTTGATGATAGTAGTACGAAATCAAAGAATGTATATTTATAGATATGGATATGTATATTTAAAAGATTAAGCAAAAAATCAAAAAAAAAAAAACGTTGAAGGGGGTTCTAATCTTTTTCAAAACTATATCTATATATATAAATAAGAGAAATGATATGGCGTTTTTTTTTTTGTTATCAAATATTTAAGTTTATTTAATTATATAAAGGTCATATCATATCGTATAGTTATTCGTATGTATACGCAGATAAAAAGAAAGTTTTTTACCGAAAGTTGTTTTTTAACAATATCATATTATATTTTCTGATGAAATTTTCTTGATATTCTAATTACTTAACAATTATATTAAATACAATTTTCCTTAGATTGAATCCCAAACGAATTCTATATCATTCTAATGAATTTTCCCACATAAAATGAATGAAAATACCAATTCATCAATTTATCAATTTATTTCAAAAAATAACTAACAAAAAAAAAACAAATCTATTGTTTATTTATTAATAAATTTGCATATTTACAAAATAAAGCAAAAAAAAAAAAGTTAGTAAACAAAACAATAAATATATTAAAATTCATAGCATATAACAAAAAAAAAATCTAATTATTTTTGTTGTTTATATTCAGCCGAAATAAACGCACACAAAAAACGCACGAATCTAATTTGATTATTAAAAAAAATACTTTAATTAGTTGTTTATGTAATTAAATGTTTTTTTTTTATTGCTTTTTCTTTTAAGTATCCTAATAAACTATATATAATATAATATAATATAATAAAAAAAATAGCATCAATTATGTATATAAGACATGATGAATTATAAACAAATAATCTTTGTGTATGCGATTGAGTATATTATATATGGGATATGATGACCCGCGATATATAGTATAAAGATTTTATTTATTTTTTTTTGTTAAGTATATTGCATTATTTATAATTTATTTTCTTTTGTTAGAATAAATTTACTTATTCTTTGTGTATTTATTTTATTGTGTATTGTGATTGATGGTTTTTTTTGGAAATTTAAAGCAATAAATTATGATTTTATATTTTTATTATCAACATTCATTCTTTTTTTGTTAAACATTCTAACCAAAAAGATCTGTCAATGGAAAATCAGAACTGTAAGATAATATAACATTTTATTAGGGTTTTTAAAGCAAAACATAACAAAAATTCGCAATACTCATAGATTTGCCAAAATAACCCATCAATTTTATAACGTATTCAGAAAGATCGTGAAAATCTCCTATTCTTTCTAGACCCCTTTTACATTCATTTAATTGCTTTAATACGAATTTTCCGATGAATTTTCATTTAGAAAGATCAAGGAAATTTACCATGAGTTTCCTTGCATCATTTTAATAAATTTCATATGAAAATTCCGAGAACAAATCATTTTTAAATATCATCTTACCATCAAACCATCACCGCAAATTACAATAATAATTTCTGCTAAATTGGAACGTTAAAATACCTGCATTAAATTACTTGGTTAATTTTCTTTTCTTTACGTATTTTGTTTGGCGGCACCACCAAATTGCTTTCTTTTCTTTTCTAAATATAGAGAGAGGATATGTCAATAAATATGTCAGCAAAAAACCAATATATAATATTAATTATATTCAAAGATCGCTTATCGCTTTTGTACACAAAAAAAAAAACAAAAATTTTAGAAGTTTTATTTAATTAAAATACACATACATATTTGAAATAGAAAATATAAATAAATATTCAATTTTCACATATCATCATCGGTTAAACACAAAATAAAAAACACACATTTTCCATTTTCTTTTTATTAGATATAGCAGTATACCAAATAAACGAATAAAAATAAAACAAACACTCACATTTATGAACTTTACATTCACATTTTATTTTCTTTTATCTATATTTTTTTTTTTAATTTTCCCATTTTATTTTCTTTCTACAGGTATTCCATAAATTTGTGTACTATTTTTGATTTGCAATCGTGGATAATTTCCATAAAAAATCGCGTGGATGCGTGTCTGTTTTGATGGGCTGTGCTTCGCGTCTAAGCGGCCAGCCGGTGAAGAAGATACACAACAAAGTGTATTGTGTGAAGGTGTATTTATTGATAATAATCAATTGACTACGTCAACAATATCATCAATATCAACGATATCAACGCCGATTGCCATAATAACGACGACGACGACAACAGCATCTACGATAACAACTACAACATCACCTTTACGTACGACGACGGGTGTTGGTGGTGTTGGTGGTGGTGGAAAAACCATCGAAAAAAATCAAACAAAAAATTTTCATAATAATATTAGCAGTAGTAGTAATAATAATAATAATAATAATAATACTAATGCTTTGATGACGACGACAACACCAACATCATATCCAGTTTTAATTTATCCGTCGAGCATTCAAAACGACGGAAATTTACCATCAATTTCTTCCAGAATACAAGAAAATAATAATAATAATAATAATAATAGTAATAGTAATCATAATAGTCATAATAATAATAATAATAATATATTGGGACATCCACAACAATATTCTTCACAATTGCCATTTAATTTAGAACATAATAATAATATTAAAAACATGAATATTTTAAATAATAATAATAATAATTCTCAACAACAATCGAATTTATTAATTAATGATCGTTTAAATAGTTTATTTGTAAGTGATGATAAAAGAGGAGGAGATGTAGGCAATAATGATAATATAAATATTGGCGGCAATAATAATAATAATAATAATAATAATAATAAAGGCAATAATAATTTAATTAATTATAATCATAATCATAATGATAGCAATAATAATACAAATAATAATTTTTATTATGATGTTGATAATTATATAATGAATGATGATACAATGGATTTAACGCCAAAGGAACAAGAATTGGTACAAATTATACAGATAAAAGATAAACGAATAAAAGAATTGGAAAATGTATTGCGTTCAAAGGATGTTGAAGTGGCCGAATTAAAATCACATTTGGATAAATTTCAAAGTGTTTTTCCATTCAGCAGAGCACCGGCCGGTGCCCGTAAATCAGGTGCACTTAAACCGGTCGGTGTCCAAAGACAACGTGCTCAAGGTATATCGGCTGAACCACAAAGTGAAAGTTCTGTATTGGAATTAATGCATGTGACATTCCCGAAATATGATAAAGAAGAACGGTGAGTACTTTTATAATCATTATTATTATTATTATTAATTGTAAATATTTATTATAAGTTAAATAGTTATTTTAATATTTTAAACGTTAACCCCCTCCGTATTTAAATATAATATAATATAATTTTCACGAGTTTTTTGTTGGAATGCAAAATTATTTAAATATATTTTATTTGCGATTTATTTATATACATATAAAAATACACAAAATTTCATTTGGATATAGGAATATTTTTTTATAAATTTTGCTGAAACTAAAATAGAATTTATTTATTTTTTTTAATGCGATATTGTAATATACATATTTCTTTATAAGTGTGTTTGGCATTGTTATGTTTTTTGGTTTTCGTTTTCATTTACTGTATGGGGGGAACTGTGCGTTCGTCTTTTTTATCTCCAAATACATATAGATTTATATATCAATCTATAATAATATACTTTATCTCATTATCGCCGCGTTCGATCAAAATATATAGTATAATGTAATGTTTATAATTTTTTGCCACCCATGTTTTCAAGTCATATATTTTTTATTTTTTTTGCGATTTCCTGCTGTTGTTCTAATCGAAAATCGATATAGTTATATTTCTATATTTTAGTTATAATATAATCATTACCGCGAACAAAAAAAAATCTATTAATATATACAACACCTATATATGAACGTGTGTATGGGTGTGTGTTTGTATACAATGATTTAATTTTAGTTTTATTTTTTGTTATTCATATAGATAAGTTTCTATGAATAAATTTGATTAATATACCTTAATTTTATGGAATAATGATTAAACATATTCATAGAAAATTCGGGGCAATACAATACTTAAAAAAAATAGTATAGGGACAAGAATTCAATCAGGACATGAATGTAGATTGTAGTAGCGAGAACAATTTATGACTAGACCATATGATTTTCTCATTGCCTTTACGGCTTAAACAATTCATATTTTAGTATCTTTCATCGAAAATTTACCCAAAACGTCTTTGATCCTAGAGGTACTATACTTTTGTAAACCACACATTCTATTTATTCTTTTTGAATATTATACACTTTAAGTGTATTGTTAAATTTAAAACAAAAATAGAATTGTATATCCATATTATATAAAAGAAAAGAATTTCATTTCCATTCTTAAACAATTTATACGGCAAATTGATTAATTTAATCAAAAGTAATAGAATTAAAATATAAATCTCTGTGTTGGTATAACCAAAAAATATATAATTCTAATTTTATCCGATTATTATAATTAAAGTCTTGTGAAAAACAAAGTGATTGTTAAATAATTAATTATAATTTATAAACTTTAATTTAATTATAATTGAAAAGCCTCGTTTTGAAAGCATTATCGTAGATATTTATAATGCATTATAAATGCGTTCTCTTGATTGAATCAGAATTGAGAATTTTCCCAATATTTTTTGATGATTTTTATAATTCATTTTATTCTATCCGGTTGTCTACTTTACAATTTGATTCCCCCCCCCCCCGGGGGGGGTTCTACTTTAGATGGTTATCTTTCCAAAGTAGAAAAGTATTCAAATGGATTAAAATTAAATATATTGATGATGTGTTTGTTTGTTTGATAAATCTTTTCTTTGCCATTTCTCAATGTTCTAAATTCTAATCTGAATTATGTTATATGGATATAATTTCCGTAAAATACCATTTGTATATTATGAAAAATGTCATTTATTTTAAAAACTTTGTGTGATGACTCAAAATAATAGATTAAATTTCTTTATATAATTATTTTAGTAATTCGGGATCATTCTGCATTATTCTGACAACTATATTAAAAAAAAAAATAAATGCCATATAATAGTTATCGATTTATTTAAAAAAATATATTTTTTCCTATATAGTAATATTTATTATTTGTTATCGATAGACAGACGACCGACAAATAATTACCTACATATAAATAATCCCATATTATTTTTATTATATATGTATGTTTAACATTGACATACAAAAAACAACAAATTATTATACGATTATGGTTAATAGCTATAGTCTAACAACAATGCCTTATCATTATATATATATATATATACATTTTTTATCACCGCAATATGTTATGATACTTCATTCAACAAAATTATTATTTATATAACTTTGATTTTTTCCTTTTTTTTGTTTATTTCATTGTAATATGACATTTATTTATATACTAGACGACATTTATATTTTATGAATTTATGGTAACAGATTGAATTGTTTTATATATATATTTTCTAATCGTTTCTCATCGAAGTATAAAACTTCATGTATATATGATGATACTTTCAAAGCTTTGTTTGTTTTTCTCAAAGTCAATAAATTTTGTTTTGTGGAAAATTTTCGTATCGTATATATAAAATATATAGTGATGATGACAAATGACATGTTATCATTTATTTATATTTCTATATACTATAGTAATAATAATAATAATAATAATAAAAAAAAAAACTTAAGATTATTATACAAAATATTTTTAAATGTAAATATTGACAATAAAAAAAAATTAATTATAAAATAAAGAAATTTTATTTTATAATAATATTTTTATATAAAATATTCAATAAAATTTTCCTATATATTAAATAATATATTGATTTGAATGCAAATTATATATAGAATTATTCACTCGCTGCATGAATTGAACGCATGTTCATTTGTTTCATTTCATTTCAGGTTCGTGAACAAATTTTAATAATAGATTATAATATGTATATATATATATAGTTTCCAATTGATGTGTTATTGTAAATATTTTTATAATTAAAATTTAAACAAAGATCATTTCATTTACATACTTATCTGACTAATTCTGAATACACAGACATATATATAATTAATTCATCGTATAGTTATTTGGAAATAATTGTTTTATATATACCGAACCTACAAAATTTTTCCACAAAATTTTCCATTTTAACTTAATAATTTGCATCTTTTCGTATTTTAAAATTATTAAAATAATTTTTTCAAGAACAAAATTATAAACCAAATGTTCAATAAAAATATAAATAATATAAAATAATATTATTATTCTAATTTTCAGTGTCGCTCGTCGTCTCTCGTATGTCTCCCATAATAATATATTCAATTTACCCTATATAATTTAATATACTATATATAATTAATTAAAATATTTCATTATAGATCATAGTTTGTGTTATATATATATATGAATATTTTTATTATAATTATATATTATAATAATTAAATTGAAGGTTTTGAGAAAAAATATAACTAAACATTTCATCATTCATATATATATATATATAAATATAAAGAATTTTCATTTAAATTGTCTTTATTTTATTATAAAATCATCGTCATCATCATATATATATCTCGATACTACTATATCATATGCAAATTTTTTATATATTAAATGCAAATTAAATTTATTTCTATTAATATTTTTTAAATCGGTTTATTGTAGAATATATAAATAGTATAAATAGTATAAGAAGTAATTTGAGATATTATTGCAATTATTTAATATGTATTCTATTTAAACTAATATTATTCTTCTCTTTCTGATCTTCTCTTTTGCATATATACAAAATTTCGCAGAAAAAGATAGAAAATATCAATATTTTTCTTTTCCTTATCCAGATTTTCATGTTTCTTGCAATAATTGATTAGTTTTCCTTTAGATGATTAAATAATAACTGAGAATTTTCCAATATTTTCAAGGATTTATTGTATATTTTTATTTAAAAAAAAAAATATTTCTGATCGAAATTTTATTGAAAAATCATTAATCACAATTGTTTAGAAAATGATTACCCGATATTTATGATGATGCCATTATAAAGATGATTTGTGTAAAATTGTATAGACTAGCTTTCCTTGAGACGATTTAATAATAATAGAAAATTTTCCAAGATTTTCATGATTATGAAAATGCGTTTTTTTTTAATATGAAAAATGTAAGCTGATAGCGATTTATTGAAAATTAATTACCCTATTGTTTTAAAAATGTTACCGCATAAATTAAAATAACATTGTAGATGTCCACTGTTAGATATTATATCAGATTTCTTGCGGAGGCGATTGAATTATAATTGAGAATTTTCCACGGCGATTAAACGATCATTGAAAATTTTCCAAGATTTTCCAGGATTTTATAATTCATTTTTTTGATATAAAAAGTTTTACTAACAATAAAAATCAATTTTTGATAGAGTTTTTTTAGTGAAAAATTTGTTAATCAAACAATCAAGTTCACCAAATATGTTTGATTCATTATAAATAATTTCTATATATGAATTATTTGACCGCAGCTATTCTTCTATAATGATTGATTTAAAAATAAAATAAATTTTTCGCTATACAACCAACTATCTGGTTTTAGCGTTCAACAACAGCCTTCTGTTGTTAGTTTCTTAATTTGTTGATTTCACGGTGTCGGTAATTAGCCGTACGACCAACCGCAAGCGGAAAATACAACTCTGTGTTAAAATTCAGATTCGAAAAATCACCGAAAACACAAAACATATTTTATGTTTTCAGTATAGGATTCGAACACCACAGAGTTATATATGATTTAGATTTTCGAATATTCTAAAATAGTTTAACAATATAGGTATAATATAATAATAAATTAGGATTTCCACACATCATATAATGAAAATATATATCAATAGATCATGCATATAAATAAAGTTATTTACATCACACCATATACCCATTTGATATCGCCATATTATATGGGTATATCCAGTTCATTTCATTTATTATCGCAAAAAATACAAAATAAATACCCTGTTCTATTTTTAAACATTATATTTATTTATTTCTTTTCGTTATTAATTGCATATCATAATATTTTTTTTATTGTACATAGAGAGAGATATATACTTCAAACATATAAAAATATATATATAAACATTATTTATTAATACTTTTAATGTGCCACCATTAATTTTATAAGTGGATACTTCTTGTATCTATATATATATATATATATCTCAATTAAGTATATATAATTTTTTTTTTGAGTCATTTATGAATAATGATAATTTACCTATTTATTACATTATGATTATTTCGATATACACAAAAGATAGATCAAGGTAGAAATTTAAACTATATACTTTACAAGAACTTTAATTTTTACAAAATATATTTTGGTATTTCCTTTAAAAAAAACAACAAACCGCGCGTAGATTATAAAACGTGTATTTTTTCTTACATTCAACGCAATTATTTTTTGTATTTGTTCGATGGTGAAGGATCTAACTAAATTTTTTGTATGATGAGGTTAAAATTACTATAAATATATTTGCGCTATAAATTGCGTTGTCAATTGTTGTTAATATGAAATCAATATATATATATAAATATATAAAGGTATATATGATAAAAAATTATAAATATATTTTTTTTATGATCGAATTAATTCATATCCATTCAACCATCCATATATAAATAAACACAAATAAATTAATCAATCATTTTAAATATAAAAAAAATATCGTATATATATATAGATAAAGTTTAGTATAAAAAAAAACTTATCATTATATCAATCATCCTATAAATATATTTATCTATATCAGTGTATCTATATACACACATTTAGTTTTATACAATTATAAATATACATTTTTTAGATTATATATGGTATTTAATAATCAAACATTTCACAAAGTCTATATACAATAATATACACAAAATATTATGTGAATATAGAGAAAACTTTTAGTGAAAAAAAAAATGTTTGGGTTTATCTATAAAGAAAAATAAATAAATATAGTGATATAAATTATATGAATATATATGAAAGAAAACTATTGTTTGCGTATTACTCGCGTTATATTTGTTTGAATAATATCAAACCCACTAATAAAATCATTAAATGTTTGTTAAATTTTTCAACGCATTTATGCGTATTTATATTACAATATATGCATTACCCGCTTCGTATATACACAATGCGATTATATATTATATAATATACGTGCAGGTATTTAATTATTCAATTTTGTTCATCATATATGTATAAATGAATAAATATATATATAATTTCGACAAAAAAAAAATAATACAAATATAGGTCATAATTTACCTATGTACTTTTATCGCTTTTTGTTTTTTTTTTTTAATTATTAAATGTAATTCAATTTGATTAATCAAGGTACAAAAAAAAAAAAAAAACTAAACAATTATGTACTTATGGTTCACGTTCACGCATTATTTATTTTTTTTTTCTTCTTTTATTCCATATTGTTTATTCATAATTATATACGCATAAATATATTGATATCATATTATTATGAATGACAAATTGCATTAATATTTTTTTTTTACATGATGAATGTACTTTTATTTTATCAATTCAAAGAAAAATAAAATCCATTGTTTTATTGTTTCTTATGATTGCGGATTCTTTGAGTTTATTAATTAGGCTGTGTGTGTGTGTACTTGTTTATTGGATTGCATATAATTTATGCACTTGAATGCACATTTTTTTTTTAACTATAATTATATGCGGGGCAGGTTTATTTATATATATATATATAAAGAAAACAATTGATCATTAAAATTTTTATATTTTATTCACTTGACATTGTGAATCCATTTGGTGTATGAAAAAAAAAACATAAATATAATATAATTAAGGTTGATATTTTATTGTGTATTTTTAATTTATTAATAATTCACGAAAAATTGCATTTATGTACCACCAAATAAGTACAATTTTTTAAATATATTGTTTTATGTTGTTGAATGTATATACATCAATTAAAATAAATTATAATGAATTTATATGTATAAAAAAAACTGCATAATAAAGATATGATTGAGTTCATTTTATATATTATATTTATAAAGTAAAAGGTCTTTTTTTTTTTTTATTTGCTTTTGTTAATGTTTTTAATATGCAATAATCTACAGAATTATTAATTTTTTTCTTTACAAATCACTCTTGAATTATATTAATGTATAAATATATATATAAATTCTTTATATAGATTGATGAAATTCGTCATTTGTATGTCTTTAAGATAAATATGTGTCTTTAAGCTAAATTCAGTTTTAATTGATATAAGAAATTTATATATTCCTATATTAATATTTTAAAATTGTTCAAGTCCAACTCAGTTGTACATTTACAGATATATATTTTTTTTAAATTAAACAATACATTTTATATTTAACCTTATTGTAATATTTAATTTATATACATATGAGTTTGTGAATCTCTGCCGCATTAGATTTCAGTTTCTACGATCATTGAAAATATACGATCAACAATCATTTTTTTAGAAATAATTTTATCTAGTTATATATATGCAATTCATTACAGCTGTGATATCTGTGTAAAATATTAAACATTGGTATTTTTAAAATTACATTTTATTAATTTATTATAATTATTATTTGCCATTTTAAAATCGTATCGTATCCTATGCGTATAAGAAAACTAATTTTTAAATTAAACAATAAACTTTATTTAACCTTGCAATTGAAAATGCATAAAATAATTTTATATATAGAAATGAATAAATGAATGGTATAAGTGGTAAAATTAATAATTAATATATATATTAACAATAATATTTTATAATATTAATAATAATAAAATCGGGACCACAAAACACACCCATTTTTTAACCGTAGCATTTTGCATTTGTCCATAATATATATATGCAATAAATTAATATTTTTCGTGAAAGTGCACTTTTAAATATAAAATATACCAATCACATTCACTCTAAATATTATTTATTTATTTTTAAATAAACACAAACGACAAATAAATATTGCCATTACAATTATATAAATTGCATTTATAATATTTTTAATATATGTTTAATTGAATATAATACTGAAATGCATTTATCGTCAACGCATTTGTGTTGTATTTATATAAGTAAAATAAACGCATTGATATTTGAATGACCTATCCATATTTATTTATTTATTTGTATTTATAATAAAATCTGAAAATGTTTAGATATAACCAAAAAATAACTTTATCAACTAAATTTTTATGTAATATACAATCACTTATTGTATAATTATATTATTATAGGCCTGACTAAAAAAAAATAATTACTAAATAAATCCCTCCTTATGGATTCTACGTAATTTTCTTTCGAGAACATTATTATTATTATTATTATATACAAATGTGTTGATAACAAAATTAAATCAAATATATTTTTGCTCGTTTTTATATCAACAGAATTTTTTATATGAATTTTTCATGATGTCAAATCATCATATATATAAATATAATAATAAATGTTATCATTTTATAATGACGTTTTATATAACCTTTGTATTAAATTATAAACTATATCTGTATAGATTTTTTTTTTTTTATTATAAATCAAAACATTTTATATGATTGGATTCTAATTATATGAGGTCATAATGACCATCTAAGAATTATATCATGCGAGTATTTTTTAAATTTTATATAGTGTAATGTGTGGGGCATTTTTCGTAATGATTTTGTTGAAATTATTGCCCTTATCTATACAAATTTATCTCTACAATATAGATTTTTTTTTATTGTTATAGAGCATAAAAATTCATTTCTATCGATCATTTATTTTTTCAAATTCGTAAACTGTTGTTAGGAAATGACAACGATTTAATAGTATATTTTTCACCAAATTTCCCATGGTTTCACAAATTAATTTAACCCCCTCGGCCCCTCATCCTCTGTTTTTTAGGTCAAATTTGACCCAACATCATATTTTTATTCCAATAATTTCGGCAACAATGCCAAATGATTAAATTATTTTGTTTAATCGATTTTCTATTAATAAAAAAAACTCTAAATATATGTTATTTAAGTTAATTTACATTTTCCTGATCTGATCTAGTTTATAATTTTATTTCAAAATCTCTATTGGAAATGTTTTATTCTAACAGACAGAGGATGAGGGTTAAATAGTGAAAAATCTCAGGAAAACTATCATATCCTTAAACAGACAAAATTTAATGACAAAATTATCCATAAATTTATTATAGAAAAGTTCAGCTGTTATGCATTTAAATGAATTTTTGTTTTTAAATGAATTTTATCAGAGTTTTATCAGAATTGTAGTTCTAAATTTGAACATTATTCAAATTAATTAAATAATTATAATAACAATGTTTTTTTTTTTTTTTTATGAAAAAGATATTTAGTAGAGATTAGAAATTACGTATAAAATAAAATAGAAACGTTATAAATATAATACAATTAAATCATAAAAAGTATAATATCTGTAATAATAAATGATGTATGTCGTATTTATAATTTAATCATATATTATCTTTAGTTTATTATTTATTTTTATTTATATATTTTCATTTTTTTTTATAATATCTATATATTATTGTTAATTTTTTTTTTTTTATGGAATATTATTTTATGTTATAAGTTTAAGATAAATAAGTTTATATATATATGAATTGAAATATTTGTTAATAGAAATATATTTTTCTTTTATTTTCATGGTTTTTTTATATTTTTATTATTTTATAACCACATATAATAAATGCGAGATAAAATGATAATTAAATTGTATATTTATATATAAATTAAATAAAAAAAATTGAAATAAAAAAACATAAATATTTTAATCGTATTTAAATATGTTTTTTTTTTTTTTATTTATGTAATATTATATAAAAAAAAATAAAAATTAAATTAAATTAAAATAATTAACGTCATTTAAAATGGATAAAAAATAAATCCATAACCATAAATGATTTAATTCGTAAATAAATTTACGTTCAATATTAAGTCAAAAAAAAAAAAAAAATTCTGTAAATGTTTCTACAAAATTGTATGTAATGATTTAAAAAAGATTTAGGATTTGAATTTATAAGAAAATAATTCGAATAAGATTTCCAATTTTTTTCCATTGTTTGTATATATGTTTGTATATATGAAAATGAATCCTTTATTTTTTATTATGAGTTTGTTGTTTTTGTATTTATAACCGATCGATTGTTATTACCTTTTGTTTACAAAAATCCAGGGATAATTTGTTAAAGGATATCAAAGCTAAGGACTATTATTATATATTAATTTATTTAAAATGATTTTAGTATATCATACTTTTAAAATTATCATTCCATTCCATTTAATAATATAGAAAAATATTTCTCCTTTAATATATTTCGTTTTATATACATATAGAATTCATAGAATTTAAAAACAAAAATTATTTCACTATTTTCAAGTAGATGTCATATGTTTTATTTTTCTTGCTTTATAAATGTATATGTTTGTATTATAAATAAAATTTTTTATTTATTTAACAAAAAAACTTTAAATATATTTGTTAAAATAATTTTTTCGTTAGTTAGATAACAAAAAATTCATATTATAAATATTTTTAAATATAATATAAAATGAATTTTTGTTATTTCTCCTTTTTTAACATTATTTTTAATAACATAACGTATATAATTTCATCATTGTCGTTTATGAATTTAATGATGAATTTAAATTTAAAGTTATATCGGGGTTTTTTTTGGTTTATGTTTGTTGAAACTTTCGTGCTGATTTTAATTTTAAATTAAATTCATTTAATATTCATTTATAAATACAATATATAGAGTTCTGTAGTTCGTAATAAACAAATACTAATTAAGTGTGACCGCATAATATTGATTGGGAATATTTTGTTGATTTTTTTCTTCTTCTTCTATATATACAAATATAATGATAATAATTTTGAATAATTGCCAAATTATAAAAATAAATATATAGTACGTAAAAGAAAAAAATTGAGATGATTTTGTATGGTGATGTGTCTATATATTAACAATAGTATACAAAAAATTAAATTAAGCAAAATTTTTTTATAACAAACAGAACAATGACCCGCTTTGCTATAGCTTTGAACTATGAAAATCCTACTATATATATATATATTTTTAGTAATTAATATCGCATGTCATTTGTATTATGTATAGAGGAAGTATATATTATAGTACAAAATATAGCCTTTACCGATTTAATTATTCATTATAATAAATATTATATTTTTTTTACTATTATACATAACCCATTTATATATTTATATTAAATATATGTATATATAAGAAATCACGCAGATGATGATTTTCTTCTTGTTGACAAACATCACGTACAATATATATTAATTTTTATTTTTTTTATTATTTTATTATTTCTTCTGTACGTTTTTTTGATTCACTTGTTTAAATTATTATTACATATTTATTACGATGGCATATATTTATGAGTTTATGTGTTTTGTTTATATATATATATACAGATACAGATACAGATAATAATATAATAAGCTTATAAGTGAAAGTCAATGTTATTTATTTGTATTATATTGTTATACATTTAATTTTATTGTTATGTAAAGTGGGGTGGGGGTTTTTTTTTAATGTTGAAGAGTTTTTTTTTTTTTTGTATATTTAAGCATAATATAAACTATAAGGTTCATTGTACAGAGTGTGTTTTTTGTATATTGTTGATTGATATTACAATTTTTTTGTTACAATTCAATAGATCAATTCACTTTATAAAATGTCTCATAGAAAATAGTTATTTAAAAGGTGTTTTCTACATAACATTTTGTTCTATATTTAATACAAAAAAAATAAAAAAAATAATCCACCATAAATAAATAAATGACTTGACAATCGCTATTCATAACATTCTGTATATGTATATAAAATAATCAAAATATTATTATATGCGGGTATATAATAATAATAATAATAATATATATTAAAAATTTAGCATTGACAAAAAAACAAAAAAGTAACGATAATTTTGACGAATAATTTTTGATAAATCCTTGATTTTTAATCTTATATTTCATTGAACGGAACGGATATGATCAGAATTGATAAGTTTTTTTTTAGAATTTCATACTTTTTAATACATTCTAAATGAATTAAAACAATTGTATGAATTGTAATACATTCTAAATGATTTGTGTAAAATATTGGTGGATGGAGTTTTCTTTTGGACGGATTTTATCAGAATAAATAGAATTTTCCGAGATTTTCATAGTTTTTAGAATATTTTTAATATGGAAAATTTCTAATCAAATCAATTTCAGAGTGAGATTCCTTGAAAATTCGTTAATCTATCGTTTGGAAAATATCACACAATGTTTCTAATACATTTTCAAAGATCTGCGTGTAAAATATTGGATGCAGTTTACTTTTGGTGGACTTGCTTAGAATGCAGAATTTTCCGAAATTTTCACAGTTTTTAGTATATTTGGAGATAGGAAAATTTCATACCAAATAAATTTCTGGGATTTCTGGGAGTGGGATATCTTGAAAATTTGTTAATTAATCGATTAGAAAATTTTACACAGTATTTATAATTTGCAATTCGAAATGATCTTTGACAAATATTGAATAAGGTTTTTTGGGTGGACGGACATGGTCCAAATTCAAGGATTTCCCAATAATTTAACAATTTTCAATGTATTTTTTTTATCCTATATGAAAGTACATACTTTAATTCATCTTGGCATTCTTTATTATACCATTTCATATATACAGCCGCAGAGATTCATCGATAAATTATCTTATTACTATATAATATATATCTCATTCAAGAATTTTTCTATATAAAATAACACACTTGTTATTTTAAATGAAAATTTATGTGTTATGTTTTTATATAGCTATATGAAAGTATAATTATAAATAAATTAAAATATATACATATAGCTAAACATTTTTTTAATTTTTCAAATAAATATTTACATTTATATCATATAGATAATAAAAATTGCTTCCCACTAATAAATTCATTTATATATGTATATAAATATAATTACAATAATACGTCCCATATATAAATTATGTATATTATTGTAAATATAAACGCATATATAATAAACAAATCTTTCGCATAAATATATTATTTTGAAAAGAAACCATTTATATGTAGATTTTATTTATTTGTATATATTGAAAAGAATTGTTGAATGAAAATTATAGATTTATGTATTTAGTTTTTTTTTTTTTTTTCAAAATAGATTGCAATAAATTTTTTCCATTTATATATATTATATATATTTAAATGGTGTTGAAATGTGAATATCTACTATATAAATGTTTAATTTATTATTATTATTATACTATATATAAATGAGAATTTAAAATTATATTATACCAAAGCAGCGAACAGATTACTTTATCCCGCATATATATTTAAAACAAGTATATACTGAATTTTATACATATAATAAATCGCAAAAATATATCTTTAAAGAATTAATCATTTAATTTGTATATGAGAATATAGCTTCTTAATTTTTATTTCAGTATATGCTTTTTTTTCTTTAAGTATATTTTCATGTTGACGGTTTGTTTTCTAATTACCTTTAAGATTTTTATACGGGTGTTTTTTTATCTCTCGTCAAAAGTCTTCTTGTAAACCATAATACATTTATTTAATATAATTTTTGTTTTTTTTTTAATTGTTTATCGCATAACATTCACATTTTTGTATTGTTTATTTTAATTATCCCATAACATTCACATATATATATATAAAATTTAAAGTTTTTCAGATGATCTCACACGCAGGAAATATAACCATTACATATCCTATATATATGGTATATATAATATAGTGCGTATACATTTTCTTTTAAAAATAAGAAAAAAACTATATTTACATACATACGGTTATGTTAAACTCGTATATATTAGGTTAAATTAAATTCTGTGTGATAACTAAATTTTATTTATAAATTATCACAATTTGAAATATTTTAATTTTTATATAAAAACTGAATCACTCCATTATATATATACAATTAATATATTTATAAAAGTTGTGATAATTGGAAAATATTTACTAATATTATATTATTTGTTACAAACCACACACCACACCATAATTGATGAACAAAAAAGAACTATTACTATTTATATGCCATTATAACATTTTTCCTATTCAATTTTCTTATTAACAATTTTCTTTTATAAAATGTAAATTAAAATGCACACGCATTTGAAATCATATACATGTATATAAATAAATATGCACATTGTCATTTTATAATTAAATGTAATCAGAGTATTGTTGTATATATAGCAAAAGAAAAATAAAATTGCATCAAATGTATGTTATAAAGCTGTTTGCTTTTTTGTTCACTTAAACATATAAGAAACACATATTATAGAATTTAAAAAGGTATATATACAATTTTTTTTTTTGTATAAAATATCCATTACAAATAAAATGATAATGATATTATTTAATAGTATATATATAATAGATTTTCATTTATACAGAAAAATATATAACATAAATAATCACTTTTGACAGTTGAGTAAAATATATGCATTTTTAATTTTTTTTTTTTGTATTATGGAATTTAATTTAATTTACTTTCATTTATTATGTGCATTTTTTAAACGAATATATATATATATACGTACTATAAACTAAACGCATATATATGATATAGATAGATATAAATATACACAATAT
Source organism: Dilophus febrilis (assembly GCA_958336335.1). Lineage (NCBI taxonomy): Eukaryota > Metazoa > Arthropoda > Insecta > Diptera > Bibionidae > Dilophus > Dilophus febrilis. The sequence continues at coordinate 5,111,595 of OY284471.1, read as the reverse complement.
ATTCGAATATATTATGGAAAAACTATATATATATATATAATTCTATACGATAATATAATTGATGTTGAGAAAATTGAGAGAAAAAAACTAAGTAAATAAAAATATACCTTCTGTTAAATAAAATGTATACCAGGTGGTCAATGTATATATAGTACATATTGAATTTATCTTTGCTTATGTAACAACTGGATCTCCAACGAATTCGTTGAAAATTTATCTGATAATTTAATTCTTAACATCTAATCTATTGAGGAAATAAAAAATGAACCAAGAACCTATTGAGGAAAAATTCTAACAATAAGAATATAGCAATAACTTTATGGGTTAAACGTAATCCATTGAATTCACTTCAATTTTAAATAAATCATATATAGTATTAAAATTGATAAAAACCTAAAGATTGTATAAAGGAAAATGTTGTATTGAATATAAATTTTAATGGTGGAATTATGTTCTAAAGATTGTTTATTAGAATTATTGTTCAAATAAGAACTATGTCCATTTTCATGATGATTCTAAACCATTTCATGATTCAATCAATATTTGTATTACTTATATAAAATATTGTCATGTCTAATTTTGCAAAAAATGTAGTGGTTGTTGTTTACATTTTTATTGTACTTTAACAATTTTATTTTAATCTTTTCCTATGACCTAAAAATTGGTTGTATTTTATATTTTTACTTTAGTTTTACTTATACATCGGTTGAGATATCTAAATGCAATTTTCCTTTTCATGTGAACTAAGAATTTATATAAATAAAAACACAATTTTATATTATAACACCTTGTATATATAAAATATATATATATATATATATTTATCCTATAAAGATTTCTATATAAAAATATATCAATGTATATATATATAAATATTCATATGTATGTATATACATTCATCTTATAATAATAACATAATTGAAAAATTGTCACATATAAATGTATGTAATATTATTTAGGATCTATCGTATGGAATAAACTATGTGTGTTTGAATTTTTTAATTTAAATGATTTCTGATTTCTGTATGTATAAATAAATATTGAATCAATCATTTATTATAATAACTATATATAGAGTTTTTGGTGTAATATATATATATATATACCTTTAAATGATTATATTTATGTACTGTAAATGAACATAGCTTTCTATATATTGTACATTAAATATATATTATCTTTTTATATTATTAGCCATTAGCTCGTATTTTTATATAACTTTTTATTTTTTATATATAAATAGATTCTTGTTGATTTCAACAAAATAAAAAAAAAAAACCAATTAAACTATGCAGTTCAATTCGTTTTTAAATATTATAAAAATTCCTTTCCAATAAGTTCCTTCTTTTACGTCAAGATTCAGCTCCTCTTATTAAATATGCGATATTTCTATATTATTTGAATGCTTAAAAAGTAATTACCTTTACATCAAAACTGTCGAAATTCATCTACTGGTTATAGAAAATTTTATTATATTGTTTTTATTATTATTTTCCTTTAAAAAACTCAAAATTTTACCACATAAAATTGCAAATATAATTTAAAAATGTATTCAAAATTCATATATTGTTAAGGATTAATTAAAATTCCTTTTAATCCGATCATCTTTCAGTTTCATCATCTGGTTAGTAAATGCGGTAAATTTTTGTTTATCGTATATTTTATTATATAATCTTCCTCTAATAAAAAAATAGGAATTTTAATAAATATTGATTTCATTAAAGGGGTTTATCAGATTTATCATTTGATTATAAGAAAATCCCTTCAATTTTAATATATTATTGTATATTTTCATTATAATTTTGCTTCTTAAAAAATTGTTTACATATTATTTAAATATTAATTTACACGTACTGAAATTCAAATCAAGCAAAATTGATTTACAAATCAGTTATTCAAATAAATTAATTGATTCATTCGTTTATCAAAGGAAAATACCAATAAGAAAAACTTTGATAATTCCATCAACATAAACAATATATATATCACAATATAATGAAAGATTTTCTGATATAACCACAACAAAAATTCTATACAATACAATATTTCTATTATTTTTTTTTTTTTTTTGTGACTTGTTAATTTATTAATTATTTATCATTTCTCTCTTTTGTATATACAAAATAAAAATTAAATAATATTGCTATATAAACATTTATTTGTGTTTAATTTAATAAAATTTAAAAAAATTTATATGATGATATATATATAAACAAACATTAAGTCATTTTTGTTTTTGCTGTTTGGTGTTAAACAATAAAACCATATGTATGTATACTATATATTTTGTTATATTCTACTATAAATATTAATAAAAGAATTTATTAATAAAAAAAATAGAAATGTTTATGTTTTTTTAAATAATATATTAATATAAATGTTTAAAAACAAAATGCTTTATAAAATCTTTCGGTCAGTCAAATTTATATTATTTTGCTATATATATATATACGAATATATATGTATATAAATCTTCCATGCTATTTATTTTATGTATAAATATACAAATAAACATAATATCTATAGTATAAATAAAAGTTTTTTTAATACAACTCTTATTTTATTTTTTTTTAAATTTTTCAAATGTATATATTATTGAAAATAAACCACTCACACACATCTCACATGAACTTAAGTTGCTAAAAAATAAAAAAAAAAAATGGTTGTGAATTCAGTTTTTTTATATATAATTAATTTTGTACAACATTTAAGTTTTTTTTTTTTTTCTTTATTTTAATTTATTTATTTTTTTTTTTTAAATAAACCATCATATACATACAATACATTCAATAATAATAATAATCAAGAAGTTGTTTGAAACAATTTTTTAGCACACCTCACCAAACACACACACATCACACAACACAACACAGAACACAGTACATTTTTAATTTTTAGTTTTGCACAAGACACAGCATCGTAAACATTGTGAAAAAATTATTTATCTCGCATTAAAACAAAAAAAAAAATGAAAAAAATTAAATAAATAAATAAATATGATCAATTCAATTTGATTTTTTTGGTTTATTTTTTGGTTTACGTGACTGTATTTTGTATATTGTTTTTTTTTTTTAATTTTAAACACAAATTTAATCGGTAAATTTTTGTTGTGATGTGTTTTAATAATAAAAATAATAATAATTATTATTATTATTGTTTTCACAGATCGATATTTAACATTTATATTAATTTTTTTCATCGTAAAATTATAAAAAATTATATAAGAAACAATCAGGTTTTAGTTTTATTTTTATGTTCTTGTAAATTGATTAAATATCGTGTGATAGATAGAAAAAAAAAATTAATAATAGTGCAAATTAATTTCTGTCTGTTTTGTTTTTGATTTGTTTTTATATGAATACCCAAGGACCAATTTTTTATTGAATGTAAAAAACCGTAAAAAACAAGTTGAATGTGTGTAATGAAATGACCGCTCGCAGTGATGTGATGTGAAAAGATATCAAAAAAATAATTTGTGTGGTTAAAATTTTATAAAACTTTCTTATAAACACGGCGGATTTATTTTGAGAAGAAAAAAAAAACAATTAAAAGAAATAGAATCTAGTGTTATAAAAATTTTCCTCTATATACATAATAAATAAGAAAACAAAAACATTTTCTTTTAATGAACTTTAAAATTAAATATTGTATATATACAATTTTTTACAATAATAATAATAATAATAAAATAAGAAGCGAAAAGAAAAAAAAAACGAAAGGCATTCAATGTGTGGCCATTGCGTCATTTATTTTTTTATTGTATATTAAATTATATATTATTCGTGTGCTTTGCAGATTATTTATATTTATTTATAGTATAAATTTATTTGTATAAACCACTTACAGATATGTTGTTTTGTTAATTGAATTCATTTTTGCACACAAAACGCGCGCGATATCTGCACTAAACTGATTGTGTATTATATAGTTATTATATTTGAGATATTGTTGATATATTTATATTTGTTTCTTAATTTTTAACTTAAACAAAAACAAAAAAAAAGGATTATTTTATATCTACTCGGGTAAAAATACTATGAGATTCTATTTACAATATCGTACTATATTTTTTTTTTTTTTGGTTTATTATTTATATATAGATTGAAATTCATGATTCCAAGTATTCCAAGTATCGTGCAGAAAACTATATAGAAATGGGGTTTTGTTTTTCATATTTATATATAATAAATAATGTTCTTATATTGTAATAATTCGTTAATTTTAACAACCAAAACCGCAAAAAATAAACATCTGGTTTTGTTTATATTCGCATAATCATATTTTTTACTCGATTAAAATTTTTTTTAATTCATTATATTTTATTTATCAAGTATTTATTTGTATGAACTATAACAATTACTAAAATATATTTTTTTTATGATGTTAAATAACCTGAATGAATTGTTTTATCATTCACATATGCATTTTTGTTAAAAGTTAATCGACAAATTGTCGCAGTAAAATTTCCAGATAAAACAAAAAAACTGTATAACTATATATATATCTAAAAAATCATTCATTATCTATATTAAAAGCATAAAAGAGGATATACATATTTTCCATGCCAACCCCCATAATGTTATTGTTTTAATTTTGAAAGATCATGAACAATTATTTTAAGTATCCTTACATTCCTTTTATAGTGGTTATTTATAGAGATTTTCCGGGAAAATTCTATTTTTAAAATAATACGAAATATTACACATCTAAAATTTGACAATATCTTTATAGGAAAATAGAATAATTGCTATAATTTTATTGTGGCCGGTGAATGAATTTGTATGTGATCACATTTTGTGGAGTTTCAGAATAAAATGCTAAATGTATAGCTAAAGAATACAATTTGAAAATTTCCATAATTGTAACATATTGGAAAATCAAATCTATATTAGTTTTGTATGATATATCATTGCCTTTATTTGATATATTATATATACAATATATGATTTATTACTTTCAATTAATAATAATGATTATACTTTTATTTACATTTATTTTTTTCAATACATTGTAATATGTTTTATTTCACACCTCATTAAATGCAATAATTTTTTTAATATTTATATATCTGACATGATGCGAATTGCAACAATTTATTTACAATGTATATATAATTGAAAAAAAAATAATATGATATTAAATAATATACAAAAGCATATATAAGATTTTAATAACTCTTTTTGTCTTATTTTCTTATAATATACAATATACAATATACATGCAATTTATACGATACGATGTATAATAAGAAGTGTGCGATTTTACGTTTTTACATTTTTCATGTTCATGTCAATTACATGTCAACGTGATATCCTCGCCTGTTATAGGTATTTATAAAGTGTTCATGTATAATAATAAAAAATTATAAGCAATTTAAAAAGGGTGATCCACCAACTACCAGATGGTCCATATAGAGTGTGTGAAATTCTACTATACATATAGATTTTTTAAATATAAAAAAATACTAAATCTATAGAAAATTATATTTACAAAGTATTCTTTTAATCCTTTTAATGTCCAATGTCTTTACCAAGTACCAATTATATTTTAATAGACATTATTCTGGTTGAATTACCCAGTATATTTAATTTTTTTTTAAATAATATACAATGTATATGATTCTTACAAGTCACAATCTCTAATTTGATTGAATGATACATATTTTTATTACTTTTGTTTTAACAAACCACCGCGTACAATTAAATAATAACATTAATGAGAATCAAAAGGATGTCATTTGTTTCTTTTGAGTTATTTCATTTATGGACCTAATTTTTTTTTACTATATATGAAAAAACATCAATTTAAATATTGTTATTTTAAAAAAAAAATATATGATTTCTCCTGTATAACAACAACAATACAAAAGATTTCAGCCTCGTATACAACCTCGACTATTGGGTTAAGTGTTCGAAGACATGATGCTTTTTTGTGTTGTATTAATTTTATGATGTGTTGTTTTTACCGTGGAATTCCTCGGTAATTGTATTTGTCATGAGAAAAATAGGTGTTTTAGAGGAAAATCCTGATAACAGACAAAAATGTTTCTTGCGTATAAAATTCTATATAGGAAAAACAAAACATTTTCTTGATTTTATATAAATATCACATCTCTATACATAACAAATTCTAGTGAAATAATAATATAGAAATACTAAATCTAATCCTAATCCAATGAATCCGGCTTATAAATTCAATAAATTTTAATCTCAACCCATTTCAACTGTCATAAAATAAACCTTTTTTTTTTTAATTTCATGTTGATTATTTTGAATTTTGAAAGATAACGATTTAATAATATGAATTATTAAAGAAAAAAAACACTAAACTATATGATGGATATCTTAATTGACGTATCAAAAATATTTTTGATTGAAAACCAAATTAATTAAATTAAATTAAAATTCCAATAAATAATTTCGTTGTATAATTTATATATTGCGCGCCTAAAAATATTATCAAATATAAATCAATATATTACACTACGTATGTGAATATATCAAATCAAATAAAATCAAAAATATATTTTTATTAATATATAGATTTGTTTATTTGAAAGTGAAAGATTTTAATGCAAAAGCAAAAAAAATTATTATATTATGTGTGTGTGTGAACACATTTTTAAATGTGCCAAAAAACATATTTATTTTATATTTATTTTAATTTTTATTAGATTTTTTTTTTATCATTTGGTTTAAATTTTCCAACCAAATATTGTTTTTTATAAACAAAAAATAAAACACACACATAAAACAATTAAAAATAAAAATTTATGATATGTAAACAAAACGAAAATATATAATATTTATATATTAAAAAAAATATATATATAGATGTTCCTATTTATGCACGTTACCCTCTTTCATGCTTTTAATATGTTATTTCTATATATTTGATTGATTTTCTGGTGTATTTGATAAAAGAAAAAAACATCAAATTTCAAACATTTTTAGAGATAAATGGAGTTAGAATCCGATATATTAAGAATAAATGAAACCTTTTGAATTGTTTTTCTGTTATTTTTGAATCTAAATTTTACTTATAGTTACAATTGCTTTCCATGTCATTTTATCGAGTACTTGTGTTATTTTCCGACACATCGTTAAAAATCAATAAATTATACCCACCATCGGAATGTATTATCCGTCGGGCATATTAAAACCTATCGTCGTGGTTGTAATCGTGATTTATTTTTCGTATATATCTATCTATTATCACTATTATATATATAAAAATAAATAAAATATGTTTTAAATCATTTAATTTTTGCTTTATTTATTTATTTTTGAACTATTACGAAATTTATTATGGAAATATTTTTAATGCCATCGAAAATTATATATAGCGCACACATTAACGATAAAATTAAAATTATTTATTTTATTCTCGCGCCATATAATAATTTTTTTATGATTTTTATTATTTTTTGATAGTTTATTTTGATAAAAACATTCATAAATTCTTTTCTGTTTATTATTATTTGTTATTATTATATTCATCAATCATCATCAATCGTCTTCGTCGTCGGACAGCAATGGAATAATGAAAAAAAAAATAAAAAAAAACAAATTGTCTATTAAAATAATATCGTTTTTCTTTCGTCTTAATAAATATATTAATATGAAAATGTATGCGAGTTTGAAATTTAAATATCTATATCTAAAGAATATTTCTCGGTATAATTTCGAAATAGTGTAGGTAGATTTCGATTTGTGATATCGAGGCAGATTTAGAAAATATTCGCAGTCATAGTTAAACTTTCAGTTCAATTTTTAATAAATTTAATAAATTTATTTTTCATCAGATGTTTTATAAAATGTCACTATAGACAAATCGAAGGTGTCGTATAAACAAAGATTTTAAACAATCAAAAGTGGTTTTGCAATGCAATAAATACTCTAAAATTAAAATTATAAGATTTGTCTTTACGGTTTTTGAACACAGTTTTCATTTTTATTATAATGATCAATTAAAAAATATTTAAATTTATATATAAGTTGATATACAATTCATTTAATTGCCCTCCAATTGAGACGCCCATAAATTTTCATATATTTTATATGAATTATATGAATATATATGCAGATGATTTCAATGCGTAAAAATTTAATATTTAATATATACAGTGCCATCAATTTAATAATCAGAATATAGTTTATTCAAGATTGTGATAAAAGAAAGCAATTGAATATTCCATGAATTTGATGAACAAACGACAATTAAATTGGCTTAAGATTAAAAGGTTAAATATTCCCAATAAATTCAGACATCAAAAACCGTATATATTAGAAATTCTCCCCCCAGAACATTCTTTGAAATTGATCGATATTGCAATTTTAAATTGAAATACACTGTACTTGTTTGATTTGTAAATTGTTGAATAAAATAAAAACAAATGTATTATGATAAATTTTATCATTTATAATATAAACATATTGAGGAATGTAACAATCACTTGTTTTGCTTTTTTTTTTTTGATTAATTATTACATAAAAAATCAATGTAATCCAATATCGTAAAAGTTGTGTTTAAAGTTTACTGATATATAATTGAAAAATTATATTATTTAAAGTTTATTCATTGCATTTCATTAAGAGCACAGAGAATAGAGAATTGTTTTCAAATTATATACTTTAAATATATTATTTTTATTTTGTTTATAAAAAAAAAATGATATCAAAAACACTTTATAAAAATACAACTTTGATTCATAATTTTAATGTAATTTAAACAACTTTGAATTTTATACCACTTTCAGAATATTTATATATATACATATGATAGATATCAGATAATAAAAATATTAAATTTAAAATAATTATAATGTAAATAAACTATATAATATATATATATAAAAGAATTGAAATTTTCAAGTGTTTGAATAATTGTGATAATTTTAATAATAAAGTTTTCAATTATAAAATAAACCTTTATGATTTGTGAGTGCGGCAGCCGGTTTTGTTTTTCAATATTATTATAGAAATCAATTAAAAACATTTATAAAGAAATCCGGGGTGTTTATATCGAAAATTAGTGTAAAAAAAAAAACAATGACCGAACAAAATTCATCTAATAAAATCGATGCAAATCGTAATGCATCCCCCGATTCACCATCATCATCATCAACATCAACAGATCATTGTTTAGAAGATACAATTACTGGATTACGTTGTGAATTACGTACATTATATCAATCGTTAAAGGATAAAAATGATCAATTAATGAAATTTGAAAAAGATATACGTACAAAAGGTGAACAAATTAAAGTGTTAAATGATGATAATAAATTATTAAAAGAAAAATGTATATCTTATGATGGATATGTAAATGAACAATTTCCATCATCAACATCATCGAAAACCATTGAAATCAGCGATAGTTTATCACATAATAATAACATAGAAAATGGTATTACATTGAATGCAGATGAGGCAGATGAGGATGATAATCATCAAGAAGAAACCTCTTCTGATGAACCGGTAAAAGTGACAATCGAATCATTAACCGAATGTTGTGATAAAATGTTTAAACAATTAAAATCACGTGATAAAACAATTAAAGAATTAAATGATAAAGTAATACGATTATCACATGATTTAACGTATGTCCAACGAAATTCATTGGCAAAAGATGATAAAATTATTGAATTACAAAATGAAATTGATAAATTTCGTCAAGTTGTACGACCGCTTACCCAAGCCCTAATGGAACAACGTAAACATTCAGCAGATGGTACATTTGATGATTTGATGATGGGCGTTGAATCAACTCGAATATTTTCAATAAATGAACCAAGAATAAAACGTCAAGCAATTAGTGCTGAACCATTATCGTCAATGGTCGATATGAACGATGGTGCATTAATTAAAATACCAAAATCAACTTTGTAAGTTAATGTAAAATATTTTTTTTTTATATAATTTTGCGAATAAAACAAAAAACCAATGAAACATAAATATCGTATTGTAAAATCAAATATTTACAACATACGCAATTATACGTGCAACCGATATATATATGTTTTATTTTAATTACTTTTTAAGATAAATATGTTAATTAATATATATATACCTATATAAGATTTGTTTTTGGTGATATTGCTATACAGTAAAGTTGATATATTTACAAGAGATCTATCAAAAGATATATCTTTCCCTCTGTATATAGTAAAGTAAATATATAAATTGGTATTACTTTTATTTTTTGTAAATGTGTAAATGTGTTATACTGCCAGATAAAATTTAATTAATATGGATTTTTTTTTATTAAGAACTTATGTCTTTTCAAATTAAATATAAACATTTATTTTTCTGTTTTATTCATAATATATGTATTATATGTATCGTTTGTCTTATATGAGAAATTGACTATTTACTAAATGGAAATTGTCACATTTATTTATACGCTTAACATTTATACGCTTAAGATTTATATCACATTTAAATATTTGTCAAATGGTAATTATATAATAAATATATATATATATAGGTTGTATATATATTTAATGTTGTGTTTACTTGGTTGTTTGGTTTTGTTTTTTGTATTTTCTGTGACCTTATAAATGTTGATAATAATTTATAAACGTGCTCGTTGTTTTTTTGTTATTTATTCTTTTTCGATATATAACATGCAAATTTTATTCCATATATGTCTATATATATGGATATTAAAATTAGAAGATTTGTTGTGTTAAATGAATCCGTGTGTTCTAAATTTTATAGAAATTTTATCAATATGTTATAATTTGATTTGAGTATTACTAGATTATTTTTGTTTAAAGTACCTTTTAGATGTTTCTGTATATATTTAAATTCTATATTGTTTTTTTTTTATATAATTTTTATATCACAAGATCTTTATAGTTAATATTTGAATAATTTTCTACAGATTATCGTAAGAATTAGTTGGTAATTTCCACTAAATCTTCTACATTAATGTGGGTCTTTAATTATCCACATTTATACCGTATTCTTGACTCCCCGGAAGAAGACTAATTCAATTTTATTAATTCATATTGAAATTTTATTTGATTCATCTTCTTTTGCCCTTTAAGTTATTTCTAAGTTCTGATAGATATCATAACATACACTATTTGATTGATGTGTATTTTTTATTATCATTGCGAATTCATACGCAATACATTTTGTTTATATCTGCCGGCATCTGTTCAAAATGAATATATCATCCATATATAGCAATATTTATATATATTAATATTTTTTTCCTGTCAAATTATATTTTTTTCATTTGTTATATGCGATCAGATGCGATGATGGTGTAATATATCTAATATGTTATGCTAATTTAAAGTTATAAATAATCGTGCAATAAAAGGAATGTGTATTTATTTTTTTTATATATGGTATATGATATTTCAGAATAATTACAATTTAATATTACACACAAAAAAAAAACAAGTAATATAGCAACTTGTTTTCTTATTATATATATCCAATATGAGAAAATTTATTACTTTATCTCCATACAAATTATATTTATATATCTGTAAATATATGTATGTGACATCGATAGCCGAAAGACAATTGCAATATTAATGATTATTTTTATTATTATTATTATTGTACATGAATAAATTAAACAAACGTAAATATAATTATTTTTTTTTTTTCAAATTTATATATATTTATAAAGAAACCAAAGTGATATAACATAAATTTTGTATCTCTATAGGCATAGAATGTATTTATTTATTTATATATATATATATATATATATATAATTGCGTTTATTTTGTATTCAATTGCATTTTCTTGTTAATATTTTTTAACCACAAATCACATCATAGGTCATATTGTATTTTATTTTATTTATACACATGCATTATTTTGCAAATGAGATGTGTAAACGAAAGATAATAATAATAATAATAATATAAGAAGATAAAAATAAAAATAAATTGTAGTTTTTACCAAATTAAGAAACAACAAAACAAAAAAAAAAATAAAATCGTATTTTTTCTCATGAAAACTATATATAGTTTTGTATAAGCAAAAAGGAATTGATAATTATTCCCCCTAGTATATTTCTCTGTTATATAATAATAATCAATATATGAAACTGCAAAAAAATACTATAGATTAAAAACTTATTAAATTATTTACACAAAAAAGAAACGATTTTTTCTTATAAAAACCTATGAGATTCATCTTAATTATACCTCATCATTTACTATATATACATAATAATATGCTTTTCTTTTTTATTTATTTATTTCCATATCATTTTCAAACATTATTCATATGTTTTATTTATGCGTATTATAAATCAACATATTAAATACGCACGCAAATTATTTATATATATATTTCGGAATAAAATGTACGCTCTCACGCCGCCATAACAAATTTTTAATTAATTAATTTAAAAAAACATTTTGTTTTGAAAATATATAACATATATGTGTTGTTGTGGAAAATTTCAAATTTAAATATATATGTTCATCAAATCTTAATCAAAATGTATAATATATATTCAATTCGCGAATAACCGCAACCAACGAGAATAAATGCCAAGAATTTTTATACCTCAATTATTTTATATTGATAAAAATTAAAACAAACATTCACTTGTTTTGCAAAAAAAAATATGACTTTATTAATATTTTATGCGTCGCGTCTAAAGAGTGAAAAAAGACAAATTAATATATGATTTTATTTTAATTTGAAATCATATATATATATTGAAAAGAATAATTTGTTTCATTTTTAACGTATTTATTTATAAATAATATATATAGAAAAAATAAATCTTTTTTTTTTTTTTTAATATAATTATGATTTAATAGAAATATTTTTATATATACAAAGAAATGTAGAAGAAAAAAAAAAATTGTAGTTTTACCCTTTCTAGATATATAGAGATTGTCTGCAGACTTAACACACAATCACTTTGTTTTTAAAATAGATATCGTTCTATATATATATATATATATATATATATTATGATATTATATCAAGAGGTAGTTAATTATTTATTTTCTTTCATAACGTCACACACAAATCATTCATTATTGTCATATTTTTTTGTTTTGAATTGGAAAAAAAGTAGTTTTTACCTTTTGTGATTATATAGAAATATGTATATAGTTATATAAAGATCAAATTTGTATTCGTATTCGTATACCGATTTTGCAGAGATTTTATTTATATATTATTATTTATTTATTTTTTTTCTTTTCATAAATACATAATTATAAATAATATTATTCTTTTTCATTTATCTATATTTTTAATAATGATTGGTTTTTTTTTAAATCTTTTAATAATTGTGAAAATTGAATATTATACAATAGAAATGTGTTAATGAAAATTCATGTGGAAAATTTTTTGTATTTATTATCATCATATAAAATATGATTTTATTTATATTGATGCGAGTTTCAATCGGTTTTGTTAAATACATTTTTATATTCTTTAAGAATAAAATAGTTTTAAATCTCGTTCATGGGCCTGATGGATAAGTATTTTTTACACAAATAAAAGTTTATTAACCAGTTTTCTGTGGAAAATTATAATGGTAAAAACATAATGTTTTATTGTGTGGAAAAATTAATTCTAAAGGAAAATTATAATGTAAATCGACATATATTAAAATCCATAAAAATTTCCTAATCTAAAACGATTAATCTCGACGGTACTTTTTTGGAAATATATATGTTTATATGGTCTTTAAACGAAATCAATTTGTCTTTCACCAGAAATTCATAATAAAATCTACTATATAAATGAAATGATGAAACGAAATTCTATTATATATTCGGAAAATTCATGAAAAAATACTAAAAAAAAAACAATTTTCTTACATACGAATTTTCCTACAGATAAATATTTTATTATTTTACTGATAAATATTTTTTAATTATATAAATACGATAATTAATTTCTATATTTTTATATTATTTTCTCATATAGATCACGTGAATTAATTAAATCGGCAATATTAGATAATGATTTTATGAAAAATTTGGATATGACCCAAATTCGTGAAATTGTTGATTGTATGTATCCGGTTGAGTATGCAGCCAAAAGTCTTATCATTAAAGAAGGTGATGTGGGCAGTATCGTCTATGTTATGGAAGGTAAGTTAATTAATTTTTTCTTTTATTTGTTATTCGATTGTATTTGAATGTATGATTTGATGATGATGCGATTTTTTATGAAATATAAATTGAAATTGAATGGTATTTGTTTTGTTTTGTGATATTGTGAAGGTATGACTGTAAAAAAGAAACAAATCTTTAGAAAAATTTATGATTTTATATATTTTTTTTTACATTTATTCTCCTAGTTTTATACAATAAATAAAATTTTTTTAACTGTCTTGATTTTAAAATAAGTTTTAAAATCAATTTTATTATGTCTTGTTGGGAAAATCAACCTTCTTTTATACTTTAAAATTTAAACCAAACTGATTGGAAAATGTATTTTCTTTGTTGACTTATGAATACCAAAAAATAAAAGAGCTTTTGTTTTTGTGAAAAATTTAAAACTTTACTTTTTTCTGTTGGTATCAAAAAAGGAAAATTCTCTATATAAAATATACTTTTAAAATATTGCAATATCTTTCTTGTTGAACATATTTTTATATATATTAAAATTGTTTATATAAAAATTGAGCTTATCATCCTCATATTACTATTATTTCTAAGAAAATTAATTGATATTTTATTTAAAAAAAAATTAAAATTATAAGGAATTTTATTGGAAAATGTTTAAAAAATTGTTATACCTTGGAAAACTCTATGGACAAACATTATTTCAATTCAAATGGCATTGCAATAAAAATTATTATTATTTCCATATTTAATCGAAATCGTAATCAATTGTAATCAGACCATAACATATTTTTTATACAATATTTATTTTTTTTTAAATCAGAGATGATTTTTTCCATCATTTGCATATTGCAAAAGTAAATAGGTTTTTTATTTTTTTGGTTTGTTATTTGCAAACAATACGAAAAAATCAACGAAATTTTGCATATTATTATTACTATTGTGTATATATTTCTGTTATATAGGCAGCATCCTACATAATATAAATTTTGTATGCAGTCTATAGTATAAACAAAAACAAAATAGGTATATAATCTTTTCGGTTATCGAACCAAATCTGTATATAATTTTTTTTACCTACATATTTATTAATATATAATTTCTTAATCTCATTTTTTTTTGTATTATTTTTTTAAATAAATTTTCATTTATTTATAAAAAATTTCTGCTTTAACACAAAAAAAAAAAAAGTTGTTAATGAATACCAAAAAAATATATACTTATATCTTTTAAAACTGTGCGTGTTTTTATTTTCTATAATCTATTTATTTATTTATTTTATTTAATTTATTTATTTGTTTTTTTTTTCTTTGGTGACATAGAAATATGAACGTAAATTGCATCTAATTGTTAAATTGAAAATATAATAATAAATAATAATAAAAAAAATTTTTATAGTTTGTGATTTTAATTTTATTGGTTTTTACTTAAAGTAAAAAAAAAGCACAAATTAGGAAACGTTTTTTTCTCATTTATATATTGATTTGTTATTTGTTTTATTTTATATACACATATTTGAAGAATTGTTGAACGGTTATTCGTATCTGAAAAACAAATATAAATAACTAATTTAAAAAAAAGTATCAAAATGTCACATTATATTTATAAAATCAATCATAGTTTTTCGATGGTTTTTTATTAAAAATTATAATAAAAAAAAATCGATCAGATATTTATATAAACAGTTTAATATATTTAATGTTATTTATATCGTTGACCTTATATTATAAATGTTTAAATTAATTATATTTTTAAGAATATATATATACTTTTAGATTTCTTATTATATTATGAAATTTTATGAACAATTTTTGTCATTCTTTTAAATTTATGGTCGAATATTTTCGATCATTATAAGTATATTTATATTAATAATTACAAGGCTGTGTACAACAAAAAAAAATTTGCAATCTAATGACATTATAATAAAAACAAAAGAGAAATATTTGCTTTAAAATCATCTAAGAAGGGGTCCTCACGAACTTAAATGTTAATAAAAAAAAAAGATGTTTTATTCGGGTAAATCACAAGGAAAAATTTATCTTTTTTTTTTACAATTTAATTGATTACAATTATAGATTGTTATAGATCACATTAATATATTAGAATAATGTTAGATTAGAAAAGCATTCATACGATTTTTCATTTAATTTAAATTTTTCAATAACACAATCCGTAAACAATCGAAAAGACTTATGTAATGTGATTTGTTTTTAGACATTTTGATCTTTATTCATATGTTCATCATAAACTTGATTCAGAAATGTAAATGCCTATATGATATTTTCTAATTGTCATGTAATTATTGATGTTTTTCGATTGTATTTTAGTCACTATAACAACAGTCATATATAAACTTTTCCTTTTACAATTTCCATAATACTCCAAGAAAATTCCAACAACTCCTCCATATATGTAAGGAAAATTATAAATATTCTCTATATATACATTTATTTTCTTGCTTTCCTTTTTGGCGAACCCTATATAATGGTATAGACATATTCAATAAAATTCATTCAATCAGTTAGATGTCGATCACGATTTTACATTTCATTATATTATTATAAAAAAAAAACTAAAGCAATATCTAGCAAAAAAAAGATCTTTTTTTCACTCTCTGTTGCATCTTTATTGATGCAAATATCGCATTTAGTTTATAGTTCAGTTTATTAAAATGGAAAATTTTCTAATTTTTTGTATATGTTTAATAAATGATTATAATTTTTATTTGTAAAAAAAACAAGTTATATACAAACACAGCATAATAATATTATATAGTAATGCATGAAAAGATCATTGAACAGTTTGTAAATCGTAGATGTATAAATAAATAAATAAATGTATATTTATTTATCATATTATCATAATTATATATATGAAATGAAATTATTAGAAAATTATATCCATCCATTCCGCATATACACAAAAATATATATTGAAAGAATATGCATGTATGATTATCATACATATATAGTGTTGGTTGTTGTTGCGGTGATATATTCAATTTCAAACCATAAATACATTATTTATTATATATATATATATATGTATATATATATAATATATATATATAAGTAAACTTTTATTTCTTAAATGATATATAAGTCGCATTATATGCGTGCATCTACAATACATAACTAATATATTTATTGTACGATTAATGCAATTATTATTTATGTTTTATATGGAATATATATACAAAACCAATATATTTTAATTTATAAATAAAAAGATTAGAGTGAAAATTATGTTATTTTGTTTTGTTGTTGAATATATTTACATTCAAAACATATTAAGAGAATAACAACGAAAAAAAAAAAATTAATAAAAATAATATACAACACATCACTTTCCAATTGTTAATATATGGTATATGGTATTAATATAAAAGCATAACATAGAAATTGATTGAATGTTGATATTTTAGAAAAAAAAAATTTTTTATTTTGTTAATTTGACTTCATCTTCTTCTTCTTATCTATATCTCTCCATATATTGATGACAATCAACTATATTTATATATATATAAATAGTAATTATTTGTTCAATTTTTTTTTCTTATGTTTTTGTGATAATGGCACGCGAGTTTATTGTAAATATTGCTTCCGTATATGTTTTTATATTTAAAAGAAATTTTTATTTAATTAATTTTTTTTTAATAATCAAACTGTATTCAGAATTATATGAATGTTTGTTTGTATTTGATTTTGTTTGTACGCACTTTAAAGTGTCATTAAATTTTTATATATGGAAGTTAAAGATGTTATTTTTTTTTCTCTATATCACAATTTATTATTTTGTGCATTTTCAAATCAATTTATATATAAATTTTATACATTTTATGCACACGATTAATAAATTGCATTTAAAAGGTATATATTTAATAAAAAAAATTCCCATTGAAAGTTAAGCTACGAATTTATAATACAAAATTAATAATGTAATTATTACACATTTATTATAGCGAATCTTTCATTTGACATTTATTTATATACATATATAGAGAATCTATTAAATTTAATAAAAAAATTTTTCGAATATCACATTTACATATATTACACCTATATAATTTATAATAGAATGTATATATGCACTTTGTTCATGCAGATATAATTCATTTGTATATTTAACATTGTAATAAATATAAAATCTCAACATTAATTCTAATTTATTATAAATATATTCAGTATAATATGTATACATCGTTAACATTATATTATATAAAAAAACATTTTCAATTGCATATTTTGATGTAATTCTAAAAAAAAATTAATATTATTTTAAACTATATGCTAACAATGACATATTTTGTGAATTTTATTAAAATTGAATAAATTTATATATCAATAAATTCATTATTTAAATAAAATTTCCATTCAATTTTAAATGAATTTTACATGTGATTATTAAAGACCATTTCGATTCATAATCTGTCATAAAATGTTAACAAATTTTATTGTATATATCTTATATTTTCATTGATTTTCATTGAAAAAAAGTTAGACGTTGAAAAAAAGTATCTTTCAAACAACTCTTTCAATTTATTAAATTGTATATTTTTCCATTCTAATTTTCCTCAAATTAATCACAAATGATCTCATTACGAATTTTCTTTTTTTAACAATATTCTAATATACTATTTTATTTGAAGAATAAAAATAAAATTTCATTTCTAATGACCACATCATGAACGTTGAAATTCATCATTCGATAAGGAAATGCAATTAATTTATGTATTTCTTTGTAATTTCACTAATTTTTCTATAAAAATGTTTCCATTTTACAAATATAAAAATAGTTTTATTTCTTGAAAGATCATAAATGAATCATTTTCCAATGGATAAAAACAGATTTGAAAATTTAAGAAAATCATTATCTTACCAAATACCAAATGTTTCAGATACATTTTAACCCTCATCCTCTGTTTTTGGACATATTTTGGTGATCCAACATGATATTTTTATTCCAATAATTTAGCAACAATGCCGAATGATTAAATTATCTTGTTTAATCGATTTTCTATTAATAAATAAATCGCTAAATATGCTTTATAAGTTAATTTCCATTTTCCTGATATTCTAGTTTAATTTTATCTCAAAATCTCAATTGGAAATGTTTTGTTCTATAACAGAGGAAGGATAAGGGTTAATATGAATCATAATATATAGATATTTGAAAATTTTAATAATAATCACGGAAATCCGATTCAGCTGATTCACATTCATTGGGATTTGTATCAATAAATTTAAATATATTCATTTAAATTTAAACATTTCTATAAGTTTATGACTTTAAAACTTTATATTTTTTGCATAACATTAAACGTGACATAAAACTCTATATATGAGAGAGTGATCTTATACATATTAATGTATGTATTGTAATATATAAATAAATTTAACTGTATATATATATATATAGAAAAATTCATCGATGATCATAATTGAATTACGTTTACTCTATTACAAAATTGCAAAAAATAAAAATAAAACACGTTTATTATAATATAAAATATATATATTTTTAGAAACACCTTCACTTTTTTTGTTTTCCATTCCATTTAAATTTACATATACTTCCATATATATCGGAATATTATTTTTTTTTTGTTATTTGGTATTGGTATTGAAATATAAATTTAATATATATTGTTATAATATCCAGTATATATTATTTTTCATTGTTTTCATATACATATACAGTGATAGAGATATATATATTATGTGAATGTTGTATTTTTTTTTTGTTTGGTAGGTAATCTCGGAAAATGCGAAGGTTCCTTCTTATATTGTATATATTATATTGTATGCTTTAAAAAATATATCATATTATTTTAATTTAATTTTTATATAAATGCAAAAAATTAAAATAACGACTGCTTTAAAATAAAAAAAATCCATACTGCCAGGAAAAAATAAATTCTTATAAAAATACTAAAAAAAATTCCAGTATACAAAATATTGTTATTTTTTTTTTTATTAATTATTATAATATTATATTTCTTGTAAATTTTATTATATATGATTCGTGTGTATGTATGTGTCTTTATTTTTTATATGATTTTTACTTTGCGGTTTTTATTTTCATATTAAATAAACGCTGTAAAGTACCAATAAATTATGAAATTTTAATATATAAAGAAGTAATATAATATATTATGCTATGTTATATATAAAATAATAAAGTAAATGAACTGTTAATAATAATATGGACAATTTCAATGTAATTTTATCTTTATACATATATATGCAGTGCACCCTGTATAATTATTACTTGTAAAAGTTTTAAAAATAATATGCATGCAATGCGGTAAGGTAAATATACATTGTTAATACAATATACACTATCGTTCAACATTAAATGACCATTAATATTTTCGATAAAATAAATCAAATATATTTGAATAAAATATCTTAATACGAAATTAATAGATTTGAAAAATTACTAAATAGATTTGAAATGGAAAATGTTACGTTTCTGGTTTGTAAAATTTCTATAGAATAGTATAAATTTTCCACTGGATTTCAAATGAATATCAAATAGGTATTTAAAAAAATAAAAATTCCTAATTATTTTTATTTAAACGTTGAAAAATTTTATCTTAAATAAAATAAATAAAACTTCCTTCAAGTTGATGAAGTAGTTTACTTATTGTTATATGAATTTGTATTTATGAAAGATTTTTTTTTTTTTAATAATATTTTTAAAAGACTTTAAGTCGCTTTGTGCGAAAGTTAAGTATATAGCTTTTTATATTCTGCATTTATGCATTTACCTATATGTGGCTGATGAATGACGTGCGGTGAATTCAAGTTTCATTTTATTACCTTTTCGTCTATACACATAAGAAAAATAATATAATATAATCAAAAGAAGAAAACAAAAAAAAAAAAATATACCATATGTTTTATTAAGAAGGTACAAATAATAAATGGTAAATGGTACTTATTAGTTTAAATGTGGAAAAAATTCTTATTTAATTTCTTTACAGATTATGAGATCATTAAAAATATATTCAATAAAGATACCATCATTTGATTGAACTCATCTATCGATTCCACACTATCCCATTCAAATTCAAGGGATTATTAATCATTTGGTTTCTAACCAATTTGATTGTTTTCTGTGGAGATTTGAGGAAAAATGGAAACAAATTTTTGTATTGCGGAGGTTTTTCTGATCTTACCATTTCCATTAACACACCATAGAAATCCTATAAGGAATGTTTTTGAGAATTAAAATTAATTGTCACTGAATTGTAAATTAAAGTTGTTTGATAAATTGATGATCATTAACATGCTTTCTATTCTATCGGTATCGGACTTAATAGTGTTTTTTCTTGTACTCTATATGGATTTACTTTGTCTTTTTTTTTATATATATAAATATTATATATGTACATGAGTTGAGTACAGATTTAATTTGTATTTGTTATTTGTAAAAATAAAAAAAAAATTTTATTAAAAATATTATATGTTTAGTTATCGGCTATATGAAAAAAAATATAGAAATCAGTCAGCATTTGTGCTTTGATCTTATACTAACTATATAAACTATAAATTAAAATGATTTTGTATATATATTAAAGTGATTTTTTTTTGTTTTTTGGTTGTTTAATTTATTTTTGCTTATAAGATTTTTTATTTTTTTTCTTATATTATTTATTACTTCTTTTTTTTCTTATAATATATACACGAGTTAACTCTTTGTGTATTTTTTTTCGTGGTACAAAACAATTCCTACTCAACAACACAGAAAACAAAAGAAAAAAGAAAAATTGCAAATTAATTTTTTTCTGTTTTTTTTGCTACTTTTTGAACATCTTAAGTGATTTTTTGTTTTTTTTTTTTACCTTTTGTGTTATATTTAATTAAAATTCTAATTAAAGTTTAAAGTTTTTAATTGTGTATTTATTAATGTTTGTAATGTAATTTTCTACTTTCGTCGTAATTGTCGTTGTTGTTTTTTAATGGTCTTTTGATATGTATATACTTACTGTACTTGTGATATAAATATACGATATGATCATTTATGATAAAATTAATTAATTGGTTGGTTGATTAATAAATAGTGATTATAAAAATTTCTCTGTTTTTTTTTTTTATATGATTTATTTCTATAAATTAAAACCACAATATTGTTTAAAGACATTTAGATAAAGTATGTCAAATCTGTATATCTGGCTATATATAGAATAATATATATATATATAAAAGAAAAAAAAATATGACATATAAAATGCAATAATTGTTAAGCAACTGTGGGTGAACGAGCATATATACATATTAAATATTATATATGTATATATATAGTATTATTTATGAAAGTGAATCGGTTTTATTTATTGTTACTATTATTGTTTCTTATAACATAAAAAAAAAAATATAAAAGTAATATAAATATGCAATTTAAAGAACTACAATACGGCCTTCATCATCATCATCATCGTCATCATTATTATTATGATCATTATCATCATATTAATATTATAATAATTGTAAGTGAATTATATTATATTAATAAAGAAAAATTACACAATGTTGATTTTTTTATTTTTACGTATTTGAATTGTGCACAAAATAACAGAAAAAAAATAAAAACGAATTGTTCCGTGAGTTAAGTTATACAAAAAATTATTATTATTATTATTATTTATTGCAAATGTGAATTTCCATTCATTCCTACATACATAAAATAATAATATAAGCGATTAATACACCTAAAAAAAAATAAATGATCATGTTATAAATAATATGAAAATCGAATTTTGATTAGAAACGTGAATCGTTAAAAATAAAATAATAACAACAATATTATTAGTATAGTATAGTATAATGAGGGAAATGCTATTTTATATATATATATATATATAGATTACATATTGTAAAAAAAAAAAAATGGAAAGTTTAATCGAAAATGAAATTTGTTTTTGTTTGGTTTTATATTTGTTTCGTTATAGTTGTTTTGCATTTATATGTACACATTTATTTTTTATATATTATATATATTTATGCTTAAATGATGTTTATTATGTTTATGATTATTATATGAACATTATTATTATTTGTTATTCCATCGCATAAAAGATAAATTAAAAATTAATTTTGGCTAATATTCAGAAATTTATTTAAAATATTTTTGTTTTTTAATTTGTTTATTATACCATTGAATTGTGCGCCCGTATCTCGTAGCTAATATTATTATATAAACCTTTATTATTAAAAAAAAAAATCAAACTCCCATAAATAAATAAAAACATAATGGAAATCTTATTTTAAAAATCACATAAAAATTTATTATACTTGCTTTCGAAGCACCCACGAGATACACACAAGTGTATTTTACCAAAAATATTTATTGAATATTGATCTCTCTTTATATTTATTTAATAATATATCAATCAACCTTGCAATTCCATGAGATATTCATTTAATTGTTAACATTCACAATATTAGAGATCTATACACATTAATCAATTTTATATACAATTGTATAAAATGTGTCAAGAATATAAATTAATTTTTCCAAAAAATCTTTTAAAATTCTCAAATTCTATATACATATTTCTTTTAATGTCATAATTTTCCCACAATAAGAAATATACAAATAAACTATAAAATAAATATCAAAATACAAATTTACTGCTATATTAATTAAAATAATTACCTTTTTAACTTTTTGGAATGTTATTTAAAGAAGAAAAAAAAAAGCCAAAACAAACAATTGTAAATTTTATGCGTATTTTATATATGCGATGATGAAAGAACAAAATATAAAATAGTAATTGTTTTACAAAAAAAAAAAAAAACAAATTATCATATTATTCTTTATTAAATATATATAAGTATATGGTATAGTCGCAGAAGACGCGAAACAAAAAAATTCTAAATGCAATATTCTAATTATTTCCATATATATATATATATATATATTTATGGTATATTCTAAGTGCTTGTCATATTTTTTTTTTTTACCTGTAAGAATTTAAATAGAATTCTTTTATTCTTATATAAACAAAAAAAAAAACTGACGAACAACAGTCAATTATAATTAATAATTTCATTATATTTTCTTTGTGTATAATTTTCTCATAAATTTTTTTATTTTGCATTTGTTATACCTATTATTATAATATACTGGGTGATATAAAAAAAAGGTATCATTCATTGAACCGGCAATTTTGGTTTTATTTGATATTATGAACACATTTTTCTTCAGTTAAAGTTAAAGTCGATTCTCAATGAAATTATCCTTCAATAGAATAGAACTTAGAATAGAACAATAGAACTTTCTTTTACCAAAAAAAAAAAAAAAATCATTCAGCAATAATTTAAGGATATTTTTTTATTTATATAGAATTTTTTTTATATACAAACTGAATAGAGAAAATTCTATTTGACTGATCATTTAACTCTCATCCTCTGTTAGAACAAAACATTGCCAATAGAGATTTTTTGGGATAAAATTGAACTAGAATCAGGAAAATGTATAAATTAACTTATAAAACATATTTAGCGATTTAATTGTTAATAGAAAATCGATTAAATTATAATAGATAATTGAAATTCGGTATATAGTTACTAAATTATTTGAATAAAAAAAATCATTTTGGGTCAAATTTGACCCAAAACAGAGGATGAGGGATTTAAAGTCCATATGTATTTATAATTTTAATGTTACATTTAAAAGATCAATTTTTCTATGGTTATTTTTGTAATCGAATTTACAAAGTTTCGATGGAATTAGTAAAGTAGTAAATCGAATAAATTAAAATATATCATATATAGAACTATCACCACCAGCACCACCCGTTTTCTATAGAATATTTTCTATAAGGAACCCTGTTATTATTATTATTATTATAAATGAATATATATATATATATATTTATATATCGCATAAGCACCAACCTTTTTGACTTTTACTGCGCGAATATTTCCAAATGTTTGTTTTTTTTATACTTTATATATATATATAAATATTGGTGGAATATACCAGTTATATTTACCACTTTTGTAAATACCACGTATATTATCTGAATATATATAGCTTCAGACATACAGATATATTTAATATATATATAGGTAGGAATATATATATATATATATATATATATATATATATATATGAAATAAAAAAAGGTTATTGTACCCGTGTTTTATTTTATTTTATTTTATATATATATACCTTCATTATATATATATTACAAGAATCTTGCAATTTTGTTTCTTATACATATACAAGAAGTTATTTTATTATATGATTTACTTATATTCTTATTTGACATAGAATTCATTGAATCATTTTCGTATTATTTTTATCAATTTTCTTTAACAAAATTGATTAAAATTATCATCCCACCACCTTCCAGGACTATTTGGGCATTGCTCAACTCTTATTTTTTTTTTATATCTATATGACAAATTAAAATAGATAATTTAATTTGCACACACAACAAATTTGTTAAAAATTTTTTATTTTAATTTGAATTTCACGACAAAAAACCAACATTATATAATATATATGGTACTATATTAAATATATTTTACTACCGTTTTTTTTATTGAGTCATTTAAAGACCTTTTTTTTATTACTATATTTTTATTATGTGTATTTAAAATGTATCAAAAATAAACAATACAATAAGTTTATGGCATGTCTTTTGAATAAAATAACATCATAATAATAATTATAATAATAACTAAATCGCTAAACTAAATAAGCTGTGACAATGAAAACACTGTTTTATTTGTAAATGGTCCACTCCTTTTTTACTATGTATATATTGTAACTATATATTAATTAAATTGTAATAAAAAAAAATAAACAAATTGTTTAATGATTTGAGATTTTTTCTACTGAAAACTACTGAAAATTTATATAATTTATAATATTTTTCTCATATGGATTTAGTTACATATATATGTAAGAACATCTGTTCATTTTATTTTCGCTTTGGTTCTCTTCAATCCTTTATGGTTATATGGTTCTCTTCAATCCTCTTTAAGTTCGATTTTTGAAATGAAATTGTCTTCATTATATATCGTCTTCTGATTCAAATCAATACTAAAGTTATAGTCTTATAGGAAATGTTTTTTTTTATAAATTCTTTCTATAGCATTTTTAAACATTTTTCTTTAATGAAAATGAATTTTTCTTACTATTGAAAATAATTCATGATTCATTCATTCACTGATATTACAATACAGTATTGTTTTAACATAATTTTCTTTCCATTTCATTCTATTCCACCTTTTATGAGTTCTTTTTAGTAATAAAAAAACCTTTTTAAGATAAAACACCAATTATTTTTAACAGAACGTTTTCTAATGCCTTTCGCAAGCACGATTTGATTCTTAATAAAAAATTGTATTCAATAAATAATTTCCAAATAACCAGAAAATCATTCAGGATACATTTCAGTACATTTTCCAACAGGAAAATTATTTTATGATGACTTAAAAATCATTCAACAGTTTATTTCCAAGAAAATTGTCTCGTTTCTTAATAAATTATCTTTAATAGATCATATTTTCTATATTGACCAAAAAAAAACTTTTTTTCCGTAAAATCTCTTCTTCTCTATTTTTATCCTTGAAAATCATTCATCAGTATCGATTTCCAATGAAATATTAATATATATTATAGAAATTTGCATCGCAAACATTTCTCACAATAAAGTTTTTTAAACTCTTTTAATATATGCATTTTATTTATTTAGGTTGATGATGGATTGATGATTAATCAATGTTCATCATATAATTTATTAGAGGAATAAAATACAACAAAAAACTTTAAAAATTTTTACTTAAATTTTCAATATCAAAATCTTTGCATATATTTATTTGCAATTTGATTCATTTGTGGATTGTGTGTGATTTAAAAATAAGTTGTTTGCCAAGTTAAATTTATATTGGTGAATTTTGTTGTGGTTTTTGTTGTCACTAAATCAAGTTTTTGTTTTTTTGGTTACCTGTATTTTTTTTCGTTTCGTCTTTATTGTATTATAGCCTTTTCTATAATTGTTGATATAAAATTGTGTGAGTTTTTTTTTTACAATATGACATCATTGTTTTTTTTTGAAAATATATATATAACGATAAAAATTCAATAACATATTATTTGACTAGATTTATTGTAAATATTTTATACCTTGGATTTTATTTTATTTATAATTCAATTTTTTTCTGTATTGTTCTTTACTATATAGAAATATTAATACATTTCTATGTTAAGTTTTTGTTTTAACGCAAATTCGGAGAAGGTTTCATCTTTATATCTTCATTAAATATCGTTGGATTTTATTTGTAATTGAATAAATTATCAAATTTTCACTTTATAATGTATTTTAAAATATATAAACTGACCATGAAATGATTTATTGAATAAAACAATTTTAATTCAGTCATTATCAATCAATTCAATCAGTATATATACCATATATCGTTATTTATTTATTTAATAATTTTTTCGTGATTGAAACAGGAGTTATTCATAGTTTTGTCACACCTGAAAAATAATACTAGTTATATTTTTTTATTTATTTATTTATTTATTTATAAGAAATCATAATGACATTCCTTTAACATTACACAAATAGTTTAAGTGGATGAAAATTAAAATGGTAAAATTCAAATGGTAAAAAAATAATATTAATATATATATATACAAATATAAAGAAAATTGTTTGATGATTTAAGTCGGTATTATTCTAAAATACCAATATATATCAAAAAAAATTAACGTAAAGATATTAATAGATATGCATATATATTAAAGTATTTCACGTTTGGAGAAAATTATGCAAAAATAATAATGAATGATTCATTTATAGCCGCGTAAAGCGAATGTAAATTGCACTTATTAATTTTAATATATAATAATAAATAAATAAATACATTTTTATTTTTAGTGACATATATAATTAATTTTAAAGATTTTTTTTTCTTATATATACCGCCGCATTCATTGACTTTATATTTTCATTGACTCATATATTCCATTTTTTATTTTATTCATCAATATATCGACTATGTATTTTATAATAATCTTTATATTATATACTATAGCATTTTAATGATGATTAAGTCAACAAAATACGCGGCGGTCAACTGGTTTTATAATTTAAGGAGATTTCGTTTGAATTTTCAAAATTCATTTATATATAGATTAAATAATCATATATCTTAAAAATGGATTACCAAACAATCATTTTTAATTCGTAAGTCCTATCAAATTAGAATACCATTCCTTTGCCATTAATTAATTAAAAGGAGGAAAAAATTAATTAAAAATACATATACTACTGTGTACAAAAATATGAGTAAGACTTTATTTATAACTGTTTCAAAACGGTGTCCTGTCCCTTAAGCTTAGCGATCCAAGCCAGAAATTTCTTTGTTGAATAATTTCAGACATTATCAAAAAATAAACAAATCGAACTTTTCATTGTTCACACCCACGTAACTACTACAGCAATGAACCAATTGACGTAAAATATACTAAAAATTTCAATAACAGTACTATACGAACGTAAAAATAAAATCATTTGTCCAAATAGATAAACGATAGGGAAGTTTAAATTGAAAAGTCTTACTGATATTTGTACACAGTAGTAGTATATATGAATACATGTTAAAAAAAAAGAAAAGCAGTGACTGGACTGACCGCCCCGCCGCCGCCCCACAATGATTTATAAAATAACCTTCAGTTTTTATTTCATTAAAACAGAATATACAATAATAAAATAGATATAATATAATTTTTGTGTATTTATTTGCAATTCATTTATTATTTTTTTTTTGCATATGTAAAAATGAAAAACAAAAAAACCCAACAAAAAAAAAAACAACAAGATTCAGAATTGAATGTCGTATTAATTTCAAAATTATCTATGTTATAAAATAATAAAATAATTTCAACCAGAAAATAAAAAACAAACAAAATCCCATTCCGTTTTCGAACGATAATCTTTATAAATATAGAGATTGTCAATTATTTGTAATTGTTTTGCTTTGATTTCATAAAGTATTTCGTTTTTTTTTAATTATTTTTATAACATAAACGAAAGAACCCTCAAATTTTTTTTATATATACAAGATTTTATTGATTAAAAAACATATACACAACGTTTTTTTATATGTCTTTTAAAGAATAATATTAATAAAAAAAAATGAACACACACATACAGATTTAATATGAATGAAATCTTTATAATATGAAATTAATATTTTTATTACTATATATTGATAGTTACTAGATACTTGTAATATACGCGGAAGCTAATTTATATAATTAATAAAATATATGTAATTTAATTCATAATTTGATATGCTTTCTTGTTAAATAAATAAATAAATATACGGATTATTATATTGATGGATTGAATCACACATGTGGAGTTTTATACTATATACAATTATTAATAATATTTTAATATAACGTATTAAGTGGATTTTTTTGCTATCACCCTTTTTTTTACATTCAGATTTTTTTTTGTTTGATGATTTTGACATTATAAATATATATATATATATATATATATATATTCTTATCATCATTAACTCGGACATATGTGAATTTTATAGATATATATATATATATAGAAACAATTTGACCTATTCTGAAATCTATAATTATATAAAGCAAATTAAAAGAAAATAATAGGAATGATAATTTCGTTTTTAATTCATTTAATTGTGCGTGTACTTGGCTTTTTTATTCTGTGTTTTTTTTTTTTAAGAGTAAACAAATCCATATGTTAAAATGGCTCGTTGAAAACATTAAAAATTTGGAACAAAAATGGTTTAGTAGAAATCATTCATTCATAGTTTAAGTATTTGTATTTTCTTCAAAATAATATGAAATACAATTTTAATTTAATTATGACAACACAACATAATCAGGTTATTTTCTTTATATATTCTTTTCTAATGTTTTTTTCACATTCAATGAATTTAAATTCAAATCATATATATATATATATATAATTTACCATTATATTAATCAAATTGTGCGTAAAACAATGTAATAAAAAACGAAATATTTCTGTATCAAAAAAACGAAATGAAAAATATTAAATTACAATTATTTTATAATATATAAAATTAAATTATAAACTAGAGCTTATATTTTTATTATTTTTCGATATGGTTATTATTTCATTTTATTTGTCTTTTTTAACAACATTTATATAACGATATAAATTTTCTGAATTGTAAATCAAATAATAATTATTATTATTGTTATTATTATTGATATACTTCCATAAAGTTATTTTTTCATGCATTTATAGTTTTGCAGTTATGCTATTATATTATATGTATATTAAATTTATTAAGTTTGTGTAGTAAAAAATTTTGTATTTTCTTCTATACATTACATAGAGCGAAAAATTATAAATATTTCAAATGTATATATTATATTAAAGCAAAAGAATTACCTAATAAAATAAATAAAAATTGTTTTTTATTAATTTTATTATACTATTATTATTATAATATGCATAAATGTTTTAATTATTGTTTCATTTTGATATATATGTATATTGAAAATTACACAATATTTTTGATTTTTATTAAATTTTATGATATATATGCATATATATAGAATAAAATTACTCAGGCATAATAAAACAAATAAACCTGTTACGTTGATATATAGTTAGTTATAGGTGTCGATTCGATTGTTATTCTGGTTATTTTATTATAATCCAATTGAGGTGTGTGCGTATATATATTTCGAATAATATATATATTTTAAATTAAAATTGTATGCGGTATTATATGTTAGTAAACATAATTTTACTTTATTGCTTAAAGTAATTGTGCATAGAAATAAGTTCAATTCTCAGGGTTATTTACATAACATAAGAATTTGAATATAAACATTAATTATTTAATTAATTT
The DNA here is from genome assembly GCA_958336335.1 of Dilophus febrilis. Lineage (NCBI taxonomy): Eukaryota > Metazoa > Arthropoda > Insecta > Diptera > Bibionidae > Dilophus > Dilophus febrilis. The sequence continues at coordinate 5,080,614 of OY284471.1, read as the reverse complement.
GTGGTAATTAAAAAAATACCTATGCGTTTTTTTTTTCAAAATTGTCATGTTTTATTTATCATCCTATATAATAAATAAATATTTTTTTTGCTATACAACCAACAATCTCTGGTTTTAGCGTCCAACAACAGCCTTCACAGTTGTTAGTTTCTTAATTTGTGTCTTTTACGGTGTCGGTAATTAGCCGTACGAAATACAACTCTGTGTTAAAATTCAGATTCGAAAAATAACCGAAAACACAAAACATATTTTTTATGCATTCAGTATATAGGATTCGAACCCACGACCCCAAAATTTCGTTAGAATTTTAGGTTGGCATTTTTAACATTTACACCACAGTGTTATCCTCCTATATATATTGTATAATAAATGAATTCATTTTGAGCTTTCGATTATTAAAGTTTAATTTTTATGATTTATTTATGATTTTTCATAAATGAATATTGAATTTTCTTCACAAGATGTATAACTTTTGAAGAACTTTTGAAATATATTAAGCTAAATTACGCTATTTTAATCAAATTAAATGGGATATTTAAACATATTACTAAAAATTTTCCATATATCTAAAGGGAATTTTCCGAGATTTTCCACACTTTTTAAATTTCGCAGTTTCTAAAACCCAATTTTATATATAGGAAAATTAGTGAAAAATACACAATGTGCTAAAATAATTGTAATTTCCTAACCATTTTTCGGATTTAAATGAAAAAACAATCGATTATAAAGTTGTTTTGTGCTTTATAAGAATAAAATTACATTGTTAGAAGAAAATCAGTAAGGAAAATGCAATAGTTTTGTTAAAAAAAAAGAGTTAATAATTTAATTAAAACAAAAAGAAATGTTTAAATGCTTAAAGAATTTTCATGGGAAAACCACACATTTCTTTAGTATATTTCATTTATCTATAGAGAAAAATCATGAAACAAAAAGTCTCTCCCCCCATTAATTTTATTGTTTTCATAGGAATTTTCCGAGAATTTTCATTTTTAAATAAAACAAAAACATATTTTTGCATTGTAGATTATTAAAAATAATATGAATATATATTAAAATAATTGTAATTTCCTAATCAGTTATGGGACACTGATAGAAAGGTATTTTTATGATCTACAAGAACAAAAAAAAAATAACATTACCTATAGATTTTCAAATGAAAAATTGTATGAAAAAAAAATTGTGCGATTGTTTTGATAAAAATTAAATTTATCCGCACATAAAAATGTACTTAAAGTTATATACTATATACTTTCCCAAATTTTATTTGATTGTCTATGTCCACTATAAATATAATATAATATCTATCACATCACATCTTTCATCAAACATTTTAATAGACTATGACTATTGATTGAATTATTTACAGTTTTACCGCATATTTAAAATTTTGTTTATTAATATAAATAAAGAAATTATAATTATAATGATGGTTAAACGTGTCTTATAAATATATTATTAACAAATAATGTGTGTCTATCAATCAGTAGATAGTCAACACTTTTACTTACTCACCTAATACAATTAATTGTATGGTATATATACCTTCTTTAGATCAAATATAATCATATTATTATTATATGTATTATAAAAATAAATAATAAATTAATTTACTTTCGCTCCAAATTAAATGTTTTAAAAATTTTAAAACAATAATTAAAATTATATATAGATAATATGACATGACGTGACTACATATTGAATAAGAATAAAATTATTTGAAATAAATTTTACCATCCAACATGCATTGCAAATAGAAAATGAAAGATATAGATAAAAATGAAATTAAAAAAATAACTTTAGAAATATTATTATAATACCTCTAAGCAATATAACATATTTGATGAATATTTAATTTATTTATTTTTTTTTTTTAAGTTTTTTTATAGTAATCATATTTTATAATATTTTCGCTTTTCTTTTCAACCGGATTATTTTATTTTCATTTAATATGTACGTTATTGTTTGTTATATATTCAAATTATTTATAGTTTTATTGTTTTGTGCACATTTCAAATCTTTAAAAATAATTATCATAAAATATTGTGTAAATTTTTGGGAAAATAGCCGAAGAAGAATTAGAAGCAAAAAAAAAAAAAAATTAACAAATCTGTATAAATATCAAATTCTCTATTGTTTATTATTATAGGTTTTATAATATAGTAATTATTATTATTACTAAACAAAAAAAAAACAAAATTAGTATATGAATAATAATAATACTTGTTGATTTGGTGTGTGAAGAAATATTTTTTAACAATTACCAACAAGCCAAGGTAAAATTCAACAACTAAATTATAATAAAAATATATAAATATATACAGGAAATGTTTTAAAATATTCTTTTGACTGAATATAACAAAAAAAAAAAAATAATCATAATAAAAGAAATATAATTAATACATTGAATAAATATATAAAAATCACGATGAGAATTCAACGATATCCTGGTCGTGCTGTTGATGCCAGCCTATCATTAGAAAAATCTAATGCAATGGATAAAATCTATCAAAATAATTGGTTACAAGCACATGAAACAATAAAATTAAATAATTCAACGGCTGCAACATCACCACCAACAACCACAACACACCAACAATCGAATGGTCATGGAACGTCATCAGACGATTATGATAATGATTTCATTCATACAAATAATTTCAATTCACATTTACATCAAAATGGTAAAATGGATCGTGATGATTCGTCCGTTCGTGAAGAAATGACTAAAAATAAATTATCTGCATTAGGACAATATCAAATGACATTAGAACAATTACGGAATTTAGAATTACAAGAACAAAATCAAAAAAATGAATCAATTGCAAAAACATTACGTGATTTAAATGGTTATAAACCATCAACATTACGACGAAAAAATCGTCGTCATTATCCCGGTTGGGATGATATTGTCATAACGGATGAACCAAAAAGTGTAGCTGCAACAAATGAAATAAGAAGACAACAGCAGCAACAACAGCAACAACACCAACCATTAACATTACTACCAGCACCACCTCACGAACAACCTCCACCGCCACCAGTAACTAAACCAATATCAACAATACAACAATCACAAAACAATCCGTCATCTGATTATCAACAACGACCACAACAACATCATTATAATCCAAATGGATTCTATTTAAATGATAATTGGAATAAAAGAATACAACAACCAACGGAAATTGATAATAAAATAAAAAAATCCAATGGTGGTGGTGGTGGTAGTAGTAGCACATTAAAAAGATCTCAAACAATGGCTGTAAAAGGTTCATCTACGACGGGTGATCGTGATGGATCAATATGTAGTACATTAGATTTTAAGGATATATTTCGTAGACAATTTAAAGGACCTTCAAATAATATGAATACGATAAATAATAATAATAATAATAGTTTTAGTAATAATCGTCATCAATATGACGATGATTATGAAGATGATTTTCATGATATTCGTCCATCATTTAAAAATACTCTACAAATACATTTATCATCTCAACAACCACAACAACAGAAACCCATCAAGAACCCATCATCTCAATCACAATCAATCGCCAATGCCAATTCAGAATCATATTATGTTAATCAAATGCAATTAAAAAATGATAAACCTCAAATGATGACGATAAAAAAACCAATATCACGTGCAAAAAGTGTTCGAATAAATCCTGTTTCACAAATGACATTTGACACCAATGAACGGCAAACAATTGAATTAAATGAATCATTAAAAAATGATCATCATGAACCCATGAACTACGTATTACATACGACTGCTGTTTATAATGATAGACGAGATCCACCAAAACAATTACAACAAATGAACAACAAATCACAATCAAAATATAATACAATATCAATTGGAACAGCAAAAAAACTAACTAATTTAAATAATCATAATAATAATAATAATTCTTCAAATATACCATCGATAAAAATTGAAGTACCATCATCAATCAATGGGAAATCGATAATATCAAATAATACTCATAATCCAAATATTAATAATAATATATCAACAGTATCTTTATCATCTGCAGCAACATCTTTATCATCGTTAACATCAATATCACCAACATCGTCATCATCACCATCACCACCACCACCAGCAACAGTATTAATTGGTGGTGGTGGTGGTAATCGGTTAATATCATCACCGATAAAAAAAAGACCAATTGTAGCACCACCACCGCCACCACCACCAATTCGTACAACATCCATTAAAATTCATCCAATGCCGCCGCCGCAACCACCGCCGCCATCCGATTCATCATCAAATATTCAGAATCATTGTAATGTTACCGTTATATCTGTATCAAATGATGATGATCAATTTTGTATACCACGACCACGATTACTTGTACCCGTGCATACGTACGCAAGAAAACGACGAACAGGAAATTTAATTAACGATAATCAAGTGATAATTACACCAAATAATAATTTAGATAATTCTAAACTGGGGTCTAAGGCACCACCACCACCACCATCGCCGCCGCAACCACCATCATTGCCAAATTCTAATACTGTATTAGCATCACCATTTGCATATTCGAATGTATCGGGACCATCAGTACCATATCCTAATACAACAACAACAACAACATCACCTCCACATCCATATTTTATTCCGAAAATAACTCAAAATAATGTTATAAATAAAAAACAAATTTGTGATAAAAATCAATCTAATCAATTTAATTATCATCATCATCTTCAGCATAATAATAATAACATTAATAATATTAGTAATAATAATAATAATAAGAGCAGACAATCAACAAATGATAATAATAATAATAATAAAGGTAATTAGTTTTTAATTTGGTCGAAAAATTAATAAAAAAATCTATCCCACATTTAAATATCAAATTAATTTAATACTACAAAAAAAATTTTCATCCAATTTGTTGTTGAATTGTTTGTATTTAATATGTTTGTATTATTATTGAAAGTGTTTTTAATTTTTTTTTTTTGAATTACACTTTATTTGTTTGAGTTGAGTTTTTTTTTGCGTTATTTAGAAAGCTTGCAAGCAATTCCAACAACCCATAGTCTGTTTTTTGTTGTTGGTGTGGTTAAAATTGCATCACTTTAAATATATTGTTTGTTCACATTGTTGTATAGTATAGTAAAATCTCTGTTTTTTGTGTGGTATAACATATTTATATATATATATATAGAATAATATATGTATGACTTTAAACAATTGCGAAGGTTAATTATATTTGTTGTGAATGTGCGTGTTTTTGTACGAAAATCTTATATTATTTGTTTGTATATATATAGATATATTTATTTTTTGTAAAGATTTGATTATTTAAATAATTAATAATAATCTCTATGTACGATTTTTTTTTTTTTTTTTTTAGTTTCACTTTAAAAATTATGTACGTCTATATTTATTCAATTGTTTTTTTTTCAATATATCAATTGGAAATGATTAACTTTAGAGGTGATTATTAATAATAAATCATATAAATATGGACGTTAGATTTTTTTTCAATATACTCCATTGTGAGTTCTTAAATTTCGAATAATATATTGGGAGTATGCATTAAATCATGCGGGTTTTTTTCCGAAAATTAAGGATTGATTGTGAAAAAAAGGTTATACAATCAATGATCAAAGTATTCACTCCATTGGAAGCCACAACATTTGCCCATCTTTCTGGCAGTTTGTGGATTCCATCAATCGCAAAGGAACTTCTCCGGCTTGTTGGTGAACAACGAATCGAGCCAATTTTTGATACCCTATTCTGAAGTGAAGCGTATTCCGGTGAGGGCATTCTGCATTGATCTGAACAAGTATTGATAATCAGAAGGAGCTATGTCTGGGCTATAAGGCGGGTGAGGTAGAACTTCCCACCCACTGTTTTCCAAATAGTTATTGTAATGAATCCATTTTTCATCACCAGTAACAATCCGATTCACAAATGACTTGTTTTTGTGGCGTTAAAGCAACATTTCCGACTCGGCAGAACCGGCGTTCGATATCACTTGGCTTTAATGCATACGGCACCAAATTTCCAAGCTTTTGAATGAATCCCGATGCTTTTAAACGCCTGGAAATTGTTGCTTGATCAACTCCCAATGATTTTGGCAAGTTCTTGTTGCGTTTGACACGCATCTTCATCAAGTAATGCCCCCAATGCCCCCAATGCCAATGAATTTTTCATCTTCAAACATCTTTATGGCTGTCCCGATCGTTCATCGTCTTCTAAGTTGAAATCGCCATTTTTTTAACCGTGAAAACCACATTTATGAATTATTATCTGGATAAATTCACTTTTCATTCTTCAATTTTCAATCGTTAAGTTTTCCTTATGATTTTCCTAACGATTTTAAATTTATTCTCGAGGATTTTTGATCATTCATCATTTTAATTGAAAATTCATTGTTTGTCATGCATTCACAAAAAGGGAACAATTTTGTGCGTTGTGTATTTTTTTTTAAGACATTTTGAACGGAAGAGCATTCAAAAATTTATTACAAACAAAATCAAATCATTGTCAAGTTCATTTTAATACCTTTAATGAAATCCCATCAAAAAAATCAAGTCCATTCAAAAGAAATGTCTTATTACTGTTGGCAGCAAATAACAAAAAAAGCAGAAACAAAAATTAATCCAATATACACAAAACACTTTTACTTGCAAAATACTTTTTTTTTTATATGTTCACTTGTAAAAAAAAAAATAAATACATAAATTGTAATTGTTTGTCATACAAACAGCAAAAAAAAAATACGAATTAAAATACAATTATTAGATTATTATTATTATATACCATACCATACCATACCATATAAATTTACCGTGACATTATTCAATTTAATTATTTACTTTTGTATTCACTTTTGATATTATTATTATTATTATTATGTTTATATTGCGAGAAAGAAAGTAAATACGCGAAAAAAAATTTAAAAATCCATCATATACTATATTTAAAAAAAAATTAATTGAGATAAGATCTAAAGAGTGTATAGTTGAAAAATTATTATTGTTATGTTATAATACACCCAACACTTTCAATTGCATTCAATTGTACAAATATAATAAGTAGCAAAAACAAAAAAACCAATTATTATACAATTTTTTTTTTCTGTATAACCACCACCTGTGATTATATAAATTATAATTTTTGTCGCATTTCTATTTATTTTTTTTTTCTTTATTGTTTTCTCCAAATAAATTAACTTAAAATTTTTAATTTTCAATGATTTTTGAATTTACAAAAATGGATTGTGGAATTTGTTTGATTTATTTTTTTTTTTAAAATTTGAATGATGTGATTTTATTTGTTTGGTATTTAGAGATAAAAGTGAATGTAACCTTTTTTTGTTTGTACTCTAAAGAAATGTAATTACAATTAAATTATAATTCATGATTTAATAAATAACCATTTCGTGTTTAATTTTTTGCAGAGGGACGTGTTGAAGTATCCCGAGAAGGTAAATATTTATCAACATTATCGGGTGCCAAGGTATTGGGTGAATTGGCAATTTTATATAATTGTCAAAGAACGGCCACCATAACAGCGGCAGCCGATTGTAAATTATGGGCAATTGAACGACAATGTTTCCAAACGATTATGATGAGAACGGGATTGATACGACAAGCTGAATACAGTGACTTTTTACGAAGGTAAATTTTTCATTATGACAATTTTTGTCGGTTTCCCAATAAATTTATAATTAAATTGTGTAATGAAATGGATACATTTCAATATTTCAAGACAAGATATACCAAAAATTTATAAATTCATTTAAGAAAAGTATTTAATTGTTATTTATAAGGATACAATTATTTGAATCATCAGTTTTTCCTTTATAAAATAATAACAAAATCTTATACATTTTCCTTTTACATTGTACATTGTCATAAAATTAGTTAATTATAAAATTGATTACTTATTTGGAAAATTACATGAGAAAATTCCTATATGATAATATCATAACAATTTTCATGATTTCATATGAATTTTCCGAAATGTTTTACATTAAATTAAATTGAAAAACAACAATAATTACTTTCTCCACCCAATCAACAATCAATCCAACAATCCACAAAATAACAGAAAATTATTATCAATTTCTTTCTAGTGTTCCAATTTTCAAGAATTTACCAGAGGATACACTCATTAAAATATCCGATGTATTAGAGGAAACATTTTATCAACAAGGTGATTATATTGTACGTCAAGGGGCACGCGGTGATACATTCTTTATAATATCAAAGGGTCAAGTGCGTGTAACAATACGACAACCAAATTCAGAAGATGAGAAATTTATACGTGTTTTGGGTAAAGGTGATTTCTTTGGTGAAAAAGCATTAACGGGGTAAGTGGTGTTTTTTCTTTCTTCAACAAAAATCATCATATCATATAGATTCGCTTAAACCCAAATTAATTTTTTAAAAATTTGTTTTATGTATATAGTGATGATTTACGAACAGCAAATATAATTGCCGATTCACCGCAAGGTGTTACATGTTTGGTTATCGATCGTGAAACATTCAATCAATTAATATCAAATTTGGATGAAATCAGAAATCGTTATGATGATGAAGGAACCTTAGAACGTAAAAGGTAATATTAATCAATAATAATAATAATAATAATAATATTTAATTCAATAACATAATTATAATATATTGTAATAATTGTCTCTGTGTGCATTCATTAATTGTAAATAATCTAATAAAAAAAACAGTATTTGGATTGGGATTTGGTGGTAAGTTAATAAATGTATTGATGCGGAAATATTAATTTTTCGATTAGTTTTTTTTAAGTTTTTCTTTTATTTCGAATTTAATATTTATTTAGAAATTAACCTTTTTGTTCATAAAATAATATAATTAATGGTTTTTTTTTTAATTAATTTTCCTTTGAATTTAGAATAAACGATGAATTCCGTGATGTAAAATTAATTGACTTAAAGATAATATCAACATTGGGTGTTGGCGGTTTTGGACGCGTTGAATTGGTGCAAATCACCGGAGATTCAACCCGTTCGTTTGCCTTAAAACAAATGAAGAAGGCACAAATTGTTGAAACACGACAGCAACAACATATTATGTCGGAAAAAGAAATAATGGGCGAAGCAAATTGTGATTTTATTGTTAAACTATTTAAAACATTTAAAGATCGTAAATATTTGTATATGTTAATGGAAAGTTGTTTGGGCGGTGAACTCTGGACAATATTACGTGATAAAGGTCATTTTGATGATTCAACAACAAGATTTTATACGGCCTGTGTTGTAGAGGCATTCGATTATCTACATGCACGGAATATTATCTATAGAGATTTAAAACCGGAAAATCTACTATTGGACATAAATGGTTATGTGAAATTGGTGGATTTTGGTTTTGCTAAAAAATTACAATCGGGTCGTAAAACATGGACATTTTGTGGTACACCCGAATATGTTGCACCCGAAGTTATATTAAATCGTGGTCATGACATTAGTGCCGATTACTGGTCATTGGGTGTTTTAATGTTTGAATTATTAACAGGTAATTGCCTTGTTCTTGTTTAGAATAACTTATTCTTTTAACAGCAATGATTAATATATATATATATGTAATAATTTTTTTTGTTTTTGTGTTTAGGAACACCACCTTTTACTGGAGCCGATCCAATGCGTACCTATAATATAATATTAAAAGGTATCGATACCATTGAATTTCCAAGAAATATTACCCGTAATGCTAGTGCTTTAATTAAAAAATTATGCCGTGATAATCCAGCAGAACGTTTAGGTTATCAACGTGGTGGAATTAGTGAAATACAAAAACACAAGTATGTATACATTATTTTGATTATTATACTTATTTAGTTATATCCAGTGAATTTCATTAAGCAAATTTACATAAATACATAATTTCCTTCAGTAAATTATACATAATTTTCTTTGTTGAATTATACAGAATTTCCTTCATTAAATTATACAAAATTATACAGAATTGTCTTAAGCAAATTATACAGAATTGTCTTAAGCAAATTATACAGAATTGTCTTAAGCAAATTATACAGAATTTCCTTAACCAAATTATACAGAATTTCCTTCTTCAAATTATATAGAATTTCCTTAAGCAAATTATACAGAATTTGCTTCTGCAAATTAAACAGAATTTCCTTCTGCAAATTAAACAGAATTTCCTTAAGCAAATCATACAGAATTTCCTTAAGCAAATCCTACAGAATTTCCTTCTTCAAATTATATAGAATTTCCTTCTTCAAATTATACAGAATTTCCTTCTTCAAATTATACAGAATTTCCTTCTTCAAATTATACAGAATTTCCTTAAGCAAATTATACAGAATTTCCTTAAGCAAATTATACAGAATTTCTTTAAGCAAATTATACAGAATTTCCTTATGCAAATTATACAGAATTTCCTTCTTCAAATTATACAGAATTTCCTTAAGCAAATTATACAGAATTTCCTTAAGCAAATTATACAGAATTTCCTTAAGCAAATTATACAGAATTTCCTTAAGCAAATTATATATAATTTCCTTAAGCAAATTATATATAATTTCCTTAAGCAAATTATACAGAATTTCCTTAAGCAAATTATATGTAATTTCCTTCAGCAAATTATATAGAATTTCCTTCAGCAAATTATATAGAATTTCCTTCAGCAAATTATATAGAATTTCCTTAAGCAAATTATATAGAATTTCCTTAAGCAAATTATACAGAGTTTCCTTCAGCAAATTATACAGAATTTCCTTCTTCAAATTATACAGAATTTCCTTAAGCAAATTATACAGAATTTCCTTAAGCAAATTATACAGAATTTCCTTATGCAAATTATACAGAATTTCCTTATGCAAATTATACAGAATTTCCTTATGCAAATTATACAGAATTTCCTTATGCAAATTATACAGAATTTCCTTCTTCAAATTATACAGAATTTCCTTAAGCAAATTATACAGAATTTCCTTAAGCAAATTATACAGAATTTCCTTAAGCAAATTATATATAATTTCCTTAAGCAAATTATATATAATTTCCTTAAGCAAATTATATATAATTTCCTTAAGCAAATTATACAGAATTTCCTTAAGCAAATTATATGTAATTTCCTTCAGCAAATTATATAGAATTTCCTTCAGCAAATTATATAGAATTTCCTTAAGCAAATTATATAGAATTTCCTTAAGCAAATTATATAGAATTTCCTTAAGCACATTATACAGAATTTCCTTCTACAAATTATACAGAATTTCTTTGTTGAAAGTTACACAGAATTATCCAATAAATACAATCATTGATGGTTAGTTTAAGATTTTCCAAGTTAATTTTTTATTTACTATAGTTAGCCTTTGAATAAATGGATTAAATGCCTCATTAAATAATACGATGTCCTTAAAATTATATTCTCCTACAGTGATTTTGGCCAAAAAATAATAGTGTTAAATAAAATTATTTTCTTTATAGATTATATTTTTAAATTATAAAATACTATTTTAATTATATTTTTTTTAATTTCACATTTACATTCTGAAGTTAATAATTGTTGAAATAACTAAAATAATTAAATAAATAAATAAATAAATAAATAATATTCGGTTCACAGATGGTTTGATGGATTCTATTGGGAAGGTTTAAGAAATCATACGTTAACACCACCGATTTTACCCGCTGTTAAATCGGCAACAGATACAGCCAATTTTGATGATTATCCACCGGATCCCGAGGGACCGCCACCCGATGACAATACCGGGTGGGATAAGGATTTTTAGAAAAAAAAAACAATGCATGCAAAAAATCAACTTTAAAAAAAATAAATAGATTATATAGTTTATTGTTTAGTATAAGAAGAAGAAGAAGAAGAAGAAGAAAATGAAAATGCAACGCGGAATAAGAAGAAACAAAATTTTTTTTTGAAGAAACATTAATTAATTATAAGGGCAATCGTCAATCAGCAGATCACAGTTCAAGAGTGATGAATGAATATAATAATTTATAGATCATACAGTCAACAGAACTGTTTCGCCAGCACACCCCATAACATAACAACGAGAACAATTAAAAAAAATAATACAAAAGTAAAGAAAAAAATTGATTATTTTTCTTATTATTTTTTTTTTATCTTAATTTCTTAATATTATATTATAGATATTTCTTTTTAATATTTTTTATGTTTTCTTCTAAAAATGTTACTTCTTAAAAAAATTTTCTTTTTATTTTAATTCTATTGTAGTTATTATTAATTTTCTATGTTATTGTTTTTCTTTTTTTTTTTTTATTTTTTATTATTTTTATTTCAGTGTATGAAAATTGTGTTGTGATGGATATGTGAAATGAAAATGTGTGTGCGTGTTTTTTTTTTTTTTTTATTAATATTATTATAATATATATATATATAAAAGTTTATTTTTTATTAAAAAATTTAAATTAATTACATGAAAAAAAAGAAGAGAAACAAAAGATAATAAATTGCTATTAAAATGTTAGAAAAAAATCATCTTTTTTTGTTTATAAAAAAACATAACAAAATTTGATAAAAAAAATAATTAAAAAAAATACACCAACAATGCAAAAAGAACAAAAAACCAAATGACGATAAAATTACAATAGTTTTGAATGTGCTTTTCTGAAAACATTGAAACATTAAAATAAATACCAACAATAAAATATATTTAAAGCAAAAACAAAAAAATAAAAAACGACGATAAAATTACGGTTTATTTTGTATGTACCTTTCTGAAAACATAGGAATATTAAAATACACGAACAATATATTATATATATATAATACAAAAAAAATGAAAACGACGATAAAATTACGGTTAATCTTATATGTACCTTTCTGAAAACATAGGGACATTAAAATACACGAACAATATATTATATATATATAATATGATACGAAAAAAAATGAAAACGACGATAAAATTACAGTTAGTTTTGTATGTACCTTTCTGAAAACATTTGTCTTTTTATTAGTTATTCTTTTATTGTAGATAGTTGTGTTGTTTTTAGTGTGTAAAAATCGCGTGTTTGTCTTTTTTTATTTAATTTAATTTAATAATTATTTAATATTATTAAATGTTTAATAAATTCATCTTATACGTAGTTCCTGTGATAAAAATGTATTTTCCAATCTACCAAATAATGGATAACCAAAACGTACATGTATCAGAATCTTATAGATGTTTGATGAAATTAAAAAAAAAAAAGAAGAAAATTTGATTGGCATTCACGAAATTAATTTCAATGACGGGTCAAACTACGGGTGTTTTAAATATAATAATTATAAAAGAAAATTCTAAATTCTAATTGAACGAAAATATTTAATTAATTATTTGTCAGTCATAAATATTAACCATCTTTGAAAGGGGCATTTATTAAGTAAGTGGTTGAATTTTTGTTTTATTGATTTTTGTTTCGTTACGAATTATTTCTATATAATACATTATAGAACATTTTCTATTCATTTGTTTTTTAATTTTTTGCATATATATAAGATTATTGTTAAGCGGTAGTAAAATCATTTTCATGTATAATAAAAATAATTCGTAAAAGAACAAAAATTGAAATCAACAAAAGAGTTAAACATTTTTTTTTTTTAATCTCCGCATATATTCCTTATTCTATTTTTTAATTATTATTATTTTATTTTTTTGTGTTGGTTTGCCATATCAAATTTTATGAATGAATTAGAAGAAGAGTTTATCAATAATCTGAAATAAAAATGAAGATCTCAAATCAATTCGGAAGATATTTAATGCCAAAAATTGAATTAAAAAAAAACCGAATAAGAAGAAGTACAAATTTTTGGCAATTATAACAATGTCAAAATGATCATTTCTCTTGATAACTATTACTATTACATTACATTTTTCATCGTCATTCAATACGTGTTCATTCAATATAATGGATCAATTTAGGAAGTTTTGTACGTTTAGGAACTATCAACATCGCATCTTTACCATCACCACCACGACCATCACCACCAGTATTTTATCAGGTATGTAAATATATTTTATTCATTTTTTTTCCACCATTATACAAATCACATATTCTATATATATTATTTTTATTAAATATTTTATATACAAAATTATATGTAAATTAAAACTCTCCCATATGAAACGCTATTTAAAATACTATAAATTAATTTTGATACTATTTAAAATATAATTAATAATTATTTAGAAATATTATTAAATTTAAATATAAATATTTAGTATATAAGATCAAATAAGACAAATGAAATTCGCATAATACAAAACTTATTGAAAATTTAACGAATTGATGAAATTTTCCATATAAAATACTTTAAAAATCATTTTATACTTCAATTCTGACCTGAAATCCGTCCAAGAAAATCACATACAATATTTTGTCAAAGAATTTTTAAGAAATCTCATTCAGAAATTGTTATGGTAATATTTTTCATTTTCAATATACATTGAAAATCTAGTAATTCTTGGAAAATTCTCAATTTTGATAACATCCTTCCAAAGAAACCTTATCGAATATTTCACAGATATCATTTAAAACGTATTATAAATATCGTAGTCGATTTTCAAAACGATTAATTAACCAATTTTTAAAGAATCGAAATCAATATTGGAATTGATATTAGTTTTCATATGAATTTCTATCATGATTTGTTTTAATCAGAATTCACTGTACTTTTTGTTTATTCCTGATCAAATGAAAATCACGTCTATTCATTTAAAATACTATTTAAGATAAGATGAGACAATAAGGAAAAGAAAATCTATCTTATATCCTCCCCCAGGTGAAAATTAAATTATTTAATACACAGCAGATTTTTTTTTTTTTTATAAATATATTTTATGTATTTTAAGTTTATTATAACTCTTTCATTTATTTATTTTATATATTTTTACATAATTTTGTCATTTCATTCTTCAATAATATAATATTTCTTTTACCTCTCTCTCTTTTTTTTTTTTTTTTTTTTTGTATATATATCTTTAACATTTAATTTCATAATAAACTTAAAGGAAAAAACATTTGTAATTTCTTATTGTAATTATAAAATAAACTTGAGGTATTTTCTTAAAATTATATAGCATTTTTTGAATACTTTTACTAAAAAAAAAAAATTATAATGTCATAAATATAGAGGCTAATTATAATAATAATAATAATATATTAAATTAAAGTTTTAGAATATATTTGTTTATATATAATATATAATTAATTTTTTTTTAAATTATTTATTCAATTAAAACTAATTAATAAATAATTTTCTTTTTGTAATAAAAATATTCTATTTTAATTTTTTTTCTGTTTTCTTTTTAAAAATTATTATATATTTTTATATACTTATTAAAAAGAAGAAAGAAAAAAAAACTACGTTTATTGTCGTTTTGTGGGTTTTCATTTTAAAAATTTTTAACTATAATTTTTTTTGTTTATTTGTTTTTTATTATTATTATTATTATTATTATTGTTGTGGGATTATTTCAATTATATATATTATTGAATTTTATTTTTCATTGCTTTTCTTCCCTTTTCCATAATTGCTTCATAATCGTTTATATAAATTCAATTATAATTCAAAAGAAAAAAGAAAGTATTTACAATTTTAAATTAAAAATAAATAAATAATTGTATAGGTTAATTATATTTAAAAAAAAAATAAAATAATACTATAATTAACAAAATTTATCACGTTATTATTAATTACTTGTTTTAGTTTTATTTTGTTTAAATTTTAATTTTATTAATAATAATTTTGCATATTTTTGCCGGGTATTATTGAACAATTATGAACTTACGAATTTTGTTATGTTGATCAAATGAAAATTATCTTGATGAGGGAATATTGTGAGTTTGAAAGTATTTAATATTATTTATAAAAATAGGAGTTGCTTTTTGAGTCGTCATATTAATATTGATGTACTTTTAGCAAACAATCAAATATTTAAAAACTTATAATTTTCGTTCAAAAGAAAATCTTTAGCAGATCACTCTGAAAATATATTGAGTAGAAACACTTGAAGAAAAAGAAAAACTATCTTCAAATTTATAGCTCAATAGAAAATTTAAAATTTTTCACATTTTGATTGCAATTAAAACTATTCTTCGTTTTATCAATCAGAGTTCAACAACTTACAAATAATACAAAATAAAAAAAAAAAACAAAACAATTCTTAAAATATATGGTACGACGGAATTCAATATAGATTTTTGTTTGTTGATAAATTATATACCTATATATGTCCTAAAATATAATGAACTGCTACTGCTCTAATACATTTTCCCAGTTTACGGTGGTTTATTATTTTCAATTTTTGGACTAGAGAGTGTAGTTAATGTATTTCCACTGTGTAAAATCGTATAAAATGGTTGTGTTGGATTATTATTTCCATTTCCATTTCCATTCCCGTTCCCATTTCCACCACACTCTGGATCGACATTGTCATTATTACAAATGAATTCATCATTTATTTGTGTATCATCATCGATGATAACACTACTATCGGCAGCCGACGGTATTGTTGGTAAAAATCGTACAGCTAATCGGGGTGGTGAACTAGACAAATCATGATGACATTCTTCTTGTACAGCTTGTTGTCTTACCAATCGTGGCTTGGAATTTGTTGGTTTATTTGTTGTGCCTGCGTGTGTAAGAATATTTTGTTTTGATAAAAAAAGCTTCAAAGTATAAAATTGCATTTTAATGCATATTTACCCGTAATTTGTGGTAATGGAGTTGTACTGCCAGCACTCGATCGTGACATACGAAACGTAGACGTTGATGCGGTTGTTGCGGATGCCGATGAATCATTACGTGAACTCGATAGATTTGAATCTTGTGATGTTTTGCGGGCGACCAACCATGAGGAATGTCGTCGTCGTGAATCCAATATTCGTAAGGGTATACCACAATGATGTGGTGGCGGTGGTCCATGTCGCCATGAATCCGATCGCGATGAACTATAATTTTCACTTGATACTGAACCCGCCCGTTTATATTGTTTCTGTTGTATTTCGGCTATTTGATAGGCATATTGATCGGCATGTATATCACGTCGATTTTCACCGCGTTTAGATTTATTTGTACATATAATGCGATCCCATGTACGTGATAATAATCCTTGTGATGATGATGATGATGACACATTTAATAATTCATGACTATGATTATTATGATGATGATGATGATGATGATTATTGTTATTATTATTATTATTATGATGATGATGATGGTGATGATGATTATGATGATGATTATTGTTATTATTATTGTTATTATGATTACTATTATTATTGTTATTGTGATTATTATTATGTTTATTTTTTATTGGTAAATCTTTATCTAATAATTTGGCACAAGCACATGATGGTTGATGATGTCCACCACCACCACGACCAATGTCCGTTGACGGATGACAGCCACCACGTCCAATATCAATACCTAAACCTCCACCTCCCCCATGACCTCCACCATGACCACCACCTCCACCCATCCCAGTCTGGCCGTGAACTCCAACGCCCACCAATAACGGTGGCATTTCCTTTGATGATCGTTCAGCCAACGAATTTGTATTGCCCGGTGTTTGTCGATTACTGAAATTAGAACTATGCCGACATCTTCCAATGCCACGCGTCACCCTTGATTCTTCAATGGCTTTGCATATCAATACACAATCTTTTTTGAATTGTTTTGTCATTATTGCGTACAAAAAGGGATTACAACATGAATTCAATGGTAACACAAAAACTGTAAACACTTTTGCCTGTTCCAGTGATATTAAATGTAAACCGAAAACGGCGGTTAACGATAGAAAGGCAATCGGTGACCAACATATAAAATCGGTAAACACAAGCAAAGCCATCCGTTTAGCTATTCGCGAATCATTTGAATTCCATGCCTGTGATCCACGAATTGCACAATACATTTTCAAATAACAACCCATTAAGATCAGAAATGCTAAACCATTTATGAACATCAAAAATACAACGTATGTTAAACTGGCCGTTCCCGTTGTCGTCTCAAACGGTAAACATACGGCAAATTTACGATAATCGGATATACCGAATAATGGTAGTAATGCCATACCCAATGCAAATATCCAACCAATAATCATAATGTAACCGGCATGCCTTAACGATAACCGTTTATTTAAATGCATTGCATGAGTTATCGCATAATTACGTTCTAATGTGATGACGGCCAATGTGAACACAGACAATTCTGATGATAAAACGGCTAGAAAACCGGCAATTTGACAACCGACACTCATTTGCCACGGTATTGCATACATCCGAAATTCACCCAATGTTGATGCATCAACAACGGCCAACATTCCCAAATAGATACCCATAAAAAAATCGGCTGCCGCTAAATTACACACCAAAAATCGTGGTACATCCATTTTTGAACGTGAAAATATCAATACAAATACAACTGTACCATTACCGAGCATTGCCAATAGAAATACAACCCATACACCACAACGTAATGTCCACCAATCGAATAAATCTTGACACGGTAAAAATGGTCCGGGAGTGGGTAAACACTGAACGGTATTCGATACAATTTCATTTATTGCCTCATCCATCATTCCGGCACCGTTCAATAGCGATCGCGTTGGATTCGTTTCCTCCTCAAAGTATTCCTCAACGTACGTTGGTAAATTCCCCGGATATGTAAAATCTTGTCCAAATGAATCCCATAAATCATTTATTTGACTACCAAATTTTTTACTTAAATTATCTATATAATTAATTATAAAATACAAAATATATATCAATGTAAAATATAAATACTATATGAGAATATATATATACTTACGTAATTGTGGCCAAATATCTGTTAAACTGCTATTCCATAAACTCATATCAAATTCATTATCGGTTGGAAATAGAACGGCCTCCTGTAATGGTGGTTGTTTAGATGTTTGTCGCATTGTTATCAATGGTAAAAATGGACAACAATGATAGGCATACGATAAGATTAACGTTTGAATGCGAGGAAATGTTTCTGGTGGTGGAAATTCCCTTAATTTTGGATTGTTAAATGTTTTCAAATGTAATATACGATGTAATCCAGATTTTGGCATTGTTGGAAATATATTATTACCTAAATTTCTGTTTAGTATAAAGATAAATGCAAAACGATGTATATTTATAATATTTTGTCGCATCTCCTATTTTATTTTATTTATATATTATATTAAAAAAATAATTACAAATCTTCCAGTTGAATGAAACCGGAAAATGAATCTTCTTGTATAAAACCAATTTTATTTCCTTCTAAATCTCTGTAACAAATAATAATAAAACCAATATCAATAAATTAATTATGTTATATAACAATATTTTTAATGAATTTTGAATCAATGAGTCTTAAACAATAAATCAATGACTTATGGAGTAATACAGGATTTTCTCTAGAAAAGGATACAGAATTTTCCGTGGAAAATTACATAGAACTTTCTATGGAAAATTACATAGAACTTTCTATGGAAAATTACATAGAACTTTCTATGGAAAATTACATAGAATTTCCTTAGGAAAACCAAATAGCATTTCCTTAGGAAATTCTACAAAATTTCATCAGGAAATTATTCAGAACTTCCTTAGGAAATTATACAGAACTTACACAGGGAAAAATTTAGGCTTTCATGTTCAATTTTGTATAAATTTGGGTTTATTCTCTATTAATTCAATATTTTTATTATGTACAATATAATAAAAAATATTATTTAATTTAATTATACACTTACAATAATTGTATTTTCGGTATCCCATAAAATGCATCATATGGTATTGATTCAATTTCATTATATGATAATAATAAATCATGTAATTGTCCTAATCCACGAAATGGTTTACCATGTAATGAATCAATACGATTTCCCGATAGATCTCTGCATAAACAAAAACATGCATTTATTATTGTCATTATTATTATCTTTTTAAATAAAATTCAATATATATATTATATAATTACAATATTCTTAAATCACGACAATTATTTAAATCCGGAATCGTTCGTAATTTATTTGATTTTAATTCTCTTTTCAAATTCAAATATGAAAAAGTAAAATAAATTATAGTTTATATTCAAAAAATAAAAGCAAACAAATATTTTTATATATTCACTATACTTACAAACTTCGTAATCTTGGTATATTATTACATAAATCATTTGGTATATTCGTTAATTTAGCTCTATCAACACGTAATATTTCTAATGCTGTACAACCTTCTAATGATGGTAAATCTTTTAAATTTCTAGCATCCGATAAGATTCTAATAAAATGAAATAAAAATTATAAACGCCAAGACAAAGTCAATAAACATATTATATAAAAAAAAAAAAACAAATAAATAAAAAACATACAATTTTCTTAAACGTGCCATATTTTGAAATGCTGATGCTTTGATTGCCATCAATGGATTTGCCCGTAAATCAAGTGTTATTAAATTTTTTGGTAATTCATTTTTTGATATCCATTTAATTTTATTGCCTCCAAGGAATCTAATTGTAAATTATTTAATTGATTTAATTCAAAAAAATGTGAAAAATATTAATTTTCCAATATAAAAGTCGGCATATAATTTTCAAAAAAGATATATAATTTTCTTTAATTATAATTTTTCAATTAAAATCCCATCTAAATCAACTCTCTTTATAATTCGATGTTGTTTCTTTTTTCTTTTTTGATTGTTTATTTTATCTATAACTTAAATTTTAATGTACTTATATCGTCGTCGACGTCGTCGTCTTCATTGAAAACGTATATACATAATAAAATGTAATTTAATTTATAAGTTACATGTTTTTGATTCTTTTCTTAATACTATATCGCTATATCGCTATATGTGTATTTATAAAATGTTCATTTCCAATAGAGAATATAGTACACAAATTACATCAATATACATATTATTATATTGTATATAAATAAAATACTTACAATTCTTGAAGATGTATTAATTGATCCAATCCAACAGGCATTGAACTTAGTAAATTTTCTTCAAGATCTCTACATATATATATATATATAAGTAAAATAAAGAAAAACAAAACAATAAAAGAAATTACACTCATTCGTAATGTGATTTAAAAAAATAAAAAGGAATTAAAATTAAATGAAAATCAATTTATATTATAATATAATAATATAATATAAATAATTTTCAGACATTTTCACAATGTTTGGGTATATTTTTATTGGTTTTTTTTTTGTTTTTGGTTTGTAGATAATCAATTATTTTTTTATATATACAAAAATTACTACAGTGTTAATTAAAAATTCAAATATATTATATTTATTCAATATAAACAATTCACATTTTGATTGTTTTACAAAATAATTATATATTAAATTGTGTTTGCGTGTGTGTTATGGTTTTGCATTGAGAACATTAAAAAAAGAAGTTCCAATTTTTATATATAAACAAAATTAAATAAATTTAAATTATTGCGATTGAAAATGTTTAAGAAAATGTATATATAAACATTTGTCGGCGGTTCTGTCTATATTAACATAACCGTGCCGCATAAAATTTAAATTTAATTATTTATATTTAAAAAAATCGATTGACATTTAGACATTGTAAAATATTTAAATATTTTGGTATATTAAATGAATTTTTTGGGTGTATTTTTTGATTATAAATTATTTATATTATTTTACAATCAAAAAATATAGCATCGAAAATCTCACCAACACTAACAGATTAAGTTAGAAATAAGTTATTTATTAATAGTTAAATTATTTAAGTTTGATTTTAAATTAATTAGTTATTTAAGAAATTAATAGAGGTTTAAGTGATGATTTCGTATGATAAATTAATGAATAATCATTGACATCCGCAACCACATAAAACCACATAATTTTAGAAACAAAATCAAAATGATAAGGGGAAATTTTTGCATTATGTTTTTTTTTATAAATATTTTACAATCAAAAGTTTCAAAACAATGATTTTCTAATACATTTATTAAACCATATATGAATCAAATGGAAGATTTTCTTTAAACATTTTAAGATTTCTAATGAAAAACTAAAGATTTAATTATTTAGAAACTTATATGCATTCAATTCATATCAGTTTTATGCATCCGATTGCAATTTATTAAGATGGTTTAATATAAATAACTAATCATAATTTTGTATCCCAGTGCTTAATCAATACGATTTAAATAAAAAGATTTTCCTTAATCGTTTTAAGATTGTTTATGAAAAAATTAAAGATTTAATTACTTTAAAAATTGATGCATTAAATTCATAACAATTTTAGGTATCAAGTCTTCATTTTTCAACCTCATCTGTATCTATAAAAGCAACTTTCAAATACAACTATAATTACTTTAGTCTTTATAGTCATATACGATGATTATTTTAACTTTTCAATTTTCTTATATAATTTTCTTACTGTTTTCCCAAAACTTTCCTTTTGATTTTTCTTTCCCATTTTCATTCATTTATTTTAAATTATTAATATTAAGATAAAAAACAAAAAAATTGGAAATAACATAATCGAATTCTATAATAATCAAATTCCTCAACAGAGAATTCAGTCTATCGTTGAAACTTACATAAGATAAAAAGGAAAAAAATATATTACCAAAACTACAATTTTTTTTTGTAATTGTGATTTTTTCTTGTTATATTTTTTTCACTTTTTATCTTATGTAAGTTTCAACGATAGAAATTTACAGTTATAATTGGATGTAGAGCGGGTATCCCCCCCGCATGGATACCCGAGAATATATATACACCAACCATACGGGCAAAAACGCCCGTACCGTCAATGTATATATAAACTTTGGGGAGGGTTCATCGTTGAATGATAGGCATCCTGTGACCAGCATAGGAGGTCTTCGTGGCACCAGTGCGCACGCAGAAATGGAAATCAAACGACCATGACCCTCCCTAATTAAAAGCAAATCTCACATGTAATTTTTTTACATGTGAGATATATTTTGTGTGTTTGAAAATCGGCGGCATCGCTACCAATTCGACCATACGTTCATTTTAAGAAATATATGCTTAACTTTTGTTCACATATCCTTTAACATATATACATAATTCTTATGAAAAAATGTGATGGATAAATGATAAATAATTAAATATTTTATAATATAATAATTAAATTTAAATTTATATAAAAAAAAAAAAATAATAAAAAAAAAAAAAATTAATTAAATTTATTGGTTTTGAACCTATGATCTTCAAAACATATAAAAAAAAATAGTACATTCATGTATACGTTTCAAATTTACATAGGCACATGTATGCCAATATATATATATGGTTTGAATGGTAATTAAAAATGATCACTTTGAACAACCTTCGCACAAACGTGAACATAGTTTTCTTATTACATATGAATTTCTTTCTGGTACTAAGAGTGAATGGAAAATATCAAACAAATAAATTATATTTAAAATTTTCCTTTATTAGAACAACAGACATCACTTCATCAAACAAATATATACTCATATACAATGATATGAGTATATATTTGTATTTATTGTTGTTATATATTTATGGTATCAGCAGCATTATATGAATGCAAGAAGATATACGCATCTATTATACACATTATTCTATTTTATATAAAATTAAATACGGTAAATTTACGGTACTTTATTTTATTTTATTTTTTCGTCTGCATCAACATCATCAATTTATTTTGTAATATTTTTATTCGTAAAATTTCTATCAATTTGTATTGAAGTAAATTTTGTGCGTCGCTTTTAAATTGTATATTAATTATTATTTTTTTTTTTTTGTATATTTTTTTAAGTTAATTATTTCATTTTCTTTAAAAGAAATGCTGAGTTTTCCAAAAAATTTAATTAGTTTTATAAATTATAGCTTATATATAGTTTTAAGGCATAAGGAATATTTTTCGTCATGGATTAATGCAAAAAATATAATCCACAAACATCTATACAACAAAATTTTCTTTATTCAACATCATCATTTTTTAACGCAGTTGCTTGTCTTTCATACAAACTGCATTCACAGTTTGAAATATTTAACATTTAATTTAAACACATAATTATTTAACATTTAATTTAATTGAAATACTTATTAGTGTGATTGTTGTTGTTCTTTGTTATAGAATTTAATTTTATTATATAAAATAGTATTAATTGTATATCCTTAGATCCTTAAATCCTTTAAGAACTCTGATTCCTGAAATAATTTTATTATTTTTTTTGCTTTATTATTTTTATATGAAAATTGCATTCTTTTTTCTTTCAATTTTCAGGTTAGTATTATTTTATCAGTATATATTAGATGTAATAAGGTTAAAATTAAATGGAAAATTTCAATAAAATATATCCAAAATTGTATCACTTTGAAATAATAAGCTAAATATAAATAATAATATATATTGTTGGAGGAATTATTTTTATGATGAAATTAAAAAATATCTGCGAAAATACCATCAACATTTAGCGTACGTTAGAAATAAGTTGTTTAATAATTAAGCTCTTTAAGTTTAAGTTTAGTAATTATAGTTATTTAAGTATTAGGATAATTTATTAGGATAATTTAATATAAATAACTAATTTATAATAATAATTTTGTAAAACATTAGATAAACAATGATATATGAAAAGTTTTCCTTAATCATTTTAAGATTGTATTTGAAAATCTAAAGATTTAATTATTTTGAAACTTATGCATTCAATTCATATCAGTTTTATGTATTCGATTGCAATTTATTAAGATAATTTAATATAAATAACTAATTTATAATAATTATTTTGTAAAACATAGGTTAAACAATAATATATGAAAAGTTTTCCTTAATCATTTTAAGATTGTATTTGAAAATCTAAAGATTTAATTATTTTGAAACTTATGCATTCAATTCATATCAGTTTTATGTATTCGATTGCAATTTATTAAGATAATTTAATATAAATAACTAATTTATAATAATTATTTTGTAAAACATTAGTTAAACAATAATATGGAAAGTTTTCCTTAATCATTTTAAGATTGTATTTGAAAATCTAAAGATTTAACAATTTGGAAACTTATGCATTCAATTCATATCAGTTTTATGTATCCGATTGCAATTTATTAGGATAATTTATAATATTAATTTTGTAAAACATTAGTTAAACAATAATATGGAAAGTTTTCCTTAATCATTTTAAGATTGTATTTGAAAATCTAAAAATTTTATTACTTTGAAACTTATCCATTCAATTCATATCAGTTTTATGTATCCGATTGCAATTTATTTGGATAATTTAATATAAATAACTAATTTATAATAATTATTTTGTAAAACATAGGTTAAACAATAATATATGAAAAGTTTTCCTTAATCATTTTAAGATTGTATTTGAAAATCTAAAGATTTAATTATTTTGAAACTTATGCATTCAATTCATATCAGTTTTATGTATTCGATTGCAATTTATTAAGATAATTTAATATAAATAACTAATTTATAATAATTATTTTGTAAAACATTAGTTAAACAATAATATGGAAAGTTTTCCTTAATCATTTTAAGATTGTATTTGAAAATCTAAAGATTTAACAATTTGGAAACTTATGCATTCAATTCATATCAGTTTTATGTATCCGATTGCAATTTATTAGGATAATTTATAATATTAATTTTGTAAAACATTAGTTAAACAATAATATGGAAAGTTTTCCTTAATCATTTTAAGATTGTATTTGAAAATCTAAAGATTTTATTACTTTGAAACTTATCCATTCAATTCATATCAGTTTTATGTATCCGATTGCAATTTATTTGGATAATTTAATATAAATAACTAATTTATAATAATTATTTTGTAAAACATTAGTTAAACAATGATATGGAAAGTTTTCTTTAATCATTTTAAAATTGTATCTGAAAATCTAAAGATTTAACAATTTGGAAACTTATGCATTCAATTCATATCAGTTTTATGTATCCGATTGCAATTTATTGGGATAATTTATAATAATAATTTTGTAAAACATTAGTTAAACAATAATATATGAAAAGTTTTCCTTAATCATTTTAAAATTGTATTTGAAAATCTAAAGATTTAATTATTTTGAAACTTATACATTCAATTTATATCCGTGAAGAGACCTTTTATATTACGTGTATAAAAGAATTGATTATCTGAACAATCGGTTACGAAATTCCTTCCGTTTTAATATATCACAAAATTCAACTAATGTTTTCGTCTTGAAAATTCGAATTTTATTTATGAAAACACCGATTTTTTATCATTTAAAACTGCTTATATTCAAATAATCAATCTGTTTAAAGGAAAAACTATAAAATAAATTTCAATTTTCACTTAGAAATTGGAAAAATTAATATGAAACATTCGGTACTATATATTTTGTTATATATAAAAGAGGAAATATTTTTTATGTCACAACTAAATCATTCCAGTTTTTAGTAACATAATAATATATCATTAACTAAAATTAAAAAATTTAATGGTATTTTAAGGAATTAATCCTTCAGGATTTAATATAAGATCTCCCAGGCATAATAAACATACAACATACAAAATTACATACACACATTTCAATTTATCATTTGAAAAAAATATTAAAGTTCATCGCACTTCGATATACTACGGACATACAAAAGCAATCATCAAAACACCATCCAAAAACTCACACAAATTTTTTTGATAATGAATTTTTGTTGCCTTTGTATTTAGAGAGATATATGCGATTATAGCATTGGAACTCACACCACATCAATAATTAAAATTTACTTTATTATATTAAAACAACACACATCACTATCATCAAACAAGTACTCATATCATATAGTGTATATAATAGAATAATGCAGGCAAACATATTATATATAAAAACACGATTATTCTAGTTTATATAAAATCATATACGGTAAATTTGCGGTATTTTATTTTTTTTCTCGTGTGCACCAACTGATGTGTGATGTATTTCAATATATTTATTTGTAAAATTTCTATCAAATTGTGTTGAAGTAAATTTTGTGCGTCGCTTTTAAATTGAATTTTAATTATTATTTTTTTTTTTTTTTAGTATATTTTTAAGTTTGTTATTTCATTTTCTTTTAAAAAATGTGAAGGTTTCCAAATAAATTTAATTAGTATAGTTTTTCTTAAGTATATAGTTTAAATTTTAAGGCATTTCTGGCAAAAAAAATAATTCAATTTCGTATAGTTTTTTTTTCCTATTTTTTTTATATATAGTTTATGAAAAATGAAAAAAAAAAATACCGGTGTATTTAATTTGATATATTCAATACCAAATTGTATGTGTTTCTATAAATATTTTTTTTATTGTTGTTGGTAGAAAAATTGTTGTTTTTGTTTATAATTTTTTTTTCTTTAATCATTTAATGGTTATGGAAAATTTTAAATTTTGCTGATTACAATTGCTATGATGATTTGTGTATCCAAAATGTATTTCACTATACATTTATCATGAATTTATAAATATTCCCTCAGGTATAGTCTTATCATCGTATAAATCATAAATCACAATCATACAATAATTTTGATATTAATATATATAAGAAAACCCCTTTGCATATTATATTAAATTTCAATTTATAATTAACAACATTATTTTTATTTTTTTATCTATTTTCAGGTATGTCTGATTTATTTCTGCACACTTTTTAATAACAAATTCTAACATTAATTGGTGAGTGAGTTTATACATTTTTTTTTATTGTATTTCATTAAAGTAATTATACAAAAATACAAATTGTCATTTCATGTTTAAATTTAAAATTAAATATATATTCAATAATTTAATTAATTATTTATAGAAATAGATGAAATAAAAAAAAATCCAAATTAATATATTTAAAAAGTAATCGTATCGTTTATTATTCAAAGTGATGAACAAATTCAATGCACTTGTACATAATTTTCATATCATTAATTAATCTCCAGGAAATTTCATATATACTAATATATGATAGTCCATAAATTGGTATTACTAAACTATGATGTAATGGTGGACTTAACCCAAATATGGGGCTATCATTTCACTTGGGTGAGGAGATGCGTATTTCCGGGTTGGGTTCGGATATTTATATTTATTCAAAATGAAAATATTACTTTATATTTCTAATTTATTCGAATTTTCCTCAAATCAAACATATTATTTATCAATTTTAATATGAAATTCCCTCGTTAAAGTCAATATTAAATTCATAACATTTTTTATTTTATATTCATTATCTTTAGGTGTTCATCACTTATTTATATATATAATAAACGTACGATTACATTTTTGAAATTTAGTGTTTAATAAGCTTTTATAATTGTAATTACAAAATAAGATGATTTTGACAAATCAATTTTTGTGTATTACTTTAAAGAATACAAACCCCACATGTTCATGGTAGATTACATTATCTTTTTGTATCATTTTGACATTATATTCAATTGTTTTTACATTCTACGAATTACAATCTATATTCAATAAATATTTTTTAATTAAAACACACCAAATATACCATAATAATATTTGTTATTAATTTAGATTTGTTTGAAAATCAATTGAAATTTAATTTAATATAAAAAAAACATCATAACTTAAATTAAACGTTTTTAATAATCAATTTAAAAGATACATTAAAGGATAACTATATGACTATTTTAGCTATACTAATTTTAATAAAATTAACAATACTAAAACAAATATTTAACAATTATTAATATAGTAATTTAGTAATACTAACAAAAATATCATTCTTCCAAATCTACCATGAACAAAATTATTTTACTAATACAATTTATTATATTATTAAATTTTACATAAATAAATTTTGAAATAATTCATGTGTCCTTTTTATCCTTTAACCCAAAATACAAAAAGTAATTGAAAGTGGTCTGTTCCATTTAATGAACTGATTACTTATCAATACTTTATCCTTATACATCACATTGTCATTCGGACTTGCCGCTCAGCGATTTATGTCTGAGTGGGGAGCCAAATGCTTTGTACATATCCCATATCCAGGGAGTAATTGGGTCAAGCCCTCTAGTCCTTCAGCGGACCGACTACGCGCCAATTACTTCATCCCATCCAATAGCTCTGGTCTGTTTGAGGACCCCCCAAAAAAATAAAATTCATCGTTTTTATATTTTTATTGGGCTTGTTAGGGTAGTTTTTATAATTTTTATTTTTAAGTAATTTATTTTTTTTTTACTAATATTAGTATTAATTTTTTATTAATATTTATTTTAACTTGAAAATGTATTTATCCACTTAACTTTTATACAGGTACCTACTTTATATTTGTTATATATTAGAAGAAAAAACTAAAAACTCATCCTTATTGGATACAATTTTCTTATTGATGGTATTTCTGTCTGTTGTTATTTATTCTTATAATTTATTCTTATTCAGAAAAGTTTTATAAAAGATCATTATTATTATTATGGGAAATTTTTATAAAATTGAAACTTCTTTAGAATGTCTTTTGCTATTCGCTATTTTAGGAGATACTTTAGATTCTATTTTAAATTGTATAGTAAAAATATTTATTATATAATGTGTCTGATAACAGATCATCTTCAAAAACAAGAATATAGAATTTTAATTTAATCAAATAATACTTTAAAATACTTACAATATTTTTAATTGTGTTAAATTGCTAATGGCACCATATTCAATTTCTGATATTCTATTTCGTTTTAAAAATCTAATTTTTTACAAGAAGAAAAAAATCAAAATAATAATAATAATTAGTAAACTTACCAATAATATAAGCTGTGTTTAATTACTTAATAAAAAATGTAAAACTTACAAATAATGTAAACGTTCCGTAAATGGAAAATCACCAGCTTGAATGTGTTTTAATTGATTACTACCCATGTTTCTATATTTTATATTAAAATAGATTTTGTTAATTTAATAATTTTGTTTATAAATTTGCAATTTAAGTTTTAAAAACATGATACACACTCAAAACGTAAAAACAATTATATAAAAAGTAATAAATACAATAATAGGGAAGAAAAATGAAATGCAAAAACAAGCAAATTTGTATTACATACATATATATATATAATGATATAAAAAGGACACAAATCGCATACGCAAAAAATAGGGAATCAAAATAGGGTATAAAAACAAAAATTTTATATACACATTAGGAAGAAAACATACAAAACATATTAGTTAGTATATAGTATATATAGATAGATACCTCAATATCTATTTAAATTAAAATTTAATTATTATTGAATAAACATAAATAACTCTATCTAACTCTATAATATTATACAAATATACAGTATACATAAAAAAAATAATTATATATTAAATATCCTTTGATCACATAATAGACATTATAATATATAGGTATATTCTAAGTTCGCTATCAGTTTCCCGTGTACGTGTAAGTATGATTTAAAAACAGGCTTTTTGAAATTCAATAAAAATATGGCATTATTTCACTTTAATTATGGCATTATTTCATTTCATTTTTCAAGATTTTCGAATTACATACTTTAATAATCATTTCATTTATTGTTTATTTCTTTCTACAAAACAAACCAAATGCAGTTCCCAAACAAACGAATGGTTTAGTTGCTTATTAAAATCACCTTTAGATAAAAATAGCCTTTAGAAAAATGAAATGCAAAACGAACTTGAAATGTATTCGCATTTTTTTGAAAACCTTTATTCAATGTCTTAAATGTCTAAAACCAATAAATTATTTATCAGATTAACAGATTAAATGTTCATATAATTTTATAATCCTTGGGAGTTTTCAATACAAGAGAATTTTTTAACAAATATACATATCGTAACTGGAAACTTAACGAGCCTGTCCGTATAATAACTTGAAGAAAATTAAATTAATATATAGCGAACAGTTTTTCTTCTTCTTTTAAACGTTATCCTTTTTAAAAAAAAAACTTTTTTAAATTATAATAAGGATCATTAGATATTAATTATTTTTTTTTTTTTGATATACTGAATATTCCAATAATATCAATATCTCTTATGTATTTCTGGCAAAACATTCAATTTATAATCTTTTTTGTATGATTGAGGGTGGGAGTATTTAATTCATTAATGTATATAAAAAATAAATTAAATAAAATCAAACAATTAGTAAATTAACATTTTCAACTAATTAACTAATTATATTTTTCCTCTATATATGTATTTAAATTTTTCCAATATTTTTCCGCGAATTCTATTCAATATATTACTCTAAAATTGTATTTTTTACAGAAAATAGAATAACTCTATATAACTAAAAATAAACGATGCATTGAATTGAAAATTTAAAATAATTCTTTCTGAAAACAACAATTTTTTTTTGTTTTTCATATTTTCTCATTCATTTTTTAAAACAAATTCTTTTCATTTAATTGAAAGATTTTCATTTCATTTTTTTTTATATATCAATCAATTTTCCTCTTGTCAAGACACTGCTGATATACATTAATAAATAATAATCGCAGAAAGCATTAATTTTATTATCTAAAAAATCACGATTTAAGGGAAATAATGATTTTAAAAAGGGAAAATATAAAACGGAAAATAAATAAATATTAATAATCTAAATAAAACATTAAAGGGTTTATATAAAAACAATTAATTATTTTGTATAATTTTTTAAATGCATATATTCAAGACCATTATTATTAGGTAAAAAAACAAAAAAAAAACATTAATAAAAATAGGAGCAAGGGTTTTCAATATAATATTATTATTATTATTAATATTTATCATTTTTAAGTTGCTCACAATACTTCTAACGATGGAAGTCCTTGTAATACATCACTTGGTATTGTTTCTAATGAATTTCCTTCAAGACGTAATGTACGTATATGTTGTAAATTTCCAAAATTTACATTATCCAAATGAAGTAAATCATTACCGTCTAATTGTCTAAATATATAAATATTATTTATACATACATTCATCATTCATTGATTTTGTATTCATGTATATATATATATATATATATATATATATAATAGACATCGATAATTAATTAATTAAAAATTCTTTTTTTTTATTATTTATATCCTTTAAACGATTGTTAAATAAAAGCTTCATCAATTTTATGGTCTTTTCAAATTGAATTTTTTTTTTGAAATTTATTTTTTTTTACATTATATCGAATTATATTATATAGAATTTTATTTCGTTCTTTCAATTAATTCTTTTGAGAAGCTTCTTTTTTTCTTCTTTTGAAGATTATCACCTGATTGTTTATACCATATATCAATATACCAGATATACTTACAATGTTTGTAGTCCAATTAAAAGTTTTAGAGCTTCATCGGGAACAACACTTAAACCGGCATTATGTAATGATATACGTTTTAATTTCTCTAATCCATAAAATGTATCTGGTTCAATTTTTAACAGCATATTATCTGATAATACTCTATTAACACATATATATATTTAAAATTAAAAATTGTTGTTGAAAAGATTTGAGACTCTATACTAAAAAATTTATTTATTTGGTTAAAGTTTCACCACCATATCAGTGAAATAAAACATAAAACAGAGATTACATTTTTGTTATTCTATATATACATACAAATAAATTTACATTTATGAATATTATATTGTTAATGAATTAATTAATGATATTGTAAACGATTTAATTGTTAAAAATTGACATATATTGTATTTTTTTTTTTTTGAAAAACAAAAATGCACATTTTCTTTACACTTTATACCGATGCGCTTTTATATTTATATATTAATTACTATATTGCTTTAAAATTATAATTATATGATTTTATTTGACATTTTATATACTTACAATTCTTCTAATTTTGTATTTTGAATAAATGCCTTACTTGGCAATTGTGTTATATTATTATTACCAAGATCTCTGTAAAAATGATTAAATTAAATATAAAATTTATTAGATTTTTTTTTTGTGATTTATTTAAAATAAGATCTTCAATCTAAATTCCTTAAAATGTTCAGAAGAATTAAAAAAAAGATTGAATAAATAAAGTATTTTGCAAGCTACAAATTTATTTTAACTAAATGAATTGCTATACAATTACTGAATACGTGGGGTGTTTAAAAGATTAGAATTTTTTCTTTTGATACTTTAAATACTTATAAGGGTTTAATATACAAAGACTATTAGATATTTTACAGTGAAGATTGCCGATAAAGACTGAATAATGAAATTTCGAATGACAAAGAATTATTAATTGTGTTTCCCATAAATATTCTATCACAAAACTCACTGAATTGAATGAATGTTATCTTAAATGTTAAGAATGAATGAAGTATTTTAAAGAATTAGTATTATTTTCAACTACAACAAACTCTCCTTAATGTGCGAACTTATAAACAAATCCATTACTGAATGAATGGTTTCAAAAATCATTGTTTTTTTTTTTCAATAGGTATTAGTAGAACAATTATTCCAAATCTTTAAGTTAGAATTAACAATTTAAAACTGAAAATGGTTATATTTTTTGATATAGGTATTTAAATATAATTTATTACAAATAAACGAGTACAATGGTCTAGATAAAATACGATTGTCCATTCTGTTTTTTTTATTTTTATGTAAATACAATACATTTTGAAAAGTTATTTTTGGCGTCAATATATACATCAAAAAACTTTAGAATGAATGCAAACGTCATATATATATATGGTAGTATAATATAATTTGTAAATCGATTATAAAATATCCATTCAAAATATCCTTCATGTACGTATATATATATATATATATACAAATTATACTAAAAATATGCATATATGCAATGAAAATATTTACTATATACATTTCGATTTATATATAAATATAAAATAGTTATAGATACATGTATACGGGATATAAAACTTAATGTTTATTATTGTATTGTATATAGTTTTCATTTGTCATATACACACAAGCACAACACATATATGGACATTGTTTAATACTTTTCAAAATGCATCATCTCCATCCATATCATAACATTTTATTGAATTGTTTAAGTTTTTATAAAATAATGTCATTTGTTTGTTTTTTTATTCTGAATAGTTTGTTGAAAATGTATTTTATTTTATTTTATGAATTGTTCAATTTTTAATGGGCTATTATTTACCATATTATTATTTTATTTTGTTTTTTTTTTATTATTATTGTTTTATTCTCGTTTATCGAAACTGATTAAATGTTATTTAATACGTATTATATTGAATATGAATTAACATAAAGGAATAAATACAAGTAAAAAAGTGTATATGTAAGATAAGTTTTTTTTTTTTATTAGTTCTATTTATAAACAAAAAAGGATTCTGCAATTGCCAAGGAACAAAATATACATATATATGCATTTAATGGTGTAAAAAAAAACATTTCATATATGTATATAATACAAAAACTGACGCATTCGTAAACACTCCTATAAACAAATTATTTCACATAATCATTAAAAATAATATTATACATTAAACATTATAAATAAAAAAAAATAAGCATATTATCATAAAAAGGAAAATATAAAAAAAAAAAACTGTGCGAGGACATTCTCATCACAAAACGATAGTCGTATAGAAAAATTTATCAAATAACTATTTAGTAAAAACAAAAAATGTCTCTATATATGTAATGGGTTTATGTTTTTGTTATTTTGTAAAAATCATTTATTATTAAAAATGGAAAAGTTGTCCATTTTTAAGAAATAGTACATTTTTTTTTTCCAACTTTGTAATATTATGATGAAAATTATTCATCTTTAATGATATTTAGAAAAAATTTTAATAGTAAAACGTTTCTAATTCTGCAAATGCAAATAAATAAAACCGACGATAAAACCAAGTCGAATTGAAGGTTTTGTAATCTTTATTTCTTCAAAATCTCTACATTGATTCATTCCAATTATATATGTTCATTGGTCTTTGACCTTTTTAATATATATCATAAAGTTCTAGTTAAATGATGTGAACTTAATGATTTGTTGTCAATATCAATAATAAATCATTAAATTTTCCTTTCTGAAGGAATCAAAATTGTTATTGAGTTTTCTTGCAATTTATATACATTTATTTTCTTCTTTTATTTTATATCTGCTTTAAAACATTTCCAATAATTGAGAACTGTAATATATTTGGACATCCTTTCATTCAAAGCTCACATTCATTGATAATTTCCATCATCCTTTGAATATTTTTTTCATTTTATAGACAATTTTTATATATTCCTTTGACCATTTTATTTATTTTATGTATTATTTTCTGCATTAAGAACTCTTTTTTCGTTCATTTATTCAGATGGAAATATTGAATTTTCTATATTTATTAAATTTAAAAGTTTACTATATATGCAGTTTCCCATAATTGAATTATATAATTTGTCGTTTGATGAGATAACTCGAAAAAATTCTATCCTTTTTGGATATTAAAATCAACTATAAGATATAAAACAAAACGATGATTTTAATTATAACAGTTTTGTATAATTGTTAGTATGGAAAAAACATTACATACATTTTATAAAATTATGTTTTAAAGGTTTTGTAAGCTTTATTGATAGAATATTATAGAATATCACAATTGAACATTCATTTTCATTGTATTTTATTGAGAATTAACACTCACTCACTTTAAAACTTTAACAACGTAATTCTTTCAGAGAAAATTCAATTTTCCAAATCAATTTCCCAAAACCTGTACGATTAGACCACTGATAGAAAGCTTTTTTTCAGTAAGAATTCTATAAGAATTCTATAAGATCTCTATTAGAATCAAAGAGCATTGCATAAAATATATAAACAAAGTCATAATGAAAAGTCCAATCATTTGATAAAAATTGTCAATATTCATAGATTTTTCAACTTATTTTGAAAGATTATGATTATGAAAAAATACTAAAGGTTTCCTAACAGCATTTTAATTGTTTTCATAGAAATTTTCCGAGATTTTTCATTTTTAAATAAAAATAAAACGTATTTTATTTTTACGGCCATACGGTCCTACGAGATTTACATCAAATCGGTATTTTTTTTAAATTTATTTAAAAATGACTGCTGATTTTCAATGTTTATTTTCTAAATGAGTTTACCTTATTTGTTTTTAGCAATAGTCAATCGTCTTTTTATTGGACAGAACAATATCCCAATTTCAGATTTGATTCATGGATTTTTCGTCCCTTAAGGACTTTGTTTTCCATTTTATTTACATTACATTTATACCTGTTGAACTTTTGAATACATTTGAATAGAAGGTAGAAATTGTTGCGAAGTTTTAATATGCTTCATTATATACAGCCTAAATTAAGTATAAAGCTGAACTTAACTGATTCCCATGAAAAAGAAAGCGAAATGTTCTCTAATTTATAATATATTTCTTTATAATACAATAATGATAACAGCTAATTTGATGGTATAATATATTTTCCTGTACGATGAAAGTTTTATTTAACAAAAAAAAAAAAAGAAGAAAACTAATACAATATTTTATTTTCATATTTTATTAGAAATAATAAAATATAATTTATTTATATTACTATTTTGGACAAAATGACTTTTTTTTACTATATGATAAGTTTTCTGATATTTGTTTTGGATAAAATCCATAAAAACATGAATTTATTATAAAATGATTGTCGTCGTTTGTTTTTACAATGGAATAGTTTAGTTTTTGGTATTATTATTATTATTATTATCGTATAAGAAATATATCAAACTATAGTTTAAATTTCAGAATTATTGTCTAATTTAAATTCCATTCATATAATTTCGAATTTAATTGAATTTAAAGCATTCATATATAATGGAGATGGATTTTTTATTGGAAATTTTTAACGATTAAGAAAGGTTGTTATTTAGAAAATGTAAATATATTCTTTTATGGAAAAATTTGCTTGAAGACAAATGACAAATGTTAGGATATAATCAAAATTAATTAAAATCAATATCAATTCAAATGTTATTTTTATTTTTCCCTCATAATTTTAATAGAAATTTTAATCTTTTCTATGCATTTTTGGTCATTAAAATTTGTTCAGGAAATGTGTGTCAGGAAATAATAAGATACGAAATAAATTTAATTTAAAAATAACGTAAAACAAATAAACAATTATTATTAATATTATATTAATGAAGTATTCAAGATTTTTATTGTGTAATATCTTATCAAAACTCAATTCGCATTCAGTTGATCCCATTTAAGGTTTCATAATCAAACCATTATACTATACAATCCCATTTATATATTGGAGTTTTCATTAATCATAAATGAAAATTCACCAAAGTAAATTGAAAAATTTTTATTAAAACGTATTAATACCACATTTTGTAATTTAATCGGATAATGACCCCCTTCACGAATGAATATAAAAATCATTTAATTCAATATATATGTATATGAGATGAGATATTTTATGTACTATATTTTTAAATTATTATATATTATGATACTCATTAAACACTATATATATATATAAATCCATCATCACTTTATTACCTCAATCTATATATTTAACGGGCACGTCAAATATATATAAAAAAATAAAATAAAATAAATAATATCTATAAGTACATTCATTCATTCATTCATTATGATGTGTTATCATATAATTCATATATACAGTATATCAACTTCAATAAAATCGTCATATTTTAATTTTTTTTTAATGATGAGATATGAAAATATATATATATATATATTTGAGGAAATGTGAGTTAAAATTAAAAATATTGTTCACACGATGGGGGGTTTTATTTAAAAAAAAAAATGAACAGAAGATATAATAATAATAAACAAAATAAAAAATTAAATATACATTACGAATATTAATAATATATTTATTAATATACAGTCTAGTTGGAACGAGAATGTTTTTAGCTTGCGGTTATTCTTTATGTTTTTTGAAGAGATTGTTTAAAAAAAAAAAAATTTGACATCATTTTCCTAGGACCTAGAACATGGAAAATATTTCTAATTTAAGTTTATACTGTAATTAATTCACGGTATTAGAATTGAGGTATGACTAAATGTCCGCCACGTAATGAAGGAAGTTTAGTTTCAATTTATAAATCCATTTCTAAAACATCTATATACTGTTGGGTATTTTTAACTATTAGATTATTCTATAAACTCAATTTTAAAAGTTTTCTATTTATTAAACTACAAAAACTCAAAGTTTACCCCCATGATTTTATTTCACATTTCAATTACTGT
This sequence comes from Dilophus febrilis, assembly GCA_958336335.1. NCBI lineage: Eukaryota > Metazoa > Arthropoda > Insecta > Diptera > Bibionidae > Dilophus > Dilophus febrilis. The sequence continues at coordinate 5,042,462 of OY284471.1, read as the reverse complement.
CAAGTTTTAAGAACCAGATTTAAAAAAAAACCCTAATTTTAAGTACCCTAAATTCGATTATATATTTGTGTATTCAAATATCTGAAATTTTATTAGCGTTTAGATTAAAATAAATTAAAAAAATAATAATCTATATTTACAACATCCAGTCAATATAATAGTCAGTATATATAGTTTTCCCAAAAGCAGTTGTACGATTTATTCATCACAGTTGCTCTAAATATCAATTAACGCGAATAGTTATTGTAATAGAATTGAATAGTTTTTTTTTTTTTTTTTGTATGATACAAAATTATAATATTTTATTTGTTAATAATATTTTAAATAGAGATTATGATGTAATGAAAATGAAGGTGTGATAAATAAAATTTTATATATAATTAAAGTAAATAAATGTTATTCTTTAAGAAGACGTCAATCATATATATAATATATATGTTGTTATAAATGATTTCATTTCATAATTTATCTATTTTTAATTTATTAAATTGTATGTTTATTGAAGAAATGAAAGAGCACTTTTTGAGCTGTTTTAAAAAATATCAAAATTTTATTGGAATAATATCAATAGAAATGTATCCTTTCATTTGGATTTGGATTTTTGGATAATTCTAAACGTGGTTTGATTGTAATTTTGTTTGGGCAATTTCCACAATATTTTCTATTAAATGATTTTCTTTTCATATTGAATAACAAATTTTCTAAACATTTTAATTTTGTTGATTGTATGCAAATTGCATTGTGGTTTAGAGTTTAAATAACATTTTGAGTATTCCCTATCATAATCGAGCAGTTTAAATGACTGAATTTTAGGAAATTTTCAATATTTTCATAAAAAATTCATCAATTTTATTGATATCTGTATTTTTGTTAAGGTATTCAAGCGTTCTTTAAGATTATCTTCTGATTCGATTGTATTTTCTTGGAAAATTATTTTGAAAATTTAATGTATAAATGTGATTTTGAAATTTGTATTGATTTCTCACAATATTTTTTTCAAAAGACTGATCTTTTTTCATATTAAATAAGAATTTTCTATAGCATTATTTTTAATGAATTTGTATATAAAAAAACATCATAAATTTCAGTTTAAATGGCATTTTAAATAATCCCCAAGTTATTAAATGCACCTTAATTATACATTTAATGTCAAATCATAATATATTTTAATTTAAAATAATTTCCACCTTTAAATCATATTATATAGTAGAACATAGACCGGATCATTTCGACCATCATGTATTGTTGTTTTTTTTTTTTTTTTGTTTAATGTTCTAAATGCTTTTAGAATTAGATATTAAATTTCATTTCAAGCTGTGTTTTGCTTATGTTTTTCATTTTTTTTTTCAAATCACTTCTTTCTATATATAAATTATTAGTTCTTTTTTTAATAAACGTAATTCTATGTAATGTTTTATTATTTTTTTATAAACAACCAATACGATAATTTAGTGGAAAAAAGTATAAATAAAATTATATATCATATATACAACAACAATATTTACAGAAAATTTAATGAAAACACAAAAGGAAAAACAAAAAAATTATATACCGACTGTGTGTATACAATATATAATTATAAATATACATAAGTTTTGATTTTTCATCAACAAATGAAACAAAAATTATATTTATAAAACATATAATGGAAAACATTATTATATATATAGAAAATTATTTATGATTATTCTTTTTTACGTAATTTGTTGCGCGTTTTTACTATACATATTAATAATACATAAAATTGTCCTTTTTTTTGTTTTGTTTTTGGCTGTTTTTATTTTTTTTTTTTGTGTGCATTTACATATTTTAATTTACTTTTCTAGGTCATAAATTACGTGAATGAACAAAAGTTATGTTAGTTTGTACCATGAATTTAGAATTTTTGGGGATGATGTTTTATTTTTGATATAAATAAATATAATTGTTATGATTAGGAGGTCTATGATCTTTATCGTGGTCAGGGTTATATAATATAAAATTATAATTTCATTTTTTTTTTCCATCTTACATTCCAAAGGGGTTGTAATAAAATAATTGTGTATGTGTTTTGAAAAGGAAATACATAGGAATTTTGTTGTCAAATTTAGATGAGTAAATAGAACTTTTGTTATTATTTCAAATGTTAACACGATATTTTATATGCAAATGTTTTGATTATGAATTTTATTTATATATTTTATGGTAATTATTTTCCAATTTAATGGTATTTTGGTTTTAATTATATAATTAGCTTTTAATTTACCTAACAAATGGTATATTTCATTAGGTAATTCTATTTTTATTTTTTGAAAAAAAAGAACTTTGATGCATTCTAAATTTAATCGTTTTGTTTTTTCAATAGAAAAGTATTTGAAATGTTAATAAGTCTCAAATAAATCAAACCAAGTTAAATAACGTTCTAAGAAAACAATTAAATATAAAAAATGATTGATGTGTGTATAATTAGAATATAGCTTTCGATTCCTTAACATTGCGTTATTTTTTTTTTTATGAATACTTAAAAATATTAGTTCAGGGTTTTTACCGCCTTTCATTTTCTTTAACAAATTAAAATCATTAAACAAAATCGTTTAATCAATTTAACAACTTTTACTCTATAAAATCTTGATGAGCTTATAGAAAAGTTACAATAATTTAGATAAGTTTTTTTTATGCAATAAAAGTAAATTAGAAAAATATATAATACTTACAATTTAACAACCTCAACGGGTATATCCATTGGAATGTCGGTAAAACCAACACCACGACATAATAATGTTAATTCTTCGGTTGTACCGGAACAATGACATCCTCTGCTTATCCATGGTTGACATAATGTACGTAAATTATGACCAAATGAACCGTATTGCTTTAATGCTTTATCATATAATAATTTGGCTTCCTGTTCGGAATTCATTGGCGACGACGGAATCACAACCGTTTCATGAATTTTATTTAAATCATTTGATGATAAAATTATGGATGATTTTGATGATGCAGCTGTTGCTGCTGCTGCTGCTGCTGCTGATGATGATGTTGATAAACAATATATTAATTGTACTTGTAAGAATACGAAATAGATCATTAAAAGAGCGTCCGAATTAAGAACAAAAAGATGTTTGATTATAATACGATTTGCCATACCAATATGTCACTGATGCAATAACATGAATCTTATTTAATACAAACACACCACACGGTCATACATTCACATTCGCTCTTATACACGTGCATTTGCACATCCACCCACTCACACAAACACAGACACACGCACGCGATGACTATTTTAAAAAAAAATATAATTTGTTTGAGATGGATCCTTTTAAATCCTTTTTTTTATATATTTATATAGAAATATCGAATATTGATGATTTTTTTTTATGTTTATTTTATGTGTGATGTTGTTTTTCGTATAGCTAATTGCTTGTCAGATGTAATTTTTAATTTTATTTTATTGTTTCATCCATTATGCTCTCGTATTCAATTTTGTATTTAACTTATTTGTATTCTTTTAATTTTTATCATTTAACTATTTGTATTTATTTATGGTCATTTGTTGAATTTCTCTGGACAATATCAAATTGATTTGGTGGTATCGCTTGACCATAAAATAATAGCATATTTAATTTAATACAGCCCATTTATAAATAAATGATGATTTGATTTTACTTGATTATTTTTTCTCGTTTAATAATTGATGAACGGCAAATTTGTTGATGCTAATGGGATATAAAAAAATAAAATAAATGAATTTTATTTATTTATATTTAGGAAAAATTAAATTTGAATCATTTCAAAACAATCAGAAATTTTTAGAGAAATACTAATAATTTCTTAACATAATTATAAGATTAATTTCAATTTTTCAAAAAATCATATATTAGATTTTACTTTAATATATGATTAAACTACAACGATTTTTTCATATTCATTATTTAAATTCCATAAAAGCTACAGTTTTAATCAACCCATTCACACTTTTAAGATTAATATCTCATTATACGAAAATATCAATATATATATATCACATCTTAAAATAGTTTCATTTGAAGCCGCAGGCACACGATTAAATATTTACCTTTATAAAACAATTAGTAATTAATTAAAGACAAATGAACACGTCGGAATACAAACCATAAAAGATTTTTCATATATGTTTATTCTACCTTGAAAATACAGAATTTGTATATAATTTATATAGATTTGTATTATAATAATCGATTATTTCATACGAAATATATATGTAGATTTAAGTTGTTGAGTACAAAAAATAACAGATTATGCGATAAAACAGGCTCAATTTATGTAATTTTTCCAACAAGTTTGACTTTAATTTATCGTTGCCCAAAAAAAATCTATTTTATTTTAAAGTTAAATTTAATTTAAGATGATATATAAAATGTCTTATATTCTTCTATGTTTATAGACTTTTTAACAAACCAACTCATATCGTTTTATCCATTATTATTAATATTATTATTATGCATACACTTATTGTTACAAGCAATATATATATATTTAATAATACATTTCTTCTTCTTCTACTGTTATTATTATTAGATGAGAAAATAGATATTTTTTTTTAATAATTTTGATGAGTGTTTGTGTTATATATATAAAAAAAATCGATCGTTTTTGGCGATATTTGTATAAAGAAATGCATACACAAACATTATTTTATATTTTCGATACGTTCTTATGTTTCAAATAAAAAAAAAAAAAGGAACAGCAAAAAATACGTGACTAGAAATTATTTTCATATTATTTTTACACTTTTATTTTTTCTTTTTTTTGGAGGAAAATTTAACATTAAAAAAAAAAGAAAATGTGAACAAAATATTGGAATGTATATACACATGGCGGTGATAAATATTATCAAAAGTTTATCATATATGTACCTTATCTTGTTTGAAAAAAAAATAATAATAATAAAAATGATATGTATACCACCACCACCACTAACATCGTCTGGATGAATGAGTTATACTTTAGCTAAAACCAAAAAATGTATTAGAATATATATAGATAGAAATAGAGTATATGTGGATTATAAATTTATTGTGTCTGCGGTTGTGGTGTATTCATTTTTTTTTAATTCTATAAAGATTATTGAATCTGTGTAGGAAAATTATATATATAAATAATATTCTTATTTAGAAATATTCTTCTTTCACATTTACTTTAAATTTTTAAAATTCACATATTGAATGAAGGAACTCGACTTATTTTGTTGAAAAATCAAATCGCACAACATTTTTAATAATAATATTGAATCGATAATTTAGATTAATTTGAATAAAATCATGAATTTTACTATATTAAAAAAAAAATCACATAATAAATAAATTGATATGTTTTTATATTCACAAATTTTATATGTCATTAAAAAACTATACATATAGAAACATTTTTGATATGCATTAATTTATATATTTCATGACTTAAATATGATGTAATATTATAATATAAAAAATATACTTATACATATATATTGTAAGGCAATTCAAGTATAATGTGTGGTGTGTTGCGTGCATTGATTGAGTAAAAATAAAAATTGTAATTCAATTTATTTCATTTAATGTATGTATGCCATTCGAAATTGTAATTTTATTTTCAATATTACGTTTATTGCATATATGTGTACAAGATTATGTACGAGTACGAAATATATACGCGCTTTTTGTATACGTCGTTCGTTCGACGTTCATATATTATTTAAAAATATATATATATACTTTCACTTATCCACACAACATTGAATTTATTATTATTTTTTATTATTATTATTTGTTATTCTGTTCAAGCTGATTTATATGCAAAAACACAGAGTATGTATATGTAATGTATGTATATAAAATATGTTCAAAAATATTATATTTATTATATTGAAAACTTTGTAATTCATTCAACTTTATAATTTGTATATATTCCATATGTTATGTATACCTTAAATTACATGATAAATTTGATTTGTTGCTATATATGCTTATGTATTACATTTTTGATATATCTTTTATTATTATTTTTTTGTATAAACATAAATAAATTCATATTATTTATATTCGATATCCATTTCTATATTTCTTTTTTTTATTTTTTTTGATTTTTAATGGGATTCGTAAATTTTTGACTAAAATTCCCAAAATTAATCTTTTACTTAAAATATTTGTTTTACAACGTTCATATCTTTCTAAATTTAAACATTTTTTTTAAATGTTGCTATTCTTTTTATAATTAAATGTTTCAATTTCATTAATTTTTTATGTAATTACCCTTTTTTTTATCCTACGATCGCCCGCATCTATCTATCGTTAGATTAGAGATTTCTATAATAATGAACAATTAATTTAAATAAATATAAATATGCCTTTGAAAGCCTATAAAATTTTCAGATTTATCCATCATCCAAATATAGTTATAAATATTTGATTCTTGATATTCAAACAAAATTGCTTTAGATTCCAATAAACTATTAGTTTTTGATCGTTATTATGACTTTTAATTAGAAAATCAGTATTACTAAATATAAATACCTATAGGAATACTTGGGATATCGTTGAGATAATTCAATCAACCGGATGATATCGAAAACAAAACTATTTATCCATTCTTTTGTAATGCAATTAAGTTTATTTCTGTCTTGATAATTAAATTGAAGTTAATTTAGAAAATTGTACAGATTTTTCTGCAGTATATTTATTTAGAAAATTATACAGAATTTTATACAGATAATTATATAAAATGTTATTTAGAGAGTTAAATTTAGAGTTTCCTTCAGTAAATTATGATAAATTTCCTTTAGAAAATCATTCAGAAGTTATTTTAGAAAATTACAGAATTCCCTTTAGAAAATTAATTGTTCTTCCTTTAGATTATTATCAAATGAATTTGCAGGGGGCTTTAAATTTATTTTAAGTTGAAAAATCAGCCATTTTTAATTAAAGAGTTAGAATAAACCGGCTGAAATTCAATCCTTGATGATCTACGCTCCAATAATTACACCCTGTAAATCATAATAAAATAATGTCCTTTTTTTAACATTTATTTTATGATAATCACTGGTTTACAAAATTACTTCAATGGTCAATATAAAGCCAAACAAAATCTATATTAAAATATATTTATCGAATCACGATCGTCAGACTTGGTTAAATGGATTTTGAAATCCTCCGTTAGTCTCCATAATATAAATTGTTATATAGTTGTATTATACTCGCTATTCACCTTTAAATCTAATGAATACTTTATTATATTAATACAAATAAAATAAAGTATTTAAAAGAAAATTGTGGTTTTTAAACCACAATTCTATTACATTATTTATATTGTTACAAAACAAAAAAAAACTTTATCATTTACCATATTTTATATATGGCTATATATGGCTGAAAGGCTGAAAGGTTATGAATAAATAAATAAAGAAAAATGTATTGTGTGCGAATTAATCTCTTTATGATTGTATTAAATATTTTAAAATGTAATAAAAATAAGATTTAAAAAATCAGAAAAATCCATTGTATATTATAATTCGCTTCATTTCTATATCTATATATATATTAAATATAATAGTAAATTGGATTAAAAAGGAAAATTTATTTTCCCATATTCCCATTTATATATTTATAATTTAAAAATAAAAAAAAAAAAAGAATATTATTCTTTTAAAAGATATATAACATATATAAATTGTTGTATTTATAAAAAAATACATTTTTTATTGCTTATGATTATTTATGCGGCGGTTGGCATTTATCAAAAAAAAAACATATCGAATATTTCTAAACACATATATAATGTTATATATAAATAAAAATATAAAATTTGTTTGTTGATAAATGAATTGTGCAGTCAGTCAATCATATATATATATAGATATTTATAAACAAATCTAAATTGTATATTGCTGTTTTTTAAGCAAATCTAATCCTTTATTATTTATTTATTTATTTTTTTTTTTACCAAAATTGCGTTTATTTACAAAAATTTCAACGATGATAATTTATAGAATTTACACAGAATGAAAGAAAAACTTTATTATAATATAAAATATATATATTATAGTATTAGAGATGGAATATTCGCTCAAGTTCTTCAAGTTAACGTATAGAGAAATTGAAAAATGTCGGTACTTTACTATAAGAATTTGAAATAAATTTATGAGCTTTAAATATATCTCTATATATTATATCTTTTTATAACTTCTTTATTATTACATTTCTATTATAACCCTGTATATATGGATATATAAGTGATTATATATTGTTATATGGATATATATCCAACTAAATCCAACGCAGTATTTAACAAATACATGGATTAACATTATCATCGGTTATATATAACTCTATATATTTATGTGTATATGATTATAGACGGTATGTTCCACGATATATGTATATATATAAATGATTTGGCTGCATCAAACTATATGTATATATAAATATATATAGAATAAATGTGTCTTTGGAGATATGAGATGCATAACGTGTGTTTGCGTTTGTGTGAGTGTGTATAAAATATAAAAAAAGTTCATTTACCCTACAGCATTTTTCAACAAATGTACATATACCGCAGCACTATCATATGGAATTATATATTGTATATAAGCTCATCATCATATATATACGTATACTGAAACTATACATATTATATATATATAAAAATTGATTATATTTTATTCTTAACTTTTGCGATCGTAAAAAATGAAAAATGAAGAAGAAAAAAAAAAAATATTTATACATCGTTAAATTTTTTTTTTTTTTATTATAACATTTACTATATATACAATAATAATAATTTACGTTTCATATTTGGAGAATTTTCTTTTAGTTTATTTCTTATTATATTTAAAACTGCATTTTGATGACCCTTCTCTATATTGCATATATATATATATATATCTATATGGATGCTGCTGATATTCTAAATGTTTTTAATGTATTAAAAATGCAAATTTATATATTAAATATGAAATGTTTTATAGTATAGCTCGATTTTGAAATATGATGATTTATATATATAAAAAAAAAAGAAAATATCATGATGTATAAATATATAAAATAGAATTATACCGAATTGTATAAATCATATATTTTGAATAAAATTAAAGTTAATTTGGTTATTTTTTGTCTACGCGGTTTTCTGTTTATTTTTTTATTATACAATTGAAAGAATTTATTATCTTTTAGAATGAAAAAACCAACAATTTTGAATGTTATATCTTTTTAAATAAAATATATTCAATGAATGTATAGATAATTAAATATTGATTGTTTGTATATAGAATATGCAGGGTTTTTACACACTTAATACGAAATGAACGTTAAATACATACCATTATTATTATTTTTGCTTACTTTTCAACATATTATATATCCTTTCAGCATGATTTCATTTTACTCTACTACTCTATATATATATATATATTAAAATTGTATATATACATTTAAAAGAAAATGAAATTTTATATTGACCTATATAAGTTTTATATATATCTATTTTTTCTCACTTGTTATATATATGCGTGTATATAAGAAGGAGTAACGAAAAAAAAATGTAATAACATTAAATAAACATACTTGTATATACATATATTTATTGAGATTTGATGATATATACTTTAAAGTATCCAATTCTTGCTGATGGTTTATATAAATATAATCAAATACACCACAAAAATATATATATGTTCAACTTTTATATACAAAACTCATTTAAATTTCAACCTTTATGGGGGTTTTCCTGTTTTTTTCTTATTCTTTTTCTTTACATATATACATATACATTAGATTGTTTTACACAAAAATTGTTTTAATCCTAATTACAGTCATATATTTTGGTATTTTGACAGATTTTTTGTTTTTATTTTGCAAGTTAATAGTAGCTATAGTAGCAGTTTTGTATCAATTTGAATATTATATATACCATACATTACCGCAAATATAAAATTCAATAAATGCAATTAAGGAATTTTATCTTTATGTAATTTACCCTTGTCAATATAATTTACCCTTTACTTTTTTTGATAATTCAACAACGAATGAAACTTTAAAAAAAAAATTCTTTTCTTAAAAACATTTTATATAAATTATAATAATTATTTAAATAGGATTAAACAAAAAAAAAATATGTATAAATAAATAAACAACATTATATATTATATTAATGATTAATGATTGATGATGAATCATCCACATCTCTATATAGATATATCTAAATTTAGTTAATGAGGTCAATAAAGAATAAAGAATTTTTTTTAATTTCATAACAATAAAGAATATTTGCTATGAATTTATCATTATCATTTGTTAATGTAACACAAAATAAATATTAAATTCGTTTTAATTATCTTTTGAAATGTTTAAAAAAATTAATAAATTAGAATTTCACAGAATTTTGGAAATGTTTAACTGCGGGTTAAAAACTTATTATTTTTTTTATGTTTACACACTATTATTTAATTTTACTAGTTTTATTATTTGATTGACGAATCGATATACGTTTTATAGTATTGTGATAAAGGTATACAACCCATAATTTTATTTCATATGGTTTTTGATGAGAAAGAATATATAAACTTATTGTTAACTTCTATTGCATTTTTCTATAACAACAAATTAAATTGATTTAATATAAAAAACAAATCATCAAAAAGAGTAATTGCTTTTGAAATAAGATCTGATTCTGTTCTATTCTATTTTAAATATCAACATTTTGTACGATTAAATAAAATTCTGAATGAAATTTAGAATAAACTAAAATTTAGATGTTAAGACATTTGTTATAAAATTCCATAACGATTATCGTTAAAATATATATTCCATCTGTTTATAAATAAATGATTTATTTTAAATTTATTATATCTATATAAATAATTACACTCTATAATTGAATTTTAATTGGTCGGGCAAACCCAAAACCGAAATAAATATATTTAAAAAAAACTATATATAAATTTAAATATAGACAACAAAAATAAATGATATATTTATTTGGAATTTAATACCGAAAAAAACATATCTATTTCTATATTTAAAATATTATTTAAATTTACTAAAAAAAAAATTCTTTTTTTGTCGTTTTATATCATCATAATTTTTTTTATATTTATTAATGCTTTGAAGAAAATACAAAAAGTTTTTTCTCGTTTTTCTCTTGTTAATGTTGTTTTTTATATTTGAAAAAAAATTTTTGAGTTGAAAATCAATTTATGATTTAATATTTTTAGATAATAAAATTTCTATTAAGATAAATTACGCACGATGCTATACCAAATAATTTATATAAATATATTTATATTATATTTATAACATACACATGTATGATTATTATACCATTAAACTTTGAGTTTTTAGAAATAAATTTCATATGAGCGTAAGAAAGAAAAAAAAACAGCTAAATATATAATATTAATACAATATATATATATATATAATGTTTAACAAAATACAAAATCTGTTTTACTTTTTAATATATAATATATTATATTATATAAGCAAAGAAGAAAAAAAGACTATAAAACAATAATAATATATGAAAATTATCATCACTGAATAGAATGTAAAATTGTTAATGCTATGAACACATCAAATTCCATCATATATACATTTTCTTTTTTAATATATTATATACATACATATATATTTAACATGCTGCAGATCAGTAATATACAATATATATATATATAGATAATAAAGTAAAAGTCACTAAAAATAGATTATTTTTTTTATTTCGACGTTTATAAAATAATATAATACATATATAAATACGACTATAATAAGAATAATAATGAATTAACGCGTGTTTTTTTTTTATATTTTTTAAATTTCTGACATTTTTCACTTTTCTATTATAAAAAAAAAATCGTAAATTTAGAATAGAAATAACACAAAAAATTCCCCATTCATTATAAATATGTTTTTAACAATAACATATAATTGCCAATCATAATATGTTTAAATTGTATTCTGTAAAGTACCCCCAAATCGAGAAAAAATTGATTTGCATATTATGGTAGGAAGAAATAATATATAATATCTTATACGCGCTGTCATATCATATATCATTTGGTGAGGAATAAACAAATAAAATAATTTCTATATTTATATAATATTTGATTGTCATATTTTGTTTAGTTTTTATTATTATTATTATTATTGATAAATTCTTGTATACAACAAAAATATTGAAAATAGAATGAAAAATTTCACACATTATTGATATTATAACACTTTTCAATTGAATTTTATTATGTTATCCAATTATAACTATTTTATATGAATATATATATTGCCCACATCAGCATAATATGTCAAATCCTTTTTATAACCCAATTTTATGACATATTATATTATTATATATAGTAACATATGATTAGTATTAAAGAACCAAGTATAGTGATGAACGAATGATTTGTTGATGAATTTATAACCAAGTGTTGATAATCCTATTTTATTCTTATAGAGTGAAAAAATCCCTTTCTATCAGTTTTCTAATCATACAGATTCGATAAATGGTTAGGAAATTATAACTATTTTAATATATTATATATTTTCATTGAAAATTCGTTTTATTTTTACTTAAAAATGAAAAATCTCGGAAAATTCCTACATGAAAGCAATTAAAATGATGTTAGGAAACCTTTAGTATTTTTTCATAATCTTTCCTAATAAGTTATAAACTTGCTGGGTTTTCTTGAAAAATCTATGAATATTGACAATTTTTATCAAATGATTGAATTTCAATTGCAAAACTTTCTTTTGAAAATGTTGTTATTTATTTTTATAACATATAGAACATTAAAATACTTTTCTGGTAGGAAACCATCTGGTCTTCTGACCACTATCCAAATTGATTAGGAAACTATAATTTTGAATTTGTTATTTTTGCAATATTTGTTTTGATTGAACTAAAATCATCTTTACTTCATTGTTATAGTGACAACAATTAAATGAATATTGAAGATAATTGAATGAAAATTTCGTTAAAGTATATCCTGCTAAAAAATTAATGAACGTATTTACTATATTTTTGTTTTAGTTAATTTTTAAACATTTAATGTTATGATACTTTCTATTCTTCAAGTTCTATTGCTAATCAAGAACCAAAAAAAAAAAAAATGCCCCAACCATAGTATTCAATACAAAAAATATTGAATCACCAGAATTCTTCTTAAAAGAATATGATATGACCCACTTTTATTTTTATGCATATATACATTTTTATGTATATTATCATACAGCCAACATCTCATAGTCTTATTTTAATTTTTGTTTTTGTACAATTTCATTACATTATACATAATTTATTATTCAATGATATATATTTTTTTTTTTAATTATTAAAAATGTTAAACAAAATACCAATTAATCATCTGTTTTATATCCTTTTAAATTAAATTATTTAAATAAATAACCTTTTTGTGTTACGAGTATTAAATATTATTTTAACTTTTACTTGCAAATTCTTTTTGCATTTTATATTGAGAGCATTTTATATCTATCTATATATATAAGAGTATTAAATGTTTATGTATTCGACGACGACGACGACGACTACATCAAAATAATTAATATTCATTTTAATAAAGAAGTAAATTTCAATTATTTGTAATAATAAATTATTCATAATCTGCAAAACAGATTCTTTCATGTTTCATTGTATATATATATTGTATATTACATTCGTATATTATATTCATTTATAATATAGATAAAATTGCAAAAATATTTTGTATTAATTATATTTTAATTTAATTATTAATGGTACATTTTTCATTAATTGTATATATTAAAAAATATAAAGTTTTTATTGAGTTCATTATATGCATAAAATTGGTACTTCATAAAAATATATATAATGGTCATTTTATGTGGATATATAACGCAAAGAGCAATTAAACATTATATTGAATTGTGCATTTTTCGTTTGGTTTTTGCCAAACTGCAAATATATATATTTGAACGGTAAACAATTTAAAATATATATTTAAATGGCTACCTTCGTGTTTTATTCCAATACAGCGTGTAAAATACGTTTTAATTTTATTTAAAAATGAAAAATCTCAGAAAATTTGTATGAAAGCAATTAAAATGATGTTAGGAAACCTTTAGTTAGTAATGCTTCATAATCTTTCTAAATAAGTTATAAACTTGATGGGTTTTCTTAAAAATTCTATGAATATTGACAATTTTTATCAAATGATTGGACTTTTCATTTTGAATTTGGGATATCTTATGCAATTTTATTTTATTCTTATAGAATAAAAAAATGCATTTCTATTAGTTGTCTAATCGTACAGATTCGACAAATGGTTAGGAAATTATAACTATTTTAATCTATTGTATATTTTCATTAAAAATTCGTTTTATTTTTATATTTAAAAATGAAAAATCTTGGAAAATTCCTATGAAAGCAATTAAAATGATGTTAGGAAACCTTTAGTAAATTTTCATAATCTTTCTAAATAGTTTTAGGGACTTTTTCCAGTGCGATATGATGTCACAATCCGTAAAATGCGTATATTATTTATGATCATCATAACGAATAACTATACTTATGATTTTATACCATAATATATATTCAAATAAATCAAATGCAATCATTTTCATTTTCAATTTAATTCCACAATATAAAATATATTAACAAAAATTGTATATGTGCGAATAGATAAATTTATGTGTCATACATTCGGTTTCAAATTTATTACATATACACTTGCTTTTAATTTTATTTTACTCTATTTTAATTTATTAAAAAATATAAATTCACAACAATATATGAATGGTCGCAATTATATATTTCTGTATTGTATATATATATAATATCCATTCATCCATTCATATTTATCTATATATCATATAGCATATTTGATATATTGTACATATTGTACGTGTTTATATAAAAATTTTTATAGGTGTGTTTACGTTTTATTTTATGCAAATAATTCATATAATAGATGATGTATATATTATATAATTTATATTATAAACGTATTTGTTACACGTTTTTCATTTATGCAAATCATAAATTTGTTATATAGCACTATATATGGAGAGTGAAAAACAAATGATGAATTTCTGAATTTATTATTTTCTAACAACAACTACAATAAGACACTGAATAGTTAATATTATTATATGTTAAATCGCATATTATTTCTATAAAGAAATTTTCATTTGTTGTACATATGTTAAAATAAACTTTTAATGATATATATTTCTTTCTTTTATAAAAATTATGTATACAATTTTATTTTATTGAAATTTCTAATTTTATTTGTTATCCGGGAAATCGCGAGGAATCTATTCAAAATCGGCTGTTTGATTGTTTGGAAAATATCTTGAAATATTTTTGTATTATAACGTATATTTTAATAGTCATAAAAATTAACAATTTTTAACTAATTTTCCACTGAATTCTTTATATTTATAATATAATCCATATGTTTCACAGTCAAATGTTTTATCTCTTTGTTATAATAACCAAATAGAAATTGATGTATATTTGAAATTTTCATTTCATTTTTCTTTTTAATAATGCAAACATTTTTTAATAAGCTTTATTTCTTCTCATTATAATATACCAAAGAGATGGGGTTTATTTCATTTTTTCTGTCGTTAAATTGAATCTTTTAAATTTTCTTTTGATTAATACTTTTATTTTCAAAGATCTCAAGTTCTCATTTCATTAATGTATAATACAAAACAATAAACATCATAGAAAACACCATATCTATTTCATAATTGATTAAAATTGTTAATATAAACATTAATAATCATATTTTTAAATTCAAATCCATCAATTTTTCCAATGCATTTTTTTTTTAAATTACCTTAACAAAATCTGTTTTAAATCTTTAAATCATTGATTATATTTTCAAATTCAATCAATTATATTCAAATGTTTAGACAGATATAAATCACTACAAATCATTTTCAATAAATAAGAAAATATTCTATTTATAACACAATAATTTTTCAATTATTTTCACTAATCATTTTACAATTAATTTTGATTCACGCACATTAAAACACAAAGTACACATTTAAATATTTCGCATCTTATACATAAATCAACGCTTATATTTCTATTTATATACATGTATAATAAATTTTAAACAAATGCATAACATAATCAAATAATTTTATTTATGTTTAAATACATAAAAAATAAAATACACGCGTTTTTCTTTATATTATTTTGTTTATATAAACATTATAAAATGATTGACTTCATCAAATTATATAGACTTTTATGTTCTATTCGGTATACAAATAAAAAGAAAATACTTACTCATGTATGAATACATGGAAATCAAAAAAAAATTTAAGATTATAAAGTTCATAGTAATAAAATTTTAATCCCCTTTTGATCAACACACATAATACAATTTGTCTTGTGTTTTTTGTTTTGTTTTTTTTTTTTTATTTTTTAATGGATTTTCACTTGAAGTTCGCGAATTCTCATTTATTATGATGTGTAAAACAATAAAAAAAAAAAAGGCCATTAAAAATGTGTTTTCTGTATTTGTTTATTTTATGATATACAAGTAATGTTTTTTACCGACGTCGTATATCCTACACAAATATTTATTTCTTTACAAATATAATGTGAAAAGTATCGTGTATTTTTTTTTTGTTTTATATAATATACAGATGGACTATAAAAATCTATATTATCTAATTTATGAATTTGTATTATTATTATTATTATATTTTTAAGCATAAATTATTAATTTCTTAAATAAAAAAAATGGTTATTTATACCAAAAAAAATTTTTCTTTTTCATATTTTGGATATCAAAAAATATTATTTTTATGGGAAAAATGAGAAAATTTTACCCAACCAACCAAATTTTACCCAACCAAAAAAAAAATATAATAATAAAATGAAATGTATATAAGGTGATTGAATATTTATTATAAATAATAATGTATTATTTAAACATTTTCTGGTTGATTTATTTATTGGATCGGTATTTGAAAATGTAAATTATATAAACACACATCGAGTACATCTGTGCTATATGGTGGCGTCAGATATATATATTATACTAGTAATATATAATAAAATGCATTGCAAAAAATAAAAAAATAATTTTCGTACACATAAACAAAACGAAATTTTTTTAAATTTTATATACATTATTTTCTGTTCAACATCATTTTGTTGTTTACTATTCTATTCATCTGATAGAATATATTATTTTTCCAAAAATTATTTGACCTAATTTGTAAAAATTATAATATGAAGGAATCCTTAAAGACTTATTTTGAATAAATTTTGGAAGTGTCCAACCATTAATTATTATATTAAAAAATTGCTTTCATTATTGACAATGGTAAATTTTTTTTAAGCCATTGTAATTTCTTAACCATTTATCGAATCTGAACGATTAGACAACTAATAGAAATGTATTTTTTCACTCTATAAGAATAAATTAACATTGCGTAAGATATCTAAACAAAGTAATAATGAAAAGTCTAATCATTTGAAAAAATTGTCAATATTCATAGAAACCCCATCAAGTTCATGAAAACCCATCAAGTTTATAACTTATTTAGAAAGATTATGAATAATTACTAAAGGTTTCCTAAAATCGTATTTATTGCTTTCATAGGAATTTTCCGAGATTTTCCAATTTTAAATAAAAATAAAACGAATTTTTAATGAAAATATACAATATATTAAAATAGTTTTCGTTTCCTAATCATTTATCGAATCTGTACGATTATACAACCAATTGAAAGGCATGTTTTCACTCAATAAGAATAAAATTTCTTTTAATATCATTTTTTTTTCAAATTTGCAATATTTACTCATATATACCCTATGTGTTATTTATATAATATTCATTTTATACAGAAACAGTCAAACAGCAAACATTTTATTTCTGTAAACACATAAATAAAATTCACCTTAAAAATATTTCCATATAATTAATGATGAACATTTTTCTTTTTATATGATATATAAAAACATAATAATTTATTGGAAACATTAATTTACTCATTATATATTTGGGTGACATTCCTCATATATATATATATATATAAACAGATATTTTAAAGAAAATATTTGATTTAATTTATGTCATAATTAATATAAATATATGAAAAAAAAAAAACAACCGCATCAAAAAAAAAAAAACAGCAAATTGAAGAGTATATTTACGAGAATATTATTTTTATAATCATAAATTCTTGTATTTTTGGTATATTACAAACAAAAAATCAAATTCTTATATATACAAATTCCAAAAAACAAAAAAAATATAATAATAAGATTATTTATATCGTTTTTTTTTTGTTTTTGTATTTTTATGCAAACATTCTATAAAGTACCTACTATATACAATATACATATATATGAGTATATGCATATATAATAATTAATGACTTGCATGTGCAGATTAAAGCGATAAAATAAATTTACTCACTTAATGGATTCGTTCGTTTACATTTTTATTTTTGCTATATACAATATTACAAAGAATATATCTGGATATTATTACACTAAAAGTGCATACAACAAAAAATAAAACAAACTTAAAGTGCAAACAAATTTTTTTATTATTCATTCTTCACTTTATTCACATATACCATATATATACTAACAAATTATATTCGGAGGACATACAATAATGCTCAAGTATGTGCATTCTCATAAATTATATAAGATGTTATCCCATAAAGAAGTAGTAGTTACTCATGTAAAAATGCATAAAATTCCTTTTTTTTTTTTAAATTGTACAGGATGTCTAATAATAGTTAAATTATTAAATTAAATAGATTCATTTGATTTTAATATTTGAGAAATTAAAGGAAGAATCAATTATGAATGTAAAACAAATAGAAAAAATCAATAGGAATATTTATTTGTTAAAGGTTATATCATCATTATACGATGTTTAGTATAATAACGTTCAGAGAAAAGCACCATCAAATTCTTGACTATCCTGTCTTCATTCAAATTCGAATAAATTGATATACGTATATATACGTGTTGTGACCAAAGTTGTCTTTGATGTCTGCTCTTGTCTCTATATATAGATAAATTACTAAAAAAACATAAATGATATTTCCAGTAAATTATTGTCATATTTATATATGATGATTTATTTTTTTAGACAATATACACGTATATATGGAAAATATATTTTTTAAATTCGTGTTTGAGAGTAATGCTGATAAATTAAATTATATATATATTATATGAAAGCAAAAACAAAACTTTATATACAATATATGAGGAAAATTTTTGCGAACACGTCATACAATAGACTATTTTTGAATATCATTTTGCTGGATATATAAAACTAATTATACAATTTTCTCTATACACTTATGTATATATATTAAAATTATTAAATTATAACAAGTGGAAATGGATCTTTTTTTTTATATACATACACTTATTTATATATATATGAATACTAAACAATTTAACATGATATATAAATAAATATATTATTTTATATACATGTGTGTAATGCAATTTACTGAATAAAATGTTTGTTTTCTGTTTATAAAATACATCACCCACATTTCAATATAATTATATATAAAGTTTGTCTTTATAAATTGTAAATAAATTTTAATAATTTTTCATTTTGATGTCATCCTTCTATTTGTTTTTATTTTAAAATTATTAAACATAAATTATAAGTTCAAAATTAAATTATTGCATATATGTTACGCCGCCACCGTCGCCGTCGTCTTGTACTCTACAAATATACATTTTTGTGTATTTCATGTTTGATGATATCGCACTTATATTTATATATTATCTTTTGTTGTTCATATCTTGATGAAGTACTCCCATGAGAATATTTTATTATATATTTATATGATTTTCTTTTATTTATCAATGGAAAATGCTGTGATATTACCTTATATATTATTATATAAATGTTAAAGGTGTGTAGGAGGTGTCAGTCGGTAAACAACAAAAATATCTTTATAAATCTCGAAGGAAATTAACTACATAAATATATATACTATATAATTATGTTAAAGTTAACCAAATAACAAAATTAATTTCTTAAATATTATTATATAATATTTATTTGCGGATGGAAAATACTATTTGGGCTTAATGAAATGTAAGATAAATGTTTAGATTATATATTGAAAATGAAATCAATTTTCAATATACCAAAAAACCCTATCATAATCATTAGGAAATGTTGAAAAGTTTCATAACGAATTCATCGATATCTGTAATTTTGTTTAGGCATTCAAATCTACTTTAAGATAATCTTATGATTCGATTGTGTATTCTTGGAAAATTATAATGAAAGTGTTATGTATAATTGTAATTTTCAAAGCTTTATTGATTTTCACAATATATTCTATTGAATGATCAATTTTTTTATATTAAATAACAATTTTCTATGTAATAGAATTTTCTATCTACCAAAATGCATTCAGTTTTTTATTTCAAATAAAATATTACGAGAATTATACGAAGAAAAGTGTGCCAAATATGCTAAAAGATATTCAATACCCCATTTATAAATGAGTTATATTTTGTTAAATTAAATAAAAAACCAAAGCGAATTATTTTAGCTTTAAATAGATTATAGAAAGTTAAAGAATCAAAATCATATATATAATAAATGATTTATAAAAAATAATAAATTATAAATGTAGCAAATTCAATCTTTATAAATCTTTTAATAAAAAATAATTAATTGTGTTGATAGACTTATTTAAATCTTATATAAAATTGAAAGTTCTCTGATGGGAATATTTTTTTAAATTCAATCAAAATTTAAATATTTATATAGATAAATAGAAATTTATATGGAAAAGTTTCTTTTGAAAAGTCTCAATTTCAAATTATTTTTTAGAACAGTAATAATATAAACATTTTCTATTGATAATGGGGAAGTTTCTTTATTTTCTCTTTACGAATGAAAATTCATTTTATAATGAATATAAGTATTTTGTAAAACATTTTTTTTAAAATAACAATCTATATATATTTATTAGTTGGCAGACAATATAAGGGAAAGTTTTTAATGCTAAATGAACCGTGTGTATATATTTAAAATAGATTTCAACTATATTAACAATACCTGTTTTGTTAATTAAACATTTTTTGCTTTTTTTTAGAAACAAACAAAACATTTTGAGAGCGCTAATTAGGTTTTTTGTTTTTTTTTTATATATATACTATAACAATAATTGAATCAATATAAAATGAATAAATAAAATTATAAAGTTAATTAAGCTCATTTATTATATTTGATCGAAATAGAAATAGAAAAAATACAAACTTTTTTTATATTTATTTTAAGATAAGATACTTAATTGTAAATATAGTATTTTAAAAATATATATTTTTGTGATAAATAGATGATGATAATATATGTTATATGTATATACGTATGCAAATAAAAGAAAATATTTATATTTATATAAATAAAATACAATTTTTAATTATATATACTATAGTTTTTTTTTTCATTTATTTATTTATATTCAAACAAATGTTATTTTTTTTTGTTTTAATTATAATATTTATTGTATTTTATTTATTTGTATATATATCGTTTATAAATGTATAATAAAAACCAATTATTTTAAAATAAGGTACATTCAACTGATAAATATAGATTTATTTATTTGAAATGACGTATGTTTGTGTTACTTTTTTTGATTGAATGCGAGTGAATGAATAAAATAAATTGTAAATTGCATTCACAATAATATTGAATTTTTTAAATAAAAAAACAATTTCTGTCTGTATATATTTTTTTTAAAAATATACATCATTAAAAAAATCTAGATTTTCATAAACCGGCTTGGATTTCACATATATACCTATATCGTTTATTGCAGATCTCACTATATAGATTTATATTTGATACAAATTACATTTATTTTCGAATATATATATATATGGCAATGAGTAATAACGTAATAATAATAATATTTTATAGATATAAATATGCTTATACGTTCAATAATATAAGTGATAGTAATTAAGAAGAAGAAAAAAAAACTCTACAGCGAGGTACACATACGAATTATATTGACAAACCTATAGACATGTATAAATATTATAATGAATGAACGAATGAATGTGATGCTGTATATATATATGAATAAGAGTAATCTTTTCTTTGGAGTTTTATATTATATAATCATAAAACTTAATAAATTTACCATATAAATAAATTTACATTCATTTAATATATTATATTATATTTACTCTTTGTATATATAATTTTATTTAGTATTAACTAAATATAGAAATAAATATATGTATGTCTATGTATATATATTATGATGACTGACATGTACATTTATTATATATGTTATATAAAATATATATTATTGTATACAATTGAAAAACTATTATTTGCTTTTCAAAAAAAAAAATACTATCATCTGTACTTGGTTGTTTTTTTTTTCTCTCTTTAAAATATACTATATAAAAATGCGTTTTAATAACATTTAAAAAATAAACATATTATGAACATTCACTTAAATATATCCATTACCTATTTCTATATCTGTTTATTATCGTCAATCAGAACTGATGAAAAGTTTAAGAACAATCATAAAATAATTGACATAATATTTGTTAAATTAAGGAATCGGTATGACAAAAGGAATGAATTGAAAATTAAAGAAATATGTAGAAAAGATCATAAAGATTTAACTTTTCTTAAACCCACTTTTAGGAAATTTTATTATTGTCATTGTCATTGAAATTGTAGAAGTTTTAATATAATTTTTGTTATTTCTATCTGAAAATCCTTAAATTATTAACCATTTTTATTTGTTATTCTTTGTATTGTACTTTCAATGGACTTCTTCACAATAAAATTCTCTCAAAATCTTTCACAAATCTTTCAATACTTTAAGAAAACAATCAAACAGACTAATTCTATTTTAAACTGTACCGAATATCCCTTTTTTACGTCATGTAAACAAAATAAATATATTCAATTTGTAAATAACATAAATAAAAATCTATATGTTAATAAAAATACGGTCATAAAACTTTTCAATAGGACTTTCATCTCTCATAAAATATTTCAAATATATAGATTTATTAATAAAACATTTAATTTTCTGACATTGATCGCCTTATACTTTATATAAATATTTATTCGTATAACTACATTTGTAATAATGTGGCATATGTCTCTATATATATATGTATACTATATTCCTACATAAATGTATATATTACTAAATAAATAAATGAAAAATATATATATGTACTATAACTAATCAATATAAAATACTAAATAACTATAAAAAAGAAAAAAAACAATAATATTATATTATTTTTTAATGAATTATTAATATTATTGTTGTTAATTAAGAAATCTCTATGTGTTGCGTTTTTTATTTAATTTTTTTAAATTTTATTCTTCAATGCAGGTTCATTAATTTTGCATTTATCATTTAGATAAAATGAATTATAAAACATTTTAAAAGTTGTGTTGTTTTTTTTTTTTTCATTTATACATTTATATATATATTGATTTTATTTACACACTTTGATTATCAATAGATTATCTCGTTAACGATTAATATATATATGAAGATATTAATATTTCTTGTTTTTATGATCTAATCAATTATGATTTTAAGGGGATTATGGAATATTCCGATTAGCATTTGTTGGAAATCAAAGATTGTTTATCAAATTATTTTGCCTATATTAAAATATGATTAAGAAATCGATGAAGAATCGTGAATATTACAATGATTTCCTGCGTGGTTATAAACAATAATTTTCAATTTGCAAGGTTAACATTTTTTATAAACTTTTAAAATTAAAACGATGGTTATTTTGATTCCATACCCAAAAATAAGATACTTGTATTTAAAACGGAGTGCTTCTATTCAAATAATTGTATTCAGTTGATTTAAAAATCATTCAACTAATCCAGTCCAAAGAAAATGAATTACGTTAAAAACAATGTTGAACTACCCATTGATTTCTGGCTTTGTCAAAGCCAAAGGATATTATAAACAAAATTAACAAATATATCAAGCTATGACATTTATTTGTAAATACCGCGAATATTAACAATTGAAAATTTAAAAAATTGATTAATATCATTAATTACACTGTATAATATAAAAAGAGAAAGGTTCAACTAATCTATATATGCAATAAATATATCATCTTTAAATATATACACAGAAAATATTCAAATATTAATCCAAACTAAACATTCTAATTTTCTGAATATAATATATAAAAATACAATTCGTAAACTGAAATGGATAAAATAAAATTAATATTTATACTATATTGCTGTGTATGAAACAAGTATATATATATTTATTTTATTAATCTGACAGTTCAATTTATAATATTTTATGAATATATATTGTATATATAGAATTTTAAAGAAAAAAAAAACTATTGCTGTTTTATTATTATTCCAATTCACAATCCCATAACATTCTTAAATTGCATAAATATATATATATATAACATAAATAAATAAAATATTGTGAATGTACATTTTTCTATAAAATTTTCTTTAAAATACAGTTGAATATCGAAATCATTTTAGTATATTAAATATATATATATAGTTTTTCGCATCGACGTTGCGGTTTGTTTTTCTTTTC
Source organism: Dilophus febrilis (assembly GCA_958336335.1). Taxonomy (NCBI): domain Eukaryota; kingdom Metazoa; phylum Arthropoda; class Insecta; order Diptera; family Bibionidae; genus Dilophus; species Dilophus febrilis. Next base: position 5,017,866 of record OY284471.1, on the reverse strand, counting down.
TGTTCTCTATGTAATAATAAATTGATATATATATGCAAGTGTGTATATATTTTGAAAAACATATGATATTTGATAATATAATCTATTTATATTTGGTATTTTTTCTCATTTTCTATCAAATTTTATTCGCAATCATCGATTTCGTATATTGGTACTTATTGTTAAATAAGTTTTTTTCATGTTTTATTACCGCGGAGGGTCTAGCAAAGTATGCTATTGAATGAATAATATAACAATCATTTTTCTTATATTAAAAATTGAAATCTTTAAGAATTTTCCACCATAAAAAGTGAAATTCATCATTCATTATATTTTTTTATATATTATTAGAAATTTTAACCGTATGATTCTAAGGAATAACAAATAGAATGTAATATTCCGTATTTTGATGAATTCGTTATTGTTTATTGCCTTTTTCTTGGCAGTAGTTTATGTAAAGTTTTTTTTAATGTTTTATTTTGAAATATCATCTCTATCATTTCTACAATATTATATCTAAACCTTGTAAACTCCTAGCAATTAATTGATTGAAACATCTTTTTAATGTGCTGATGAATAGATCAGATCATAGATCCGAAAGATTGACTTTCTACAATTTCCCCATAGTATGTCAAATGACAATTCTATGATTCAATCATAATAATATCGATTCGATAGAGTGTTTATAACAAGTTAAAAAAGTGAAATTATATTGACAGAAAAAGAAAACGAAATGATTAAAAAAATTTTACGTTTATATACATAATTCCCTAATATATAAGTATCAAGTTCACTATATTATATATAGATATATAATAACCCACCCTGATTTTATTTAGATAATAATTTTCCTAAATTATTATATGTATATAGATACCAATTTTTGATATTGACTCAATTGTACAAAAATCATAATATTATTATTTATACAATTTACCAGACATACGAGTGTATAGCAAAAGAAAAAAAAAAGAAAAGAAAAATACGAATCAAATTACCAACCGTACCCATTAACAAAATCTGTATATATATATATAAAATGTATAGAAAAAAAAAATCTTATGTATACATAAACATTTCAAAAATATTTATATATATAAATAGTTAAATGATTGTGGAATGGTTGAACATTTTAAATGTTCTTCTGTGTGCAACACTTAAATCTTATGTTTTATAACCATTTGGAAATAAATTCTTAACTTTATTACTAGAAATCGTTTTCTTTTTTTCTTTTTTTTTGGTTCAACGTTGCATTTGAAAATATCTTTATATTGTTATGTATTTATATAATAATATAGACAAAATTTTCTATACAACTTGAATGAAACTATATATGAGCTACATATTTATCGCTATAAATATATATGTATATAAACATACCTATTCAAATATAAAGATAATATATAATACAGTTTGAATGTTATATAGACTGACTATAGACTAAAATGATTCTATATGACTCTACCGTGTATATTTCGAAATATGTATATTGGGTTATAAAAAAAAAAATACATAAGCATAAATAAGTGAGTCTGGGATTTGCGTTTGGAAAAATATTCTATATAAACGTATATAATTCTATAAATATATGACAACTCTATATACCAATATAGATTATACAATAAAAATGTATATTAGTTTCGGGTTACAAATAAAATATAAACTTTATAACTCTATGTATAAATATATCGTATGCGAATAATGTTATTAATTATATCTATATAAATGAATTTATAGAAAATTATATAATGAATGAATGGATCAATTGTATATATATATATATATATATAATTACGACAATTAAATGGTTGGATATCTAAATTGTTGTAATAATTCAAATGCTAGACAAAAAATAAATGTTATAATAAGATATTATTTTTTGTCATAGATTAGCCTGTAATTTTTCAATCTAATTATATTATACTTGTGATTATGTGAAATATATATATAAAAAAAACACGAAATACATTTTCAATATTTAGCGATTTTATCAATAATCATCAGGCCAAAATATTTATTTATTTTTTTCTATATATGATAAAATCATATTCAATCAAATTAATAATGGATTTTTTCGTATATGGATATATTGTATATAGTAAATTTAATCTGACATTTGATTTTATCTAGATAAATTTTGTATTTAAATCACACACAGGCAAATAATAAAATGAATGTATATGTTGAAAAAAAATAAAGTATTGAATTTTAACTATAATTAACAACAATATTTTGAATGAAAAATAAATAAATAAATAAATATAGATACTAAATATATAATCATAATTGAATGTAATTTTTTTTTTCTATGGTGTATATATTCCGATATATTGAAATATTTGTTAATATTTTTATTTTTATTCTGATAAGTCGTCGTTCACCTATCTACCATATATATATATATATATATATATTTGAATATGCGGTAACATATGTCGGTATATATACAATATATGAAAAAAATGTAATTTATTTATTTTTTTCATTTTAATGAATTGGCAAACATCAATCAATGTCTATATAGGTTGAATGTTGAAATGAGATTTAACAAGATATTTTTTTTTGTTTGGTAATATTCTAATAGGATATATTATCTATTATATAAATAAAATCATTAAAATAACATTTGTTTTATTAATTATTCTGAATATTATTAATACATGTATGATCTTCTTCATCTTATATTTACCATAATAGCTTTATAATTGAACAAGTCTTATAAGTAATAATCACACATATAATAAAACGGTCCTTAAAAGTTTTTATATACAGTAAAATGAAAGTTATTTTTCATGAAATCTTCAAATAAATTATGGACCTCGTCGCTATAATTTTAATGTAACAACTACTTTGTAAATACATTCGTATATGGAATGAAAAAATACATTTCTATTAGTTGTCTAATCGTACAGATTCGATAAATGATTAGGAAATTATAACTATTTTAATATATTATATATTTTCATTGAAAATTCGTTTTATTTTTATTTAAAAATGAAAAATCTTGGAAAATTCCTATGAAAGCAATTAAAATGATGTCAGGAAACCTTTAGTAATGTTTCATGAACTTTCTAAATAAGTTATAAACTTGATGCGTTTTCTTGAAAAATCTATGAATACTGACAATTTTAATCAAATGATTGAACTTTTCATTATGACTTTGTTGAGATATATTATGCAATGTTATTTTATTCTTATAGAGTGAAAAAATAACTTTCTATTAGTTGTCTAATCGTACAGTTTCGATAGATGATTAGGAAATTATAACAATTTTTATATATGGATTATTAAATATTAGACAGTTTTCTAATTTAGTTTGATTACTTTATCGCTACCTATATTTACTGCTGAGATATTATACAACATAAATATATATATTATTAATTACATCTAATACTATAAAAAATATTATTATAATATAGTTTAGTGTGATTTTATAACCTTATCACATCTGCAGAACAAAAACAAAAGAAGAATTCGGACATCATTGGATTACATATATATATATATATATATTATTATTATTTATGCAATTTTCTTACATGAACGTAAAAACAAATATTTAACCCATATTTTTTTTATTTTTTTTTATTTATCATATATACAAAATAAAATCTTTTAACAAAATTATGGCGCCAACTGCAGAGGATACGCGACACTTTAAATTCAATATATCTTTGTAACATTCCATATATATATATATATATATATATTTATATATATATATATATATTATGTAGTATATTATTTACTAAAAAAAACATATATGATATTATTTTCATATATATAACTCTATATGTTGTGGATGTGTATATCCATAAACTGAATATAGATATAGAAAAGAATGTATTATTTATCCAGTTGATGTCCTTATTTCAAATAATATTTATATGGGAGATAACCCAAAAAAAATGAAGGAAAAAAAATATAAAATCCGGATAAATACTCTACAACAAATTCATATATATATATAGGAAAAAAATGAATAATAAATTCTATTTGTATATATATATATATCTCGTATAATAACATCGCATATATAGTATATATTTGAATTGTATAATAAAATACATTTTATAAGCTTTGGTATTCTTTTCCGCTGAATTATTTTTTTTTTTCATTTTTTACTGTTTATAACAAGGAATATTTATATTTATAAAAACATATTCCAACAAATATCCAAAAAAAAAAAGAAAAAAAGTATATTTTTTTCTTTAAGAAAAAATATAGATCTTTCTTTATATTATTATTATTATATGTGAATAAAATAGTCAAAATAAAAAAAAAACAAAAAGGGAATCGTTCAGTTGTTTGTATTTATATATATAATATATATTTTGAGATAATCGAAAAGAAAGTTAAAAACTTTTTCCATGTTTGTTTTTGGTTTAGTTGGGTAGTGCGTGAACACACATAACAAATGTTTCATTTCATATATTAAATTTTATTTGTATTATATGTCGTTCTGTTTTCTGGGAGGAATATTTTATAAACTTTTTTTTTCTTTTTTGTTATATATACAGATCAGATGATGTGTTTGTTATGTATGCTATATATTTATATATAGTAATTCAATAGTAATAATATATTATATATGACTTTTATGTATAATATAATAGCAAAACTACAATTTTATTGATTTTTTATTATATAATACACTTTATGCATAAAAAGATAAAGGCAAAATAATAATGTGCATTTAATGTTTTAAATTTACCATAATCGATATTTAATAGTATAAATGCAATTTTTTTGTTTTTTTACTTTTGCCTTTTTGTATTTTTTTTTTACAACATTTATTATCTTTTCGAAATAATATATTTTTTGGTAAACAATAAACAATTTTTAATGTGTATTTGGTGGAGAAATATAAAGATAAAATCCATAAAGTAAAACTAAGATTTCTTTTTTCTTTTGTTATTTTAAAAGTACACGGAATTATAAAAAAAACATATAATTTTGAACTTAATCTCAATAATAATAATAATATAATAAGGGTTGTTAGTATAAATATTTCCATATGATTCATAAAATAACACGATCCTAACAAAATCAGGGGTTCAAAGAAAGATGTCTTTATTTTTTGCATTAATTATGATTAGAAAATTAAATGATAGTTTTTAATATAGTTTTGCAGAAATAGTAAAATGTAAAAGAAAAGAGATTTACATTGTGTATATGATATACTAAAATTGACAACATTTTGCTATTTAAATGTTGAATGTTGCACCTTTCCCCGAATTGTTGGAAATGTAGTTTTTTTATGATCTTTAAGAATAAAATTATTTTGATGTTGGTATATTAAAAGAAATTATATAACGATATTTACTGTATCATTGGTAATTTTTTACCCCCGTTTTTCCAAGACACAAAATTTGATTGTAAATTTAAAAACTGAAATTGTTCTGTCTGATTGTGAGTTAATTTAAGGAACAATATTTAAATGTAAATTATACAATATGATGAACAATATTCCATGATAAATTAATTGATGATAAATCATTAATAGTATTCAATTTTTAATAATGATTTTCTCACGCAGTATATTGATATTTATTACTTATTATATATTGTAATTACCCATTATTTCTTAAAGTTTTCGAAATTTGATGGCAATTTTTGGATGTTCAAAATTAGTGAAAATATACAAATTAAATACTATAAGCGCTTCAGTATTTTCTAATCAAAATAGTTTTGTGGGGAAATGTATTTTTATACTATTTAAGAATAAAAATTAATTTAAATATCTACTTTCTCACATTGTTTAATGATATCTATCATCAGTAAATTTATATGTTAAAATTACAAATATTTCATAGTTTTTCTATATAATTTAAAACATTATTGTTTTGAAATACACGAAAAATCGAAGGTTTATTATTTTTTTTTTTTTCACTCTCTGTTTTTTATATTAACGATCGTAAAGAAAAGCATTTACTTTTATTAAAATAATAATCAATTTTTTTTTATATATTATGAAAAAAACACATTACATACGGATTACGTATACGTATAGTTTACAATCACTATATACGGAGAGAAACCAGTATATTTATATAGGTAATATTTAAAACGAAAATGAAATAAGTTTACCTGACCATATGTTTATTTATTTATTTATTTTTTTTTTTATAAATACATTATATAATAATAATTGTAAATAATTTATAATAACAATTGTTATTAACATTTTACATATATATACATGCAATCATATGCGTGTATGGCTAAATCACAGGTTAAAAAAAAAACGTGAATCGTTTAGGTCATAATAAAGTTATAATAAAAAAAGGTATTCATAAAAAATGTATAATGTATTATTAAACAACATTTAAATAATTCATTAAAGTTTAATTAAAAATATTTATTTTCTGTATAATTCCAATTTTTTCTGGGTGCTTTTTGCGTAGGTTAACTGATTTACTTAAAGATCACATGCATAGGTAATTTTTTAATAGATTTATTTTAAAGATTATAAAAATGAAGAAGATTTCTATCGATTCGAATACTATAGATAAACTTGATCAAAGCAACGGGGAATAAATTTAATTAAATTTGAAACAAATCTTATACCTAAAAACTAAATAGACAATTCATTAAGAATTCTTATTAAAATATTTTCTGTTTTTAGATGAGAGATGTTGAGGGAATTTTAAAATTATGAAATTTTAATAAACTATTTTGACTCGTGTTCCAATTATACACAACATAGAGAAAGTATAATTAAAAATAGAAACATTAATTATAGATTTTTAACTTGAAAACTTTGCGGAATTTGATTAAAACACATAAAACCAAGCAAGATTTCCAATTCTTTACTACGTGGTGGAGGGGGGATGGCGGCAATTGAACAAAAAAGTATTCTAATTCTATTTATAAAAAATAATCGATTTCAATTTTTTTTTATTATTAAAAATATCTTATATATATTTTTATCATTCGACTATGATATAAATGTATTATGATCTGTGATTGCAAAAACAAAAAAAAAATTGTTTTACAATATTAATGACGGTTTATAGAAAATGAAAAAAAAAAAAATGTATGTCAGAAAGTGCGTGTGTTACGGTCAGTTGAATTTTTTATTTGTTTTTCCACACTTGTAATTTTTTATTTAATATAAAAAAATTCTTTTTTTATTTAATATAAAAAAATTCTTTTTTTATATCAAAAAAAAAATATTTTTAAATAAAAACATCTTATCTAATTTTAGCCAACAATCCAACAAAGTTGATACAGCAACAGAACATCATATCATTTATAAACAATATATTTATATATATATATATAGATACATACTCATATATATTCAATATAAACAATGACACAATTTTGATAGATATACATAATACAAGCGAATATATATACAATATAAATTGTAAACATTATGTTTTGTTAAAATGTATCTATCTATCTAAATCTTGTATAATAACATATATATAAATATATAAATGGATAACAAATGTATTTGATGATGATGCGGTTGTTGTGTTGCTTTTTTGATTTTTTTCTTCTTCTTGTTGTTTTTTTTTGTTTTGATAAATACATGCGGTAATATGTATAAATATTGTTGATTAATATGTTTGGTATAATATTTAATTTATGTAAATTTAAAAATATTCTTTAATAAGAAAATTAATTCGGAAAATTTTATAATATAAATATATATATTTGAAAAAATTTATATATAACTATGCTATTTGATTATACTTTTAACAGATTGTTTTTTTTACAAAAAAAATTAAATTAAAACACTAAATATTTTATGATATAGAGATAAAATATTATAGTTACGGGGAAAATGTGAGAAAATTATCAAATACACACTTTGCTTTATTATATAACACAAAATGGTATAATTTGGTTGTATTTTAATAGGAACATTTCATTCGATTCGAAAAGGTTCCATTCGATTATATATTGAAATACTTACAATATTTGCATATTCCTGCAGATTGATAGATTCAAAGATTCATAGATTCAAAGATTCATAGATTCAAAGATTCAAAGATTCATAGATTCATAGATTCATAGATTCAAAGATTCATGGATTCATAGATTCATAGATTCAAAGATTCATAGATTCAAAGATTCAAAGATTCATAGATTCATAGATTCATAGATTCATAGATTCATAGATTCATAGATTCATAGATTCATAGATTGATAGATTGATAGATTGATAGATTGATAGATTGATAGATTGATAGATTGATAGATTGATAGATTGATAGATTGATAGATTGATCGATTGATAGATTGATAGATTGATAGATTGATAGATTGATAGATTGATAGATTGATAGATTGATAGATTGATAGATTGATAGATTGATAGATTGATAGATTGATAGATTCATAGATTCATAGATTGATATAGTTTTAAATTAATATACATAGGTGAATTAATTATAGTCATATTTATTCATTATTGATATATCAATAATTTGATTATAATATCTCAAAAGGCAGAAATTCAAGTGATTTTAAGTTTTCAATTTCTTTGAATTTAAGATGATGGACAAAAATTTACAATAAAAAGAAAACAACTCTTCATTTTATATATGTTGAATAGTTTTTTTTAAAATTATCTTTTGTCTAGTCGGACACCAAAATATACAAAAAATAGTTATATCGTATCGTATATATAGTATACATTTTTGTTTTGCATTTTAGTTTTATTTTAGTTAAACCATTTCATTAAATTGTATATATGTTTTGTTGTTTACATATATATATAGAATTTTCTACATCATTAATGTTAATCTTTTAGATATTTATATAAAATAGGTTTATATATATTGAATATTTTATATATATTTCGGTTTATTTTATCCCCCACATAACAACAATAATTTTATAGTAATAGAATGGAGTTTTACAATCAAATTATTTTACATTATGTAATTAAATATAAATTCAAGTTAATTTAGCATCATCATTTTGTATCCACCATCACCACAAACACAATATATACATGTAATTTCTTTAAATATATATATATATATATAAAAAGTGTATTAAATAATTTGTCTGTCTGTATATATGTATAGTAATGAGCAAAATATTGAACTTTAAATCCTCTTTTTTTTTTTGGATAGTATACCCTTTTTTAAATGATTATAGTGAAAATTAAAAATACGATTACCTGATTAAATTCTAAGGTTTCCTTTAAAGCATTGTATGTGTTATTAAGACAACATTTTTGTCTTATGAGTTTTTTTTAAATCACACATTTTTTGATTAAAATACGGTTGAAAGGTTCTATATATACGGAAGATGAATTTAAATGCTTTGTTGTTTGTTCGAATATGTTAATCTTGTTAAATCTTTAGTCAATTCACAAATTACTTTAGGATAATAACTTTTTTGTACATTAAAGTGCCTTGAAATTCTTATTAAGGAATTTATCGTATGTAGTTTATTTTAACTTATAAATAATAATACCTTTTAATTTCAATTTGTAATGTCAAATCTTGAAGTATATATTAAAAATGTTTGCTATAAATTATCTTGTATTCAAAAAAAAGAACTAAACATAACTCGTAATTTGAATTTAATGAAAATTCTTATATGAGAAAATGAGATGATTTTTCCATAAATATTAACATAATACCGCAGGCAAAGTCAAAACAAATTAATGAAAGTAAAATCTCTATACATAATAAATATATATGCGGTTTTCATTTTAAAATTAAAACAATATCAACCTACACGTCGCATTTAATTTAATCATATCACATGAATGTTTTTCCATATATACATAAATAATTTATCTGCATATATTTACTATATTTAAATATATTTTGCAATCTCTATATATATAATTATATTTGTTAATGAATCTATTTCGCGTATATTAATTTATATATATATTACGCATATATTGATTCATATGCATATGTCATCATGTATTTGAATGTATAAGATTAAAAGTTTTTTTTTTTTTTAACAGCATATATAATACATAATTTATTTTTAGTGAATTACGCGTAATTTAACAACTATATATATATATGCATATACATTAGAATAATGTTAAAATTTAGCAAACAAACCAAAAAGAAAGATAAAAAAAAATCAACTAAAAATGTGGGTGTTATTTAAATAATTTTTGAATGGAATTTTATCATATAGATAATTATCTTATTTGTAAACATTTAATATTTATATACGCAGAGATATATTTATCATATATTAACTATACTTTTTCATATAAATATAGAAATAATACACCTATCAATAGATATATATAAATGAAAAGTGAATGAGCTAATAGATTGTCGTGTTTTATTTTTTTGTGTTTTTAATTATATCCATATTGCTAAAAAGTTTTTTTTTTATTTGATATAAACCATATAATCGATAATTAATGAAAATTCTATAATAATAAAAATAAAATTTTACCATATTCAGAATGATATTATATATATATATTATATATATATGGATTTATTCAACATTTTTTTTTTGTTTATTTAAAATACAAATATCTATATAGACAATCTATTAATTACTATTTTAATTTTAAAAACGTTTTTGTCTTTGATATATATAGATATATATTTATTATTATATGTACATATGGCATAATATATATAAATATAGTTACATTAAAATGGTGCAGCTCGCACTGGATAATTAATGATGTAATTAAATTCTATCTATTTAATCTCTTTAAGTTTTTGTTTTTCTTTTAAGTATTATTATATAAAGATTTCTTGCATTTTATATATATAGATAGGTATTTAGTCGCACATACACAGAATATATTGTATATAAATAAATTATTATAATAAACAATTTTTTAATGAAAATTTCCTTAAATAGAGTCTATTTATATATATATATCTTATCTACATAGTTAAACTTTCTAATTATAGATTTATATATACAGTATATATGAAACTTTGAGTAATGAAAAAAATATTAAATAGAAAATTGAATAAATTGTTTGGATTATTGTCGATGCATATATTTATTTTTAGATATATATTTTATTTTTTATTGCATTAAATAACAAATAATTTATTTAGAGATTAAACTTGAATACGCAAATATTATCGATTATTTTGTTTTTGGTATAATATACTTTAATCACGCATAATACAAACCACACATTTATGTATATAGTATTTTTATATAAAAATGTTCAACATTTGATTTGTTTTTAAGATCATAGATTAAAAATGTATATTGATGCTGTCGGTTCATTGCGTTTAGAGATAGACAATTTTTTTTTCTTAATATTCAATACAAAAAAAAGGGATAATATACCACATTTGTCAGCATACACAGTCAGCATAACATAGATATGGACACACACAACAATTGTGTTTATTCTTACAAGTATTTTTGACGAAAATTTAAGTTATTATATCAATATATAAATGTAAATATATTGACTTGATTTTTTGTTACCAAACCATATAGAATATAATGTTATTATTTTATCTTTCTACTTTACTGGATAAAATCCTTCAAACGGATTCTAATTAACTTTATTCAAATCTGATATCCTTTAATTAGCAGGCAATTTTCAATCACCCATGAAATAAAAGGATTCTATAATAACATAATAAATGGAATTGGATTTAATTCGAATTTTATCTTATTATTTACGTTGATTTAATTTGATTGATTTCAATTTACAAAATAGAAAAATTGATATGAAACATTCGGTATCATATATTTATATACTTTATTATATGAGATCAGATGGGAAATATGTTTTATATCCCATCCAAATCATTCGAGTTTTCAATAACATATAATAATATATCATTAATTAAAATCAAAAAAATTTAAGGGTATTTGAAGGAATTAATCCTTTGGGATTTCATATTTCCTGGCACCATAAACATACAACATACAAAATTACATACACACATTTCAATTTATCATTTGAAAAAAATATTAAAGTTCATCGCACTTCGATATACTATGACACACAAAAGCAATCATCAAAACACCATCCAAAAATTCACACATTTTTTTTCTGATAATGAATTTTTGTTGCCTTTGTATTTAGAGAGATATATGCGATTATAGTATTGGAACTCATACCATATCAATAATTAAAATTTACCTTTATTAAAACAACATACATCACTATCATCAAACAAGTACTCATATCATATAGTGTATATGATATAATATTGCAGGCAAAACTATTATATATAAAAACACAATTATTCTAGTTTATATAAAATCATATACGTTAAATTTGCGGTATTTTATTTTTTTTCTCGTGTGCACCAACTGATGTGTGATGTATTTCAATATATTTATTTGTAAAATTTTTATCAATTTGTGTTGAAGTAAATTTTGTGCGTCGCTTTTAAATTGAATTTTAATTATTATTTTTTTTTTTAGTATATTTTTAAGTTTATTATTTCATTTTCTTTGAAAAAAAATGTTAAGTTTTCCAAAAAAATTTAATTAGTTTAGTTTTCCTTAAGTATATAGTTTAGATTTTAAGGCATTTCTGGCAAAAAATAATTCAATTTCGTACAGTTTTTTTTTCCTATTGTTTTTATACATTTTATCAAAAATGAAAAAAAAAAAATACCGGTGTATTTAATTTGATATATTCTATACCAAATTGTATGTGTTTCTATAAATATTTTTTTTTGTTGTTGATAGAAAAATTGTTGTTTTTGTTTATTATTTTTTCTTTAATCATTTAATGATTTGGGAAAATTTTGCTGATTACAATTTCTATGATGATTTGTGTATCCAAAATGTATTTCACTACATTTATCATGAATTTATAAATATTCCCTCAGGTATAGTCTTATCATCGTATAAATCATAAATCACAATCATACAATAATTTTGATATTAATATATATAAGAAAACCCCTTTGCATATTATATTAAATTACAATTTAATTAATAATATTATTTTTATTTTTTATCTATTTTCAGGTATGTCTGATTTATTTCTGCACGGTTTTTAATAACAAATTCTAACATTAATTGGTGAGTGAGTTTAAAAATTTTTTTTATTGTATTTCATTAAAGTAATTATACAAAAATACAAATTGTCATTTCATGTGTAAATTTAAAATTAAATATAAATTCAATAATTTAATTAATTATTTATAGAAATAGATGGAATAAAAAAAAATTCCAAATTAATATATTTAAAAAGTAATCGTATCGTTTATTATTCAAAGTGATGAACAATTTCTATGCACTTTTACATAATTTTCATATCATTAATTAATCTCCAGGTAACCTCATATATCCCAATATATGATAGTCCATAAATTGATATTACTAAACTATGGTGGAATTAATCCACATGGTGGAAATAACCCAAATATGGGGTTATAATTTCAATTGGGTGGTGGAGGTGGTTCGTATTTTCGGGTAGGGTTGGGATATTTATATTTATTCAAAATGAAAATATTAATTTATATTTCTAATTTATTCTTTGTTTATTTTAATTTTCCTCAAATCTAACATATTATTTATCAGTTTTAATATGAAATTCCCTCGTTAAAGTCAATATTGAATTCATAACATTTTTTTATTTTATATTCATTATCTTGAGTTGTTCATCACTTATTTATATATATAATAAACGTACGATTACATTTTTGAAATTTGGTTTTTAATAAGCTTTTGTAATTATAAAATAAAATGATTTTGACAAATCAATTTTTGTGTATTACTTTAAAGAATACAAACCCCTCATGTTCATGGTAGATTACATTATCTTATTGTATCATTTTGACATTATATTCAATTGTTTTTACATTTTGCGTTTTACAATCTATATTCAATAACTATTTTTTAGTTAAAACACACCAAATATTCAATAATCATAATTTAGATTTGTTTGAAAATCTATTGAAATTTAATTTAATATAAAAAAAACATCATAATTTAAATTAAACGTTTTTCATAATCAATTTAAAAGATACATTAAAGGATAACTATATGACTATTTTAGCTATACTAATTTTCATGAAATTAACAATACTAAAACAAATATTTAACAATTATTAATTTAGTAATTTAGTAATACTAACAAAAATATCATTCTTCCAAATCTATCATGAACAAAATTATTTTACTAACACAATTTATTATATTATTAAATTTTACATAAATAAATTTTGAAATAATTCATTTGTCCTATTTTTCCTTTTACCCAAAATAAAAAGTAATTGAAAGTGGTCAGTTCCATTTAATGAACTGATTACTTATCAATACTTTTTCCTTATATATCACATTGTAATTGGGACTTGCCGCTCAGCAATTAATGTCTGAGTGTGGCGCCAAATGCTTTGTACATATCCTATATCCAGGGAGTAATTGGGTCAAGCCCTCTAGTCCTTCAGCGGACCGACTACGCGCCAATTACTTCATCCCATCCAATAGCTCTGGTCTGTTTGAGGACCCCCAAAAAATAATTAAATTCATCGTTTTTATATTTTTATTGGGCTTGTTAGGGTAGTTTTAATTTTTTTTTTTTTTACTAATATTAGTATTAATTTTTATTAATATTTATTTTAACTTGAAAATGTATTTATCCACTTAACTTTATACAGATACCTACTTTATACTTGTTATATATTTAATATATTTAATAAATGTTTTATAAATAGAATTATCTGTGCTCCGTTCTTACCATTCCCAAACTTACGATTAATTTTATATTTTTACATCTCGGTCAGTTTTTATAATATGAGAATATCATGTATATTTTGATGTGATGGTCACTGTATATTTATTTTTCTTTGTCATATAAATAAAATGGAAATGATTTTAAACATATATGTATATCTATAAGATATCCAATGATGTGAAAGCAATAAATTAACCCATATATTTATAACTTGTGTATGTGATGATCGCAAATGACAAAATAACTTTTTTAAATAAGACTGTGTTTTAAAACTAATTTATCTAGAATATTAATTTGAAATATTAACTTATAAATACAATGGATGCTAGAAAAGCGATATTAGAATCGGACATACCATACCGATGGTGGTGATTCCATAACATCATTTCCAAAACAATTTTATAAATTTAAATTAAATAAATATATTAAATGTTGATTGAATTATCTAAATCATTAAATAAATATTTTCATAGGAAGTATTTCAATAAATAAAAAACACAACAAAATTGGGTTAACAAATATTTTCCGAATATAACGAAAAAAAATCATACTTTGAGATGTTTACAATATCTATGCATCGCTTACCCCCCAAGTTTTTTTTTCAAATATTCCAATATAAAATTAAATGGATTTCCTTTTGTAAAAGAAAAAAAAAACTACTATAAAAGCATATGATTATAAAATTATTTACATTTCACATGTTTTATATATATATACAAATACGGTGCTGCGGAAATACGCATATTTTATAGAAAAAGATATATGAAAATAGAAATATTTTATAGAAAAAGATATATGAAAATACCAAAATATTTATTTGATGATGTTTTCCAAAAAATAAATACTCCTTATATTACCTCTCTCTAACATATTAAAAATGTATGTAAGCATCCCGCATTATGCAAATATAAATTGTATAAATAGCAATTGGCAAATTTGTTTATATTTTTTTTTAGAAATACAATACCAGAAAAAAAAACACATTTTAAATATTTACAAATGATCATGTAACATCTCAGCGTGTTTGACGCAACATTAATACTTTTTTTTCCATAAATAATTCACTATTTTATGAAAATTATATGTAAAAAATATAAATTCTTTCATTTCCATATTTAATTTTTTGACTGCTTATAAAGAAATAACATTTTTTATGTTTTTTTTTATAAAATTCTCTTTGTAAATTATGCGATTTATTTAAATAGTGTGAAATTAAATAAATTGTAATCATAATGATTTTTGTTATACGTGCATGAAAAGTTACAAATCTTTTATATTATAATTGCAATTGGATTTGAAAATATATCTATACAATATTGAAACACTTTTAACACATTAAAATATATAATTTGTTGACCTATATTTTATTCTATATATATATATAGAGTATTTGCCTTATGAAATAATTTTTCTTTAACTATTTAATTACATCGAAACATTTGTATATATATATATATATACCGAAAGTATAATAAAATTTTTGTTTAATATTCAATTAGTATAATAAAAACGTTAAAATTATTATGAATATTCAATGATCAAAGCGTAGATTTATATATATATATATATATTTGATTACCACCATCATTTATGTATAATAATTAATAAATATATAAGTATATATATACAACACATTTGTCGATAAGTAATTAATTTATTTCTTTATAGTGTGTTTTTTACTATATACATACTATATATAGTTTTTTTTAATGTTTTGTTGCTTAAAGTTACATGGGGCCCTTTAATATTATATGTTATATTAAGTATTACTGAGTGGTATGATTTTTTTTACGGTAGAATTGCGATATAAGACTTTTTGTTAATAAAATTAAAATGTATATTTTAGCTTTGTTGATATTAACAAATTGTAGAAATTTGTATTAATTGAACTTACAAGAGAATACAAATTTATTATGGATATTTACATTTATTTTAAGATAATGTTTCAGAATTAAGATATTAATGTTTCTAAAAACTAAGTAATTTCGAATATCCCCAATATTTCGGGATCGTATTGTCCAAATTATTGTATTGTATAGAAAGAGGTTTATCATTTTATTAATATTCTAAACGGTTGCTTCATACATGCAATATCAATAACTATAAAATTTCCAAATGATTCACTTGCAAAATTGCTACCAAACAGAAAAAGACAAAAATCTAAAGAAAAGAAATTATACTATTGAATATTATACCAACAGAAAAAAAAAATATCTATAAAGATAACATAAAAATACAATAAATTTATTGCCGGCTGCAATAAAAATTTATCTATATCATAAACATTTTTTTTATTTTTAGTAATTTCAATTGTGCTTATATTTTTGTTTTTTTATTTACAAAATATAGAATTTTAAATTAGAAATATAAAAAGTAGAGAAAAAAAAGCAAGATAATTTAAAACAAAACCTCATGCCAATCGGAATATATATAGATATAGGTATAGAATATAGAGATTAATTGGAAATTTAAATATCTGTGATAAAAAAAAAATACAAGATATCAAAAACAAAGTGTATTAAAATTCATTCATATTTCTATTTTAAAAAATACATTTATAAATAACGATTGAGATAAGTGAAGATAATATTCTATTAAGTACATTTGTTTAATCTTTGTCAATGCATACATATTATTTGATTTAATTGCCTATATATTCATAATTAATAACTCTTCTTCGTAATCCTTACATATGATTTATATAAATCATGATTTTCAAAATGAAATCAATCGATATACATTATTTCTGAAGGAAATTCTATTCAATTTTGATTATTTAAATTGATTTGCTTATCAATAGCATTAAAACAAAGTGGCATCTTAACAAATCCGAATATAAAGTTTTGAGAAAGAATTGAGTATTATCCTTATATAGATTTTCTGTATAATTTGCTTAAGGAAATTTTATATAATTTCCTGAAGGGAAATTCTGCATAATTTATTAAAGGAAATTCTGCAAAATTTACCAAAGAAAAATCTGTTTATAGTTTTGTTAGGAAATCCCGTATGATTATCTAAGAGAAATTGTGTCAAATTTTCTAATATGAATTCTATATAATGTTTATTAATAGATATTGAAGTTTTTCTGTTAGTTTAGAATCTGAATTTCACTCAGTATAACATATTTTTCCCATACCGAAGAATGCTAATTTCGTATACCCTAAAGGATAACTATAATTATTAAATAAAAAAAAATGAGGTACGCTAAAACAAATCGTTGCTTGTAAAAGCGATTAATAGTTGATAAACAGTTGAAAAAATATATTATAGATATTTTATTAAAAAAATATAACCCACCCAAAAATGTACAATCATATCAATAAATGAAATCAATTACATTATATATTTGCTCACCATAAAAAGAAAAGACTAAACAATTTTGTCGCGATTTTATTAAATATTTATATTTAATTTCAAAAGAAATGTTTTTATAGGTCTTAATTAATAATAATACTATTATGTTTTATTTTGGATTGTTTCTATATAGATATATGTTTTAAATGCGAACTAATAGTTCACGTGCCCATGAATTCTTATATATATATTTTATTTTATGATTAATATTCGAAACATATATTGAAATATAAAATAAAATTGTTTTATTGTCGATTATTTCATGTATTTATCATATATTTTACTATTGTATACACATAATAATATATACGTATGTAAGTAATCCAAATTATTAGTTAATAATAAAAATGAAAAAAAATTGTGTCATGGTTCATAAATTAAAATTACATTTAAAATCGAATTGTTACTCATATACGAATTTTATTTTATATATTCTTTATATATAAATTCAATATATAATTTTAATAAAATTAATTGTAGCAGAAGCAGAGTGGATAAATAATTGTTAACTTTTTTTTTTATAGATTAAATGTATATATCTAATTGTAAACGAATGTTTCAATAAAATTGTGTAATTCAAGTTTTATTTTATTGGTTTTTAAATTGAACAAGAAACATTTTTTCAAATAATCTATTTAATGAGATACGTTTCTATTTTTCTAAAACATCTTAACTTTTTTATATTTGCATTTTGAATTAAAATTTTTCGATTTAATTCAGGAGTTGAAGAGACTTTTCCACATTATATCTAAATATATTTCATTCATTCTATTAAATTTTCACATTTGTATAGAAAAATTTAACCGGTAAATAGCCGGTAAATATATATAAATTATAATTACCCAAAATCATTTTTATTAGAAATTCAATATGCAAATTGTCGAATATCAAGACTGTGAGAAATTACCATTTCATATATGTACTATATATATAAAACAATAAAATAAACCACGTTGTTTTTAAAGTTAACTTAATTTATTATTTTTTTGCGATACACTTTTAATTAAACTTACAAACAAAAACAAATTCACTTTCTAATATAAAATTAATAATTACTAATTACTTTTTTTTCTTTTATATTAATTTTGTGTTTTCACATCATATTTATTTATTAATAAATTACAATAACATTTTTTTTGCAAAAGATTTAATCTTAATAAATTTTACCTTAATAAGTTTTTTTTTTTATAAACTTTTATTATACATTATTTATTTATTGACGTATAGATAAACAGTTTAACAGTTGATTTTATATATAGAAAACAAAAAAAAACTTAAAGGTAAACAATTAATTATTTTGTATATATATACATTTAAATTTTTAAAACAATCTCATTTCACTTTCACACATCAATAAAATCAATTAAATATAAATATATACTTTATGTATCAATATAAGCAACCAATATATATATATATAAGATCAACCAAATAATAATAATAAAAAAAATAACACCAACAATAAATTAAATCAAGTACAAATTCTTAATGTCAACAATATCTTATATACATTTTGAAATAAATAAAAAAACTATTTTGTTTGAATCTTTAACACTATATATCAAAAATGCAATATAAAATTATCTATTTTTTATTTATTTATCTTATATTCACGGTATATCTTTTTAAATAAAAATTTCGTATCAAAAACAAATTTTCAACCGTTCTGGTTGAATTCACAAGAACTACTATTATTTTTTGAATTGTATTGTACATTATGGAGCTTAGTCTCCACGCAGTTCTCCATCAAACGTTGGAGATAAATTTATATATTGATTTTATCTATATACTAAAATAAAATATACAAAAATACGATGTGTGGTGGATACTCATATAAAATTGAATATACACGTAAAGTATAGTAAGTGTACAACTACAGTGAATGTTTGTGATATAAATATTTGTTTTTATATATATATATATATATGTATGATTATATATTAAAGAAAAACCTGTACAACAGACTTGGTTCATATTATTACTATATCATTTTCACGAATGTGACTGAATTATATAAAAGTGAAAATCATTTTGTTTTAAATGGTAAAATTATTTCGGTAGTTTAGTGTATATGTATATGAAAATTAGCAATGTATAAATAGTAAAGTTAAAAAATTATTTTATATAGAGAAAACTGAATGAAAATGTGTGAAAATTTATATTATATATAAATAGTATTTGTTGTCAGCTTTTCTTTCTTCTTTTATATAAAACACATATGGATATATATAGAATGTTATATATATATTCATTCATTTACACACGCGTTATGTTTGATTGAAAAATCTATTGTATATTTTCTCTCACGTTTTTCCATATCATATATTTATATATATATATATATATGTTATCAACAACATGAACACCGCAAACAAGAGTGTAAAAATATGTATTTTTTGATAAATGTATAATTTAATATATTAACTAAACATTTTCATGAATATGTTGTGTGAATATATGCAATTAATAATTTTTTATGTATATAAAAATATTTTCTGAATGAATTATCACTGCGTGTATTTATTTCCCCGGCAAAAGAGTTCGTATTAAGAATAAATTTTATTATAAATGAAACAACATTACTGATAAAGGGTGGGTTTTCTATCATTCATTTTAGATGTTAGGCACAGTAACACATTTTGATAATATATTAATGTAGGTTTTTTATTCAATAATTTTATAAGTGGAATTTGGTATGTCTATAATTTATAATATACATTTTTTTAGATGATTAGTATACCTTTAAAATATCTTGGCAATGTTGAATAATAATTAAATACATATTATAGCAAATTTAATGTCATTCAAAATTATAAAATCTAAGAATGTTAATCGTATCACTTAATCGATTTATAAGTTTCATATATATTTTATTGAACACTTTAAATTAATTGATGTAACTTATTTAATCAATTTACAAAATGAATGAATTTTATATAATTATCTACATAAGTTCTGTATGCATTTCTATTCTGCATTTCGGAATACTATTCTGAATAACTTCTTTACCATTTTTATAAATGAAATTCTGTATAATTTCCTAAATAAAATTCTGAATAATTTACTAAATAAAATTCTGCACCTATAAGAGAGATTCTTTACAGTTTGATCAACTTCTATATTATTTGTAGAAACAATTCTGTATGTATTTCTAAAGGAAATTATGTTTCATTTGCTGCAGAGGAGCTTAAGGAAATGACGTAAAATTTGATAAAAATTATTCTGTCTGTTTTTTTTTTGAAAAAGAATTCACTTTTATTTTCTAACTTAAATCTGTCCAAATTACAAAATGAAATGTATTGTAATTTTGTAGATTCATTTTTAATTTGTTCCTAAAGAAAATTCAGTTTAATTTGAGGAAGGAAATTCAGTTTAATTTGATTAGGGAAATTCGGCATAATTTCTTGAGGAAATTCTGTAACCTAATGCAAATTATATTCCGTAGGACTTTCTAAAAATAAAAGTTTTATTTTCTAACTTAATTTCTTTACAATTTTCCAAAGGGATGTAATTTTCTAAATAAATTTTGTATTATTTTTACAAAACGAAATATTGTATATTTTGTTAAAGAATATTCCATATTAATTATTAAATTTTCTAGTGCAAAATCTGTATACAATTTTTTAGAGGAAATTTTGTATATTTTAACTAATGAATTCATATTTAAATTTGATTAATTCTTTGTGTGTCCTTTTGAAAAGAATAAATTGAAATATTACAAATTAAAAGTAAACAAAAAAACAAAGTTATTCAATTCATAAAATTTAATAAATTTAAACAAAAAACTAAAAGATTAAAGAAAAATTTCATTTTATATTGTTTTAAAATAAAAGATACGTTTAATAAATAATTACTTATTATACTAAAACAACAAAAAAAAGATAATACTTCAAGTGCATTAAAATAAAAACCGCATGTATACGATTTTCATTGTATGTTACGATATAATGACAATGTTAATAGTCCCTTATTATTATATGTATATTTTTTTTTTATCTGTTACACTTCTTAAGAATATATATAACAGTGTCGTGTTATTAATGGACAAGGAGAATTATAAGATTATCAAAAAAAAAAAAATTGCCTAAAGATAATAAGATGAAATTATGCCTAAAAAATAATTTTTATATGCGATCACATCAAACAATAATAAGTAAATAAATTTTTTGGCACATTCATACAATAGGAAAAAAAAAAAAGAATATTCAAAAAAAAAAAATAGGAAGATATATATTATTAATTTTTTGTTGATAAATATATTTAGTTATATACTTTTCTATAATATATATAGGAATAGGAATAAAGCAAATAATGATATAATATTAATCATTTTTTATATTACATATAAATCAGATCCATATATACTATATATACGTACGTACGTACGTATATTTATATAAATCTTTTGGATAACGATGATGAGCTGCTTATATTTATAATACATATATGGATATGTATCATTCGTATACATGTTATATATATATACGAGCGGCGGCGGTAACTTACATATATATATATATATATAATAATAATGATGACATATAAAAAAAATTGCCTATGAAAAAAATTACCATGTCCTTATTATTATACTGAATATTACATAAGAAAATCATATATATATATATATCTATATTTCATATTCTCACTGTTGTATAAATATATATGTATATAATAATATTACTCTGTGAGTGACATTCCATCATAAATCTTTATACTCCTCTGTATATACTGTACGTACATATATTTATATTTATTTTTATATCAAAATAATATTATTTATGTACATATGAACAAGAATATATAAGTATATAAATAAATAAATATATCTCAATATATTATATATTAAATGCTTTTATATCATATATAGAATTTCCCATCAACCATTCTTTAATATATATATATATATAAATATATTTCGTCACCGCAAGGTCATATTCACAATTTTTCACGAAAAAACCTTTTCTTTTCATATTTATTTTTTTTTTCTATTTATTTATAAGAATATATACACATGCGGATTGCAAGTCATTCATTCATTCATTCATCCATCCATTCATACATATATAGTATATATAGATGGAAAAATCTTCTTTATGCATTGATTTTAAATAAATAATATTTATTTATATAAAAAAAAGTAAAGAAAATACACAACATACAAAATATATTATATTGAGGAGAAAAAAAAAATCTATTGAGGAAATATTTATTATAAATATATTGTATGAATAGATAAAATAAAAAATTGTACATGATTTGCAAAAGAATATATATTTTCTTGCATATTTTGTCAATTTATATATATATTTTTTTTTTATAATAAACTTTAATTTTTTTTTTTGAATATTATTATATTGATAAGTATATATATATTTGGTGATAATTTACTATGTGTTTATGAGCTGTTTTTGGTTATTTATTTGGTGTTGATCATTATTTTGAAAGCGATTGTATTTGAATTATATAAAATATAAACATAATGCGGATCATCACTCCATGTAATATAATATATGATATCTCATTTATTTACAATCGTTTTGTATATCTTTTTTTTTTTCTTTTTGTGGTAGATTTATAAAGGATAAAAGAACATTCCTTTTATATACTATATGGTATATATGATGAGGTATTTATACATTTATTTGACATAGTTCCTTTATATTATATTACTATATATTTATAAATTTTCTGGATCAAAAGAGGGTAAATTTTAAATAGAAATTTATATATAGATGATATATCATAACTTTATAATAATTGTTTGTATATCTTTGGCTGAACACTCAGATAATTATCTAGATGTTGAGGGAAAAGAAAGTAAAACAGATTTTAAATAAAGTTTTTTACATGATTTTTATTAAGACATTTTCAATCATAACTTTTAAATTATACTCAACATCTATTGCAACAATTATTTTCAAACTTATACATGACATTAACACCCCCCCTATTGAATGCAAAATAAATGCATAATTTAATAAATATTAAGTGATTTATATTTATTCATCGCTTTTAAATTATATCTCAATGTCTAAATTAATATATTATTTTTACATTACAATCACATCCTTTTTCTGCATTAGAATGCAAAACGAAAGGACACTTTTTAAAGATTTTCTGAGAAATGTCTACGATTGAGTATTCAGTAGTTCATTAAACGAATGAAACCCCCTACTCATAATCTTATATATATCTTTATTGTATGTCTCTTTAAATATACTAAGAAATTTTGACTATACACGAATCTAAGGATTAAAAGAAATATTAATAAATTCGAATAACACAAATCTCTGTTATCTCCAATATGAGTTACAAATAAATCTATAATGAAATATTCCTATAAATAATTCACATTATGCTATGAGTTTATTATTAATATTCTATCAAAACTGATTATTATTTAAATTATTTTATATTAAATTTAAACTCTAAAACAAAAATTGAAATGTTTATACTTTAAAAATGTTTAGGAAATAAAAATCTATATGATCTATGACTTACAATAAACAATTAATCATTTTATTCATTAATAACTTTCCAAAATGGTAAATGATAGAATGACAACATTTCTATAATTTGTTTTTTTTCTTTTTTGTGTTTTAAAATTGTATATAAACTATTTTTTGACTAAAAGAAGTTATTTTTTGATGTAAAATAATGATATTCGGGTAAAAAGGTTAAACAAAAATGTAATAAAATCGGTATGGGAATAACCCGCCATAAAAAATAGAAAAAAAATCTTTAAATAATATAGTTATTTTGAAATCGTAAAAAATTATTATTTAAATATAATAAATATAAAGTTAAAAATCTTTTTAAATTAACAATCCATCAATATACATGTATTGAGAGTGTAATACCCTGTGTTTATTACTGTATATATATATATATAGAAATTCTGCGATGCTGTATTCATTCATTCACCCCTTTTATCCTTGATCTACTCTATATGTATATATATATATATATATTATTTTATAACAATATAAACAAATAACAAAATATGTTTCTCTATCAAACAAAAGACAACAAAAATCATTTTGTATATATTAAATCTTAAAAACTCATCTATCATTTTTAAATGTATATGTAAAAGTTATTGTAAATAAATTACATATATATATTTTGTAACTATCTATAATACTATAATGTACTATTTTCTATGAAATTTATATGATGACTATGAAATCATTTCTCTAATTTATGTTGTTGTTTCCGAATATAATCTGTAAAACTAAATTTTATATAATAAATTATAAATAAATTTTGAAAATACCATATAATAAAAAATAAAAACACAGGAAATAAATAAGATAATATCATCCTTAAATATGTATCTTTTTTATCCATATACCATATATTGTATGAATGTAAAGTGTATGTGTATATTGAAAATTTAATTTCAAACAAAAAATATATATTGTTCATGGTATTGTTATTTTTAGTTTATTATTTAGAATTTTATTATATATTTTCTAATTGTAATAAATTTTCATATATTTTATTATATGGCAAATTCATTTCATAAAATTATATGTATATATAAAGAAAAATTTGTATGGGGTTTTGTTCTAAACTTTACCTAATCATTATTAACAAGTCATTAAAATAATATTCATTTAAAAAACCGAATAATTAATGATGCGTAAATGTTATTCTTTATATATGCGGATCCTCTTTAAGAATTACAATGTTTTTAATATGAGTATATATATTCAATATATAGATTGGGATTATTATAGATGATTTAATAAAAAAATGACATTACCGAAATTTATTAAAAAACATAAACATAAATAAGAGGGAGGTCGTGAAAGAACGTTTATTTATTCTTTAATTTTGTAATTACATTCAAAATTCTAACATTTATATTTAATGTTAAAGATCTTGAAATCATATATTTGTTCAATCATTATATTGATTTTATTACTCAACCTCTTTATACTCAACAGATCCTTAGATTATAGCCACTATTATAATGAATTGAAATAGATTATTCCCTCTTACAGTATAATTCACTAATACAGATTGTTACTTTTTTTGTAAGATACACACAATTTTGATTAATTATATATTTGATAGTTTACATAATAATGATGATAAATTATTGAGAATTCATAAATTGATGATGAAAGTTGATTAAATTTTTGACTATAGTAAAAATGAACTAAAATATTTTCAACAATAAATTGCATTTATCTATATATAATTTTGCAGGATTTCATTTAAAAAAGTATATTTTTATCGCTAGTGGCATTTTAATATTCTATCGAAACCATTATTAAAAAAAGGGAACAGTTCACTTTATTGAAAATTACATTTTAAATAACAAAAAGATAACAGCAATGGCAATGATAAATTTAAAGACATTTCATTATACAATATATTAACATTCATTGAACTTAATTTTAAATTACAATTATTGAATTCTATAAATTTTAGATTTAATTTCAAAATATTAAAGACATTTTATGTGTTGAATAGGAATCAATCGAAGAAGAATCAAAAGAATCAAAATTTATTACTTTTTAATTGGCCTTTGTTAATATATATAGACAATCTCGGGTAAATAGTTCAAAGAAATTTTCCCGAGAAACCCAAAGAAGTTAAATTAAAGGAAATTAAACTATTTGAAAATTTCAAATATGTTAATTCAAAAACATATTTAAAATTTTTTTGGTTTGTAACAATCTATATTTAATCTGACACAATACAGAGACGTTTTGAATATATATTTTTCACAATAATATGTACGTATATATATGAATTAAGATAAACGATCAAATTATAAAATATACATATCCTATAATATATACATAGTAAAATTTAAATTATATAAGTTATCTATTAATTGCACTGCCATTGTATTTTCTCGAAATGTTTGTATCATATACGATATATAATAATTTATTTTAAGCCTTATTTAAATATTTATTAATGTATATATCTCTTCTATATATACTCTTGTGTTTTATATTATATATATAGGTATACCAACAATTGTATAATAATATTCAAATATGGGATGTAGAATCTAGTAAAATATACATAACTATATAGAAGATAGAAATCAAATATGATATAATAATACTGCATAATATATGTATATATATATATAGGAATATGTATTTAAGTTCTATCTGAAAATTCATTCATTTCCGTACCCATATATAATTATAAAATATATTTTCTTAATAAAGATATTATAGATGAATTCATAAAGAAAAAAAAAACTATTAAGGACACTATAAATACAATAAATTTTCTGTCATTCTTCTTCATATACATAATTTTGGAATCTTCTTTACCAATTCGGATGATTTTATTTTTTACATGTCGCATAATGGAAACATATATATTTATATGTGTTTAATATATATATAAAAGAGTATTAATAGTATTATTAGTGTTAATATACGCATAAAAAACAACCAAAAAAATTGTATGTTACCATTTATATATATAATAAATGACGTAGATAAATGTCTATATGAAAGGGTTTTTTTTTGCTGTAGATTTCGCATAAACAGATTTTTTTTTGTTACTTTAGTACATAGATATATGATTATGTATAGATATACAACTATATAACTCTCGCCCGTTGTCGTATATACGAACAATGATAATGAATCAATGAGGATTCTTGTGTTGTGTGAATATGGAGCAAAGAAAAAAAAAATAAAAAATAATTTGCATGCGTGAGATAAATACATAAAATTGTCAACAACCATCATGTCAAAGAAAATCCATTATTATACATTTTTTTTTGGTTGTCGTCAACGCATCATCGTCGTTTAGTATACGCTTATATTTAAATATTTCTAAATCCAATTCATTATATGCTAATTTTTTTCCATTATATTTAGATCTTTTTTGAAATCACTTCATTATAGATATTATATATTGATATATCTACAAGTTATGTATGAGTTCTGCTGTGTGTCAACCAAAATAATAAAATATGTTATATTTCGTTATACTAAGGTTATAGTACAAGTTTTCCATGTGAATCATTTTTTGAATGTATCTTAATAGATAAATAGGACAATAATTGATATATAGGCTAATTATATTAAAATCATTTCTATTTTTATTAAATCCTTTTTCCTATCATCAATAAACTTTAAATTATTTTATATATAGATGGTCATTATAGTTAAGAAGACATTAGGAGTGTGTACCCTTAATAAGTATAGTAAAAAATTAATATGTATCATATTATAGAAAATGAGTTATTTATAATCTTTAAAATACATTAATTATGATAGATTGAATATGATAAGAAAAATAAACAATAAAAAACTTTAATAGGGATATATATGGTTATATTACGACCAATGATTTTATATATATCCAATAATTTGTTTTGTTTACTATATACTATAATGTGTAATATAAGATGATAAAATGGTCAAAATGATTATACATAACACTTAAAAATTTGTATGACATTTTCTATAATACATACAATTTTATTCTTTTATATAAAACAATATTGTTTTGATAAGGGAGAAAATGTATATTGACATATTCGTTGAAATGTTTCGTTAAAATTATATTTATATATGATGTAAATGTAGTCTAAAAATGTATCAAATGTTCATTATATATAATGTTCGACATATAATACAAGATCTTTTTCTATAAATTGAAAATAAAGACAACAATTTAAATTTACATGTAATAATAAAGTGATTTTCTTTAGCAAGAAAAAAATATCTAGTTCACCAAAATAATGGCAAAATCTTGAGGTAAAATACTGGCCAATAGTAGAAAAAGATTTATGAGCGTGTATTGTTCTATAACCTTTCAAAGTATTTCATTTTTCAATCAGTTCATTTTGTGGTTAAAAGAACCCAAGTTTTTTGCACTTCAAAGATTTCTATTTAAGATGTGTTGTTTTTTCAAAGATATATTTCTTATTTTAATGCTGTACTTTTTCAATTCTATTAAATTATTTTTTTTTATTAAAGTTATATATTTTGCTATATTTCATCATGTTTAAAAACTTTTATATTTCGAATGAAAATGTTTAATAAAATATAAGGAATGTGAGATTAAATTAAATGACCGCTGGTTTTAAAATATTGGGGTGATAGGGATACCATTTCATAATCATAAAGATCACTATTTTCTTGTGCGGTTCTTGAACAGATTTCAATCTCAAGAAACATTTCCATTTTCGGAAAAATCTCAACAACATTTTCACGAAGGATTCTTAGAAGAGTTTTTATTGAAAGAAAAACATTCATTATGGGGTTTTTGAGTATTTTCTATCAATAGATTAGGAAATTATCAGGTTGCATTCTAAAAAACATCTCTTCAATCGCCCCATACATTTTAACGAGAGATAATCATTACATTATGACTACAGTGAATATAAACAAAAAAAAAATCAAAATTCTAAACTTTTTTTTATAATACACGAATGTTCTCAGAAAAAAATAGAAATAATAAAAAATTAATTTAATTTAAAAAAACACTTTTGGTTGAAATGATTAAACGAACTGTCGTTGAACCAAAATTTTCTTGAAAATTAGTTGAATTATAATAAAAAAAACTTTAGATAAAAATAATAATGTTCAAAAACAATCAATTTTCCGATATAATTATAGCTACTCACTCGCATACCCATTAAACAAAACACACAACCTTTTAAATTAAGTGACAATATTTTCATGTTTTCAATTTCTATGCATATATAAAAACAAATTGAACATGAAAATTCTGATTATATACATATATTTATATATAAATGAACAAAAAAAATATTTTCTATACTTTCAAAGTAATATTTCGGTGAATAACCTTTTCATCATATATCATTCATTCATTCAATCTGATAGGTAAAAAAGTTTTTCCTATATATACAAATAAATATATAAAGGAAAAACATTTTCTATATGATATTCGTAAATATAAATATATAGGCATATTATATAAAGTTTTTATATAATATTTTGTGTGTAAATCTTTTTAAACATAACATCACATGACAGGAAAAACTATATATATAGGTATATTATTTATTTATAACTATACTATGCATATTAGGTTGTATTCATAATATATATATATAAAAGGAATATAATATAGAAAATATTATTTATTACTCAATATTTTTCCATTAATTTCTTTAGCATTCAAATATAAATATATATGTTGCTTTTTAATATACTGATATTTATAGATACTTTTATTTATATGTTTTATTTAAATTCCAATGAAATCTCAAAATCAATAATATTGTATTGATTTTAATATTTTTTTTTATTTAAACCAAATAAATTGAGTACTTAAATTGAATTTATCAAATATTTTTCAATTAAATGCGCTTTTATGCGAATAACTTGTATATGGACATTTTCTAACTTTCTAAAGAAAAGTTGTTGAGGAAGGATATATAAAGACGGGTTTCTTTTGATTAATTTATATTATAAATAAATTTGTGCGCTAATAATTTGTATTTTTTTTTTTTTTGGTTCGTTACTACAGCAGAATCGGTTTAGCGCCCGTAAAACCTCGGAATTCTATTGCTGTGAGCCCGTAACGAAATCACTTAAACAGGTGATGAACCTATGATGCGTTGAATGCATTTAAGTGATTTTGGGTGGTAAATCTATTATAATATGTGGATTAATTTATGAAGTTTTGAAAATAAAAGCAAACATATGAGAGAAAAAAAACTTAAACTGAAAAGCAGTAAGAAAAAATAACTCATATGTTTTCATACAATTGTCCAAGTTTCACTTTAGGTGGTTTCATTAAAAATTTTTGTTTCACTAAATCTTGGACAATTGTATATGTGCTTTTAAATTTGTACTGCATTTAAATTTAAATTTAATCCACATATATTACAAAAATCGAAGGTAAACCCGGTTCGCGATAACTTGCTATATATATTTATGGGCATTTTCTATATTTATTGAATATCGGCGATGCCTTATATCCAAATATAGAAAATCACCAAAAATATTTATATATATATATATAAAAAATAAAAAAAAATCTGAAAAACAAATTTTTAAATTTTATTTATTAAATTGAAAGCAATTTTACTTGTTGTCTCCTTCGATTCATATTTTGTAATTATACTTATATATATACTTAAAATAAATATTTTGTAATTATACTTATGTATATACTTATACTTATGTATATACATAATAATTATGCGATTCAAAAGTCAACAGTAATGGGAAAGGATCGAAAGTAATTCTTAATCATTCATGCGAAACCTCATCCTACTATAACATTATTTTGTTCTATTTTTGTTTTTTTTTAACGATGAGGTGATTTATTACTTGAGCCAGGTTCTATTAATATGTTCATCACATGTAAATCGTATACTCAAAGTTTATTTTGATTTAAAACAAAAAACAAATCTCACAAATCTGTAATGAAAAGTAAAGAAAGTTTAAGAAAGTTAAGTAAAGAAACCTTAAATTCAATATTAAATAAAAACAAATAGATAATTTGAATCACTGTAAAATGGTATATAAAATAAGAGAAACTGACAAATCTAGAAAAAATTGTTTTTTTTTCCAACAATAATAAAAAAGAAATGCATTTTTAATATCGTTTTATATTATTAAATATATACATAAATTACAATAAAAATCAAAAGTCTTAAATCAAATCAAATTAGAAAAGTTTAAAATTAAAAAGAGGACAAGATCTATTTTGAAAATATCTATATAAACATATTTTGTAAGGCATAAAACATAAATTATAAAATAATTTCACCTGAATTTTGATCCTTTATGTTTAAAAACTACATAACAAACCAATTCACACAGTCAGATTTATTAATAAACATTTATCAAAAAAAAAAAGGATTTTATGTGAAAATACCATATACTAAACAATACAATATGGTAAAAATAACTAAAAAAAAAAAAAAAATAAAAAAGAAAATCCTCTATAAACGACGATGAGGATATGATACTATATTTAAGTAATTTTCATTCATCGCATATATAATTCGTATATGCTTGGTTTTATATATATGGCAAAAATAATATACAAAATTCTGTGTTTTCTTTTTTTTTTTTTGATGTCATATATATATTCAGTATTTAAACATTAATTGAAATTTATTGTAACAGAAGTCGTCATAGTGGAGTTTTATTTATTTTTTTTTTTTCATTTATACCATATAACCGCAATTTATATTTTAACTACCACATAGCATCCACAACATCATCATCTTCATCCACGTTCTTCTTCTAAAAAAAAAACATATATTCCATAAATATTAACAAAACCAAAAAAAAAAAAATAAAATAGTAATAATAATATATCTATCGTCTATGTGGCGGTGGCGGCGAGGTTTTTCCTTCATTCATATATAATATTAAATTGAAATATATTTATTTATATATAAATACGTACGTACGTTTATATGCAATATTGAAAATCTATGGTTTTTCTACGTTCTAGTTTTAAAGCTATTAAAGTGATTTGTGTTTTATTTGTTATATATATATATATATATATAACCATATATACTTATGTTTTAAAAGGTATATAGATATATATCGTCAATGTTATGTTAGTCACAAATAGTTCTGTATACGATACTATACTATATATAAATGTAATATATCTTTAGATTACATTATAAGCGACACACACACACGACTATTTATGGTATTATTATTATTATATGATTATTATTATTATGATTATATTATTATACGTTGGTTTTTGTTTTGTTACGTTGTTGGTTTATATAAATAAATAAATACAAATACAAAAAAAATAATTTCTATATAATCTACACAAAACACACAACTTATTTGTATTATGAAAATCGATTCTATAAGAATATATATTTTAATGTGAGAATTAAGTGGGTTTGACCCCATTAATTATATAATAATATATATATATATATATATATATATATGTATACTCCACTACTGTCAACTGTGTGTACTTCTCTATATTTATATTATATATGCATATAAATTTATTTACATCATATTATTATTATATACATATAGTATTTGTGTTGTGTATTTAAACATAAATTGAAAGTTGTGATATAAATAGAAATTTTGAATAGTGTGATTCTATAAATATAAATGTATATAAACAATAAATAAAACAAGTATATATATACAATATCAATAGAACGCTTTATAAACATTTTTGCAATATAACATATAATAAATTATTTATGCATTTTCTATATATATATTATATATATGTGTATATAAAGCATTTATTTAGTTAATATATATATATAGTTGAAAAGCTTCATTCGTCGATAAAATAAATGGAAAAGCATTTCTATATCCAATGTGTATAGATTCAATGTTATATTTTGTATACAGTATGATATTTTTAGTAGAGAAATCCTCAACAAAAGGTTATTATTATCATATAGTGTACGGATATGTTTTGTATATATAAAGAGAATAAATGCACAAGAAAAATAATAATTTGTTTAAAACGGAAAATATTCATTCATATATAGATAAACATATATATATATATATATATAAATAAATGAATGAGCAAAATATCGTATACACATAATTTATGAGATTTCAATAATAAAATATTTGAATATATTAATTTATTATGTTAAATAATATATCGTGTTACTTATGTAATTAATTTACATGCCATGCCGTGCATAAACAATGAAAACATTTATTTATCAATTTTTATAAATAAATTATGGTTAATGAAAGCGCAAAATTTTTCTTGTCTTTTTTTATATTTATATCAATTTATTGTTTAATATTTTGTTTTGTTTAGTACAAAAATTGCAATATATGCAGGATTTTCATACTAAAATTCAAGAAAAAAATGTTATTTATTTTATTATATCTCAATCAGAGTAGAAAAGAAAAGGTTAAAAAGTACAACGACTGAAATGAAACGTGGAGAAAAATTTCAAATTAAACTAATAAATCGAATAAAAAGAAAAATATTTATTATGTGTTTATTATAAGAGAGAGATAAATAATTACAAATCCTCTTAAAAGTTATGGCAAAAATAAAATCATATTTTTTACGTGATTTAATTAAATTAATTACATTGAAATAAAATTTTATTATATATGGTAAATAATAAGAAGTTTATATATAAAATATTTTCATTTTTGTTTTCCTTTATTATGATTTATTGAAACAAAAGAAAAAAGGAAACAATATATGAGGAAAATCTAGGAAAAATTCATATGAAAGCAATTAAAATGATTGGTAAAAAAAATAACATTTTATTATGTAAGAGGTATAGTAAAAATGCCATAACTTTGGAACCTATTGAGATAGAATGAATCGAAAGATAATTAAATTCTCTAAAACTTTGTCTTACTAATCGAATGGGGTTATAGAACAAATTCTATAGTTAAAATCTATATATGTGAACAATTGTTAATTTAACCATACTCTTTGTGAGGGAACCCTATAATATTATTTTAAATTCGGAAAATTCAGCTTATTTTACTTAAGATTCAGTATTAAAATGAATACCATTTCATGGAAATATCACCCTTAAAAATTCAATGATTAGGAGTCGATTTTGATCAATTATTGATTATTGATCAGTATTAAAATAAAAGTTTCAGTATTAAAATTAATACCATTTCATGAAAATATCACCCTTAAAAATTCAATGACTAGGAGTCGATTTTGATCAATTATTGATAAAAAAATTAATTTTTTTATTCTATAAGGGTGTAGTAAAAATGCCATAACTTGGGAAGCTGTTGAGATAAAATATTGGGCAGACCATCAATCGAAAGATAATTAAATTCTCTAAAACTTTGTCTTACTAATCGAATGGGGTTATAGAACAAATTCTATAGTTAAAATCTATATATGTGAACAATTGTCAATTTAACCATACTCTTTGTGAGGGAACCCCATAATATTATATTAAATTCGGAAAATTCAGCTTATTTTACTTAAGATTCAGTATTAAAATTAATACCATTTCATGGAAATATCACCCTTAAAAATTCAATGATTAGGAGTCGATTTTGATCAATTATTGATAAAAAAATTAATTTTTTTATTCTATAAGGGGTGTAGTAAAAATGCCATAACTTGGGAAGCTGTTGAGATAAAATATTGGGCAGACCATCAATCGAAAGATAATTAAATTCTCTAAAACTTTGTCTTACTAATCGAATGGGGTTATATAACAAATTCTATAGTTAAAATCTATATATGTGAACAATTGTCAATTTAACCATACTCTTTGTGAGGGAACCCCATAATATTATTTTAAATTCGTAAAATTCAGCTTATTTTACTTAAGTTTCAGTATTAAAATTAATACCATTTCATGAAAATATCACCCTTAAAAATTCAATGACTAGGAGTCGATTTTGATCAATTATTGATAAAAAAATTAATTTTTTTATTTTCTAAGGGGGGTAGTAAAAATGCCATAACTTGGGAAGCTGTTGAGATAAAATATTGGGCAGACCATCAATCGAAAGACAATTAAATTCTCTAAAACTTTGTCTTACTAATCGAATGGGGTTATAGAACAAATTCTATAGTTAAAATCTATATATGTGAACAATTGTCAATTTAACCATACTCTTTGTGAGGGAACCCCATAATATTATTTTAAATTCGGAAAATTCAGCTTATTTTACTTAAGATTCAGTATTAAAATTAATACCATTTCATGGAAATATCACCCTTAAAAATTCAATGATTAGGAGTCGATTTTGATCAATTATTGATAAAAAAATTAATTTTTTTATTCTATAAGGGGTGTAGTAAAAATGCCATAACTTGCAAAGCTGTTGAGATAAAATATTGGGCAGACTATCAATCGAAAGATAATTAAATTCTCTAAAACTTTGACTTACTAATCGAATGGGGTTATAGAACAAATTCTATAGTTAAAATCTATATATGTGAACAATTGTCAATTTAACCATACTCTTTGTGAGGGAACCCCATAATATTATTTTAAATTCGGAAAATTCAGCTTATTTTACTTAAGATTCAGTATTAAAATTAATACCATTTACTGGAAAATTTCACCCTTAAAAATTCAATGATTAGGAGTCGATTTTGATCAATTATTGATAAAAAAATGAATTTTTTTATTCTATAAGGGGTGTAGTAAAAATGCCATAACTTGGGAAGCTGTTGAGATAAAATATTGTCCAGACCATCAATCGAAAGATAATTAAATTCTCTAAAACTTTGTCTTACTAATCGAATGGGGTTATAGAACAAATTCTATAGTTAAAATCTATATATGTGAACAATTGTCAATTTAACCATACTCTTTGTGAGGGAACCCCATAATATTATTTTAAATTCGTAAAATTCAGCTTATTTTACTTAAGTTTCAGTATTAAAATTAATACCGTTTCATGGAAATATCACCCTTAAAAATTCAATGACTAGGAGTCGATTTTGATCAATTATTGATAAAAAAATTAATTTTTTTATTCTATAAGGGGTGTAGTAAAAATGCCATAACTTGGGAAGCTGTTGAGATAAAATATTGGGCAGACCATCAATCGAAAGATAATTAAATTCTCTAAAACTTTGTCTTACTAATCGAATGGGGTTATAGAACAAATTCTATAGTTAAAATCTATATATGTGAACAATTGTCAATTTAACCATACTCTTTGTGAGGGAACCCCATAATATTATTTTAAATTCGGAAAATTCAGCTTATTTTACTTAAGATTCAGTATTAAAATTAATACCATTTCATGGAAATATCACCCTTAAAAATTCAATGATTAGGAGTCGATTTTGATCAATTATTGATAAAACAATTAATTTTTTTATTCTATAAGGGGTGTAGTAAAAATGCCATAACTTGGGAAGCTGTTGAGATAAAATATTGGGCAGACCATCAATCGAAAGATAATTAAATTCTCTAAAACTTTGTCTTACTAATCGAATGGGGTTATAGAACAAATTCTATAGTTAAAATCTATATATGTGAACAATTGTCAATTTAACCATACTCTTTGTGAGGGAACCCCATAATATTATTTTAAATTCGGAAAATTCAGCTTATTTTACTTAAGATTCAGTATTAAAAGTAATACCATTTCATGGAAATATCACCCTTAAAAATTCAATGATTAGGAGTCGATTTTGATCAATTATTGATAAAAAAATTAATTTTTTTATTCTATAAGGGGTGTAGTAAAAATGCTATAACTTGGGAAGCTGTTGAGATAAAATATTGGGCAGACCATCAATCGAAAGATAATTAAATTCTCTAAAACTTTGTCTTACTAATCGAATGGGATTATATAACAAATTCTATAGTTAAAATCTATATATGTGAACAATTGTCAATTTAACCATACTCTTTGTGAGGGAACCCCATAATATTATTTTAAATTCGGAAAATTCAGCTTATTTTACTTAAGATTCAGTATTAAAATTAATACCATTTCATGGAAATATCACCCTTAAAAATTCAATGATTAGGAGTCGATTTTGATCAATTATTGATTATTGATCAGTATTAAAATAAAAGTTTCAGTATTAAAATTAATACCATTTCATGAAAATATCACCCTTAAAAATTCAATGACTAGGAGTCGATTTTGATCAATTATTGATAAAAAAATTAATTTTTTTATTCTATAAGGGGTGTAGTAAAAATGCCATAACTTGGGAAGCTGTTGAGATAAAATATTGGGCAGACCATCAATCGAAAGATAATTAAATTCTCTAAAACTTTGTCTTACTAATCGAATGGGGTTATAGAACAAATTCTATAGTTAAAATCTATATATGTGAACAATTGTCAATTTAACCATACTCTTTGTGAGGGAACCCCATAATATTATTTTAAATTCGGAAAATTCAGCTTATTTTACTTAAGATTCAGTATTAAAATTAATACCATTTCATGGAAATATCACCCTTAAAAATTCAATGATTAGGAGTCGATTTTGATCAATTATTGATAAAAAAATTAATTTTTTTATTCTATAAGGGGTGTAGTAAAAATGCCATAACTTGGGAAGCTGTTGAGATAAAATATTGGGCAGACCATCAATCGAAAGATAATTAAATTCTCTAAAACTTTGTCTTACTAATCGAATGGGGTTATAGAACAAATTCTATAGTTAAAATCTATATATGTGAACAATTGTCAATTTAACCATACTCTTTGTGAGGGAACCCCATAATATTATTTTAAATTCGTAAAATTCAGCTTATTTTACTTAAGTTTCAGTATTAAAATTAATACCATTTCATGAAAATATCACCCTTAAAAATTCAATGACTAGGAGTCGATTTTGATCAATTATTGATAAAAAAATTAATTTTTTTATTCTATAAGGGGTGTAGTAAAAATGCCATAACTTGGGAAGCTGTTGAGATAAAATATTGGGCAGACCATCAATCGAAAGATAATTAAATTCTCTAACACTTTGTCTTACTAATC
This sequence comes from Dilophus febrilis, assembly GCA_958336335.1. Taxonomy (NCBI): domain Eukaryota; kingdom Metazoa; phylum Arthropoda; class Insecta; order Diptera; family Bibionidae; genus Dilophus; species Dilophus febrilis. The sequence goes on along the minus strand of OY284471.1, from coordinate 4,979,473 downwards.
GAATGGGGTTATAGAACAAATTCTATAGTTAAAATCTATATATGTGAACAATTGTCAATTTAACCATACTCTTTGTGAGGGAACCCCATAATATTATTTTAAATTCGGAAAATTCAGCTTATTTTACTTAAGATTCAGTATTAAAATTAATACCATTTCATGTAAATATCACCCTTAAAAATTCAATGATTAGGAGTCGATTTTGATCAATTATTGATAAAAAAATTAATTTTTTTATTCTATAAGGGGTGTAGTAAAAATGCCATAACTTGGGAAGCTGTTGAGATAAAATATTGGGCAGACCATCAATCGAAAGATAATTAAATTCTCTAAAACTTTGTCTTACTAATCGAATGGGGTTATAGAACAAATTCTATAGTTAAAATCTATATATGTGAACAATTGTCAATTTAACCATACTCTTTGTGAGGGAACCCCATAATATTATTTTAAATTCGTAAAATTCAGCTTATTTTACTTAAGTTTCAGTATTAAAATTAATACCATTTCATGAAAATATCACCCTTAAAAATTCAATGACTAGGAGTCGATTTTGATCAATTATTGATAAAAAAATTAATTTTTTTATTCTATAAGGGGTGTAGTAAAAATGCCATAACTTGGGAAGCTGTTGAGATAAAATATTGGGCAGACCATCAATCGAAAGATAATTAAATTCTCTAAAACTTTGTCTTACTAATCGAATGGGGTTATAGAACAAATTCTATAGTTAAAATCTATATATGTGAACAATTGTCAATTTAACCATACTCTTTGTGAGGGAACCCCATAATATTATTTTAAATTCGGAAAATTCAGCTTATTTTACTTAAGATTCAGTATTAAAATTAATACCATTTCATGGAAATATCACCCTTAAAAATTCAATGATTAGGAGTCGATTTTGATCAATTATTGATAAAAAAATTAATTTTTTTATTCTATAAGGGGTGTAGTAAAAATGCCATAACTTGGGAAGCTGTTGAGATAAAATATTGGGCAGACCATCAATCGAAAGATAATTAAATTCTCTAAAACTTTGTCTTACTAATCGAATGGGGTTATAGAACAAATTCTATAGTTAAAATCTATATATGTGAACAATTGTCAATTTAACCATACTCTTTGTGAGGGAACCCCATAATATTATTTTAAATTCGTAAAATTCAGCTTATTTTACTTAAGTTTCAGTATTAAAATTAATACCATTTCATGAAAATATCACCCTTAAAAATTCAATGACTAGGAGTCGATTTTGATCAATTATTGATAAAAAAATTAATTTTTTTATTCTATAAGGGGTGTAGTAAAAATGCCATAACTTGGGAAGCTGTTGAGATAAAATATTGGGCAGACCATCAATCGAAAGATAATTAAATTCTCTAACACTTTGTCTTACTAATCGAATGGGGTTATAGAACAAATTCTATAGTTAAAATCTATATATGTGAACAATTGTCAATTTAACCATACTCTTTGTGAGGGAACCCCATAATATTATTTTAAATTCGTAAAATTCAGCTTATTTTACTTAAGTTTCAGTATTAAAATTAATACCATTTCATGAAAATATCACCCTTAAAAATTCAATGACTAGGAGTCGATTTTGATCAATTATTGATAAAAAAATTAATTTTTTTATTCTATAAGGGGTGTAGTAAAAATGCCATAACTTGGGAAGCTGTTGAGATAAAATATTGGGCAGACCATCAATCGAAAGATAATTAAATTCTCTAACACTTTGTCTTACTAATCGAATGGGGTTATAGAACAAATTCTATAGTTAAAATCTATATATGTGAACAATTGTCAATTTAACCATACTCTTTGTGAGGGAACCCCATAATATTATTTTAAATTCGGAAAATTCAGCTTATTTTACTTAAGATTCAGTATTAAAATTAATACCATTTCATGGAAATATCACCCTTAAAAATTCAATGATTAGGAGTCGATTTTGATCAATTATTGATAAAAAAATTAATTTTTTTATTCTATAAGGGGTGTAGTAAAAATGCCATAACTTGGGAAGCTGTTGAGATAAAATATTGGGCAGACCATCAATCGAAAGATAATTAAATTCTCTAAAACTTTGTCTTACTAATCGAATGGGGTTATAGAACAAATTCTATAGTTAAAATCTATATATGTGAACAATTGTCAATTTAACCATACTCTTTGTGAGGGAACCCCATAATATTATTTTAAATTCGTAAAATTCAGCTTATTTTACTTAAGTTTCAGTATTAAAATTAATACCATTTCATGAAAATATCACCCTTAAAAATTCAATGACTAGGAGTCGATTTTGATCAATTATTGATAAAAAAATTAATTTTTTTATTCTATAAGGGGTGTAGTAAAAATGCCATAACTTGGGAAGCTGTTGAGATAAAATATTGGGCAGACCATCAATCGAAAGATAATTAAATTCTCTAACACTTTGTCTTACTAATCGAATGGGGTTATAGAACAAATTCTATAGTTAAAATCTATATATGTGAACAATTGTCAATTTAACCATACTCTTTGTGAGGGAACCCCATAATATTATTTTAAATTCGTAAAATTCAGCTTATTTTACTTAAGTTTCAGTATTAAAATTAATACCATTTCATGAAAATATCACCCTTAAAAATTCAATGACTAGGAGTCGATTTTGATCAATTATTGATAAAAAAATTAATTTTTTTATTCTATAAGGGGTGTAGTAAAAATGCCATAACTTGGGAAGCTGTTGAGATAAAATATTGGGCAGACCATCAATCGAAAGATAATTAAATTCTCTAACACTTTGTCTTACTAATCGAATGGGGTTATAGAACAAATTCTATAGTTAAAATCTATATATGTGAACAATTGTCAATTTAACCATACTCTTTGTGAGGGAACCCCATAATATTATTTTAAATTCGGAAAATTCAGCTTATTTTACTTAAGATTCAGTATTAAAATTAATACCATTTCATGGAAATATCACCCTTAAAAATTCAATGATTAGGAGTCGATTTTGATCAATTATTGATAAAAAAATTAATTTTTTTATTCTATAAGGGGTGTAGTAAAAATGCCATAACTTGGGAAGCTGTTGAGATAAAATATTGGGCAGACCATCAATCGAAAGATAATTAAATTCTCTAAAACTTTGTCTTACTAATCGAATGGGGTTATAGAACAAATTCTATAGTTAAAATCTATATATGTGAACAATTGTCAATTTAACCATACTCTTTGTGAGGGAACCCCATAATATTATTTTAAATTCGTAAAATTCAGCTTATTTTACTTAAGTTTCAGTATTAAAATTAATACCATTTCATGAAAATATCACCCTTAAAAATTCAATGACTAGGAGTCGATTTTGATCAATTATTGATAAAAAAATTAATTTTTTTATTCTATAAGGGGTGTAGTAAAAATGCCATAACTTGGGAAGCTGTTGAGATAAAATATTGGGCAGACCATCAATCGAAAGATAATTAAATTCTCTAACACTTTGTCTTACTAATCGAATGGGGTTATAGAACAAATTCTATAGTTAAAATCTATATATGTGAACAATTGTCAATTTAACCATACTCTTTGTGAGGGAACCCCATAATATTATTTTAAATTCGGAAAATTCAGCTTATTTTACTTAAGATTCAGTATTAAAATTAATACCATTTCATGTAAATATCACCCTTAAAAATTCAATGATTAGGAGTCGATTTTGATCAATTATTGATAAAAAAATTAATTTTTTTATTCTATAAGGGGTGTAGTAAAAATGCCATAACTTGGGAAGCTGTTGAGATAAAATATTGGGCAGACCATCAATCGAAAGATAATTAAATTCTCTAAAACTTTGTCTTACTAATCGAATGGGGTTATAGAACAAATTCTATAGTTAAAATCTATATATGTGAACAATTGTCAATTTAACCATACTCTTTGTGAGTGAACCCCATAATATTATTTTAAATTCGGAAAATTCAGCTTATTTTACTTAAGATTCAGTATTAAAATTAATACCATTTCATGGAAATATCACCCTTAAAAATTCAATGATTAGGAGTCGATTTTGATCAATTATTGATAAAAAAATTAATTTTTTTATTCTATAAGGGGTGTAGTAAAAATGCCATAACTTGGGAAGCTGTTGAGATAAAATATTGGGCAGACCATCAATCGAAAGATAATTAAATTCTCTAAAACTTTGTCTTACTAATCGAATGGGGTTATAGAACAAATTCTATAGTTAAAATCTATATATGTGAACAATTGTTAATTTAACCATACTCTTTGTGAGGGAACCCCATAATATTATTTTAAATTCGGAAAATTCAGCTTATTTTACTTAAGATTCAGTATTAAAATTAATACCATTTCATGGAAATATCACCCTTAAAAATTCAATGATTAGGAGTCGATTTTGATAAATTATTGATAAAAAAATTAATTTTTTTATTCTCTAAGGGGTGTAGTAAAAATGCCATAACTTGGGAAGATGTTGAGATAAAATATTGGGCAGACAATCAATTGAAAGATAATTAAATTCTCTAAAATTTTGTCTTACTAATCGAATGGGGTTATAGAACAAATTCTATAGTTAAAATCTATAAATGTGAACAATTGTTAATTTAACCATACTCTTTGTGAGGAAACCCCATAATATTATTTTAAATTCGGAAAATTCAGCTTATTTTAATTAAGATTCAGTATTAAAATTAATACCATTTCATGGAAATATCACCCTTAAAAATTCAATGATTAGAGGTTGATTTTGACCAATTATTGATAAAAAAATTAATTTTTTTATTCTACAAGGGGTGTAGTAAAAATGCCATAACTTGGGAAGCTGTTGAGATAAAATATTGGGCAGACCATCAATCGAAAGATAATTAAATTCTCTAAAACTTTGTCTTACTAATCGAATGGGGTTATAGAACAAATTCTATAGTTAAAATCTATATATGTGAACAATTGTCAATTTAACCATACTCTTTGTGAGGGAACCCCATAATATTATTTTAAATTCGGAAAATTCAGCTTATTTTACTTAAGATTCAGTATTAAAATTAATACCATTTCATGGAAAGTTCACCCTTAAAAATTCAATGATTAGGAGTCGATTTTGATAAATTATTGATAAAAAAATTAATTTTTTTATTCTCTAAGGGGTGTAGTAAAAATGCCATAACTTGGGAAGCTGTTGAAATAAAATATTGGGCAGACCATCAATCGAAAGATAATTAAATTCTCTAAAATTTTGTCTTACTAATCGAATGGGGTTATAGAACAAATTCTATAGTTAAAATCTATATATGTGAACAATTGTCAATTTAACCATACTCTTTGTGAGGAAACCCCATAATATTATTTTAAATTCGGAAAATTCAGCTTATTTTACTTAACATTCGGTATTAAAATTAATACCATTTCATGTAAATATCACCCTTAAAAATTCAATGATTAGGAGTCGATTTTGATCAATTATTGATAAAAAAATTAATTTTTTTATTCTATAAGGGGTGTAGTAAAAATGCCATAACTTGGGAAGCTGTTGAGATAAAATATTGGGCAGACCATCAATTGAAAGATAATTAAATTCTCTAAAACTTTTTCTTACTAATCGAATGGGGTTATAGAACAAATTCTATAGTTAAAATCTATATATGTGAACAATTGTCAATTTAACCATAGTCTTTGTGAGGGAACCCCATAATATTATTTTAAATTCGGTAAATTCAGCTTATTTTACTTAAGATTCAGTATTAAAATTAATACCATTTCATGTAAATATCACCCTTAAAAATTCAATGATTAGGAGTCGATTTTGATAAATTATTGATAAAAAAATTAATTTTTTTATTCTATAAGGGATGTAGTAAAAATGCCATAACTTGGGAAGCTGTTGAGATAAAATATTGGGCAGACCATCAATCGAAAGATAATTAAATTCTCTAAAATTTTGTCTTACTAATCGAATAGGGTTATAGAACAAATTCTATAGTTAAAATCTATATATGTGAACAATTGTCAATTTAACCATACTCTTTGTGAGGGAACCCCATAATATTATTTTAAATTCGGAAAATTCAGCTTATTTTACTTAAGATTCAGTATTAAAATTAATACCATTTCATGGAAATATCACCCTTAAAAATTCAATGATTAGGAGTCGATTTTGATAAATTATTGATAAAAAAATTAATTTTTTTATTCTATAAGGGGTGTAGTAAAAATGCCATAACTTGGGAAGCTGTTGAGATAAAATATTGGGCAGACCATCAATCGAAAGATAATTAAATTCTCTAAAACTTTGTCTTACTAATCGAATGGGGTTATAGAACAAATTCTATAGTTAAAATCTATATATGTGAACAATTGTCAATTTAACCATAGTCTTTGTGAGGGAACCCCATAATATTATTTTAAATTCGGAAAATTCAGCTTATTTTACTTAAGATTCAGTATTAAAATTAATACCATTTCATGGAAATATCACCCTTAAAAATTCAATGATTAGGAGTCGATTTTGATCAATTATTGATAAAAAAATTAATTTTTTTATTCTATAAGGGGTGTAGTAAAAATGCCATAACTTGGGAAGCTGTTGAGATAAAATATTGGGCAGACCATCAATCGAAAGATAGTTAAATTCTCTAAAACTTTGTCTTACTAATCGAATGGGGTTATAAAACAAATTCTATAGTTAAAATCTATATATGTGAACAATTGTCAATTTAACCATAGTCTTTGTGAGGGAACCCCATAATATTATTTTAAATTCGGAAAATTCAGCTTATTTTACTTAAGATTCAGTATTAAAATTAATACCATTTCATGGAAATATCACCCTTAAAAATTCAATGATTAGGAGTCGATTTTGATCAATTATTGATAAAAAAATTAATTTTTTTATTCTATAAGGGGTGTAGTAAAAATGCCATAACTTGGGAAGCTGTTGAGATAAAATATTGGGCAGACCATCAATCGAAAGATAATTAAATTCTCTAAAACTTTGTCTTACTAATCGAATGGGGTTATAGAACAAATTCTATAGTTAAAATCTATATATGTGAACAATTGTCAATTTAACCATACTCTTTGTGAGGGAACCCCATAATATTATTTTAAATTCGGAAAATTCAGCTTATTTTACTTAAGATTCAGTATTAAAATTAATACCATATCATGGAAATATCACCCTTAAAAATTCAATGATTAGGAGTCGATTTTGATAAATTATTGATAAAAAAATTAATTTTTTTATTCTATAAGGGGTGTAGTAAAAATGCCATAACTTGGGAAGCTGTTGAGATAAAATATTGGGCAGACCATCAATCGAAAGATAATTAAATTCTCTAAAATTTTGTCTTACTAATCGAATGGGGTTATAGAACAAATTCTATAGTTAAAATCTATATATGTGAACAATTGTCAATTTAACCATACTCTTTGTGAGGGAACCACATAATATTATTTTAAATTCGGAAAATTCAGCTTATTTTACTTAAGATTCAGTATTAAAATTAATACCATTTCATGGAAATATCACCCTTAAAAATTCAATGACTAGGAGTCGATTTTGATCAATTAATGATAAAAAAATGAATTTTTTTATTCTATAAGGGGTGTAGTAAAAATGCCATAACTTGGGAAGCTGTTGAGATAAAATATTGGACAGACCATCAATCGAAAGATAGTTAAATTCTCTAAAACTTTGTCTTACTAATCGAATGGGGTTATAGAACAAATTCTATAGTTAAAATCTATATATGTGAACAATTGTCAATTTAACCATAGTCTTTGTGAGGGAACCCCATAATATTATTTTAAATTCGGAAAATTCAGCTTATTTTACTTAAGATTCAGTATTAAAATTAATACCATTTCATGGAAATATCACCCTTAAAAATTCAATGATTAGGAGTCGATTTTGATCAATTATTGATAAAAAAATTAATTTTTTTATTCTATAAGGGGTGTAGTAAAAATGCCATAACTTGGGAAGCTGTTGAGATAAAATATTGGGCAGACCATCAATCGAAAGATAATTAAATTCTCTAAAACTTTGTCTTACTAATCGAATGGGGTTATAGAACAAATTCTATAGTTAAAATCTATATATGTGAACAATTGTCAATTTAACCATACTCTTTGTGAGGGAACCACATAATATTATTTTAAATTCGGAAAATTCAGCTTATTTTACTTAAGATTCAGTATTAAAATTAATACCATTTCATGGAAATATCACCCTTAAAAATTCAATGACTAGGAGTCGATTTTGATCAATTATTGATAAAAAAATGAATTTTTTTATTCTATAAGGGGTGTAGTAAAAATGCCATAACTTGGGAAGCTGTTGAGATAAAATATTGGACAGACCATCAATCGAAAGATAATTAAATTCTCTAAAACTTTGTCTTACTAATCGAATGGGGTTATAGAACAAATTCTATAGTTAAAATCTATATATGTGAACAATTGTCAATTTAACCATACTCTTTGTGAGGGAACCCTATAATATTATTTTAAATTCGGAAAATTCAGCTTATTTTACTTAGGATTCAGTATTAAAATTAATACCATTTCATGGAAATATCACCCTTAAAAATTCAATGATTAGGAGTCGATTTTGATCAATTATTGATAAAAAAATTAATTTTTTTATTCTATAAGGGGTGTAGTAAAAATGCCATAACTTGGGAAGCTGTTGAGATAAAATATTGGGCAGACCATCAATCGAAAGATAATTAAATTCTCTAAAATTTTGTCTTACTAATCGAATAGGGTTATAGAACAAATTCTATAGTTAAAATCTATATATGTGAACAATTGTCAATTTAACCATACTCTTTGTGAGGGAACCCCATAATATTATTTTAAATTCGGAAAATTCAGCTTATTTTACTTAAGATTCAGTATTAAAATTAATACCATTTCATGGAAATATCACCCTTAAAAATTCAATGATTAGGAGTCGATTTTGATAAATTATTGATAAAAAAATTAATTTTTTTATTCTATAAGGGGTGTAGTAAAAATGCCATAACTTGGGAAGCTGTTGAGATAAAATATTGGGCAGACCATCAATCGAAAGATAATTAAATTCTCTAAAACTTTGTCTTACTAATCGAATGGGGTTATAAAACAAATTCTATAGTTAAAATCTATATATGTGAACAATTGTCAATTTAACCATACTCTTTGTGAGGGAACCCCATAATATTATTTTAAATTCGGAAAATTCAGCTTATTTTACTTAAGATTCAGTATTAAAATTAATACCGTTTCATGGAAATATCACCCTTAAAAATTCAATGATTAGGAGTCGATTTTGATAAATTATTGATAAAAAAATTAATTTTTTTATTCTATAAGGGGTGTAGTAAAAATGCCATAACTTGGGAAGCTGTTGAGATAAAATATTGGGCAGACCACCAATCGAAAGATAATTAAATTCTCTAAAACTTTGTCTTACTAATCGAATGGGGTTATAGAACAAATTCTATAGTTAAAATCTATATATGTGAACAATTGTCAATTTAACCATAGTCTTTGTGAGGGAACCCCATAATATTATTTTAAATTCGGAAAATTCAGCTTATTTTACTTAAGATTCAGTATTAAAATTAATACAATTTCATGGAAATATCACCCTTAAAAATTCAATGATTAGGAGTCGATTTTGATCAATTATTGATAAAAAAATTAATTTTTTTATTCTATAAGGGGTGTAGTAAAAATGCCATAACTTGGGAAGCTGTTGAGATAAAATATTGGGCAGACCACCAATCGAAAGATAATTAAATTCTCTAAAACTTTGTCTTACTAATCGAATGGGGTTATAGAACAAATTCTATAGTTAAAATCTATATATGTGAACAATTGTCAATTTAACCATACTCTTTGTGAGGGAACCCCATAATATTATTTTAAATTCGGAAAATTCAGCTTATTTTACTTAAGATTCAGTATTAAAATTAATACCGTTTCATGGAAATATCACCCTTAAAAATTCAATGATTAGGAGTCGATTTTGATAAATTATTGATAAAAAAATTAATTTTTTTATTCTATAAGGGGTGTAGTAAAAATGCCATAACTTGGGAAGCTGTTGAGATAAAATATTGGGCAGACCACCAATCGAAAGATAATTAAATTCTCTAAAACTTTGTCTTACTAATCGAATGGGGTTATAGAACAAATTCTATAGTTAACATCTATATATGTGAACAATTGTCAATTTAACCATACTCTTTGTGAGGGAACCCCATAATATTATTTTAAATTCGTAAAATTCAGCTTATTTTACTTAAGTTTCAGTATTAAAATTAATACCATTTCATGAAAATATCACCCTTAAAAATTCAATGACTAGGAGTCGATTTTGATCAATTATTGATAAAAAAATTAATTTTTTTATTCTATAAGGGGTGTAGTAAAAATGCCATAACTTGGGAAGCTGTTGAGATAAAATATTGGGCAGACCATCAATCGAAAGATAATTAAATTCTCTAACACTTAGTCTTACTAATCGAATGGGGTTATAGAACAAATTCTATAGTTAAAATCTATATATGTGAACAATTGTCAATTTAACCATACTCTTTGTGAGGGAACCCCATAATATTATTTTAAATTCGGAAAATTCAGCTTATTTTACTTAAGATTCAGTATTAAAATTAATACCATTTCATGGAAATATCACCCTTAAAAATTCAATGATTAGGAGTCGATTTTGATCAATTATTGATAAAAAAATTAATTTTTTTATTCTATAAGGGGTGTAGTAAAAATGCCATAACTTGGGAAGCTGTTGAGATAAAATATTGGGCAGACCATCAATCGAAAGATAATTAAATTCTCTAAAACTTTGTCTTACTAATCGAATGGGGTTATAGAACAAATTCTATAGTTAAAATCTATATATGTGAACAATTGTCAATTTAACCATACTCTTTGTGAGGGAACCCTATAATATTATTTTAAATTCGGAAAATTCAGCTTATTTTACTTAAGATTCAGTATTAAAATTAATACCATTTCATGGAAATATCACCCTTAAAAATTCAATGATTAGGAGTCGATTTTGATAAATTATTGATAAAAAAATTAATTTTTTTATTCTCTAAGGGGTGTAGTAAAAATGCCATAACTTGGGAAGCTGTTGAGATAAAATATTGGGCAGACCATCAATCGAAAGATAATTAAATTCTCTAAAATTTTGTCTTACTAATCGAATGGGGTTATAGAACAAATTCTATAGTTAAAATCTATATATGTGAACAATTGTCAATTTAACCATACTCTTTGTGAGGAAACCCCATAATATTATTTTAAATTCGGAAAATTCAGCTTATTTTACTTAAGATTCAGTATTAAAATTAATACCATTTCATGTAAATATCACCCTTAAAAATTCAATGATTAGGAGTCGATTTTGATCAATTATTGATAAAAAAATTAATTTTTTTATTCTATAAGGGGTGTAGTAAAAATGCCATAACTTGGGAAGCTGTTGAGATAAAATATTGGGCAGACCATCAATTGAAAGATAAATAAATTCTCTAAAACTTTTTCTTACTAATCGAATGGGGTTATAGAACAAATTCTATAGTTAAAATCTATATATGTGAACAATTGTCAATTTAACCATAGTCTTTGTGAGGGAACCCCATAATATTATTTTAAATTCGGTAAATTCAGCTTATTTTACTTAAGATTCAGTATTAAAATTAATACCATTTCATGTAAATATCACCCTTAAAAATTCAATGATTAGGAGTCGATTTTGATAAATTATTGATAAAAAAATTAATTTTTTTATTCTATAAGGGATGTAGTAAAAATGCCATAACTTGGGAAGCTGTTGAGATAAAATATTGGGCAGACCATCAATCGAAAGATAATTAAATTCTCTAAAATTTTGTCTTACTAATCGAATAGGGTTATAGAACAAATTCTATAGTTAAAATCTATATATGTGAACAATTGTCAATTTAACCATAGTCTTTGTGAGGGAACCCCATAATATTATTTTAAATTCGGAAAATTCAGCTTATTTTACTTAAGATTCAGTATTAAAATTAATACCATTTCATGGAAATATCACCCTTAAAAATTCAATGATTAGGAGTCGATTTTGATAAATTATTGATAAAAAAATTAATTTTTTTATTCTATAAGGGGTGTAGTAAAAATGCCATAACTTGGGAAGCTGTTGAGATAAAATATTGGGCAGACCATCAATCGAAAGATAATTAAATTCTCTAAAACTTTGTCTTACTAATCGAATGGGGTTATAGAACAAATTCTATAGTTAAAATCTATATATGTGAACAATTGTCAATTTAACCATAGTCTTTGTGAGGGAACCCCATAATATTATTTTAAATTCGGAAAATTCAGCTTATTTTACTTAAGATTCAGTATTAAAATTAATACCATTTCATGGAAATATCACCCTTAAAAATTCAATGATTAGGAGTCGATTTTGATCAATTATTGATAAAAAAATTAATTTTTTTATTCTATAAGGGGTGTAGTAAAAATGCCATAACTTGGGAAGCTGTTGAGATAAAATATTGGGCAGACCATCAATCGAAAGATAGTTAAATTCTCTAAAACTTTGTCTTACTAATCAAATGGGGTTATAGAACAAATTCTATAGTTAAAATCTATATATGTGAACAATTGTCAATTTAACCATAGTCTTTGTGAGGGAACCCCATAATATTATTTTAAATTCGGAAAATTCAGCTTATTTTACTTAAGATTCAGTATTAAAATTAATACCATTTCATGGAAATATCACCCTTAAAAATTCAATGATTAGGAGTCGATTTTGATCAATTATTGATAAAAAAATTAATTTTTTTATTCTATAAGGGGTGTAGTAAAAATGCCATAACTTGGGAAGCTGTTGAGATAAAATATTGGGCAGACCATCAATCGAAAGATAATTAAATTCTCTAAAACTTTGTCTTACTAATCGAATGGGGTTATAGAACAAATTCTATAGTTAAAATCTATATATGTGAACAATTGTCAATTTAACCATACTCTTTGTGAGGGAACCCCATAATATTATTTTAAATTCGGAAAATTCAGCTTATTTTACTTAAGATTCAGTATTAAAATTAATACCATATCATGGAAATATCACCCTTAAAAATTCAATGATTAGGAGTCGATTTTGATAAATTATTGATAAAAAAATTAATTTTTTTATTCTATAAGGGGTGTAGTAAAAATGCCATAACTTGGGAAGCTGTTGAGATAAAATATTGGGCAGACCATCAATCGAAAGATAATTAAATTCTCTAAAATTTTGTCTTACTAATCGAATGGGGTTATAGAACAAATTCTATAGTTAAAATCTATATATGTGAACAATTGTCAATTTAACCATACTCTTTGTGAGGGAACCACATAATATTATTTTAAATTCGGAAAATTCAGCTTATTTTACTTAAGATTCAGTATTAAAATTAATACCATTTCATGGAAATATCACCCTTAAAAATTCAATGACTAGGAGTCGATTTTGATCAATTATTGATAAAAAAATGAATTTTTTTATTCTATAAGGGGTGTAGTAAAAATGCCATAACTTGGGAAGCTGTTGAGATAAAATATTGGACAGACCATCAATCGAAAGATAATTAAATTCTCTAAAACTTTGTCTTACTAATCGAATGGGGTTATAGAACAAATTCTATAGTTAAAATCTATATATGTGAACAATTGTCAATTTAACCATACTCTTTGTGAGGGAACCCTATAATATTATTTTAAATTCGGAAAATTCAGCTTATTTTACTTAGGATTCAGTATTAAAATTAATACCATTTCATGGAAATATCACCCTTAAAAATTCAATGATTAGGAGTCGATTTTGATCAATTATTGATAAAAAAATTAATTTTTTTATTCTATAAGGGGTGTAGTAAAAATGCCATAACTTGGGAAGCTGTTGAGATAAAATATTGGGCAGACCATCAATCGAAAGATAATTAAATTCTCTAAAACTTTGTCTTACTAATCGAATGGGGTTATAGAACAAATTCTATAGTTAAAATCTATATATGTGAACAATTGTCAATTTAACCATACTCTTTGTGAGGGAACCCCATAATATTATTTTAAATTCGGAAAATTCAGCTTATTTTACTTAAGATTCAGTATTAAAATTAATACCATTTCATGGAAATATCACCCTTAAAAATTCAATGATTAGGAGTCGATTTTGATAAATTATTGATAAAAAAATTAATTTTTTTATTCTATAAGGGGTGTAGTAAAAATGCCATAACTTGGGAAGCTGTTGAGATAAAATATTGGGCAGACCATCAATCGAAAGATAATTAAATTCTCTAAAACTTTGTCTTACTAATCGAATGGGGTTATAAAACAAATTCTATAGTTAAAATCTATATATGTGAACAATTGTCAATTTAACCATACTCTTTGTGAGGGAACCCCATAATATTATTTTAAATTCGGAAAATTCAGCTTATTTTACTTAAGATTCAGTATTAAAATTAATACCGTTTCATGGAAATATCACCCTTAAAAATTCAATGATTAGGAGTCGATTTTGATAAATTATTGATAAAAAAATTAATTTTTTTATTCTATAAGGGGTGTAGTAAAAATGCCATAACTTGGGAAGCTGTTGAGATAAAATATTGGGCAGACCACCAATCGAAAGATAATTAAATTCTCTAAAACTTTGTCTTACTAATCGAATGGGGTTATAGAACAAATTCTATAGTTAAAATCTATATATGTGAACAATTGTCAATTTAACCATACTCTTTGTGAGGGAACCCCATAATATTATTTTAAATTCGGAAAATTCAGCTTATTTTACTTAAGATTCAGTATTAAAATTAATACCATTTCATGGAAATATCACCCTTAAAAATTCAATGATTAGGAGTCGATTTTGATAAATTATTGATAAAAAAATTAATTTTTTTATTCTATAAGGGGTGTAGTAAAAATGCCATAACTTGGGAAGCTGTTGAGATAAAATATTGGGCAGACCATCAATCGAAAGATAATTAAATTCTCTAAAACTTTGTCTTACTAATCGAATGGGGTTATAAAACAAATTCTATAGTTAAAATCTATATATGTGAACAATTGTCAATTTAACCATACTCTTTGTGAGGGAACCCCATAATATTATTTTAAATTCGGAAAATTCAGCTTATTTTACTTAAGATTCAGTATTAAAATTAATACCGTTTCATGGAAATATCACCCTTAAAAATTCAATGATTAGGAGTCGATTTTGATAAATTATTGATAAAAAAATTAATTTTTTTATTCTATAAGGGGTGTAGTAAAAATGCCATAACTTGGGAAGCTGTTGAGATAAAATATTGGGCAGACCACCAATCGAAAGATAATTAAATTCTCTAAAACTTTGTCTTACTAATCGAATGGGGTTATAGAACAAATTCTATAGTTAAAATCTATATATGTGAACAATTGTCAATTTAACCATAGTCTTTGTGAGGGAACCCCATAATATTATTTTAAATTCGGAAAATTCAGCTTATTTTACTTAAGATTCAGTATTAAAATTAATACAATTTCATGGAAATATCACCCTTAAAAATTCAATGATTAGGAGTCGATTTTGATCAATTATTGATAAAAAAATTAATTTTTTTATTCTATAAGGGGTGTAGTAAAAATGCCATAACTTGGGAAGCTGTTGAGATAAAATATTGGGCAGACCACCAATCGAAAGATAATTAAATTCTCTAAAACTTTGTCTTACTAATCGAATGGGGTTATAGAACAAATTCTATAGTTAAAATCTATATATGTGAACAATTGTCAATTTAACCATACTCTTTGTGAGGGAACCCCATAATATTATTTTAAATTCGGAAAATTCAGCTTATTTTACTTAAGATTCAGTATTAAAATTAATACCGTTTCATGGAAATATCACCCTTAAAAATTCAATGATTAGGAGTCGATTTTGATAAATTATTGATAAAAAAATTAATTTTTTTATTCTATAAGGGGTGTAGTAAAAATGCCATAACTTGGGAAGCTGTTGAGATAAAATATTGGGCAGACCACCAATCGAAAGATAATTAAATTCTCTAAAACTTTGTCTTACTAATCGAATGGGGTTATAGAACAAATTCTATAGTTAACATCTATATATGTGAACAATTGTCAATTTAACCATACTCTTTGTGAGGGAACCCCATAATATTATTTTAAATTCGTAAAATTCAGCTTATTTTACTTAAGTTTCAGTATTAAAATTAATACCATTTCATGAAAATGTCACCCTTAAAAATTCAATGACTAGGAGTCGATTTTGATCAATTATTGATAAAAAAATTAATTTTTTTATTCTATAAGGGGTGTAGTAAAAATGCCATAACTTGGGAAGCTGTTGAGATAAAATATTGGGCAGACCATCAATCGAAAGATAATTAAATTCTCTAACACTTTGTCTTACTAATCGAATGGGGTTATAGAACAAATTCTATAGTTAAAATCTATATATGTGAACAATTGTCAATTTAACCATACTCTTTGTGAGGGAACCCCATAATATTATTTTAAATTCGGAAAATTCAGCTTATTTTACTTAAGATTCAGTATTAAAATTAATACCATTTCATGGAAATATCACCCTTAAAAATTCAATGATTAGGAGTCGATTTTGATCAATTATTGATAAAAAAATTAATTTTTTTATTCTATAAGGGGTGTAGTAAAAATGCCATAACTTGGGAAGCTGTTGAGATAAAATATTGGGCAGACCATCAATCGAAAGATAATTAAATTCTCTAACACTTTGTCTTACTAATCGAATGGGGTTATAGAACAAATTCTATAGTTAAAATCTATATATGTGAACAATTGTCAATTTAACCATACTCTTTGTGAGGGAACCCCATAATATTATTTTAAATTCGGAAAATTCAGCTTATTTTACTTAAGATTCAGTATTAAAATTAATACCATTTCATGTAAATATCACCCTTAAAAATTCAATGATTAGGAGTCGATTTTGATCAATTATTGATAAAAAAATTAATTTTTTTATTCTATAAGGGGTGTAGTAAAAATGCCATAACTTGGGAAGCTGTTGAGATAAAATATTGGGCAGACCATCAATTGAAAGATAAATAAATTGTCTAAAACTTTTTCTTACTAATCGAATGGGGTTATAGAACAAATTCTATAGTTAAAATCTATATATGTGAACAATTGTCAATTTAACCATAGTCTTTGTGAGGGAACCCCATAATATTATTTTAAATTCGGTAAATTCAGCTTATTTTACTTAAGATTCAGTATTAAAATTAATACCATTTCATGTAAATATCACCCTTAAAAATTCAATGATTAGGAGTCGATTTTGATAAATTATTGATAAAAAAATTAATTTTTTTATTCTATAAGGGATGTAGTAAAAATGCCATAACTTGGGAAGCTGTTGAGATAAAATATTGGGCAGACCATCAATCGAAAGATAATTAAATTCTCTAAAATTTTGTCTTACTAATCGAATAGGGTTATAGAACAAATTCTATAGTTAAAATCTATATATGTGAACAATTGTCAATTTAACCATAGTCTTTGTGAGGGAACCCCATAATATTATTTTAAATTCGGAAAATTCAGCTTATTTTACTTAAGATTCAGTATTAAAATTAATACCATTTCATGGAAATATCACCCTTAAAAATTCAATGATTAGGAGTCGATTTTGATAAATTATTGATAAAAAAATTAATTTTTTTATTCTATAAGGGGTGTAGTAAAAATGCCATAACTTGGGAAGCTGTTGAGATAAAATATTGGGCAGACCATCAATCGAAAGATAATTAAATTCTCTAAAACTTTGTCTTACTAATCGAATGGGGTTATAGAACAAATTCTATAGTTAAAATCTATATATGTGAACAATTGTCAATTTAACCATAGTCTTTGTGAGGGAACCCCATAATATTATTTTAAATTCGGAAAATTCAGCTTATTTTACTTAAGATTCAGTATTAAAATTAATACCATTTCATGGAAATATCACCCTTAAAAATTCAATGATTAGGAGTCGATTTTGATCAATTATTGATAAAAAAATTAATTTTTTTATTCTATAAGGGGTGTAGTAAAAATGCCATAACTTGGGAAGCTGTTGAGATAAAATATTGGGCAGACCATCAATCGAAAGATAGTTAAATTCTCTAAAACTTTGTCTTACTAATCAAATGGGGTTATAGAACAAATTCTATAGTTAAAATCTATATATGTGAACAATTGTCAATTTAACCATAGTCTTTGTGAGGGAACCCCATAATATTATTTTAAATTCGGAAAATTCAGCTTATTTTACTTAAGATTCAGTATTAAAATTAATACCATTTCATGGAAATATCACCCTTAAAAATTCAATGATTAGGAGTCGATTTTGATCAATTATTGATAAAAAAATTAATTTTTTTATTCTATAAGGGGTGTAGTAAAAATGCCATAACTTGGGAAGCTGTTGAGATAAAATATTGGGCAGACCATCAATCGAAAGATAATTAAATTCTCTAAAACTTTGTCTTACTAATCGAATGGGGTTATAGAACAAATTCTATAGTTAAAATCTATATATGTGAACAATTGTCAATTTAACCATACTCTTTGTGAGGGAACCCCATAATATTATTTTAAATTCGGAAAATTCAGCTTATTTTACTTAAGATTCAGTATTAAAATTAATACCATATCATGGAAATAT
This sequence comes from Dilophus febrilis, assembly GCA_958336335.1. Classification (NCBI taxonomy): domain Eukaryota; kingdom Metazoa; phylum Arthropoda; class Insecta; order Diptera; family Bibionidae; genus Dilophus; species Dilophus febrilis. The sequence goes on along the minus strand of OY284471.1, from coordinate 4,960,701 downwards.
CACCCTTAAAAATTCAATGATTAGGAGTCGATTTTGATAAATTATTGATAAAAAAATTAATTTTTTTATTCTATAAGGGGTGTAGTAAAAATGCCATAACTTGGGAAGCTGTTGAGATAAAATATTGGGCAGACCATCAATCGAAAGATAATTAAATTCTCTAAAATTTTGTCTTACTAATCGAATGGGGTTATAGAACAAATTCTATAGTTAAAATCTATATATGTGAACAATTGTCAATTTAACCATACTCTTTGTGAGGGAACCACATAATATTATTTTAAATTCGGAAAATTCAGCTTATTTTACTTAAGATTCAGTATTAAAATTAATACCATTTCATGGAAATATCACCCTTAAAAATTCAATGACTAGGAGTCGATTTTGATCAATTATTGATAAAAAAATGAATTTTTTTATTCTATAAGGGGTGTAGTAAAAATGCCATAACTTGGGAAGCTGTTGAGATAAAATATTGGACAGACCATCAATCGAAAGATAATTAAATTCTCTAAAACTTTGTCTTACTAATCGAATGGGGTTATAGAACAAATTCTATAGTTAAAATCTATATATGTGAACAATTGTCAATTTAACCATACTCTTTGTGAGGGAACCCTATAATATTATTTTAAATTCGGAAAATTCAGCTTATTTTACTTAGGATTCAGTATTAAAATTAATACCATTTCATGGAAATATCACCCTTAAAAATTCAATGATTAGGAGTCGATTTTGATCAATTATTGATAAAAAAATTAATTTTTTTATTCTATAAGGGGTGTAGTAAAAATGCCATAACTTGGGAAGCTGTTGAGATAAAATATTGGGCAGACCATCAATCGAAAGATAATTAAATTCTCTAAAACTTTGTCTTACTAATCGAATGGGGTTATAGAACAAATTCTATAGTTAAAATCTATATATGTGAACAATTGTCAATTTAACCATACTCTTTGTGAGGGAACCCCATAATATTATTTTAAATTCGGAAAATTCAGCTTATTTTACTTAAGATTCAGTATTAAAATTAATACCATTTCATGGAAATATCACCCTTAAAAATTCAATGATTAGGAGTCGATTTTGATAAATTATTGATAAAAAAATTAATTTTTTTATTCTATAAGGGGTGTAGTAAAAATGCCATAACTTGGGAAGCTGTTGAGATAAAATATTGGGCAGACCATCAATCGAAAGATAATTAAATTCTCTAAAACTTTGTCTTACTAATCGAATGGGGTTATAAAACAAATTCTATAGTTAAAATCTATATATGTGAACAATTGTCAATTTAACCATACTCTTTGTGAGGGAACCCCATAATATTATTTTAAATTCGGAAAATTCAGCTTATTTTACTTAAGATTCAGTATTAAAATTAATACCGTTTCATGGAAATATCACCCTTAAAAATTCAATGATTAGGAGTCGATTTTGATAAATTATTGATAAAAAAATTAATTTTTTTATTCTATAAGGGGTGTAGTAAAAATGCCATAACTTGGGAAGCTGTTGAGATAAAATATTGGGCAGACCACCAATCGAAAGATAATTAAATTCTCTAAAACTTTGTCTTACTAATCGAATGGGGTTATAGAACAAATTCTATAGTTAAAATCTATATATGTGAACAATTGTCAATTTAACCATACTCTTTGTGAGGGAACCCCATAATATTATTTTAAATTCGGAAAATTCAGCTTATTTTACTTAAGATTCAGTATTAAAATTAATACCATTTCATGGAAATATCACCCTTAAAAATTCAATGATTAGGAGTCGATTTTGATAAATTATTGATAAAAAAATTAATTTTTTTATTCTATAAGGGGTGTAGTAAAAATGCCATAACTTGGGAAGCTGTTGAGATAAAATATTGGGCAGACCATCAATCGAAAGATAATTAAATTCTCTAAAACTTTGTCTTACTAATCGAATGGGGTTATAAAACAAATTCTATAGTTAAAATCTATATATGTGAACAATTGTCAATTTAACCATACTCTTTGTGAGGGAACCCCATAATATTATTTTAAATTCGGAAAATTCAGCTTATTTTACTTAAGATTCAGTATTAAAATTAATACCGTTTCATGGAAATATCACCCTTAAAAATTCAATGATTAGGAGTCGATTTTGATAAATTATTGATAAAAAAATTAATTTTTTTATTCTATAAGGGGTGTAGTAAAAATGCCATAACTTGGGAAGCTGTTGAGATAAAATATTGGGCAGACCACCAATCGAAAGATAATTAAATTCTCTAAAACTTTGTCTTACTAATCGAATGGGGTTATAGAACAAATTCTATAGTTAAAATCTATATATGTGAACAATTGTCAATTTAACCATAGTCTTTGTGAGGGAACCCCATAATATTATTTTAAATTCGGAAAATTCAGCTTATTTTACTTAAGATTCAGTATTAAAATTAATACAATTTCATGGAAATATCACCCTTAAAAATTCAATGATTAGGAGTCGATTTTGATCAATTATTGATAAAAAAATTAATTTTTTTATTCTATAAGGGGTGTAGTAAAAATGCCATAACTTGGGAAGCTGTTGAGATAAAATATTGGGCAGACCACCAATCGAAAGATAATTAAATTCTCTAAAACTTTGTCTTACTAATCGAATGGGGTTATAGAACAAATTCTATAGTTAACATCTATATATGTGAACAATTGTCAATTTAACCATACTCTTTGTGAGGGAACCCCATAATATTATTTTAAATTCGTAAAATTCAGCTTATTTTACTTAAGTTTCAGTATTAAAATTAATACCATTTCATGAAAATGTCACCCTTAAAAATTCAATGACTAGGAGTCGATTTTGATCAATTATTGATAAAAAAATTAATTTTTTTATTCTATAAGGGGTGTAGTAAAAATGCCATAACTTGGGAAGCTGTTGAGATAAAATATTGGGCAGACCATCAATCGAAAGATAATTAAATTCTCTAACACTTTGTCTTACTAATCGAATGGGGTTATAGAACAAATTCTATAGTTAAAATCTATATATGTGAACAATTGTCAATTTAACCATACTCTTTGTGAGGGAACCCCATAATATTATTTTAAATTCGGAAAATTCAGCTTATTTTACTTAAGATTCAGTATTAAAATTAATACCATTTCATGGAAATATCACCCTTAAAAATTCAATGATTAGGAGTCGATTTTGATCAATTATTGATAAAAAAATTAATTTTTTTATTCTATAAGGGGTGTAGTAAAAATGCCATAACTTGGGAAGCTGTTGAGATAAAATATTGGGCAGACCATCAATCGAAAGATAATTAAATTCTCTAACACTTTGTCTTACTAATCGAATGGGGTTATAGAACAAATTCTATAGTTAAAATCTATATATGTGAACAATTGTCAATTTAACCATACTCTTTGTGAGGGAACCCCATAATATTATTTTAAATTCGGAAAATTCAGCTTATTTTACTTAAGATTCAGTATTAAAATTAATACCATTTCATGGAAATATCACCCTTAAAAATTCAATGATTAGGAGTCGATTTTGATCAATTATTGATAAAAAAATTAATTTTTTTATTCTATAAGGGGTGTAGTAAAAATGCCATAACTTGGGAAGCTGTTGAGATAAAATATTGGGCAGACCATCAATCGAAAGATAGTTAAATTCTCTAAAACTTTGTCTTACTAATCGAATGGGGTTATAGAACAAATTCTATAGTTAAAATCTATATATGTGAACAATTGTCAATTTAACCATACTCTTTGTGAGGGAACCCCATAATATTATTTTAAATTCGGAAAATTCAGCTTATTTTACTTAAGATTCAGTATTAAAATTAATACCGTTTCATGGAAATATCACCCTTAAAAATTCAATGATTAGGAGTCGATTTTGATAAATTATTGATAAAAAAATTAATTTTTTTATTCTATAAGGGGTGTAGTAAAAATGCCATAACTTGGGAAGCTGTTGAGATAAAATATTGGGCAGACCACCAATCGAAAGATAATTAAATTCTCTAAAACTTTGTCTTACTAATCGAATGGGGTTATAGAACAAATTCTATAGTTAAAATCTATATATGTGAACAATTGTCAATTTAACCATACTCTTTGTGAGGGAACCCCATAATATTATTTTAAATTCGGAAAATTCAGCTTATTTTACTTAAGATTCAGTATTAAAATTAATACAATTTCATGGAAATATCACCCTTAAAAATTCAATGATTAGGAGTCGATTTTGATCAATTATTGATAAAAAAATTAATTTTTTTATTCTATAAGGGGTGTAGTAAAAATGCCATAACTTGGGAAGCTGTTGAGATAAAATATTGGGCAGACCACCAATCGAAAGATAATTAAATTCTCTAAAACTTTGTCTTACTAATCGAATGGGGTTATAGAACAAATTCTATAGTTAAAATCTATATATGTGAACAATTGTCAATTTAACCATACTCTTTGTGAGGGAACCCCATAATATTATTTTAAATTCGGAAAATTCAGCTTATTTTACTTAAGATTCAGTATTAAAATTAATACCGTTTCATGGAAATATCACCCTTAAAAATTCAATGATTAGGAGTCGATTTTGATAAATTATTGATAAAAAAATTAATTTTTTTATTCTATAAGGGGTGTAGTAAAAATGCCATAACTTGGGAAGCTGTTGAGATAAAATATTGGGCAGACCACCAATCGAAAGATAATTAAATTCTCTAAAACTTTGTCTTACTAATCGAATGGGGTTATAGAACAAATTCTATAGTTAACATCTATATATGTGAACAATTGTCAATTTAACCATACTCTTTGTGAGGGAACCCCATAATATTATTTTAAATTCGTAAAATTCAGCTTATTTTACTTAAGTTTCAGTATTAAAATTAATACCATTTCATGAAAATGTCACCCTTAAAAATTCAATGACTAGGAGTCGATTTTGATCAATTATTGATAAAAAAATTAATTTTTTTATTCTATAAGGGGTGTAGTAAAAATGCCATAACTTGGGAAGCTGTTGAGATAAAATATTGGGCAGACCATCAATCGAAAGATAATTAAATTCTCTAACACTTTGTCTTACTAATCGAATGGGGTTATAGAACAAATTCTATAGTTAAAATCTATATATGTGAACAATTGTCAATTTAACCATACTCTTTGTGAGGGAACCCCATAATATTATTTTAAATTCGGAAAATTCAGCTTATTTTACTTAAGATTCAGTATTAAAATTAATACCATTTCATGGAAATATCACCCTTAAAAATTCAATGATTAGGAGTCGATTTTGATCAATTATTGATAAAAAAATTAATTTTTTTATTCTATAAGGGGTGTAGTAAAAATGCCATAACTTGGGAAGCTGTTGAGATAAAATATTGGGCAGACCATCAATCGAAAGATAGTTAAATTCTCTAAAACTTTGTCTTACTAATCGAATGGGGTTATAGAACAAATTCTATAGTTAAAATCTATATATGTGAACAATTGTCAATTTAACCATACTCTTTGTGAGGGAACCCTATAATATTATTTTAAATTCGGAAAATTCAGCTTATTTTACTTAAGATTCAGTATTAAAATTAATACCATTTCATGGAAATATCACCCTTAAAAATTCAATGATTAGGAGTCGATTTTGATAAATTATTGATAAAAAAATTAATTTTTTTATTCTCTAAGGGGTGTAGTAAAAATGCCATAACTTGGGAAGCTGTTGAGATAAAATATTGGGCAGACCATCAATCGAAAGATAATTAAATTCTCTAAAATTTTGTCTTACTAATCGAATGGGGTTATAGAACAAATTCTATAGTTAAAATCTATATATGTGAACAATTGTCAATTTAACCATACTCTTTGTGAGGAAACCCCATAATATTATTTTAAATTCGGAAAATTCAGCTTATTTTACTTAAGATTCAGTATTAAAATTAATACCATTTCATGTAAATATCACCCTTAAAAATTCAATGATTAGGAGTCGATTTTGATCAATTATTGATAAAAAAATTAATTTTTTTATTCTATAAGGGGTGTAGTAAAAATGCCATAACTTGGGAAGCTGTTGAGATAAAATATTGGGCAGACCATCAATTGAAAGATAAATAAATTCTCTAAAACTTTTTCTTACTAATCGAATGGGGTTATAGAACAAATTCTATAGTTAAAATCTATATATGTGAACAATTGTCAATTTAACCATAGTCTTTGTGAGGGAACCCCATAATATTATTTTAAATTCGGTAAATTCAGCTTATTTTACTTAAGATTCAGTATTAAAATTAATACCATTTCATGTAAATATCACCCTTAAAAATTCAATGATTAGGAGTCGATTTTGATAAATTATTGATAAAAAAATTAATTTTTTTATTCTATAAGGGATGTAGTAAAAATGCCATAACTTGGGAAGCTGTTGAGATAAAATATTGGGCAGACCATCAATCGAAAGATAATTAAATTCTCTAAAATTTTGTCTTACTAATCGAATAGGGTTATAGAACAAATTCTATAGTTAAAATCTATATATGTGAACAATTGTCAATTTAACCATAGTCTTTGTGAGGGAACCCCATAATATTATTTTAAATTCGGAAAATTCAGCTTATTTTACTTAAGATTCAGTATTAAAATTAATACCATTTCATGGAAATATCACCCTTAAAAATTCAATGATTAGGAGTCGATTTTGATAAATTATTGATAAAAAAATTAATTTTTTTATTCTATAAGGGGTGTAGTAAAAATGCCATAACTTGGGAAGCTGTTGAGATAAAATATTGGGCAGACCATCAATCGAAAGATAATTAAATTCTCTAAAACTTTGTCTTACTAATCGAATGGGGTTATAGAACAAATTCTATAGTTAAAATCTATATATGTGAACAATTGTCAATTTAACCATAGTCTTTGTGAGGGAACCCCATAATATTATTTTAAATTCGGAAAATTCAGCTTATTTTACTTAAGATTCAGTATTAAAATTAATACCATTTCATGGAAATATCACCCTTAAAAATTCAATGATTAGGAGTCGATTTTGATCAATTATTGATAAAAAAATTAATTTTTTTATTCTATAAGGGGTGTAGTAAAAATGCCATAACTTGGGAAGCTGTTGAGATAAAATATTGGGCAGACCATCAATCGAAAGATAGTTAAATTCTCTAAAACTTTGTCTTACTAATCAAATGGGGTTATAGAACAAATTCTATAGTTAAAATCTATATATGTGAACAATTGTCAATTTAACCATAGTCTTTGTGAGGGAACCCCATAATATTATTTTAAATTCGGAAAATTCAGCTTATTTTACTTAAGATTCAGTATTAAAATTAATACCATTTCATGGAAATATCACCCTTAAAAATTCAATGATTAGGAGTCGATTTTGATCAATTATTGATAAAAAAATTAATTTTTTTATTCTATAAGGGGTGTAGTAAAAATGCCATAACTTGGGAAGCTGTTGAGATAAAATATTGGGCAGACCATCAATCGAAAGATAATTAAATTCTCTAAAACTTTGTCTTACTAATCGAATGGGGTTATAGAACAAATTCTATAGTTAAAATCTATATATGTGAACAATTGTCAATTTAACCATACTCTTTGTGAGGGAACCCCATAATATTATTTTAAATTCGGAAAATTCAGCTTATTTTACTTAAGATTCAGTATTAAAATTAATACCATATCATGGAAATATCACCCTTAAAAATTCAATGATTAGGAGTCGATTTTGATAAATTATTGATAAAAAAATTAATTTTTTTATTCTATAAGGGGTGTAGTAAAAATGCCATAACTTGGGAAGCTGTTGAGATAAAATATTGGGCAGACCATCAATCGAAAGATAATTAAATTCTCTAAAATTTTGTCTTACTAATCGAATGGGGTTATAGAACAAATTCTATAGTTAAAATCTATATATGTGAACAATTGTCAATTTAACCATACTCTTTGTGAGGGAACCCCATAATATTATTTTAAATTCGGAAAATTCAGCTTATTTTACTTAAGATTCAGTATTAAAATTAATACCATTTCATGGAAATATCACCCTTAAAAATTCAATGACTAGGAGTCGATTTTGATCAATTATTGATAAAAAAATGAATTTTTTTATTCTATAAGGGGTGTAGTAAAAATGCCATAACTTGGGAAGCTGTTGAGATAAAATATTGGACAGACCATCAATCGAAAGATAATTAAATTCTCTAAAACTTTGTCTTACTAATCGAATGGGGTTATAGAACAAATTCTATAGTTAAAATCTATATATGTGAACAATTGTCAATTTAACCATACTCTTTGTGAGGGAACCCTATAATATTATTTTAAATTCGGAAAATTCAGCTTATTTTACTTAGGATTCAGTATTAAAATTAATACCATTTCATGGAAATATCACCCTTAAAAATTCAATGATTAGGAGTCGATTTTGATAAATTATTGATAAAAAAATTAATTTTTTTATTCTATAAGGGGTGTAGTAAAAATGCCATAACTTGGGAAGCTGTTGAGATAAAATATTGGGCAGACCACCAATCGAAAGATAATTAAATTCTCTAAAACTTTGTCTTACTAATCGAATGGGGTTATAGAACAAATTCTATAGTTAAAATCTATATATGTGAACAATTGTCAATTTAACCATAGTCTTTGTGAGGGAACCCCATAATATTATTTTAAATTCGGAAAATTCAGCTTATTTTACTTAAGATTCAGTATTAAAATTAATACAATTTCATGGAAATATCACCCTTAAAAATTCAATGATTAGGAGTCGATTTTGATCAATTATTGATAAAAAAATTAATTTTTTTATTCTATAAGGGGTGTAGTAAAAATGCCATAACTTGGGAAGCTGTTGAGATAAAATATTGGGCAGACCACCAATCGAAAGATAATTAAATTCTCTAAAACTTTGTCTTACTAATCGAATGGGGTTATAGAACAAATTCTATAGTTAACATCTATATATGTGAACAATTGTCAATTTAACCATACTCTTTGTGAGGGAACCCCATAATATTATTTTAAATTCGTAAAATTCAGCTTATTTTACTTAAGTTTCAGTATTAAAATTAATACCATTTCATGAAAATGTCACCCTTAAAAATTCAATGACTAGGAGTCGATTTTGATCAATTATTGATAAAAAAATTAATTTTTTTATTCTATAAGGGGTGTAGTAAAAATGCCATAACTTGGGAAGCTGTTGAGATAAAATATTGGGCAGACCATCAATCGAAAGATAATTAAATTCTCTAACACTTTGTCTTACTAATCGAATGGGGTTATAGAACAAATTCTATAGTTAAAATCTATATATGTGAACAATTGTCAATTTAACCATACTCTTTGTGAGGGAACCCCATAATATTATTTTAAATTCGGAAAATTCAGCTTATTTTACTTAAGATTCAGTATTAAAATTAATACCATTTCATGGAAATATCACCCTTAAAAATTCAATGATTAGGAGTCGATTTTGATCAATTATTGATAAAAAAATTAATTTTTTTATTCTATAAGGGGTGTAGTAAAAATGCCATAACTTGGGAAGCTGTTGAGATAAAATATTGGGCAGACCATCAATCGAAAGATAATTAAATTCTCTAACACTTTGTCTTACTAATCGAATGGGGTTATAGAACAAATTCTATAGTTAAAATCTATATATGTGAACAATTGTCAATTTAACCATACTCTTTGTGAGGGAACCCCATAATATTATTTTAAATTCGGAAAATTCAGCTTATTTTACTTAAGATTCAGTATTAAAATTAATACCATTTCATGGAAATATCACCCTTAAAAATTCAATGATTAGGAGTCGATTTTGATCAATTATTGATAAAAAAATTAATTTTTTTATTCTATAAGGGGTGTAGTAAAAATGCCATAACTTGGGAAGCTGTTGAGATAAAATATTGGGCAGACCATCAATCGAAAGATAGTTAAATTCTCTAAAACTTTGTCTTACTAATCGAATGGGGTTATAGAACAAATTCTATAGTTAAAATCTATATATGTGAACAATTGTCAATTTAACCATACTCTTTGTGAGGGAACCCCATAATATTATTTTAAATTCGGAAAATTCAGCTTATTTTACTTAAGATTCAGTATTAAAATTAATACCGTTTCATGGAAATATCACCCTTAAAAATTCAATGATTAGGAGTCGATTTTGATAAATTATTGATAAAAAAATTAATTTTTTTATTCTATAAGGGGTGTAGTAAAAATGCCATAACTTGGGAAGCTGTTGAGATAAAATATTGGGCAGACCACCAATCGAAAGATAATTAAATTCTCTAAAACTTTGTCTTACTAATCGAATGGGGTTATAGAACAAATTCTATAGTTAAAATCTATATATGTGAACAATTGTCAATTTAACCATAGTCTTTGTGAGGGAACCCCATAATATTATTTTAAATTCGGAAAATTCAGCTTATTTTACTTAAGATTCAGTATTAAAATTAATACAATTTCATGGAAATATCACCCTTAAAAATTCAATGATTAGGAGTCGATTTTGATCAATTATTGATAAAAAAATTAATTTTTTTATTCTATAAGGGGTGTAGTAAAAATGCCATAACTTGGGAAGCTGTTGAGATAAAATATTGGGCAGACCACCAATCGAAAGATAATTAAATTCTCTAAAACTTTGTCTTACTAATCGAATGGGGTTATAGAACAAATTCTATAGTTAAAATCTATATATGTGAACAATTGTCAATTTAACCATACTCTTTGTGAGGGAACCCCATAATATTATTTTAAATTCGGAAAATTCAGCTTATTTTACTTAAGATTCAGTATTAAAATTAATACCGTTTCATGGAAATATCACCCTTAAAAATTCAATGATTAGGAGTCGATTTTGATAAATTATTGATAAAAAAATTAATTTTTTTATTCTATAAGGGGTGTAGTAAAAATGCCATAACTTGGGAAGCTGTTGAGATAAAATATTGGGCAGACCACCAATCGAAAGATAATTAAATTCTCTAAAACTTTGTCTTACTAATCGAATGGGGTTATAGAACAAATTCTATAGTTAACATCTATATATGTGAACAATTGTCAATTTAACCATACTCTTTGTGAGGGAACCCCATAATATTATTTTAAATTCGTAAAATTCAGCTTATTTTACTTAAGTTTCAGTATTAAAATTAATACCATTTCATGAAAATGTCACCCTTAAAAATTCAATGACTAGGAGTCGATTTTGATCAATTATTGATAAAAAAATTAATTTTTTTATTCTATAAGGGGTGTAGTAAAAATGCCATAACTTGGGAAGCTGTTGAGATAAAATATTGGGCAGACCATCAATCGAAAGATAATTAAATTCTCTAACACTTTGTCTTACTAATCGAATGGGGTTATAGAACAAATTCTATAGTTAAAATCTATATATGTGAACAATTGTCAATTTAACCATACTCTTTGTGAGGGAACCCCATAATATTATTTTAAATTCGGAAAATTCAGCTTATTTTACTTAAGATTCAGTATTAAAATTAATACCATTTCATGGAAATATCACCCTTAAAAATTCAATGATTAGGAGTCGATTTTGATCAATTATTGATAAAAAAATTAATTTTTTTATTCTATAAGGGGTGTAGTAAAAATGCCATAACTTGGGAAGCTGTTGAGATAAAATATTGGGCAGACCATCAATCGAAAGATAGTTAAATTCTCTAAAACTTTGTCTTACTAATCGAATGGGGTTATAGAACAAATTCTATAGTTAAAATCTATATATGTGAACAATTGTCAATTTAACCATACTCTTTGTGAGGGAACCCTATAATATTATTTTAAATTCGGAAAATTCAGCTTATTTTACTTAAGATTCAGTATTAAAATTAATACCATTTCATGGAAATATCACCCTTAAAAATTCAATGATTAGGAGTCGATTTTGATAAATTATTGATAAAAAAATTAATTTTTTTATTCTCTAAGGGGTGTAGTAAAAATGCCATAACTTGGGAAGCTGTTGAGATAAAATATTGGGCAGACCATCAATCGAAAGATAATTAAATTCTCTAAAATTTTGTCTTACTAATCGAATGGGGTTATAGAACAAATTCTATAGTTAAAATCTATATATGTGAACAATTGTCAATTTAACCATACTCTTTGTGAGGAAACCCCATAATATTATTTTAAATTCGGAAAATTCAGCTTATTTTACTTAAGATTCAGTATTAAAATTAATACCATTTCATGTAAATATCACCCTTAAAAATTCAATGATTAGGAGTCGATTTTGATCAATTATTGATAAAAAAATTAATTTTTTTATTCTATAAGGGGTGTAGTAAAAATGCCATAACTTGGGAAGCTGTTGAGATAAAATATTGGGCAGACCATCAATCGAAAGATAAATAAATTCTCTAAAACTTTTTCTTACTAATCGAATGGGGTTATAGAACAAATTCTATAGTTAAAATCTATATATGTGAACAATTGTCAATTTAACCATAGTCTTTGTGAGGGAACCCCATAATATTATTTTAAATTCGGTAAATTCAGCTTATTTTACTTAAGATTCAGTATTAAAATTAATACCATTTCATGTAAATATCACCCTTAAAAATTCAATGATTAGGAGTCGATTTTGATAAATTATTGATAAAAAAATTAATTTTTTTATTCTATAAGGGATGTAGTAAAAATGCCATAACTTGGGAAGCTGTTGAGATAAAATATTGGGCAGACCATCAATCGAAAGATAATTAAATTCTCTAAAATTTTGTCTTACTAATCGAATAGGGTTATAGAACAAATTCTATAGTTAAAATCTATATATGTGAACAATTGTCAATTTAACCATAGTCTTTGTGAGGGAACCCCATAATATTATTTTAAATTCGGAAAATTCAGCTTATTTTACTTAAGATTCAGTATTAAAATTAATACCATTTCATGGAAATATCACCCTTAAAAATTCAATGATTAGGAGTCGATTTTGATAAATTATTGATAAAAAAATTAATTTTTTTATTCTATAAGGGGTGTAGTAAAAATGCCATAACTTGGGAAGCTGTTGAGATAAAATATTGGGCAGACCATCAATCGAAAGATAATTAAATTCTCTAAAACTTTGTCTTACTAATCGAATGGGGTTATAGAACAAATTCTATAGTTAAAATCTATATATGTGAACAATTGTCAATTTAACCATAGTCTTTGTGAGGGAACCCCATAATATTATTTTAAATTCGGAAAATTCAGCTTATTTTACTTAAGATTCAGTATTAAAATTAATACCATTTCATGGAAATATCACCCTTAAAAATTCAATGATTAGGAGTCGATTTTGATCAATTATTGATAAAAAAATTAATTTTTTTATTCTATAAGGGGTGTAGTAAAAATGCCATAACTTGGGAAGCTGTTGAGATAAAATATTGGGCAGACCATCAATCGAAAGATAGTTAAATTCTCTAAAACTTTGTCTTACTAATCAAATGGGGTTATAGAACAAATTCTATAGTTAAAATCTATATATGTGAACAATTGTCAATTTAACCATAGTCTTTGTGAGGGAACCCCATAATATTATTTTAAATTCGGAAAATTCAGCTTATTTTACTTAAGATTCAGTATTAAAATTAATACCATTTCATGGAAATATCACCCTTAAAAATTCAATGATTAGGAGTCGATTTTGATCAATTATTGATAAAAAAATTAATTTTTTTATTCTATAAGGGGTGTAGTAAAAATGCCATAACTTGGGAAGCTGTTGAGATAAAATATTGGGCAGACCATCAATCGAAAGATAATTAAATTCTCTAAAACTTTGTCTTACTAATCGAATGGGGTTATAGAACAAATTCTATAGTTAAAATCTATATATGTGAACAATTGTCAATTTAACCATACTCTTTGTGAGGGAACCCCATAATATTATTTTAAATTCGGAAAATTCAGCTTATTTTACTTAAGATTCAGTATTAAAATTAATACCATATCATGGAAATATCACCCTTAAAAATTCAATGATTAGGAGTCGATTTTGATAAATTATTGATAAAAAAATTAATTTTTTTATTCTATAAGGGGTGTAGTAAAAATGCCATAACTTGGGAAGCTGTTGAGATAAAATATTGGGCAGACCATCAATCGAAAGATAATTAAATTCTCTAAAATTTTGTCTTACTAATCGAATGGGGTTATAGAACAAATTCTATAGTTAAAATCTATATATGTGAACAATTGTCAATTTAACCATACTCTTTGTGAGGGAACCCCATAATATTATTTTAAATTCGGAAAATTCAGCTTATTTTACTTAAGATTCAGTATTAAAATTAATACCATTTCATGGAAATATCACCCTTAAAAATTCAATGACTAGGAGTCGATTTTGATCAATTATTGATAAAAAAATGAATTTTTTTATTCTATAAGGGGTGTAGTAAAAATGCCATAACTTGGGAAGCTGTTGAGATAAAATATTGGACAGACCATCAATCGAAAGATAATTAAATTCTCTAAAACTTTGTCTTACTAATCGAATGGGGTTATAGAACAAATTCTATAGTTAAAATCTATATATGTGAACAATTGTCAATTTAACCATACTCTTTGTGAGGGAACCCTATAATATTATTTTAAATTCGGAAAATTCAGCTTATTTTACTTAGGATTCAGTATTAAAATTAATACCATTTCATGGAAATATCACCCTTAAAAATTCAATGATTAGGAGTCGATTTTGATCAATTATTGATAAAAAAATTAATTTTTTTATTCTATAAGGGGTGTAGTAAAAATGCCATAACTTGGGAAGCTGTTGAGATAAAATATTGGGCAGACCATCAATCGAAAGATAATTAAATTCTCTAAAACTTTGTCTTACTAATCGAATGGGGTTATAGAACAAATTCTATAGTTAAAATCTATATATGTGAACAATTGTCAATTTAACCATACTCTTTGTGAGGGAACCCCATAATATTATTTTAAATTCGGAAAATTCAGCTTATTTTACTTAAGATTCAGTATTAAAATTAATACCATTTCATGGAAATATCACCCTTAAAAATTCAATGATTAGGAGTCGATTTTGATAAATTATTGATAAAAAAATTAATTTTTTTATTCTATAAGGGGTGTAGTAAAAATGCCATAACTTGGGAAGCTGTTGAGATAAAATATTGGGCAGACCATCAATCGAAAGATAATTAAATTCTCTAAAACTTTGTCTTACTAATCGAATGGGGTTATAGAACAAATTCTATAGTTAAAATCTATATATGTGAACAATTGTCAATTTAACCATACTCTTTGTGAGGGAACCCCATAATATTATTTTAAATTCGGAAAATTCAGCTTATTTTACTTAAGATTCAGTATTAAAATTAATACCATTTCATGGAAATATCACCCTTAAAAATTCAATGACTAGGAGTCGATTTTGATCAATTATTGATAAAAAAATGAATTTTTTTATTCTATAAGGGGTGTAGTAAAAATGCCATAACTTGGGAAGCTGTTGAGATAAAATATTGGACAGACCATCAATCGAAAGATAATTAAATTCTCTAAAACTTTGTCTTACTAATCGAATGGGGTTATAGAACAAATTCTATAGTTAAAATCTATATATGTGAACAATTGTCAATTTAACCATACTCTTTGTGAGGGAACCCTATAATATTATTTTAAATTCGGAAAATTCAGCTTATTTTACTTAGGATTCAGTATTAAAATTAATACCATTTCATGGAAATATCACCCTTAAAAATTCAATGATTAGGAGTCGATTTTGATCAATTATTGATAAAAAAATTAATTTTTTTATTCTATAAGGGGTGTAGTAAAAATGCCATAACTTGGGAAGCTGTTGAGATAAAATATTGGGCAGACCATCAATCGAAAGATAATTAAATTCTCTAAAACTTTGTCTTACTAATCGAATGGGGTTATAGAACAAATTCTATAGTTAAAATCTATATATGTGAACAATTGTCAATTTAACCATACTCTTTGTGAGGGAACCCCATAATATTATTTTAAATTCGGAAAATTCAGCTTATTTTACTTAAGATTCAGTATTAAAATTAATACCATTTCATGGAAATATCACCCTTAAAAATTCAATGATTAGGAGTCGATTTTGATAAATTATTGATAAAAAAATTAATTTTTTTATTCTATAAGGGGTGTAGTAAAAATGCCATAACTTGGGAAGCTGTTGAGATAAAATATTGGGCAGACCATCAATCGAAAGATAATTAAATTCTCTAAAACTTTGTCTTACTAATCGAATGGGGTTATAAAACAAATTCTATAGTTAAAATCTATATATGTGAACAATTGTCAATTTAACCATACTCTTTGTGAGGGAACCCCATAATATTATTTTAAATTCGGAAAATTCAGCTTATTTTACTTAAGATTCAGTATTAAAATTAATACCGTTTCATGGAAATATCACCCTTAAAAATTCAATGATTAGGAGTCGATTTTGATAAATTATTGATAAAAAAATTAATTTTTTTATTCTATAAGGGGTGTAGTAAAAATGCCATAACTTGGGAAGCTGTTGAGATAAAATATTGGGCAGACCATCAATCGAAAGATAATTAAATTCTCTAAAACTTTGTCTTACTAATCGAATGGGGTTATAGAACAAATTCTATAGTTAAAATCTATATATGTGAACAATTGTCAATTTAACCATACTCTTTGTGAGGGAACCCCATAATATTATTTTAAATTCGGAAAATTCAGCTTATTTTACTTAAGATTCAGTATTAAAATTAATACCATTTCATGGAAATATCACCCTTAAAAATTCAATGATTAGGAGTCGATTTTGATAAATTATTGATAAAAAAATTAATTTTTTTATTCTATAAGGGGTGTAGTAAAAATGCCATAACTTGGGAAGCTGTTGAGATAAAATATTGGGCAGACCATCAATCGAAAGATAATTAAATTCTCTAAAACTTTGTCTTACTAATCGAATGGGGTTATAAAACAAATTCTATAGTTAAAATCTATATATGTGAACAATTGTCAATTTAACCATACTCTTTGTGAGGGAACCCCATAATATTATTTTAAATTCGGAAAATTCAGCTTATTTTACTTAAGATTCAGTATTAAAATTAATACCGTTTCATGGAAATATCACCCTTAAAAATTCAATGATTAGGAGTCGATTTTGATAAATTATTGATAAAAAAATTAATTTTTTTATTCTATAAGGGGTGTAGTAAAAATGCCATAACTTGGGAAGCTGTTGAGATAAAATATTGGGCAGACCACCAATCGAAAGATAATTAAATTCTCTAAAACTTTGTCTTACTAATCGAATGGGGTTATAGAACAAATTCTATAGTTAAAATCTATATATGTGAACAATTGTCAATTTAACCATAGTCTTTGTGAGGGAACCCCATAATATTATTTTAAATTCGGAAAATTCAGCTTATTTTACTTAAGATTCAGTATTAAAATTAATACAATTTCATGGAAATATCACCCTTAAAAATTCAATGATTAGGAGTCGATTTTGATCAATTATTGATAAAAAAATTAATTTTTTTATTCTATAAGGGGTGTAGTAAAAATGCCATAACTTGGGAAGCTGTTGAGATAAAATATTGGGCAGACCACCAATCGAAAGATAATTAAATTCTCTAAAACTTTGTCTTACTAATCGAATGGGGTTATAGAACAAATTCTATAGTTAAAATCTATATATGTGAACAATTGTCAATTTAACCATACTCTTTGTGAGGGAACCCCATAATATTATTTTAAATTCGGAAAATTCAGCTTATTTTACTTAAGATTCAGTATTAAAATTAATACCGTTTCATGGAAATATCACCCTTAAAAATTCAATGATTAGGAGTCGATTTTGATAAATTATTGATAAAAAAATTAATTTTTTTATTCTATAAGGGGTGTAGTAAAAATGCCATAACTTGGGAAGCTGTTGAGATAAAATATTGGGCAGACCACCAATCGAAAGATAATTAAATTCTCTAAAACTTTGTCTTACTAATCGAATGGGGTTATAGAACAAATTCTATAGTTAACATCTATATATGTGAACAATTGTCAATTTAACCATACTCTTTGTGAGGGAACCCCATAATATTATTTTAAATTCGTAAAATTCAGCTTATTTTACTTAAGTTTCAGTATTAAAATTAATACCATTTCATGAAAATGTCACCCTTAAAAATTCAATGACTAGGAGTCGATTTTGATCAATTATTGATAAAAAAATTAATTTTTTTATTCTATAAGGGGTGTAGTAAAAATGCCATAACTTGGGAAGCTGTTGAGATAAAATATTGGGCAGACCATCAATCGAAAGATAATTAAATTCTCTAACACTTTGTCTTACTAATCGAATGGGGTTATAGAACAAATTCTATAGTTAAAATCTATATATGTGAACAATTGTCAATTTAACCATACTCTTTGTGAGGGAACCCCATAATATTATTTTAAATTCGGAAAATTCAGCTTATTTTACTTAAGATTCAGTATTAAAATTAATACCATTTCATGGAAATATCACCCTTAAAAATTCAATGATTAGGAGTCGATTTTGATCAATTATTGATAAAAAAATTAATTTTTTTATTCTATAAGGGGTGTAGTAAAAATGCCATAACTTGGGAAGCTGTTGAGATAAAATATTGGGCAGACCATCAATCGAAAGATAGTTAAATTCTCTAAAACTTTGTCTTACTAATCGAATGGGGTTATAGAACAAATTCTATAGTTAAAATCTATATATGTGAACAATTGTCAATTTAACCATAGTCTTTGTGATGGAACCCCATAATATTATTTTAAATTCGGAAAATTCAGCTTATTTTACTTAAGATTCAGTATTAAAATTAATAACATTTCATGGAAATATCACCCTTAAAAATTCAATGATTAGGAGTCGATTTTGATCAATTATTGATAAAAAAATTAATTTTTTTATTCTATAAGGGGTGTAGTAAAAATGCCATAACTTGGGAAGCTGTTGAGATAAAATATTGGGCAGACCATCAATCGAAAGATAATTAAATTCTCTAAAACTTTGTCTTACTAATCGAATGGGGTTATAGAACAAATTCTATAGTTAAAATCTATATATGTGAACAATTGTCAATTTAACCATACTCTTTGTGAGGGAACCCCATAATATTATTTTAAATTCGGAAAATTCAGCTTATTTTACTTAAGATTCAGTATTAAAATTAATACCATTTCATGGAAATATCACCCTTAAAAATTCAATGATTAGGAGTCGATTTTGATCAATTATTGATAAAAAAATTAATTTTTTTATTCTATAAGGGGTGTGTAAAAATGCCATAACTTGGGAAGCTGTTGAGATAAAATATTGGGCAGACCATCAATCGAAAGATAATTAAATTCTCTAAAACTTTGTCTTACTAATCGAATGGGGTTATAGAACAAATTCTATAGTTAAAATCTATATATGTGAACAATTG
Organism: Dilophus febrilis; assembly: GCA_958336335.1. NCBI lineage: Eukaryota > Metazoa > Arthropoda > Insecta > Diptera > Bibionidae > Dilophus > Dilophus febrilis. The sequence continues at coordinate 4,941,161 of OY284471.1, read as the reverse complement.
TCAATTTAACCATACTCTTTGTGAGGGAACCCCATAATATTATTTTAAATTCGGAAAATTCAGCTTATTTTACTTAAGATTCAGTATTAAAATTAATACCATTTCATGGAAATATCACCCTTAAAAATTCAATGATTAGGAGTCGATTTTGATCAATTATTGATAAAAAAATTAATTTTTTTATTCTATAAGGGGTGTAGTAAAAATGCCATAACTTGGGAAGCTGTTGAGATAAAATATTGGGCAGACCATCAATCGAAAGATAATTAAATTCTCTAAAACTTTGTCTTACTAATCGAATGGGGTTATAGAACAAATTCTATAGTTAAAATCTATATATGTGAACAATTGTCAATTTAACCATACTCTTTGTGAGGGAACCCCATAATATTATTTTAAATTCGGAAAATTCAGCTTATTTTACTTAAGATTCAGTATTAAAATTAATACCATTTCATGGAAATATCACCCTTAAAAATTCAATGATTAGGAGTCGATTTTGATCAATTATTGATAAAAAAATTAATTTTTTTATTCTATAAGGGGTGTAGTAAAAATGCCATAACTTGGGAAGCTGTTGAGATAAAATATTGGGCAGACCATCAATCGAAAGATAATTAAATTCTCTAAAACTTTGTCTTACTAATCGAATGGGGTTATAGAACAAATTCTATAGTTAAAATCTATATATGTGAACAATTGTCAATTTAACCATACTCTTTGTGAGGGAACCCCATAATATTATTTTAAATTCAGGAAATTCAGCTCATTTTACTTAAGATTCAGTATTAAAATTAATACCATTTCATGTAAATATCACCCTTAAAAATTCAATGATTAGGAGTCGATTTTGATCAATTATTGATAAAAAAATGAATTTTTTTATTCTATAAGGGGTGTAGTAAAAATGCCATAACTTGGGAAGCTGTTGAGATAAAATATTGGGCAGACCATCAATCGAAAGATAATTAAATTCTCTAAAACTTTGTCTTACTAATCGAATGGGGTTATAGAACAAATTCTATAGTTAAAATCTATATATGTGAACAATTGTCAATTTAACCATACTCTTTGTGAGGGAACCCCATAATATTATTTTAAATTCGGAAAATTCAGCTTATTTTACTTAAGATTCAGTATTAAAATTAATACCATTTCATGGAAATATCACCCTTAAAAATTCAATGATTAGGAGTCGATTTTGATCAATTATTGATAAAAAAATTAATTTTGTTATTCTATAAGGGGTGTAGTAAAAATGCCATAACTTGGGAAGCTGTTGAGATAAAATATTGGGCAGACCATCAATCGAAAGATAATTAAATTCTCTAAAACTTTGTCTTACTAATCGAATGGGGTTATAGAACAAATTCTATAGTTAAAATCTATATATGTGAACAATTGTCAATTTAACCATACTCTTTGTGAGGGAACCCCATAATATTATTTTAAATTCGGAAAATTCAGCTCATTTTACTTAAGATTCAGTATTAAAATTAATACCATTTCATGTAAATATCACCCTTAAAAATTCAATGATTAGGAGTCGATTTTGATCAATTATTGATAAAAAAATGAATTTTTTTATTCTATAAGGGGTGTAGTAAAAATGCCATAACTTGGGAAGCTGTTGAGATAAAATATTGGGCAGACCATCAATCGAAAGATAATTAAATTCTCTAAAACTTTGTCTTACTAATCGAATGGGGTTATAGAACAAATTCTATAGTTAAAATCTATATATGTGAACAATTGTCAATTTAACCATACTCTTTGTGAGGGAACCCCATAATATTATTTTAAATTCAGGAAATTCAGCTCATTTTACTTAAGATTCAGTATTAAAATTAATACCATTTCATGTAAATATCACCCTTAAAAATTCAATGATTAGGAGTCGATTTTGATCAATTATTGATAAAAAAATGAATTTTTTTATTCTATAAGGGGTGTAGTAAAAATGCCATAACTTGGGAAGCTGTTGAGATAAAATATTGGGCAGACCATCAATCGAAAGATAATTAAATTCTCTAAAACTTTGTCTTACTAATCGAATGGGGTTATAGAACAAATTCTATAGTTAAAATCTATATATGTGAACAATTGTCAATTTAACCATACTCTTTGTGAGGGAACCCCATAATATTATTTTAAATTCGGAAAATTCAGCTTATTTTACTTAAGATTCAGTATTAAAATTAATACCATTTCATGGAAATATCACCCTTAAAAATTCAATGATTAGGAGTCGATTTTGATCAATTATTGATAAAAAAATTAATTTTTTTATTCTATAAGGGGTGTAGTAAAAATGCCATAACTTGGGAAGCTGTTGAGATAAAATATTAGGCAGACCATCAATCGAAAGATAATTAAATTCTCTAAAATTTTGTCTTACTAATCGAATAGGGTTATAGAACAAATTCTATAGTTAAAATCTATATATGTGAACAATTGTCAATTTAACCATACTCTTTGTGAGGGAACCCTATAATATTATTTTAAATTCGGAAAATTCAGCTTATTTTACTTAGGATTCAGTATTAAAATTAATACCATTTCATGGAAATATCACCCTTAAAAATTCAATGATTAGGAGTCGATTTTGATCAATTATTGATAAAAAAATTAATTTTTTTATTCTATAAGGGGTGTAGTAAAAATGCCATAACTTGGGAAGCTGTTGAGATAAAATATTAGGCAGACCATCAATCGAAAGATAATTAAATTCTCTAAAATTTTGTCTTACTAATCGAATAGGGTTATAGAACAAATTCTATAGTTAAAATCTATATATGTGAACAATTGTCAATTTAACCATACTCTTTGTGAGGGAACCCTATAATATTATTTTAAATTCGGAAAATTCAGCTTATTTTACTTAGGATTCAGTATTAAAATTAATACCATTTCATGGAAATATCACCCTTAAAAATTCAATGATTAGGAGTCGATTTTGATCAATTATTGATAAAAAAATTAATTTTTTTATTCTATAAGGGGTGTAGTAAAAATGCCATAACTTGGGAAGCTATTGAGATAAAATATTGGGCAGACCATCAATCGAAAGATAATTAAATTCTCTAAAACTTTGTCTTACTAATCGAATGGGGTTATAGAACAAATTCTATAGTTAAAATCTATATATGTGAACAATTGTCAATTTAACCATACTCTTTGTGAGGGAACCCCATAATATTATTTTAAATTCGGAAAATTCAGCTTATTTTACTTAAGATTCAGTATTAAAACTAATATCATTTCATGGAAATATCACCCTTAAAAATTCAATGATTAGGAGTCGATTTTGATCAATTATTGATAAAAAAATTAATTTTTTTATTCTATAAGGGGTGTAGTAAAAATGCCATAACTTGGGAAGCTATTGAGATAAAATATTGGGCAGACCATCAATCGAAAGATAATTAAATTCTCTAAAACTTTGTCTTACTAATCGAATGGGGTTATAGAACAAATTCTATAGTTAAAATCTATATATGTGAACAATTGTCAATTTAACCATACTCTTTGTGAGGGAACCCCATAATATTATTTTAAATTCGGAAAATTCAGCTTATTTTACTTAAGATTCAGTATTAAAATTAATACCATATCATGGAAATATCACCCTTAAAAATTCAATGATTAGGAGTCGATTTTGATAAATTATTGATAAAAAAATTGATTTTTTTATTCTATAAGGGGTGTAGTAAAAATGCCATAACTTGGGAAGCTGTTGAGATAAAATATTGGGCAGACCATCAATCGAAAGATAATTAAATTCTCTAAAACTTTGTCTTACTAATCGAATGGGGTTATAGAACAAATTCTATAGTTAAAATCTATATATGTGAACAATTGTCAATTTAACCATACTCTTTGTGAGGGAACCCCATAATATTATTTTAAATTCGGAAAATTCAGCTTATTTTACTTAAGATTCAGTATTAAAATTAATACCATTTCATGTAAATATCACCCTTAAAAATTCAATGATTAGGAGTCGATTTTGATAAATTATTGATAAAAAAATGAATTTTTTTATTCTATAAGGGGTGTAGTAAAAATGCCATAACTTGGGAAGCTGTTGAGATAAAATATTGGGCAGACCATCAATCGAAAGATAATTAAATTCTCTAAAACTTTGTCTTACTAATCGAATGGGGTTATAGAACAAATTCTATAGTTAAAATCTATATATGTGAACAATTGTCAATTTAACCATACTCTTTGTGAGGGAACCCCATAATATTATTTTAAATTCGGAAAATTCAGCTTATTTTACTTAAGATTCAGTATTAAAATTAATAACATTTCATGGAAATATCACCCTTAAAAATTCAATGATTAGGAGTCGATTTTGATAAATTATTGATAAAAAAATGAATTTTTTTATTCTATAAGGGGTGTAGTAAAAATGCCATAACTTGGGAAGCTGTTGAGATAAAATATTGGGCAGACCATCAATCGAAAGATAATTAAATTCTCTAAAATTTTGTCTTACTAATCGAATGGGGTTATAGAACAAATTCTATAGTTAAAATCTATATATGTGAACAATTGTCAATTTAACCATACTCTTTGTGAGGGAACCCCATAATATTATTTTAAATTCGGAAAATTCAGCTTATTTTACTTAAGATTCAGTATTAAAATTAATACCATTTCATGTAAATATCACCCTTAAAAATTCAATGATTAGGAGTCGATTTTGATCAATTATTGATAAAAAAATTAATTTTTTTATTCTATAAGGGGTGTAGTAAAAATGCCATAACTTGGGAAGCTGTTGAGATAAAATATTGGGCAGACCATCAATCGAAAAATAATTAAATTCTCTAAAACTTTGTCTTACTAATCGAATGGGGTTATAGAACAAATTCTATAGTTAAAATCTATATATGTGAACAATTGTCAATTTAACCATACTCTTTGTGAGGGAACCCCATAATATTATTTTAAATTCGGAAAATTCAGCTTATTTTACTTAAGATTCAGTATTAAAATTAATACCATTTCATGGAAATATCACCCTTAAAAATTCAATGATTAGAGGTTGATGTTGATCCATTATAGGAAAAAGTTTTCTTAACAATATATTCTGTTTAATGTTTTGTGTGTTGTTTTACTTTATTATTTCAAATTAAATTTTCTCGAAAAATTATAAGTAATTTGAATTGACTTATAATAATTTTTCATATTTTTCTTAATATACATTCAAATTGTGAATGCTCGGTTATATGGTCATCACCATTTTCACAATGTAACCCCATTTCAAAATAGTAATTCTTTATAAACACAATGCAAGTAGATTTAATTCGAAAAAGATACAAATTCTGATATACCACTATACCATTTTAGTTATATAATGAAATATATTTTAATTAAATATTGAACAAATAACGTTAAAATTTTAATGAGAAATATGAATGTTGTTATGAACTTTTTTCTCTTACTTTTTTTCGCTCTACCATCATATGATTATTTCATTTAATAGCAAATTTGCTTTTTTTTTCCCTATCTTTTTATCGTTGCATTTGTTCTTTCTTTATTTTTTTTTGTTATGTTTTCTATACAAATAAAGATTTTGATATCTATCTATATCTATATAGGAGCTATCTATCTATCTAACGTTGTTTAATAAATAGAAATACAATTTAGTACAAAACTTATTATTATATAAAAATTCTTTCTATATATAGTATTGCATGTATATTGTATACTGTATACAATATCCATATAGATTTGTTTGTACATTTATATAGATATATGAATGTAATATAGGATGTCGTTGTCGTTTGCGAGAAACAACACAATCCTTCCGGGCAATAAATTTTTGATGATAACAGATATATATATATATTTGTCCAATATGAAAATATAAAATCAATGCACCATGCATTTATTCACTTTTCTTTCGTTTCTCATATATGTATCTATCTATTTATATATCTACATATTTATGTATGTACCTCTATTACAAATGTATATATTTATATATGAATGCGAATTGGATAAAATTTTCTTTATATTAGAAACACTTAAATAATTTCTGATAAAGAGTATAATCATATATATAACATACCAATAACAAACAAACAGATATTCGCTTGGAATATATGGTGTGATATTAAAAAGTTAAATCCTATATCTATAGAATTATATATACAATCAATATCCGGTTATTGACGGAAAATTGTGCAATATCACAACAGAATGTGTTCTCATTTTCTTTTTTGTTACATATTGTTTAAATGTACCATATTATATGTATATTATGTAATATTCATGTGTGGAAAACCCCATATTCCATATATATATATATATATAAATTATATAACGTTTTTTTTAAACATTATAACAAAATTCTTATTTACTGTTGAACTGTTTGATATATAAAAGTTATATTTATATATATATTTAGATATGGGGTAAGTTTAACAACGCGGTATATATCAAGCATATATGGATATATATAATGAATTGAATTATTGTATATATATATAGAATAGAAAATATAACTATTGAACGGGCAATGGCCTGAATTAACTATAAAATATATATAAAGTGCATACAATATCTATATGATATCATAAATGACGTAAAACATTCATCTATAATATATATATAGTATACAAAGTGTAAATGAGAAAACCAACGTTTCATATTTAGATGTATTTATAGGATAATGTAATATATACATACATGTATATATGGTAGTATGTATATAAAATAAATCTGTACATATCCTTTTTCTTTATTTTTCTCTGAAACTAAACTAAATTATATATTTATAGATATATATATAGCTAAAAAGTTATACATAATTTTAATATTTTTCATATTAATAGTTTTTTTATTGCATCGCACTATACTTATTATATATTACAAATTTCTATATGCAAAATATATATGCATATTTTATTAATAAAGAATAAAGATGTTTTACAGGAAAAGGGGGATAAAAGAAAAAAACATGTTGCCTTATATTTTTTTATGTTTATTATTATTATTATTATTATATCATCAAACAGTATGAACAATATGAAAATATGTTATATCAATTATACAAAAAAAAAGAAAGTAATTAACGTATATATTAGATGGATAAAGTTATTGAATAAATACAAAGTTATTTATCCTTTTTGTATAAGTATATTTTTTTTCGGCTAAAGGTTTTTTCCTATTATAAACTATATTGATTAATATATTTCAATTATTGTTTAGTTTCTTTCATTTTTCACTCCGAACCGGAGAAAATTGAAAACAATTTGTGATGTATCAATTGTATTAGTACACAGATTAATGTAATCAAATTATTGTTACTTCTAGTATAGCTTAAGCCTTGATTTGTCTTCTATTATTAAATATTTTAAATGTTTAAAATGAATTTAAGATCTTATAATTCTATCCATTAAATTAATGACCCATTTATGACTGGTTTAATGATTTTGTATTTAAATACGGTTGATTGGTTATCGTTGATCAAAAAGAGGATTGATATATGCATAAAAGAAAATGAAAAACACCATCGCCAAGACTTTTGTACTAAATTTAACGAAAGGGCCTTGATTATGAAAGCAAATCTTGCTATTAAAACAATTTGATAAGTTTGAACAAACAAAAATTTGTGAAAACTAAATTCTCATAAATTGGGGTGGTTTTTACCTTTTCCGGAAAGTTTAGAAACTAAAACTAATTAATTTAAAATACATTACAAATTGAATTGAATTATAATATATATGATAAATCAACACAGACAATTAGAATACTAAATCAGATATCGGGATGATTCTCTACATTAAATAGCATAAAAACATATTCTATATATAGCTCAATAAAAAATATATTATATATTGCAATTTGATTAGAAAAAGACAAATCAAAATTAATCAAAAATTTGTTTATTTTGAATTTTTGTGTGTTCAATATTTGATGATGAATTTCTGATGAATATCGCTAATATATTACTTAATATAATCTATATAGATTTATTCTAATAATAAATTAAATCATTGATTCTAAATATAATAAAAGAAAAAAAAATCATACAGAGTTATTATGTTAAAATTATCATTACCAAACCAATCAATTTATTTTTTATAAAAAAAAAACTATTCTTCCTTTTGAGAATATATATAATTGAAATAATATATATATTTTTCCATTTAATATTATTCATTTCTTCATATATTCTTGTATCAATAAAATTTTATATATGAATAAAATAAAATAAAATAATAAAGTCAACATTTATATTCCATAAAAGCTATCAATCATCACAATCGCAATATTTATTTTTTTTATTCATATTTTTTTATATATTTATATTGATCCAATTCTCCTCCTCGCATATATGTACTCCATACTCCATATATATATATATAGATATTTTCATCTTAAAAAACATTCATACAAATATATTTATACGAATCCATCAAAAAATCTTTCATCATCAATCAAATTATATTAAAAAAAAAACTATTGTGTATTATTACTTTTTTTTTTTTTTATATATGAATATATATTCATAAAATATATGGACATTGTTAAGATAAACTTTTTATTTCAATTTTTTTTTTCCGTTTTTTTTTTTTGATTTTTCAAATTGAATACATTATTGTCTCTATAGTTATTATATGTGATATATATATACAGATTCTTAAAAAAAAAAAACAACCAATGTAGACATTACTTTATACAAAATAGCATATTTTTTAGTTGTAAGTTTGTATACTTTTATATATCTATCTATAAATATATGTACATAGCTTTTATAGATAAAAAATCTTTAACTTGTTATATTGAAAAATATATTTAAGTAAACATTTTCTATATATATATGTATGAAAATATATACCATATAAAAAATGTCTATAGATACAATATTTTTATATATTATTAAACGGATGGATACTTTATCAAAATTGTTTTGTGTTTAAAATAAAAAAAAAATATTTATATAGACATAAATGGATGAAATCTGAATAAATCTTAAAGTATATTTAATGTTTTTAAATTTATAAATGAACCTTTAAAAAAAAATAAATAAAATTTAACGTGAACATTACTAAAATTAAAGTAAAATATTCAAGACATTTCAGTTTATATGTAAATAACTCGTTCTCTTCCGATACATCATAACTAAATGATAGAAAAAATTGTAAATTTAGGCATATTTAAGGACACACATCATGAAATTTAAGAAAATATTTATTACTATTTATTGTAGACACACAAAGAAAAAAACCAAACAACAACAAAACGTTTGGCATATACTTACTATACTTTGATACATATATATATTTATAAATGCAATTTTGTCAATATATAGATTTTTGTTTTGTAACATCAATAATTGTATAAATAAAAATGATATGAAATCATAACCATAAGTCTATATTATGTGACTGGAATTTATTATATTATACATATAAAAATACATGAAAATCATTTCAATTCAACTATAGTTTTTCGTTTTTTTTTTTATTGCATATACATATATCGAATAGGATATAAATTTGTAATATATATTTTTTGCAATATATAAATTTAGCAGGACACAAATTATACAATACAAATATTCTATATAAATATATATATTCTGTGTATATATTTTTATGGCATTGAAATTGATACGATGTAAAATTTATAAATCACCGAAATTGTGATACTAAAATTATTTTATTATTATTACAATTCAATTGGTTTTATTTTAAAAATTCTATATTTATATATAGTATTCGGAAATGTATTCGGAATAATTAAATATTTCCTGACTATAATAATCAAGGAAAACTTTTAAATCTATTTATTAATCGATTTATTGCTTTAATGATTCCTTCTTCTTAATTTTAATGATTGTTTTAAAAATTATTCTTTATGAAATTCTGTATCATTTTCTGAAGGAAATTTTGAATAATTGGCTTAAGGAAATTCTGTATAATTTTCTAAATGAAATTTTGTGTAGTTTGCTTAAGGAAATTTTCTATAATTAGCTTAAGAAAATTCTCTATAAGTAAATTTTGAATATTTTTCTATATGAAATTCTGTGTAATGTACTGAAGAATAATCTGTATCATTTTCTGAAGAAAATTCTATCTAATTTGCTTAAGAATTCTGTATAATTTGTATAATTTAATTTATGACGCAGAGAAATCTGTAAAATTTGCTCAAAATTTTTATTTTATAATATGATATTAAAACTATTAAAATGGAATCCTGTATAATTTGTTAAAAGAAATTCTGTATAATATATTCCAAATGAGATATTGTATAGTTATGCTTAAAGTAATTCTACTCGTAAAGAATTTTTGTATAATTTTCTAAATTAAATTCTGTATAATTTACTGATGGAAATTCTATATAATTTAATAAAGAAATTCTGCATAATTTGCTTTAATCATTTGCTCTGCATTGATTGTATATAGTAAAGCTGCACTGAGGATTGGAAAATAAAATATATCATCATTACATATTCATTTTTGTGGCAAATCGCCAATAAAGAACATTATTTAATTGGGAAGAAAATTGTGTTTGTAAACATAAATAGATATTAATGTATACGATAAATAGATACTAATCTCAAAAAGATAATAATATATCAATAACAACAATTATTATTTTTGAAAAGAAAAGAAATGTATATCTAAAAACCCATCCTAAAAACCTTTCAAATCAATTGCCATTTCAATCAGAATATAACAATATAACATAAAGTTATTTTGATTTTCAACGTGATTAACATTATAAAGCAATTCTTTGATCGTCAGAAACATAATTTCTTTTATAGAAAGACATATTCATTAAATATAAAAATAAAATCACATAGAATTTTATATTGAAAGTTATATAGAATTCCTTGTAAAATTATATATAAAATATTCATTAATAGAATATGTTAAATTTTCCGAATTAAAGACTTTGCAGGATTTTCTAAAATAAATTTTTATTATATGGTTAAAATAAGGCTCATCGCCATTGCCTCTACCTCAATTTTATGAGATGGAAATGGCAATAGATATTCAACAATTGTATGCATAGTTTTTCGTCAATTACTCTTTACAATTACATTATTATCTGTACAGTAGCATTTACAGAAAAAAAAACAGAAACATATCATATAATAGATTAAATATAGTCACAACAAGTCACAACCTAACATAATAAGAAACAATAATTATTTCAATTATTCTTTGTAAATATATTTTCTAAACAATTTGTTTTTTTTTTTAAAATACAAACCAATAGTTTATTAAATTTTGAATACACATAAAAAATAAAGCAAGTCATCGGATTGTATAATAACCATTTTTTATAAATATAATAACTAATATTTACGACTGAATATTTATATGATGTGATTGTTTTCCTTTTGCTAAATTTAAATGTCCTCATTTTATAACATATAAAAACATAATATTTATATGTGGTTTTCCCTTTTGACTATTGTATTATTATATTTTATACTATTTTCCCTACATTTCTATTTATAATAAATAATATCCCATAAAAAATTTAAATATTATATAGAGAGTAAATAAACAATAAACTAATAATAATAATATTAAATAAAACAACAATTTTTTCATAATCATCATATTATTATTTTGTCAAGTCATTCAATTTTCAATTTAATAATAAATACCACAAAAAAAAAATTAGGTAATTATAAATTATATTAACTACAATATTGGATTCATTATTGTAATTATACCAAAATATTTTGTTTTAATGTAAAAATGCGTTTAATAGAAATAGAACTAATAGAAATGAAGGTTAAAATAAATATCTATATATATATAAATTTGTTGATTTTAAATAATAATATCAACACTCCAACAAAAAACCGCGACGACGACGACGTTAAAGAAGAAAATACATATAAGGAAAATATAAATGTTCCGAATTTTAAAACAAACTTTAAAATTTTCCGATTTCATAGATATAGGTATATATTATACAAGAAAAGATAAAACATGCGGATTTAATATATTAAAATAATATTTTTATACTTAATATACAGAGAGATCATCTGATTTGTTCTCATCTTAAAATATTTTAAGAACTTTATTTCTTATATACATACATTTTCAAATACCATCCATATAATACCTAAATATACAATCTTAATAAAATATATACATTTATTTAAAAAATTCATATAATGATTTTCAAGTCACACGCAAAATATATATATAGATATACATTTTTATGTATATATAACCTCCTCAAGCATTTTCTGGCATAATCTTTTGCAGACATTTAATATTATTATATGGTACATATTTTAGTAAAGCTCATAAATATAACATATATTCATATAACAGAAACTGAGAGAGAATTTCATTAAAGAATATATACATATATATATATATATACAAAAATAAAACACAAGCAAAAAAAAAAAAAAAAGGATAAAATGAGGTTAAACATGTGTCACAGGATATAGCTCGACTATATACATATAAATACGTAATTGTAAAAAGTATAAGTGTAAAAAAATATTCATAATATTGAATATGGAATATGATATCTTCTATATATATATATTTATATTTATAGGTAAAAAATGGATAAAGGAGCAATGTCCTTAAAAAGCTTCAATTTAAAACATTTATTAAACATTGTGTTAAGTATACAGTTATATATATTAAATATTTATATTTATATATATTTATATATATGAATATATATATCGACATACAATTCTATTTGAATATTCTATTGTATTATATATATGCTTTTGAATATCATGATGTAGATGAATATAAATATATATATATATATGTGATATTGAGTAAAATCATGTATGTAAAAGGATGTAGTATAGTTGAGAAGAATATGAATTAAATATTTAGTATATATACAATTGACATTTGAGCTATATGACATTAGATGATTCTTTACTTTGTTTCATTTATCTTAGCAAGGCTTAAAGTTCCCTTGGTCCAAGTTAAAGAAAATTACGTTATAATATCCATTTATACAATTCCGTAAAAATTAAATGATAAAGAATACGAAATTCTAAACAGATTTTTAATTTTGTTTCTAAAATGTGTAATTATAAAATCCTTTTGAAATTCACATTCATATCGCGGTTGTATGCTTCAGATTGAAAAATATTAGAATAATTTAATATACAAATAATGAATTGTTTCTATATTCGCAATTTTTTATTCAATTTCATTTTATAATGATTTAAATTGGGAATTTTTATTCAATCGTTTTTTTTTTGTTCAAAAAATTGATTTTCAAAATCTATTAGTTCTATTATTTTCACATTCAAACATTTTACACATTCATTATGTCAGGATACCACAAATATTATAGGATAAATTAATAAATATTAAAAAGGTCTACGTCAAATAAAATTGGTAATTAACATAAAAATTACACACTATACATTCAAATTCTCATTTTAAATGTCACGTTTTATGAATTATCAAAATAAATTTCCTTCAGTCGAGTTCATGATGTTTTAAATTTCTCACAATTACTATATAAAAAAATCAACACTTTTCTACAACTTTTCCGGCAGTTGGATTAACGTAATATCAATAGTTTTCAAATAACCATTACAAATCTACATATCCGCACCATATCCATTCTGTATGAATATTATATGCGACCATTATAACTATATATATATATATTAATATTTCTCACAATATGTGCTATATAAGAATTAGGAAACATGTATTCATATATAGAAAGAACAATTGTTGATGGCGGCACACTGCACACTGGTGATCTGATAACAATCATTTTATTGTCTTTATAGAGAATTATTTTATTTTATTTTTTTTGGAGTTCATCTCCAAAATCTACTTTAATTAAAGATCACATTTTAAGCTTTTAAAGATAGTTTAAAGATATAGTTTTACAAAGACCATTGACCAGAGTCATTTTTTGTTGTTCACTACTATGTTTTTGTATAATTTACTATAAAAAATACAAACAACATATATATCCATATACATGAAACTTTAAAGGATAAAACGCTGTTTATTATAAATATATATATAGATAGATATAAATACAAATGGTTATTATAATTGTGCATATATATATATATATATATGAAAATGAAATGTAATTTTAATGCATAATTTAAGTAAATATGTTGAAATTTTATAATATAACATAGTATTTGTATATATATAATTATATTATATATGTATATATAAAAACTGTTTTGTACACTTTCTATACAATACACGTAATATTGCACATATAAATATTTTTAACAATTATGTATGTTATATATATTTTACGTTATAAATTTTTTAGTTTTTTGTTTTTATTCCATATATAATGAATATTTCCTCCCTAGACTAAATGTCCTCTAGACTATAGGTTATGGGGTAAACCATAACAAAAATATCGGGATTGCATGTTTTTATAAAATACAAGAAAAATTCCTAATAGCTTGTTTTTTAAAAATAAATATGGGAACTTTGACGACTAAAACTCAATTTTCTGATGAAATTATAGCAATATCCATCATAAATGTTGTAATAATAAATAACACTTAAGAATCTCGCGAAATAATTCTGACTTTGTTCTCCCAAAAATTTCATTGTCTATTTAGAAAGGTCATAAAAAAATTATAATAGAAGTTGCCTAACATCATTTTATTTAATATGACTTCATTTCGGAAAATTAAGGAAAAATATTCGATACATTTCGAATCAAAGATAATAAATAAATCACAATTTGATTTTATACATATATAAAAAGGTAACAATTTTATAAAGTTTTCATGGAAATCACTCAATTTAATCTCGTTCGTAAATGCAATTAAAAATGTATACTATACTTTGTAAAATCACTTTGATATGGAATGGTTTTTCCGAGAAAATTCAATTTTCAAACCAAAACTCTATATATATATATATCTAGAATTATAGATAGACATAACCGCATATGGCACACACAAATATATTTCAAATTAAACAAAAACATTTATTCATTGTTATGCAAAAACCTAAAAAGTACATTGCAATAATATAAACATTTGAATGCGAGCTGTATAGAAAAAAAAAAAAAAAACAAAATAACTATATGTATGCATGATAAAATATATGCATAATATAATTACAAAAAAACTTTTAAACATAAATATATTGGTATAATACTCGTAGAGCTGCAAAAATGTTTATTTATACTACCATCCAGAATATATATCTATATAATTTTTGCGATCGTAAACTGAGGTCGGCCAGAATGGCAAAAATATAAATATAATATGTTGAATAAAGTTGCATTCAAAGTAGAGTAGTAAATCGAATTATATATAAATTTTAGATGGTGGTATTATATGTCGAGCAATTATACGATATAGATTTTTAAATGTTATATTTAAATAGTATTTTACTTTTTTTTTTATCTGTATATACCTACTATATACAATCTGAATTTTTGCGTATGTTACAACAGTCGAGTGTGTTTAGTGGATTTTTAAAATTCTATTTTCGATTTTAATAGATAATTATTTCTGTTTTGTTAACATAAGCTCCAAGTAAAGTTTCAGTAGGTCCATCGTTGAGATTGGTAAACAGTAGGTTTCAGTAGGTCCCTCATTGAGATTTGCAAAAATACTAAAAATTGATTTTTCTAATAAAAAAAGGATAAAAAAGTACAAAAAGTTAATAATAAAATTTTTGTACTTTTACACTTTTATTTCATGGAACTTTTAAAGATAATTCTCATAAAATTTTTGAAGAACAGCAGCTAAGGGTCGGAAATGTTTAGATAATCAAAGCAGTGTTAAATTTCTTAAGGACTCGATTGAACATTTTTTCAACGTTATAAAATAAGATGTTAATATTACAAAAAAAAATCTGTTATTTTATATTTTCTGGAAATCTAACTTTCTGTAATCAAAAAATATATCTAAATTATAAATTCATTACGGAATGGAAAATAGAAATATTTGGACAATCAAATGAGACAATATATATAGATAAAGCTTAAAGGAATAGAATTTTTCAAAAATTAATTAATTAAATTATCATAATGGAAAGTACACACACACAAATAATATATAAAAAATAAACAAAAGAAACTGAAAACGCGTGATATATTAAAACAATACAATGTTGATATTTAACAATACAAGCCCCCCACATGATATGATATGGGATATATGGAAAAATAATATCGTGAAAGTTTTTTGTTGTTAGTTATCACTACTAAATCGCGGATCTATATCTTAAATTCTATATATACGTTATATAAATATGCGGTGTTTGTTATTTAAAAGATAAATAAAAATGACCAAAAATATATAAAGGAAAAAGTTAAATTCCATATCCTTATAAATAAATCACTCAGAAAATGCTATGTCATGTAGATTCTTTTCATTATTAAATGTATATAGTATATAAAAATTTTACTATATATATACAACACGGTTTTATTATAAATCTTATATAACCGATCGTATATCACTTTTTTTTTCTTATAAATACACATAATATATTTATTATAAAATAAACAAATATTTCTGGATTTAAAGACATATTGTTTCTAAGTAATATGGTTTGTCATATATTATAATAGTACAAGTACAAACTATATAGATATAGATAGAGACATTTATTACTGTACACATCGCATATATATAAATGTGATTTTGAATTTTGTCATATAAATAAATATACAGGATCAGTATTAAAAGGAACAATCGTCACGATGATGAGATTAAATCATTTTCTTTTATTATTGCACTTTTAATAATTATACTAAAACAATAAGAATGTGATTGGTTTTTTTTCAAATATGATATGAATGATGATTCTATAATAAAATTTAGCTGTTGAATTGTTGTCACAAAAATTCATTAGAATAAAAACATTGATCATTCTAGACTTGCTTTATCTGTCACGGTAACATTAGTTTCAAATTTTTTTTATCAAATAATTAAAGATATTCTATAAAATCATTAAAAATCGTTAGCAATATTAATCGAATCTTCTATATACATATATTTATAAATGGTCAGCCATAATACTACTATTGTAATATTAAATATATTCTGTATTAATATGAAATGATAAAAAAAAAAATACTTTGATTATATAAAAATAATATGTTGATTTATTTATTCTTTTCCCGAAAGTTTATCACTGTTTATAGAATTCTTTATAATATATATCCATATAATATATAGTGTCTTATATATTATATATATATATATATATAGTTAAACCAACGAATAAAAGTTATTTCTACAAATATTTGATATTATATTGAGTTAAATAACAAAATATATACAGCAGGATCGGTCCCATAACCCATAATAAGTAAATATAGTTCTATAAAAGTAATTCTATATCACATAATCTATAAATTCTGTTTAATTTTCTACAAACAATTTTGTGCAAAATTTCATTTAGATAACAAGCAATAATGATATCCCGATGGCCGAGGTTCCTTAACAAAGAATAAAAATCTCAATTCTTAAACAACTTTCTACACGAAATTCTATATCATTTTCTGAAGAAAATTCTATAAAATTGTCTGGCAATTCTGTATAATTTTATGTGCGAATAACTATATTGATCTCCCAAAGGAATATTCCCCTAAAGTAATCATTAAAATACCTTTGGCAATTGTATAATGTAAGACGCTCTCCCAAAATGCACACCCTGTTTATCAGTATCATTGCAACGGTTTTGTTAGGTTGTCGCCAATGAATATATATCTGGTAAAATTATCATCATATCATATACACATATAAGTATAAGTATATATAGATAGGCTTATAAACAAAACTATATAATATAATCTATAAAAATATATATATCCATACATGGATTTATAAATACTTGATTTTTTATCATAAAATTATAAATTAACTTCCGATTCAGCAAAGTATTTATTTTGTATGTCAACACAGAACACGTAGTCGTGAGGAACTATATATACTATTTATAAGGCAATCATATTTAACCAGTAAAATGTTTATAAAGAAAATTAAAATAACCAATTAATTTTTTGTCTATTCGGATAAATTAAAAGTTTTTTTTATATATATATTATTTATATATAATAGATTTCCGATTAAAATTAATAACAAATTTCTAAAAAAATTCAATAATATACTATGAAGCATTTGTAAATTGGATATTTATAGGTTGAATTGTGCTTTGATTAGTCGGATTGATTGAAGGCATTCTCGAAATAGTTGTTGTGGTGGTACCACCATCAGTGGTACTACGTATTACTGAACCGCTTGTAATAGTGGTTGAATCATCTGTACGTGTCGTACGAATATTATTAACCAATGTAGTTCCATAAATTGTTAATGCAACGGCAGTTGTTGAAACGATTGCAGACACCGTTGATGGTGTTTGTGTAATCCTTGTCGTTGGATTATAAGTTGCCAACGGCGATGATGTAGTAAAATAATCAATAATCATTGCTGTTGTATTACCATTTTCAAATAACAATTCGGTTGTGTTCATTATTAGCGTTGTTTCATTTGTTGTCGCCCCCGATAATGATTGATCTTCTTTTGGCATAAATTGTATAAATATTACCATATATGTAGTTATAGCCGCTATCATCTATCATATACATATATATATATGATTTTCAATAATTATGTGATCACAGAGATTATATAGAATAATAATTATACAAACAAAAATATGTTTATGATTAAATTGTTTAAATGAGTTGTAATTTTAAATAATATAGTTATAAAATACCGATTTTAAAAGCATAAAATCCATATTGAAAAATCCCGATATTGAAAAAACAAATGGTTCATGTAATATTTGTAATGAGAAATTTTCAATAATAATATCAAATTGAACATTTTCGATATCCTTTTCAATGTTATGCAATAGAAAACCAATTAAATTAACCTATATAATATGCACATATATATGTTTGTATACATGTAAATGTAGTAAATGAAAATTGAAACTATTTAATTGCTAAAAATTTTAGAATAATAAATGATATAGTAAATATTATACATACTTCTCGTAGACATTTTTCACATGAGTACATTACTAAAGCCAATATTGTAAATGTTGGTAAAAGACTAAAACAATTTTCTATTTGGAAAATAAATTTTTTCTTATATAATGAAGTGAATGTGAACGAAACAGAATTGTATAGTAGGGCGATAGGTTTATTCAAAATATGAAAAATTGTTGTTTTATTTTTATTTAATCGCATTAGTATTATTGAGATCATTATTTTAGATCCACAATTGTAAGAAAAAAAAAATATATAAATATATATATTGTTAGGTATGTAAGAATTTCCCATTAATTTGATCTGGCATTCAATTGTCAATATACAGTATATAATAAAATAAGCTGATTTCTATTCTGTACATTGCGTTAATTCATGATACTAGAACATAAACTAACATATAAAAGATACTCTGTCTAATCAAAATCAAATGAAATGAAGTAAAATCCAATGTAATTATTTTAATAACTTGCAAAATATGTGGGATCTTTCTTAACGGAACAAGGAACATTATCAAATATGCGATTCACTTCCCCGAAAATTTATTGATTAATTAAGAAATTTCATTTGAATACCATATTTGCCTATATATGATTCGTATGATATAATACAAAAACCAATTAATAGTAAAATAAAAACACGTTTTAATAAATACATATATAGGATTAGTTAATTCACTTCAACCAAAACAAAACAACAATTTCAAATTTTTGTATAACATATATGACCTATCCGAATCGCAGTGAAAAATATTTTAATCTATATATGTATGTATATATAGTATATTTACCTATAAGATTTGCAAATGAATTTTTATTCAATATAAAATAAATCCAATATAAATCACTGGTTAATTGAATAAAATTTTGCATTAAATTGGCCAATTGGGAATAGCCAACGGTTGTATTTAAATGATTAGATATTTCATATAAAATATTATATGAAATTTTTGATAATTTTAATTTTTCCATAGCTTTGATTGTCTCTAAATCACCACCACCACCACCACCACCACCACCACCACCACCACCATCGACTGTGGTGGTGGTCCTATCAACGGTCGCTGCTGCCATATACATTTGTTTACGTGATATTTTAACAATTTTTTTTATTTCAATTTTGATAATTTCAAATCGTGATGTTAATAAATCGATAAACAATGATTGTTGTAAATGTCGTAAACGTGTTATCATTAATGAAAATATAACCGAATACCAATAACTTTCCCATTCTAAATCACCCTTTATCGATGTTATTATGATAATTTCTAATGTAAATGTTAACGTTAAATATAGAAAAAATTTTAATACATAATATTGATGAAAACGATATCGATATTGTAATATATTTAAATCCATTTTAGCTAAATATTTATCAACTTGAAATATTTTTTCCCATATTTGATATTGTGATTTACGTGTAATCAATGATTCACCAACAATTATAAAATGTGTTAACATTGTTGTGGAAAATTTTGCAATATCATTGAATTTTCCTACATTACTTTTCTGTTCCAGAAATGTATCGTCTAATATACATAATATTAAAATTGTATACACACAAATGGTAATCATAATGGATATTGACCAAAATATAAATAAAATATTTAAACAATTACTGGACGGTTTTTTATATGGATTACCCGATGATGATGATGATTTATTTTTATTCTCATGGAAATTTAACGATATCGGACACATTCCACATAATTGAAAAAATTTTATAATCAATTGAAATAATATTTCGGTTAAAAATGTTAACATATTTTTTTTTTATAAAATTTAACTTTTTAGTAAATGCAAATATAACTTTATATAAAATGTAATTGATATAAGAAAATGTTGTATTTTAGAAAAAAATGTCCTTTATTGTTATAGTCAGTTAGCCAGTGAGTATCAACAAAATTCGACTAATATAAATATATGTATGAACATAAATATTTTTGTTATGATTTTTTTTTTTTTTTCATTTGGTATATTTGTAAGCATAAGTGTGATGTGATATATAGATAAAGTGTGTGGTTGGTAAATTAAGTAAATATAAAAAAGTGTGTGTATTTTGTTTAATATAAATATTTGCTACAAAATAAATCTAATAATTTATTCATTTAATAATTTATCAAATATCATTTTTTTTGTTGTAAATGCGTATATAATAAAAATTGTATTAATCAATATATTATTAAAAATCCACATATAAAATTTTTCCTATTAATGATGGTTTATTCCTAAACGAACCGTGTTAGAGTTTATAAATTGATAGAATTATTGGTGCTGTGGTGGTGTGATTTAAATATATTTTTAATGAATGATTTAATTGCTTCATTTCATTGTGAGTTATAATAAACAACTAATACATTATATTAATAAAAGACAAAATGTTTACATTCATAATTCCCAATCAAAGACACACGCAGGTGTTCGATCGAGATTTTAGAATTTTTACTAAATTTGCTAACCCAAAAGTGTACCCATTATGATTCTATATTTCATAAATTTGAAATTTGATAAATTTGCTCAAACAATTTTTCAATTGTTCAGAATATTAAGTAAAGAATGAATATGAGAATACATAAAATATACTTGTTAAAATCATTTCATTATATATATATATAATTAACATACAAATTGTAAAAATATATATTTTTTTTCTCTACAATATTTTAAACTAAAGACTTAACAAACCTGAGGAACAATGTCAGAAATGTGTCTTATTATCGCGTCTATAAACTACTTAAAAAAAATAACTTATTCACTACTTTATCGGAAAACTTAACATTGCTTTAAGGGAATTTGAAATAATAAACTTAAAAAAATTAACTTACAATTGACTTTAATTGACCGAGCACGCATTTTAAAATTTATTACAACAACGATTGATGGACAATTTACTATAATAAATATTTTCATATATACATCAATCATAAATTGATGCAGACGAAAAAAAAGTATAAAGTACCGTAAATTTACCGTATTTAATTTTATAGAAAAATAGAATAATAATGGCAAATGTATATCTTCTTGCATTCATATAATGCAACATATACCATATATATATCACAACACACTGATATGAGTATATTTGTTTGATGAAGTGATGACTGTTGTTTCGATAAAGGAAAATTGTAATGTATTCGAATACTAATTACAAAAATTATATATTCTTTATATACGTTCTTAAAAACAACAAATTTTGTCTATATTATGTTTTGATTGATTTTGTGTGAAGGTTGTTCAATGCGGGGATAAGTTTTATCTTCAATTCAACCAATGTAAATCTACATTACATTTTATATATTGTATATGGAATGTCTTGGTTCAAAATTAATAAATTTCATAATTAATTAAATTTTTTTTTTTATTTTTTTTTTTATTTTATACAAATTTAAATTTAATTATTATATTATAAAAAATATTTAATTATTTATCATTTATCCATAACATTTTTTCATAAGAATTATTATGTATATATGTTAAAGGATATATGTGAACAAAAGTTAAGCATATATTTCTTAAAATGAATGTATAGTCGAGTTGGTAGCGAAGCCGCCGATTTTCAAACACACAAAATATATCTCACATGTAAAAAAATTACATGTGAGATTTGCTTTTAATTAGGGAGGGTCATGGTCGTTTGATTTCCATTTCTGCGTGCGCACTGGTGCCACGAAGACCTCCTATGCTGGTCACAGGATGCCTATCATTCAACGATGAACCCTCCCCAAAGTTTATATATACATTGACGGTACGGGCGTTTTTGCCCGTATGGTTGGTGTATATATATTCTCGGGTATCCATGCGGGGGGGATACCCGCTCTACATCCAAATATAACTGTAAATTTCTATCGTTGAAACTTACATAAGATAAAAAGTGAAAAAATATATCAAGAAAACACACAACAACACATTGGTTTTCCTAATATATTTCCTTTTTATCTTATGTAAGTTTCAACGATAGACTGAATTCTCTGTTGAGGAATTTTTTATTATTATAATTCGGATGTCTTTTAAAGAATTATTTTGGGGAAGATCACAAAAGAATATTCTTGGAAAAATTGTATGTGTTTCTTTTGCTTAATATATAGGGAAGAAAATTATAATGGATAAATATAAATAAAAAAAAATTGTATTTGTATATGGTTTATAAACTAAATGAAATTGTGTTAAATTATTTCTATATTTCATTATTATATGTATGATAACCGTTTTTTTGTAGTATTCAAAGATGATGGTAAAATAATTTTCCAATAGATCAATTATCGCAATTATCATATAATTAAAAATAATAAAATTAATTTTTCGCAATACAATACAACCAACAATCTGGTTTTAGCGTCCAACAACAGCCTTCTGCTGTTGTTAGTTTCTTAATTTGTGGCTTTTACCATGTCGGTAATTAGCCGAAATACGACTGTGTTAAATTTTTCAGATTCGAAAAATAACCGAAAACAAAAAAAAAAAACATATTTTTTATGCATTCAGTAGGTTTCACGAACCCACGACCCCAAAATTTTGTTTTTTATTCAAATAATTAGATTGATAAATATATATATTCAATGGTGATAGAAATATAACATATTTATATATATGATATTAATTGTAATTTTAAAAATATATAATAGTCAATTTTTAAATAGTTGCGATGAATATAGCGAAATTAATCTTACAGATAATTTATTATTCATTTTTTATTTACATTTTTTTTTTGAAATCCAATTATTTAAATTGATAATTGATTGTTTGGAATATTATTTTACCATCATCTCTGAATACTTCTTAAAAGAAAAGTTATCATACATATAATAATGAAATAGAAATAATTAAACAAATAAAACAATTTCATTTGTCTAATGAAAATTATATTTTTTTTTCACTTTATAAATTCATTTGTTTTTTGTGATTTATATTTTTAAATTTTCCATGTAGAGATTCAATTATATTATTGATATATTATCCCTATAATTTATATTACACTTTAGAATCATACATTGGATTAAATAATAATCCGAATTATTAGATGAAAATTCAACGTATTTTTATATGTTAAAAAATATTTGATTATATTTTTGAAAAGATATTGAGGTTTTGGGTTAAAAATACATTATAAGATTTTGTTTATTAATTTTTGAAAAGCAAATATAGAGTTATTTAAGTACATTAATAATAATTTATAGGTTCATAAATGCCGTGTTGAAAGATTAATAGCAATAATTATATGCTTATATATTCATTTATACACATTCATCCATTTATTCATTTTAACATATATATATATATATATATCAAATACGATACGATTGAATGATTGATAAACACTTTGATTTTATGTATATATAATTTCTTTCTATATGTTTTATTTTTCATTTATGCTATATACAATAAATTTTATTATGATTGTTTTTGTGGTGTTATTATACAATATTTTATATTTCTTATGTTGTTCAATGCGTTTATATATACAATTTATAATAATCATAATAGATTATTTAGTAGTCAAAATAATAATAAATAAAAAAAAACCCCCCATTTACTATATGTATTTGTTGATAATAAACTTACGACGGGTGGGTATATATAAAGTTGAGACATAGAGAGAGTGATGGTAAAAAGCTAATATTATTGATATGATATGTATCATTTGACTTTTTTTTTACCACTGCAATTTAAGATATCGTTTCTGTTTTCAAACATGCAAAAGATTTTCGCTTTCCAATTAAGAAGAATCAAAAATGTTATTAATGTAAACTTTTCTATTAAAAATTCTTGCAAAAAGTCTCTATAGGATTTAAAAAATGAGAAACAAAAGAATTTAGCACCCTGCTGCTATATGCATAAAGGCAATCAATGACCTTTTTTATTATACAACATAAGCATAGATATTCATTTCACAAAATATATATTTTATACAATATTTGATTTGTTCATCATAGCTACTATTTAACTAAAACATTTTTTATTATGTAATATTTATTTATGATTGTATATACATAATTATAATATGATAATCAATGTGTTATTATGATTATCGCATTATATATTACTGTGAGATTAAGTTAACAAATCTTTTTTGGGTAATTAATCTTATAATATCGCTAAATGTATAAAGTCAATCACCGACGGCATTCCTAAAATATTCCCATATAAATTGAATAACCAAAAGAAATAATAATCTATTAAATGTATTTACATAAATAGTCATAGAAATAATTAAAAATTGTAATAATTTACAAATGTGTATTATTATTATAAGTCTAAAATAAACTTATCATAATCATATAATATCTCTTATTGTATATAAGTTAAATGCTGTAAAGTGAATAAAATTGTTTAAGTAAATAAATACAAGTAAAATAAAATTATTAATATATTAGTAAAAAAAATAAAAAATCTAATTCTACCCTATAACTTATATTATTGTATATATATAACCTATCAAGCCCAAATTGTATTTATTTACTCGCTGCATTGCTGGTGGTGGTAGGGACTCTCCAGCCATATATTTATTTTATTTTGTGCCGCCTCTACCACGCTGAAATAGGGAAAGGAAAAAATAATTGATGCATCTCTATATGTTGGCTACACCTCCAGTGTAGACAATCTAAAGAATACAAACAAAATTATTTTTTTGGATAGGAAAGCCCTTGGTGCTACAGTCATTCAATATCGGGACCAGACGGCTAAACCCAATGACTTCATAACAAAGGAAATACAAACAGACAATAATATTTGGCGCTGTTTCGATGTTTATCCTTATATTATATTAACTTTCATCCTCTCGGTGTTTTCGGTCAAATTTGACCAAACATGATTTGTTTTTTTATTATTCAAATAATTTAGAAAATATGTCAAAACTTTAAATTATCTATAGTTTAATTGATTTTCAAATTCAATTAAGAAAATAAAACGTTAAATATCTTATTTAAGTTAATTTACATTTTTTCCTCTGATTCTATATAGTTCAATTTTATTCCAAATTGAAAAGTTAATTTACATTTTCCTCTGATTCTATACAGTTCAATTATTTTATCCCAAAAATTTGAAATGTTTTGCTCTAACAAAGGATATGATGTTAAAGTTAATATATAAATAATATGAATAAACCATCGAGGGCCTGACCCAAAATATTTTTGTGTTTAGTTTTTGTTTTAAGGATTTTAAGGTGTTTTTTAAGGATATTTTAGGATTCAATAATAAAATTTATATATATTTTGCAAAATATAATATAATAAAATATATGTTAATGTTGTTAGTAAAAAATTATTGTTATATGAGGTTTTCTTTTTATATATATGTTTAGAATTTCAAAGTATTGCTTTCAATTAATCGTTTATATATACCAAAAATTTAATATTGAATTTAAATTGTCTTTTAAAAAATTATTCTATATTCAAATTTATTTAGATTTTATTATAATTTATGTATTCAAAAAATTAATATGGAAAATTGTTTTTATAAAATTCCAAAAATGATTAAAAATTTTAATGAATTTTGATAAGGGATAAGAAATTTTAATAAAAAAATAATTGAACTCACAAAAATTAAATCGATTATCTATTGATGTTTTATATATGTATTCTGGAATCTCCGAATATGCGAAAACCCGCAGGATACAAATATTTTTGTTGATTCATTGTAGTATAATGATGTGAAATTGATCATATAATTTGATTGATGACACATTTATTAATAAAAACATATTCACATTTTAAAATCACTATATATAATTCACTGAAAATAAAAATTAAATAAATTTGAACCTATATAAAATTTATTAAAAATCTTGTAAAAATAAAGGATAATAAAGGATCAGGGAGATATCTTACATAATCGCAGATTATATGTAAGAATTAAAGAATTAAAAAATAAATACAATTAAATTAAAAAAAAAATTTAAGATTTTCCATGTTTTATATATATATACGTATAATTTTATATAAGAGATTGCGTCTATTACAATATAATATTAAAACAATGGTGTGTGTGTGTTTAAATTTTCCAATTATATGCTGCACACACAAAAAGCAACAAAATATTTTACCAGATTTTTTTTCATTCTACATATAGAATATCACCTTTTCTATTTTTTTTTTATCTATAGACCATACATGAATTGTCATGTAATTGATTATCTCTTATAAAACTGTATTTCCATTGCTAAATGTTTGATTGTTTCTTGAACGTTGGAATTTTGATTGATTGAATTATAATAATCTTTGGATTACATTATAATATATAGATATATTTACCTTTCTTATTTAATTCATTTTTTCTTAACACAATTTTTTTCACTTATAAAATAGCACATTTAAATAATTAAATTTTTTATAATATTTTTTACGTATATACATTTATTTAATGTCGCTCTCAAAAAAAAAACTATACAACAAAAACTACATGCTTTATACAAATCTATTATATAATAATAAAATATATATCTTTATCATATAAAATTACCGTATCATTTTATTTTGCCTGAAGAGTATATATATGTGATATTCATATACAAGTATTATATATAGATAAAATAAAAAAAAAATCCGGTTTAGAATGAGATTTGAAATGTGTGAAATGGGATGTATTTAGTGAAATAGTAAAAAATAGATACTATGATATTGATAATGTGGAACACAAATCCTATATCATCCAAATCTTTGCTTGCCTTTAAAGCTATCTTACAAATCCCGTCCCGATTAACTTCAATAAAATATTCTCTTTCAATCCTTTCACTTTCACATCATCTTACCAAAAAAAAAATTAGATCCAAAGGTGGGAGTTTCCTTACAAATGAGATGATTTTTTTTTTTTGGATGAACCATCAATATGTGTCGCTAAAATCTGATGGGTTTATCATCAATTAATATAGATTTGTATAGTAATAATGCAACGGCAAATTCAATTTGAATGGCAAATTGCACTTGTTTAAAATGAAAAAGATTTATGAAAAATTTTCTAATACATATCTGATAAACTATATGATAATCATTATAATATGATTATGGTGTGAGTATATATACATTGTTATTGCCCAATGAGTTCATGCATAGCATTAGAATTTAATTGCACATTTTTGGGGTTTTGAAATACTTTTTCAATCACACACCGAAACAGAAACATTTCAATTGATATATAAAATATATATGGTTTACAAAAAATATTCTGAAAAAGATTTTCAAGCAGTGTTACCATACGAAATAAATGCCTATTGAAATAAATTTGGTGTATTCTGATTCTTTTGATAGATTTTCCAAGACGTGAAAAATGTCGGTTATATATGAAAAATGTTCAGCAAGGGAGTATTGAAAGCAGGTTTTCCAATAAACATATATATATGGAAAATTAATTCATTTAATGTTATTACTTTTATACTAACAGAGCCACATTTTTATATGTAGAAATCATTATCCCGAGGTAATTAAATCGCACATTAAAAATCACACTTATATATATATTAACAATAGAAAATGTAATAGAAAAAATATAATATATTATACAATGTGACTTACCTTTGATCGGAAAATGCCAATTTTCTTGAACAAAACTTTGTATAGGCTTTTGTATACATTTTTCCATTCCATTTTTCCTTAGATACTCTTTTGTTCTTTGAATTTTCATTATCCATTTTTTCCTTTATTTGGTATATATAATTTAATATTGCACCTTTATTGAAAATTGTTTAATAAATTTTTGTTGGTGCGATGCTTCACTCACATTTATAATAACCTGAACATATATCACACCACAATAAATCATCATCAAAACTATTATAAAAAAAAAAAAAATAATAATTATAATAAGATTACAACAAATATATATATATATGTGTATATGCATCAATGAAAAAAAAAATCTATGCACAATTCAATTCTAAAGCCGTACTATAGACGTATTACCATGATAATGTCGTATAATCGCTTATCATATTATATATATTATTCATGTTAAAAATATATATCGTATGTGTACGTCTATTGCCGACTTTATATAAAATATATTTTTCATTTTGGCCTAACTGTAAAACTGGCCTAACCGTAAAATTGGCCTAGCTGTTTATTTCTTTTGTGAAATGATATACCATATATATATGATATATATGAAAGTTTTTTTTTTTCTTTCATGTTTCATATTGAATAATGTCTGGATATACAAAAAAAAAAAAATCATTTACACTTACACTTTACACTTGTAATCACGTGTACATTTGAATTGATTTTTTTTTCTATTAATTTCTCTATTGCTGCAATCACCGCAGTCCATGGATCAAAGGAAATTCTGAGGAAAAGTTGGAAAACTTAAAAAAAAAAAAGAAAATTAATTATATTATTTTTAAATATAATAGTATTAAAATTTATTGAAAATGCAATGTTTAATGTAAGTTTTTTTTTTTTTATTTTGTTCTTATCATTATCAGAATAATAACTATACATTTCAAAATTGAATGTGGAGAGCTCCGCGGATTGCGTATAATCAATCAAATACAAATATGTGGATAAATTTTAGTTGAAATTAAAATATAACATTGCGAATGCGGTGATCAATATATGACTGAACGTCCGCATTATCATAAGAACTCCTCTGGTGCTGTTGCCTGATAAAATAATGGAATATATTTTTCGGGGATTGAATTCACAGGAGATTCGCAATGCTTTTTATAATAAAATTGATGCGGATTGGATTGCAATATTTGGTTTTGGTAAATATTAATTTTTTTTTAATATATTATTATTTAAGAAATGGAATTCACATTCGCTCCTTTATGATATATTTTAAAAAAACGTACTTTTCGTACTAAACTATACTATACTATAATTATTTTGAAGAGTATATTTCGTTAAGTAATAAACGAAATGTTTCCGTTCGCGGTATTCTTTAAGAAAGTAAAAAGGATTTCATGAAAAATATAAAAGTAGATTCTTTTATGGTTATATATACTCTTAAATTCTGATGGGGTGCGTGTATTTAAAATAAAACAAATCAAATCGAATTCGTGGTTCCGCATATACCGGAATAGAGCAAAAAAATAATTTTACGTTGATTAAATAATTTTCAAGTGTAAAAAAAACCAAATGAATAAGGAAAAATATAATAAAAACACAAGCAAATGATCGCGTTTTTTATTTCTAAAGTTGTAAGATATTTTTTAAAGACAAAAGACTTTTAAAGACTTTGCGGTTAAAATTTATTAAATTAGTTTAATGAAAAACTTTGACAAATATATCGCATTTTGTATATTTTGTTGTTTTTGGTGTTATCCTTTTTTTTTTCATTTCGTTGATAAATTTATTATCAGTATAAAAAAAAGTGTTGGTTTTATACACAAAAAACATATATCGCATAAACAAAAAAATTTAAATTAAGGGAAAAATAAAAATATAGTGTAAAATGTGAATTTTTATCATACAGATAGATAGAGATTGTTGTGTTTTTTTGGTGTTTCAATTTTTCTAATGTTCTGCTGTTTAGCGATACAAAATACTTTATATAATATTGTTTAGTATTTTTTGTTTTTTTTTTGTCGTTTGCTATCATCCATCCTGAAATATTTTCATATAAACAAAAATAATATTTTGTGTAATAAATGAATTTTTTTTTATTAAATTTAACATTTGGAATGAATACAAGAAATTTTTTTTTTTCGCTTTGCTTTAAAAATATAAAGAATTGAATATCATTTTTTTTATTAGATATATAAATATTTTTGTTATTATAAATACAAATAGATATAAATAAATATATATATATATGAAGAGCGATGATTCTAAAAGTTAAAATATACTTTGCTTGAATGAATTTACAATAGATATAATAACAAAAAAAATATAAAAGGATTTAACTTTTTATTTCAACAGAATGTGTCGCAAAATATATTTAGGAAAAACTACTTAAGTCGGGATTTTTTTTACTTAGATTTTCTATTACAAGAAGGTAGGTTTTTCTTTGAAAGAAAACTGTTCAGTAGGGATTTGTTTTAAATATTTTACATCATCAGATAGAAATATTTCATAGAACATATATTCAAGATATTATTTATGGATTTCGTCATCACCAGAAAATTCATAATTCAGATAAAATATATAGATGATAGATGAGATTTACATCCTGTATTGAATATAATTGCATTCTTTTGCATATCTATCTATGCGAACTTTCCGTATATATCTATAAAAAATAATCATAATCATAATAATAATAATAATATGAAAAAACATTTGCAATTATAAAAATAGCAAAACACAAAAATAATTTTTTATAATTTAATTTTTATTTGTTATTGCACACAAACTGTTAAATAACTAGGTTAATTCAATAAAATTTAATTATAAATCTTTTTTTTTTAATTCAATGATGATGAGGATCTCAATTCATACCACATAAAAATTTAATACTTTATATATGGTATTTGCAAATGCCAACACACATAAGACAAAATATAAGTTTTAAATTTGTATTTTTAACAAAACTTTTTTTATTTCGATAGTATATAATAAAATATAATAAAATAAAAGACAAACTAACAAACCAAAAAAAAGAAAAACGGAAAAGGGAAAAAGAAATGTGTAAAATCTTGTAATGTGGAAAATTGAATGTATTATGACATTCAGCAAAGAATAATAAAAATATTATAAAATCACCAAATTTATTATCATAGATTTTGTTTTTGATTATGATATATATATAAATTGGAATCTATAGGAATCCTTCTGAAGCTTTATTATCCTTGACCACTCCTCAAAAATTGTTTATATAAAGTTAAAATTATGTTTATTAAATTATCTTGTATTTTTTTTTTTTTTAGGGTTCGAAATACACAATCAGATAATGGACTTGAAATTTTCCCATGATGGGGAAGTGGAACAACCAACATCAAATAATCCAGTCATTTAGAATAAAGAAGAAAGAAAAAATATATGGTAATTATTAATTTATATTTATTTTAGTTTATTTAATATTATTTTATTGTGTATCTATGATTTTAATTTTGTATTCGTTTTATTCCAATATAGATTTTATTTGATCTAAACTGCCGAATTTAATTGAATGTTTTCATTCAAACAACCGTAAAACG
Organism: Dilophus febrilis; assembly: GCA_958336335.1. Taxonomy (NCBI): domain Eukaryota; kingdom Metazoa; phylum Arthropoda; class Insecta; order Diptera; family Bibionidae; genus Dilophus; species Dilophus febrilis. Next base: position 4,909,103 of record OY284471.1, on the reverse strand, counting down.
AATAACAATTTATTTATCATCATCCAAAAGATAAACGTAAACGAAAATTATCACAAAATTGTATAAAATTTATGGAGAATTTTAACAATTCATTAATTTTCAATGGGAAAATTTTTGTTGTTGAATGCTCTGATGTTGAAAATGAATAACAGATAAGAGTATTGTTTTCAAATTATCCAGAGGAGAAAATAATCAAAATAGCGGACAGAAAAAGCAACATCACTCATTGCAAGCAACAGTAACAGCAGCAGCAGCAAAACTCAAAATCCAAATGAACGTTTTTCAGATGATTTAATTTTTAAGAATTCTATATCATTAAGTATATTATAAGTATTTTAAAATTAGTTTAAATCACCTTGTGGAGCGTTAGAGGATGTAATCCACCAGTCCAATTCATTCTATATATGTAATTCTTAATAATTGTTTAGAATTTCATTGGTTTTATCTCGAGTTATTTGAGAAAATGTGATTTTTCCCATACGAACTCTATCTCAATATCTGTTTTATCAATTATTTTGATAGTTATACATCACAAGCACATCCTTGTTGAGCGTCAGGATGTAATCCACCAGCCCAATTCATTCTATATATGTAATTCTTAATAATTGTTTAGAATTTCATTGGTTTTACTTTGAGTTATTTGAGAAAATTGGATTTTTCACATACGAACTCTATCTCAATATCTGTTTTATCAATTATTTTGATACTTGTACAGTAGAAGCACGTCCTTGTTGAGCGTCAGGATGTAATCCACCAGCCCAATTCATTCTATATATGTAATTCTTAATAATTGTTTAGAATTTCATTGGTTTTACTTTGAGTTATTTGAGAAAATGTGATTTTTCACATACGAACTCTATCTCAATATCTGTTTTATCAATTATTTTGATAGTTATACATCACAAGCACGTCCTTGTTGAGCGTCAGGATGTAATCCACCAGCCCAATTCATTCTATATATGTAATTCTTAATAATTGTTTAGAATTTCATTGGTTTTACTTTGAGTTATTTGAGAAAATTGGATTTTTCACATACGAACTCTATCTCAATATCTGTTTTATCAATTATTTTGATACTTATACATCACAAGCACGTCCTTGTTGAGCGTCAGGATGTAATCCACCAGCCCAATTCATTCTATATATGTAATTCTTAATAATTGTTTAGAATTTCATTGGTTTTACTTTGAGTTATTTGAGAAAATGTGATTTTTCACATACGAACTCTATCTCAATATCTGTTTTATCAATTATTTTGATAGTTATACATCACAAGCACGTCCTTGTTGAGCGTCAGGATGTAATCCACTAGCCCAATTCATTCTATATATGTAATTCTTAATAATTGTTTAGAATTTCATTGGTTTTATCTCGAGTTATTTGAGAAAATGTGATTTTTCCCATACGAACTCTATCTCAATATCTGTTTTATCAATTATTTTGATAGTTATACATCACAAGCACGTCCTTGTTGAGCGTCAGGATGTAATCCACTAGCCCAATTCATTCTATATATGTAATTCTTAATAATTGTTTAGAATTTCATTGGTTTTATCTCGAGTTATTTGAGAAAATGTGAATTTTCCCATACGAACTCTATCTCAATATCTGTTTTATCAATTATTTTGATAGTTATACATCACAAGCACGTCCTTGTTGAGCGTCAGGATGTAATCCACCAGCCCAATTCATTCTATATATGTAATTCTTAATAATTGTTTAGAATTTCATTGGTTTTACTTTGAGTTATTTGAGAAAATTGGATTTTTCACATACGAACTCTATCTCAATATCTGTTTTATCAATTATTTTGATACTTATACATCACAAGCACGTCCTTGTTGAGCGTCAGGATGTAATCCACCAGCCCAATTCATTCTATATATGTAATTCTTAATAATTGTTTAGAATTTCATTGGTTTTACTTTGAGTTATTTGAGAAAATTGGATTTTTCACATACGAACTCTATCTCAATATCTGTTTTATCAATTATTTTGATACTTATACATCACAAGCACGTCCTTGTTGAGCGTCAGGATGTAATCCACCAGCCCAATTCATTCTATATATGTAATTCTTAATAATTGTTTAGAATTTCATTGGTTTTACTTTGAGTTATTTGAGAAAATTGGATTTTTCACATACGAACTCTATCTCAATATCTGTTTTATCAATTATTTTGATAGTTATACATCACAAGCACGTCCTTGTTGAGCGTCAGGATGTAATCCACTAGCCCAATTCATTCTATATATGTAATTCTTAATAATTGTTTAGAATTTCATTGGTTTTATCTCGAGTTATTTGAGAAAATGTGATTTTTCCCATACGAACTCTATCTCAATATCTGTTTTATCAATTATTTTGATAGTTATACATCACAAGCACGTCCTTGTTGAGCGTCAGGATGTAATCCACTAGCCCAATTCATTCTATATATGTAATTCTTAATAATTGTTTAGAATTTCATTGGTTTTATCTCGAGTTATTTGAGAAAATGTGAATTTTCCCATACGAACTCTATCTCAATATCTGTTTTATCAATTATTTTGATAGTTATACATCACAAGCACGTCCTTGTTGAGCGTCAGGATGTAATCCACCAGCCCAATTCATTCTATATATGTAATTCTTAATAATTGTTTAGAATTTCATTGGTTTTACTTTGAGTTATTTGAGAAAATTGGATTTTTCACATACGAACTCTATCTCAATATCTGTTTTATCAATTATTTTGATACTTATACATCACAAGCACGTCCTTGTTGAGCGTCAGGATGTAATCCATCAGCCCAACTCATTCTATATATGTAATTCTTAATAATTGTTTAGAATTTCATTGGTTTTACTTTGAGTTATTTGAGAAAATTGGATTTTTCACATACGAACTCTATCTCAATATCTGTTTTATCAATTATTTTGATAGTTATACATCACAAGCACGTCCTTGTTGAGCGTCAGGATGTAATCCACTAGCCCAATTCATTCTATATATGTAATTCTTAATAATTGTTTAGAATTTCATTGGTTTTATCTCGAGTTATTTGAGAAAATGTGATTTTTCCCATACGAACTCTATCTCAATATCTGTTTTATCAATTATTTTGATAGTTATACATCACAAGCACGTCCTTGTTGAGCGTCAGGATGTAATCCACCAGCCCAATTCATTCTATATATGTAATTCTTAATAATTGTTTAGAATTTCATTGGTTTTACTTTGAGTTATTTGAGAAAATTGGATTTTTCACATACGAACTCTATCTCAATATCTGTTTTATCAATTATTTTGATACTTATACATCACAAGCACGTCCTTGTTGAGCGTCAGGATGTAATCCACCAGCCCAATTCATTCTATATATGTAATTCTTAATAATTGTTTAGAATTTCATTGGTTTTACTTTGAGTTATTTGAGAAAATGTGATTTTTCACATACGAACTCTATCTCAATATCTGTTTTATCAATTATTTTGATAGTTATACATCACAAGCACGTCCTTGTTGAGCGTCAGGATGTAATCCACTAGCCCAATTCATTCTATATATGTAATTCTTAATAATTGTTTAGAATTTCATTGGTTTTATCTCGAGTTATTTGAGAAAATGTGATTTTTCCCATACGAACTCTATCTCAATATCTGTTTTATCAATTATTTTGATAGTTATACATCACAAGCACGTCCTTGTTGAGCGTCAGGATGTAATCCACCAGCCCAATTCATTCTATATATGTAATTCTTAATAATTGTTTAGAATTTCATTGGTTTTACTTTGAGTTATTTGAGAAAATTGGATTTTTCACATACGAACTCTATCTCAATATCTGTTTTATCAATTATTTTGATACTTATACATCACAAGCACGTCCTTGTTGAGCGTCAGGATGTAATCCACCAGCCCAATTCATTCTATATATGTAATTCTTAATAATTGTTTAGAATTTCATTGGTTTTACTTTGAGTTATTTGAGAAAATGTGATTTTTCACATACGAACTCTATCTCAATATCTGTTTTATCAATTATTTTGATAGTTATACATCACAAGCACGTCCTTGTTGAGCGTCAGGATGTAATCCACTAGCCCAATTCATTCTATATATGTAATTCTTAATAATTGTTTAGAATTTCATTGGTTTTATCTCGAGTTATTTGAGAAAATGTGATTTTTCCCATACGAACTCTATCTCAATATCTGTTTTATCAATTATTTTGATAGTTATACATCACAAGCACGTCCTTGTTGAGCGTCAGGATGTAATCCACTAGCCCAATTCATTCTATATATGTAATTCTTAATAATTGTTTAGAATTTCATTGGTTTTATCTCGAGTTATTTGAGAAAATGTGAATTTTCCCATACGAACTCTATCTCAATATCTGTTTTATCAATTATTTTGATAGTTATACATCACAAGCACGTCCTTGTTGAGCGTCAGGATGTAATCCACCAGCCCAATTCATTCTATATATGTAATTCTTAATAATTGTTTAGAATTTCATTGGTTTTACTTTGAGTTATTTGAGAAAATTGGATTTTTCACATACGAACTCTATCTCAATATCTGTTTTATCAATTATTTTGATACTTATACATCACAAGCACGTCCTTGTTGAGCGTCAGGATGTAATCCACCAGCCCAATTCATTCTATATATGTAATTCTTAATAATTGTTTAGAATTTCATTGGTTTTACTTTGAGTTATTTGAGAAAATTGGATTTTTCACATACGAACTCTATCTCAATATCTGTTTTATCAATTATTTTGATAGTTATACATCACAAGCACGTCCTTGTTGAGCGTCAGGATGTAATCCACTAGCCCAATTCATTCTATATATGTAATTCTTAATAATTGTTTAGAATTTCATTGGTTTTATCTCGAGTTATTTGAGAAAATGTGATTTTTCCCATACGAACTCTATCTCAATATCTGTTTTATCAATTATTTTGATAGTTATACATCACAAGCACGTCCTTGTTGAGCGTCAGGATGTAATCCACTAGCCCAATTCATTCTATATATGTAATTCTTAATAATTGTTTAGAATTTCATTGGTTTTATCTCGAGTTATTTGAGAAAATGTGAATTTTCCCATACGAACTCTATCTCAATATCTGTTTTATCAATTATTTTGATAGTTATACATCACAAGCACGTCCTTGTTGAGCGTCAGGATGTAATCCACCAGCCCAATTCATTCTATATATGTAATTCTTAATAATTGTTTAGAATTTCATTGGTTTTACTTTGAGTTATTTGAGAAAATTGGATTTTTCACATACGAACTCTATCTCAATATCTGTTTTATCAATTATTTTGATACTTATACATCACAAGCACGTCCTTGTTGAGCGTCAGGATGTAATCCACCAGCCCAATTCATTCTATATATGTAATTCTTAATAATTGTTTAGAATTTCATTGGTTTTACTTTGAGTTATTTGAGAAAATTGGATTTTTCATATACGAACTCTATCTCAATATCTGTTTTATCAATTATTTTGATACTTATACATCACAAGCACGTCCTTGTTGAGCGTCAGGATGTAATCCACCAGCCCAATTCATTCTATATATGTAATTCTTAATAATTGTTTAGAATTTCATTGGTTTTACTTTGAGTTATTTGAGAAAATTGGATTTTTCACATACGAACTCTATCTCAATATCTGTTTTATCAATTATTTTGATAGTTATACATCACAAGCACGTCCTTGTTGAGCGTCAGGATGTAATCCACCAGCCCAATTCATTCTATATATGTAATTCTTAATAATTGTTTAGAATTTCATTGGTTTTACTTTGAGTTATTTGAGAAAATTGGATTTTTCACATACGAACTCTATCTCAATATCTGTTTTATCAATTATTTTGATAGTTATACATCACAAGCACGTCCTTGTTGAGCGTCAGGATGTAATCCACCAGCCCAATTCATTCTATATATGTAATTCTTAATAATTGTTTAGAATTTCATTGGTTTTACTTTGAGTTATTTGAGAAAATGTGATTTTTCCCATACGAACTCTATCTCAATATCTGTTTTATCAATTATTTTGATAGTTATACATCACAAGCACGTCCTTGTTGATCGTCAGGATGTAATCCACCAACCCAATTCATTCTATATATGTATTTCTCAATAATTGTTTAGAATTTCATTGGTTTTACCTCGAGTTATTTGAGAAAATGTGATTTTTCACATACGAACTCTCACTCAATATCTGTTTTATCAATTATTTTGATACTTATACATCACAAGCACGTCCTTGTTGAGCGTCAGGATGTAATTCACCAGCCCAATTCATTCTATATATGTAATTCTCAATAATTGTTTAGAATTTCATTGGTTTTACCTCGAGTTATTTGAGAAAATGTGATTTTTCACATACGAACTCTCACTCAATATCTGTTTTATCAATTATTTTGATACTTATACATCACAAGCACGTCCTTGTTGAGCGTCAGGATGTAATTCACCAGCCCAATTTATTCTATATATGTAATTCTCAATAATTGTTTAGAATTTCATTGGTTTTATCTCGAGTTATTTGAGAAAATGTGATTTTTCACATACGAACTCTCACTCAATATCTGTTTTATCAATTATTTTGATACTTATACATCACAAGCACGTCCTTGTTGAGCGTCAGGATGTAATCCACCTGCCCAATTCATTCTATATATGTAATTCTTAATAATTGTTTAGAATTTCATTAGTTTTACTTTGAGTTATTTGAAAAAATGGAACTATGGAAGATTTCCTGAATCATTTGTTAATATTTCATAAAAATACATTGATTTATTTAGGAATATTTATTGAAAATAATTTATAAAAATATATATTTAAAATAATAATATTACAATTTTATATTTCAGGAATTAATCATTTAACAAGGATATATTATAACTAAAAGGATTAGTTTAATAATATTATTTTTATATATAAATTTTGTATTTTTCAAACCAGAAATAATTAATTTTAATAAATAAAATTTATTTAATTTTCAATTTAACATAAATAATAACATTTTTAATTTATTTTAAAAGTTTTCCAAATCCCCCTTCATATCCATGAAATTCCCTAAAAGATTCTCAAAATAATATAAAAAATCCAAATAAAATAAATGCAAACCAAAAAAAAAATGGTTAAAAACCACCGATTTTGTAAAATTTCTACCAGGCTCACATAAATCACATGCACACAAATTTAAAATTTTTATATTTAATATTATTTTGCATTGAAATCTTATTAAATGTTTTTATTTAGCAAAAATAAAACCCATTTAAAAAGCCTTAACATTTACAATTTTAATAGGTTTGAAGGTTTTTTTTATTATCTCAAAACCTTTCACATGTGTATCGAATACTTATCTTTTTATCTAAAATAGCAAAAAATAAAACCTCAAACATTTGTAAAACCTTCAATAAAAAAACCTTTTTATCTATTTAAAAACCTTGAAGGTTTTATCATTTTATTTACCAACCTCTAAGGTTTTTTTTTTATTTAAAACATTTTGTATTGCTTGAGGTTTTGAATGATGAAAATAATATTGAATAAAAAATTTAATATTTCATGCATGTGATTTATGTTCGCCTGGTATTTTTATTTTAAAATCGTATGAAAAACTCGAAAAATACATGAAAAATATCACTTTTTCCTTAAAAATCGGCCAAAATAGACGGATTTTTAACAATTTCTAATAGGATTCCATAAATGATTTCAGCAAAAAATGTTTTAAAATTTTTATTTAATTTTCATATAGAAGTGACGTAACAAAATATTTTTTATTTTATTTATTTTTTTTTCATACAAATAAAATTTCGACGTCATCCGTATATAAAAATAAAATAAAATTTTAAAACATTTTTTGCTGAAATCATTTATGGAATCCTATTAGAAATTGTTAAAAATCCGTCTATTTTGGCCGATTTTTAAGGAAAAAGTGATATTTTTCATGTATTTTTCGAGTTTTTCATACGATTTTAAAATAAAAATACCAGGCACACATAAATCACATGCATGAAATATTAAAATTTTTATTCAATATTATTTTCATCATTCAAAACCTCAAACAATACAAAATGTTTTAAATAAAAAAAAAACCTTAGAGGTTGGTAAATAAAATGATAAAACCTTCAAGGTTTTTAAATAGATAAAAAGATTTTTTTATTGAAGGTTTTACAAATGTTTGAGGTTTTATTTTTTGCTATTTTAGATAAAAAGATAAGTATTCGATACACATGTGAAAGGTTTTGAGATAATAAAAAAAACCTTCAAACCTATGTAAATGTTAAGGTTTTTTAAATGGGTTTTATTTTTGCTAAATAAAAACATTTACTAAGATTTTAATGAAATATAAATTTTAAAATTTGTGTGCATGTGATTTATGTGAGCCTGGTATTTTTATTTTAAAATCGTATGGAAAACTCGAAAAAGACTTGAAAAAACAGAAAAATTTTACTAAAATAGGTATTAAAATAATAAATACATTTCATTTTATTATTCTGTTAAATGAAATTTGATGATTTTTATTGCAATTAAATTTTATGTTTTTTTTTTGTTTTACAATATTTTCTTAATATTATTATGGAAAGTTATTTATTTTATAAATTATAAATTAAAAATTAAATAGAAAATATATAATATTAAATATTAGTTTGTTTTCAATCACAGAATTTTGTAAAATTATCTTTAATTTATCGGGGGGGTCTTGTTGTGGCGGTTGATTGCCATTCTATGGTACATTAACGTAATGAAAACCCAATTAATTAATTCTGGATGATTATTTAATAGAATTAATTTAGGGATTGATGAAATTATCTCTTTAGAATTGCTGCTTTATTATTTGATGTTGTTACATTGCTTCGGTTGTGTGATATTTCAATTGTTTATATTGTTCTGGCAACGCATTCTCTTGACTCATACAGCAACCAATATTGATCTTCAATTATGGTAAATTTCCATAATGTTCATACGCACAAATTAATTGAAAATTGAAATACATTCCCATTGCAGAAATTGTTGGATGTTTTTGGATTGTGATCGATGATTATAAAAAAACTAAGTCTAAATCAATAATGTACGTTCTTTTGTGTTAAACTGAGCGGCATCAGCAACAGTTTGATCAGCAGAAATAGCCCCAGCAGCACCGACCGACTGACCACATCCGTTGAAATTCGCTGTATATTTAATGCCAGTGCTTTGTGTATTGTCTCTGTAACAGAAAAGATTATACAAAATTTAGAATTAATAAAAATCAAATATAATTGAAACAAAATACAATTGTAATGTAAATTTTACTTACTTGTTTCTGGTCGAAATTGTCGAAATTTAGTATATCTGAAATCCACTGCTGCTGATGCTATTGCAGAAATGCATCTTTGTGATATTTTCGTTTACGTCCAATAAAATTAATAAATTAATTTATTCTTTCCATTTTGTTTTTTGTGATTTATAAACTTTGGATTGATGATTTTGTTGCATAAACGTACGGTGGTTACATTCAAAATACGTTGACGCGCCCTTTAAATTATGTCTGTGCATTGTTCTGACTAATTGATTTAATGCAATATCATGGATTGTTGTCATTGTCCTCGATGAATGATAATCGTTGATGTGATCAATGGGAATGTATACATAATTATTGTTGGCTGGTTGGTGGTTACCTTTATTGATAAATTGTTGAATAAAATCGCCTTATCAAAAGTGCCGCTATAAACATTTATAAAAAAAAATTATGTTGAATCACTTTCCAAACAAATACGACGACCGCATCTTTTGTTTTTTTTGTTATTTATAAATTAATTAACTTAATTAATTCTATTTTGTTTTTTTTTTTTCATAAATAAATCATAAAATATGTAATTTTTAATTATAAATTGTTTAAAAAAAAAAGAAGAAAAATTGCACTACACAGAAATTATTTTTTTTTTATAAATAAAAATAAAATGATCAATGAAAAATGTCAAAAATAATATTTTGAAGTTTAGTTCAACCCATTTGGCAATAATTTTCGATTGTGATAACGTTATAAGTTTTCTAAACCTTATAATTTAAACCTTACAATTAAAAACCTTATAACTGAAACCTTACAATTTAAACGTAAACATTTGAATTATTTTAATATAGTAGATAAAATATTTGTTTTATGGCATGATAATTCATTATTTAAATAAAATTAAAATTAAATTTCACTGGGAAACACCCAAAAAAAATTTGTATTTTATATAATTAAATTTGCTATTATTTCTTTCAAAAAAAATTTTAAATTAATAATTCTTTATTTATTTTAGTGTAGTGTTGTAGTTTAGCGATTAGTTATGATGATGATATTAATAAAATTAAAATAATAATAATAATAATAATAAAAATGCTTAATATTTCAAATCAGACTTTTACGAAAACAAAAAAAAAAATTAATTATTACATAAACAACGATGGTTAGTATATTTTGTAATGTAATAAATTTTCCAAATTAAAATAAAAAAACAATTCCAATCGTGATTGTGTTTTGGAACTGTAACTAATGTAATCAATATATTAGTTGTTATGTAAATAAATATACATTCAATTACACGTTATGATTTAACCAAAATTATTTAAATTTAAAGTTAATTATTGTTAATATTATTACAAAATTTTGAATTATTAATAGACAATTGGTGTGGCCGTAGCAGGGACAGTCAAAGTGACCATCCAACACAAATAGAGATACTTAAATATATATATATATATAGATTAGGGAATATCTTGTTCACAATATATTGATTAATAATAATTTTTGTTATAACCTTAAAATATAATTATGTTTTTTTTTGTTTTGTTTATTTACTTGTTATTTTCAAGACGAAACTTCCATTAATCAAGACCATCATCTTGAAAATCAGTTGGTGGTGGTGGTTTTTTTGGTGGAACATCACCGGTGGTAGCAGCAGCAGGATCTTGGGCACCTTGAGCACCCATTTTAAACATATCAGGAAAACCACCGCCAAAACCACGATTCACATCGACCAATTTTGATGCTATTTTCATAAGTTTTGGATTATCCCGATATTTATTTATATTCATTGGATTTGTTAGAATATCTTGGATTGCGGCTGATATTTCGGGATCGCCCAATGCAGCGAATACATCTTCCATGGATCCAGCATCATCACCACCATCCGCAGCCGGTTTTTTGTCGCCGCCGCCACTTGCACCGGTGAATACACCACCCTTAGCCGCACGTTCTTTACGTTTACGTAATTCACGTTCGGTCGCACGACGTTCCACTTTTAATTGATGTTCATTTAATTTTTTCGCCATCGGTTTAACTTCACGTAACCATTCATCGCACTCTTCATCATAATCCAATTTACATGCTTGTTGTAAATCGGCGGCCGCATTTTGCCATTTGCCCAATAGACGAAAAGCACGTCCTCGAAATTTATGAGCGGCAGCCGAATCACAATTCAATTCTAATGCCCGATTACAATCACGTACGCATGCATTTGGTTTATTCATTTTTAAATAGGTTTGTCCACGTTTTGCAAAGAATAATGCATTCTTTGGATTCATTATGATTGCTTCCGTGTACAATGCCAATGATTCATCATATTTTTCATCTGAATATGCACCGGCCGCTTTCGAACGTAATTCACTGGCCTTATCAATTTCATCTTCGGATACCTCTTTATCCGGATCACCCATTTGTTGTAATTCAACGGGATCATCATCGGGCACTTCAATACAACCGGTCATATCAATTTCCACGTCTGATTCTATTTCTGAATCGGAATTTTCCATTTTTGTTGTGTCAGCTTCTGGGGCCGTTGCATTTTTTTGTGGTGTTGGTTTTGTTGGACCACTGCTGCAAGAAATTGAAACGTTTAGATAATATTAAAAAGAATACAAAATCATTTTTCATTTTTCTTTACCTTTCTTTTTTGCATTCTGGTGGTGGTGGACATGATGCATCACCGGCCGGAACTTTACCACCCAATTGTTCAATGAATGTTTTAAAAAAACCCAATTGTGGTATATTCAAAATTGTTGGATTTTGTGAACAAACACCAATAAATAATTTCAATTTACCGATTTCATCTGGACTAATTGGACAAGCCATATTTAATTTTTGTTAATGACGATGCGGCGACCTATCTGAAAATAAATAATAAAATGGGGGTACGATTTAATACAATATACTAATAAAATATACAACAATGATAATAGGGAAAAAACGAGAAAATTAAACAAAAAATAAGCCGCACACAACAACAAAAATTGTGTAAATTATGTTTTTTTTTTTGGTCACCTCCCCAAGTCCCAACCCTTTCCGTTTTTTATTATATCATAAGTTTACAACAAAACGTACCTCTTTATTATTTAAAGGTTTCAGTGGTTTTCAATATAATTATATATTTATTTTATTTTTTTTTTTTGTTTCAGAATAATAATTTATTTAATTTAATTATAGATTATTTTTTTTATCACCACACACTAGAAATTATGGAAAATAAAATGAATGTGACTCTGACTACTTGTGATGATGACAAACGACTCGAAAGTTCTTTAATTCACACAGCAAATACACAACAAAAAATAATAAAATAAAAATCTTCTGATGCTTGCTTTGCAAAACCGCCTGATGCAATAAAAAAAAATAAAAATAAAGATGCATTTATTTTATTGAAAAGAAAATTGAATTACAATGAAGTTTGCTGAATAAATATGGCAACATTAAATATATCTGCATTATCCGCCATTATTCGACAGAGTTAAGAATAAAATAAAAACCATTTAAATTCATTATTATGTTTTTGGATATTTTTATCAAATGAATAATCTCCCCTTGTGTGTGCGTATGTTTGTTGGTTTTTTGTATGGCATACGCATAATGTGAATAAGTGAGCGCGCACAATGAGAACATTGTGTTGGATATTATATATATTGTATATATAGATATAAATATGAGGAATTCCCTATGGCCGCCATTATGTGTTTTGTCTGTCTGTCTACTATACCTGCTATGCTAGGTATTTATATGGTATATATAAATAGGCATGTGTGGACATTATATATGGGTTATTTTTAGATCGGAATGTGGTATTTTGTCTGGTGTATGTTACGTATGTTGTATATGTTTTTTTTTGTAAGGTATTTTTATAGGCGCCATAGCGTGAGAAAATAAAGGGAATTCCCTATATAGTAAATTTTTTGGATATTTGTATGAAAGGTGTTTTTTGTATTTTTGTGTGCGGGTGTATATATTAGAAATTCAGGTGGATTTATTTTTTATTTGGTATTATAATTTTTTAATTATTATTTATTAATATTATTAATTAATATTTATTTATATTAATAATTAATATTTGATTTTAATAATGAATCCTAAGTAAAATAAGCTAAATTTTTCGAATTTAAAATAATATTATGGGGTGTCTATACAAAGAATATGGTTAAATTGACAATTTTTTACGTATATAGATTTTAACTATAGAATTTGTTCTACAACCCCATTTGATATGTAAGAAAAGGTTTTAGAGAATTTAATTATCTTTCGATTGATGGTCTGCCCATCATTCTATCTCAATAGTTCCAAAGTTATGGCATTTTTACTATACCCCTTACATAATAAAAAGTTATTTTTTTTTACCAATGATTGGTCAAAATCAACCTCTAATCATTCAATTTTTAAGGGTGATATTTCCATTAAATGGTATGCATTTTAATAATGAATCTTAAGTAAAATAAGCTGAATTTTTCGAATTTAAAATAATATTATGGGGTGTCCATGCAAAGAATATGGTTAAATTGACAATTTTTCACGTATATAGATTTTAACTATAGAATTTGTTCTACAACGCCATTTGATATGTAAGAAAAGGTTTTAGAGAATTTAATTATCTTTCGATTGATGGTCTGCCCATCATTCTATCTTAATAGGTTCCAAAGTTATGGCATTTTTACTATACCCCTTACATAATAAAAAGTTATTTTTTTTACCTATCATTGGTCAAAATCAACCTCTAATCATTCAATTTTTAAGGGTGATATTTCCATTAAATGGTATGCATTTTAATAATGAATCTTAAGTAAAATAAGCTGAATTTTTCGAATTTAAAATAATATTACGGGGTGTCCATGCAAAGAATATGGTTAAATTGACAATTTTTCACGTATATAGATTTTAACTATAGAATTTGTTCTACAACCCCATTTGATATGTAAGAAAAGGTTTTAGAGAATTTAATTATCTTTCGATTGATGGTCTGCCCATCATTCTATCTTAATAGGTTCCAAAGTTATGGCATTTTTACTATACCCCTTACATAATAAAAAGTTATTTTTTTTACCTATCATTGGTCAAAATCAACCTCTAATCATTCAATTTTTAAGGGTGATATTTCCATTAAATGGTATGCATTTTAATAATGAATCTTAAGTAAAATAAGCTGAATTTTTCGAATTTAAAATAATATTATGGGGTGTCCATGCAAAGAATATGGTTAAATTGACAATTTTTCACGTATATAGATTTTAACTATAGAATTTGTTCTACAACGCCATTTGATATGTAAGAAAAGGTTTTAGAGAATTTAATTATCTTTCGATTGATGGTCTGCCCATCATTCTATCTTAATAGGTTCCAAAGTTATGGCATTTTTACTATACCCCTTACATAATAAAAAGTTATTTTTTTTACCAATCATTGGTCAAAATCAACCTCTAATCATTCAATTTTTAAGGGTGATATTTCCATTAAATGGTATGCATTTTAATAATGAATCTTAAGTAAAATAAGCTGAATTTTTCGAATTTAAAATAATATTACGGGGTGTCCATGCAAAGAATATGGTTAAATTGACAATTTTTCACGTATATAGATTTTAACTATAGAATTTGTTCTACAACCCCATTTGATATGTAAGAAAAGGTTTTAGAGAATTTAATTATCTTTCGATTGATGGTCTGCCCATCATTCTATCTCAATAGGTTCCAAAGTTATGGCATTTTTACTATACCCCTTACATAATAAAAAGTTATTTTTTTTACCAATCATTGGTCAAAATCAACCTCTAATCATTTAATTTTTAAGGGTGATATTTCCATTAAATGGTATGCATTTTAATAATGAATCCTAAGTAAAATAAGCTAAATTTTTCGAATTTAAAATAATATTATGGGGTGTCTATACAAAGAATATGGTTAAATTGACAATTTTTTACGTATATAGATTTTAACTATAGAATTTGTTCTACAACCCCATTTGATATGTAAGAAAAGGTTTTAGAGAATTTAATTATCTTTCGATTGATGGTCTGCCCATCATTCTATCTCAATAGTTCCAAAGTTATGGCATTTTTACTATACCCCTTACATAATAAAAAGTTATTTTTTTTTACCAATGATTGGTCAAAATCAACCTCTAATCATTCAATTTTTAAGGGTGATATTTCCATTAAATGGTATGCATTTTAATAATGAATCTTAAGTAAAATAAGCTGAATTTTTCGAATTTAAAATAATATTACGGGGTGTCCATGCAAAGAATATGGTTAAATTGACAATTTTTCACGTATATAGATTTTAACTATAGAATTTGTTCTACAACCCCATTTGATATGTAAGAAAAGGTTTTAGAGAATTTAATTATCTTTCGATTGATGGTCTGCCCATCATTCTATCTCAATAGGTTCCAAAGTTATGGCATTTTTACTATACCCCTTACATAATAAAAAGTTATTTTTTTTTACCAATGATTGGTCAAAATCAACCTCTAATCATTCAATTTTTAAGGGTGATATTTCCATTAAATGGTATGCATTTTAATAATGAATCTTAAGTAAAATAAGCTGAATTTTTCGAATTTAAAATAATATTATGGGGTGTCCATGCAAAGAATATGGTTAAATTGACAATTTTTCACGTATATAGATTTTAACTATAGAATTTGTTCTACAACGCCATTTGATATGTAAGAAAAGGTTTTAGAGAATTTAATTATCTTTCGATTGATGGTCTGCCCATCATTCTATCTTAATAGGTTCCAAAGTTATGGCATTTTTACTATACCCCTTACATAATAAAAAGTTATTTTTTTTACCTATCATTGGTCAAAATCAACCTCTAATCATTCAATTTTTAAGGGTGATATTTCCATTAAATGGTATGCATTTTAATAATGAATCTTAAGTAAAATAAGCTGAATTTTTCGAATTTAAAATAATATTATGGGGTGTCCATGCAAAGAATATGGTTAAATTGACAATTTTTCACGTATATAGATTTTAACTATAGAATTTGTTCTACAACGCCATTTGATATGTAAGAAAAGGTTTTAGAGAATTTAATTATCTTTCGATTGATGGTCTGCCCATCATTCTATCTTAATAGGTTCCAAAGTTATGGCATTTTTACTATACCCCTTACATAATAAAAAGTTATTTTTTTTACCAATCATTGGTCAAAATCAACCTCTAATCATTCAATTTTTAAGGGTGATATTTCCATTAAATGGTATGCATTTTAATAATGAATCTTAAGTAAAATAAGCTGAATTTTTCGAATTTAAAATAATATTACGGGGTGTCCATGCAAAGAATATGGTTAAATTGACAATTTTTCACGTATATAGATTTTAACTATAGAATTTGTTCTACAACCCCATTTGATATGTAAGAAAAGGTTTTAGAGAATTTAATTATCTTTCGATTGATGGTCTGCCCATCATTCTATCTCAATAGGTTCCAAAGTTATGGCATTTTTACTATACCCCTTACATAATAAAAAGTTATTTTTTTTACCAATCATTGGTCAAAATCAACCTCTAATCATTTAATTTTTAAGGGTGATATTTCCATTAAATGGTATGCATTTTAATAATGAATCCTAAGTAAAATAAGCTAAATTTTTCGAATTTAAAATAATATTATGGGGTGTCTATACAAAGAATATGGTTAAATTGACAATTTTTTACGTATATAGATTTTAACTATAGAATTTGTTCTACAACCCCATTTGATATGTAAGAAAAGGTTTTAGAGAATTTAATTATCTTTCGATTGATGGTCTGCCCATCATTCTATCTCAATAGTTCCAAAGTTATGGCATTTTTACTATACCCCTTACATAATAAAAAGTTATTTTTTTTTACCAATGATTGGTCAAAATCAACCTCTAATCATTCAATTTTTAAGGGTGATATTTCCATTAAATGGTATGCATTTTAATAATGAATCTTAAGTAAAATAAGCTGAATTTTTCGAATTTAAAATAATATTACGGGGTGTCCATGCAAAGAATATGGTTAAATTGACAATTTTTCACGTATATAGATTTTAACTATAGAATTTGTTCTACAACCCCATTTGATATGTAAGAAAAGGTTTTAGAGAATTTAATTATCTTTCGATTGATGGTCTGCCCATCATTCTATCTTAATAGGTTCCAAAGTTATGGCATTTTTACTATACCCCTTACATAATAAAAAGTTATTTTTTTTACCAATCATTGGTCAAAATCAACCTCTAATCATTCAATTTTTAAGGGTGATATTTCCATTAAATGGTATGCATTTTAATAATGAATCTTAAGTAAAATAAGCTGAATTTTTCGAATTTAAAATAATATTACGGGGTGTCCATGCAAAGAATATGGTTAAATTGACAATTTTTCACGTATATAGATTTTAACTATAGAATTTGTTCTACAACCCCATTTGATATGTAAGAAAAGGTTTTAGAGAATTTAATTATCTTTCGATTGATGGTCTGCCCATCATTCTATCTTAATAGGTTCCAAAGTTATGGCATTTTTACTATACCCCTTACATAATAAAAAGTTATTTTTTTTACCAATCATTGGTCAAAATCAACCTCTAATCATTCAATTTTTAAGGGTGATATTTCCATTAAATGGTATGCATTTTAATAATGAATCCTAAGTAAAATAAGCTAAATTTTTCGAATTTAAAATAATATTATGGGGTGTCTATACAAAGAATATGGTTAAATTGACAATTTTTTACGTATATAGATTTTAACTATAGAATTTGTTCTACAACCCCATTTGATATGTAAGAAAAGGTTTTAGAGAATTTAATTATCTTTCGATTGATGGTCTGCCCATCATTCTATCTCAATAGTTCCAAAGTTATGGCATTTTTACTATACCCCTTACATAATAAAAAGTTATTTTTTTTTACCAATGATTGGTCAAAATCAACCTCTAATCATTCAATTTTTAAGGGTGATATTTCCATTAAATGGTATGCATTTTAATAATGAATCTTAAGTAAAATAAGCTGAATTTTTCGAATTTAAAATAATATTATGGGGTGTCCATGCAAAGAATATGGTTAAATTGACAATTTTTCACGTATATAGATTTTAACTATAGAATTTGTTCTACAACGCCATTTGATATGTAAGAAAAGGTTTTAGAGAATTTAATTATCTTTCGATTGATGGTCTGCCCATCATTCTATCTTAATAGGTTCCAAAGTTATGGCATTTTTACTATACCCCTTACATAATAAAAAGTTATTTTTTTTACCTATCATTGGTCAAAATCAACCTCTAATCATTCAATTTTTAAGGGTGATATTTCCATTAAATGGTATGCATTTTAATAATGAATCTTAAGTAAAATAAGCTGAATTTTTCGAATTTAAAATAATATTACGGGGTGTCCATGCAAAGAATATGGTTAAATTGACAATTTTTCACGTATATAGATTTTAACTATAGAATTTGTTCTACAACGCCATTTGATATGTAAGAAAAGGTTTTAGAGAATTTAATTATCTTTCGATTGATGGTCTGCCCATCATTCTATTTTAATAGGTTCCAAAGTTATGGCATTTTTACTATACCCCTTACATAATAAAAAGTTATTTTTTTTACCTATCATTGGTCAAAATCAACCTCTAATCATTCAATTTTTAAGGGTGATATTTCCATTAAATGGTATGCATTTTAATAATGAATCTTAAGTAAAATAAGCTGAATTTTTCGAATTTAAAATAATATTACGGGGTGTCCATGCAAAGAATATGGTTAAATTGACAATTTTTCACGTATATAGATTTTAACTATAGAATTTGTTCTACAACCCCATTTGATATGTAAGAAAAGGTTTTAGAGAATTTAATTATCTTTCGATTGATGGTCTGCCCATCATTCTATCTCAATAGGTTCCAAAGTTATGGCATTTTTACTATACCCCTTACATAATAAAAAGTTATTTTTTTTTACCAATGATTGGTCAAAATCAACCTCTAATCATTCAATTTTTAAGGGTGATATTTCCATTAAATGGTATGCATTTTAATAATGAATCTTAAGTAAAATAAGCTGAATTTTTCGAATTTAAAATAATATTACGGGGTGTCCATGCAAAGAATATGGTTAAATTGACAATTTTTCACGTATATAGATTTTAACTATAGAATTTGTTCTACAACCCCATTTGATATGTAAGAAAAGGTTTTAGAGAATTTAATTATCTTTCGATTGATGGTCTGCCCATCATTCTATCTTAATAGGTTCCAAAGTTATGGCATTTTTACTATACCCCTTACATAATAAAAAGTTATTTTTTTTACCAATCATTGGTCAAAATCAACCTCTAATCATTCAATTTTTAAGGGTGATATTTCCATTAAATGGTATGCATTTTAATAATGAATCTTAAGTAAAATAAGCTGAATTTTTCGAATTTAAAATAATATTACGGGGTGTCCATGCAAAGAATATGGTTAAATTGACAATTTTTCACGTATATAGATTTTAACTATAGAATTTGTTCTACAACCCCATTTGATATGTAAGAAAAGGTTTTAGAGAATTTAATTATCTTTCGATTGATGGTCTGCCCATCATTCTATCTCAATAGGTTCCAAAGTTATGGCATTTTTACTATACCCCTTACATAATAAAAAGTTATTTTTTTTACCAATCATTGGTCAAAATCAACCTCTAATCATTCAATTTTTAAGGGTGATATTTCCATTAAATGGTATGCATTTTAATAATGAATCCTAAGTAAAATAAGCTAAATTTTTCGAATTTAAAATAATATTATGGGGTGTCTATACAAAGAATATGGTTAAATTGACAATTTTTTACGTATATAGATTTTAACTATAGAATTTGTTCTACAACCCCATTTGATATGTAAGAAAAGGTTTTAGAGAATTTAATTATCTTTCGATTGATGGTCTGCCCATCATTCTATCTCAATAGTTCCAAAGTTATGGCATTTTTACTATACCCCTTACATAATAAAAAGTTATTTTTTTTTTACCAATGATTGGTCAAAATCAACCTCTAATCATTCAATTTTTAAGGGTGATATTTCCATTAAATGGTATGCATTTTAATAATGAATCTTAAGTAAAATAAGCTGAATTTTTCGAATTTAAAATAATATTATGGGGTGTCCATGCAAAGAATATGGTTAAATTGACAATTTTTCACGTATATAGATTTTAACTATAGAATTTGTTCTACAACGCCATTTGATATGTAAGAAAAGGTTTTAGAGAATTTAATTATCTTTCGATTGATGGTCTGCCCATCATTCTATCTTAATAGGTTCCAAAGTTATGGCATTTTTACTATACCCCTTACATAATAAAAAGTTATTTTTTTTACCTATCATTGGTCAAAATCAACCTCTAATCATTCAATTTTTAAGGGTGATATTTCCATTAAATGGTATGCATTTTAATAATGAATCTTAAGTAAAATAAGCTGAATTTTTCGAATTTAAAATAATATTACGGGGTGTCCATGCAAAGAATATGGTTAAATTGACAATTTTTCACGTATATAGATTTTAACTATAGAATTTGTTCTACAACCCCATTTGATATGTAAGAAAAGGTTTTAGAGAATTTAATTATCTTTCGATTGATGGTCTGCCCATCATTCTATCTCAATAGGTTCCAAAGTTATGGCATTTTTACTATACCCCTTACATAATAAAAAGTTATTTTTTTTTACCAATGATTGGTCAAAATCAACCTCTAATCATTCAATTTTTAAGGGTGATATTTCCATTAAATGGTATGCATTTTAATAATGAATCTTAAGTAAAATAAGCTGAATTTTTCGAATTTAAAATAATATTACGGGGTGTCCATGCAAAGAATATGGTTAAATTGACAATTTTTCACGTATATAGATTTTAACTATAGAATTTGTTCTACAACCCCATTTGATATGTAAGAAAAGGTTTTAGAGAATTTAATTATCTTTCGATTGATGGTCTGCCCATCATTCTATCTTAATAGGTTCCAAAGTTATGGCATTTTTACTATACCCCTTACATAATAAAAAGTTATTTTTTTTACCAATCATTGGTCAAAATCAACCTCTAATCATTCAATTTTTAAGGGTGATATTTCCATTAAATGGTATGCATTTTAATAATGAATCTTAAGTAAAATAAGCTGAATTTTTCGAATTTAAAATAATATTACGGGGTGTCCATGCAAAGAATATGGTTAAATTGACAATTTTTCACGTATATAGATTTTAACTATAGAATTTGTTCTACAACCCCATTTGATATGTAAGAAAAGGTTTTAGAGAATTTAATTATCTTTCGATTGATGGTCTGCCCATCATTCTATCTCAATAGGTTCCAAAGTTATGGCATTTTTACTATACCCCTTACATAATAAAAAGTTATTTTTTTTACCAATCATTGGTCAAAATCAACCTCTAATCATTCAATTTTTAAGGGTGATATTTCCATTAAATGGTATGCATTTTAATAATGAATCTTAAGTAAAATAAGCTAAATTTTCCGAATTTACAATAATGTTATGGGGTGTCCATACAAAAAGTATGGTTAAATTGATAATTTTTCACGTACATAGATTTTAACTATAGAATTTGTTCTACAACGCCATTTGATATGTAAGAAAAGGTTTTAGAGAATTTAATTATCTTTCGATTGATGGTCTGCCCATCATTCTATCTTAATAGGTTCCAAAGTTATGGCATTTTTACTATACCCCTTACATAATAAAAAGTTATTTTTTTTACCAATGATTGGTCAAAATCAACCTCTAATCATTCAATTTTTAAGGGTGATATTTCCATTAAATGGTATGCATTTTAATAACGAATCTTAAGTAAAATAAGCTGAATTTTTCGAATTTAAAATAATATTACGGGGTGTCCATGCAAAGAATATGGTTAAATTGACAATTTTTCACGTATATAGATTTTAACTATAGAATTTGTTCTACAACCCCATTTGATATGTAAGAAAAGGTTTTAGAGAATTTAATTATCTTTCGATTGATGGTCTGCCCATCATTCTATCTCAATAGGTTCCAAAGTTATGGCATTTTTACTATACCCCTTACATAATAAAAAGTTATTTTTTTTTACCAATGATTGGTCAAAATCAACCTCTAATCATTCAATTTTTAAGGGTGATATTTCCATTAAATGGTATGCATTTTAATAATGAATCTTAAGTAAAATAAGCTGAATTTTTCGAATTTAAAATAATATTACGGGGTGTCCATGCAAAGAATATGGTTAAATTGACAATTTTTCACGTGTATAGATTTTAACTATAGAATTTGTTCTACAACCCCATTTGATATGTAAGAAAAGGTTTTAGAGAATTTAATTATCTTTCGATTGATGGTCTGCCCATCATTCTATCTCAATAGGTTCCAAAGTTATGGCATTTTTACTATACCCCTTACGTAATAAAAAGTTATTTTTTTTTACCAATGATTGGTCAAAATCAACCTCTAATCATTCAATTTTTAAGGGTGATATTTCCATTAAATGGTATGCATTTTAATAATGAATCTTAAGTAAAATAAGCTGAATTTTTCGAATTTAAAATAATATTACGGGGTGTCCATGCAAAGAATATGGTTAAATTGACAATTTTTCACGTATATAGATTTTAACTATAGAATTTGTTCTACAACCCCATTTGATATGTAAGAAAAGGTTTTAGAGAATTTAATTATCTTTCGATTGATGGTCTGCCCATCATTCTATCTCAATAGGTTCCAAAGTTATGGCATTTTTACTATACCCCTTACGTAATAAAAAGTTATTTTTTTTACCAATCATTGTTCAAAATCAACCTCTAATCATTCAATTTTTAAGGGTGATTTTCCATTAAATGGTATGCATTTTAATAATGAATCCTAAGTAAAATAAGCTGAATTTTTCGAATTTAAAATAATATTATGGGGTGTCTATACAAAAAGTATGGTTAAATTGATAATTTTTCACGTATATAGATTTTAACTATAGAATTTGTTCTACAACGCCATTTGATATGTAAGAAAGGGTTTTAGAGAATTTAATTATCTTTCGATTGATGGTCTGCCCATCATTCTATCTCAATAGGTTCCAAAGTTATGGCATTTTTACTATACCCCTTACATAATAAAAAGTTATTTTTTTTACCAATCATTGGTCAAAATCAACCTCTAATCATTCAATTTTTAAGGGTGATATTTCTATTAAATGGTATGCATTTTAATAACGAATCTTAAGTAAAATAAGCTAAATTTTCCGAATTTAAAATAATATTATGGGGTGTCCATACAAAGAGTATGGTTAAATTGACAATTTTTCACGTATATAGATTTTAACTATAGAATTTGTTCTACAACGCCATTTGATATGTAAGAAAGGGTTTTAGAGAATTTAATTATCTTTCGATTGATGGTCTGCCCATCATTCTATCTCAATAGGTTCCAAAGTTATGGGATTTTTACTATACCCCTTACATAATAAAAAGTTATTTTTTTTACCAATCATTGGTCAAAATCAACCTCTAATCATTCAATTTTTAAGGGTGATATTTCTATTAAATGGTATGCATTTTAATAACGAATCTTAAGTAAAATAAGCTAAATTTTCCGAATTTAAAATAATATTATGGGGTGTCCATACAAAGAGTATGGTTAAATTGACAATTTTTCACGTACATAGATTTTAACTATAGAATTTGTTCTACAACCCCATTTGATATGTAAGAAAAGGTTTTAGAGAATTTAATTATCTTTCGATTGATGGTCTGCCCATCATTCTATCTCAATAGGTTCCAAAGTTATGGCATTTTTACTATACCCCTTACATAATAAAAAGTTATTTTTTTTACCAATGATTGGTCAAAATCAACCTCTAATCATTCAATTTTTAAGGGTGATATTTCCATTAAATGGTATGCATTTTAATAATGAATCTTAAGTAAAATAAGCTGAATTTTTCGAATTTAAAATAATATTACGGGGTGTCCATGCAAAGAATATGGTTAAATTGACAATTTTTCACGTATATAGATTTTAACTATAGAATTTGTTCTACAACCCCATTTGATATGTAAGAAAAGGTTTTAGAGAATTTAATGATCTTTCGATTGATGGTCTGCCCATCATTCTATCTCAATAGGTTCCAAAGTTATGGCATTTTTACTATACCCCTTACATAATAAAAAGTTATTTTTTTTACCAATCATTGGTCAAAATCAACCTCTAATCATTCAATTTTTAAGGGTGATATTTCTATTAAATGGTATGCATTTTAATAACGAATCTTAAGTAAAATAAGCTAAATTTTCCGAATTTAAAATAATATTATGGGGTGTCCATACAAAGAGTATGGTTAAATTGACAATTTTTCACGTACATAGATTTTAACTATAGAATTTGTTCTACAACCCCATTTGATATGTAAGAAAAGGTTTTAGAGAATTTAATTATCTTTCGATTGATGGTCTGCCCATCATTCTATCTCAATAGGTTCCAAAGTTATGGCATTTTTACTATACCCCTTACGTAATAAAAAGTTATTTTTTTTTACCAATGATTGGTCAAAATCAACCTCTAATCATTCAATTTTTAAGGGTGATTTTCCATTAAATGGTATGCATTTTAATAATGAATCCTAAGTAAAATAAGCTGAATTTTTCGAATTTAAAATAATATTATGGGGTGTCTATACAAAAAGTATGGTTAAATTGATAATTTTTCACGTATATAGATTTTAACTATAGAATTTGTTCTACAACGCCATTTGATATGTAAGAAAAGGTTTTAGAGAATTTAATTATCTTTCGATTGATGGTCTGCCCATCATTCTATCTTAATAGGTTCCAAAGTTATGGCATTTTTACTATACCCCTTACATAATAAAAAGTTATTTTTTTTACCAATGATTGGTCAAAATCAACCTCTAATCATTCAATTTTTAAGGGTGATATTTCTATTAAATGGTATGCATTTTAATAACGAATCTTAAGTAAAATAAGCTAAATTTTCCGAATTTAAAATAATATTATGGGGTGTCCATACAAAGAGTATGGTTAAATTGACAATTTTTCACGTACATAGATTTTAACTATAGAATTTGTTCTACAACCCCATTTGATATGTAAGAAAAGGTTTTAGAGAATTTAATTATCTTTCGATTGATGGTCTGCCCATCATTCTATCTCAATAGGTTCCAAAGTTATGGCATTTTTACTATACCCCTTACGTAATAAAAAGTTATTTTTTTTTACCAATGATTGGTCAAAATCAACCTCTAATCATTCAATTTTTAAGGGTGATTTTCCATTAAATGGTATGCATTTTAATAATGAATCCTAAGTAAAATAAGCTGAATTTTTCGAATTTAAAATAATATTATGGGGTGTCTATACAAAAAGTATGGTTAAATTGATAATTATTCACGTACATAGATTTTAACTATAGAATTTGTTCTACAACGCCATTTGATATGTAAGAAAAGGTTTTAGAGAATTTAATTATCTTTCGATTGATGGTCTGCCCATCATTCTATCTCAATAGGTTCCAAAGTTATGGCATTTTTACTATACCCCTTACATAATAAAAAGTTATTTTTTTTACCAATGATTGGTCAAAATCAACCTCTAATCATTCAATTTTTAAGGGTGATATTTCCATTAAATGGTATGCATTTTAATAACGAATCTTAAGTAAAATAAGCTGAATTTTTCGAATTTAAAATAATATTACGGGGTGTCCATGCAAAGAATATGGTTAAATTGACAATTTTTCACGTATATAGATTTTAACTATAGAATTTGTTCTACAACCCCATTTGATATGTAAGAAAAGGTTTTAGAGAATTTAATTATCTTTCGATTGATGGTCTGCCCATCATTCTATCTCAATAGGTTCCAAAGTTATGGCATTTTTACTATACCCCTTACGTAATAAAAAGTTATTTTTTTTACCAATGATTGGTCAAAATCAACCTCTAATCATTCAATTTTTAAGGGTGATATTTCTATTAAATGGTATGCATTTTAATAACGAATCTTAAGTAAAATAAGCTAAATTTTCCGAATTTAAAATAATATTATGGGGTGTCCATACAAAGAGTATGGTTAAATTGACAATTTTTCACGTACATAGATTTTAACTATAGAATTTGTTCTACAACCCCATTTGATATGTAAGAAAAGGTTTTAGAGAATTTAATTATCTTTCGATTGATGGTCTGCCCATCATTCTATCTCAATAGGTTCCAAAGTTATGGCATTTTTACTATACCCCTTACATAATAAAAAGTTATTTTTTTTACCAATGATTGGTCAAAATCAACCTCTAATCATTCAATTTTTAAGGGTGATATTTCCATTAAATGGTATGCATTTTAATAACGAATCTTAAGTAAAATAAGCTGAATTTTTCGAATTTAAAATAATATTACGGGGTGTCCATGCAAAGAATATGGTTAAATTGACAATTTTTCACGTATATAGATTTTAACTATAGAATTTGTTCTACAACCCCATTTGATATGTAAGAAAAGGTTTTAGAGAATTTAATTATCTTTCGATTGATGGTCTGCCCATCATTCTATCTCAATAGGTTCCAAAGTTATGGCATTTTTACTATACCCCTTACATAATAAAAAGTTATTTTTTTTTACCAATGATTGGTCAAAATCAACCTCTAATCATTCAATTTTTAAGGGTGATATTTCCATTAAATGGTATGCATTTTAATAATGAATCTTAAGTAAAATAAGCTGAATTTTTCGAATTTAAAATAATATTATGGGGTGTCCATACAAAGAGTATGGTTAAATTGACAATTTTTCACGTACATAGATTTTAACTATAGAATTTGTTCTACAACCCCATTTGATATGTAAGAAAAGGTTTTAGAGAATTTAATTATCTTTCGATTGATGGTCTGCCCATCATTCGATCTCAATAGGTTCCAAAGTTATGGCATTTTTACTATACCCCTTACGTAATAAAAAGTTATTTTTTTTACCAATGATTGGTCAAAATCAACCTCTAATCATTCAATTTTTAAGGGTGATTTTCCATTAAATGGTATGCATTTTAATAATGAATCCTAAGTAAAATAAGCTGAATTTTTCGAATTTAAAATAATATTATGGGGTGTCTATACAAAAAGTATGGTTAAATTGATAATTTTTCACGTACATAGATTTTAACTATAGAATTTGTTCTACAACCCCATTTGATATGTAAGAAAAGGTTTTAGAGAATTTAATTATCTTTCGATTGATGGTCTGCCCATCATTCTATCTTAATAGGTTCCAAAGTTATGGCATTTTTACTATACCCCTTACATAATAAAAAGTTATTTTTTTTTACCAATGATTGGTCAAAATCAACCTCTAATCATTCAATTTTTAAGGGTGATATTTCCATTAAATGGTATGCATTTTAATAACGAATCTTAAGTAAAATAAGCTGAATTTTTCGAATTTAAAATAATATTACGGGGTGTCCATGCAAAGAATATGGTTAAATTGACAATTTTTCACGTATATAGATTTTAACTATAGAATTTGTTCTACAACCCCATTTGATATGTAAGAAAAGGTTTTAGAGAATTTAATTATCTTTCGATTGATGGTCTGCCCATCATTCTATCTCAATAGGTTCCAAAGTTATGGCATTTTTACTATACCCCTTACATAATAAAAAGTTATTTTTTTTTTACCAATGATTGGTCAAAATCAACCTCTAATCATTCAATTTTTAAGGGTGATATTTCCATTAAATGGTATGCATTTTAATAATGAATCTTAAGTAAAATAAGCTGAATTTTTCGAATTTAAAATAATATTACGGGGTGCCCATGCAAAGAATATGGTTAAATTGACAATTTTTCACGTATATAGATTTTAACTATAGAATTTGTTCTACAACCCCATTTGATATGTAAGAAACGGTTTTAGAGAATTTAATTATCTTTCGATTGATGGTCTGCCCACCATTCCATCTCAATAGGTTCCAAAGTTATGGCATTTTTACTATACCCCTTACATAATAAAAAGTTATTTTTTTTACCAATGATTGGTCAAAATCAACCTCTAATCATTCAATTTTTAAGGGTGATATTTCCATTAAATGGTATGCATTTTAATAATGAATCTTAAGTAAAATAAGCTGAATTTTCCGAATTTAAAATAATATTATGGGGTGTCCATACAAAGAGTATGGTTAAATTGACAATTTTTTACGTATATAGATTTTAACTATAGAATTTGTTCTACAACCCCATTTGATATGTAAGAAAAGGTTTTAGAGAATTTAATTATCTTTCGATTGATGTTCTGAACATCATTCTATCTCAACAGGTTTCTAAGTTATGGTATTTTTACTATGCACCTTACATATTTATGACTGTTTTAATTAATATTAATTATTTTTAATTATTTGATTTTACTACTAAAATACACAACTTTTAGTATGTCATGTGATGTATATAGAGATGAAATTATCATCAAAATTATAATTTTTTTTGAATATTAATGATTAAAATAAAAGTATGTTTATTTATTCGAATTATTTAATTTTTCCATGTAATCTATTTTAAAATTTATATATTTACAATAGCAAAATAATGGTGAAAGCCGCGAAAAACTAAATCAAATCCTGATTGTTCATATTTAGCAGAAGAAAAGAACAGATATCTAATATTTGGCAAAAATACATATTTGCGGATTTTAAGTATATGGAAAAACAATGAATTTCCTTAAGGTATATAATTTTATAATTATAATTACATTCACATCAGAGGAAGATAATACACTAAAACTGAATATCAACTATATCCGTATATAGCTATATTAAATAAATGTACAACAAAAAATTCAGTTAACTCATTGCATTTCTTTAACATATGTCCGGTAGGTATAAGAGCACAAGAACAGATATAAAAAGCATCTACATTTCATAATTGATTTAAATAAACTGCTTATAATACGACTAACAAAAACCATTTTCTACCTTACAATTTTAATGCATATGTTATATGAAAGAATTCCTGAATGGTTAAAATTATTTATGATGATTCATTTAAATTATAAACTATAAAGCAGATTTTATTCAAAGAATTTCACGCGTTCAACACCTTTGCAAATGAATTGAATTTAAAAATAAAATCAGTCGTTAACATTTGATAAAAAGAAAAAATGAAACGTTTTTTTTTTATAATTTCCATAAAATATGATTCAATTTTATAATTAAAAATTGGGAAACAAATATCATAACATCATATACCATACATGTTTACCTCTTAATAATATATAATAAAAAAAACATATGTTTGATGTAGGAATGCAATATATAAGTGTATATTGTGCCAACTAAATATATATAGTGTATTGTATAGAGAAATAGATATAAAACTACAACTAGACCAACACTACACAAGATTTTTTATTTCGATTCTATATACCTAAATTATTATTATTATTATTATTATATTCAGTCTTTATTTTGAAATGAAAAAAAGAAGAAGAATATATAATAATAATAATATCAATACCGAATACGTGGATATTTAATTTTTTTGGTTGGCTTTTTGTTTATTTTTTCAATATTTAGTGCAACATTTCTTTTTTTTTTGTTTTTATCTATTATTTAAATATTTTAATTGATTAAATTCTGGTTTGTTTTTTCTTTTTGATTTGTGATATAAAAAAAACACAACACAAAAAATAAATCAATAAAATTAATGCATAAAATACGAGATAAAACAAAACAAAAAATATAATAGAAATAAATTTATTTTGTATTTGTAAAGTCGTCTTTAGTAAGATATAAAGTGAATATTTATTTTTAGTATTTTTATATTTTCTGACGATTCTTTTTTGTTTTTGGTTCAACTACAAATCACTTAAAGATCTATATAAGAAGAGTGTAGTCATTTTTTTTTCTATTATAAATAAACCAGTTTTGTGGATCAATTTTTGTTGATCATATGCGCGGTACAGCAGCATTTTACCAAAACAAACCACATCTAATACAAAAAACTAAAATACAAAATCAACGTCAACAAAACAAATTACTTTTAAAAAAATGTAAGTACAAATATATGCAAATAAATGATTGGTTTATCTTGCGGCTTCGTCAACCTCTATACAAAATTATATCTATATAAATTTAAATGTGAGTTGCTATCTTACAAAAATGCTGTATACATACAATCATTTTTATTATATCAAAAGTGTTTACTATTAAAAGAAACATATATATAATAATACTAAATACAGTGATCTGGACCTTTAAAACAAAAACAGTACACACACGATAAGTAAAATCGCATTGTTATTATTATGTTATTATATGTATTGTATTTGTGTGAGTTTTTGATAATTATTTTTAATAAATTGAAGAAAAAAAAAATAACAAATGCAGGCGTATAAATGTAAAAAGCACCATGTAAAAAACAGAAAAAATAATTTTATACAATCTTCAAAATTTTAGTAAATGTTCCTATATATTTTAAAATTGTTATTAATTTAATTAACACAATTTTAATTATCAAATATCTATATATATACGTTCATATACTTTCACAACATACATTTGCTAATTATTTAAACAATATTTATAATTATAGAAGACTATAGGGTGTTTGAATAAAATTGTAATTGTAAAATAGCCTAGTCGAAGATGATCTTTATATATGCATATGCAATGACAAATGAAGAAATTATTATAAAGACCGTAAAATTGCAAGATATTATAAGTTTATTAATTGAATCAGCTAAAAATTTTAAGCTTTGAATAATATGAATACATTTTAAGTTTGCGTGAATGAAATTCATTACCTTTTACTAATTGTCACAAGAATAATTCGTTGTGAAAAGGTTGAACGGAGATATATTGGTGGTCAGGCATAAAAATCAATCCCATTATACAGAATCCGATTAAATGAAAAGGAAACAACACAATAACTGCGTTAATAACTAATTTGGATAAAGAATCTTATTCTTAATGTTCAATTATATTCCCAAAGAAAATATTTTTACGATTATGATGTTTCAAATAATTTAAAATCTTCAAAGTACGGTAATTTTTATGATGGAAAACGGAAAGCAAAATCCAATCAATACATCACAAAATGCATTGATTTTTAATATTTATTTTTTGATGGAGAAAAAAATGTTAATATATTATGCTATTATTAATTATAAATCTCTACAATTATAGAATAAAATTATTGAACGTCGTTTTCACCAAGGCAAAGAATCAACAGTATTGGAAGAGGATTCTTACTCTGGATCATTATTATCCATATATTCAAAGTATTATAAACCAGATGATAATAAACATTCAAACAGTATTTTAGAACTTACATATAAAGATACTAATATTATTATTCCACCGTCCACAACAAAATCATCATATATTTATAAACTATTAAATTTACATAAAAAAATGACTGATATTTGTGGTAAGAAATATTCAATATCCTCACAAACCATAATTTACACTAATACAATATATTAAATATTCTTTTGATTATTTGTGTTATATAGAAACCATTGACAATAAACCGTCTACTACATTGACAAAATCCTCACAAATAAATGATAAAAGTAAAACGTTATTAAGACAACGAAATTTACAAAAAGCAGCTTTGAATAGTGTTGATCGTAATTCTGAAGGAGAAGATGCAGAAGATGATGATATGATTAATTTTTTCAATAAAGAAAAACGATTATCATCAATTACTGGGTCAACAAATACATCGTTATTATCGATGCCAATAACGGCGACAATAAAAAAAGGTAGTATTAGTCGTGATAATAATAAGGATAATGATGATGGGGATGATTATGATACGGATTCAGATGATGAATTTGATAAAAATGATAAAAAATATAGTTTTATAAATACACATATAATAATAAAATTTTCAAATAATATCAATATAAAAACATTACATTGGATTATTGATAAAATACGAGCGAAAAAGGTGAATGGCGGCGCTCAACTATTGATACGTTCAGAACCAAATACAGAGTTAGTATATTAAGATATATAAACCCTTATTAAATATTCGGTGTTTTCGGTTGAACATTTCGTTTTATTTTTTTTTGCTTTACTACAGTCCAAATAATCAAGGTTTAACATTACACATAACAGCAAAAACAATGAAATTTTTACAATTAGCCGATGAATTGGAAATTATGAAAACGACCAAAAGTGGAATAATGAAAAATTTTAATATGTTATGTTTGGATGATTTTCTAATAAATGATCAAATGGACATTGATACAATTTTAAATGATGCCGATCGTCAATTTATCATAAAATATGCATTAGATAATATTAAGGCTAATGAAAATGAACGGCATATATTTGGTATGGAACAAATACCATTGTATCATGGTCAATCGATATTGGAGGCATGCCATGAGCATGGTATTATTGAATCAATTTATTCATTACAAGATAATGTATGATGCCTCGTTAACGATTTCTTTTTTGGGTTATGAATTTGATAAATACTAATTTATATATATATTTTGGTATACATTATTATAGGATTATTTAAAAAAATTAGGTCCAAATTGGTATAAAAAATGGTTTAGCAGACAACCAATTGATTGTATACGTGAATATTTTGGTGAAACGATAGCAATGTATTTTTGTTTTGTTGGTTAGTTGGTTTTTTTTTCATAATTGTTCATTTAATTGGATTTAATAGAAATGATAATTAGAAATAATTAATTGATATGTAAGAGAAGGTTTTAGAAAACGTCTCTTACATATCAAATTCACTGAAGATAATGAATAAATTGTTATTATAATAAGTTAAAAAAAAATCCTTAAATTGATTATCTATTTATTTATTTTTTTTGCTTGATATTTCTTTACAGAATATTATACATTTGCAACAATTGTTCCAGCAATCTTAGGGGTATTACAGTATTTTTTAGCTCGAAGTGCTGTACCATTTTTTTGTATATTTTATGTGATATGGATGACAGTAAATATTCATTCAATTTTTGTATATTTTTATATAAGTTTTGAAAATAATTTTAATTATTATTTATGTCTATTTAATTTGTGTTTATATACTTTTATTTCATATGCAATATGGATGGATGTGTGTTATATATATAGATATTTTTAATTGTATGGAAACGTAAATGTTCAGTTTTGGCCTATCGATGGGGTACAATAACAATGACCAATTTGGATACACCACGGGCGGGATTTTATGGTAAAATTGATAAGGATCCAATAACGGGAAAATTACAACCACAATATCCAATATGGAAAACGTATACAGCAATGTATTGTGTATCTTTGCCAGTAATACTCGTTTGTATGTTACCGGCCGCCTTTATGGCTGTATCACAATTTTGGCTTGAAGATCAAATAAAACAAATGATTGAACCCGATTCATTAATCAATTGGATACCATCAATCATTGAATCATTATGTGTTGCATTATTTTCCGGTAAATATGATTCACTTGCTCAATGGTTAACAAACAGAGAAAATCATCGGACACAAGCACAATACGATCGACATAGGTATATATGCATATAATTTAGGTTTTAATTTCAAATAGATAATTCACTATATATTGTTATATATTTCTTTATAAAGGGTTGTTAAATTGATAGCATTGGAATTTGTAAACAATTTTCTATCACTATTTTATATTGCATTTTGGATAGGCGATATAAATCTATTAAGATCACAGCTTTTAACACAATTAATTGTATTTCAGGTAAAGTATAGTTTTTTTACTATATATTTTATATGTTGCCTGCCTGCGGCAAATGAAAGTTTAAGAGTTGAGTATGTGAAAATTTTGACCACCAAATACAGTATATAATTATATTAGAAAATTATTCAATACGGAATTTCTTCGATTTATCGGCTTGATTGGGAGTATTTGGATAGATTCTATTTGAATTATTATTATCCTATATTCTTAAGCTTATATCATCAGTTTAATAAATAATACATTCATTTTATATTTTTATTATAGATTGTACAAAAATTACAAGGAACACTTTTACCTTTGGTGATGCCAAAATTAATTGTTTTAAAAGATTCAGTTTTAGGTAATTGGTATCATGTAAGTTTATTATCATATGATAGAGATATATTTTATGATATTATTCGAACGTGAGAAATAATGATAATTATAAAAAATTAAATCTACAGTCCGATTCAAAGGCTTTTGATGAATTGAATGTTGTCGAATTAATGGATGATGATCCTCGAATTGAACAGAATAAACATGAAAGTACATTATTAGAATATAATAGTACATATGAAGATTATTTAGAGATGTACATACAATTTGGTTATGTTGTACTATTTGCATCGGTTGCCCCATTTGCAGCCATTTGTAGTTTATTAAATAATATTATTGAATTACGATTGGATGCCTATAAATTATGTAAAATATATCGTAGACCATTTGCAAAACGAGCTAAGAATACCGGTGCTTGGCTATTGGCCTTCGAAACCCTATTGGTTATGTCAATCATAACAAACTGTGGTCTATTATATTTGCAACCCGAAATAAGGTAAGATAAAAAAAAACGAATGATTATGAAAGTAAACAAAAATTAATAACTAAAATCGATATGTTTAACCACATAATAAATCATTTAGATCTTTTATACCGGAAAATACATCACAAATAGATATTTTAATAGTATTTGTAATTGTTGAACATATTATATTGGCCATTGCATGGTCATTAAATTCAGCAATACCGGAACGTCCGTGGTGGGTACGTGTGGCATTGGCCAAATCCGATTATGAATCAAGACAAGCCGTTAAAAGAGAGGTGAAAAAGCAAAGAAATTGATTTGAAAGAAAACCTATCATGGTCGATTGATTTACAATGTTAATAATCCGTTTTTTTACTTGTTGGTTTTTTCATAAATTATATCATTTTGGTTTTAATCTAAATTTTTATTTATTTTTTTTTTCATGGAAGGAATGCATTTTGTATCTAATATATTTAAGAGGTTTTTTTTTAAATTTTTTATGGTTTTTGCTTTACTAAAAGTGCTTAGAATTAATTTAAATATTTATTTATTCTTCTATAAATACTATATGCGATGAAAATGTTAATATATAGGTAGACAACGAATAGGGATTCAGATTTTCCTCAAATTATTAACTCAAATTAAATTTTTATATGGTAAATATAGAGAGTAATTATTCAATAATAAAATTAAATGGATTAGATCTTAACAAGAGAAGTGATTAGCAGTAGATTAATTACAATTTTGTATAAAATATTCCATTCATCAAACACTCCGATTGATTCTTTGGAGTAATTTTATTTTTTTTCAAAAATCAATACAAAATCACTTATGAGAATACCAATTAAATTCAACAAACACTGATGACAAAAATGTAAATTAGGAAGAGTTCTCAGCGGGCATATATTTTTTGTGCTTTTAATCTTAAAGTCCATGTTATTATTTTGTTGGAAATTGTTTAGTATATTTTTGTAAATTTGGAAATTGTATATAGTCAACGATATTTATTTCATAGAGTTATGCATGCATGTGAATTATTAAACATATATATATATAAATATATTCCTAATTTTAATGGATTTAATTTGAAAACATATATTTTTGTGGCAATTATATTTTTATAAAGTTGTTTTTACATTTATAAAGTTGTTATATATTATTATTATTACAATTATAGAACACTCAACGTACTAGAAATATTTTATTTCGAAGATTTTACAGTCTTCATGGAAAATCAAAGTATTTATAAACAAGTTATTAAAAACAAATATTAGTTAGTTTTATATGAATATAGTCAAAAGACGAAGTGTGTGCCTAAGATTTTTATTTATTATTCATAAATATATATTTACAAATGATGATGATGATGCGATCTGTTTCTATATAGATTTTTAAATTTTATAAAAATTGTTATTATACATTTAATAAATATAATTAATATAAATTATTATTTGTTGGCTTTATTATGGTTTTTATTTTTAATACCCATCTATAAATATAATTTACAATATCTGATACGTATGCGATTTTCTGAGTAACGATTCAAGGTAAAGTGATATGAAAATATATTATTAATATTTCTAAAAGATTGACTCATTGTGCGGATTATTGAAGAGTTATATATGGCCGCAGTTAAAACTTTGATTAAAATTTTCCAATATAATCATCTATGGGAAATGAGGGTGTAAATAAAAATTTAAAGAACTTTAAAAATTGATAGTTATATGATTGACCTCGATTGAATTGCAATTTTACAGAGATACAATTAAATGGATATTGAAATAGTGGTGAATTTCGACGACAATGGAAAGTGGACGATACAAAATTTATGGCTGAACTCTGTGAATAAAATCCAAGACGGCCCGTTGAAATACTGTCGTAATATTTGAATTTAATATCTCCATTATACAAAAGTAATACAAAATCATTCACTCTTTTAATAAACTAATACGTTTTATATTCTAAATATAATATCAATTTATAATATAACACAATTAGGATTAATAAATAATATCACTAAATAGAAATGTAAAAAAAAAAAAAATGACTCTACATTCATGTGTTTATTTTATTTTTTTGTAATTTAAATTAAACTCCCATTACTCCTTGAATCCATGGCACAAATGGGCCAACGTTAGTGTATATACCAGGTGCACCAGGAGTGCCGCATGGGGTAGATGTAACAATGCCAATAATTGTAGCACTACCACCAAAGTGTTGTGTAAGCGATGATCCTGTATCTAACTCACATGCAGATATACCGCCGGTAATTGGCCCACTACAGAAAGTCATTGGAGGAACGTATGCAAATTGTTCACATACACCTGGTGGTAAAACAGCAACACGATTCATTTTCAACGTACCAAGTGATTGTAAAAGTAAACCCTCATCAGAACCACCCCAACCAATGAGTGTTGCAATACCAATTGGTATACCAAGTTGTGGTGGTAATAAGATCGGTTGAATACTTGGTGATAAAAATAATTGTCTTTCCAAACGTAACTACAAATAATGAATATAATGAATATGATATTTACGGTTAAACTTTTCTCATTTGTCATATTTTTTTTTCTTTCTAACTTACAAGAGCAATATCATTTACACCAAAGCCGGTAGCATTATCATGAGAGAATGAGGCCAAAACAGTGACTCGTTGCGATTGCGGAGGACTTGGGCTAGCCAAATTCAATTGACCACAAATGACATCAATTCGGCCGATATTCGGTGTGCTGCTTAAACAATAACTGGACGTTAATAACCATAATTCATTTAAAATTGATGCACTACAAACGTGTTGTGAACGTCCTGCAAGTACCCATTGTACGGAACAAATATGTGGAAATTCACCGTCAAATGCATTGACACCACCATAAACATGAGGTGTTATTGGTTGTAAACGATTAGTATCATCGTTAACGACTATATGCACACACAATGTTAGAAATAAGTATAAGTATTTTAACAGAAAAAAAATGTAGATATATAATAATGTGAAAATTATTTACTTGATTGGTCAGCAAAAGTGAGGACAATAGCTGATGATATGAGTAGAATTAATGCAATTGAATTTAACACTTTCATGTTTATTCCTTTTTTTTTCTTCTTTAATACACTATTTAATTTAATATCACTTTTCGTTGAATGGTGGTCGCGGCTATGCGTGCACTTTTGTTGATTTATTTAAATCAATTTAAATGTAAGAATGAATTGAATTTAAAACAAAAATATTTATATATACGACTTTTGTTTTGTTTTTTTTTAAGAAAGGATAAAAAATACTAAGTATCTTATCAGTAGATATATATTTATAGTGAAATGTATATGTGTGATATGAAATCTCATGGATTCAATTTTGATTTAGTTCCTCAACACCACATAAATACGATAAATTATTATATATAATTTAGGTTTTTCTATATATATACTATAAAAGCTTTATGAATCACACACAAAATTGTATTCACCTATATATATTTATTTAAAAAATATATACTCAATCATATATCTACTAAATATATATCGGCATTGACGGTTCAAAAAAAAAAATATACAATATAATTATTTAATAATAATGAAAACGCAATTATTATTAAATTTAATTGAAACATTACTAATTATGATTTTGTATTTCAATTACTTATAACAGTGCGAATATTTTTTTTATATATTTTATTTCTTATAAATATCAAATAGATAAAAAATATCTTTGTGATTTTAAAAAGAAGTGTTAATTTTTAGTCAAAACGCCAATGGCAATAAGAAAAATATCAATTTATAATATGCATAATAAAAAAAAATCATTTTTTATAACATATAATTTATAGAAGAAGATTACAATTGAATTTTTATTTATCGTCTATGATAAGATTTTGATTTTGGTATTTGTATATATATTTGTTATTATGTCAAAGTTGTATTTTATTTCAAATAATATTATTGATATTATATTCTTATAAAACAACTATGTCTAATAAAACGCATAGATGTTTTTTAACTACGAGAAGAAGAAAAAAAAAGGATGCTGTCTATTGTTATATTTTTATTTCTCTTATCACAGATTAATTTAAAGAATCAAATTATACAAATAATTTCAATTAAATGAGATATATATCGAACTTTGTATAATTTAATAATAAAGTTAATTTGTTTTCTAAGTACACGGATAATTGAAAAATCATCATCCAATCATAATACAAAAAATAGCAAAAAATCAAATTCCACATTAATATAATAATTACAATTATCAAATAATAAAAAATTTGCAAAATAAAAGCCGTAATAAAAGCCGATATTCCTGATACAAAGTACAAATTCTAAATGTAATAATTATAATAAATTTCAAACGTAATAAATATTTACGTAATTTTTATAGGTAAAATTATATAATAATTAATTCAAAAAACAAAAAAAAAAAAGAGTTGAATGCATTTTTTTTTCTTCAATTTATTTCTATAGAATAATTTTATTAATATTTGTAAGTGATTTTTCATTTTATTATATGATTATTTTATGATGGGGGCATAACAAAAGGATTATTGATAGTATTATATAAAAATGTATATATTAGAAAATAATAATAATAATAATAAAAAAATATAATATACTTGAACACTTATTTATCTTTTAATGTTTGTTTATTAAAAATTGTTTACGTCAAATTTTATATTGTCAAAGATTAAAGTCGAGAAGAGAAAAAAAATAATAATAAATACGATATACGATAAGATAAATTATTATTAATAGAATATTTCCTGTAAATGGAACAGCAAAAAGAAAAAAAAAAACAAAATGTAGATATAATCATCTAAAAATTATTTAAGTTTTTTATTTTAAGTTTTCTGAGGTGTGAATTTTATAATATTTTTAATTTTATTATCATAATATGCGGTAAATTCGTTATATAATTTTTCAGAAAAGTTGTAAACCTTATTATAAAATACCAGATATTATAAAATCAAAATGTTTTCCTTGAAATTTTGGGAGAAATTGGACATGACACAGAAATGGAGCCGAAAATATCCTTATGCATATTGTAGATAGAAAGACCATATTTAAAACTACTGTTTTATGATAGATAGCCCATCAAAGTTTACATTCATCATACAAAAAATTAATACAAAATGCAGAAAAGAAAATTTATATTGTATAAGTTTACTACATATATGTATAAGTGTCTTGGAAAATCCAATGAAGAAATTGTTCCATTTATGGCAATTTAACAGAGTTGGTAATTTCGAAATATAACTTTATTTATAAATCTCACCTCAAATAATTGTCCAGTTCGGTCAATTTAATTTTACAATAAAAAATTTCTATTATTGCAAAACAAAAATCAAAATAATCAGAGAAATTGTTCAACATTATAATATAAATTGATTGATTATTATATGAAAGACGGAAAACAAATCGATAAATAAGTTAATAAATTTGTTATAGTATGATACAAATCAAATTGTTTTATTTTGCATTTTTGATACAATTTTAAATGAATAAATTAATTTACCTAAATGTACCTTTTAAAAAGTTAACGTTACGATAGATTTGATTGAGAAATGTCGGTAATTAATTCATAAAAAAAAACAAAACATATAATTAAATTAATAAATAATTTTTTCGCCTAATGTTATTATTATCATTTGCAAAATATTGAAATTTTAATATTGATTTCAACAAAGAAAAAAAAACAATTGTGATATTTAAAAATATAATATATATTATACTGTTAGTTTCAAAATTGTGCGTACACATTAGGTTTTATGATGTAGTCAATGAATTATACATATTATAGTGATGGAACTCCGTTTTGTCTTGAGGATGTATGGATACAAAAATCAACGACTATTAAAAATTTCGATTATTAAGTTATTAAATAGAAGAACTTTAAAAATAATATAAAATTGTTATTGGTATATTATATTTTGAATATAATGAATAATGATCTTAACATTTACCTTATTTATTGTTAGTACAGCACATTTACTCATTTAGTGTTATAAAAAGTTTCAATGTTCCGCTGCTAGAACATTTATTTGAATAGTATAAAAGATTGTGTCTAGTCTTATTGAGCATTTATGATGAAGATTGGAAAGGAATAAATTAATCAAACAAAACTTACAGAACTTAATTTTTACAGGGTTTTTCCATTTAAATTCATTTCTATTTGCTATTTCTATTATCTTCTTAAATATATACAATCAGTTAATCAAATACAAAAAAATAAAATGATTACAAAACATGACCAGTCCGATGGTTAATACCCCCGTATTTAAAAGAATGTTTTTTTTTTCTACTGTTTATCATATAAAAAATTAAGTTTAAATATATGATCATCAGATTTTACGTATACGAAAGCACAAAAAAAAAAAATCGGCAGGCAACAATTAATGTTAAATTAAAGTGTAATAAATTATTTATAATATTATGGGTATTGATATTCAAGATAACAATAATTTGATTATTGTTTGTTTGTTTGTTTGTTAGATTGTAAAATCAACCAAGACATCGTCGCACTATAAATGTTATAGAACTTTAATATAAATAGAGCAGAAGAAGTTTGGTGTTGTCTATAGTAAAACGTTTTGTAATATATACGAAGTGTTATATAAAGAAAAAAAAATATGAAAGGTTTATTTGTTGTTTTATTGTGCGTGATTGCATTGGCAAGTGCAAGCCCAACTGCCCATCAAAAACGTGATGCATTCGGACGGCTATTAGGTTTTCCAAGTGGACGTGTTGTTGGCGGTCACAATGCAACACCACCGGTACCATTTATTGTATCATTGGTATGGCGTGTCATTTCCGGAACACATTTATGCGGTGGTGCTATCATTTCAAATGAATGGGTTTTAACAGCCGCTCATTGTATTCGTGGTGTACCGGGTATTGGTTTCTTTGAAGCCCGTGCTGGCCGTTTCAATATTGGTTTGGCCACTGAACCAACCGAACAAGTACGTACCGCCGATCATAACTACGAACATCCATTGTATGTTGGTGATGTAGCACCATTCGATATTGCACTTATCCATTTCCCAGTTCCATTCGTTTATGGAGCTGCTGTAAGTGCCGCCAGTTTACCAGTATTCGGAAGCATTCCAAGTGGTCAAGTTGATTTATTTGGATGGGGAAGCACATCAACCACACAAGTACCATCAATGCCCGACATTTTACAAACCGTTAACAAACCAATTATTTCAATGGCCGCTTGTGAAGCTGCATTCGGTGGTCCCGGTGCATCACCATTACACTCAACAAATCTTTGCACAGGTCCATTAACCGGTGGTGTTAGTGCATGCAGTGGTGATTCCGGTGGTCCACTTATGCAAGGAAATACCGTTGTTG
The DNA here is from genome assembly GCA_958336335.1 of Dilophus febrilis. Lineage (NCBI taxonomy): Eukaryota > Metazoa > Arthropoda > Insecta > Diptera > Bibionidae > Dilophus > Dilophus febrilis. The sequence continues at coordinate 4,866,938 of OY284471.1, read as the reverse complement.
GTATTGTCTCATGGGGGGTCATTCCATGTGGTACAGTTGGTGCACCATCAGTTTATGTACGTGTATCGGCATTCAACGATTGGATCGCCGAAATTATCGCACAACATGTATAAATGATTTGAATGTTTAAACAAACACAAAAATACTGATAAAATTACGTATAGTAAAAAAAAAAATTAATAAATAATTTTATATAACATTTCAATCCTTTGTTTTATTTTCTATTTATTTTCCTCAATTTTTCCTTTTCATATTATATATTAGTGAGATTATATTATTATGGTTAAGTTTCGTTGAAATGAAAAAGAGTTCATTATGGAGTCATATAGAATTGACATAGAATTCTGTATAGTTTTACTTATATGAGTGATATTATAAGTATAAAATATTTTATTTGTTGTATTTGGGAAATTTCTTATATATTATTATTTTGGGGTGACTACGGATAGAACTCTAATTGGGTGATAATAATGGTTGTGATTATATCTACTATGCATTTGCTATTTTTTAACAAAGAATTGATTTAAATAAATAATGAACATTTTGATAGGTTTGTCAAGTTATCTAAAAGTTTTAATCACACGCATTCGGATAACAAATTCAATTACACAACATACGAGCGAAAGAAAATATTTATACCATATAAAAACGTCGATTTCAAACCAAGTACATATTTATATACATTGCAAATTATTTGACAAACAAAAACAAATTAAGAAAAGAATCTTTTTCAATTAATATCAACATTTATTAAAGGATCATATTTTGTATTATCCATGTGTGAAATAAAGAAATTTGTGTGAATGCAGCTGGATATTTACCATTACAATCAGCCATAAAATTAGATGCAATACCAATCTATAATATGAATATGAAAATCCAATGAGTATATATACAATTAATTTGTAAAATAAAACAGAATTTGATGATCCTATATATAAATCATTTTGACTTTACCAAAATTGGTACACCAGATGTAATAAACATTCCAGTGCCATTATCACCCGTACACACACCCGATTGTTCCTCATAATTGATGGCACAAAAGTGTGTATTCGTTATGGGAAACGTTGAATTTATTAATTGCATACAATGGTTTCGATCGATAACCGATTTCATTGTACTTTGTAATATATAATTGGGAAAACCTTGATCGGGTTGAGTATATCCGAAACCGGCAACTGTACCCATTTGACCGATCACCGGTGAATTTAATTGAAATTGTAAACGTAATGGACCAGCATAGACATTTTCATTCCATGTGATATCCGATGGAATTGATAATATTGCTATATCATTTTCACGTGTCACTGAATTGTATCCCTCGTGTATCAAAACCATTTCGGCCATAATTGTTTGCAATTGAAATAAATTTACACTACCATAACCAATTTGAATACTATTATAATTTTCCACTAAATGACCAGTTGTTAAAATACTATGCGATGATATTATAACACCACATCCATATTGTATCACTTCGGGTACATTGATACGAAATACAAGTATTTGTGCAACATGGGCTAATGCAATCGAATCTATACCATTATTAATACGTTCCGACGATGAAGTCTATTGAAATTTTTGTAACATTACATCTCATTAAATATAATTAAACAATAAAAAAAAAGTGAACCAAATAAATTAATGAATAACTCACATCAATTCTATAAAATAGAAAAATTAAAATGAATAAATATTTCATTTCGTTATAAAGTATAATTCTCGTAGAATGTTCAGACTTATATAAATATAATGAAAATATAATATTATAAAGAAAAAGAAAATTGGTTTACCGATAAGATTATAATTCTTATCGATTTTTCTGTCTATATATATATAATATATATAATACATTTGAATACGTAATATAAAGTTTAAAGTATACAGATATACTGATAATTTATTTGAATTTTCCGAAAAATACAAAGAAATTTGTAAAACATAAAGTTAAATATAAAGAAAATATGAAAAACCTTATAAATATAGAGTTTTTTTTCAATTGATATAATATAAGGTTCAACAAAAAGCAAACAAAATCAAAAAAATAAGCTTTCATTGAATTGATGAACGTGAATTCTGTTCATTTTTTTGTATATCTTAAATGAAAAGTTTTGCATTTATTAAATGAAAATTCTGAATGTTAGAGATATGGAGTTAATGTATTTATTCGCACGTAACATAAAATCAGGATAAATGAAATTATTAGTTATAGATTTAATATATATTGTGATGGGATTATTACTGAATTTCTTAAGATACAAAGAAAAATTCGATGATTGCTTGCAATTATTGCTTTTTTAGAGTATACAACAATTTAAAATTGTATAAATATTTATTTTTTATGGGAAATTAATTAATTCATTCCAAAGTTAAAGGAACAATGAAAAGATTGGATTGAAAGAATTTAACATCAACGCATTTACTTTAAAAAAAATACTCACAAGAATGACATCGTTATCATAATCAAAAAAATTAGTCAATATATAAACGTAAATAGAAACCAAACAATACAAATTAAGTCATCACACATTTGCTAATTTTAAATTTGAGATTATATTATAGAAAACGAGATGATATTTAAAATAAATAAATCTAAATACTATATTAACACGATGAAAAGCAAAAAATAAAATTAAGAAATAATTAAACAGAGAAAAACGTGATCTATATGATAATAACAATATATTTTGTTAGTAAAATATGTATATTGTATATATAACAATTGAAATTATTAATAAAAATATGTTTATTAAAATGCCACTGTTATACAAAAAATGTGCGGTAATCTTATTTAATATTTGTTTAATTTTGTAATTATAAATGATATTCATCAGATGGGAAAGAAATATACATTTATTTATGATTGGGAAATAATTTGTTTGGGCGCTTTGCTGACCTTCTTGGAACCTTCTGTTGTTGGTTAAATATTTAATTTATTATTTATAAAAGTATTTCGAACGTTTAACAGAGATTTATTGGTTGGTCAATATATGTAACAATTACGTTGATTTTCTTAAATCAATATACAATAAAATTCGAATTTTTCCATAAATAAGTTTACAGCAAGCATAAAATATATATATTTGTCTTATGTATAGTGAATTATAATATAAATGTTTGTTTAAATTCTTATTTGTTTTATCAGTTATCAGCAATATGAATATAACAAACACATGAATTTATATATCATTATAATTAATATATTTTATTTTATATTATTATTAAATCTTTTGATAATCTGCTGACAGCCAAATTTAAGTACATTTACCAAGTTTTAACAAAACCGAAATCTTTATTATTATTATCGAAACTTGAAATATTTTATTTATTTATTTATTTTTTCTTTCAATATATACTTTATATATGAAACATCTGAGCTATTTTGCGATGATTCGATGTTGTCTATTTATTATAAAACATGATAATAAATAAATATTTCAATGAAGAATTTCAATTTTTATAATAAACATCAGAGTTTATATTATATATAAATGAAAAATTATATTGTTGACCAAACGATGCTAGTTTCAATTGGTTATAAAAGGAATGATTTGCTTCCATCTGTATAAATTATATTAAAAACAAATGTTTTAATATGCATATATATATATATATATATAATATGCATATATATATATTTAAATATATATATATATAGGGTACAGAACAGACAGCTAGATTACAATATTTATTATTTAAAATGTTAAGATTTTAAAACGCTTGATTTTCTTATCAATATAAATACATGATTATAATATTGCAATAAGTGTTATAATATTTATTTTTATAGAGAAGAAATATTTAAAAAAAAAAAAGAAAATAAATCATGGTAATTATTTTTTTAATTCATTTTTTAGTATACGTGGATTTTAAGGATAAACATTAAAAATTATTATGAATATATAAATAAAATATGTACTTACACATTCAATCTGGTCAATTTTAAACAAATCATTTAAGTAAACGAAAATATAAGTCCTAACAAGAAAGAATGTAATGTATTACTAATTGAAATCGTATAATTGTTGAATTTATTGTTTATTTTGATTGCGTTTATGCAATTTACCTAAAAACTCTATTCAAGAGAGATTTATGGAGAAAGATTGGTATAAAAAAAAATATATTAAAAGAATTTTTCAAAATATCTCAAATAGTATAAGATCATGTATCTTTATTTAATAGACTTACAAAGTATATTACATATGCCAATTAAATGTTTTTGATACAATTTAGGTAGAGTTCTAGTATTCATTATCGGTTGATTATCGATTGTCGATGGCCAGGACACATAAATTGTGTTAATTTTATATGAAAACGCATGATAAAATTCTATATAGATTAAGAGGAGTTGTGGCAGTATTACATTTTATTTGTATAAAAATGTACATACATTTTTTATTACATTTTTACAGAACATTTTTAATGACAATCCGTTTAAGTATCTACCTACATATATGTATATATCTTAAGTATATATCTATTTGTTCCATATTAAATTTAATTATAATACTATTATTATATGTTATGCGTTATGATGCTTGATGTTATTCAAACAAATATAAAACAATGATGAATAACTCAAATATATATAAAGTTATATATTTACATTAATTTTATGCATTTCTTAATATATAGGTTTGTTTTTATGTTTTGTAAATTATTAATCAGATTTAAATCAAGAATTTCTGGTTTAAAAATACAAAGTAAAAAAAAAGTGTCTAAATGTGATTTTTTTTTTGTTTAAATTTAAATCTATATAAGGTTTTGAACCTTTTGAAATCTATATGTATATATCGTATATAATTATGATAAGTATATAAGTAACTAGATATTTTTGAACTTGATCACCAAAATTGTATAAAAAAAGTCATTTTATTATCATAAATAATTTACGCTTGGGTGTATATCTTCTTCTTTTTTTTTTATTTAATATAATATAAGGGTTATTTATCTATTTTTTTCCATATATTCTTATTACATCTTTATAATTATGTTGTTTTTTTTTCGGTTTATTTAAATATATATATATATTATTATATGCTTATGAGTTAAGTAAAAACCAAATAAGATTTTTCTTTTGATTATATTCATACATGGTAAATAAAAAAAAAATATATGTATATATAAATGTATAATAATAATAATAATAATAAGATGTTGATTTTCTGGTTACAACTGAAAAATAGTAGATAGAAAGAAACCTTGATTTTTACTTATATTATATATTATTATTATGATTATATATATATATATATAATATATATATATATTAAATAAAAAAAAATCAGTATAAGAAATTTCAGTATCTTCAAATGAAATTAACAAGTTTAGTGTAAAACATTGATTATATTATTATTAATTTTGGTGGATGGTGGTTTTTGTTGATGATAATAATACAAAATAAAATAGAATAAAAATAATATAATAATATTAAAACTATATATATTTAGTGTATAAACACATTCAATTGATCGATCGGTTATACTAAATATATATATATATATATATATATAAATAAATATTGTAGAATATAAAAGTGGATTATTATATGCATATATATGTATAGCAATATAGAAAGTAACATTCTAATATAGTGTGATATAATATTAATAATATTAAAGACCATTCTATAAAGAAAAGTCGTGAGTGATGTTTCGATAAATCTATATATTCTTTTTAATAAATTTAAAGTTTAATTTTCCGAAATCCTAATATATTCATATTAAATAATTTGGAATTAAATGGTGTAATTTATAACATTATTTTATTTATTATTATTTATTATTTTTTTTTCTTTCGTTTGTTTTTGTTGAAAGTAAAATTATTATTAAAGTACAAATTATATTTTTAATTTTATTTAATTTGGGTTATTGTTTTTTGTGTTGTATTACTTGTCACCAATTTTTTTCTTTGTTAATATTGCCAAATAATCATCAAAAATATTTACAAATGATTCAATTAAATTTCATTATAATTTATATTTTATTTATATCATCATCAGTAATTCTATCAGGTAAGATATAGTTTTTTTTTAATTAAAATTTGATAGATTATTTAGAGAAAAAAAAAGTGAAAATAAAATAAACTATAGATAGCGAAATATTAAAAAAAAAAAAAGAAGAAAATAACCGAATGCAAATTTTACAATAACTTTTTTTATTGTATATGGACAATTTAGAAATTCAACAATTGTGTATTTTGAATCGATATAGAAATAAGATTGTATATAAATGAACAAAATAATGATAATGATATGATAATAATAATAATAACAACAAATTTTATATAATGTGACAAATACTAGAATATATTTTGCTTTAAAAATATTCTCAGTTATGTTATGTATTTATATACAATATATAGAGTTCAGCAGATGATATACGTTTTTGTTATCAATCAAAATATATATATGTATAATTATAATAAAATAATGCACTTTACTCTTTATCTCATATTATTATATATACGAATATATATATATATATATATAGGAATATAAAAACAGGGTATGTCAAAATGAATGATGAATGGGATTTGTTAAAATAATTACCAAATTTTGTATTATCAATTATAAATGCGAATCATGCAAAAAAAACTACTGATATCCTGACTCACAAACAGAAACAATCAGAAATCATGTAAATTTTATAAATAAAAAGAACGATTACGCATTAATTTGGCAAAACTTATTATTGCTGTTAGGAAAAATGTTCTTCTGACTGCGGGTTCTTTATTAATACATTAATTTTATATATCGACTGTTAATTCGAAACATATTTATCACGACTCAATTCGTTTTCTTTTATTAGATTAAAATAATAATCTATATGATCTAATAAGGTATATGCAATGATTATCAGTCGTATTGAAATATATTAGATATCGATCGAACTTCATATGCAAATTAATATACAAGAGTCATTTAAAATGATTGGATTGGCATAACCGATACATTGAAAAGAATTATATTATACAGCTTTCTATATAATCTTTCCCATCAGGGATGATCAACAAAAATCAATATATTAATCTATAAAGCAATTTATCTCATCGTATTTCCACACATATAAGGAATAAATTAAATTTTTATTGAATACTTTTATTTATAATCTCATTGATATTTCATGAAAAATTGTGATAAAGGTATAAAAAAATATAATAAAGAATTTTGTTTATCATTCAAAAACGTTAAAATAAATTACATTTTATATATAATTTAATTATAGTATAGATAGCAAATGTTTAAATACGTTAATATTATTTAAATTTTTCAAGACAGATTCGACATATATATTTATATAGGTGTCAATTGAAATTTAAATTAACTTAATATTTAAAAAAGTATTTAAATTTTTAAATCTATACATATATATGTACTATTGTAAGAATAAATTCAATGATAATTAAATATTTACAAATATATGGTATATACTGTATTTGTTTAATAATTTATTTACGAAAAATTGTATTATTATAATAAATATATGATTTATAAATGATGTTAATCTATATATACGATGGATGAATAAAAAGAAACGAAGAAAAAAAATGTGTATAAGTGAATGTCAAATACAGTAAAATTTGTATTTTATCTGGCTATTAAACTTTATATTTGTTACTGTCAATTTTTATCGATTTCTGTATATGGTATATATATAAAAAAAATGAAATATTCAAAGGTATAATATGATAATAATTGAATTGTTTACTTTGGATATATTTGGAATATTTTAATATACCTATATATATATATATAAATAAACAACAAGTTATCGTAATGGTATGATTTATTCAAATTTGTTACTCTATTTATTATTCATAAACCTATCATATAAATTTTGGTGATGATAATAATATCAAATTAAGAATTTAAGGATATACTGGATATTTAAAAATTGGCTATAAAGACCATTTAACATTTCCGAATAGAACCTAAACATTTTGCGGTAATAATTCAATAGATTCTAAAGTTTTATTTTTTACATTTATAGGTTTTTATAGTAGTACGCACGCAAGCATTTGATTGATCCAAATTAGTTAAAAAACATTTCAAGATAAATAAAAAATTACAATTAATGATAATTTTTTTTATGTTATGAGGTCTATTTTAATTTTCGGTAATGTTTATATTGATTTTAGAATTGAAATTAATAAATATTTATGTATATGATCTTCTATACTATCGAATAATATTTTATTCTTATAAATCGTTAAAATCTATTAATGATTTATATTCATCCCTATCTATTAACTATGGTTAAGTTTTTTTTATATATTTTCTGATATATGATCTGATACTTTGTTAGCAAAGATTCAATTTATGAAAGCAGAACTTTTTAGTATATAAAAAAAGATATTATCTAAAACTAAATTAACTATATATCAAATTCCCATATTTATTAGATATTTATTATTAACTATTGCGTATATAAAACGTTTTAATTATCGATTAACATATTAACACTTAATTGATATATCAGTTCAGAGTATATACTATATAAACATTAATGTATAGAATAAAATAAAAGGGATTCACAATTCAATATTGTAAATATTTATCGTTGTATATATACTGAAGATTGTCAAATAAATGACGGATTGTAGATATAAAATAATAGGAAATTACCATCATTATATAGCCATCATAAAATAATGCATATTTGATTATTTATTGTATATAATAATATCACAATATTGTTCTTATATAGAAAATAAATTCAATGAAAAATATATTCAGTCCGCCAATGAAGATTCCCTATGGGGAGATTTTCATTATATATTATTGATATTATATACAGTCTAAAAGTTGATTAGATTTTAATTTATATATATACTCATTAATATATTTGCACATATCTTTTGATTAATTTAATATTGATTTATATTTAAAATTATACAAATTTTTATTAATAGACACACAACACACAGTATGATGTGATAATATATAAATACATTATGTAGATTCAATCAAGTAAATTAAATAAAGGGTGAAAGAGGTTTTAAATATAGATTCTCTAAGGCGGTAATTTCCTATAATAAATATTTTTGCTAATCTGTGCTATTTATGCTAACAGTAAACACTGATCAATTAATTATCACAAAACTATATTGTTAAGATGTTAAAATAATATATAAGAATTGAGTCTAAACAATTAGAATTTTAACACAAAACAAATTTTCATAAATAATTATGAAAATCTGAATCAGTAACAAAATTATAATTCATAGTCACACAAAACTATAAAACACCCTTTACAAATACAAACACACACTCACAGGATATTATCTAGCATTTCATTTCATATCACCACCATAGGGGGGACATTACACAACTGTAATATGAAAAAGAAAAAAAAAATATAAATATAAAATCAATTTTTATGATCGGAGAACGTAATCAATAAAAAAAAAATAAACAAAGTGTATATTTATAAATAATATATGTATATAACACATAGAGGTATATATAAAAGATAAATAAATAAATCGAAATAAATCGAAATAAAATCATGTAATAAACCAAAATTATTATATTTTTACCTTATTATCTCACGACTGAGCGGCGGTGGGTGAGTTCCTTATAATTGATATATATATATATATATATATAATATAAAAGTAATTAAATAGAAATTGGTATTTGATATACGTATTTATTTATGTGAGCTATAAATATTTAATCGAAAAACGTTAAAAATTTATGTATATATAGAGTAATAGAGGAGTACATTATATTTTTATATGTGTATTATTAAATAATAATATCATGAGGATGATAAACATTTTAAATAAAAATAAAAAAATTAATCGTTTAATAAACATTTTAGGTGGTTAGGCGGTTAAAAAAATACTAATTGAAAGATATTTTACTGATTAAATACAATTTAGTCACTAAATCAATTTTCAAATGATATCTGACTTAAAATCAAATTGACTATATTTCAAGTATTTGATCAATAAAATAGCAGTTTTCATCGTTCATATATGTCTTATACCTAGATAAATATATACAGATATGTAAGAGGTTCTTTCTATCAATATATACATTAAAGACATAATGTATGTTATTTCCCTAAATACAGAGATTTATACAGTTTGGTTTCAAATCGAAACGTTAGAATAAATCAAAAATATTTTGTTTTCTAATATTTAACTAATAAAAATTAATTATTATAATCGCTTAGCTTCCTTAATTATTTAAGGCGAATCATATTTATTGATGATTAATCAATAATAAAATATTTAAATGGAAAATTTTTATAATATGTGATCTTTGGTTATTTAAAATATTGAATTAGAAATTCTGCGAGTACTATAATAAAAATCAAAGGTTATAAATAATAAAAGCCATATTACAATTTTTATTCGTCTACACATTTTCTGCGACTATATGTATCGCAACTAAAGCAAGATTAACTATTGAATTTTATTTTTAATAAAATAAAAAAAAAATCCCCTTAATATATTTACAATATGAAATTTTTAAGTACATATACTCTATAGATTTGTTATACAAGTTTTTTTTTTGTTTTTAGATATGAAAATACATTTTAAATATAAAGTACAAATTTTTTTATTATGATGGAAGAAAATATATACAATTTTGCACTTGATTTCTTAACTGATTTGTACGGTTTAAGAAAAATAAAATAAAAATACAAATGGATAATAAAAGCGACAGAAAAAAAATAATGTTTTAGTGAACAAACACTGAGCAAATTTCTAGATAAGCAATATTTTTTAATGGTGTTTATTTCTATGAACAAATTTATTTACGGAAACTAAACTAAAATGCTAACTATATATTGTTGTGACAAGTAAATTATTTTCGGTTATTTTGTCGCATGAACTTTCATTTACACACACTGATAATAATTAAGTTATAATGATATTTATTAATGAAATGGTCAATAAACCGACTATCGGTCATTATTTCCCAAAACGTCTATATTACTAACACACTAAATATATCAAAAGAGTACACACAAAAATGTCGTACGATAATATAATTTATTGCAATCTTTTGTATATTGTGGTTCACCGTTTACTCTATTTATTAATTTTATATATTTCCGAAATCTAATATGACTTAAGATAAGGATATATCAAACACTAAATATTAATTGTATCTTATATATAACATATTATCTAAAGATTTACGGCCAGGACGTCACCCCGCTGATAATTGATTTATTATAGTATATCAAAAAATTTTTACGTATGTGTATATTGATCGCGTAATTTAATTTAATAAATATACTAAGATAATTTTATTTGAATGAATCATATAAGAAAATAAAAGTCATATTATATTATAGATATATTTATCTATTGTTTTTTTGTTTCTTTGGTTATATTTGCAAAATAAATATTATGATTCATATTAATTACAATTATTAAATTATTAATTTGTTACAATTTGACAATGTATAAAATTAAACATTTGAATATAAATATAAATGTATGTATAAATATAAATGTATGAAATAAAATTAGCCAGTGTTAATATTCATATAATTAGATGTAATAAAACTCTAATCATATAATCGATTCATATATCGTATAATTTATATCCATTTAACGAAATAAATGAATTGAAAAAAGGAATTTGGTGCAATGATACCCAATAGTTTTTAGTGGAAAATTTTGTGATATGGAAAAGCAAATTCTATAATTTTGTTTTATTTACAAGAAAACCTTGGGAATTGTATTAAAAGGAAAGGTTGTATTTACAATTGAACTGCATTTTAAACTCTATATATATATATATATATATATAGTATAGGAACAAATCGATCGAATCAGAGTTATTATGTCATAACTCTAATAATCTGCGTATATATATGAAAGGATATATAAGTTTAAGTTTATGTGAATTCAAATAACTATATCTAAAAATGAATTTTGTATAATCCTTTTTATGCCCCCCTTAAGGTATTTTTGTTAATTTAAAATGCAAAAACATATTACGTTTACGTATCATGTACTGCGTGAAGGTATTTATTTATTTATTTATTTAAATTCTAAGTCTAGAAAATCAAACGATAATAAATAATAAAAATAATAAAGAAAACAAGATAACAAAAGAAAACAAATATTTAAAGTCTTAATTTTATTAGATGTTTAAATTAATGGCAAAAATAAATATATAAAAAGTCATTGTATTTTAAATGAAATTTTGCGTTTGAATGGATTATTTTTTTCATTTATTTTTGTAAATTTTTAAACATACCAAATTTGCGCAATATAAATTAAGCTGCCGTCAGTAGTTATGACTTTTATGATATTTGATAAACGATAATATTTTCATCTTTTCAACTTTATTGTATAAAAATTAGTTAAAATTATTCATATGCTTTTCTATAATACAGATCTATAAAATTTAGTATCTAAAAGACGAAAACACATAGCACATAACAAAGGACATTTTTTTACAATTATTCAATGTTAAGGATGCTTTTTAAACCATTGTCATTATAAAGCATATAGTGGGGATTAAATAGATCAAATTCTTAAATTTAATTTTCTCTTTTTATAACCAAATTGTTAATAGAATATTTTTAAATTCACATTTTCAAAAACAAAAGGTAATTTTAAAATCAGACACTAAACGCGAACAAATTTCTTAAATATATATAAAATTTATTTGTAATAAATTTTCAAAGTTTTAATATATTTGTTACATATATACGCGTACTAAAAATGTCTTTATCTGTCTTGTAAAACATTTATAATTAATAATTAATTTTGATTTGATATAGTAAACCGAAAATAAAATATACAGCATTTGTTTGGGGAATTTTCTTTTCTATTATAAGTGTATGTACCAATTTAATATTTAGCAATTGTTGATTTGATTTGATTTCATTTGATTCATTCATTCATTTATTTATTTATTTTTATAATTTCTATTTTATTTTTTTGAATTGAAATTAAATTGAGATAAGAGTACAATCACAATTTATTTATGACTCGACGGTGTGTGGTGACTAATTATTCAATGTCGTAATATAATAAGTATATATCTATCCAAAATATAGCTATCTCGTGATTGTTTTTATTTCTTATACTAATAATTTATCAATAATAAACATTTCAAAGTATAAATAATTTTTATTATTTCAAAGATTTTATTTTTAGATGAATGAAACGTATATATATGTAATTGATAAAAAATGTACTTGAAAGCCAATTGACGATACATTTTCAATTGTCATATGTGTGTGCCGTGATTAAAATATCTTTTGTATAATTTTATATGAAAAATTGTCGTATTTAACATTGTCTAAAGGAAATAATTTACTAAAGAAAATTAAATATAATAATAAGATATTCTTTATAATTTGCTGAAATTATGTATAATTTTTTTACGGATATTCTATATTTTATTCGATATAATTAACTCAGAAGATTTCTTTTCATCCTATGAGGAAATTCGTTGTCATTATTTACAAACTCCTGTATAGTTTTTAGAGAAAAATTTGTAAAATTTCATTTAAGAAGTTCTATGTCATTCTTTCAATTTTCTCAAGAAAACTTTGTTTGATTTTGTTGAAAAGAAATTCAATGTATTTTTAAAAATCCATAAAAATGTATAATTTCCTAAAACAAATTCTGTATGACTTTGTACCAATCAATTCTATATGATTAAGTAAAATAAATTATGTATAATTGTCTGAAGTAAGTTTTAAGTAAGTTATAGCATATGACTATATATTTTATTTTAATTCAAGTCTCAACTCAAAGCATATATGCAATTGGATAATTGAAATGAAATGATAACGTAATCGCGTAATGTATTCACATTCAAAATGTATCTTATTATATATATATTAATTATTTGTACATCCAACTTTTACAACACCACGACTGACTGCGGCGGCCAAAATTGATTTATACATTACATCTTTATCTTTATTTAATTTTCTATCTTGACAGAGTAAAGTATAATAAAAAGTGTGACCACGTGGATGAGAAGATAAAGCATAATAACAATTTATTAAAAAAATGTTATCTAAACACGTAATTAACACATAAAATAAATAAACTAACACAAACATTTAAATACATAATTAAACATAATGTTTTATCTATGATTGGATTTGCTATTTGGTGTATTACACAATATAATAAATATCTAAATCTTTCTCAAAAAAAAAAAAATGATTTTTAAAAGATATAATTTAGTTTTGAATGTATTTGAATGTGTTAAATTTTAATTAAGATACAATTTCAAATTAATTTAATTAAATTTGTTGAAAGACACGTTTGATCGTTGATTACATCATTACGATAGTTTTTTGTTAGTAAATAAAAATAAAATGTTAATAAAACACATTTTTGATTTTGACACAAGAAGGAGGGAATTTATTTTTATACAATTTAAATTTGGAAATGGTCTATAAAGATAAAATATTTACTATTTCTATTTATATAAATAGTATCAATTGTTTTTTATATATATATCTAAAATACATGATTTATAATATACATACAATTTAATGAATCTAAAATATATTGCCTATATATGTTTTTTATCGATCCACTTCATTTTTAAATAATTTTTTTTTTTATTTAATTTAATTTAATACGTCTATCTATATATATGTGAATTATTATATACAATCAATCTATATAAAAAACAAAATTGAGTCACATTGAAATTGAATGCATTGCATAACAAAATTGTTATCATATGTTGAGTTTTACTAATGTATTATGTACCTATATTCCGTACATGATATGGGACATGAAGAATATATAGTATTTAATTAAATAAACATTAATTATCCTTATTTTATATTCATTTTTATTTTTTTTAGTAAATGCCATAAAATGTTATCAATGTAATTCTCATGATGATCCAAAGTGTATAACATTAAGCGAGCATTTACCACATGAAATAGATGTTTATTATAAGGAATGTGAGGGTGAGTTTAAGGGAATGCAACCATTTTGCCGAAAAATTGATATTCTAAGTAAGTTTTCGAAATATTCTTGGATATTTGTTTAATTTTATATAATATTTGTTTTTTTTTATTTAATTTTACTTTGACCCTTAATTATATATAGTTGTAGAAAGTAAACATAAACGTGTGGAACGTACATGTGGGTATGAACGATCAAAATATCCATGTTATAATGCTGATAATGACTTTCACTTTGAAACGGTTTGTCAATGTTTTAACGATGGATGTAATGGATCAAATAGAAAATCAATATTTAGTATAGGTATTATAATATTATTAGGATCATTTGCTTATTATTTATCTAATTAATAAAATCAATATGAATAAATTCCATTTTTTTTTTTATATATTATATATTATATTATTGTATAAGTTTTAATTGTAATTTTATGTAAAAAAAAATGAAAATATTAAATATAGAGATAAGAATATTATTTATATAATTAAATGTATTGTTTATATTGAATTTAGATATTTTTTATAATAAAAAATTAAATGTTGAAAAATAGAATTACAAAAAAACTGAATTGTTAAATGTTTTGTGTATAAAATAAATGATATTTGGTTTAAAATTCAATTTTTCCTATTCACTATATAAAATTAGAGTATTAGCATTTCAAAGGGTAGTATTAGAGTAAAGTTAGTGATTGAATTTTCATGAAAATCCTCATAGTTATTGAATATTTAGAAAATCAGATGAAGAAAATTACAAATAACCATTAAAAAGATCTCCTGCTTACATCACTTTGATTGGTTTCATAGAAATTTTTCAAGATTTTTCAGTTTTGAACAAAAAATAAATCTATTTTTTTTAATGAATAATATTAAAATCATTGGAATGTGATACCTTAAAATGATACCTATATAGGGAAATTGAGTATTAAAAAAACGTACCCAATTATAGCTACCATAATAAAGAAAAAAGGATATCTATTTACACAACTGAAGATCAATTTATTATTATTTTGTCCGTTTTTTTTTGTTTTTTTTTGGGGGAAACCGTAAAGTGATTGAATAAATGGAATTCTTTTGATAAATTACCATCACATATATATGTTATATTGTGTCAAATTTCGGTCGTTTAATATTTATTTATTATTTATATATGAATGGATAATAAAATTTTTATATATTATTTATTCTTATTTGATACAAAATACAAAATAAGTATGGAGAAAAAAAAATATAACTTTAATGATTCTATATCATACAATTGTATATGTATTTCGAATTACAAATAACATCAATAAATGTTACAAACCAAAAAAAAAAAATGTGAACAGGGTGAATAAAATTTAAATAATAATACATTTTGATATTTTTCATAAATTCTGGAAAAAAGGGATATCTTTATTAATAAAAATCAAATTTGAATTTCGTTTAATATTCATAAAGTATCCCCTTTACCCTGTTATATTTATCTATTACGTATATTATACAATTTAGTCATTTATCGTACATCTACATATATATATATGTATTTATATAAAATAAAGGATATGTTTACTCGTATATACTTATTATTTGTGATGTATATGAAAAACTTTCAATGGCGTTGTTGTTATTCTCCCACAATATAATTTATAACGGCGCCATACAGACTCCAAAGAAAGATGATATTCGTCATAGTGGCGCCAAACCAAATAAGTTTTAGTTTTATATAAAATCTATAAAATTACTATATATATATATATATCCATAGCCCCATTCATTGCAATAATCGCAGAAACAGAATAATATACATAGTTCATGAAATATATATATATATATATATATATATATATATAGAGCATCATAATAAGGGAAAATATAAAAATAATATAATAAAAATCACCCTTATTTTGGTTGAAAAATATAAAACAAATAAAAATAAGAATATGCCGTATATATACAATATAATATAATAGAATTACACATATTTATAAAAATGTTTCCAAACACATAAAAAAAAATTACAATGTATATCGAATAGAAAATGTATAGTAATGACAAAAAAAACCTACATTTATAAATGTATATAGTATATTTATAAGATTTGCTTATTTTGTTTGTGTTTAGTTCTTATAGGCGAAGGACAATAACATTTATGCCACCATTACTGGAAATGGAATGAGGATTGTGGCAACACAATAATATATATGCTAAATAATAATGTTAATTGATAAGAATAACACATAAATATATTAAAACTAATTTTTTTTTTAATTTGAAAGTTTGGTTCGTTATTATGAATGCGTTTTTTAACAGGAAAATTAAAGAAAAACTAACGATACGATTACAATTGAGAGTATTCGCACACCGCAGATGATGAATCTAAACATTCTAAAAAAAGGTGAATGTACTTTGATAATTGATAGACATATATAGAATGAAATATAGAAATATATGGTATAATAAAAAATATTGATCTACAAATAAAAAAAAAAATGTTATATTAATTTGTTTTTTTTTTTATTTTGTTGATGTTTGGTAAACTAAATATATATATAAAATAGAAATAAAATCATAAGTACTCTAATTTATTTGTTTATATTTTATATATATACGAATCCTATAGTTAATTTTCATGTCAAATATTTATGTAGCTATATCACACATGTGTGCGTATACCAAAAAAAGTATCGAATTTAATCTTGAAATGGATTTTCATGTATTATTATATATTATATTGTATTTTACCACAGTTACATATATAGTGTGTATCTATATCATATAGATTCTATTTGTATTATATTGAACAATTGAATGACAATCGATATAATTAATGAATAATTTACACATTTTATATCTGCTATGGTTCAAATTATGTCTATATACATTTTATTTAGGAAATATATGTTTTTGTTAATTGCGTATATACCAAAACTAATAATAGCTTAAATAAGCATTACCTATTATAGGTGTATAAATAATTAGTTAGCAAAATATTACATAGAATTTAATTTTCCCATGACGATTTTTGATTTACCTCATGTTTTCATTTTAAAAGAATTTTTCAATTGATACTATATGAATGGCATATAGATTTTCTATTATTATTATTATATTATTCATTCGTCTCAATTAGAACTAACAATTCATTCTATATCTAAACATTTTATTAATCGATACATAACCGCAGTACATTAAAGGCATTTAAGGAATGTTGTGAAACTTTATTGTGGTAAGTAAATGGTAATTTTAAGAAATTAAATATTATGTTAAATGTTTCATTAATAGTTTATGAATATAAATAAATAGAATCAAATTTTTTTTTTGAATAACATTTTAATTAATATTGCAAAACTTCTAACATTAGCAAATATTCATAAATACTAAATAGAGTATATTAAATAGAATTTAATTATAAAATATGAATGAGGGTGCTGCTAAAGTCTGTTTTTTTTTTGTATAGTTAAACTCATAAAATAGATAAACATATTTTTATTCAGATATCCATATGATGACTTGCATGTTATATTATATATTTTAGTTATACATAAAAATGCTTTACCTTTTTTTCCCCATAGACAAACATTTTTTATTATTATTTTCATATTTTAGTAAATGGATTAATATAGTGTATTATTGAATATGGTATTTCTATAGTATCTCTATACTTATCCTCATATCCGTTTAGAAGGATATCATAACGATAAATACACATTTCTAATTCAATAAAGTGTGGATAATAAAATTAAAAAATTATACTATATTATTTGTTAGCTTTTTATAAATCTCCCCTAATATATTATTCGAATTTAGTCATATTTTAAATAATTCTTTAACTGACACCTTTTCTTAAAGATTTTATAGTTTTATAAACACTTTTGCTATATATGCTTTATGTGGTTGAATGAGGGATTGTAAATGATTTACTTTGTGATTTGATATTTACAACAATATGAATTGCATTATTAATTTAATTTTCCTAATGTATTTATAAGAACACGTAACGTTTTAAGTGAATGGATGACAATCACACTTACTATAAAAGCGGTCTGTAAAAATTAAAATATTCGTAAACAAATTAGGTGATAAAATTCACTAAATTTAAGATATTAATTTAATATTTTCAATCAGGTTATTATAAAAATGTGATCAGTAATTTAATTTTAATAATTTCAATACAAAAGTATAATAGTTTTAACTATTGCCGGACACGAAAAAAAAAAGTTAATTACATAAGAAATTAATTAAAAGATTATTAATATGTTTTAAAGCCTTTCCATGTTTTTCACAAATTTAAAAACCACTTTACTAATCTACCGTATAAAGTATACCACCCCTAATAATAATAATAATAATATGCATATATACAATAATAAAATAATTAATTATAGAAATATTGTAGAAAAAAAAGGTGTGTTTGTTGCTTTTTCGCTGTTGTTTATCATTGTATTAAAATAATTTTTATATGTACATATGAATTTATCTTACAAAAATATATGACTAATGAAACTTTTTTATTTTTTACTTTATATGTTGTTCAAAGGAAATATTATAGATTCAATTTTTACCTTTTCACTTTCCAAATATGTGCTAAAATGTTTTTAAACATTATAGAATGAAAATGTGATAGTCATACAAATCTATTTGAGACGGATCGTTATTATAAATGTTAAAATATTGATCAACTGGCACGTAAATATCAAACAATTCTGGTGCATATTTAAGATTTAATTACTGTGCACCCGAAAAATTAATTTCACATCGAATAGTTATAGTTGCACATCGAAGTTTTTGAATACAACCAGTGTTGTGATTTATTTTACCCAATTGGTTAACATTCTGTTGCCTTTGCCATGACTGACATGAGTAATGAATTAATGAAAATAATTTAATAATTCTTTATATATATTTAAACAAAATTAATGTAACTTTCATATTTAAGTACGTATATAAAAATAAATGCGGTTATTGTTAGTTTCTTCTTTTTTTCCATTTTTTTTTGTTGATATTTTATAGAGTTTTTATTATTAATATACTAAAAAAAATAATAATATAAATATAATTATACCAAAATATATGTATGTATAATAAATTGTATATGAGCATGATTTTTTTTTTTTATTTTTGTTAATGAATAATAAGATAATTAGTTATATACATATATGATGTCTTTAGGGAGGAGGGTAAACATATAAGTATAGTGAAACCAGATAGGTTATGGTATGACGAACATCTAATGACTTAAAGATCACCAATTGATATGATAATTGCGAATGCAATCAATTTGTATATTAATTCCGCATATACTTAATGTTTTGGAAAATGTCAGCTAAATTTATAAGAATATTTCTCGGGAAAAGTACGTTGAATTGACATAATTGTTCTATTTTGAAATTCAAATGAGGTTATTCATCTGATATATGAATTTATATAAAAAAAATAGTTTGTTTGATACTCGCATATAATATTTAAGTATATCATGAAAATATAGTAAAATATATATATTTAGATTTTATGCTATATAAAGTAGATATAGATATAATATAAGTAACACAAGGGAGTTGCTATGCATGTTTTTTTTTTTATTCTGATGATGAAATCATAAAGAAATAAATGAAAATTATGGGGAGCGGGTATATGTATGATTGTTGTAATAAAGAAATTATATATGTATGTATAGATTTTCTTTCAGTTAAGTTTTGTGCGTTGTAAAGGGTAGTTGTGTTTTATACAAAATATATGTGATTTAATAAACATATAATTTTCCCAAGTGAATAATTTTCAATCAAATATCTGATATATTTGAATTTTTTTTTGTTAATCGTGCGTTATCGTTAAAATTCTAATTGAAAATATATTGTGATAACTTTTTTTTTAATCCTGTTTCTAAATAATTAAATTGTTTTGAATTAAAAAAAAACCCCACCAAAATGAATACGATAATTGTGAAAATTTTTATTTTAATGTTAACAGCAAATTTTGGTTAGATTATAGTTGTTTTTTTAATATAGTTTTAATAATTATAATTTTATGTTACAAATAATTTCATTATTCTCTTTGAAGGTTTTGCAATACAGTGTTATATTTGTGAATCGCCAACAAATTCACATTGTGATCCATTGGATAATACAATTCAACCGCAGGTATTATTTAATTAAGTTTATTAAAAAAATTTTATTTTAATATTAAATACATAGTAGCAATTGATAGTTCAGAGTTCATATTGTATATGATATTATTTTTTGTAATAAATGTTCTATTTTATTGCATATAGGAATGTAATATTGAAGCATTAAATAAAAGGAAAAATGAAAATAGTTGGTTGGATGTAATTTCTGGGATGCCATATCAAGGAATTCAATCGCATGAACCAAATATGGTGTGTCAAAAAATTATTGGTTTTCGAGGTAGAGTATTTATAAAATTAATATTTTATTGTGTTAATATAAAACACTGACATTTAAAAACTAAATCTTTATCTATAATAAATCAGACAAAAAGTGATATTAAATACAAGTGAATTTAAATTATTACGATAAAATTAAATTAATAAAACATTGGGTTTTCCTTTTATTTTTATTAATTCGGTATTATCCTATATACAAATAAAACAATATTTGGTTCAACTTTAAATTATGCAATTTTTCGTGGAAAATGTAAACAGGAAACTCGTTATTTTGGTGTAAAAAATTATATCGAATTTTCCTCAATTAAATTACATATGAAATTTGTTCGAATGATTTTCCAATAAAATCAAATAGTGTTATAATAAAAAAAAAAGGACGATTAGAAAACTACCTGGAAAATTGTCCTAAAAAGAAAAAAACTACAAGTTTGTGTATGGGAATGACGCGCTATGTAATAAAGATCTTTAGAATGAATGTCGCGATAAGGATACAATAATTTTTATAACGTAATTTCAATAGAATTATAGTTTATTAAATTTAAATGTTGTTTGGTTAAGAAAATATTAAGTTTTCATCCAATTTATAAACTGGATTTTCAAAATTGAATTGCATTTATGATTGTTGTGGAAAGGATTAATATATAAAATTGTATTTACTATACATGTGGAATAGAAGTCATCATATAGAATTTACTTTATTCCAGTTACTTTATTTGTAATTAGTAAAATACAATTTTTTACGGTATCGTCAAACAAATGGTGCTACATGATCAATATTTTCATAAGTTCAGATGATTGAATGATAAATCAAATAAAAAGATATTTTAATAAAATCGTAAACAAATAATACGAATATATTTTGTTTTAAAGTATATCTAAATCTTAAATCTTGTTTTATTTTTTCATTTAAGCTCTCTACAAGATATTAATAACAGATAGATTTTCCATTAAATTTTCGTTGGTTTGATAATTTAAAAAAGATCTCAAATATTTTATGTGCCTTAAGATTAATCTATAGCATATAGTATTTTATTTGAAAATACAATTTTTATAATAAAATTATTTTATTTACAGAAAATGGTGAACGAAGTGTACTTAGAACATGTCAATTGGAAGTACCCGACAGTGCATGTAATTTAACAATGAGAAAATTAAATGAAGAACAATCATTACAAAAGAATTATATCGGCTATCGAATAGAATCGTGTACACTTTGTAAATCGGATTCTTGTAATGGATCAACAAACATTAATCCATTCAATTATCAATCATTATTGTTCATAACTATTGGATTACTTGGAGTTATAAAATTATTTTCATAATTCAATTTGTTGTTGATATTGAAAGATATTTTTTTTTTTGAAAATTATTAATTTAATTGTTAATATACAAAAAAAAAACATTAAAATAAAATAAAAATGTAATACTCATTAAGCATTCATTTGCCTTTTTCAATACTTAAATTAATTCTCTTTATACACTATATATTTTGGAGGATAATTTAATCTAAATTAAAATTAGTATAAAATTATATTTAGATAATATTTTGTGAGTGTTTTTTTTTTGTTTTAATTTTAATATAAATTAATTATAGTCTACGATTATCTTTTTTTTTTTTAATATTAATTTAAGTATATATATATTAAACAAAAAAAAAGTATTCATAATTGGATTTTAACTACTTAATTGAATAAAAATTGCATTTATTATATATTAAACGGTTATAAAGAATTTAAAGTCAAATTAATTATGTGGGATTTATAGATTAAAAAATAAAAGTTTAAATTAATTTCTTTACGTTATTATTAAATGAATTACATTTTAATTTTTTCTTTAATTTCACGATATTACTCGCTTGGTAAATTGTTATTTATTTAAGGATTTTGAATAATTGCAAAATTCATTTAAGTTTAAACTCATATACAAAAATAAATCAATATTAAACAATAATTATTATATTTAAATAGATTATAATTTTCATCATATTATTTGCTTATTTTTATTTATATATAGAGTTAAGTTTTATGAAAATATTAAAAATAAGTTATATATTTAGATAAGTTATTATATTTAAATGCAGTTAAATAAATTATTAGAATAATAAATTATAAGGAATTATTTATCAATAATTTTATTTATTTTTTTTGATATATATTTCAACTAAAAATAATGTATTCGTCTAATAATAATGGCTTCATAATATAAATGTTGAAAGTAATTATAAAGTTTTATAACACAAACGGATTTGAATGGTTAATATTAATATGGAACTATATAATAAAGATGTATAGAAGATATAGTATAACCACTTAAAATACAGATCAATATAATCCTTAATCAAATTTCAAAACAAAAATTTAAACATATAAGATTTGAAAAAAACTAAAACATATTTTTGTCTACCTTTTTATTGTATTCGGTTATGGTTTTGATGAGTAATATATGCGATATATATATATATTATATATAGAAAAAACATTCA
The DNA here is from genome assembly GCA_958336335.1 of Dilophus febrilis. Taxonomy (NCBI): domain Eukaryota; kingdom Metazoa; phylum Arthropoda; class Insecta; order Diptera; family Bibionidae; genus Dilophus; species Dilophus febrilis. The sequence continues at coordinate 4,843,147 of OY284471.1, read as the reverse complement.
TTTAATTAATCTTATTTTATAAATTGCTTATATGATTTCTGCCTGTTTTATATAAAAAAAAAAATATCGTGTATTTCCCCCTTTTAAATATTGACAAAATCCAAAAAAAAAAAACAAAATACACAAAATATAATATAATTAATTATATCGCTATAAATTAAAGTTAACTATAATTTGAACAACGAAATACTCAATAATTTTATTGTTTTAATCTTTAATACTTATATATATATTTATCAATAAAATAATTTATAAATTATCAATAATATAATGATTTTAAAAATAAAATATAATGAATCATTTTTCAATTGTGGAAAATAATTTTTTTTATAATTCATTAAACTCACAAAACATTCAAAATCTTAATTCAAAAACTATTATTTATAATAAAATGGTCAGCATTTATGATATATAATAATTAAATTAAATTCATTTCTCAACGGTGTTATATTATTTTTTTTTTTTTTTTTTGAAATACGTTTCTTTTACAACAATATTTTTGATGTTAGTATAAAACAAAATATAAATAGATGGTTAATAAATTTTAATTAAATATATATATATAAATAATTAAGGAATTTTGTATTTCTATTTTGTAACGTGGTATTTCTGTATCCAATGATTTGGATGATATGAATGTAAATTATGATATAGAGATAAAAAAAATCAATATGTAAAGCATAAACGATATTGGAGGGAATTTTATATATATCTTATATATTTAATTGATATGCTTAAAATCAAAATCAATTTACCGAGCACTAATCAATGTATCCTTTTATAATATGTGAATCAGATCTGAGGAGGAGAAATTTAGTGGTTGCCGAGAACCAAAAAAAAAGGCTGGTAGATTTTTAAATAAGAAGAAATATAATAATTATATGTTTCTTTCAATGTATTAAAATTAAATATTATAGTATTAATAATTACACAGAATATGAACGAAAAAAAAAACAGATAGAAGAAGAACAACAGTTGAACGAAAAGTGATAATAACTATTGCATTAAAAATTGTAAATGAAGATTTTTTTTTTAATATCAATTTTGTATTTTGTAAAGATAACAAAATATTTAGCGCTTTTCTTATATTTTATATTATGTTTGTGTTTGTGTTTGTGATAAGGGAAGTAGAATAAGAAATAAATGATAAAAAATATCAATCAAATATATAATTTACAAAAATAACTAAAAAAAAAACTATACATTTTATATTAATAATAAATTGTGTTTATGTAGGTAAAGGTAAAGGTCTGATTTTTTTTTTGTTGTGTTGTTATAATTGTGATATCATATTCGTATCTATACGATTTATATAGACTACGGAGAAAGATAATGATTTACTTATAGATATATATATATATATATAGAAAACAAATTAAATTACACAAACCGATAGTAAATATAAATAAATTAAGTATAGTTATTCTATATAAAAAAAAAAATAGAATGTTATCATATCATATGTTTTGCTGATTTTATCTAATCTATATATTTCGGTGCGTTTATTTATGTACAAAACATATATTTACAATGAATGCATGCATGTATTATAGGTATATGGAAAGTGAATGAGCTCGTGAGTTATTGCAATAATAAAATGTATATAATAATATAGTAAATTTTCGGTTGACCGCGAACACAACAGGAACAACATATATATTTATAAACAATATATAACGAGTTTGATAAATAAAATATTTTATCGATATGATATGATAATTTAAAACAAAAAAAAGGGATTATACACTAATTCACCGAGATATTAACTGTTGCGAAATGTTTATAATATTCAAAAATAAAAATATATAGTCATTCAGATAGATTTGGTTTGATGATAAGAATACATAAATGTTTACAAAGAACTATCGTTAGTATTATCATTTATGGTTGATGTTGAATTTGTGGTGAAATAAAATTTGCACATGACAACGCTATATAAATAGTATATGTTGTTTTTATCTGATAATCTATAATATTGGATCAAGGACGAAATCAAGTTTGTTTCTAGCAAATAGGAAAGACAATTTCAATTAATTTTCTATTGATCTTTTATTCTACATATACAAATGGACAACTAACCAATCACCAAATATTATTTTAGTTATATTGTTTTAAAGAATGGCTATACAAATGATTGCTTTATTATAACATTGTTATATCTGATTATTTGAATGCTTAAAATGCGATTTCAATAATGTTCGGTATATTTAGTTAAACGTATTGCATATAAATATGAAATACAAATTGAAGATTTAATAATGATTTATATGATGAATATAGAGATCGATTATCGATTATGCGATTTATTACTGGAAAAATCCCGGAAAATTCATATGAAACCCATTAAAGTGTGTTAGGAAATTTTAACTACTTTTCCTGTTATTTTAAATAAATGTGCCATAAAATTTGGACTAATAAAAATAGTAATTGACTGATTTTGATTTAAGATTCTATTTTCGTATATAGAGGAGATCATTTCATCTGTGGTTGATTTTATTCGTTTATGTGCTATCATACTTTTGCTTTTTCCAGAGCAAGATAAAAACAATTAATAGTGTAACGAAATATTTGAACTGAATATTAGAACATATAATTTATCATAGTTATTTTTACCGAAAGAATTCATTTCAAAATGTTATGATAAACGAAATTTTGAATATTAAAATTTAAAAACAAACTGTTTTAAAAATATTTCCATATAACTATATAGAATTAACTTATATGTAAATTGAATGAGTCAAAAAAAACAATGTATATAAAGTACAGAAATATATTTATTTATTTTTATTTTTTATTACAATATATGAAAGAACTTTTTATCATTTAATTTTTTATTAGTATATTTATTTGATTCATAAATGTAAAAAAAAACTGTGATTTTTTCATACCAATTTTATCTTTATATATATTTTTATGGAATTATAATGGATTTAGATTGATTTCTAATATATAACGATAACTTCGCAGTATAGAAAAACTAAAAAAAAAAAAATAGTATAAAAGGCAAACATTTTACTAATGTAATTGCAGAAATTATAATTAATTTTTTTTTACGAACAAACGAAATAAAATAGTGTCTGAAATTACATAGTGTCGAACTAAAAACAAAATAATAACAAAATGAAATTATATATGTTATTATTTGTATATTTGGCCGCATTCGTGGCAAACGGTAAGGCTAATTGACTAATTATATTCGCAGATTCACAACAGGAAATGTGCAATTATAAAATAAATATTTTGATTTTTTTCTAATTATATTTTCAAACAAAAATGTGTAATAAATAAAATTGTTAAAAATTGTTGTTTTTTGAATTTTTAAGTGTTTTATATTTTATGGACATATATTTAAGTTTGCGAAATATTATTGTGATTTTAATGATGTTTTGTTTATAAAATTTTAAGTTGTGAAATGAAAATTGATTAATTATTTCAATGCTATTAACAATATTATATATATATGAATATTATTAATATTTAGCTTTTTGTTATAAATAATTAAAGATTTGTTTTTTTTTATATATAATTAAAAATTATATGAAATATAAATAATTGTACTAAAACTAAATTATCGTTCAATTCTCTATTGAAATTTTGCACATATAATTTTAGATAAACGTATTTATTAAATAAAAACAAGAAAAAATTATAATTTTCTATTTTTACGATTGAATAAAATCTTTATAGGAAAAGCTGAAATTTTATGTTTCACATGTGACGATTGTCAGGAACCATTCGTAAATGATAATAATTTATTGCAACCTTGTAATATTCATACCATGATACGGCCGTTTCAAGAAGTGGATCTTTCACCACCACCAATTTTTCATGAGGAACCAATAAATATAGGTCCACCCCCAATATTAAATTATACCGAAATTACAGGACCACCAGGAAATGTCCCAATTAATACAGATCCACCACCAATATTACATCCAATTGATACCGCACCACCGCCAATAGTTTCATATCAATGTTTTAGTGTGGTTGGAATCGGAGGTAATTATACATTTATATAACGTAAACAAAAAAGGATATAACAAATATTTTAACAAATTACAATTTTTTTTAGCTAATAATGTTCGAGTATCACGAAGAGGTTGTGTTAAAGATATGGGTACTGAAACATGCCGTCTTGCAGTTGATAGCACAAGATTTGGAGAATACGATAATTGTCACCTATGCCGTACATCACACTGCAATAGTTTTGGCATAACAATTAAATACAATTTGTTTGCATTAGCATCACTCACAATAATTTCCATAATTTTACGATTTAGAAATTAAATGTGTATCTATGTTATACGCGTTATTAATACATTTTTCATCTCATCACCAAATCAATATAAATCATCTCATTTATTATATATGTTATGTTTAATTTTAAGACATTTATTGTACAGAGAGAGAGAGAGAGATATAGAGAGCATTTATAAAAAAATTAATTAAAATAAAACGAAAGATTAAAAAAATTTTATACAAAAATGCAATTACAAACATAATCTGTTTTTTTTCTTCTTTGTTTTAAATAAAATTTATATAGCATATGCTAAGTTAATAATTAATTATTAATTTTATTTATATAATTTTATATAAACTTCGCAGTAGGGTTTATGGTCAAGATTTGGAAAAGATTTTTTACTGACTACCTGCAAAAACTTAACACATTAAAATATTTCGTCACATATCTTTGTATAAAAAAGTTTGGTAAATCTAAATTGAAGGGGTCAAAAAAGTGTGTACATCATTTAAAAAACTATATTGAAATCCAGACTCATATTTTAATTTTCTTCCTATATGAAAAAAAACTTTTATCTTTAAATTTTAGTGTTTTGTTCGGTTCGGTTCATACAAATTAATGATTTTTTTTTTACTTATCTTTACATATCTTTATAATGGTATTATAATAGATTTAGATTAATTTCTATTGTGGTTACTTTTCGGTATATATAGAAACTAAAAACAAAAAAGTATAAAAGGCAAACAATTTTTTAACAAAATTGAAAAATCAAATGTTTAAATTTTTTTTAGTTTTACGGAAGATTGAAATAAAACCTGAACTAAAAAAGCGACAAATAATAGTGAAAAATGAAATTCTATGTGTATTTATTAGTGTATTTGACAGGACTAGTGGCAAATGGTAAGGAATTTATTATAATTTTATTCAGATTTGTAAATGTGGAAATGAGAAATGTATAACGTCTTTATGCTTTATATTTAAATATATAGTTTTTTTTTAATTTATAATGAAGGGTGTTAATACACAAATATAAATTGGTTTAAATAAATAAATAATTTGATTTTCATGTGATTTTATTTATATAATTTATTCAATTTTATGTGAATGTAATTTTTAAATTGATATAATAATTTTAAATATTAATGAATTTGATTAATAAACAGAATTATGTATGATAATGCCAAGGATATAAACAATAAATTATAATGTTATTATTAATAATATATTATAATATGCAAATAATTCTATATTCATTTTCTTATTAATTGGGTATTTCGTTATAGGAAATGCTGAAATTTTATGTTTCACATGTGTCGATTGTCAAGAACCATTCGTGAACGATGAAAGTTTATTGCAACCTTGTAATATTCATACCATGATACGACCAATTATAGACGTGGATATTGCACCACCACCAATTATTGGTCTAGCTCCAATAAATATAGGCCCACCACCAAAGATAAATTATACAGAAATTATAGGAGGACCACCAGGAGATTTATCAATTAATACAGATCCACCACCAATATTATATCCAATTGATATCGAACCTCCACCAATAATTGCATATCATTGCTTTAGTGTATTCGGAGTCGAAGGTTATTATAAATATTATAATATGCAATAAATGATAATAAATCTTTTGTATTTCTAAAACCAATATTTCAGGACAAAATGTAAGGGTACCAATAAGAGGTTGCGTTCAAGATATCGGTCCGGCAACATGCCGTCTTGCAGTTGATATCAATAGATTTCCATGGTATACAGAATGTAATTTATGTGGTACATCTGAATGTAATGGTGGTTCTAGAATATCAATTCGATACAATTTCTATGCATTAGCATCACTCATAATCATTTCCATCATTTTACGATTAAGAAATTAAATGGTATTTACGTGCATTTTAAAAATGATCATTATTCATCGCATCATCAAAATCATTATCATAATCATGTCATTGATTATGTATAAATGTAAATATGGTATATTTAACTTTAAGATTGAACCGAAATAGGATTTAGAAAAACAAAAAATAATAAATGAAAGGAAACTTATAAACATAATGGTTTGTTTTAAATAAACTGTATATAATAAAATTAAATGCAATGAAACAATTTTAAATTAAATAATCGAAATATTTAATCTAAAACTCTTCTATTACTCAAATTGAATTGAAATGCATAAATGCGAATAAAAAAACGATAACGATTTAGATAAGCTACTAATTATAAAAATATATATATGGCTTAAAAATTGTTCCTTATCGGAAATGGTCTTAGACATCAAATTGAAGTAATATATATGATTATTGGGAAGCTTATATGAGAATATTAATATAACTGAGATGTGCAATAGGTGTATTTAATTTAATCTATATTGGAATGTTCTTTTACTTGCAATCCTTAAAAGATATAAAAATCAAATGTATTATTCATTCAGACATTGATTTATCAGTTAACGTCAACGAAAACCGTATATTACTTATAATTATATTATACAAACATGATACTAAGTAATGAATAATTAATTGATATTTTATATATAGAAATGAAATTCTATGGGCATGGGCATATAATACAGTGTCTTGTATTAATAAAATTAAGTAATTAAATATCAATTATTTTATAGGATATGTAAAAGTAGAGTGAACAAGTAATTTTTTTTTTTAAATTATTTTTAGCAAATTAAAATATAGATATAGTGTATTATGATTGTGATTGTCTTCCGTTTAAGAAGTGATTAAAAGATTATTATTGTATTTTGTTGTTGAATTGTGTTATGTATATTCATTTTTTGTATATGTATAGAAAATTATTTTTCCTTTCATAGAAAATGATTATAATAGATAATTTTTTCAGATACTTTTTATTCCGTGGAAATTTTGTTACAAGACTTTTTTAACGGGGACTGCGTTTCTTATGGGGAACTCGCTAATGAAAAACCGTTTGTCACCGAAAATTCTTATAACTTAAAAAATGAAATGATCTGAAATTCGTGAGAAATAAAATTATTTTTCTAGTATTTAATGGCAAAATTTTATGTAGAACTGGGGTGTGCGTATCTACATATACATATAATATAAAATTAGAATAAAACACACTGTTTATATTTCATAATACTTTGTATTTATTTTTTTCTGATATGATTAATTCACAAAAAATGTAGGTATATAAAATTTTGATTTTTATTCGAAATAAAAATAAAATAAATACCTTTTATCATCGTTTTTTTTTGTTGGAGAATTATAAAGGGTTTACGTTTTTATTTTATCTATTAATATTTATAATCCGAGAAAAAATAAAACCATACACAAAAAAACCTATAAAAGACCAACATTTTGTTAATGCAAATGCAGATACTTTTTGAAGAAATGTTTTTAACGAACAAATATACCGCAGTTATCGAAATATAAGAAAATTAATAATAAATAAAACTGATACGAAAATATAATGAAACTATATGGATATTTAATATTCTATTTGGCTGTTTTATTTGTAAAAGGTAAGCAAAAATTAATAATTAAAAAAATCGAGGTGTCATAAAATGTGATAGTTTTTTAAAGTTTATCATAAGCCAAAATAAATGTGTATATAGTAAAATTAATAATGCAGTGACAAATAAAAATTGCAATAATGAAAAAAAAATGTCATGTGATTATTTTATTAAATGTGAAAAATCAAACAATTTATAACAATTTAATTATGTGAATTAATTAAAAATAAAGTAGTGTTAAATATGTTTTAAAAATGTATTTTGATTAATTTCCTGTTGATCCAGGATTTATTATAGTTACAAACATTTGGATTAAGTGATGGTAAAATTCACACGAATCCAGTAACATAAGTATATGGTGATGGAAAAAATATTAATAATGAACATATGAACATTTTTTCAGTTAAATATTTTAATTTGTTGTCATTATATTATTTTCTGTGAAATAATTCTTTTATTTGGAAACTTTTTATTAGTTTTTAATACAATTTTTGATTTGTTTTTGTTGAACAATACATCAATAATATAAGAGCGACGAACATTTAATATTCAATTGAAAATTAATTCTAGAATTGTACCATACATCCACCAGAATAGAAATATTTGTTCATTCATAAAAAAATATTACCCCATGAATGTTTATGTAATTATGAAAGTAACCATAAATATATTTTAAAAGATAACATAATGTGATATCACAATTTTTCGTTATGGTGTCAATTAATAACATAAATCTCAATATATACAAATGAATTACAAATTTAGTTATTTGTTTATTACGTTAAATGTCGGCCTTATAGATATAAGTAACATATGATTTAGAATTTTTTACCATTTTTTGATAAAGGTTTCTTGTGCAGAATGTAATAGTATAATCAAATATTTTCTTTTTCCATTAATCAAATATTTAATTATGGTCACAAATTCGGTTATCTTATCTGTTTTACATTTATGAAACCAATATATTTGTTTGGATTTTTGCCATCAAAATTAAATATATATATTATACAAACTGTGATTCAAATAATTTTTCATTTTTCAATTTTATTTATGTAATTGTTTTATTATCGCAGGCAATGCAGAATTATATTGTTTTACGTGTGACAATTGCGAAGAACCATTCAATAATGATATAGAATTATTACAAATTTGCAATGCTGTGACAATGATAAGACCAAAGCCTATAGCTGAAACACCAATACCAATACTTGATTTTGAACCAATTGTTACAGGAACACCACCTACAGTGGGACATTATTATGAACCAATTTATACAGGACCACCACCAAATTTAACACAAGGCTATGAACCAATAAATATCGGTCAACCACCTATCATTCCTAATGAACCAATTTATACAGGACCACCACCAAATCTAACAGAAATCTATGAGCCAATTAATATCGGTCAACCACTGCCAACAGTTCATGAGCCAATTAATATCGGTCAACCACTGCCAACAGTTCATGAACCAATTAATATCGGTCAACCACTACCAACAGTTCATGAGCCAATTAATATCGGTCAACCACTACCAACAGTACATGAACCAATTTATACAGGACCACCGCCAAATCTAACACAAGACTACGAACAAATACACTTAGGTCCATTACCAGAAGTGCCCTTATTTGCGCCCATCGATGTTGCTCCCCCACCAATAATTTATGATAATTTGTCAAGGAATATATCAGTTAGAAATGCAATGCCAACAGATACAAATGAAAGATTTTATTGTTTTCATGTTGTTGGCATAGCTGGTATGTTGGGTTTTTTTTTTTTTTTTAAATAATTTCAATATTCATTCATTTTTTTAATTATTGTTATATTTTTGTTTAGCCGATAACACTCATGTGTCACGTAGAGGATGTGTTATGTATATGGCGGATACGACGTGTCGCCTTGCAGTTAATAGTATGCAATTTGCAGAATATTATTCTTGTAATACATGCGATACGTCAGAATGTAATTTTGGCATTGCTTTGAAAGGAAATTCGTTATTTATTCTCATATCATCAGCACTTATATTCATTATATTAAGATTAAAAAATTAATGTGGTAGTTTGGTAGAGAGGTGTGTGGGTGGGTGGATGAATATGGACTTGGATTGTAACTGAAGAAAAATTGAATATTTAAACTATTTTCGAAAATTAAAATGATCGAAAATCATTAAGTAATGCGGAAATAGGAATACTAAAATGTATTTATTTGTAATTGTGATATATATTTCTAAATTAAATAATTCATTATTATTTTTTTTTTTTTTGGTTTTTTACTATTGATCGTTAAATTATTTTTAAAGGAAAAGAAATATTATATTATCAATAAAATTTTGTTGGCAATTAATTAATTATTTATTATTATTATTATTAAAATTATTATATAGAATAAATAAAACAGAGAAAACATTACTATTTTTTTATATTAAGTTTGTAGAAAATTAAAAAAACAATGTCTGTCTGTGTATATTAACAAAATTCTGGAAAAATTAAATTATACTTTTTGATACAATATTTAAAAAATATTCAATTTTTGTTTTCATTTGTTGAAATTGTAGAATTCTTGATAGAATATAAACTTATCGTTTGTTTTTTTTTTAAATGCAATGGTTTTATCTTTTTTAAATCAATTTCATCAATAAAATATTCACACCATAAAATTTTAACATATATAGGATATTATTCAAAATATATTATGTTAAAAATTGATTATAAAATATATATTATACCAAAAAAAAAATGATTTTGCTTACATTAAAAAGTTTTTTCATAAATTTATGATTATATAATTAAATTATTGCGTTGTTGATTATGTATAAATATTATAGATAAACTGAAACTCAAAATAAGGAAAGGAAAAAGGATTTATTCGGTTTATCTGGTCGAAAATACATTAATATCTTGAAAGGTTCTCAATTCTAAATTAGTCACGCTTAGGAAACCTTATCCAATACATTACAAAGATCTATAAGAGAATTAACTATACAAGCAGGGGTTTCAAAATGATTGTTTAACGAATCCATTTTTATACTTTTAATTTCAATTGTAAAAACGTTTAAATTATCCTAAAGAAAATATGCGGAGTTTTGTGTGTCTGATGATGTGTTTTTTTTTCTATATTAAGATTAAATATTAAGATTAAATAATTATGCATTATATATGTATTTCAATAAATTAATTCATTCACATTCAATTAATTAGAATTAATTCAATTTTCGATTAAGAGTGATATCATAATATTTAATTAAATTGGGAAAAATGTTATAAATCGAATATTGTTAGCATCAAAAATACAGCACGTTTTGTTTTTTCTGGTTTTATTGGACAAATTGATTTCATTTTATGGTATAATATAAATGATTTTATTTTGTTATTATCAATTTAGAAAGATAACAGCATATATATAATTTCTCTTAATATATAATATTTCTTAAAACCGATGTGATATAATAAAATATGATTACTTCTACGTATATATACATAACATATATATAGTGAGGTCGGGTATATGACTTTTAAGTAATTAAACATGTGATATAATACAAACCTATATAGATATTTTAATAATTATAATCTTACCGATCATAATTAAGGGGGATTTATTTATTTTTTTTTATTATTATTATATATATTTATTTATTTATTCTTTTCTATATGTCAATAAAACGAAAATATTGATAAAAACCTATCGTTATTATTATCTAAATAAATATAGTGGTATATATTTTAATCGCATATATATATATATATATATATATAGTATATAAGCAATAAATTTATCTTAATGAAAAAGTGTATAAAAGACTATGTCACATTGATTGCGTTAATCATTTATCATTCGTTGATTGAACATATAAATAATAATCAAACAATAAAAATTGGTTTGTTTTTTCTTCAAAAAAAAAAACGATATATAAAGATTTAAATTTATTGTATTTTTCACATCATTTGAAGTGTATTGTAAAAAGTATTTTTATTTTTTTTTTTTAAATTATATAATATGAAAAGTATCATTTATTTATCATTATTGGCAATTGCCATTCAAGGTGGGGAACATTTTTATTTAAAAAACTAAATATTCATATCCATTTATTAATTCAAATTTAAAATCTAAATATATAAAATCGTTTTTTCTTCAACACCGTACCAAAATGATTGATTTGTGATTGTTAGTTTATTGCGGAAATGTTGTGTTTAAAATTATATAAATGTTAAATTATTCCCTAATCTTTAAATATTAATATTATAATTTATATGAATAATAATTCTATATAATTCACCGATGCATCAAGATCGAGAATAATACAAATCATTTTTATTTTATAACTGAAAGTTTATGTTTGAAAGTTAAATGTGATAAAAAGTAAAAACTTATATATAATATTTAATATATGTAAATTAAAATTTTAATGATCTAAACGATTTAATTTTGTGATATTATATAAATATATAGAATAAGATATGGACGATGTGTAAATTCGTATATAATAAAAGCAATGTTATATAATGTTATATAAATTATATAAATATAGTTAGGAGGTGATTAAAATAAATCAATGTGAATCTGAATAAATATAGTGTGTGTGTTGTCAACAATGCGATTAAAGATATCATGGCATATATAAGTTTCATACAAATGTCAGATATGAAATATAATACAAGTGTATCTACATATTTATGTTTTTTTTTATATGGATTGCGATAATGTCATTATGATTTAGAAAAAATTAATTTGATTTTTTTATTGACAATGCTGATAACCGCATATAGATATGTTATAAAAATGAATTTTGTATATTTGAAATTAAAAATAAATCAATATATAAGTATGATATATTTGATAGTGATTGATTGATAAGAATTCTGTGAATTGTGAAAAATAAAAAATAAAAACATAGAACAAATTAATGAATCTCAAATTTCATATAATAGTTTATTAAGTACAACGAAAACATGGAATTTAAAAATTATATACGTTAAATAGGATGTTATAAAAATCTGATTAGGCTTTAAAATGTGTTTTTATTTTTGGTATTTCTGTATTCATATTGAATATTTTTCAGATAATCCCTTTTAGTTTTTATCATATTTAATTCTAATTTCGATTGATTATGATAGTTTTAGAACAGATTTTAAAAATTGTAAATTTTATGTATACAGAAATTCAATTGTATAAACAAAAAAATTATATTATATTATTTACTTTTACAATATGTAGGTGTTTTATCACAAAACGAATTAAGATGTTATATATGTAACGATTGTTCAAATCCAGTGGATTCTACCGAAATAAAAGTGTGTAATGAAGAATCGCTGACTGCAATTCCAACTACAATTGCAACAACGATACTTCCTGAAGAAACCACCCCTGTTGAACAAGAAACTACGGTCGTTGATGAAGAAACTACGACGGTTGAAGAAGAAACCACAACCGTTGCAGGCGATACAACTGTTGTTACAGTAGAACCCACAACTGTTGTTACAACAGAACCCACAACTACTCTACCTGAAACTACCGTTATAGAAGAAGTACCTGGGGCAGATTTTTCAGAAAATGAAAAAAATATACCAAGTGTAGTTTTCCCAAGATTTGCTAGAAGCATTATGCGACAAGACGAAGAAGAAGATGAAATAGAATTTGTATGCTATAGCTTCAATTATCAAGGTTTGTTGTTTATAAACATTTCTAATAATTTTAATTTTAATTGGGGGTCGTATTTTTTTTTTTTTGCGTTTACAGTTGATGATAGAGTTGCTACCGATCGAGGATGTGCACGTAACGTGGATAAAGATATTGCCTGCGATGCTGCTAATAATTATGATGAGCATACCGATTGTAAAATATGTAGCGAAAATGAATGTAATAGTGGAAGGTTTATTACCGCATCGATATTCACAATAATAATGTCACTGTTATCCATCATTGTATTTCGATTAAATTAATAAATCGAATTGTATGATTGATGGAAACTGTACATTTTTGGGGGGATAATTTTTTTTAATTATATTAAATTTGAATAAAAAAGAAAAATATAAAATTAAGTGGATTATAGAGTGAATTAAAAATTTTTTATATATTTATCTAAAAAAAAAAAAAAATAACAAAAACTGAAATTTTATGTTTAATATAATATTTCATATAAACTCTCATCATAGATTATATAAGATTAAGAACATGTATATAAAATAAATGTTTTTTTTTTATTTGATGAATAAAATGTATGGTCTCCTTTAGTGTTTTTACGACCACCTGTTATAGGATTAACAGAATTAATTAGTTATTAACAGAATTTTTATAATTTTTGTAGACTTTTCTCATTTTTCAAACTGCTGGTGGGGAAAAAGATATTTTTAATACCAATATATCATGCCAAAATGTTGTGGCAATTTTTTGTGTATTTATGATTCATTATACGTTTATCTGAGATATCTTTTTTGTACAGTATTGTATGTTGGCGTATATATGACGATACATATATATATATATATAGATATAGTCGACGGTTTCAAGATATTATTTTTATAAATATATAATAAGAGATTATACCTATATTATTAATTTCTAAAGTACTTGTGATTATTTAATAAAATCACGCATTTATATAGTTATATATATCTATATATGGGATATTTAATTAAACTTTGCTCAGTGTACTTGCGATTATTTTGGCGTAATTTGGCATTTCATTCATATAGTATTACCTATGTATATCTATATGTAACTTTGTTGTGTATAGTTGATTAACCCATTAAATTCCAAAATATTTAAGGCCGTGGATTCAAAATTTATAGAAAATATGAAACGTTTATTTTTTTTTTGTATTATTTTCAGTTACATATAGTGATTTGTGAGATGATCGGCGAATGCTTTACATTCATTTTTTACGTACAGATAATTGAAGTATTCGATATATTGCTAAATACATATATATGATTATATCAAGTGGATGAAAAATAATGCGTATATGAATGGCAAAATATATTGGCAAAAAACATATAATACAAACATTGATAATATATTGATAGATACATATAAAAATCTATAGGTATATATTACACACATATATATGTATATAAAGTTATTAATAAACAAGTAATTACACAGGTATATGCATTCATAATTTATTATTTTACTATCGGTGTATATAATCTATAAATAATCTTTATTAAATTTAACCTTCAGTACATTGTAATTTACTATATATTTATTATTATAGATAGTAATTAAACTATATTTTAATAACCATATACAATAAAGTAAATTTGTTTAAATTGCATTTATTTATACAATTTTTTTTATGATATTTTCATTTTATATTTATTTCGCAAACATAAATATTTCTAAAGGGTTTTATGTCAGATCGATGAAAAGATATTAAAAATTTCACGAAATTAACGAGAATTTGACTTTAGAACATTCTTAAAAATGATATTGCTTCTGTTTCCTATGGAATATTTATTAAATATCTAGTATATTTAAAAACTATAGAATAATTGAACAAAAAAAAAACGAAAATAAATACAAATTAGGACAAATTTATAAAACCCTTTTGATGGTTAAACACCAAACAATGAAATAATTAAATTTCTATACATTCAATTAAAACATAACATTCCGCTTTGTTTATGTATTTGTTGTACAATTTTAATCACACTTTAATAAATTTCAAGGAAATGAAAGCACTTTATGAAGTTACAAAATATATAAATACATACAAAACGTTCACAATCTACTATACCAAATAAAAAAATTAAATTGGGAAAATACATGAAAATCTATAATACTCGAATCTAATAATCGAAGCAGATTATATTTTAGTGTATTATCATTATTAATAATATATTAAAATAGTATATATTTATTACATATAGCAATACTCACAATGCTATTGGTATAATCTCATATAATATATAAATCGTAAACTGATAAAATTTTGCTATTCCTATTTTTATTTTTTTTTATCAATCATCAACAAAAATTATCAATCGATTTCACTAATATTTATACCAATTCTTTGTTTTGCGTTTATCATTAGGAAAATATATATTTTTATAAATATATATAAATGGAAAACTTTTTCTATAACCATATATATAAATAATTTATCTAAAAGACAAACTACGATTGATTATTTATAACTCAGAGAAATGAAAGAGTTTATAAAATTAATTTAATTCAGTTTAATTCATTTTTGTTTTAACCATTTTTGGGATTACTACAGTTGCTTATTTATTATTATATTATACTTGTTATTATACATTCAATTAATTATAATTAAAGTAATAAAAGTTTGTTTCTAATATTTAATTTTAATTTATCATGAAATATATAATTATTTTATTATCATTGGCTTTGGCCAGTAAAGGTGCGTGTGGATTTTCTTTTCTTTTTTTTTTTATTAATTAATTGAAATAAATTGGTTTAATTGTTAAATATTTTTTGTATTAATCTTGGTGTCTTCTTTATGCTATTTCATATACAAAAAAGTCAGTGATTTAATTGTGATTAAAAATTCAATATAATTCATATTTGAATTTGTTTTATATTACGTTGATAATTATAATATAATCGAGCAGTGGATGTATAATAATTGCACAAACAAGGATGCAATCTATAAAAAACGAAGCATTATATAGAATAAAATGAATTTTATTATATGGCTATAGTAGATACAGATTCGAAAATTATTAATATTCCACCTTTTATTTTACAAATATGGAAAACCACATCCAAAAATATATGTATTGAATTATATTCTATAAAAAAGAAAAAGAAAAGTCTTCAAATATGCACTTGAATGGTTTGTGTTAAGTAATATACTTTTGGTTAGATGCGATTCTTTTAAACAATGCAATTTATTGGTATGGTATTTTTTACTGGATTGCATTTTGGGGTTTTATAATTAATATAATTAAATTTATTATACATTTTGTGTTATCATTTCCCAGTATTACTATATAAAGAAGTACCAATTTCTATATGTATATATATATATAAAATTCGTTATCGTCGGATTTTTTTTTGGAATGATAATAAATTGTCAAAATGATTAATGATTTATAGACGAAAATGATTAAAAATATATTTAAATTTGATTTTATTTTTAATTGATATATTTGATTGTTTTATTGTTGTCTGTATATGGATTATTTAGGTTAAATTTTCATGTTTAATTCATACATGATTTTAAGGTGAATAACACGGGATAATACTACATAGATATATTTATATTGTCGATTAATTGAATATATGTTTATCAATTTTGAAATAAACTGTTTTTTATTATATTCGAATATTCATATGGTTAATAATAAAGAACTATTTTGATTAATAATCTAATGATATATTTACGGACTTATCACTCTTCTTTTTCGCCTAAAGCACAGCTTCTGAATTATCTG
Source organism: Dilophus febrilis (assembly GCA_958336335.1). NCBI lineage: Eukaryota > Metazoa > Arthropoda > Insecta > Diptera > Bibionidae > Dilophus > Dilophus febrilis. Next base: position 4,826,013 of record OY284471.1, on the reverse strand, counting down.
CCTATACCGCAGTATCTATGATAAGGAGGAATGTCTAATAGCGATTTTTTTTATCAAATAATTGTATTTTTATGAAATGAAATTTTTTGCAATCCTAGTTTATTATGCTTTCTTGTTTTTCTGTATCTAATTAATTACTTTTTTAAAATGCATGTTTTGATTTCCCAACAAAAATCTGCGTGATTCATTTATCAAAAACAAAGTTTCAAAAAAAATATATATATTTACGCATTTTTGATTATTCAATATCAAGTAGAAATTCTTAAAATAATATTAATTATACAATATATATATGAAAAGAAAACAAATTGTTATCAATTGATTTTGTCACGTAAATTGATGGATTTTTATTAATATTATTATCAGTATTATTATTAATATATATATATTAATTATTATAAATGATTTGTATTAATATATACCATTGTTTTATAAAATTTTGTATTTATTTATTATATAATAATAGAAATAACGAAAACAACCAAAATTATATAATGATTGAAAAACTTAATCCCTAACAAGTATATATAAATTCGTTTTATTTTCAATATTTAGGTATAACTACTGAATTTGTCTGTTATGTATGCAATGATTGTGCGGAAAATTTAAGTGATGAATATTTATCGACTTGTAATGAAAACACGATGATCGAAACCACAACGTCAATACCCACAACAATAGCACCTGAAGTTTCAACACCACCTGAGCAGACAACTGATTTTACTACAATAACCACAACTGAGGAAGAGTCAACGTTAATGCCTACAGACTCGACCATAATCACTACAACTGAGGAAGAATCAACGTTAATGCCTACAGACTCGACCATAATCACTACAACTGACGGAGAATCACAAACAAATCCTACAGATTCCACCATAATAACTACAATAGACGGTGAATCAACAGCAAATCCAACAGAATCCACTATAATAACTACAAATGATGGACAATCAACAGCAAACCCAACAGAATCCACTATAATAACTACAAATGATGGACAATCAACAGAAAACCCCACAGAATCCACCATAATAACTACCATTGATGGACAATCAACAGAAAACCCCACAGAATCCACAATAATAATAACTACCATTGACGGAGAAATAACAACAATAATCCCAACAGAATCGACTACTATTACCATACCTGAGACTAGCACTCCCGAAGTTTCAACACAATCGACAACAACATTGGGACCAACAGCCATTCCAATTGAAAATACAGTAAACCCTGGAGAAATGACAACACCAACCAGTGTAATTTCAAGTACAACACCTGATCCTACGCCGCAATTAAACATTTTTCCAAATTCTCTTCGTAGAATTGTACGGAGCATTCGTCAAGATGAATCAGAAACTACTTACGTATGCTATAGCTATACTAAACAAGGTAATTTATCATTGATATGCATATAATAATAATAATAATAATAAACTGTATTAAATATATGGCATATAACGATGTAGAATCAGATTTTGACTATTTTGAATGAAAATAATTTAATTATTGTTAGTTTACAATATCATATATACTATAATTTTTTTTTTCAGTTGATGGGCGATCGCATACCAATCGAGGATGTGTTCGTAGAATGGAAACAGATAATGAAAGCTGTACGATTGCAAATTTGTATGATGACAATTTAACAAATTGTAATATATGTGATTCAAATAAATGTAATGGCAGTACACAAATTATTATATCAATTTCTGTAATATTTTTATCATTTCTTGTTGCTTATTTTGACTTTCAATTAATGTAAATATCATAATTTTATTTATTAATACGATATATATTTTTAGATTAGTTTTATAACAATAAAAGAATTCGATGAGATAAATTGTAGAATAAATAAAATTTGATGTTTTTATAATAATTAAAATTTTATATTCATTTTATATGCATATAATTAATCCTTTTAGTCCTTTTTACGTGATTGATTTATAAAAAGAATATTTAAATTTAAAGTGTTCTCTATATATACATGACAATGTGATGACAACCAATAAATTTAACCATAGTTTATTTTTGATTATTTGATAAAAATTTGTCAGAAAATAAGTATTATTATTTGATTAGAAATGTAATTGTTATAATAATTTGAAATTTCATTTGTAAATAAAAAAATTGTTATGTATTTATATGTTGTTTTAATTATATTTTGCTGCTATCTATCGTGTAGATCGATATCAAATGATTGTATAGTATAGATACTAATATAAAGTCAATTTTAAGATAATTCAATTAAATGTACTTACACTCTCACATTTAAATTGTCCATATAAAGGAAAAATAAACGAAGCTAATAAATGCTAAATTGGAAATTCTTTTCTGAAAATTCGCAAAAGCAAACCACAAATAAAATTAATTGTATATAAGAAATTATTATGACTTTTTGATCATTATCAGTTTTCCAAATTCACTTCGATGTGCTTTGCATTGCATTTAATATAGAGGAGCTACTTATAAAAAAAATGAATATAATACTAGTTAAAACTTTATCTCTATATATATATATATATATATATATATATATATATATTTTATCATTATTTTTATTAATTATAATAACAATTATTATTAATATTATTTTTATGACAATAATAAAATGAAATCAAATTGATTTATATATTTAGTGCAATACAAAATAGCTATCAAATTCAATATAATTTTCAAATGTTATCCAACATATATATAATAAATTTAATAGAGAAAAATTACTTTAAAATCAAATAATGCAGAAATATTTAATAGTTATTATTTTAACATTCATTTTAGCCGTTCAAAAAGGTGTGCAAAAATATAATAAATTATTCTAATTGTTTTAAATCAATTATTGTTTTTAAATAATTATTTTGAATAAAAACAAAGTTTAGTGGTTTAATGAAAGTATTACCAAAATCAAGTTATGCAAAGATGCGATTAAAAATAAGAATAATATTACTGTTGTCATTTAAAATAACAATACAAGTGAAATTAATAATTATGAACATCGTACAGTTTCTAACAATAATTTCTATTTATGATCATCAAAAAAAAAATGAATGGAATAGTACAGAAAAAAACGAAGAATAATATTTTATATCAAAAATATAGTGACAAAAAAAAAGTTAAAATTTGATTTCATGATACTTTGACGGAGACAAATAATAAATATCGATCTATTATTTAGTAATTGATTGTTCATTTTGGTTTTGTTTCCGATCCGGTAATTTAAAATTTGTCTAATAATTTGATTTCGTTTTGATTTTTTATTACATAATTAGTACATTTCATTTTTTTATAAGCAAATTTTGAATCCTTGAAAACATTTACTTATTAAATAAAAATGATTTTTGAGAAAATAAATACAATTAGTATCATTATAGATCAAACATAATATACAATATAACAAAAAAAAAGATAAATTTATATTGAAGTATTTAAAAGTTATTGATAACGATAAAGAATAATATAAAAATCATGATATTAATTATAGATATAATTTTACAAATTGTTGCATATTACAAATTGGTCATTGAACAGCAAAATAAATAAATAGATTTTCTTATTCTAGTATAAAAATAAAAATTACGTGATACATTTTATGGATTAAAAAAAATATAAATTTCATAATTAAAATTTTGAAATTGATTTAGAGAAAATAACAAGATTAAAGCAAATATAAAAATTGTATAAAAGAGAATTAAATTTTATATAGAAATTTCCAAACACAAACATTTTTAAATTCAGTTAAAGAAATTGCATTATGGAAATTGCAATAAAAAATAGTATTATCATAATATAAACAAAAAATGTGATTCATTTCTTGGCTGTTCACTTAATACTTATCTCAATTATAGGTGTTTATTATTCGTCTTCAAATTATTGCGCTCGTCGGTACCGGGGTATTTGATGAGGAATATTCAGCCTGGTCAGTCTGCCAGATCTCGTAATTTAATTGTCCCGAAATGTCGCAGTCATGCCTATCACAATTCCTTTTTCGTACGTATTATTGTTATGTGGAACAAATTGCCACTGCATATTAGATATTCCTCGAGTATAAATCGGTTTAAATATGCCTGTGTCGAGTTTTTAGAGCGATAGGTGGGTGAACATGTGAACAAATGAATAAGTGGGGTAATAGGTTTTGAATTTTTGTTTTGAATTTTTGTTTTGAATTCTGTATTAATTTTTTTATAATATTTGAAATTTTCTATTTTTGTATTTATTTAATTTTCTTGGGCCATAAAGGAATTGTATAATGTAGAGACTCATCGTCTCAATTACAATTTTACATATGAATAAATAAATAAATAAATAAAATAAAATTTCTATGTTATCAGTACAAAATCAAAATATCCTAAAATCGATTATGATTCTTAAGTAATATATATAACAAATATAACAACATAAGTCAAGTTTCCAAAGATGAATCATTCTGATAACTTTTTAAATAAAAAATAATAAATATTAAAAATAGAAATATGAATAATCAGGAGTTTAATTTGGAATTGATTATATTTCAGGAATATCTTCGGAGCTTTATTGCTACATTTGTGAAGATTGCGAAGATACCATTTCGACAGATAAACTTTCAATATGTAACGAAGATACAATGATTGAAACCACCACCAGGGAAATGATAACAGAAACTACGGCTATAACTCAAACACCTGAAGAATCCACAAGTACATCAACTGTAACTGTGACAAATACAGAGGATATTTCAAGTACATCACCGATAACCACGGAAATACCAACAGAAACTACGTCTATAACTCAAACACCTGAAGAATTTACAAGTACTTCAACCATAACTATGACAAATACTGAGGAAATTTCAAGTACATCATCGATAACCACGGAAATACCAACAGAAACTACGACTATAACTCAAACACCTGAAGAATCCACAAGTACTTCAACCGTAACTGTGACAAATACGGAGGAAATTTCAAACACATCACCGATAACCACGGAAATACCAACAGAAACTACGGCCACAACTCAAACACCTGAAGAATCCACAAGTACGTCAACCGTAACTGTAACAAATACTGAGGAAATTTCAAGTACATCACCGATAACCACGGAAATACCAACAGAAACTACGGCTATAACTCAAACACCTGAAGAATCCACAAGTACGTCAACCGTAACTATGACAAATACTGAGGAAATTTCAAGTACATCAACGATAAACACGGAAATACCAACAGAAACTACGACTATAACTCAAACGCCTAAAGAATCCACAAGTACTTCAACCGTAACTGTGACAAATACGGAGGAAATTTCAAATACATCACCGATAACCACGGAAATACCAACAGAAACTACGGCTATAACTCAAACACCTGAAGAATCCACAAGTACGTCAACCGTAACTATGACAAATACCGAGGAAATTTCAAGTACATCACCGATAACCACGGAAATACCAACAGAAACTACGACTATAACCCAAACACCTGAAGAATCCACAAGTACTTCAACCGTAACTGTGACAAATACGGAGGAAATTTCAAGTACATCACCGATAACCACGGAAATACCAACAGAAACTACGACTATAACTCAAACACCTGAAGAATCCACAAGTACTTCAACCGTAACTGTGACAAATACAGAGGAAATTTCAAATACATCACCAATAACCACGGAAATACCAACAGAAACTACGGCTATAACTCAAACACCTGAAGAATCCACAAGTACGTCAACCGTAACTATGACAAATACTGAGGAAATTTCAAGTACATCACCGATAACCACGGAAATACCAACAGAAACTACGACTATAACTCAAACACCTGAAGAATCCACAAGTACATCAACTGTAACTGTGACAAATACAGAGGATATTTCAAATACATCACCAATATCCACGGAAATACCAACAGAAACTACGGCTATAACTCAAACACCTGAAGAATCCACAAGTACATCAACTGTAACTGTGACAAATACAGAGGAAATTTCAAGTACATCACCGATAACAACGGAAATACCAACAGAAACTACGACTATAACTCAAACACCTGAAGAATCCACAAGTACGTCAACCGTAACTGTGACAAATACTGAGGAAATTTCAAGTACATCACCGATAACCACGGAAATACCAACAGAAACTACCGCTATAACTCAAACACCTGAAGAATCCACAAGTACATCAACTGTAACTGTGACAAATACAGAGGATATTTCAAATACATCACCAATATCCACGGAAATACCAACAGAAACTACGGCTATAACTCAAACACCTGAAGAATCCACAAGTACATCAACTGTAACTGTGACAAATACAGAGGAAATTTCAAGTACATCACCGATAACAACGGAAATACCAACAGAAACTACGACTATAACTCAAACACCTGAAGAATCTACAAGTACGTCAACCGTAACTGTGACAAATACTGAGGAAATTTCAAGTACATCACCGATAACCACGGAAATACCAACAGAAACTACCGCTATAACTCAAACACCTGAAGAATCCACAAGTACATCAACTGTAACTGTGACAAATACAGAGGATATTTCAAATACATCACCAATATCCACGGAAATACCAACAGAAACTACGGCTATAACTCAAACACCTGAAGAATCCACAAGTACATCAACTGTAACTGTGACAAATACAGAGGAAATTTCAAGTACATCACCGATAACAACGGAAATACCAACAGAAACTACGGCTATAACTCAAACACCTGAAGAATCCACAAGTACTTCAACTGTAACTGTGAAAAATACAGAGGATATTTCAAGTACATCACCGATAACCACGGAAATACCAACAGAAACTACGGCTATAACTCAAATACCTGAAGAATCCACAAGTACTTCAACCGTAACTGTGACAAATACAGAGGAAATTTCAAATACATCACCGATAACCACGGAAATACCAACAGAAACTACGACTATAACTCAAACACCTGAAGAATCCACAAGTACTTCAACTGTAACTGTGACAAATACAGAGGATATTTCAAGTACATCACCGATAACCACGGAAATACCAACAGAAACTACGACTATAACTCAAACACCTGAAGAATCCACAAGTACTTCAACCGTAACTGTGACAAATACGGAGGAAATTTCAAATACATCACCGATAACCACGGAAATACCAACAGAAACTACCGCTATAACTCAAACACCTGAAGAATCCACAAGTACATCAACTGTAACTGTGACAAATACAGAGGATATTTCAAGTACATCACCGATAACAACGGAAATACCAACAGAAACTACGGCTATAACTCAAACACCTGAAGAATCCACAAGTACATCAACCGTAACTATGACAAATACTGAGGAAATTTCAAGTACATCACCGATAACCACGGAAATACCAACAGAAACTACGGCTATAACTCAAACACCTGAAGAATCCACAAGTACTTCAACCGTAACTGTGACAAATACGGAGGAAATTTCAAGTACATCACCGATACCCACGGAAATACCAACAGAAACTACCGCTATAACTCAAACACCTGAAGAATCCACAAGTACATCAACTGTAACTGTGACAAATACAGAGGAAATTTCAAGTACATCACCGATAACAACGGAAATACCAACAGAAACTACGGCTATAACTCAAACACCTGAAGAATCCACAAGTACTTCAACTGTAACTGTGACAAATACAGAGGATATTTCAAGTACATCACCGATAACCACGGAAATACCAACAGAAACTACGACTATAACTCAAACACCTGAAGAATCCACAAGTACTTCAACCGTAACTGTGACAAATACGGAGGAAATTTCAAATACATCACCGATAACAACGGAAATACCAACAGAAACTACGGCTATAACTCAAACACCTGAAGAATCCACAAGTACATCAACCGTAACTATGACAAATACTGAGGAAATTTCAAGTACATCACCGATAACCACGGAAATACCAACAGAAACTACGGCTATAACTCAAACACCTGAAGAATCCACAAGTACTTCAACCGTAACTGTGACAAATACGGAGGAAATTTCAAGTACATCACCGATAACCACGGAAATACCAACAGAAACTACCGCTATAACTCAAACACCTGAAGAATCCACAAGTACATCACCTGTAACTGTGACAAATACAGAGGAAATTTCAAGTACATCACCGATAACAACGGAAATACCAACAGAAACTACGGCTATAACTCAAACACCTGAAGAATCCACAAGTACTTCAACTGTAACTGTGACAAATACAGAGGATATTTCAAGTACATCACCGATAACCACGGAAATACCAACAGAAACTACGACTATAACTCAAACACCTGAAGAATCCACAAGTACTTCAACCGTAACTGTGACAAATACGGAGGAAATTTCAAATACATCACCGATAACCACGGAAATACCAACAGAAACTACCGCTATAACTCAAACACCTGAAGAATCCACAAGTACATCAACTGTAACTGTGACAAATACAGAGGATATTTCAAGTACATCACCGATAACAACGGAAATACCAACAGAAACTACGGCTATAACTCAAACACCTGAAGAATCCACAAGTACTTCAACTGTAACTGTGACAAATACAGAGGATATTTCAAGTACATTACCGATAACCACGGAAATACCCACAGAAACTACGACTGTAACTCAAACACCTGAAGAATCCACAAGTACTTCAACCGTAACTGTGACAAATACGGAGGAAATTTCAAATACATCACCAATAACCACGGAAATACCAACAGAAACTACGGCTATAACTCAAACACCCGAAGAATCCACAAGTACATCAACTGTAACTGTGACAAATACAGAGGAAATTTCAAGTACATCACCGATAACAACGGAAATACCAACAGAAACTACGGCTATAACTCAAACACCCGAAGAATCCACAAGTACTTCAACTGTAACTGTGACAAATACAGAAGATATTTCAAGTACATCACCGATAACCACGGAAATACCAACCGAAACTACGGCTATAACTCAAACACCTGAAGAATCCACAAGTACATCAACTGTAACTGTGACAAATACAGAGGATATTTCAAGTACATCACCAATAACAACGGAAATACCAACAGAAACTACGGCTATAACTCAAACACCTGAAGAATCCACAAGTACATCAACTGTAACTATGACAAATACAGAGGATATTTCAAGTACATCACCGATAACCACGGAAATACCAACAGAAACTACGACTATAACTCAAACACCTGAAGAATCCACAAGTACTTCAACCGTAACTGTGACAAATACGGAGGAAATTTCAAATACATCACCGATAACCACGGAAATACCAACCGAAACTACGGCTATAACTCAAACACCTGAAGAATCCACAAGTACATCAACTGTAACTGTGACAAATACAGAGGATATTTCAAGTACATCACCAATAACAACGGAAATACCAACAGAAACTACGGCTATAACTCAAACACCTGAAGAATCCACAAGTACATCAACTGTAACTATGACAAATACGGAGGAAATTTCAAATACATCACCGATAACCACGGAAATACCAACCGAAACTACGGCTATAACTCAAACACCTGAAGAATCCACAAGTACATCAACTGTAACTGTGACAAATACAGAGGATATTTCAAGTACATCACCAATAACAACGGAAATACCAACAGAAACTACGGCTATAACTCAAACACCTGAAGAATCCACAAGTACATCAACTGTAACTATGACAAATACAGAGGATATTTCAAGTACATCACCAATAACTACGGAAATGCCAACAGAAACTACGGCTATAACTCAAACACCTGAAGAATCCACAAGTACATCAACCGTAACTATGACAAATACTGAGGAAATTTCAAGTGCATCACCGATAACCACGGAAATACCAACAGAAACTACGGCTATAACTCAAACACCTGAAGAATCCACAAGTACTTCAACCGTAACTGTGACAAATACGGAGGAAATTTCAAGTACATCACCAATAACAACGGAAATATCAACAGAAACTACGACTATAACTCAAACACCTGAAGAATCCACAAGTACTTCAACCATAACTGTGACAAATACAGAGGAAATTTCAAATACATCACCAATAACCACGGAAATACCAACAGAAACTACGGCTATAACTCAAACACCTGAAGAATCCACAAGTACGTCAACCGTAACTATGACAAATACAGAGGAAATTTCAAGTACATCGCAAATAACCACGGAAATACCAACAGAAACTACGCCTATAACTCAAACACCTGAAGAATCCACAAGTACGTCAACCGTAACTATCACTAACACTGAGGAAATTTCAAGTGCATCACCAATAACCACGGAAATACCAACAGAAACTACGGCTATAACTCAAACGCCTGAAGAATCCACAAGTACATCAACCGTAACTATGACAAATACTAAAGAAAATACAGAAACAATTGCCTCAACAACAACATGCATATGTTCTTCCGTAGAAAAGCAAACAACTACTAATATTATATCCTCAGATACCACTTCTAATGAGGACTTTATACGTAAAACCATTCAAGAAATTAAACCTACATTCCGTCGATTGGTACCAAAATCAACAGGAGTACGACAAGAATTGAAAAATACTTTTGTATGCTATAGTTATAAAATTAAAGGTATTTTTGTTAAATTAATTAATTAATTTTTGGTAATTATTTGAGTGTACTTCTTTTTATATGAATTTTAGTTGGTGATCGTAATCAAACGAATCGTGGATGTGTACGTAGAATGGATAGCGATAGTGAAAGTTGTTCAATTGCCAATGGATACAATACAAATCATACGAATTGTAAAATATGTAATACAAATAAATGTAATACGGGAACATATATTTCAATATCTGTCTTTGCCATAATGTTTTCCATTATGATTGCTTGCATTCAACAAGTTTCAGACAGATTTATTTATTAATTTAGTTTATTTAAAATAGTATATCATATAAATAGATATCCATAAGAAATAACAATGATAATATAACGAATGTATTTTTAATTCATCAAAATCAAAATAATAAAAAAAAAATCACAATATTGTTTTTTAAACTGCTAATTGTATTTATATGAGTACTACTAAACATGAATGTCATTTTATTATAATATCAAATGTTCGAGTTTCTCAATCTATATATGTAAAAAAATGAATATGCATTCGTTTATTTTAATTATACATTATTTTATTCCGCGTTACCTTACTTATAAACTTATATTTATTTTATTTGGCAATCAATTAAATACGCAGAATACTACTAAATTTTATTAACCTAAACGTGATGTAAAAGCAATATAAGATTACAATAAGTTATATACATACATTCTTCATTGAATTTCATATAATCTATGAATCGATCTATTTTTGATTATTATATAGATATTTTTGTTTATCATTTAATTTGAATGGAGAGAGGATTAAAATAAAATTTGTCAAAATTAATTATAACAAAAAAACCCCAATAAGTCTGCGTGTATATATTTAATATGATGATTAATGCATTCATTTACTTGCATATGTGATTTCGTTTCTTATTTCAATTAAATATTATTCATTGGTCTATTGGAATTATATTGCGTTTACATTTGCTATACACGCCATCGTTTGATATTTCGATTGTAAGTCCATTAGTTTTTATAAATTTCATTGTGTTTTTTTTTATTTATTATAACAACATCAATTAATAATAATATACCGAAGAAGAGCAGAAGGTAACATGTAATGTTGGTGTTTTATCGTTTATTATTTTTATGAATGTATTGCATTGCTGTTTATACCGCATATATATATACAAGAAACTGTTGATAACAGCGAGCCTATGTAGTAATTTTCTTTTTATCGAATATCAATTATCTATGGATTTATTTAAAAAATATTATGATGTATTTATATATTATCATACTATCAAAACATATAATAAACATTAACTTTGAAAAGGTATAAAAGAGGTAAAAAAATTAATTATGTTAGTCATAACATTTATAGTATTTGAGGAAAATTCTATGTTAAAATTTATACTTAAATTTAATTTTAATAATAATTTTAATTTAAATGCAAAGCGCGTAATTTGTTTGATATTTTTTTTAACATTCATATTATTTTCCTATAGTGAATTTATATTTTTAGTTGAGTTATAGATTTATCTTTTATTATTCTTATTTTATTATTAATTGTATTTAAAAATTATTAACGAAGTGTATTCTCAAAATGCGGTATATAGTTAAATTATTATTATTGACTTTAGTCATAAAAGGTGTGTGTGTATAAAAACAATAAATAAATAAATATTATTAAATTACAAATAAGATATTTATATAGAAATTATTATTAATATATATAATATTAATTTGTAGCAATAAGATAATAAACTGTTTGTAATTTTATATACAAATTTTAGTTATCTATATATATATATATATTGGAGTAATATAAGAAAAAAAAACAAATTTCAAGTTCATGTGACAAGATAATATTGTTTATGTTGATGATATAAATCAGCCACAATAAACAATATAACATCATTAAATTTTTCATTATTGATTATAATCATTATAAAATGGAGTTTTAACTGATGAATATACGATAATATTCAAATATATAGGATTTTAACATAAAATTCAAACGTTTTCAAATGATTTGTTGCCTGTATACAATGTGAAATGTGAAGTTTTTTAGTTACCGATTTGAAATCGAGGATGGGTTGTCCTTAAATGATTATATCTATTACATATTTTTCCTTAAGTCAACACAAATAACACAAATTGAATTAAAACAATTTATAAATGTTACTTAAAATAATTTTACAATTGGAATTTGATTTGAAAAAAATTTTAATTAGATATGGAAAAGGTTGAATTTTTATATAGAAAATTGTATAGATATAAAAAGTTAAAAAATCTATCTATAGAAAAATGATACATATTTTCACAATCAAGAAAAATTTTTTTATTTTTATACACTAATTTTTAATGATTGAATTGATCAATTGCTTTTTTCCATTTATACATAAAAATGTTCACAAAATTACGTCATTTGATTATAATTGATCATAAGTTCAAAATACAATTTGTAATTCAATTCAATTTATAGTAAAAACTAAACTATTTTGTTGTATATATAGGAATATCAACGGAGTTGTATTGTTACGTATGTAATGATTGCAATGATCCAGTTCATACCGATCGATTGGAAATATGTAATGAAAATACAATGACTGATACAACAACGACCACAACTACTACTGTAACACCAGATATAGAAACAACAGTGCCTGAATCAACAGAAACAGATCCAACAACTACAGAATCCCAGACAACAGATGATACGGAAACAACAACTAATGATTCCGGAACAACGAATACAGAAGAAGACACTATGACAACCGATGGTGATATAACAAATACAGACCAAACCACTGTTACAGATATACCGAACACCAGTTCAACGACAACGATTGGCGTTTCAGATACACCGACCACAATTGACCCAGCCAGTAGTAATACACCTCCGAGTCCACCAATAGAAACCCCAACTACAACAGTGGTTGTGCCCACAAGTGACTCATCATCGCAGGTGAATCCGCTGGTGATTTTTTATCATAAATTCAAACGTGAAATAATTAAACAAGATGATCAACAATCATTATTTGTTTGCTTTCGGATGAATGTAGAAGGTATGTATATAATGAATTTACGAATATTTAAAATAAAATAATGTGTATCTTTAACGATATTAAAGAACTTAAACACAATTGAATTTCACCTATATATATAAAAAATACGCATTCGTCTGAATATTTCCTGGGCACATAATTAAAGTCTAATAAGGGGTGTTAAAAGATTGTAAAATAATTAATAAATAATTATCACCACAAATCAGTTTTTGATTACAAAATTAATTGTGATAGAATATATATAAAAAAAATAATATATGATAGGCGCCACCATTAATATCCAAGCGTTAGATAAAATCTAAATATAACTATACAAATCATTGGTATAAATTTAAAATCAAGTACTTATATAAATATATTCTGTGTGTTACGTGATATAGCAATAAACAAAAAAAAAATTGCGTTTTTGTTTGGTAATTCCTACAAAATGAATCATAATACATGCAATAGTACTATATAAATTAAAATATAATGAAAATTATCTTTGGGATTAGCGAATGCGAATACGTTTATTTTTATTTATTTTGTTTAATTACAAATAGAAAATCAAATTACAATTTTAAATTGCTGAATATTCACAATTATACTTTAACGAATTTTAACACAAATTCTTCTTTATATAACCATATTTTTAAGAAAGCTATCGATTATCGAAACATCTATCAAAAGCTTTGGAAATTTTTTTTTTAAATAAAACATTTCTATTCAAATTGAATACCGCAAATATTAATCTAGATAAATTATAACCAAAAATAAATACCAAAAAATTAACAAACTATAATTATCAATAACATTATTTTTTTCTTTTATGTTTTTATATATAGATAATGGTCAAACGTTAATAAATCGTGGATGTGTCCGTAGAATGACGACGGAAAGTGAAACATGTTTGGTAGCAAATAATTATGATGACCAATTTACAAATTGCGAAATTTGTGGCAGTAATCAATGTAATAATGGAATTACAATAATGATTAATAATCCATTGTTTACTACTATCATAACAATTTCGTTAATTATAATTTTTCGATTATTATAAATAATAATAATTTGATTCATTACTTTAATTTTAACATATATTTTATATAAATATTTGATTTATATCTAATTATTTTAGTGTATATGTAAATAAATATCTATTGAAATTAACGTAAATAAACAACGATAAGAAACAATGTATATATCAAAATGAATAATAGTTTATATAGTAATATTTAATGATGTATGACATACACATATATATACGTCGTACCCGTGTACTTAAAATAAGTTACCATTTAAAGAGAAAAGTGATAAAACTCAATTAATTTTTTTTTTTATTATTATTATGTATATTACTTTTTAATTTTATTTATAGATAATAAGGTTATTTATTTTTTATTTGGCGTGATTTGAATGAATTTCAAATGTTTTATAGTTAGTCAAAATCACTCAGATTTTAATTTAAATTTTTGTTAATTTGTTTGATATTAATTTTATTAAAATTAAAAATGAAAACAATTATTATAGAAAATGAATTAATTTATTCAATTAAATAATAATTCATAATTAAAAAAAAATAGCCATTATTACATAAGTTGTATAATAATTATTTTAATTTTAAATTAAGATTTTTCTATAAACTTTTATATGATGTTTAAAGATGAATTAAAGCGGAATTTAAAATTAAATGAATTTAAATATAATTGTTTATTAATTAAAATAAAAAAAAATTGATAACTATAAGAAATGTATTTATAATAAAGGTGAGGACATTCTTATTACCCTCTGGTTACAAATAAAAGGAACAAATATCCATACTCTATCGATTAAAATGTACAAAAATCAATAAATGTTCAAAGATATAAGACATTTTTTAATTTGGATAATAAAAGCAGTGTTTAAACTATAAAATGATTATTTGTATTACTTATTTCGATTCGATATCCCGTCTGCACTATATATGGATAGAAATATTTTTCTTTTATTATATTCCAATTTTTGTTACAAACATAAGTTATTTTGTGAAATGTGTTTATATTAAATTTTATAGAACTACTCTGATAAATAGATAACGTATAAAAGATAAAAACTGTAAGGGTATTAGAATATTTGGGCATTTAAAAATAACATTAATTTTTGGATCGTTGAATGTGGATTTTTTGCTTAAAGATATGGTATTAAAAAATATTCATATTTCCAATAAACGAATAAAAATCTCAATCCTGAAATTAACGTTCGTTTAATAGTAATTAATTACACTAGTAATTAACCCAATTGAACAACTAAATTAACCACCCTATTTTTTTTTTTTAAATTAACATTAACACTTATGCAACATATGATTCATTTTTCGAAATAATAGAAAATATTCTACTACTAAAATCTCTTTATTTTTATTTACATCATCGTGTAATTTTTTTTTTCATTATAAGATAATGTTAAATTTTTATGTAATTTTTATCATTTAAGGAATTGTATATACAATTATTGAGTAAATTATCACATTTATTCTATTTTATGTATATGCTATCTGACAATAAAAACAACAAAAGTGAATATGGGAAAAAAAGTATAAAAAGGCAAAAAGAACTGATTATTTCCCCCAGAATATAACTTTTCATTTGTGTTGTTGTTTCACACATCATTGTTAATTAAAAATTTTTATTTTGTTAAATTAAAAAAATAAATACACATAGAGCCTATTTCGAGTGGTTTTTTTTGCATTAAATTTTAGTTTTGGTTTTTTTTTTTAAACATTGATTTCATTTATTTTAGTTTATTTTAATTATATTTTTGGAACAATTTAAAAAATCGCACACAAAATGAAATTATTTTTTGCAACAATTTGTTTGTTGGCAATATTGGCCATAAAAGGTGGGTGTAAGTTTAAAGAATTTAGAACAAGTGAAATTGAGGCGAAGAAGAAGAAAAAATTACAAAAATTGTGTTTTACTTTATACATTATGTGATTTAAATTTAATTAATTAATAGAAACCCGCGATGAAATAATATG
The DNA here is from genome assembly GCA_958336335.1 of Dilophus febrilis. Classification (NCBI taxonomy): domain Eukaryota; kingdom Metazoa; phylum Arthropoda; class Insecta; order Diptera; family Bibionidae; genus Dilophus; species Dilophus febrilis. The sequence continues at coordinate 4,809,343 of OY284471.1, read as the reverse complement.
AAGAATAAATTGAAAATATTTAATTGAGTTTTTTAATTATGTTATAAAAAACAATAAATGTTACTTGTAAAAGTTGTAAATTATATTCAATAGATTATATATTGAATTTGAAAATGATAAAAAAAAATTATTACATTATTCAATCATGGATATAATTTGAAAGGAGATATTTAAGTGCAATTGTGCAATGAAAAAGCCATGAAGCAAGTGATTCAAATTTGATTCGACATTCTAAAAACATTCTATAGTGATAAATATAATTTATTCAGTTATCGTTATTGATTTCTAATTTTACTAGACATTTAGTGGCTGTTGTTTTACTAACTGATTCAGTGCTTACATTTATGATCAACATTATGGAAACTTCACACTGCGTTTTCTTCTAATTTCAATAAGAAATATAATAGATTCATTTTATGTGGTTATACAAAACTTGTTTATTGCACAGTAAACAAAACTTATCCTGTTTGATTTTAAACGTCATATGCCACATTCCATTTATAAAAAGATTTTTATTAAAATTTGTATAAATTATCCCTAAATTGGTTATAAAACTAATCATAAACAAATCACAATGGCGTAAATTTAAGTTCAATCACTAAAATTTAAACCTTAATTGAATAGTGTTATATTTTAAAAATATTATTTATTGAGAATTATTAAGAAATATATTTTTTAATATAAAATTTATATAGGAATCCACACCCAAGAATTATATTGTTATGTATGCGATGATTGTGATGATATAAGCTTACTTACGGACCAAGAAAAACAAATATGTAATGAAGATTCAATGATAGATACAACAACAGTGATCGCGCCAATAACAACAACTTTGGCTACAACTACAACAAGAACCACTCCAACAACAACACGAACTACAACTACGACAACGACGACGACGACACCAACAACAACCACAACTACTACGACTCCCATTCCTACGACTACAATTGCAATAACTGCAGCTCCACCAGTTGTTACAACTGTACAGCCACCACCGACTCCACAAATAGAAGATCCAGCCGTTCCCACTAACCCTCCGGATAATATAAGTGGTGAAATACCAGAAACACCCGACGTACCAGAAATTCCAATTGTTGTAGATAAAATTGAAGAGCACATAACAATATTACCACCAGTATTCAATGATGATTATGATCTCAGTAGTGAATTAATTGAAGAACAAAATAATCTTATAAATGGTGAGGATGATGAGGGTGCAAATAATTTAATAACACGTGTCATTCCAGCGGATAGTATACCAGAACCAAGTAAAAATCAAAGAACAATACCGAAAATATTTAGATTAAATGGAAGTAGCCGACAACAAAATTCATTCGCATGTTTTGTTTTCAAACGAGAAGGTACGTTTTATTTTTAGATTTGTTAATAATAAATTCATATACTTATTATTTCAATATCTTTTTCAAAAAAGTGTTAAAAAATTATCTCAATTCAGTATACAAAAGTACAAAGTTTGAACGTTATAAATTTGTATAGTCTAATAATATGTATAGTCTAATAATATTCAGAATATGTGATATTTACAAATGTAAAGAAGTTGGAATTCAAATCAGTGTATCTTTAATCCCAACGAAGTTTTTAATTTTTACATATTTTATAATATACTATTCGATATCTACATATAATTTTGGTTAAAATATTACCAAAATAGACAGATTTTCATTGCATAAAGTCCACGCATTTAATTTAGTGTATTCAAGACGAATTTTGTGAATCATTTTATATATTTTTTTATAGTTGATGGTGATATAATTACAAAACGTGGTTGTGTCCGGCGTATGAATACCGATGGTGAAAGTTGTGCGTTAGCCAATGGCGATGGTGATACAAATATTCAAGATTGTAAAGTTTGTGACATCGATGAATGTAATAATGGTATGAATGTTAAAGTATCATTAATTTTATTATGTATTCCATTACTGATTAAGTTATTGTTTAATTAATTTTTATAATATTTAATATTAAGATAAAATCGTATATAAAAAATCAATAATAAATAGATTAATGATAATTTTTATTTAGAAAAATGATCACACATAAAATTCATAATATATATAGAACATATGTAAGTAATTTTACAAATAGGTCTACGAAATATATATAAATAATAAATCCAAAAGAAATGAGTGTGTGTATATTGATAAGGTAAGAGCAATGATTAGATTCGTCAAAGATCTATATACATGGTATCAAGATTTGAACTAATAATTAATAAAGGACATAATCTTTTAAAAACATATGCTATTATACTAAATTCATATATAATAAAGCTAATATTCAGACAGACACATTTTTGTTTTGTAATTAAGAGATTGGTTGAATTTTGTTTTAATTTTAAGATGTATAAGTATAAATAAGATAGAAAATTATATTTTTTAAATATCCCAATTTGAATAGATGGGTTTTTGCAAAGATTCCCAAACGATTTAATGGAGAATTTATTATTCATTCAAATTGCATTTTCATTATTTAATTGCTTAAAAATTTCATTTTTATTTTTTATTGAATACTTGAAGTCAAATGAAGATAATCAAATGAAATGAATGTAAGAATTGTGGCCGCCCAGTCACAGCCCAGTCACAGGCATTAAACCAAAAGAACATATACTATATAAAATTATTATTATATTGATATAACATATTTTTAAAATAGATAATAAAATTTTTGATGATTGATAAAGTAATATTATCTTTCAACCGAAATAATTGAATTGGAATTTATGTTACTGGTATTTTACAAAAAGGAATAAAATGTTTTTGAAAAATTATTTGTGTTTCTTAAAGAATTGAGATGTTCAGAGATCATCAAATTTAAGTTCAACTATTTTATCATAATAAAATATTATTAATTTAATTTGAAAACCATTTCAATTTATGTACTCTCTGTGCATTTGAATATTTCGCAATCAAAAATAACATATATAAATGCATCATCAAATAAAAATAATTAAATGTATAACTAACTAAATATATATATATATATATATACAAAACAATATCATTTAATTGATATTAATTATACTATTTTAATAAATGTAATTACTACGAATATATATATCTATATATACATTTCTTGATTATATTTTTTTTTTAATAAACAATTATGTGTAAAAATAAAAATAAAAAGGTAAAATAATAATAATAAATTAAAAAAAAAAAATTCTTAACAAAAAAATTTAGCTTGTACTTTTTTTATCAACCTATTAATCGAACATACCAAATTAAAAAAAAATGTATATATATAATAATATAATTATAAGTAAATAAAACAATTTATCAATTCTTTTTTTCTTTTTTTTTTCATTTTAAATAAAATATTTAGCATAATATGTCTTATTATTTTCCATTATCTAATCAAGATACAATAAACAAACAAATCAAAAGAAAAAAAAAACATACCAATAGGTTTTTATTTTTACCAGTATAATTTTTTTTTAGAGAATTCAAAATAAAATAAAAAACTCATATAACATTCGGAGGAAGAGTTTTGTTTGCGGTATTATTTATCATTTTTTTTTTTTTTTATGAAATTTTCTTCAACATTCACCTTTATAAATATTATCAAACAAAAAAAAATGACAATATATATGGTATAAATTAATTGAATTATTAAATGATATCATAAAATTGGTAATATGACTGTTTGCTTTTTAGAAAATTGTAAAAAAGATATACCGACCTGTAATTTTTTTGTTTTTGTTATTTATATCGAAAGAGGGCTATAATAATTGAGGAATGTTATTCAGGAACTAATACAACTAATAAAAATAATATTGAAGACCTTTGATTATTATAGATTATATACATGTTTTTCAAGGTGTATGTCAAAATACGCACGCATCAATTGAATCGATGATGCTAAAATGTATTTATTTATTTATTTATATATATGATAATAGAATGTGAATGGGTTTTGTTAATACGATTTCGTTTGTTTGATTATTTAAAAAATAATGATCATATATATATATATATATATGAATATGAACGTTATTAGAGTGATACATCAATATATAAAAGTATTCCAGTATATATGGATGATGATATACTTATATATTATCAATATCATTTTAGTTATAGATAAAAATGTTGTAATTCATAACGATATTTCGTCAAATATTTTATTATTATATCATCATCGTAATATATAAATAAACAAAAATGCACAAAATTATTGTGTGTGTGTACCATAGGTCAATTATAAATAAATATTTACGCGTTTAAATCACACCTTATTTTTTTTTTTATTAAATAAATAAATAAATAAAATATCTTCTATAAGGGGGTTCAGGTAATCATAATGAAAAATAAATTATAGGTGTTCCATAACACTTTTTTCAGAAATTTCCAAAAATTATCAATAAAAATATTACTTTAATGATTTTAATACGAATTTTCCGAGATTTCCCAAGATTTTTCAGTTTTAATTTAAAACTAAATCATATGTTTTAAAGGTACATAAATTTGGATATATACAATATATAAAATTATTATTATTTCTTTACAAGTTAACGAATCTGAATGAATAGACGATAGAAAGGTATTGTTATATAAAGGTATTGTTATGCTCAACAAGAATAAAATAATATTGCATAAGGTATCTCAACAAATTCATAATGAAAAGTCCAATGATTTGATAAAAATTGTCAATACTCATAAATTTTTCAAGAAAACCTATCAAGTTTATAATTTATTTAGAAAAATTATGAAAAATTACGAAAGGTTTCCTAACATCATTTTAATTTCTTTCATAGGAATTTTCCGAGATTTTCACGCTTTAAAATAAATTTACGCATATTTTTTAATGGTAAATTATTGAAAATATACAATATATTGAAATCATTGTAATTTCCTAATCAGTAAACGAATCGGACTGAACAGACCACCAAATGAATGGTATTTTTATGCTTTACTATGAATATTCATTCTCCATACATTGAATATTGTAAAACAAAAGTAAGTACAAATTCTATACTAAATTTATTCCTTATATTTTCATGGAAAATATTAATATATGTATATGATAAATATTAATTTTTCAATATTTAGGCGATTTATTTTTCTTATCATTTATTGTATTTTACTTTTATTTTTTGGAAAATCATAAAATATATATATTGAAAAATCGATGGAAATCGATTGAAAAGCTTTTGTATTTTCTTTTGGAACCATAAAATAATTTTATTATATTAGATTCAACGATCTCAAGTTTTGTTTTATTTCGACAAATTTAAATCAGATGGCATTTATAGAGAAAAAATGTGTATTAGTCAATTTTTGAATGGAAATTTGTATTGTGTTACATATATGATCGGTATTATACATTCTGTTTGATACAAATATTTTTATCTAATCAATGTATTTAGTTGAAAGATAAAATTCAGTTGATATATAAAATACCTCAATAAATAATCAATCGAATGTATTGTTAATGTTTTAATACAAAATATATTTGGTTTCATAATCATCGTTTTCATATACACACTTATGTATTATATCCTAATTTGTATTTGTATATCAGGTATTAACCGATTAAGTATAAAAACATAGGAATTTAGATCGGTTTATATTCTTTATGTTGCGGATTATAATGTTTTAACAATAATTCATTATGGAATCAATATATATATTTGAATAGTATTGTGTAATCCTCTATATAATGCATAGGATTTGTGCGTTATAATTATTATTATATTGAAATAATGATATGCTATTGAATTATGATGAAGATTTTATTTTTAATATTGTTTTCCATTAAAACGATCGAGTTAAATAAATTTTTTGTTGTACAGTCAAGTATTCCAAATAATAATATCAAAGTAAGTACAATAGGAAAACATATCTCCTCAATATTCTATGTAAATAATATACTTCTAAATTCACATATTCTAAAGGTTCTATATTAAATTGTAGGCAAACTTTAATGGAAAATACTATAATTAATTATTATTTTATTTATCACTGGAATCAATAAAACTCATAATTAATAAATAAATGTGTTTGTTTTTTATTTGGAGAAAAATGAAAGTAATCGGAAACAATTAATGGGTTATTGATATTTTATAATATGAATAGATTTCAGTTTGTTTTCGTTAATCATTAAGTACATTAAACCTAAAATTCTAGAACGGATAAATCAACATAATTTATATTATGATAATTTTTCCCTATACATAAATGTACTTAATAAACATTTCTGTATGAGATAAGATATATTGCAATAAAGTCAATATAAAAACAAGTGTACATTATCCGATATTTGTTGTTGATTGACGGTATATAGTTAAATGAAAAAATCCAATCCAAAAACATAAAATTTATAAACATGTATGAGGGTGTACTACAGAACAGAAAATGGTTTGCAGTTAATTATGATTTTTATATCAACAGCCAAATTAATCGATTTATAAATAAATCCTGAATCTGATTGATGATAAAAATGCTGAATCTGATTAATTTATCAAAAATATATTTCAATGGAATTTTGGAGTGTGTTTTTGGACCAAAGGAATTCAATGCAGCTAATACAAATGAATATATGTTCAATGTATTTTTAGAAAATATTATAAATATTTACGATATTGATATATTCTATATATTGATTGTGATAGCGAAAATACTTTTATTTTTATTCTATTATGGATTATTACGCGAATAAAATACTTGTTTATCATTATCTTTTTTATCAATTTATAATAACTATTTTCTTTATTTATAGAAATAATGTTACATTAGAGTTGTTAATAAAAATTAAAGCATATATAATAATAAATGGTATGATAAAATAGACAATATATTTAGTCAGTCACCTCGTATTATTTCGGTTAAATTGAATTACCTTCTGATTTTTTACAATATAAATACAATTTTATTGAATTAATCAATGAAAAATTATCAAATGATACTTTTATAATAAAGCAAATAATATAAGAAAACATTTTGATTACTGAATAATATATAAAGTTCTAAAAAAAATGAAGAATTAAGTAATAAAAGTAATAGAATTTTGATGTTAAACATCATTTGGCAAAGAATTATAAAGTCATGAACATCATATTAACATTCCGATAATTACTATATAGAATGGGAGAATTGTTTCATTCCTTGATATATTTTTGTTTTACTGAATCAAATTAAATTATCCTTATTTCAGCAATGATTCTGTATAACTGCTGTGTAATGTATAATTACTAATACACCGTACTTTAAATTCTAACAAAGTTATTGGTAAAATACCACTAATTTATTTTGAAAAAGTTATTTATATTTGATCTGCAATTTGGAAATTTGGAACGCAAAAAAAAAAATCAATTTAACCAATCAGATTAATCTGATAAGAGAAAACGAACGCACTATTTTAAATGCACAATTTGTTAAATACTCGATGCTTAATTGTTTACATTTACTTCACAACTTTTTGATATAACAAAAATATTAATATATTATTTATAGTCATTTATCGTATATATAAATTTATTTATTGTTTTAGTTTATTTATGTATAAGTAGATATGTATATGTTTATATTGAAGAAAATTCCATCATATTTTATGTTTAAATCCATATATATATATTTAAATTTGCATTAATAAAAATTCACATAAAAGTTATATCTACTGTATTTCGAATACTTTTATATATCTGCTGTTTATATATATATTATAAATGATAAGATAAAATATAATAATAATGGTGTGTATAAATAATTCGTACTGTTACGGAATAATTTATAGTGAGTGCGTACTGTTTTTGATATAAATGAAGTACAAAATTGTATGGAATTCCTAAAATTCTTAATTTTCCACACAGGCAGGTTTTTGGAAAATCTAATATAGGTAAGTGTTCAACAAGATTTTTGCAATATATGCTGTGATTATTAACTAAAAGCCATGTAACTACACAAACCAGGTGAGTTGAAAATATTATATTCCACAACAATTCTTACTGCGGATTTAATAATACCATTTTGCAAATTTTCACGATTTCTATGAACAAGTATTTTGTCGTTACCTCGATCCAAATACTAAAATCCTCATCAATATGAATGGGGATATGTAATAAAAGTGCTATTTTTTTGACCTTATTTGTATATTTACTATATTTACAGCGGTATATAGGTAGAGACGGTATACATTTGATTAAAATCATTTATAGATAAAATTCATATTGATAATTATCGATATATTATATATAGTAGTATATTTGAGATAAAATTTTATTTAATCTATTATTTCTAAATAATGAAAATTAATATATGTATTAATAATAATAATACCGAAATGAATATATAGAAACAGTCAAGTGGTTGTTGTGTTCAGTTCAAACGTTTAATTATTAAAACCGCATATGTAAAATAATTAAAAAAAAAAAAAAATTGTTATAAAAAAGAAGTTATATTTTGTATTTTTGGTAAAAATGTTTAAATTAATATATTTTATATTTATTTTAAACATTTTTTGTTGCGTAAAAAATGGTGAATAATATTTGTATATATAGTTTTATCAAATGAATAATTAATTGAAATTTTGAATTAATAATTTAATTTATTGTTCTTTAATTTTCTTCTTTTTTTTTTAAATATTATTAACTGTGGTGTTTGATCGATATCGACAGTGTATTCATTAAATTGTACATCATGTTCATCGGTTACGGATCCTTATTGTGCAACATTTAATTTTCCCGCGGGTATCATCGGATTACCGTCAATTCAATGCGATGAAACGGTTACACAATGTTATGAGGAATTTAATAGTATGTATTTTTATATATAGTCATAGTTTTGTAATATATTCAAGTTTATTTTTTTGTTAAAAATATGGATAAAATGTATTGTTAAATGTATATATAGGTGTTGGTCATACATTCCGTGGGTGTGGTCCTCCACCAACACCCACTTGTATTGCCGGTACAAATTGTTTCACCTGTGATACGGAAAACTGTAATGGCAATATAATTCCTACCAATCGTCATCAATGTCAACAATGTGTGGGTTCACAATGTAGTGCTGCCACGGGACCATCGTATTGTCTGCATATTTTCGGTGATGAGAGATGCTATTCTTATGTCAATGGAAATCAAGCGAGAAAGGGTTGCGCATCCGATGAGATCTATGCTGATGTACAAGTTGGATGTGATGCGGGTGTTCCGAATTGTCAAACATGTACGGGTAATAATTGTAACAGTGTGAATATAGCTGAAAATCTATGCTATAATTGTAATACGACTGCAAATGCATTTTGTTTGACCTCACCGGGACAACCAACATCATGTTTCGGTTTTACACAATCTCCATGTTATTTATCCATTGAAGATGGTGAGTAAATTTGTTTTTTTTTTACAATTACTATCCAAATTTTAAATTGATAAGAAAAAGTTTACCGTACATTTGCAAAATACATTTTCGAAAAATTATGCGAAAAGGATAATATATTAACATTTAGTAAAGTCATAAATAGAAGGGTCTTGTGTGTTCTTTGTTTTAAATATATAGTGATTTATTGTCAAAAAATAGTGGGCAAATAGAGGATGTGTTTAAATATATATTAACAATAATGAATAAAACACACTGTACGAATATATTTATTTTATTTTCCAAAAAAACAATCTTATCACATTATTATATCTTTACTACCGTTCAATTTCCATTTCGTATCAATCATATATTTTATATAAATATAAAGGGAAAAGTTATTTTATTTTAATTTTATAATAAATCGAATATTTTATATTGTAAAAGTGTTATAAAATTCAGCAAAAATAATAAAATTTAATGTTTTAAGTTAAACAAAATTCAAAGTATATTGATAATGTGTGGAGAATTTTTTTATATCAGTTATAAAACCAAAAACCATATTGTAGATGGTTAAATAAATGGGTGTAATTAAAAGTTCTTCCGATGAAAATTTCATTTTTTTTTTAAATGAAATGTTCACAATCCCTTTCTTGTCAATTTTTAAATATAAACCAGGATATTACTCTGTGATGTATCGTTGTTAATAAAAACACAAAATTCAACATAAAATGTTGTATAAAATTCTTGAAATTTACCATTTTTTGAATAACTAAATCACATGATTTGCTAATATTTACAAATTTTCTCCGCATTACATCATAATATAAAAATTTAGTTACATTTTGATATGCTATACGTAGGAATAATTTATATATTTTTTTACGTTTATTGCATTATATATATATATATATATATTTGGGTATTAATTCATCAATAACGACGATAATGAAATTATTATTAATTATATTTATCTTGGCAAATAAATTATTATTATTTTTTTGTTTTAAATGAAAAGCATATACATAATTTATTATGTACGGGGTTATAAATTATATTAAAATGCATACATTTTTTTCATACACTATATACCTATATTATATGATATATATCTAGTAGATTATATTTATTTTTGGGTATTTTTTTTTTATATTTGTAATTAGTTTTATTTTTGAAAATAAAAAAATTATTAAAAATAGTCATATGTAGTCATATCGAATAATTTTATAACAAAAAATTCTCAAATAATTAATTTTATGAATCATTTGTTCGCATAACTACTATATATACATTTGCTAAATATTATATTTTTGCTATCTAATTGCGATTAACCGATAAACTTTGAATAATGTCATTCATACATATAGAATTAATTTAATTTTTATTATTCATATTGTAATATTTATGATTAATGTCAATTGGAAAGTTAGTCATATTATATATATATATATATTGATATCTAGAAGACACCAATCGATCAATCGATAAATTGATAGTATACATTATTCGATTGAATTCAATGAAAAATAAAAAATGAATCAAATGTGAAAATTTCGATTAAAATTTTATTCGAAATTTATCCATTTATTTACAAAAAATATGGAAACAACAATCCCTTTAATGGAGGAATTTTTCGGTGTTTATAAATCTTAAAAGTATTTGTATAGTATTATTATTAAATTACCATTAACATATAATTTGAAAGCTTAAATCACCACAGATGAATAAATTTAAATATTATATTATGATAAACCATTCAATTCAATATAAAAAATTGTAGAAATGTATCTTTTTTTTATGTTTGAAAATATGTTAAATTTATTCAATTTTAAAGATCAAATTGAAATGTTTTGATAAATAAATAATTTTGTCTATTTGTCAAAAGTTAAGTTGAATTTATGTTATATAAAAAGTATAGTATTATAAAAGATTTCATTTGCAAAGTGGAAGACTAAACTAGAAGATTATCTATCCTGACTAAAGAGCCAACGATTATAATGTGGTTAAAAGATGCCTTCAATTTTCTAGAGATTTTCATTTCTTTCTTAATCATTTTATATTCAATAAACATTCTTTAAAATGAGAATATTGAGAATATTTTTTAAAACACTAAATTTTTAGTATATTTGTATAGTTTTATAGGTTTTTTTATATAGTAAAATTTATTGCATTTAAGAAACTTACTTTGATATAGTATAATTTTAAATATAATATAAATTCATTCATTTGTCAACAAAAACTTAAAACTAAAATATAATTATGTGTTAGTTGTGTTATGTGTAAAATACTATATAAATACTAAATAAAAAAATTAAATCTAATCTAAAACTACCCTAACAAGCCCAATAAAAATTATATAACAACGTTGAATGTTCAAGGGCAAGGGGGTCCTCAAACAGACCAGAGCTATTGGATGGTATGAAGTAATTGGCGCGTAGTCGGTCCGCTGTAGGACTAGAGGGCTTGACCCAATTACTCCCTGGATATAGGATATGTACAAAGCATTTGGCTCCACACTCAGACATAAATTTCTGAGCGGAAAGACCTAATGACAATGTGATGTATAAGGATAAAGTATTGATAAGTAATCAGTTCATTAATTGGAACAGACCACTTTCAATTACTTTTTTATTTGGGTTATTTGGAAAAATAGGACAAATGAATTATTTCAAAATTTATTTATATAAATAATGTAAAAATATAATATAATAAATTGTGTGTTAGTAAAATAATTTTGTTCATGGTAGATTGGGCGGTTTTGTTAGTAAATTGTTAGTATTATTAGTGTAATTTATTTGTATGTATGGTATGTTTGGCTTTAATTATTATCGTTTGTAATTAAAAAAATATTATAAAATTAATGTTAATATAATACGTGTGTAATAATGTAATCTACCATGAACATGGGGGTTTGTATTTCTTAAAGTAATATCCAAAAATGTGTTTGTCAAAATCATTTCATTTTTAATCTTTATAATTTTAAAAATATTCAAATAATAAAAAAAGCAAAATGTAATCATTCGGTCATTATATATATATAAAAATAAGTGAGTGATGAACACCAAAAGATAATGAATATTAAAATTCTTATAAATTCAATATAGGCTTGTTAGAAGAACATTCTTATTGAAATGGATTAATAATTGGTTTGATTTAAAGTTAAAGAAGAATATATTCAAAGGGTGATTGAGGTTCAATATAGAAACCCCAATGGAAATAATAAAGGTTTAGTAATAAAAAAATTTATTGATGTCAATTATTGGTATATGAGATTACCTGTCGAATAAATGATATGAAGATTATATTCATTGAGATTGTTCATCACTTTGATAAAAAAAACGAGGGTGATAATTTAATTTATTACTTTACATATATATAAATTTCAATCTACATTTAGTTTTATAAATAATTAACATTATATATCGTTGAATGTACTTTAAATTTCAAAATTAAATTTTCAATTTACTATAATGAAATGACAATTATATTTTTGTATAATTACTTTAATAAAAATACAATAGAAAAAATTTTAAACTCACATTAATGTTTGTTAACTATTTTGTTATAAAAATCCCTAAAGTTGCTAGAAATAAATCTCACATACCTGAAAATAGATATAAAAAAAAATTTGTTGTTGTTAATTAAATTGTAATTTCATATAATATAAAATATAGTTTTCTTCTTATATTAATATCAAAATTATTTAATTTTATTGTGATAAATTATTTATACGATGATAAGACTATAATATACCTGAGGGAATATTTTTAAATTCATGATAAATGAAGTAAAATACATGTTATGAATATTTCATAGAGTTGCAATTGTAATCCCTCCAATATAATCAACAAATTTTCAATAATCATTAAATGATTACAAAAAATATGATAAACAAACACAGCAGATATTTTTTACACAATATAATTTCCGAAAAATATACATCAGAAATGTTTAACAAATTTATTTAAAAAAACAAGTTATAGAATATATCACATGGAATATAATTTTTTTTTTCATTTTTCATAATATATATAAAAGAATATGATAATAAAACTATATGGAATTTGATTATTTCTTTGTCAGAAATGTCTTAAAATCTAAATCACTTTTAACAAAAAAAACTATAATTCAATTTTTTGGAAAACTTAACATTTTTTTTTTCAAAGAACATGAATCAATAAACTTAAAAATATATACTAAAAAAAAATTAAATAATTAATATACAATTTAAAATTTATTACAACACAAATTGATAGAAATATATTACTAATAAATATTTTGAAATACGCAATAAAACATCATAAGTTGGTGAAGACGAGAAAAAAATAATAAAATACCGTAAATTTACCGATTTCATTTTTTATATACCATATATTTATAACAATGGGTATGATATCGTGTGTATTTATTAATATTTCTTTTTTTTACCTGCAATATTCTATATAGAACAATAGAATCGTGTGTGTACTTGTTTGATGAATAAATGAAGTGTGTTATTTTAATTATAGACATTTCAATACGAATCATATTTTTCCATCCACTCAAAATACAAAGACCACACATATTTTTTTGTTTTTGTATTCATGCGTTAATTTGAAATGAATATGAAATTAACTTTGATTTAAACTACATAATTTTACATTATATATTATTATGTCTGATTGGTTTGGTAAATATCTTTTCAAATCTAATATGCATATTATTTTTTAGCTATATGAATATATATTAGAATGTGAAAATGAAATTCAATAAAAGCATTAGAAAATTTAGAGATGTCTTCTTCAATATCTTCAATACACGCGTTAAACTTTAAAATGTATTAAGAAAAAAACTAATTTAATTTTTTAAAAAACCTTAACACTTTAAATTTTAAAGAATATGAAATAATAAACTTAAAAACATACTAAAAAAAAAAAAAATAAAATAATTAATATATACAATTTAAAAGCAACGCACAATTGAAAACATTTATTACAATATACAAAATGATAGAAATTTTACTAATAAAATATTGATGTATATATGCTGATGATGATGTATTTTATCAGTTGAAAAAAAAATAAAATACGGCAAATTTACCGATTTAATTTTATATACCATATAATAGTATGTGTATATATAATATATTTTTTTTTGCCTATACAATATTCTATAGAACAATAGAATCATATATGAGTACTTGTTTGATGAAATGATGTCTGCGTTGTTTTAATAAATGGTAAATTTTAAATATAACTATCGTGTGTATATTTCAATATTATTAAACATCTTTTTGCTATACACATTTTCTTAATGCAAAAAGAATTCATTTATGTGTAATAAGAAAACGATATTCGTTTTTGTGTGAAGGTTGTTCAAAATGATGATTTTTAATTAATCTTCAATATGCATTCATCAAATATATTATATATATGCAATGTTTTGAAGATTTTGGTTCAAAATCATCAATAAATAAATTTAATTAAATTTTTTTTTTTTTTTATTATTTTTTTTCTATTTTGTTTTTTTATATAAATTTAAATTTAATTATTATATTATAAAATATTTAATTATAATTAACATTTATCCATTACATTTTTTCATAATTATTTATATATATATATATATTAAAGGGTATGTGAACAAAACTTAAGCATATATTTCTTAAGATAAAAGTATGGTCGAGTTGGTAGCGAAGCCGCCGATTTTCAAACAAAAATAATCTCACATGTAAAATTGCATGTGAGATTTGCTTTTAATTAGGGGGACATGGTTGTTCGAATGTTGGACAGTCGATGATGAGACATACCATTGCATTCTTTGCAATTATGTCCCCCGAAGGTTTATATATATACGGACCGCGCTGGCGTTTCTGCCAGTTGTGGTTAGTGTATATATATTCCCGGGTATCCATTGGGGGGGGATACCCGCTCTACATCCAATTATAACTGTAAATTTCTATCGTTGAAACTTACATATAGGATAAAAAGGAAAAAAATATTGAAGAAAAAAAACCAATTGATTTTCCTATCATATATTTTTTTCCTTTTTATCCTATATGTAAGTTTCAACGATAGAAGGATTCTTTGTCTGGATGGCAGCTTTAAAGAATTTGTTTTTTTTTTCACAATCATTTTTTTTTTTATATTAATTAAGAAAATTATTTGACATGGGAAATTATGATATTTATAAATTAGGTTTTTCTAAAAGAATGACAAATCATGTATTTCTATATAATGCAAATTAATTTAGATTATAAGAACAATAATACACATAATAAAAGACTATAATCCAAAAATCTATTAAACTTTATTATCTTAAAAATATTCTGTTTTATTTTTTTAATACATTGTATAAATTCATCATCCCACCTTCACTATATAATTATTTATAAATAATAATAAAATGTTCCTTATTACCATTATCCCAATAATTCTTAAAATCCAATCATTTTAGTTAAGAAATCCATGGGAAAATTTTAAGTTTTTCTTTTGTGTTTTCCATACGTCAATATATTGAATGTTAAAAAATTAAAATGATTGGATTTTAAGAACTTAAGTCACAAAATCCCAATAATGTTAAGGAACATTTTTTTATTATTTATAAAGAATTATATAGTGAAGGTGTGGGATGATGAATTTATACAATGGATTAAAAAAAACCGACTATTTGTAAGATAATAAAGATTTTTGGATTATAGTCTTTTATTATGTGTATATACGTTCTTATAATCTAAATTAATTTACGTTATATAGAAATACATGATTTGTCATTGGTCTTTTATTTTACCTAATTTATAATTATGATAATGAAAAGACATGACTATTATATTACAGAATAAAAATGATTATAATTAATTATTTAGATTGGCATTAATAATATAAATTAGAATGCATATGTGTAAAAATATATTAATTATTATTAATCTAAAATCAATAACGAACGATATATACTAGTTAATAGTGAAAGGAATTACTAATTCAAAAGCATTAATAAACTATTGAATTAAAATTAAATTTCCATTCGATCAATCATTTTTTATTCTGATAAAGTTGTTATAAGTTGTTGATTACTATGTTGATATTTTTGATCCAATAATCTGATAATTATACTTATAACTATGATGAAAATTATATAATAATAAGATAAATTGTTGTTTATGTTGAATGCTCGTTGATCAATAAGCTGATAAATATGCTGATAACTATGATGATAATTGAATGATGTACGAAGATTATAAACAATATTTATCGAATTTTACCGGTAAAACACGGTACAAATTATATGCATGAGGATAATAATTTATTATATTGTTCATATATCCATTCGATATTACTTATTCTATGTTTAATAACTATAGGTATTCAAATTTTTTAAACCAACTTATATGAGCGAATGCAAACGCATACAATTTATATAAACATATTTGGTAAACATACTAATATCTATATATACAATCTATAAACATAATAATATATATTTTGTAAAAAGGATTGGTTCAAACTATATTGGTTTGGATGGAACATTAAGAAGGAAGAGATTTTTCTATAAGATAAATGTACGTTATAAATAAACCACATGAAATTTAAAAACAAAAATGTATTAAAGAATTCTCGATCACTATTTCAACGTATAGGAAAATAATCTTTATTTCTTTCAAGGAAAGAAAAATTTATAATTGAAAATAAAATTATGATTATTATACATATATTATTATTATTATTACAACAATATTTTATTTACCTGTTTGAACTTTTGTAAAAGGTCGTTCCACTGATATAATTATTTATAAATAAATAAAAATGACAAAAGAAATATTTTATTTCACATTATCACAAAAAAAAAAATACCGCACATTTCTGAATTATAAATATTTTTTTTATTTTCAATTAAATATAATACAATTAAACTAATTTTCTTAAAAACTTTTTTTTTGTTTATAAATTAATTTTGTTAATATGTTTTTCCTTTTAACATTAATTTGATTTATGCTTTTCATGAATATTATGTATTTATATAAATTATTATAGAAACAATTTTGTATAAAATAAAAAAAAATATACCAAATAATATTTTATTCCACCAATATATCACACAGAATTATAATAAATTTATGATAAAACAACATTTTCGATTGAATGACGACGACGATATACACAATTTGAGTTGGTGCTAAAAAGTCGAGAACCCGTTTTTCGGTTCATCTCGCATTTTCATGTGGATATATTATGATGATATTTCAATATGTGCACACAATATAATAAATATAATAAATCTCATTATCCCGGTTTAATATTTCATATATATATATATATCAATATATTATTTAATATCGTAGAATTAAAAAAAAATTATAATGTGTTTGTGTTCAATGATACTATATATATATATATAGGGTTAATGAAAAAAGAGATATATATTCAATATATAGAGGCTATAACAAAAATACAACAATTTAATATACATGTAAATTGGAATATGAAAAGTTTTATTTACATATTGTTGGTATATTTTTAATAATTTATTTCAGTCACTGGAAACAAGGTGATTTTTATCCAACATCTATAGTATATTGAAATTTAAAGTGATTAGTATTTAGGGATAAGCTTTCATTTTCTTGCAATGTGTGAAATACAAAAAATCGGACGGATTTTCTTATCAAAATGATATTCTCTTTAAACAACCGACATATCGATCGATTATTTATTTATATTTATTTGGTTAAAAATTATGAATAATAACATTACTGATTTTCTATAAAATATAATTTGCATATGATATTTATTATTTTTTGAATTTAATTGATTATTTTTTTTTTAATACTAATGCATACACTAAAAATTTACTAACTAACTAAACGCTGACGATATTTTTTCTTTTATGTTTTCGCGCATTAAAGAGTTTTTGTTATCTTCTTTTTGTATCGTTGATAACATTTGTTAAAGTACCAATATATATATTATACAAAATAAAAATTTTAATCTGTATTGGAATACGATACGATATATATGATATCTCAGTTATATACTCTACAAATATAGTAATACATATAAATTTAATTAGAATACAAAATAAACACATAGAGTAGGTAGCGATATAACATAAAATTTTATTTTTATTTTATTTTGGTTATCAAATCAAGGGTCATTTTCAATATATTTTTATGATTTTGTTTATTTATTCGATATCTTTTTTTTTTATTTTTACTAATACTTTCTATACATTGAGTACTAAATTTATGTGTTCAACAATGCCATTCATTAATGAATAGCATAATTGTTTGGTTGACTTTGTTATAAGTATTTAATTTAATGGATTTATTTTTATAGGATTCAATAAGGGACAATATAACTTTGATTATATAAAACATTTAATTCTTATGTGTATAAATATATATATATAGGTGAAATGGGTGAACGAGTTCATGGCTGCTTGTCAACATTAAGTGCAGCCGAAGCGCAACAGTGTCCATTGGCCGGACAAACAACATGTAAATCTTGTGTAGGTGATTTTTGTAATGCAAGATTTGAATTTTTAGAATGTCTTAATTGTAATGGAAATACAAATTGTGCTTCAACGTTGGATATACCAAATCAAAGATGTTCACGATTAAATGATGAATGTATGGTGCATTTCAATCAGGGAAATACAATTCGTGGATGTCTATTGGAACAAACGCAACCGATTCAAAACGATTGTAATAATTTACAAATATGTAATACATGTGAGGGTGTAGGTTGCAATAACTTGGTGATTGAAGATTTAAATTGTATAACATGTAATTCAAATACTCATCCAAATTGTGGTACCATTACGGATCAAGCTCTGTCAGTATCTTGTGGACAACTTTCTGTTCATCGAAGTTGTTATTTACGTCGAACCGGTAAGTTATTCTGATATAATCAAAATTATAACAAAATAATACTATTTGTGTTTGGGTGTACATATTTATATATTTAATTTGGTGTATAGAAAGTTTTGTAGAACGTGGATGCATTACCAGTTTGGTTGAACCCGCTTTAACCGAATGTTTTGACAATTCCGATACATGCAAAAGATGTATAGGTGATAATTGCAATGCAAGAGAATTTACCACATGTTATGCATGTGATTCGGCCACCAATGTTAATTGTGCAATTTTAGAGGAAGATTTAAGTGGAAACGTGATTACATGTCGAAATATGACAGATACATGCCGTGTTTTTGTTGACAGTACAACAGGTTTAACGCACCGTGGATGTTCAGAACAGTCTCCGGATGTAGCTTGTGGACCAACAATGACACTCTGTTCAGAATGTGAAGGTGAAAATTGTAATGAAAATCTATTCCCGGAAAATCGTGCCAGATGTCATCAATGTATCGGACCACAATGTACAACAATCGATACGGCAATACAACGGACTTGTTCGGTATTCTCGTTAACTCCACAATGTTTTGCATTTATCGATGGTAATCAATTTTTTTTACAAATAGAACTATTATAGAAGTATATGTTAGTTCAAAATCAATTGTTCAAAAATGATTTACACAATTTCTATATTTTATAGAAAATTTAATTACACATCGTGGTTGCTTGCACGATGATACAAATTTAATGCAAACTTGTCAGAGTATGAACGCGGCATGTTTCCAATGTTCACCAACGGTTACTCATAATTGTAATACCATTCAAACAATAAATGACCCCATTTTAAGTTGTATTCAATGTAATAATACGGAAGCGTGTGGATGGGGTCATGAATTTGAATCAGCCGTTCCGTGTACGGCCGACGTCATATTTCCACACATTGAACAATGTTTTACATATGAAGATGAAGATGGTGATATTGTTCGTGGATGTCAATTGGATGATACACGATGTGATTTACATGATTCATGTGAAAGATGTACGGATACGCATGGATGTAACAATGCAAATAGAATAACATCAACTTGTATACAATGTCGTAGCAGTTTAAATGATAACCAAGATTGTGTGAATGCTGACACTACTGGATTCGAAAGAGAATGTGAAACACCATTTTATACATATGAAAATCGAGGATGTTATACACTTCGTGAACAAGGTAAATATTTGATCTCCATATATGCAGACACAAATATTAATACCACTAAATGCATAAAATACCACAATAATATTTTAATTATTTTCCACGCAGATGGTACGGTTGTTCGTGGTTGTGCATCCGATTTAGATGCTGAACTTCGAGCAGAATGTAATGAGGAAAATTCTCCATGTAATTTATGTTTGGAAAATGTTTGTAATAATAATGAACCACCAAGTGCGGGAAATGCGCTAGTAAAAATGTCATTTATAACGTTAATTTTTATTTGTGTATTCAGTAAAATAATTAACCAATAATTTTATTTCTTTATATATATATATATATATAGAGATACATTTTTGTTCAATATAAATTATAATAAAAGAAAATGTATATTTAATTAATAAATTATATTTATGCATATAATATCTTTATATAGTTAACAAAATATATATAGTATAAATATTTTTTTATATATATAAGTTTTTTTTTTGTTTTTGTAATAATTTCAAGGGCCAACAGATAATCTGGTCATGTATGTGTCTGCATCCCTACATTTTTCATTATAGATTCAATAAATAATTTTGATTTACAAAATTAATTTGTGTTTTATTTTTTGTATATAAAATCTGAATTTTTCTAGCAATTATTTTATTAAATACGGTACAAATATCCTATAATGTTGTCATTCTATATACATACATTTATAAATATATGAATGAAGTCATCATGATAATTTTATCAATTAATTTGACTTTTGTTCCAATAAAAAAACTTAATAAAAAAACTCATAACAATCATTTTAATATATTAAAATAATAATAATAGAAAAAAACCACTCTGAAATTTGTAAGACCAGAAAAAATTTCATTCAGAAAACAAATATTTTTGTATCATATTTGGGATATTTTGAAATGAATGATAAAGAGTTTTTCTTTATCTCTATTTAATATAATCAAACCAATACTTTTCTTTTAATTTGAACTACTTGAATTTTTAAAATTTAATCATAATTTAAACGATATACAATTGATCTCTATATACATATGTGTGTTTTTATTACATATATGATAATGATATTCGCATTTGCACTAAAATTATATTTTAATCTTATCACATTAATTTTATTATTTGCCTATCAAGATTTATGTTAATTTTAGATTTCTATAATCTTGTTTTTGTATCCTGTTACAGTTACTTACAATTAGAAAAAAATTATTTTTGGAGTACACTTATTTATAATTGAAAAACAAATAAAGGTAAAGTTCGACACAAATTTTATTAAATTTAAAATTGTACTTGATAAATAATCGTTTTATTCTGTTTAATAATTTTTAGAAAATTATATTCAATGAAAAACGAAAATAAATCGATGGTTATATTTCTTAATAATTGATAATATTGTATAATGCTATATAGGAAATGTTTCGGGGAAATGTTTTTGACATAATTATAATTATAATTTTAATTCAATTACTTTTGGATTTTAATTTATAGTTTCCGTTCGAGTAGAACATGAAAAATGGGAAAATAGTGTTTTATAAATACGACTTTTATTGCAATGAATATTCATTTATGGTTTTTATTCATTTATTTCTCATTGATAAGAATATTACTGAAAATGTATCTATAAATAATAATCATAATCTCTGTCTCTCAAAAATATAACATATAAAAAAATACGCAATAAAATATATATTAAAATGATTTTGTGTTAATTCGTCATTATAAACATTTAAAAAAAAAACACACAACTATAAATTTTAATAATTATAATAATCAATATATGTATATACTTCGAACATTATCTGGTTAAGATATATTTAAAAAAAATAACATTTCGATAAAATTCAATTTTAGAAATAAGTAAATAAACAATCTCAATTATGTTATTATGCCATACCATAAAATAAAATTAACCGATAAATTGAACAAGATTATGATTGATTGTGTATTTTAGTTCACTTGTTACATGCAATGAATATACAAAAATGATGAGGATAAGTACCAATATAAAATATATATTAATAAAAAGTGTATAGAATACACCTAATAATAATACTATATGATTTCTATTATTTAATTTTTTACAAAATAGTTCTGCGTTTGACTTATCCGAGGACCAACGTATATAAAAAATATAATAAATTAATATTTAGATTAATTCATTTTTGTTTGTATAATGCAAAAATTTATAATTTTTGTAATTTTATTAAGTGTTTGTGGTTTAATAAAAAATGGTGAATAATAGTTTTTCTTTTTAGTATTTTTAAATTAAATTTTAATTTTTTATTTGATTTTTGTAATTTAAATAAATGATTATTATTTATATATGTAGTGCATTCGCTTAACTGTCGATCGTGCTCGTCCGTTAACGATCCATATTGTGCAACATTAAACTATCCGTTGGGAGTTACTGAATTACCATCGGAAATATGTGAAGAGTCAGTTACCGAATGTTTTATACAAATAACAAGTATGTTGAACGTATGAGTGTTTAGTTGATACAAAATAGAAAAAATTTTTATGGATTATATAATAATCGAATGTTAATTAAGAGTTGTTCAATATTTATTTTATATTTTCTATAATAATAAAATGGTGATGCAAAAACAATATAAAAATATGAATAGGTGAAGGTGAAACTGTTCGTGGATGTGGAACAACACCAATAGAATGTGCAACTACGGAATGTTTTAGTTGTAACTTTGGTGATAATTGTAATGGAAATATTTTTCCAGAAAATCGTCTACAGTGTCATCAATGTCTGGGAAACGAATGTCTAAATGAAATTCAATCATCATATCCATGTAGAATATATAATCCGGATAGTGATAGTTGTTTTATTTATGCTGAAAATGGATTGGTTACAAGAGGTTGTCTATTGGAATATTCAATGGACATACAAAATGAATGCGCCGATACGGAATCAACGCTTTGTGAGACATGTACGGATAGTTCATGTAATAACAGAGAATTAGAATTAGAAAGCTGTTATCATTGTGATTCTGAAACAAACCCAAATTGTGCTCGAAGGCCACTGAATGAAACTGATATTGAGTTTTGTCCACCAAGTATACAAAAAATGGGATGTTATATTTTTAATAATAATGGTGAGTACATGCATACATTCATTTAATTTTCTTTTTCAATGTCTTTTTTTTTTCTATAATCAAATCAATTGTTAAATGAGATAAAAATTATCTGAAGAACAATTTACATTTAATTTTTTATTTTTTACTCTCATTAAAAGTTTCATCATTTAATATTGACAAAATATTATTAATGAATACAAAATGAAAATTACAAAATTTAAAATAATTCAAGTGATCGGTTAATATGACAATTAATAATATTTCAGATTATATAAGGCGTTATCAAAAGTATAAATATATAATGGAATGCGTATTTTAGTAAATATTATTTATGATTCAATATTTCAACAAAATTTTACCTATATGGAAAATTCAAACTTTTTTCAAGTTATAAAAAAACAGCAAATACACACTTTAAATTTACTTTGATAAACCCATTTATGGTTTTTGTCTTTCAATAAATTATTATATATATACAATATCATTTATTGAATATTTAATATTATCAAGATAATTTATATATACCATATTAAAAATAATAGTAGTGACACTTTGAAAATATACACATTATAATCGAAAATAGTTTCCAATTGCGATTTTTTTCGATTTCTATAAATCAATTTCAATTGAAATTTTAATCTATACATAATTTACAGGTGGAATAATTAAAACGGGGTGTGTAAGTAGCTTGGTACAAGGAGAAATTTCTTATTGTAATCAACAACCATTTGATTGTAAAACATGCACAAACGAAAATAATTGCAATGATAAATTAGAATTTACAACGTGTGCTGTTTGTTCATCGGAAACTTCAGATGATTGTAGTGCTAATCCAACAGCAGTAGGGACTGTTCAATGTCGAAATTACAAAGATGAATGCTTTTTGCATTTAAACAATGATATTGTTAGTCGTGGTTGTCTAGCGGAAAATGTACAATTCGAAAATGATTGTATTGGAAATCCAAATGGATTATGTGAAATTTGTTCGGATCGATATGGTTGTAATGATAAAGCAATGTCCGAATATTGTTATGAGTGTGATTCAAGAATAGATCCAAATTGTCAAAATAGTATAGATGTTTCAATGGGAAAAGAATGTACAAAAGGATGGCAATTACAGGGATGTTATCGATCGGATGATGGAGGAAAGTTGAAAAATTAATTATTAAATTAATCATTTTTCCTTCTGTATGTAAAAAACTCTGAATGATTTTCTATGTCTAATTTTCTATGAATAGGTGATGTAATAACACGAGGATGTTTATCAGATCTTGATCCATTTGAAGGTCAATATTGCACAAATCCAAATAATGCATTTTGTAAATCGTGTCAAGGAAATTATTGTAATGCACCCGATTTCAGTAGATGTAGAACTTGTAATTCAACAAATAGTATTGGTTGTATTCGATCAGGAGGTTCGGCCAGTTCTGTTGTATGTCCTCTTTATCACGATGAATGTTATATTCATGTGGTCGACGATATTGTTGTCAGAGGTTGTTTATCGGCAATGCCAACCAATACCATCAATTGTAACAATAATGATTTATGTGAAAAATGTGTTGGAAACAATTGTAATAGTAAAATAGTGGATGGAGAATTTTGTGTAATGTGTGATTCAGAAATGGATGCGAATTGTATTGATAATTTAGATGTTGTTGAAATGCAAGATCAATGTCCGTTAGCAGTAAAGCGATTGGGATGTTATACGTATAATGATGGAGGTAATTTTGTATTTTATGAAAATTGGTTAACACTATATATAAATAAAAATTTATTGTTTGTATCTTTTATTAAAATATCATCATATATAGGTGGAATTGTTAAACGTGGTTGTAACTCTGCATTGTTACAAAGTGAACGAAATCGTTGTAAGGGTAATGCAAATGATTGTAAAACATGTTTAGATGATAGTTGTAATACAAGAATTGGTTTTACAAAATGTGCCGTATGCTCATCATTGGACACTTCCTATTGTTATAGAGGACCAGAATTGGTGGAGCATCGAGTTTGTCGCGAATACGATGATGAATGTTTCTTACATGTTCGAGATGATGTTGTAACCCGAGGGTGTCGGTCAAACGCTCCACAATTGATACAAACAGATTGTGTCAATTCTAATTCAAGATACTGTGAGAAATGTTCCAATAGTGAAATATGTAATAATAAATTGATTGCTGTTGAATTATGTTTCGCGTGCAGTGCAGAAAATGATCCGGATTGTGAAAATAATCAAAATGTATTAATGCGAAAACAATGTCAATTGAGTGTTAGACCAGAAGGTTGTTTTAGATACGATGATGGAGGTATTATATTACTATATATTTCAATTAAACCATTTAAATTATATACAGAAAGCTCATAGAATTATTATTCTTTGTATATTTTTGTTTGTATACAACATAGGTGGTATGGTAATTCGTGGTTGTATGTCAGAATTATTATCTGGAGAGGTAAATAGTTGTAATCGAAATAGCACAACATGTAAATACTGTATAGGTAATGATTGTAATGCAAGAGATTATCAATATTGTCATCAATGTAATTCGTTAACCGATCCGAATTGTGCTATGGTGGCAACCGATTTACCAACTAAACTATGCACAACTTATGTAGATAGATGTCAAACGTTTATCGGTACATTTGGGGAAACCATAAGAGGATGTTCAAATGAATTAAGTCAAACGAATATGTGTGCAAATAATGATCAATGTGAGGAATGTGCTGTGAGTAATTGTAATAATTATATTTATCCAGAAAATCGACCAAAATGTAGTACATGTTCCGGGGAACAATGTAATGATGTTGATGATGAAGAAATAGCCGGATTACCTTGTCAATTATACAGAAATAATCAACAATGTTATGCATATGTTGATGGTAAATAATATTATAAAAAATTAAATTAAAGATCATCCCGAGCCACTACTTATACATTATTATTTTTTATTTTTCAATAAAAGATAATCAAAATACACATCGTGGATGTTATGCAGAAGATCAATCTGAAACGGATGCTTGCAATGAATTGAATGATGCATGTGCTAAATGTACAAGTATTCCCGGTAGTCCATTATGTAATGCATTTGATTTGATTACAGCACCCGCATTCAGTTGTCTAAAATGTTCCGATAGTTTGCAATGTGCTTGGGGACATCAACCATCAACGGCTACCACTTGTGAAAATAATGTAATATATCCAAATGTTGAATCATGTTTCACCCAACAGGTTGGTTCTGTGGTAACTCGAGGCTGTACATTAGATAGTACTACACCGTGTGTGGGATGTACAGAATGTAATAATACATTAATTGGATGTAATAATATGAATAGAGCTACACAATTTTGTGTACAGTGCGATAGTAGTATAAGTGGGGAAGAAAATTGTGCATCCGATAATCCAACTGGATTTGACAGAGAGTGTGAATATGATACATTTTATGGATATGAACAACGTGGTTGTTATACACTTCGTCAAACAGGTAAGATGAAACCAGAAAATCGTTTTCAGATTTTGTAAAATAATCAATATCAATGTTATTATATATTTTATAATATTAAATAAATTTTCCAATTTCAATTTATATAGATAATGTGGTCGTTCGTGGTTGTGCTCTACACTATGACGGTGAAATAGCGGATTGTGATGATACAGAAAATGATAAATGTGAATATTGTACCAATAATGTTTGTAATAATCAGGAACCACCAGTTGCTGGTGCAAATAGCATTACAGCCTTTACAACATTAACATTATTATCGATTATTATAGTAAATAAAATAATTAATTAGGAACCAGCTTTTCTATTTCGTTTATATTATTACGAATTATTTATAATGCGTGTTCTTAATGTAAGTCCTTTAAGTAATCAAAATAACATACAATTTATATATATCGAAATTCGATACAGTCCCATAAAGTGATTATTAAAACGTATGAATTATAATAAATTTAGTTTTTTTTTGTTTTATTTCCTTTTTTAAAATATATCAAATGAAATTGATGAACAAACAAATATATATATAGAGATGTCCATAAATGCTCAAGAGCTTCTAATCTCCTTTAATAAGCCTGACATTTTCTAACCTTTTATAACAATGTTTATGTATAACCCATCAGATATGGTATAGAAAAAAATGTATTGACGTGCCCTTCCAAAATGAAGCCTCAATCTGTATATATTTATATAGAATATTTTCGTAATTTATCATTTTCTGATGTTAGATATACAAGAAAATAGTGCACGACCACCTCAAGATTCGGGATAACATTTCAAAGTCTTTTTATCATTATAAGTGAAATAGAATTTTCATTACATATAAAGGTCATTGTTGATCATGATGAGAATACGAAAATGCTAATTTTCATGTATACATTTAGTTGGCAAATCATTTGTACTTCTTTGAAATATCTAAAATTTATTAAATTTTCACAATGCGAATTATAAGGAAAATTGGAAATTGCTTTAAAATGGAAATGGAAATGAATATATTTAATACAAGGAAAGATATCTAATGTTATGAACGGGATGTCTAAAATCTAATATTTATAAATCATTTATCGATACATTCCATCATTGTGAATTATTAACATTAGAACTTTTTTTTTATGACCTTATAAGTATATTATAGATTATTATAATAAACACTTAATTTTTATCATTTTAATAATTTTTTTGTATATTGAGGGTTATAATTTCATTTATTTCTAAAATATGATAATACGACATATTATACAATATGGAATAATATATAAGGAAATGTATGAAAATACATGGATAGTTCAGTGGATGGTGATTCATTGTGACTTCTAAATCTTTATATTCATATAAATTAATGATACGTTCAAATCTATAGGCAAACGATATATCAATAATTATATTAAACTCAATTGTGATTGAATAAACGCACCAAAATTAAAGAAATTTAAGATAATATTAAATTAAATAATAAAAAGTTATAAATCAAATTTTTCCTATCATATCGCGTTAAAGAAAAACGAATTAATACAGAAATCAAATGAAATCACCAATATATAAGATATAAAAAAATAATCTTTCACTAAATTTTATATTAGCATTTATAATTTTAATTAAATCATTCCATAAAAATTCAGTAGCAATATTCCATTCAATTTAAACGAATCTAATTCTAATAAATTATATATTAATAATAAGTTAAAATTTATACAAGTGAAAAATTAATAAATTTTTTTTTTTTATTATTAATAATTATGCAAAAATTTATAATTTTTGCAATTTTATTAAGTGTTTGTGGTTTAATAAAAAATGGTGAATAATAGTTTTTCTTTTTAGTATTTTTAAATTAAATTTTAATTTTTGATTTGATTTTTGTAATTTAAATAAATAATTATTATTTATATATGTAGTGCATTCGCTTAACTGTCGATCGTGTTCGTCCGTTGACGATCCATATTGTGCAACATTAAACTATCCGTTGGGAGTTACTGAATTACCATCGGAAATATGTGAAGAGTCGGTTACCGAATGTTTTATACAAATAACAAGTATGTTTAAAATATAAAAATGAGTGTTTAGTTGATACAAAATAGAAAATAGAAAAAATTTTTATGGATTATATAATAATCAAATGTTAATTAAGTTGTTCAATATTTATTTTATATTTTCTATAATAATAAAATGGTGATGCAAAAACAACATAAAAATATGAATAGGTGAAGGTGAAACTGTTCGTGGATGTGGCCCAACACCAATAGAATGTACAACTGCGGAATGTTTCAGTTGTGACATTGGTGATAATTGTAATGGAAATATTTTTCCAGAAAATCGTCTACAGTGTCATCAATGTCTGGGAAACGAATGTCTAAATGAAATTCAATCATCATATCCATGTAGAATTTATAATCCGGATAGTAATAGTTGTTTTATTTATGCTGAAAATGGATTGGTTACAAGAGGTTGTCTATTGGAATATTCAATGGACATACAAAATGAATGTACCGATACGGAATCAACGCTTTGTGAGACATGTACGGATAGTTCATGTAATAACAGAGAATTAGAATTAGAAAGCTGTTATCATTGTGATTCTGAAACAAATCCAGATTGTGCTCGAAGACCACTGAATGAAACTGATATTGAGTTTTGTCCAGTTAGTATACAAAAAATGGGATGTTATATTTTTAATAATAATGGTGAGTAAAATATAAAATATACAATACACATTTATAATTATACATTATTGGAAAAGAACATTACTTATAAATTCTAAGAACTTTTCTATATATGTTTCAAGATTGCCAGTAGATTATTTGTCTATATATACTCCTTAAAAATCTTAACTCTAACAATGGAAAAAAAAAACATTGAAAGGTAATCGTGCTAATATATTTAAGTTTTAGTTTAATATAATAATGTGCCAGGCTGCGGAAATATTTTATTTACATCGCAAATAAACGTCGGTCAATATTAATTAATTTTATATATATATATATATTGATCAGCAAATACAAAGAATTGGTCAATTTTATTATTACAATACATCATTTTCAGTGAATTCAATCCATTAAAATTATATCCAATTAAATAATGTAATAGTGATTAACCATAAAAGTATACGAACGACAAATTTAATTTTAATCTTATATAAAAAACTCTTTTTGGACTCAAATGTTAAGTTCTATATATAATTAAGTGGTTAATAAAATCAAAATTTTGTGTATATATTCGAATTCTATTGAATAATCTAATGATACGTTATTTTTCTATCTACAATTTCGTATTGTCTTCCGCTATACAATTTGAAACCACAATTTCTAAATAATTTATTCAAAAATTTTAGTTAAATATTTCATCCACTACATTACATTCAAAATATCAATAGGCTTGAGTTATCAATTATAATTCAACGCAGTAGTAGCAACACTTGACCATATTAAGGTTGCCTTTTTTTTATACATTTTTAATGCGACCACCAAATTCGTTGAATAACCACTTTTAGTTTTTTCTATAGATCTCAATTGAGTTGGCTTCTATCAATATTCAATATATATACAGTACATATCATTTAAATTGTATTGTTTATAAAATCAAATTAGATAGAAAACCCACTTGTATTTAATAAATTTATTAATATATATATATATAGTTATTGCATCTGCGATATAGTAAATATATATGTTTTATTTGAAAGATTATAAATAATTGTATATAAGCGATACGAGAATACTTCAAGATAATTATTTGCCAAAAATTGTATTTATAAAATTAATCGAATATATATTTATTTATAA
This sequence comes from Dilophus febrilis, assembly GCA_958336335.1. Classification (NCBI taxonomy): domain Eukaryota; kingdom Metazoa; phylum Arthropoda; class Insecta; order Diptera; family Bibionidae; genus Dilophus; species Dilophus febrilis. The sequence continues at coordinate 4,778,640 of OY284471.1, read as the reverse complement.
AAAATATTGTTATCAATTAAAATATATATACATGATTAAAATGGACAAGCCATTTAATTTATAACCATTTGTGTGTTTGACAAAATAATTATAGAGATTATAGGCAGTATTATTATTAATAATAATATTATATTAAGATAAAGTTTAATTGGTATTTTATATGTTAAACGTATATATATAGAGTTTAATGATAAATTAACAATAAAGCTTTTTAATTTTAGAATTGTTTAATCATTTCATTATAATTAATAATATTATATATTGACAACAGATTTATCGCTGTGAATTTATAGATATATGATTTATTACAATCTATAGATTAATTAGAAAATTAAGTGAATATTTTACCTTTCATCGTTTTATCGCAATTTAAAATGATTTATCATGCGTTAATTCGAATTACAAAACTATGAATATTAATTATTTTAATTAATTTACTATTTTTATAAATAAATTTCAATTAAAATTTAAATCAATACATAATTTACAGGTGGAATAATTAAAACGGGATGTGTAAGTAGCTTGTTACAAGGAGAAATTTCTTATTGTAATCAACAACCATTTGATTGTAAAACATGCACAAACGAAAATAATTGTAATGATAAATTAGAATTTACAACGTGTGCTGTTTGTTCATCGGAAACTTCAGTTGATTGTAGTGCTAATCCAACAGCAGTAGGGACTGTTCAATGTCGAAATTACAAAGATGAATGCTTTTTGCATTTAAACAATGATATTGTTAGTCGTGGTTGTCTAGCGGAAAATGTACAATTCGAAAATGATTGTATTGGAAATCCAAATGGATTATGTGAAATGTGTTCGGATCGAAATGGTTGTAATGATAAAGCAATGTCCGAATATTGTTATGAATGTGATTCAAGAATAGATCCAAATTGTCAAAATAGTATAGATCTTTCAATGGGAAAAGAATGTACAAAAGGATGGCAATTACAGGGATGTTATCGATCGGATGATGGAGGAAAGTTGAAAAATTAATTATTAAATTAATCATTTTTCCTTCTGTATGTAAAAAACTCTGAATGATTTTCTATGTCTAATTTTCTATGAATAGGTGATGTAATAACACGAGGATGTTTAGCAGATCTTGATCCATTTGAAGGTCAATATTGCACAAATCCAAATAATGCATTTTGTAAATCGTGTCAAGGAAATTATTGTAATGCACCCGATTTCAGTAGATGTAGAACTTGTAATTCAACAAATAGTATTGGTTGTATTCGATCAGGAGGTTCGGCCAGTTCTGTTGTATGTCCCCTTTATCACGATGAATGTTATATTCATGTGGTTGACGATATTGTTGTCAGAGGTTGTTTATCGGCAATGCCAACCAATACCATCAATTGTAACAATAATGATTTATGTGAAAAGTGCGATGGAATCAATTGTAATAGTAAAATAGTGGATGGAGAATTTTGTGTAATGTGTGATTCAGAAGTGGATGCGAATTGTATTGATAATTTGAATATTGTTGAAATGCAAGATCAATGCCCGTTAGCAGTAAACCGATTGGGATGTTATACGTATAATGATGGAGGTAATTTTGTATTTTATGAAAATTGGTTAACACTATATATAAATAAAAATTTATTCTTTATTTCTTTTATTAAAATACCATCATATCTAGGTGGAATTGTTAAACGTGGTTGTAACTCTGCATTGTTACAAAGTGAACGAAATCGTTGTAAGGGTAATGCCAATGATTGTAAAACATGTTTAGAGGATAGTTGTAATACAAGAATTGGCTTTACAAAATGTGCCGTATGTTCATCATTGGACGATTCATATTGTTATAGAGGACCAGAATTGGTGGAGCATCGAGTTTGTCGCGAATACGATGATGAATGTATCTTGCATGTTCGGGATGATGTTGTAACGCGAGGGTGTCGGTCAAACGCTCCACAATTGATACAAACAGACTGTGTCAATTCTAATTCAAGATACTGTGAGAAATGTTCCAATAGTGAAATATGCAATAATAAATTGATTGCTGTTGAATTCTGTTACGATTGTAATGCAGAAAATGATCCGGATTGTGAATTTAATCAAAATGTATTAATGCGAAAACAATGTCAATTGAGTGTTAGGCCACAAGGATGTTATAGATATGATGATGGAGGTATAGAATAATTTTTTTTTGTTTTATATACGGTACTGTTTGTTTTGTATTGACTTAAATATTACACTAATAATTATATAAACAAAATTAATATAATCGCATATTAACTTAATCTTTTTGAACTATAAAAATTAATTGGGAAATGAATAATACCAATTTTATTTTTATATAAACATAATATATAGGTGGAATAGTTATTCGAGGATGTATGGCTGAGTTATTACCTTCGGAGGTAGCGTTATGTAATAGAAATCAAACTGATTGTAAACATTGCATTGGGAATGATTGTAATGCCGTGGATTTCACACAATGCATAACATGTAATTCCTTAGACAGCAATGGTGCAGATTGCATAAGTTCCCCAAATTCTATGAATGCTACTGTATGTAGTAATTATTTAGATGAATGTTTTGTACACATGGAAGACGACGTTCTTAGTAGGGGGTGTCTATCGTCAACAACAAATGCAATCCGTTCCGAATGTAATACCGATAGTGATCTTTGTGACAAATGTAATGGGAATAATTGTAATGAACAGCTAATTGAAAGCGAAATGTGTACAGTCTGTGATTCAGAAATGGATGCAAATTGTATTGATAATTTGAATGTTGTTGAAATGCTAGAACAATGCCCGCCAGCTGTAAGACGATTAGGATGCTATACGTTTAATGATGGAGGTAATTTTGTATTTTATGAAAATTGTTTAATACTATATATATAAATAAAAATATATTATTTATTTCTTTTACTAAAATATCATCATAGGTGGAATTGTTAAACGTGGTTGTAACTCTGCATTGTTACAAAGTGAACGAAATCGTTGTAAGGGTAATACCAATGATTGTAAAACATGTTTAGGTGATAGTTGTAATACAAGAATTGGTTTTACAAAATGTGCCGTATGTTCATCATTGGACACTTCCTATTGTTATAGAGGACCAGAATTGGTGGACCATCTAGTTTGTCGCGAATACGATGATGAATGTTTCTTGCATGTTCGAGATGATGTTGTAACGCGAGGGTGTCGGTCAAACGCTTCACAATTAATACAAACAGACTGTGTCAATTCTAATTCAAGATACTGTGAGAAATGTTCCGATAGTGAAATATGTAATAATAAATTGATTGCCGTTGAATTATGTTATGCTTGTAGTGCAGAAAATGATCCGGATTGTGAAAATAATCAAAATGTATTAATGCGAAAACAATGTCAATTGAGTGTTAGACCACAAGGTTGTTTTAGATACGATGATGGAGGTATTATATTACTATATATATTTCAATTAAACCATTTAAATGATATACAGAAAGCTCATAGAAATATTATTCTTTGTATATTTTTGTGTGTATACAATTTAGGTGGTATGGTAATTAGAGGTTGTATGTCAGAATTATTAACCTCAGAAGTAAATAGTTGTAATCGAAATACCACAACATGTAAATATTGTATAGGAAATGATTGTAACGCAAGAGATTATCAATATTGTCATCAATGTAATTCGTTAACCGATCCGAATTGTGCTTTGGTGGCAACCGATTTACCAACTAAACTATGCACAACTTATGTAGATAGATGTCAAACGCTTATCGGTACAAATGGAGAAACCATAAGAGGATGTTCAAATGAATTAAGTCAAACGAATATGTGTGCAACTAATGATCAATGTGAGGAATGTGCTGTGAGTAATTGTAATAATTATATTTATCCAGAAAATCGACCAAAATGTAGTACATGTTCCGGTGAACAATGTAATGATGTTGATGATGAAGAAATAGCCGGATTACCTTGTCAAGTATACAGAAATAATCAACAATGTTATGCATATGTTGATGGTAAATAATATTCTAAACAATTAGATTAAAGATCATCTCGAACACTATTATTTGTACATTTTTCAATATTATTTTATTTTTTATTTTTCAATAAAAGACAATCAAAATACACATCGTGGATGTTTTGAAGATGATCAATCTGAAGTGGATACTTGCAATGAATTGAATGATGCATGTGCTAAATGTACAAGTATTCCCGGTAGTCCATTATGTAATGGATTTGCTTTGATTACTGAACCGGAATACAGTTGTGTAAAATGTTCGGATAGTATGCAATGTGCTTGGGGACATCAACCATCAACGGCTACCACTTGTGAAAATAATGTAATATACCCGAATGTTGAATCATGTTTCACCCAACAGGTTGGTTCTGTGGTAACTCGGGGCTGTACATTAGATAGTACTACAGCGTGTACGGGATGTACAGAATGTAATAATACATTAATTGGATGTAATAATATGAATAGAGCTACACAATTTTGTGTACAGTGCGATAGTAGTATAAGTGGGGAAGAAAATTGTGCATCCGATAATCCAACTGGATTTGATAGAGAATGTGAATATGATACATTTTATGGATATGAACAACGTGGTTGTTATACACTTCGTCAAACAGGTAAGATGAAACCAGAAAATCGTTTTCAGATTTTGTAAAATAGTCAATATCAATGTTATTATATAATAGTTTATAATATAAAATAAATTTTCCAATTTCAATTTATATAGATAATGTGGTCGTTCGTGGTTGTGCTCTACACTATGACGGTGAAATAGCGGATTGTGATGATACAGAAAATGATAAATGTGAATATTGTACCGATAATGTTTGTAATAATCAAGAACCACCAGTTGCTGGTGCAAATAGCATTACCGCCTTTACAACATTAACATTATTATCAATTATTATAGCAAATAACATATTTAACTAATTAAATATTATATCATTTTGTTTTCACACAATAAATAATAAGTAAAAAAAAAAAAAAAGTTTGACAAAATTAACGTAAAAAATAATTTATGCATTTCAATATACCAAAAAAAAAAAAAAAAATAAAAAAAAAAAGTACATGTAAAAAAAACTTATATGTAAAATATATGCAATGGGTTAGCCATTTTGAATTTTTTATGAAAAAATTCTTACCTTGTAATTTGCATAAAAATGTATACCCAGAATACTGCCAGGCAACGTTCATTGGATCACACTCCCGAATTTAAAAAATTAAATAAAAATTATCCCGATTTTATGTATTTGAATGATATTAAAATAAAACAATTACAAAAACTAAATTTAATGTAGAAAAAAATTGGTATGAAAAAAAAAAAATTCAATGAAAAAAAAAATGACGCCACCAAAAAAACTGCCGTAAAAAAAATCCGATTTTTAATTTTATACTTGTACACTATTATCTACTTATTTAATGGATCCACTTATTTAATTGATTTATAAAGATTTTAAAGAACACTTACATAATGCTTAGATAACTTCCGGATTCGTAATTAATTTCATTTAATGTAATTATTCCAACTTTAATAATTCTCCATATTAGGAACAACCATCAGCTATCACTTTTTTTTTATTAATGTATAATGCATATTCATAAATGATGATGCGGATGTAAAAAATTGTTGCGCACGTGTATTTTTATGGCATATAGTATAGAATGAAGTGAGCATATTAATAAATTAGTATTGGTGCATTGCAGTATATTTTTTTTTTTTCAAAACCTATACAATTGTTATATGGAATTTATATATGAATGGTAGTTCAATAAATAACGTTATAAATACAGTAAATATGGCGAAGGTGAGAAAGCGAGTGTCAAACACATATAGAGTATATACGAATGAATATTTGATATTGATGGATGAATTCTGTTTGTAATTGTTGTTTTTATTTTTTTATTGTTTCGTCACATGTGTGTTTCTTTTTGTTTTTAATTTTTTAATAATAATAATTAAAAATAAATAAATAAAATTGTTTAATTAAGAAAAACCAACAAAATCATTTAATTTAATAATTTTGCTACAGTTCTTACCTGTTTAACAAATTAAAATTGTGAAATTGAATCATTTTTAAAAGAAAAATGAATGCTGGCGATAATTTTGGAATCCATAGGATTGGTGCTGGTGGTCAAACATCAGGAACAAATGCAAGCTCAACGACAACAAAAGCTGTAAAACCTGAATCGGAGGATCGTACACAAGGACAAATCTTAAGTGATTTTCTACTGCAATTGGAAGATTATACACCAACCGTATTTATCAACACTTTATCGATTTATTCATAACATCCCATTTTCTTATTTTTTCTGTTTTTTTTTTATTATAAAGATTCCTGATTCTGTAACATCTCATTATTTGAACACAGCTGGATTTGAAGGATCTGATCCCAGAATGTAAGTGTATATTGTGTTGAAATATAATTTAAAAGTGTTTAGTAGTGATCTTTTCCCACAAAAATACTAAGCAAATTCTCATGTTTTACTTGTACGTACATATTCCAAATATATAGTGTTCGTTTAATATCAATTGCAACACAAAAATTTATCTCGGATGTTGCTAATGATGCTCTACAACATTGTAAAACAAGAACAAGTAATGCACCAAGTTCCAGTCATGGTTCGGCTAAAAATCAAAAAACATCTAAAGACCGTAAATACACGTTGACAATGGAAGATTTATCACCTGCTTTGGCCGATTATGGTATTACCGTACGCAAAGCACATTATTTTGTTTAACGAACATTTTATAATACTAATAAATAATAATAATAATAATATCATTATAAGTCACAGTCAGTAGTTCAATTATTAATTTCGTTATAAATAAATTCTACTGGAACTTATGCAAATTTGAGTTGATAATTATTTTTATAACATTGGGGTATCTTTGAATACAATATTAGATAACTATTAGTCAGTATATCTGAATATATAGGGACTACTGTATATCAATCACCAAGAGAGCTGCGTCTAATAGATATTAAAACTATAGATTTCCAAGCGAAATTCTATAATAATTATTAAAATTAAATACTAAACGTTCCCCTTTTGGGATACCTTTTGAAGTATCACATCAACTATCTTTAGTACAGAAAATAGTTTACATTTTTACAATAATTTTTATATATTTTTCTAATTAAAAATATGATATTTGCCTACATTATAAATTATTGTTTTAATAATTATACTTTTACTAGTCTATTCAATATTTAAATATATAATTAAAGGATATTATTAAATATATTCTATAACTTTTTATTTATCTATCATCAATTATATTTCCCAATATTCACATCTAACCAATCAACCATTCATCCATCAATCCATCCATTTCATTATATAAAAATCATTAAAAAATAATATAAATAAATCAATTCAATCAATTATTGGAAAATTATTATTCATGTTTTGTTTTTTACAACTACAATATATTATTAAATATTTTAATTACTTTATTTCATACATATATGTATATATATATATATATATATATATAATATTTAATTTGTTTTCTCTACAATTTTTGAATTAATTTATAATTTTACAATTAATTTCAAACAAAAATTATATAAAACAAAAGAGGATAATTAATTGTTTTAAATAATTTGATTTTCTTTTATATATTCATTAGTTATTTTTCTGTTTAATTTAATTGTCTTTTATCTTAATTTTATTGATTTTTTTTTAAGTAGTTGTTTAGAGTTTTGCTTTTTGTTTTACAATTTGGTATCAAAATTATTTATGGATGATCGGCTGCTATTACAGAAATCACCTTCTTTAAGTTCTGTATCATTTTCTAATGTTAATATGACATGTTTACCTCCATGACATTCAATATTAAATGATGAGTTATTATTGGTAGGGTTTGAAGATGATGACGGTGAAATAGTATTGTTAGTAGTAGTAGTAGTAGTAGTAGTAGTAGCAGAAGTATTAGTAGCAGCACCAGTGGAAGCAATAACAACAGATGATGAGATCCCATTCGTTTTACTCGTATCATTACTATTATCATTTTCATTGGAAATCATTAATAATTGAATTACTGGTAAGCTATTACTTGTTTGCAGATGTAATGGAGAATTTTTAAGATCATTTTGAATATTTTGTTGATTTGGTATTAATATATTTTTTCCTGTGTCATCACGAATAATATTTAACTTTTCGGTTGTTGTTGGTCCATTATTATTGAAACCATTCGAATTGGATGGATTTATCGATGATTGTATTGACGGATAAGGTAGTATGGATAATGGTAGATGTACCGATGGCGATCCAGATGGTGATGTATGTCCAGTAATCATTTTTTTATTATTATTGAATGCTTTTATTTTATTATAACGACGTTTCCCCATCAACCCATCATTCTCAACTGTAAACGGTACGATATTCATACTTTTATTTGGATTTAATTCATTGCCAACCGAAGATAATTCTTGTGAATTGTATGGTTTTAAATCTTGTAAATTTTCCAATGAATAATAATATTCTTTATTGAAACGTTTCGTACGTTTATTATAGGTTGTTGTAAATATTCGTTCATCATTCGATTGTGAATACTGTATAAAAGAGATAATAATTAATTAAACTATAATAGTAATTTAATCTACAAAATAGAACATTACCTTTTTTCGTGGATATCCGCGTCCATCATCACCACCACCGCTACATCCAACAATACCAAAATAATCATCATCATCCTCATCAATATCATCGTCTTCATCACCATGATTTATACCACAACTATTATTCTTTTCAGTATTAGTAGTTGTAGTAGCAGTACAACAACGATTTCGCAAAAATTGTTCACGACCAAAAATAAAAATATCACGTCCACCAGCAATACCACAATCACCAATAACATTAACACAGGCGGCACGACCACCACCACCACCACCACCACCATTTATCATTTTATCATTATTAATATTAAAATTTTCTTCATCTTCATCGACAATATCATATTCATGTTCAATTTTATCCAATTGATTACGGTGATGATAATGGTGACGATTCCCGATACCACTAGAACCAGCCGCACCACTGATGCTACTACTACCACCCACTAAACGTTCTGGATCTAAACGTAATTTAAATTTCTGGGTTTTTTTATCAATTTGAAATTTTGTATAGGATTTAATTGCTGATTTCTTTTTTGCCGTTGCAGTTGGATTCAATACAATATTTGTTGTTGTTGTTGCAGTTGCAGTTGCAGTTGATGATGACGTTGGATTATTATGGAAATTCTCATCAACATAATTTATATGAATCGGTGATATTTGTAATGGTTCGGGGCTACTAAAATTACCACCGGTATCCGTAGGCGTATAATAAACGGATGTCTTACTATTATTATCATCAATACTTTTTGCTGAATAATTTTCCAGATTACGTAATTTTGTATCTAAATTTTTTAAATGCACTTCATGTAATCCACCCATTTTTGCCTTTAAATACACTTCAAATTCTAAAATAGCGTAAACAAAACATATATATGGTTAAAGCATTAATAGTAAATTATAATCGTATTATCGTTGTTGGTAACTTTTACCAATTACCTTCATTTATTTCCTCTTCGGTACGTCCACGACAATTTTCAAAATAAAAACTTGGTAAATTTTCCAATACTTTATTTAATGTTTGCTGTTGATATTTATAACCTTCACGTATCCGTAATACTTGATGGGCACTAAATTTACGTATTTTATTACGTTGAAATACATAATTTTCACGTACCCAATTCAATTGACCCGTTGAATAATCACGTACACGTTTTACCTATTGATTTTTGAAAATTGTGATTATTCACTTTTATTCGATTGATTGATCCTACATTAATAATAGAAAATACTGTGTACCTGATCATAATATTGTTCCTTTAACGATGTTAAATGATGGGTACCAATGTCACGTATATCTTTTAAATGTTTTGCTTGACTTGAATAACTACTTTGAATCCATTCCACCTGTTGAGCACAATTATCTTTGATACGATGAACCTGGAAATGAAATTAAAAAACCCATTAAAAAACCATTCCAAATTACAAGAATATATAGATTGATTATGAAAACTTGTTGAAATAAATTACTTGTTGTGTATAATTTTCACGTAATTTTTCCAATTGTTGACTTTTATAATGTTCAATGGTGTCCAACATCGAATAGATTTGTTTACCCTTTGGTGAACGTTCCCGTAAACAGCATAAACAGCAAGCACAACAATTTTGACAAATTTTATCGATAACACCAAATCTGTATTAGGATTTTATTTTGTTTTTTGTTTTTTTTTTTTTAGCAAACCAAACAAAGGTGAAAACAAAAAATTAATTATTTTAAATCATCAAATATCAATTAAATTTTGATATAACAAATTAATTTTGAATATATAGGAATGACAAGAAAGGATTTATATTTTTATTAAAAAAAACACACGGGAGGATTGGAAACATTCACAGTTTACACAATTTATTTCATACGAATCACATATATGTATATAACAATTATAATAATAATTACTGAAATGTGTTTAACAACATTTAGTGATTGATTTGAAGTTGAAGTCTGTGATCGCGTGAATGCAAAATATTGTGTAAAAAAAAAAGTCTTACGGCAAAATTTGCGCTAAATCATGAATAAATTTAATGGATGAGTTGTTAAAATTAATAATTATGGAACAAATATTTTAATTATTATTATTATGTTAATATAGAATATATATATATATAGTGGAGTGAATTGTGCATTATATCGAATCTGTTTTTGCATAAATATTGTCTGCTGAAACGGGTAAACCCCACCGCCACCGCCAAGATTATTATTTCTATATAATTTCTAGAACTGAATTTTAGGTAAGTTGGGGGGGTTGGTTTAGTTAAAAACGAGTCAAGATTGGATAAATGAAATGAAAATTATATTATATTCAGTATAAGAATTCAGTTTAGGTTTTTGAATTTTATTGTAAAAAAGGAAGTTTTCCCATTAAAAATTGAAGGAATTATCACGTTTTCTGTTTGTATAATTTCAATTTACTTGAATATTTTTCAATTTAAAAGATTGATGGGGCAAATATTTTGAATGGTGATTATTTTTTTTTTATACTAATTCTAATTTATTCTGTCTCTATTACCGCCACAGATAAATCGATTATTATTATTTTTACTATAATGTTTAAATTTTATCACAATGGATTTATATTTATTTGACATTGGAGGATTGGGGTGTTATTTATCATAAATATACGAATATATTAAATTAAGTATATTGTATAGTAGGTGCAAATGTATAAATAAAAGTGCTATATTTATTAGCAGTGGAAATTTTAATAAAAAAAAACTTTTCTTATATTTATAATTAATTTACAAAATGTTTACGTTTCAATTCAATGTTATTACGTACATTTTTTATTATTTAATTTAAATTATTAGTAGCATTTTAATATTATTATTATTGTTATTTATTATTGGCCCCGGTGGTTTTTTTTTAACATATATTGTATTGTATTGATTTTGAGCATTTATAGTTCAAATTAATTTATTTATTTATTTATTATATATACATAAATGATTTTTTGATTGATATATATATATGTATATACAAAATTAAAATGAGATATTTTATTTATTTTGCGAATATCGATTTATATTAAAAATATATTTGCTTATTTATTTCATTTTTATATTGGATGTTAAAGTTGTTAAAGCTGAAGATGGTTGATAATAGCTAAAAATGTTGTTATTATTTTATTATTATTAATATTAATATTAGTAAAAAAAAAAAAATATAGAAGAAGAAAAAAATCGAAAAAAGAAATACAAAAAAAAAAATTAATATATTAAATCAATATCTATATATATATTTAATTTATAACATCTGTGTGAATGAATGATGTAATAAGGCAATAGATTATTAGTATTATTATTTTTTGATGATTATAAGTTATATATGATGATGCGATGGAACGGATATTAATATATAAAGTTTATAATTGAATTATAAAATAAAGCGCGTTTAGCCCGAAATAAATTTTAAATTTTGCCCAAATATCATCTAAATTCTGCCCAAATATCATTTAAATTCTGCCCAAATATAGCATCTAAATTCCGTTCAAATATCAACAATAAAATAAAATAACTTTCCCAATTGAAAATCTAAATAGAATATATCAATTTTATCAAGTGTGTACTGTCAAAATATTTAAAGAAATTTGTTTAAAAAAAAAAGCACGATCTATTCTGCAAAGATCCTTTTAACAAATATTATAAATATATTATAAAGAAGATTAAATATAAAGGAAAATATTAAAATATAGTGTGATCTGGAAGACTGAATTGAATTGATTCTAAATTAAATTGATGAAGAAAGAAATGAAATGTAATTAAATTATTCTAATCAAAGTCCTTTGGGAGAAACATAAAGTGGATAACAAAATAATAAAGCGGATTGATCATTGAAATGTATATTGAAAAATATCGCAATATTCTGCGTGCCATTTTATTTCGCGGCATAAAGTATTAAAATCTTGATTTCATTTCTTATGCTTTATTCTATATTTCTATATAGGGGGATTATTTTGTTATAAAATTGGATTGGATTTTCAAATTATGTCAACACATTTTAATTCCACTGTAATTCTATTTGTCGTCCATTGACAATCGGTTAATGAATCTCAGTATTCAAATATTGGAATTGTTTTCCAAGAAAAACAGAAAAACTTTTTGTTGCCATCGTTTGCAAAAATTTAAATTGATTTATATACACACAATATATATATATATATAGAATATTAATCATATTCATCATATAAATATATAAATGCGATTTCTACACACAAATTGATGATAATTTAACTTTTAATTTTATTTTTAGAAATATAATCTGAAATATATATATTTTATGCGTTGTGTATGATTTAAAATTTTGGGAATATTGTTTCAAAAATTAAAAAGATATGTTATATAAATACTATTTACATTTATTATTATTACAAAATACATGCGAATTTTTTCTTTTTCTTTCTTCTATATTCATGAAAAATATTCTTCATTCATTGAACATATTTTCAACAGATGGAAAATCGTTTTGTTTTTCGTTTAGATTAACACGCGCGAGATTTTATTATAAATCAAATTTTTCTATTTAGGATCAATAATAATAATAATGATATATTTTTAATTTTGTTATTTATAAATTAATCATCATCATAATTTTAATTTTGTCAGTCATGGGGTGGGTATATAGATAGATATAATTTAGGGGGCAATTCAGGACAAAAATAAAAAAGAGGTAATTCTAATTATTAAAATATATACAATACATATATATATATATAAAATAATAAACAATAAACTTACCTGTTAAAACATCGACGAAGTCCTTGAATGATTAATGTAAGTATAAGAAATGCAGCGGCTGCAACAGCACCAGCCGAAATACTACCAATTTTAACACGATAAAATACAATTGGATCGATATATAATCTATTTGGGTTGAAAATAAAAATAATATAATTTATTAAAAAAAAAAAAAAAAAAAAACATAAGCTCATAAAACAAACAAAAATGTATCAAATTTTTGATGAAAAATTTAGCAAATAAAAATACAAAATTATGAATTACGACCAGACTACGATAAATTTTATTTATTTAGACAAAATTACAAACTAAATATCCAACAATTTTTTTTTTTTGTTGAATAAACATTTCCTTTGATATTTAATGAATAGTTAAAAAAAATAGATGAGGAAAAAATAAATATCAATTCCATAAAATCTATTATAGATATCTTGAAAGATATCATTGAAATAAACTTGATAATTATAGATTTGTAATATAAATTAACAAACGAACAGAAGAAGTGGATGAATGACAGAAAATCAAAGATATTATAAAAAATTAATATCCGGTTGGCAAAAAATTGCATAATTAATATTAACTATATATGCGGAAGAGTATATATAAAAATTGTAATGAAGTGAAAAAAATTTACCTGATATCAGATGATGCATTTCCCATAATATTATAACCATAACATACATAAATTCCTGAATCTTTTCGTGATATATTATGGACTTTTAATGAACCATTTTCCAATAATGAAACACCATATTGATTGGTTATTAATGATGTTGTTATGGCAGATGATGATGCAGCCGCAGCCGCCGCCGCTGTATAATTTATAATATTTGATGTTAACATTTGAAATTCAATTTTATCTTGATGATGTTGATTTGTAATATCAACCAAATCATCAAAATCATTATCCATTTGATTATTATTATTATTATTATTGTGTTGATGATGATTATTGCCGCCAATACCACCACCACCACCATTATTTCCATTATGTTGACCATCACCAACAATACCATTTTGTTGTCCAACATCATTAATTTGATTACCATTTGAATCGATTAATATTGGTTTTGTATCGGGATCAGCATTATATCGTAATATTGTATTTGTCGGTGTAACCCAAATGATATCCGGTGCTGGATTACCCGCAAATGAACACTCTAATATGGCATCTGATTTTAATAGATGCATACGACTTTCTGATGAATGCAATATTACCGGTTTTATACAATGTAAATGTTGTAATATACGAAGCATATCACCGGGATAACCATGACGACACTTTAAATCTAATAATTGTTTATTTATTATATTTGTATATTGACGATGATCCAATACCAATTTTTTAGCATCTTGATCTTGATCATCGTCTTCATCATCATCGTTGTATTGCCTAGCAGTCGATAAAAATTGACGTTGTTGCATTTCATCATACCAATTGACAATCCAATACATTCGACAATCACATGCAAAATTATTATCAAATAAATGTAATTGTTTTAAATATTTTAATTCATTCAATTGTGATGGTATGTAACTTAATTGATTTTCGGATACGTCTAATATTTGTAAACGTTTCAATTCACCAATTTCACGGGGTAAATATTTTAATCGATTACCGGATAATATTAGAATTTCAAGTGCTGGTAAATTTTGGAATGTACTTGAATCGATTTCGGTTAGTTGACGATTTGATTTTATTTTTAAATAGTATAAATTTATTAGTATATTTTTATTGATAATTTTCGGTGTACGTGATATCCAATTGGTTAATCGTTCCATACGCGTTTCTTCCAGATACAATTCTTTTAATTGCAATTGACTAGAGAATATACCATTTGGAATTAATCGAAATATATTACGATTTAAATCCAATACATTTAATTGTTTTAATGCAAAAAATACCGTTGATGATAATTGTTTAAATTGATTACCACTTAAATTTAAATATTTTAAATTTTCTAAACTATCAAATGCATTCCGATCGATGTGTATCAATTGATTTCCCGATAAATTTAATGTATGCAATTGTTTTAAACCGAATAGAGAATTTTTTGTTAATCGTTCAATGGTATTATTTTGTAATAACAGCACTTGTAATTGTTTATTTATAATGAAAAAATTATCGGAAAATAATACCAAACGATTATTGGATAAATTTAACACTTGGATATTCTTTAATTGTTTGAATATTTGAAATGGAACAATTGATAATTTATTTGATGATAAATTTAATTGTTGTAATTGAATTAAACCATTAAATACCATACGTGGAAGATCATTAATTTTATTATTTGATAAATCTAATCGTTCCAATTGATTTAAATTCATAAATAAACCTTTTGAATATGAATTGGTTGTGGTTGTGGTGTTATTGTTGATCATTGAATGATTACCATTTAAATATTTATTAAATGGATTATTAAATGATATTGATGACGGTATTGATGTTAATTTTATATCAATATTTGTAGGTACAATTGATTTTATTTGATTATCATTTAAATATAATTCTTTTAAATCATTTAATTCCGAAAATATTTCATTTGAAAATTCGGTTAAATAATTTTTGGATAAATTTAATATTTTTAAATTTTTTAATTTTTTAAAATATAAACTTTGTAAATAATTTATATAATTATCACTTAAATCTAAATGGATTAAATTGATAAATGATGATGATGATGATGACGATGATGATGAAGATTCATTATCAGCCAGTTGATGATTATTATTATTATTATTATCAGTATTATTTGTATTATTTAAAAATAAAAAATCTAATTGTTTATTGGTTAAATGACTTTGTCGCCAAAATAAAACATTTAGAAATTGTTTATCATTTAGTAGTAATAATAATTGATTTTGATGATGGTCAACGTTCAATTCTGATGATAATTTAATATTATCAAATATAATTTCATTATAAATATTATGATTATTATTATTATTATTATTATTATTCTGGTGATTTAATGATTTTTTTAATATAAAATCAGTATTTATTGATTGTATTGTTACATTTGCACAACTCAGTATATTATAGTTTAATTTTTTTATATAATTATTATTATTATGATTTAAAAATATTTCCGATTTAATATAATTTAAATAATTTTCAATCGATGATGATGATGATGATGAATAGGATTCTGATGATTCTGAAGCGGATTGAATTTGTATTGCTGATGGAGTTTCCGTCGATAATGGTGATTTTGTTGGTTTTTTTTGATGATATTCACCATTTGTCGGAATATATGTTTCAAAACAATATGATGGTAATGGGATTTTATTATCATAATTTGCCCAATTAATATTATTTATATTACTATTATTATTATTTATATTATTATTTATATTATTATCTGTAGTTGTAGCTGTAGCTATTGTTGCAGCTACCGCTG
The DNA here is from genome assembly GCA_958336335.1 of Dilophus febrilis. Taxonomy (NCBI): domain Eukaryota; kingdom Metazoa; phylum Arthropoda; class Insecta; order Diptera; family Bibionidae; genus Dilophus; species Dilophus febrilis. The sequence continues at coordinate 4,761,917 of OY284471.1, read as the reverse complement.
TTAGTATACATATTGATTGTATGCTAACTATTATCAGTATCACGATTTTTATCAAGAAAATTGATAATTGTAATTCCATGATATTTGTAAATTTGATTTAATGCAAAAATATGTTGTCCAATCATCAAATAAATTTGGTGTCTGATGCATTTCGTTTTGTTTAATCTATATTTATAAATGGATATATATATGGATATATATTGAAAAAATTGAAGAAAGAAATTTTTTTAAACAATAAATTTAAAAGCTAGATAACAATTTATTTACAGTATTAAAGGTTTATATATATATACTTTTATGAAGGTGATTTCCCGGGGAAAATATTCGTACATTTCTTATATATACGATTTGCAGGGGATTTCTTAAGATTTTACGTCGTGATTTTTATTACATTTTTATATGAAAATTTTATAAAATAAATAAAATGAGAATTTGTTAATCAAATTATTTTGAAAATTTTACCCAATATTAATAATCTATTGCGTAAATGATCTCAACCAAAAACAAAGTATTGAACTAGATTATTTCTATAAATAACACAAACCATTTACAAAATACTTTAGTTGTTACAAAATGTACTACAAAAAATTTTGTTTTTTATGTATAGATTAGATCATTTTACATCTGTTTATTAAGAACCTTAAACATTAAAAAAGATAAATAAATATACAAATACGTTGCATAAATATGAAAATCGGTTAGTATACCATTTTTTTTATCAATATATTAATAATATAGATTCCGCAGATGATATTATAGTTTTTTTTTTTCATATACATCATTGTGTTACTGCCCTAAATTATCCCATATTCATCCATTCATTGGCCCTGCCCCCCCAAGAATCTGGCCAACTTATTGATGGGTATGGAGATAATGTCCTCAGGCAATGGAAATGATGAACCAATGATCCTAAGTCTTCGCCCTGCTAAACTCTCACATTCACAGAGAATGTGCTCCGAAGTTTCTTCTTCCGTGTGACACAGCCTACTCTATTCCACTATGTCCAGGTATCCACATTAGTGTGATTTTATTTACCCTTGACACCTCTTTCAGTATCCTCAGACAGTCGAGCACGAGCCGACTTCGACCTTATCTCTCGGGATTTCACGCCCATAAGTTCCGCCTATCTGCTATCCGATAAGATATAGATCCGCTGGTTTTTTTTATACCCCCTATCCTTGAACCAATGTGATGCTAAGTTCTATTTGCATGGATTTCCGCCTGGAATACGGTACTATAGCAATCCAGAGTGGTTCCATTCTTGGATTAGCCTTGGTTAACTTACTATTATGATTTTTAATAAATTATAGCAATTTTCTATTATGATTTTTTTTAACTGTGAAACCTTTTTAATGATTGGTCTATTCAAGAGCGAATATATTACCGTATATAGTTAAAAAATTAAAATCACAGATATTTTTCTATTTTCCGATAAAGGTGTAATATTTTTCCATTTTAATATTCTTATAATACAAAAAATAGCATCATGACGTCAAAATATATTGATTCTTTATAATTTATTTATATACATTTTTTGTATATATCTTAAAAAACGTAATATATTTATAAATATATTTATAAAAAAAAGGTATATATAAGTAATTACGATGAATATATCGTATCGTATCGTAGCAGTATCTATTTTGGGATAAATATAAATAAATAAATATAGTATTTTTTTAACGCATGCAAAGTTTTTTCATTATTATTATTATTCTTCAAAATCGTCCAATTTCCAATTGGAATAAATTAAAAAATAATTGGATTTTTTTTTCAATATATATAATGAAATAGACCGCGCGGTTTTAAAAAAATATGAATAACAGAAAATCGTCTTTATCAGAAAGACAACTAATTCGTCAGATGCTGAAGTGAATGAGAATATTCACCAGGAGTTTGGGTTATAAATTCATGGGACTGAGAATTTTTAACAAATCCAAAAACAATCATCATTTGTTAACCAAAAGATTACCTTAACAAAGTTCATATATATATATATATATATATATATTGTTGAATGAACTAAAGTATACTATAAATTATATAACAAAAAAATTATGTTCATGTGCGCTTTTCATTTTATTTATTGATATCTATCATTCTATATACGATAATCTAATTTTCCATATATAATATTCAAAATATTAATATAATATTATATAAAAACGATAACGATCATAGCACATATGTAAGTAAAAAATATATAGTTTATGCATGAATTAATACCTATATATATATATACACAAAGGTGAAATATGAAATATATATTTTCAAAATCCTATTATAAATATTTTTTAAGTATATACAGCTCTATATATATATATATATATCCTTATTGGTCCTTATACAACAAAAAACGTATTTTTTTATATATATAGAAATATATATTTACAGAATGATTCATTGATGAATATCTTGTAATCGCAATTTGGGAGTTTTTCATTGCGATATTTGGTATTTAAAAAATATATTTTATTATAATAATTATAAGCTAAGGATTGAGCTAAGGATCAATTGTATTTTTTATTTACATATTACATATTTATTAGTACTACTATCGATTAGTAGATAGATTTTACATAAAAAATTTAATTAAATATTGTATTTTATTTGTTTCAAAATAGATATATTATAAAAGGAATATGCTTTTGAAATTTGAAATCGATTTTTGGAATCATTCTGTATTCAGATATAAATAAAATATTTATATGTTTTATAGAAAAATAATATTTACCAGTAAATAAAATATATATAAAATGATAACCTTTCAAGGGTAAACTTATAATATATATATATAAATGATAGAGACTGCCATTTGTATACAGATATTGATTGTAAAATGTGTGATATTATCTAATGTATTATTATTATTATTATATAACACCCTAAAATTTTCCCATTTTTTTTTATCTTATTATTATTAATTTTATAATTATATTTTTTTTTTTATGTTTTCTTTGTGAAATGTAAATGACAGAAGATTTATAAAGGATTTATCCAGCCCTCGAGGAGTATGAGAAGATAATTATATGGAAAATTATTGAATACATTTTAAAATTGAATTATTTATTTAAATTGTAAAGGTATTTTTTATTTTAACTAGATAATGGTTTTGAATATTCGCATGAAATTATATTGTGGAGATGATTTATGGAAATTTTTATACGGAAAATTAATGAAAATTCGCGCTTTTACTCAAATTTACCACTTTTTTGTAACCGCAGTCAATGAACTGTCTGATGAGTTAAGTTGCCGTATATGAATGATCTTAAGAAAGTTTTATCTATTTTTTGACATTTCCTAAACAAACGATGAGCCTCGAAGGTATTTTTATATAATAGGATTTTTGAATAAAATAGGATCAAATTGCCTAAAAGTTTTTATACAATACCATTTAACATTTTCCCATATATATGTATAATAATAAAAACTGTCACTAAATATATATAATTATAATAATAATTGTATATTGTAATAACAAATATCTGATTTAATTTAAATATATTTATATATAAAATCATAAATATTATATTATTATAATTTATATACAAATTAGTATTTTTTAACATTGTTATTTTTGTATGAATGCTATAGAACATGCTAATATTAAATAATTTCATTTGTCTAATGGAATGAAAGTATGTATAATATATACATTTCTTTATTTTTTTTTATTATATTATATATTATCGATTTATTATAAATGTGTATGTATATACTTTACATAAATATATATATATATATATATGTTCTATAAAAATCTATAAACCTATAGTAAAAGATTATATATGTAATGTATATATAGTAATATATCGTCGTAATATATATGAATATATAGAAAAAAGTTGCACGAGGCAAAAATATATAAAATTTTTTTTATGATTCTGTATAGAATCTATATGAAACGATGAATAGATAGATTTTTTTTTGTTAAAAGTATATTTTAGGTATTCATCTGCATATACGATTTAATAATAATTTAATGGAATTTGAATTCCCGAAAGAAACCCCCCCGCATATTAATATATAATGATATATATAGAATAAAATTTAATTAAAAGACTTCAACGAGTTTTTTTTTCGAATTATATATGCGAATGTGTTAATTATGCGTATTTATGGAAAAAGGATTTATTAAGGAGAAGAATTCAATAAAGTTTCATTAATATTTTTGTGGAAATAAATTCAAACTCAAATATATGAATGAGAAATGAGTTCTTTTCATTGCGTGCATTCGTATTGTTATTCGTATTGGTTAGATATATATACAAATGTTGTAAAATTGTAAAATAAAAAATGATGTTTCATATATATGTAGTAAGAAAATACTATAATAAAAATTACATAATAATATATAATCAATAAAATTTTTTTATATGTATGTATAAAGCTTTATGTAAAGTAAAGTAAATCGATAGAAGACTTATATACATAAATGTTGTATATATATTTTACATAAATGTTGTATAAAAAATTTACATAAAATTGGCTAAAAATCAACAAAACAAAACAATTGTTTAATAAAATACTATAAATTTTTTATATATTCATTATTTTTTTTACATAATTTCATTTCATAATCAGACAAAATTCGAACATATATCATCTGTTATTTATACAATATATAAATGTGTTTTTGTTATTAAATGCTTCAACATCAAGAATTTATGAACTATATTTTATTGGGGAAATACTAAGAATAAAGTGTTCAAATGAATCCGCCTAAAGAAATCTATATGAAAATATTACAGTACAGATCATCTCTAATAATGCATTATTAATATATTTGGTAAAATTTTCAGAAATGATTTAATGACAAATTTTCCAAAAATCTCTATCACAAATGGATTTCATATAAAAATTGCACTGCAAAATTATGAAAATCTTGGAAAATTCTCTATTTTGAATCAATCCGTGTTCAAGGAAACACGGCAGGCAGGTACAATATTTTTACAGAAGAGATAATCTCTAATCCATTATAGTATATTGTATGAGACTTTGAATACGATGATTTTATATATTATTCAAATTCTTTATTAAAAATTACAATTTAATCTCATTATGTTTACACGAAAAACACATTCACATAAAAACAATTGTTTATATATAAGATATGTTTATAATATTGCAAAATATTTGAATAACAAAAACCAAAAATTCTCTAAAATATTTTATCATTTTAATTATATATATAAAAATAAACAAATAATTTTAATTATATATGCGTATAATAAAAGGTGGTTTTTTTTTTACATTTTGAAAATATATAATCTATTTATAATTTTAAATATTACTTGTTCTATATGATGAAAATCTTATAAATTATCGACCACTCTAACTACTATTATACCTGCTATTTTATTCGAATGCTCGAATGCTTGAGATGCCAAAACAAGGACTTTAAACAACAATTTTTTAATCCTTCTAATTTTATTTCATAAAATGATTGGTTTTAGTTAAATAATTGCGCAGACAGCAATAGAAAAACTTTTAAATTCAATTAGTTATGGAATTTATTTCAAAATGATTCAATTTAACCATTATAATATCGGACACTTATCTCCTTATACGCCACTAATCTCCTTTGTAACGCCTCCTTTTTGCCTTTATGATAGCCTCCATTCTCTTAGAAATGGTATGTACTGAATCGTTGTAGGCATTAATAAAACAAAGTAAATACATGATATGAAAGTTACAATTGAAGGAATCAAGAATTCCAAGGAAAAATCATTGAAATGAGGAATAACAAAACACCGGATGAATGTAAACCTTTAGTAAATACCACGTCTAAGAGAATGGAGGCTATCATAAAGGCCAAAGGAGGTGTTACAAAGGAGATTAGTGGCGTATAAGGAGATAAGTGTCCGATTGTCAAATTTTTTTTTTGTTAAATTGAATCATTTTGAAATAAATTCCATAACTAATTGAATTTAAAAGTTTTTTTTACTTCTGTCTACGCAATTAATTAACTAAAACCATCATTTTATGAAATAAAATTAGAAGGATTAAAAAAATTATTGTTTAAAGTCCTTTTTTGGCATCTCAACGAAACGAGCATACGAATAAAATAGCAGGTGGCCGATATAATAGTGGTTAGAGTTGTATGTTTATATTATCATATTATCATATTATCTTTATATATGTTTGTTTATGTATAAATTTCGTTTTAAATTTCAAGTTAAAAGACCCATATAATTTTCTACCTATATATAGTAATTTTTTTTTTGGTATAAATGCGGTTTTGAATTGTGTAAAGGTTTATAATCATTAGGTATTTTAATTAAATTAAAGTTTCAATGATAATTTTTATCCTATATATAAACGATATGTAAAGTTTTCCCATTCCTTATTATTACAGAATATTATTAATTATATATTTCTCCGAGCCGCACTGTAGTATTTTATATGTATATGGTTTTGAAATTAGAATATTTACTTTTCTAAATACATATACAGGATCAATACGTTATGATGATAATGCATTAAAACATATAAATATATATATATAGATAAATAAGAAGAAAATCAAGACGAATAATATATATAAATACATTATGGACCTTAATACATTTATTTAACATATATACATTTGACGAATGTACATATATGCTGAGATAATATACTTTATAATCATATAAATTTGAGGTATTGAAGTTCAATTCTAATCTTATTTATATTACATATAATATATATGAAAGCATTTAACCATATGCTGATCATATATTTAATAATGTATTTTCTTTTCATTATAATAGAATATACGAATTTTCCCAATTTAATTTCTACAAATGGAAATGAATGGAAATTATCATTAGTATATAAATATTTCCATTCAACTTTATAACTATATAAAGGAGAAGGAGATTGTATAATATAGCATTGAATATCCCAATGGATATTATTTAAATTTTAACATTGTCATCGAAAAGATCGGTCATCATTCATTCAATATAACATATAAATTATACTAATGCATGACAACAAATCAAAAAATTAATATATGTATTTTTCTCAATTATTAATTTGTTTGTTTCGCCTTTCAATTCAATTCAATCCATAAAATTGTGTTGTTTCTTTTTTCTTTTAAATAAAAATTTACTTAAAATTTATTGGTCATCACATAATTTGTTGACCGTGGATTTTTTTTCTTTATATACGCAAAGTAAATAAAATATATAAAAAATTAAAACAATATATACTATATACTAATTGAAAATGATATTTAAGTTTAAGTATATTTTAAAAACAATATTAATTCAATTTTAATCAAATTTATTTTTATCTATATATATATTTATTGTTATGTTTGTTTGTTATTCATTCAATAAACAAACAAAAAAATTATATAATCTAATAACAAAAGATAACCAAGTGGTTCTTTTTTTGCCAGAGTGTCTTTTTCATTTCAAAAACAACCAAAAAATTTGTATAAAATTTTCTAAAATATATATATATATATATATGAATAAAACTCTTCTCTATATCGTTATTTAATAAAAGCACACAATAAAATACAATAAAAAAAATACAAAAAATACTAGGTCAAATATTGTGTAATGCCGGGGAACTTAAAAATTTTGTGTGTCATCGATGTAATTTCAACGATGTACGTACATAATATAATGCGATTATTTTATATACATATATTTGTATATGGATTTAGACATTTAGTTCAAAAAAATCTTATACGATTTGTGTATTATCACTCCGCAATATACAAATACATTACACAATATTCTTGTAATAAATAAAAGAAAATCAAATATGTATTTAATTCAATATATACTTTTTAACGGATTGATCAGCCCCTTGACAACATATAATGATGGCATATTAGAATTATTTGAATCTCAAGTGAAGTTTTTTTAATGATTTTCATTAGAATATTGTTGAATCAAATGCCCATCGCAGGAATAAACCAACCATTAAGAGTATTGTTTGGAAACTTATATCAATAAGACAATTCGAAATGAAGTAATTTTAAGTTAATCTTAAACGAATTGTCTGATATATTTTGGATAATTTAAAAAAAATATTTATATCAAAGATCAGAATTCGATCAATTTGAATGAAAATTCAGTCAATTATTGAAATTAATCAATCAAAATTTCGTCGGAGTTTAAAAGAAAAATAACTAAAAATTGGAAGACATTTGTTGATATATAATTATCAGAGATTATTATATGAATATTTTTCCTCCGAGAAAGTTAAGTTAAATGGTTATTAATTTCAAAAAAATGTATATTTTATAATAATAATATCATTAATATCATAAGATCTCGAAGTTTATTACGGTTACGTAACAAACAAAAATAATCTGTTTTTAACAAAACAAAACATTCAAAAACTAATCGAATAAAAAGACCTGTTTTTTTGTAAATTATAACTTTTAAAAGATAAAATATATATATTATTATTTTAAGACATTATGACAATATTATTTTATATACATATCTTAATGATAAAAATGCACAAATTGTTAAAAAAAAACACAAAAGAAAAACTCAAATAATATATATATGATAACATTTTAAATATACAAAATGCGATGATGTAATTTCTGCAATGTCTGCGAATTTTTGTATGAAATTATATTGATATAAATATAGTAAAGTGGCAGGTATTTTAAATTAATCAAAGTGATAGGAGATTGAACATCTGTTCGTTTCAAGATTACCTTTTAAGTTCACCTTTTACAGTTTTCCTTTCAACTTAACGCACCTTAGCGACTAGTTAATATTCGTTTTATAAACGTTTTAATATTCAATTTTGTTTTTTTTTGTTTTCACATAAATCAAATAATGTGGAATTTTCAAAGTATAATACTTGATTATTAATAGAACGATAATTTGTTTTTATAAATGATAAAAAAATTAGATACCCACCCACTTTATAATGAATTCATATGTATAAGCTTCAATATATAAAATAATAGTCAATCGTTTAGAAAATTCTATTAATACACTTATCAATATAATATTGAAGAAATCATAAATGTATAATTAATATATATTGGAAAAACGGAAATAAAACATGATAATTGATAAATATAAGTAATGTATTTTTTTCAAAACAGCGAAACGAAAACGAAATAAACAACAAATGCGATGCGAAAAATGATAGCAAACCAATTGAATGATTGTTGATTATATCAAAAAGTTATTTATTTTTTTTAATTAACACTTAATTTTTTTGTTTTCAAATTGAGAATAGACTAAAAAAATTCAACTGCCGATCTACGAATATTTTGTTCTATAGACTCTTTATTTATGATAAAAAAAAACGCATTTTATTTATATTATTAAATTCTTATGAATGTGAGTGGGTGGTGGGTGGTATGCGGTTAAATAAATAATTAAATATACATATATCTATTAATATTTTATATAATAATATATTTATATTATAAATAAATTCAAAAAATATATTTGACATTTTTCTATTTTTTGTGTTTTTTCAATAGCATCAGAGAGATATTGTCATCGTATACAGTATTTTTTGCGTCATTAGTAACAATTTTTTATTTTTTCATTTCATTTAAAACACAGAAATTTTAAAAGAAAAGACACAATACACCAAAATCATTTATAAATGAATGGCAGCATTTAAATTATAAATAAATAAATAAAAATAAAAGTAAATTAAATAAAATTGTATTGTGTGTGTACAAAAATAAAATAAAATAGACAATACACAATTTATAAAAACAAATTCTTTGCTAGGTCATATAAATAAATTACATGTGTAGGGGGATTATTCAGGTATAAAAGGTATCAATCGTTAAATATAATCAATCAATCACATAACAAAACTTTACTTTTTTGATAGAGAAAATATAGAAATTTGACCGATATGAAATCCTTAATAAATTAAGATTTATATATAGCATTAGAAGTGGCTGTGGAGATGAGATTAGTGGAAATGTTATACTGATATAGATGTTTTTACTTCATTTTCATTTCATGAAGGAAAATTGTCATATTATAAATTCACCACCAAATAAAAAGGTATAAAGAAAAAGTCTCATTCCATTGTATTATATATTGTAAAAACATTGTAAAGATCCGTAAATATCAATGATATTTTAAAGAAACTGTATCAAATTTTGGTAATCAACCGCAGCTATTAAAAGGAAAGCCTAATGAGCTACTCATCAATATTTGTATTGTATATTAATGGCATACAACTATTTTAAAAATTGTAAGACTGCCACATAGACAATTTTTTATATTTAAAAATAAATTTAACAATACAATGTTATAATATATTCAATATCATTTATTTTATTTTTTGTTTATAGTGTATTTATATTACCGTATTACTTTAAACAAGTATATAACTATAATATATGTATGTATATAATATATCAAGTGTGTGGGTTATTATACAAACTAATTTAATTAAAAACAAATCTATCTGCATTTTTGTATACCCTTTATTTTTTTTCCTTTTAATTATATTTAATATATACAGGTAAATTATATATATATATATGTTGTTGATTTTTTTGTATTGAAAGATTTTTAAAAGAAAAATCGTATGAAAATACAAAATTTTAATACTAACCAGATATTGATTCTTGTATAATTACATTGCAATCTTTGAATCATTTGGTTTTCCAGTAAAAATCAATTATATTCACAATCAGTTATATCAATTTAACCATACTCTTTGTATGGACACCCCATAATATTATTTTAAATTCGGAAAATTTAGCTTATTTTACTTAAGATTCAGTATTAAAATTAATACCATTTCATGAAAATATCACCCTTAAAAATTCAATGATTAGAGGTTGATTTTGACCAATTATTGATAAAAAAATTAATTTTTTTATTCTATAAGGGGTGTAGTAAAAATGCCATAACTTGGGAAGCTGTTGAGATAAAATATTGGGCAGACCATCAATCGAAAGATAATTAAATTCTCTAAAACTTTGTCTTACTAATCGAATGGGGTTATAGAACAAATTCTATAGTTAAAATCTATATATGTAAACCATTGTCAATTTAACCATACTCTTGGTGGGGGAACCCCATAATATTATTTTAAATTCGGAAAATTCAGCTTATTTTACTTAAGATTCAGTCTTAAAATTAATACCATTTCATGGAAATATCACCCTTAAAAATTCAATGATTAGGAGTCGATTTTGATCAATTATTGATAAAAAAAAATAATTTTTTTATTCTATAAGGGATGTAGTACAAATGCCATAACTTGGGAAGCTGTTGAGATAAAATATTGGGCAGACCATCAATCGAAAGATAATTAAATTCTCTAAAACTTTGTCTTACTAATCGAATGGGGTTATAGAACAAATTCTATAGTTAAAATCTATATATGTGAATAATTGTCAATTTAACCACACTGTTTGTGAGGGAACCCCATAATATTATTTTAAATTCGGAAAATTCAGCTTATTTTACTTAAGATTCAGTATTAAAATTAATACCATTTCATGGAAATATCACCCTAAAAAATTGAATGTTTAGAGGTTGATTTTGACCAATGATTGGTAAAAAAAATAACTTTTTATTACGTACGGGGTATAGTAAAAATGCCATAACTTTGGAACCTATTGAGATAGAATAATGGGCAGACCATCAATCAAAAGATAATTAAATTCTCTAAAACCTTTTCTTACAAATCAAATGGAGTTGTAGAACAAATTCTAGTGTTAAAATCTATGTACGTGAAAAATTGTCAATTTAACCATACTCTTTGTATTAGCACATGGACAAAAAATTCTAAATCTATTCCGAAGATCTATATACTTGATCTATAAACTAACAGAATTGTTTGGGACACCATATGATTGTTTATTCAATAACCCTTGCCACACAGTTGAAACGAAACGTTCGTTTCCCTAGTAATATACATTGATATTATTTGAGGGAAAATGCCCCTTCAAAGACATTTTTCTACCATTTTAACTATATACACAGCTTATTTTCAATGTACGTTTCTTTTTGTTATGCCTATTTGTTTTTGTTAATAGCCGAATTAGTTTCCGCATTAGATCAAATTACATCAATTATAATTAAGTCTTGTTGTTTGTTTGCAAATAAACTATACTAATATGAATTTGAAGATATATTTTTTTGATATAATTGATATAATTGTTACAATTACTATATAGTACTTGAGACAATAATAATAATCGCACATGATAACAATATAATAAAGGTAAATAATTAACGCAAATAACGCAAATTTTGTATCTGTGTAAATTGTGACAAACTATATGTCTCTTATCTTTACAATTTGGTTTACATTTTGGTAATGACAAAAATAGGTTAAGCAGATATAATATTTGGTTGTTTTTTTTTTACTGATAAACTTGTATATAGGATTTGTGTCTTAAAAAGATATATTATCTTTATATAACTGAACTTAAAATTAATAAAGACGCTATAATGTCTGTGATTATGTAATAGTATTTATTTCTTTTGCTGGAGGATTAAATAATAAGTGATTGATTTGAACAAATTTTCATCTTTCTTTAATGTACTTTAGAATAAAATGGTCAATGTATTAAATTGATAGTTATAAATTAATAGCAAAAATAAAAGAAGTAATTCATATTGACTTTTTCTATAGTAATTCTTAAGTCATATCACATATTTATATATCATTACATGAATGATTTATGTGATTTGTGAAATCCTGTACAACCTTTTGATTTCCTCAATATTTAAACCTATCTTACAAAGCAAATAAACAAAGTATTGGGATTGTTAAAAGAATTTTGTCTTCATTTCCTACACACAAAAACGATGACAATTTTACAATTTGATCGTATAAAAAACTGCATTCTTTTTCTCCTTATATATTCATACAAAATCCACGTAAGCAATGAGTGAAAGCTATAACTTATTTTACTATAACGTGAAAGTATAGAAAAATATCATATATAATGGTATATATTATTGAATAATCTTTAATTTGAATGAATACATCATCTTTTACATGACATCCAAAAAAACAGCTAGGCAGATAATTATTAATAAGTAAAATACATATGGTTTGTTTTATTTTTAAATAGAAAAAATATTTCAAAATAATTTTCATTGCGTAACACAAAAAAAAATAATAATTAATCTTTGATGTGTGTTGTTTATAGACCAGATATTGCAAAACACATTTTATATATATATGAAGTGTGAAACGAAGAAAAATTTAATATATAACTGCAATAATAATTGCATGTTTTAAATATTATATTATATTTTTAATTATTTTATTAATACAAACAAAATTAATTAATTATGGTAAATATTCTCTATGTATATATAACATAAACATATATAAAATAATAAAATTATAAGGTATTTGTTATCGTAATTTTTTTTTTTTTTTGGCAATTATATTTTGAAATGCCTGTAATTCTTTCATATGTTTTTTTACATTACTTAATGGATTTTTATTACCTTGAACTTTGCAAAACATACAAAAAAAATTGCATGATTGCATGTAGATAGCATAAAATTGTGTTTAAATGTAATACATTTTATAATTAAAAAGAATGAAAAAACACCTTTTATTGTTTTACTGATGAGTGTGATAAGAATTATTATTACTATTTTAATTGTACAGTAAAAAAAACATTCGAATAGAATTGAAAATTTCAGAATTGTAATGATTATAAAAAAAAAAAACCATTTCTTATGCATGCGATTTTTTCAATTTATCAACAATAAAACAGTAATTGGATGATGATAACACAACAACAACGTGATGATGGTATAATAAACGTGTAATTATTTATTATAATATATAAAGAATGAATGAATATTAGTAGAAAGTCATTAGATAGACACAAACAAAAACAAAAACATTCCAATGCATAAAAATATAAATTTTCTAGGGATTGTTGTAATATGAAACATGGGAAAATTATTTAATCCACTGTTGTTATTAAACCGTAAATTTTAAAGATTTTCTTTTTAGATTTTCTATTTTATAGTATTTTATATAAAAATAATTAAATTAATTACTTACAAATTTTTAAATCACTCCCTGCCGCACTTTAATATCGTTTATGATGATGTACTCCATGTTTTTTTTCAATTGTATGAGTGTGTTGGAATTTTATTATAAAAAAATTACTTTCAACTACTACTTCTCATACAAAACGGTAGAAAAAATTGCATATAAAAAGTTCACACAATACGTTTCACAAATATAGATTTCACTAATTAATAATTAAAATTAAACGAAAAATTAATAGTTTTTGCTTTCTAATTTATTAAATGAAATGCAATAGTTTATTTTATTTTCGTTGACGAATATTTTTTTTTTTCATATACACAATTTGTTTTTGTTGTTGTTGTAATCAACAAAGGAACTTTACATTTTGCAATCATACACACAAAATCGGGGTTTTTGGTTTTTTTATTGTATGTTTAATTATATATAAAATTTCACAGTTTTATCACTAATTAATAAATTAATAATACATTGAATGATTTAATTCACAAATTAATATACTTTTTTCACAAAAGAAAAAAAAATTAAAAAAAATATCCAATGATTTCGATGGCAAAAAAAAAATAGGAAAGAAATAAAAAAATGATTTTTTTATTTTGACATCTTTTTTTTTTTTTAATTTTGTTGTTGCTTTTATTTTATATAGATATATATAAATACACGAATGAAATAACCATATAGAATGTGCGCGCATGAAGAAAATATACATATATAAGGTTTTACTTTGTTGAAAAAAAAAAAAAAAGTGCGAGAATACTGTCAAGCTCTCTATCGACTTTACAGTGTCTGCATATAGCAGATACAATGTAAAAAATTATTTCGCCAATTTTATTCATTTTTCTATCGGCGTCATTAGCAATTAGAGCGTCATTTCATATATAATTTTTTCTTCAATGGAAAATCAGTTTTATTTTACTGTTATTTTTTTTTTTCGTGAATAAAATATTAAAAATATTAATTAATTAATTAAAAGTGTTATTAATAAAGAGTTATATTAAAAAATAATACATACTAAATACATGTGTAAATTTTTTAATATTTTCACAAGGAAAAAAAATTTGCCAATAAAAAAAAAAAATGTGATCAATTGGCCGAACAAGAAACTGCTGCAGCAGTTGTCCATAATTTATGGAAAACGTATTTAAAATGTTAATATGGTTCAATTAAATAATAAAATGATGACCAACAAAGGATCATATAGTGATTCAACTGCCGCCGACACCACAATTATAGTAACTGCTGCAGAGTGCATCCGGTGCCGTGATCCAGTGTAATACAGAATTTATTGAAAATGGGGTGAGTTGTATAATTATTATAAAATATACACTTTTATATAATAAGCTGTTGAACATGTGACCCGATAATATTAGCCGTTGATTATATTTTTTATTGCCGATAATATATTAGCTGTTGATTATATTTTTTGTTGCCGATAATATTAGCCGTTGATTATTTTTTTTTTTTGTTGACCGTGTTGACCAAAAATGGAATGATTTTGATTAACCTGGTTGATCTGAATATTGAATATGATCCTTACAAATATATACGATTGTATGCAGTCTTTAATCAAATAATGATATTTATCTGTTCTTGATGCTGTTGATGTTGTTCTTGATCTTGTGTTAATCTTTGATATTCATTACGTTTATTTTTGGATTTCATTTATGATAATTTTCTGAGTTAATAAAATTAACAATAATACTGTGAACCATATAGCAATTGCAGAAGAATATATATTTATATGTTGGTTTGTTATAAAGGTTTTTATATAAATTCATTAAATGTTTTTGTTAGCCTTTATAAATTAACATTTCCATTCGTTTCCACGGGATAAAAGACAACATAAGAATATATTGTTCATGCTGTTCATACTGTATGAATCATATACACATCATATAGTAATTGTATGTTTAATTTTATCGGTTATCATCTTATCATCGTATATATTTCTACATAGATTTTAAGTAGAAATATTCATCATGCACGCAAATGGGTTTAAATATATTGTGATTCTTTACAGCATTCAAATTTGTTTGTACATTATATTATAGGAGTTTTCTTTTACATATATATGAATATTCACAACCTTCATTCAAGTGAATTTTCTTTAAACCAACACATAATCGTCGTATATATAATATACATTTTATGATATTATATTTTTATGTATAAGGCGTGGTTACATTCGCTTATATACTATAATATCAAAACACAATATCACATAATTTTCTTTTTCATTTATATATGATATATAGAGAAATGTATTTTAAATTACATGATTTTCAATTTTCATTATGTTCTTTATATACATATATCATGTACGAGTACCAGTTTAATACGATAAGATTTAGTAAATTCTATATAGAATTAACTATATGAAGAATATTTAACATTTAACATATAATTAACCAAAATGCATAATAAATAGTATTGCATCCATGATTTTTATTGATAAAATGATTATACAATTCATTAAATGAAATGATTTAAATTATCATAAATGAAATCCAAAATATACCCTCAGGTTAACTTGTATAGTGCTTCTTCTTCATTTAAATTACCTGTAAAATTATAGATAAATGCAAATTATTGTTTAAAATCTACGAATTCAATACATTTAACATTATTGTCTTAAGCATATTTATCAGTTTTTTGATCAACATACACTATAAACAACAATTTATATCATCATTGCATAATTTTCATCATAGTTATCAGCATATTTATACCAGCTTATTGATCATCATTCACCATAAACAACAATTTATATAATTATTACATAATCTTCATCATAGTTATCAGCATATTTATTAGCTTATTGATCAACATTCACCATTAACAACATAGTTTATATTATCGTTGCCTATTTTTCATCATAGTTTCCAGCATAATTATTACCAGCTTATTGATCAAAAATGTCAACATACTATAATAAACACCTTACCATATTTATCCGAATAAATAATATATCTATCATTATTGCATAATATTAACGTACTTTAAAATGTATAATCAAATTATATTTCAACCTACAAAAAGCATTATGAACAATAATTTGCATTTATCAACAGTTTGCAATGTAATTTAAATTGTTTAGTATATTATAAATACAACTCTCTCTGCCAAATACTATTTTACTGTTTACGTACATTTACCATAGACAATTCTCTTCCTTCTTAAAGCGATATATAGATCCAAGCAAATTGTTTGTTTGTTTGTATTCTGCAGTGAATTACCAATTAAAATTGTTAAAAATCTTAAAAGGTAAAAGCAAATATTGAATATTGAATGGAATATATAACAATCAACGTTAATTTACATTAATATTTTTTTGGAAAACTGATTAAATTTCAAATAATAAAACCTGTTCAGTGAAGGTTTTACACTTCTTAATGTTTCAAATTGTGAATATATAATCATATACAAAATACAAAAATTCATTTTATATTTAACTTATCGCATAAATCTTTATGCAACCAAAAAGAGAAATGCAAAAAATAATTATATTATTTTGTTTGTGTGCATTATGTTTTTTTTTGTTTTTATGCAACGTTTGCAACAATAATATTATTAATTGCACGACACCAAAATAATCAAATTAAAAACACAACAACAAATAAATGATAAATATTGTATATATAGTTTACGTATTGTTTATATGCCAAAAGTTTGGAATTAATTGCATTTGTTTAAATAAATTAAATATATTTAAATGTATGGATAATCTATATTTTAAAAAGAAACTGCGCGTATTTCCTCATGATATCTGCCGCAGAAAAAATTAAATTGGATAGTGTTTAAATAACACAAAATGATTTTGTTACAATCGTCGTGATTTTGTGATAATAAATTTAAATTAGTATAACTTTTCCTATAAATGATTCAATGAAAATTGCAAATAAAAACTTATAAAATCAATCAGATATTATATTACATCATTATATATATACATACCCGCAGAACAACTTTTTCCATTATACATTTTTTTAATCATTATATATCAATACATAAAATTCATAATGAAAGAACAGATTACACATCGGTCTATTCATATTTATATATATATTTATAATACCTGTGTTTACATTTAAGATAAAATAAGTTACGCCTAACCGATAATATATATAAGATGTCTATATAATATAATATAATATATATACCAAATAGGGCGTTTAATTTCATTGATATATTTTGTTCTTTATATTTTTCAGGTAAACATTTTACAGGTATATTTATTTAAAATTTCATTTTTAAGTTAAGTTAAGTTGTTCTTCAACCATTTTTAAACCGCATTATCTTTCTATATGCGTTATATGTGTCTCGTCAAACAGGTTAAAAACGATTTGATAATGTTATAAAAAATATATTTAGCCATTTTTAAAATTTAAAGATTTTAATTTTTATCATTTTTTCTATATAATAAATTTATATATAGTTTATAATATACGTTTATGTTTAAACATCATTTAAAAAGAAGAAACAATCGTATTTCATAATTATATATATAAGCATATATATAAGCACCTGTTGTTAATAATTGTGTATATGATAAATGTTTTGTTTTTTATTGTAATACAATTTTCTTTCATAATCATATCGGTTATAGGTATATATACATAATTCAGTGAGTTATATTACATAGTAAAGTAATAAAACAAATTAACCTGATTTAATGTTTTTATTAAAATTATTATGTTTTAATACACTTTATTCTTATTATATGTATATAAACGAATGTTGCTAGTAAAATTGTTGACAAATCGCAATATTATATATGTATATTTATAATATTTTATTATGCTCTATTTAATGTTTAAATTTTAATTACAATATATTAACATAATTTAATGTTATTGCATCTATATAATCTATATATCAATATATAAATCGGATGTTATTGGGATTTTAGTATACAAATGCTTATATATTTTACAGAAATTTTAATAATAAATTTAATTGTGTCTTCCAAAATATATAACTATATATAGATTGGGTTTTGTATTTCTTAAACAAACTCTACACGGTATTGGAAAATTACATTTAATTTCCTTCAGCAAAATTGTATGAAAATTATCTTTAGGAAAACATAATTTCCCTTAGCAAAATTATATGCAGTATTTTTTTTCGAAAAATAAACATAATTTTTACTTCAAGAAATTATGCAGGATTTCCTTAAGAACTGTATGAAAATTATACAGAATTTTCCCGCCGTAAATTAAGTAAAAGTTTCCTAATTAAACAGAATTTTCCCAAGTAAATTACACAGAATTTCCTGCAGAGAAAATTATACAGAATTTTCTATAGAGAAAATTTTCCTGCATAGAAAATTATACCGAATTTATTACGGCGAAAATTTTTCTTATTTTCCTGAGAATATTATACAGAATTTCTTTTAGAAGTTTGTCTAGAATTTTCTTTAGATAATCATACAGAAAATTATACAATATTTCTGATCTCATGTATAGTTTAACGATAATTTTATAAATCTAATAAATTTTTAATGTGGAAATTACTTTGAATATTTACCATATATCGGAATAATATTAAATATTTAATCGGTCACTAGAATATAGTTAAGAGCGCAGACCTATCAATCTATCTATAAAAATATAAATGTAATATTAATAATATATATATTAATAAGACCACAAATAAATTTCATCCATTCATTTAAAGATAACAATCAAATCTATATATAGGAAAAAAAATCATTTATATTTACTAACAAATTTTAAAACCAAAACTTCTATAAAAGTCATGAAAAAAATATCACTATAAATATATATAATAACAAAAACAAATTAAAAATAAATATTATATATTTAATTTTAGAATATACAACATATTTCTTATATTGTTATTATTATTATTACAATTATCATTATCATATTATTATTGTTATTATATATTATTATTATTTATTATTAAATTATAATATAATTAATATATATTATTAAAAAATCTGTCTGTTGTTTACAATTCTTTTCGTTTTTTTTTTCAATATTATAATTTGTTTATTTATAAATAAACACTATATATTTTTGTTTACAAAACTTTTTCGGCATGTTTTTATATATACTAAATCATTGTTGGTAAAAAGATATATTTTATTGGATGTTTATAGATTGTGTTTTAAAAAAAAAAGAAAGAAATTACTACAAAAAATAAAAATAAGAAAAAACAGATAGAGATGTGTACATATAAAATAAATTGAGATATTTTTTTTTTAATTTGTTGTTAAAAAAATTTAAAACATCACAAAAAAAAGAAGCGATTACGAACCAATAAATGTTTTTTTTTATTATTATAATATATGCGTAAACAAAATTAAAAGACGATGAATTTTTTTTTGTTGTAACACTCGCAAGTATTATAAAAATTATTGTCATTAAACAAATAATCCTGATGGTTTGTTGTATTAATATATATATATACGAAGTTTTTAAATGACGCACAAAGTGGTTTTATTATTATTATTATTATTATCATCAGTATATTATAGATTATTACATGGACAAAAAACAATCAAACTTGACTATTTGTATATAATTTATGAAAAATAAATTAATATATATAAATTTATTTTGATATGAATATAATAAACATATGATTATTCAATTATTCAAACACATAGACACATTTTCTCATTTCAAATATATTAAGAAATCACTTTAAAATGTTAGAAAATATCGCAGTCCAATCATTTGATAAAAATTGTCAATACTCATATAGATTTTTCAAGAAAACCCATCAAGTTTATAACTTATTTAAAAAGATTATATGTTAAATTACTAAGGTTTCCTCTAACACCATTTTAATTGCTTTCATATGAATTTTCCGAGATTTTCCCGTTTTAAAGTAAAATAAAACGTATTTTTAATGAAAATATAAAATATATTAAAATATAGTTATAATTTCCTAACCATTTATCGAATCTGTACGATTAGACAACTAATAGAAAGTTATTTTTTCACTCTATAAGAATAAAATAACATTGCCTAAAAGATATCTCAACAAAAAGTCATAATGAAAAGTGCCAATCATTTGATAAAAATTGTCCAAACTCATCGATTTTTCAAGAAAATCCATCTAATTTATAACTTATATTTAGAAAGATTAAAAATAGTTTAACGGATGGGCAATCAATAGCTATATATTTTCGTGTTCTATATATTATAAAATAACATTGCGGAGAGAGTTTCAAAAGAAAATCACAGCCAAAGATTTTCCATATATCATTTTCTTTATATAGGTAAATTTAATGTAAATTTACTTGACTCAATTCAAATTTAAATCCAACTATAATAAAAAAAAAAAAGGGTATTTATCCATCCATCCATATATATAATTGATAAGGTGGTTAAATATATTTATAGATAAATGCACGATTTTGTATAGATTCAGAACATATATAAATACAAAATTCTTATAAAAGAACAAGAACAAACTAAATTTGTATTTATAACGTAAACGTTTTGTTTTGTAATTTTTTTTTTCACAATTAATTTTCGACATAATGATTTGTTGTATGCGGGGCAAATACATTTCATGTATTTTCATTTCATATGTTTATATAAGATACGTTTTATTTTCACTATATGGCAATGTCATGTGTGTGACATCGGAAAATTAATTGAGTCATAAATTTAACATTTTTCTTTTACATTCTGTTTTTTTTTTTTTTTTTGAAATTAGTTAAAATGAATACATGTATAATTAATATACCTATTTGTATCCAGAATCGCATTATTTATAATTGTATATATAGAGTTTTTAAATAATTGTTCGAATCGGGGTGCGTTGGATATAATATCGCCATTTCATTATAGAATTCATTGGGTGATAAAAATATGTTATCCTATTTTCATATTAACTTATTGATAAACAATGCATTATGATATTGTTAAATATTTAACAATTGTTACCCCGCATACATATTTCACTATAAATTGATAATTGATATATTCGGATAATGATTAATTTTTTATATTGAATGTGTTAAATCAGAATCAGAGAATCAACAGTTTGAATATAAGTACATTTGTCAAATGCGATACATCAAAACGTGCAACAAAATATTCTTATATATAAGAATTAATTTAAAGATAGTGTGTTACAATTTTTTTTTCTATATTTATTATTATCTCTCCCCCACAATAGAAATCCGTACAGTTCACATGGTTTAATGTTACGTTTAGTATATTATATATATATATTATATAAATAAATATAATAAAATTAAGATGAAATATATCCTTGCTATATGCGTTTAAAAATATATTCCTTATATATATTTAAAATAGTTTAAATGATGACCTTTTTATTTATTTTTTTAAATAAAGATGCATTCTAACAAAAAAAATTATTTAATGAAGGAACAGTTGGGTGGTTTTTATACATATGATATACGATATATAAAGGGTTTAACATATATATAAAATATAATGTTTCAAGTCTAATTGTGAAAATCATTAATATATATTATATTGTTTATAACGCAGATATAATCTTTTATTCATTTTCATATCAAATTTTGCCTTTTAGCAATTTCCATATTCATTTTACATTGATACATTGTATATTTAAATAAAGGTATATATATATATATATATATATATATAGAAAAAAGTTGATGGATTTTAAGATTTCATTTTCATTTCACTTTTTTTTGTTCTTTATATAAGTTAATAATCATATTATTAAATATAAGCGTTATGTTATCCGTTTTAAATTACAAAGTTCTCTGTAAATTTTTTTTTTAAATAAATTAATATAAGTTGTTCATTGACGTGAGACGATGTATTTTTTTTCTGTTGGCGTATATATATATTTATATATTAATCTCTAATAAATATAAGCTAATTGATCGTTTCTAATATTTTGTATTCTGTATGCATATATATAAATATATATAATATACCACACCGTACGTGTATTTATTTATATATATAAAAATATATCTTTATATGTAATATAAGCACGTGCATGTGTGCCTTATTTTTATCTCATTTTCAAATAAAATCATTACAGTATATATATTATTATTATTATAATTTATATAAGTATTATTCGTTGTATTCTCATGTATCGGATTTAAAAATCAAATATAACAGGATGCGCTTTAACAATATATATATGTATAAACACAGAATCGCCTCTAGAAAATTGGAGGTATATTTTCTTGCTAGAAAAATATATGTTCTATATATCTTTACAAAGAAATAGAAAGAATTTTTCTAATTTACAATATTATATATAGAAGAACTTATCCCTCATAAAAATTACTTTTGTGTATTGTGTCAAAATTCACAAGAAATTTTAGTTCCTCTATAAAGCAGTTTATCCAAAAAATAATTTATCAAACCATTAGTTTTTCATTCAAAATAGTAAACTTTATTATAAAGGTAAAATATCTGGTAATATAGTTCATGAAATATTACAGAATAAAATTATGTATATGGAGGGAGACTAAATGTATTAAAACCCTTCTTAAATAAATAGAATAATTTTGAGTTCATCATCATATCTATATATTAAATAGCCATCGGCATTCAAAGTATACCCTGTATATAGTATATTATTAACCATTAAAAATTAATAAAGAGTTATAAAAACTTATATATAAAATAAAAATTCAGTGAAATATTAATAAATGTGATAATTTTCATATATTTATCGCCGCATCATACGTATACATCATATGTATATAACTTTTATTATTTTATATATATATGTATGAAATATGATATTTTTTTAAATATTAAATTTCAATCCTATATATACTAATAATAATAATAATAAATATCCTATATATTAAAATTTTTTCACATATTTTCATTCATTCATATATATCTTGAAAATTTAATATATATAGTATAATATATAGTATATAGTTCTATATAGGTGTTGAATATATATGATGCGGAAAATATTTATGATTTGATTTTGATGGAAAAATTACAAACTATATTGTTTTATAAATATATGTATATATATATAGTAAATAATATATTAATAATTTAGTGTATTATTTATAAAGAAATGAAAGAGTTAAATCGCAATGCAACAACACAACACAACAAAAAAAAAGAAATTTATTTAGAATTATAACTAATTTTCATTCATATATAATTCTATATAATTTATATAATAATATCAATAATAAATCTATTTAATTTCTTGGAAAATTTATTATATATTCATATATATAAATATTATTGAATTTTCTTAAAATATTATTTCTGTTGTCCGGATGGAAAAATAAAATAATATGTATATATTTTATATATAAATAAAGGAAAGAACAATTGGTTCATTAACCTACAGATATATATAATTAACCAATCAACCTTTTATTTATATACGGTTTAATGGACATTTAGTAGAAAAAATTGTATTTATTAATGTAGTTAAATCTTGGTAAAAGCAGTGTTCAGAATGTCATTAAACGAAAAACTATATATTTTTAGAATTTTCCAAAATATTCATGTGATTTTTAGTGTATTTTATATTAAAAAATTTTTTATTAAATCACTCGTTTCTTGGTTTAAAAACCAACTTTTTGATTCAGAATTTAAAATTTTTCACGGTATTTCACGGTATTTTTTTATATGAGGATGTTAGAGATTTCATGAAAATTTATCGTTCACAAATCATTTTGAAAGTTCCAAAATATACCAAATATTATTATAAATGATCTCTGTCATATACATTCGACAAGATTTCCTTCGCGACGGATTGATTCAGAGTTGAGAATTTTCCAATATTTTCATAATTTTTTGTGTATATTTTTATATATTAACATTTTTTTGCTAATCTTTCGACATTTAATCGTATATATTTAATTATTTTGGTATCTCCTATATTATGTAATTATACAATTTAATAATACATTTAACCTCGCTGCGCAATTTTGTTTATACCAATAATAATTTATATATTTATCCTTTCAAATATATATATGTTTTTGTTTTGAATTGATTGTATTAAATTCACACTACAATCGTAAACAATTTATTGTATATATATATATATATATATACAATAACTTTACACTCAAATATATTAAAATAACCGCGCAAATAGTAAAATTAAAAGAAAAAAAAATGTATTTTATCTTCTGTATATTTATATATTTATATGTTGAATGTTTGGTTGTTATTAGGTGTTTCTATATGGGAATGTTGTAATATATACATAGCTATAAAAAATCAGTCAGAAAATATATGTATGTTATATAGTATTCCTACACATTAATATAAATTAATAGGTTTAAAAAAGTCAAAATTTTGTTACAATATAGTGATACATGTAAAACAGCTGGTTTAAAGTGGTCCATATATACAATATATTTCTATATGCTTTTAACAATTTCGTATATATATACATTTTAAAAGAATGAAAAAAATGTATAATATCTATAACTATTTTTAATATAAATTTAGAGGTATATATCTGCGTTGATGTATGGTACAAATTTTTAAAAGTATAGATGTATGAAGATAAAGTAAAAATACATTTTGGCTTCCGAATTTTGACTTTTTTTTCTTCTTCTGACTATATGATGCGATTATATTATAGATAGACATTTGATCTATAAATAATGTATATATACAATTTAAATTTTGACTCTATGAGTCTGACTGTCTCTTTTGAATATATATATATATATATATAAATTTCTTTGCATTTTTTTATTTATATCTTCATTTATCTTCTTATTGGATTTATTATATTTTATATCTAGTTTAGATTAAATTTATATATTGTGTATTTTTATTTATAAATATATAATTTTTTTTTATTTATATATGAATGAATGAAAATGTAAAAGATTTATATATTATTAAGTAATGAAAAAGTTTTCATTTTCATTATATTGAATTTTGTGTGTGTTTCGTTATGAAAGTTTTTTTTTTAAATATCATTAAAACAGTGTTTAAAAACCATAAACTATTTCGTCGTTATAAATATATTATTTTTTTTTAATGTGATATAAAGAACTGATTAACTTTTTTTTTTTTGGAATATAAATTGTTTTATATGTGTTACAAAAAAAATCTAACATAAGAATAGAATTATTATAGTAAATCGGAATGATTTAAGTTTAAAACTGAAAAAATAAAACAAAAATCTGGCGCTAATCTATATATACATTTAATTTCTTTTGTTTATTTTATCTATATCCATCAATGGTTTATTATATTAATAATTTTCTATTGACATACTTTTAATTACAAATCTATTTATAACGATATATATAGAGTAGTATATATTTTTTATAATAATCTCTATACAATTTAGAACTATAGTATAATTAATTTGTGAATAATCACATTATATATATAGATTATGTGACTATTTCAAGTTTATATATATATGGAAAAATTAATTAAATTTAATTGCAAAAATTCATTAAGATAATATTTTAGAAATTATTATTTCTTGTGTTATCAACGATAAGTTTTTGTAACTTTTTAATATATATATATATTTTTATTTTGTACAAATTTCTTTATAATAATAATATAAAATAATCGTATATAAGAAATATTCGTATATAAAATATTTATATTTGAGAAGTATATATACTATATATTGATATGAAATTTATATATGCGCAAAAATTGTCTACGGTTCATTTATATACTTGAACTCATATTATATATGACCTATAGACGACGATTATATATACTTTACATATATATTATTTATATAATGATTGCTTATCATGCGGATTTGATAAGATTTATTGCGTGAATGAATATATATATATATAAAATCTTAAATATTTATATATATGTTAAAAATGTATATGTGTAAATCCAAATCAAATGAAAACCGCATATTAATGTATAATATACGGTTTATATTTTGTGTAGTAATACATTTTTTAGTATTCAGACGAACCAAATATAATAAATATTAAAAAAAAAATATATATAATAATGCAATTTTTTAACTTTATTATATTGCCGATAATGATTTTTGTTACTATGCCATTTTTTAATTATTATTACATTAACGATTCTCTAGAAATATTTAAACTAATTTTTATATTTAATATAAATAAAAAATCATATATAAGTATTATTGTATCTGGATAAAATATTGTATCTTCTATATAGGGACGATTAAGTCAGATTTGCAAATTTTCCAAGATTTTCACAAATTTTTTTTATATATTTTATGTGAAAAATTTTATAATAGTCGTAATTTCTATCATTTCTTGATAATTTATTAACCAATCGTTTTGAAAATTCTACAAAATATTTAATATCAAATATATATATAATGATTTTAAAATATTGAATGAATTTTCCTTGACGCAATTGATTTGAAATTCAGAATTTTCCGAGGTTTTCTTACATTCATTTGATTTCCAAACACATTTATGAAATCAATTCTGAATAATCAATTGTTTTGAAATATTTTACAAGTTACTACATAATATGTAGATTAAAATGATCTTTGTTAATTATTAATTTCCCTTGGATGCAATAATACGAATTTTCTTTTTCACAATTTTGAATTTATATATTTTATGTGAGAAATTTTATATTAAATCAATTTCTAAGAAGAATTTGTTAATTAATGGTTATATCTGGTTATGAATCTTATACAGAATATTAAAAATTCGTTATAAACGATTTATAATGTAACATTTCGAACCCGATGGATGAATACATTCAGAATATTTTCATTTTCTGACTTGTTTATATATATTTATTTTAAATTGCGTTTATTTTCCGAAATCTATATATATATATATATAGATTCTGATTGTAGATAAACAATTTATTTACGAATAATTATAATTTTATTAAATTTATATATATACACTTATAATTGATACATATTTATATATATTTAGTTAAGTAATTTTCCATCTTCTTGCCTTTTCATTCGCATATATATATCGAACTATATATATATTCGATTTCCAATTAATATATACAATTATATATCAATAATATGTTATTGATTGATATTCTTTCCATTATAATGTGATATTGTTATTTAATAATGCGATGCTATAAATTTTTATTTCTTTTTAAATCGATATGACTTTATAAATATATATATGCATCCATATATAATTATATAGATAACGCGCGCTTTTCATATATTATAATATTTCTATATTTGATAAAATATATTTTTATGAATTATTATAAAACATGAATATCAAAATATACTATTAAAATTATTATTATTATTATTACTATGTTTTTAAATGATAAATTAATCGTATATTATACGTAAACATTTGAAAATATTATTATATTCATTCATATAATAATTTGTTAAAAACTTTAAAACTCCTTAAACACACATATATATATAACGTAAATAACGCGTGTATTCAAATGCATCCCTATATTTATATATAATATATTAATGTTGAGTAATTCGTTTTTGCCTACTAAACATATGTTTATGCTTAAGTCGTTATACTATATAATGTTGTATTTCTATTCTAAATGACTATATGTACAATGTACATATATAATAAAACACTCTCTATATATTTATTAATTGACTTCAAAACCAAAAATGTATGTCGACGACAAAAAACATGTATAATGAATAATATCAATTTGCTTATACGCCATATATTCTTATAACTATATATGTTCTAAATTGAATTCTAAATACCTATGGGAATTTTAGGGATACAATATGATGGGTTGTGTAGTTTCATGTATATATTAAAATATATATATAAGAAAAGGAAGTTGTTTAAAAATGGGATGAAAAATTATACATGATATGTTTTTAGAATTGTCTATACATTTTGTCTGTGTTGAATTGTGATGCACCTTTAAATCTTAAGATCTTTGCATATATGATAATAATAATTTTAATAACATTTGGGAATTGCAATATTTATTATATTTAAACTGTTATATTCATAAATCAAAAATTCAACAATCATTAATTCAACCATATAAGTTCTTATATATGGTCTGTGTGCAGAATTTGAATTCGTTATACTTTCCTTATAGCATTTTGGTTCACTTTCGTTTAAACATAATTAAACAATCCCTATAAATCTATGCTAATACTTACCCAAATTCGCTGCTATATAATTAAAATAAAAACTTTCACACTCACCAAAACGTAAATAATTAAATAAAAATATTCAGCAAAAGGATCATAGAAATTACAGAGGTAATTTTCAAATAGGAAATACAAAAAAAAACAATAAATAAAAACACATATTAAATTGTTAAATCTTATTTTTGTTTTGGTATTTTATTAAGCTCTAATCCAATAAAAAAACTATTATTTTTTCAATTATACATATAATTTATTTATACACATAAAAATTAATATATAAATTTTTAGAAAAAAAAAAACTTATGGACGGATAAAATAACTTAATATTTATAAAATTATAAATTAATTAAAAAAAAAATTTAATTATATACAAATCTTTTATATAACATATTTTTATTTTATTTTTTTTTGTTTATTAATATTTAAATAGAGAAAATTTATTTATATATTAAATAATATATATAGAATGAAATAAATAATTTAATTATTTATTATATGCTATAATGAAAATTAACCTTATTTGATATACAAAAAATTAAAAATTACTATTAATTTGGAGGGTAATCTTTTAAAGAAAAATAAAATATATAATATAACTAAATATACATATGTCATATATTGAAAGAAGAAATGTTGATCTTGACTTCTTCAGTAATTATTTTTGTAAAAATGGTCGGCCGGTGACCTCTCCCGCAAATCTTTAAGAATTTGACAAGAAGATATGAATTATATAAAGTGATAGCAGATTGTTTTTTTATCAACTATATCGTCTTACATTTCCAGCAGATATTTTATTCATATACATCTATTTTAATAAATATATTTTTGTGTTATTCTACATGAAACTTTTTGTTTATAAGAAATATTCTAGTTTTATAAGAAATATTCTATAAGAATCTGATAGTAAAACAATTATTTAACTATTATCAAATTATAATTACATAAAAATTGATCTTATTCGCACAATTGATCGTAATATATAATAACATAAAATAAAAAGAAAAAATTGTATAAATAAATAATTAAATATATATATATATAGCTTATTATATAATATAATAATAATTCTTATCCGAAAAATTATTATTATTATAATTATTTGTAATAAATGTACAATTCTTCTTTTAATTAAAAATTTCTTGTTATACTTTGTTGTGTTGATGATACTGTATTACTCATTTGATTAGTGCCGGTTTCATCTTTTATAATTGGTAATGTCACTGAATATATATACAATATATAATAAAAAAAATAAAATAAAATTTTTTTAAACTTTAATTGTATATTTTTATTTTTAATCTTTTCTATATATATATATGTAATTATATAAAAATGTATATATACTTATACATTTGCGATTATATATAAATGAATAAAAATTTCTAATCAAAAAATTTTTTTTATTTTCGTAAAGTATTCAATTCATAAAATATAAATCGTATATTGCAAATTTTATATGTTTCATTAAAATTGAAATTGAAAAAAAAAAAGAAAAAAATCCAATTCCCAAAGAAATAAAAATTCCAAAACACATATAATAAAATAAAAATGTTTAATATATGTTATATACGCATTTGCTGATAATCATACATATATATAATGTAATGCGATAACCTTTTGTTGCGAGTGCACTTTTTAACTAAACATATATATATATATAGTTATAAGATGCGATAAATTTATATGTTATAATATGCGAATTTCTTATATTATATATACTGACCTTAAAAAAAAAAAGATCGCTTTGAAATTATATATATATATATATATTATATGCTCAAAAATAAAACGAAACAGATTTTATATAAAATGATAAATAAAAATTTATTGAACGGAAAAGATATTTAACACAAAATATAAATACAATACTAAACTCTCCTTATACTAATTCAATTGTATATTATAATAATAATCAATTAATCTATACTTACATGCAGCATCCCAATAGGGATAAGCTGTAGGTTCATATCGTCTTGCCACTGGTGATGTTCCTCCGGCCGATACTATATATATCAATAAATAAATTTTGTATTATAAAAAATTGGGGAGGTTATAAAATTATATATATATTGTAATTATATTTTATTTTATATATAATATAAACTTGATATCTCTATAGACGATTATCATTGCGTTTAATCTTTGAATCTGTATCATACAAGAACTATAAATACTTATCAACTGTATAATCAATCATTTTGTGTAAATTTTTTGTCATATATTATTGGACTATATAGATATCCTTACAGTGGATAAATTGAGAATTTTCCAAGTTTTCCAAGATTTTTTACTGTAATATGAAAATATGAAATATTTTCTCCGAAAACAATTTCAATATGTTTTCTTGAAAATTCGTTAACCAATCGAAAATATTACCGCAGATATTTGAAATACATTATTATTATTATTGATTTCTTTAAATTGAATTGAATTCCGTTTTCGCTACTGATTTAGAAATGAGAATTTTCCAAGATTTTTACCATATGTTTTTATGCAAAAAATTTTACCAAAACAATTCTATTCTATTCTAATTCTATTCTATTATTTCTATTTATCGAAAATACATTAAAAATTAGTAATACATCAATTCTATTATAGTATAAAATTAATATAGAATATACGGTAAATCTTTAAAATTGAGATTTAAAAATACCACTAAAATATTAATCCAGATAATTTCCGTGCAGAAAAATTGGAAAATTTAGAATTTTCCATAATTTTCATGATTTTTATATGAAAAATTTTATCAAATAAATAGAGATTTATTTAGTATTCGTTTACGAATCTTTTCGGAAATATTTCCTCCCCGATATATTTAATCTATATATAGTAGATGATCTCTGTCAAAATAAACAGACTATAGGTTTCTTTGGATGGGTTGCATATTCCGAATATCTGACATTGTTATATATAATTGTAACGTTGTAAGTGTAACATAATGTTCTATTAAATATCAATATATAATTCTTACCTATATTATTATTTATTGTATTGTAAGTGTTCAATGGAACCGATTGAACTGGTTGCTGTAACTAAATATATATATATAGATAATAAAATGAATTTATATTATTATTATTATTATTACTTAAAGAACTTTACCTTTATAAAGAAAAAAATTAAAATAAAAACTTTAGGTATATTTGAATTTTCATCCCTTTAATAATTTCCTATGTGTATTGTATAAATATAAAATTACCTACCTGAGATGTATATGGAAAAGTGCCTCGTGACGGACAAGTTGTATAATTTGCTAATTGTGTTGATTGATGTATCCATGGATTACTGAAACCACTATATATATGGATAAAAGAAATTCATATCATTTATAAATATTGATTTGTATAGTGAATGATTAATTTTATTTGTTGAAAAAGATTTAAATTCATTATGGAATAGATTGAATTTGAATTAATCTACATAGCGAATGAAATAAATTTAATATATGAAATTGAATTAATGTTATAGATATTTACCTTGTATCATATCTTTGATAAGGTGGATATGAATTATGTGAATAGATTGAACGTGGTCCAAAATTTCCTGTACCACCATTCGTTCCATACGGATCGGAATACATTTTTGAAAAATGTGCACCTGTACGATATGGTCGTTTCATACGACGTCTACGTCTATAATTTCCATTTTCAAACATATCTTCATATTGTGCATCTATCAATTTATTTATTTATCAATGCATAAATTATTTTATTCTTATAAATGATGAAAAATGAATTGATTGATTGATTAAAAAAAAACTAACCTAATGTCCAATAGTTTCCTTTTCGTTCACCACCACCTTCACGTGGCACCTTAACAAAACATTCATTTAAACTTAAATTATGTCGTATGGAATTTTGCCAACCTTTTTTATTTTTCTCAAAGTATGGAAATCTTGATGTAATAAATACATAAATTTCACTAAGCGTTGCACGTTTCATTGGTGAATTCTATATATATATATATATATATATTAATTGTGTAAGCATATTTTATTTTTTTTTTCATATATTGCAATAATTATTATTATATGTATATATAGGATTTTATGTTTTGTTATGATATTTTTAAAGTTAAAAATTTATTCATTTATATTAAATTATGGTTTACGAGAATGTCATATTTGCGTATTTAAATATATATATATATATATATATATATATAATGTAAATGAAAATAAGTATAATAATCATAAATTTTATTAAGTCATATTATTATAAGTGTTGTACTACACATATTTATAATAATAATAATATTCTTTTATGTATTGTTTGTATTGTATATATTATGTGGATGATGATGGTGTGGTTAAAACTATTTGTAAAAATTAATTTTTTTCATATTTATAAATTTTATTATACATATATATATAATATGTTTGGTCAGGCTCATTAAAAATGTACTCACATCAGTTTCTGTTTTTTTTTAATATTCATTGCGTTAATAATATAAATATAATTTATATAAAAATAATGCATTTAAAATAATTATGATTTTTATAGTTTTTCATTTAATAAATGAATGTACATAAATAAATAAATGCATTCATTCATGTATTTTAGAGTATATATTATTCGTTCGTATATATTATAGAGAATATATAAAAATTATATATATATAAATATTATACATATTTAAATTATTTTTTCCGAGTCATTAAAAATTTGTTTATTGATTTTTTAATATTTATATATATATAGAGTTTTTTCAAGATTTGGTTTGAAAATATTTTGAATTTTTTAACAATCGTATCGTACATATACACGATTCATAATAGAGAATATTTTTGTATCCTTATGTTTTGTGTAGCGTACTTACTTATAAAAACCAAAACCAATAAAAATATATTATTTATTCATTTTTTTTGTTATACAATATTTTTATTATTATTATCGATTCATACATAAATGAAAGATATAAATAATGCATAATGAGTATATGTAATTTAAAATTATTGCTGATTGATCCTTAAACATTATATATATATAATATATATTATTATTAGGTCATTCACTTTCAATTAAAAATTCATTAACTGTACGAATGAATAATATTGGTCGAATGCGATATTCAGAAAACATAGTTTATAATAACATTTTTTTAATTTAATTTATTTATTCATTAACCATTCTAATTCTTAATGAAATAGTATTGCTAAAAAATCTGTAAAATATTGAACTTATATAGCTTTTAATATGGGAGTAATGAAGTTGAAGGAAAAATATTCAATGAAATTACACTATATTTTTCTGGTATTCCATATATTATTAATGAAAAATTTCTTTATTAGCAATTTCTTTTAGCAATTTCTTAAATGAATTCTCAAACAGAAAATGAAAATGTGATTTTCAAATACCAAATTTGAATACATTTGAAATTTTAACCGGATTATTAAGAATTCTCAATGAAGAATTTTTTTTATTAAACCTCTATACGTCTTGTTAGTATTTTAAATTAATTATTTTACAACGATAATTGATATAAAACTTTCTCGATAACTGAAACGAATACTAAATATAAATGAAGTGATTTATATAAATCGATATATATATTTTGAATATAATTAAATAAACGTTAAAATAATAATCCATTTGTATATATATATATATATATATATATAATATATAATACATTTATTTATTACCTGAATGGCCATTGCAATTAATGCTACATAACTATACGGAGGTTTAGCATTTGAAATTCTTTCACTTGGTATTGTATTGGCTGCGGCAGTACTGCTGTATAGTGCATAGAAGAAAAAAGAATTTACTTTTAATTATCGATATATAAC
Organism: Dilophus febrilis; assembly: GCA_958336335.1. Classification (NCBI taxonomy): domain Eukaryota; kingdom Metazoa; phylum Arthropoda; class Insecta; order Diptera; family Bibionidae; genus Dilophus; species Dilophus febrilis. The sequence continues at coordinate 4,727,071 of OY284471.1, read as the reverse complement.
ATATATATTTTTCTGTATCAATTTCATATAGATAAACATTTTTCAGATAATCTATATGTATTGTATTTGATATATGATTTCAATTTGATTTTTTATTGATTTAATTTAATATATTTAATTACAATATTAGACTTCTTCGTGGCCACAGATTTAATTCAATTGGGTGTATATATACAAAAAAAAAAGGATTTTGAAAATTATCTTAAAATACTTATAAGAATATACATAATCAATTGATATCTTACCTTGAATTATCTCGATCATCTATCACTAAATTCGACGGCATATCATCACTATTTTGATTACTATTTGTGTGATTGTTACTAGTATTATTATTATTATTATTATTTTGACTATTATTACTATTTGATGAATTATGACTGCTATTTTGGTTAACGCTGTTTAAATTACTTAAATTTGTTGGATTGTTTGTTGAATGTTGGGGATGATGTGGTTGTTGTAGTTGTTGTTGTGGTGGTGCTTGTTGAGGTTGTGGATGAGATTGTTGATGTTGTGGTGATGATTGTTGATGTTGTGGTGGTGGTTGTTGATGTTGTGTTTGTTGTTGGGGATGTTGATGAGACTGTTGATGGTGATGATGATGATGATTATGATTATGAAGTTGATGCTGATGATGGTGATGATGTTGTGGTTGTTGTATTTCTGATTGTGGTTGTGCCGGTTGTGGTTGTGATGGATGACTATCATTTATTCTATCTAATATTATTGGAATCGGTGATGATGTTGTTGTTGTTTTAATTGGATCATAATTTGAAACTTTATCATTATAGAAAGAAACATTTAATATAAAAAAAAAACCAATTATAGTATAAATTAATATATAGTATAGTATAAATTTCACCATAATATTCTAAAAATTTGATGAATTAAGCGAAATTTTTTTTTTTTTTATTTACTATATATGCATTTCATTTATATGAGCTTATTTTTTTTTTTTTTGTATTGTTTATTGTAAAATAAGCATAATATTTAAACTAGTTCATATATGATAATTTTGCAATAATTCTATATAAGCTATTATTATTATTATTTATATTTAACACGTTTTGTATTTTATTTTTTTTTTTTTTTTGGTTTTCTTCATGTTGTAATGTTTTCATTATAATGACCTCAATTATAATTGTCATTTTTGCGGATATTTTTGAATATTTAAATGTTTTAAATTGAATTGATGTGTGCGTTATAACAAAAGAATTCTTAAATGAAAGAAATGCTTTTATATAAATAAATAAATTCCAGATAATTAATTTTATATCAAATATCTAAAAGATCTAAGAGGTTTAGAATTGTATATTTAAGCATTTAAATTACCAAAATTAAATGAAATTTGATAGTCTGAGATTAGATAAGAAAGAAAGAATATTTAAAAAAAAAATAATAGAAACATAGAATTTTTTAAGTTATAAGATTTTCGATAAAGAATATTTATAATATAAATGTTCTATATTATTTTCGTATCATATTTAATATATATAGAAAGAAAATTGATATCACTATATAAAAAGTATTTAATATAATTATAATTTAAAGAAGAAAAAAAACATACCTATATGTCCTAATCCCGGATATAATTCTTGTTTAATTTTATTACTCATTCCTAATAGACCCTATATATAAAACATAAATTGAATATATCAAAGAAAATAATTAATTATATTATGTAAATAATTTAAATATATAAATGAATAGTTTTATTTATATTTTAATATAATTTATGTATTCTTCTGTGTACGTATAATATACAAAATATGTTATTCATAAATAATTTTATTTAAATATATCACAGTCTTATTATATATAAATAAATTATGATTTAATGGTATAAGACCAAAAACTAATTAAACATTACATACTCCATAAGATTAAATGCGTGTATGTTCTCTTAACTGAATTTCATGCAATCGTCTTTGAATTCGAACTTCGAGAAGTTATGCTTTGAAAAATTCTATACCGATGATGAAAAAATGTTAAGATTTGCAGTTTATTGAAGTTAAAAACATCCAGGAAATATTCTACAAAGCTTTTCTAACGCCAGAAAAATATTCGTCAATATTTCTTGAAGAATTTTCTATTTGAGGTAAAACTATATTCAGGTGTAATTTTGTATAGGATTTTTCTATCAAAAAGTTTTTTCTATTAAAGGAAAATTATTCAGGAGGCCTCCTGAAAAAGGATTTTCAAACACCAGAACCAATTATATTGAAGGACAATCTTAATTATATTATAATAATTATAAGTATTTTCTTATAATTAGGGGACTTAATTATAATAATTATAAGTATTTTCTATATATCTATTGAATGAAAAGTATTCAAAAGGGATACTTTTGAAGCGAGTTTTCTATAACCAAAAATATATCTATATATTATTGAGGGAAAAATATTTACGAGGGATTCTTGTATAGCATTTTCCAAATACAGAAAATAATTAAGGAGAGATTTTAAAAGGATTTTCTATAATAAAAAAATTGTATATGAGAGTAACAATATTTTGGGTGAGATTGTTGAAACGTTTTCTATCACCTCTTCTATTAATAGTTTTTTTTGTCGCCCAAAGTTCAATAAAAAACCTTTATCCAGTCCAGTCCAGTTTAAATTAAAATCAATGCGTGTTATGCGTGTTTATAATGTTATTTGAATAATAATTTACCTAAATCTTTATCTAAATAATCATAATATTTCTTATATAGTTTTAAAAAATACAATAAAATTCTTTATATTCACCACATAACAAAAAAAACCAAACAAAACCAATATGATATATTATATTCTATTATGCAAATTTTCTTTAAATATATATGTTTGTAAGAATTAATCATGTTAATTCGTTTTGAGTTAAGTTATATTATTTTTATTTTTAAGTTATCGTTATGTTATTATAATATATATATAAATTGCATTTTCCATTTTGTCGTCGTCGTTGTCGTCTTCATCGTCATCATTGTCAACATTCTTACATGTTTATAATTTATTATTGCTGTTTTTTTTTTTTGTCTTTTATAAATACATATATATATTACATGATTTTGATTTTAATATTTTTTTTTCAGTATTCAGTATAAAAGTACAAAAAAGCAAAGAAAATAGAAAAGTTGAAAAATTTTCACGTTGAAAGAAAGAAAAATTACTTATTTTTAACAATTTTCAACATTTTTTTTTGTATATATATACATATATAAATATTTAATTTTGAATGAGATTAAACTGTGTGTATTATATATAGTTTTTATAAAAGAACATGTATATATATTTATTATGATGAGCGGTGGCGATGACAATTTGCACATTAATTAAATTTGTATATATATATAACATATATGATACGGATTATATTATTATTATGAATATTAAATATACACACAGGAAAATGTATCACTTTTCCTTTTAATATGCGCTTATATACATTTTGACAATTTTAAATATTAAAATATTTATGGATTTATTTGCAGAAGTTTTGCAGTAAATTCTGTCTGTATGAATTGCTTCTTAAGTTGCATTTCTGTTCTAATACGACTTCAAATTTGTCTTTATAGTATTTTTAAAGGATTTATCGCTTAGACTTTTTTCCAAAATTTTGATATAAAATTAAAAATATAAATCGATTGACTGCGCGTTTAGCGATAATCCGTATGAATTAATTATTATTTAATTATTATTGTGTTAATGGAAAATGCGAAGATAAGCCGTCGCTGTGAATTAAAAACCATATAATCTGATATAATAAAATAATATAACAAAACCAACAAAAAAATAAATAATTTATTATATGTTTATTAACATCCAACATTATATTTTATAACTGAAAATTTGCCAAAAAAAAAAAACAAAACGATGCTTATAATATATATAGTTAATCATTCGCTTATAAAACATTTTGAAATAAGGCCAAGTGTAAATTGAAATAGTAATTAAATAGCAATAAATAACTATGTATATTTATATATATGTTAACATATATACAATGTTTATTTGGTATAAATTGTTGATGATGATGGTACCTCATAACGTCATCGGGTTTCGTTCTAATCATCCCATTAAATTACACATTTTGTTATACACCTTTTCAATAACTTTTTACTTTTATATACAATATATTTATTATGATTAATTTGAGCAGAGAATATATAATATTATAAATATTTATATATTTTTTTTATATAATAAATAAATAATAAAGCAAACAAATGCGACAATAAAAAAAATAAAGAAAATGTTGATGAAATTTACAAATTTTTAGAGAATTTTTATCATTATTATATTATCCATTTTTTCTAAATCTATTAACATATTAATAAATTTTATAATCATTATCATCATCATACACCGATTTTCTTTAAAACACAAACGAAAACGAAAATAGAATATATACAATAATAAATAATATCTTTATGTGTGCAAATTTTCATATGGTTATTTTATCTTAAACCGAATCTTAAAAAATTTCACATCATTAAATTTTTCATAATAAAATAATAATATAAAAATATTTTAAAAACCTATAAATTATTTTCCTATTATTTTGTTTGTTTTTCTTTTTTTTTTTTGAATTTGATAGTTCATATTATTATTATTATTATTATTATTAATAATATTAATATTATTTATATATATATAATTCATATCAATCATTAAGCATATTTTATTTTATATTTATAATTTTGTATATAGAGATTTGTTTAATAATATATAACATATATATATATATATATATATATAGATAGATAGTAATAAACCACCAGCCGTGCAGTCATTTTTTTTTTTTATTTCGTATATATACACTTTACAAAAAGAAAGAATAAAAAAAAATTGTTTTATAAACATGTATGTTTCAAATTCATTCACACAAAAATAAATTATTTAAGTAATTAAATAATATAAAAAACAAGAATATATATATAAAATATTTCAATTGAAAAGCGTGGAAATGCTTTCTATATAGGTATAGAATAGATTTTCTAAATAAAAGAAATTATTATTTGTTTCGTTTACGACCATATAATTGTTATTAGGCACACAAGAATATTAAATATAAGTTTTTAAAATAAATATAAGTTTTTATATTTTAAATATATAACGTAAACAAACTTAACTTATTAGTCGAGTTTACTTAAAACTTGATTTGATTTGATTTGTGTATTTTCTCGCGTGAAGTGAATTATTCGTGAAAATCGCGCCGTGACGAATTTCATCAAAAACATCTCTTCGATTTTCTTTTGAAACTCTATCAATTGTTTATTGTTAATCTGTTCTCATTAAAAATAAACAAATATGATCCTTTAATCGCAGTGATAAGAATATTACCAGATTGATTAAGGTAATATTGTTGAGTTACTAAATGGTTACGTTAGTATATTAAAAGAGCACTTATATATATTATGATACGAATACCTCGTGCCTAATTCTGGTTATATAAATATAGGTAATTTATTTATTCTTCTTGTTTCATTCTTGATTTAAAAACCATTTTAATTTCAAAGGCTCTGATACGGGCAAGGATCTTTTATTTGGAAAATGGAAACGAGGAGAAAAGATTTATGGCACGTACCACCCTTCTACAGTGAATTAAAATATCCTTAAATCTAAATTCCATTCCATTATTCCATATACGGATTTTAAATCTTATCCATATTGTATAGTAATAAAATATGAAATTGTTAACAAAAAAAAAAAATCATTGATTAAATTCAGATTTTAATATATACGCAATATAATATATAATACCAAATTAATTTTGTAATAATTTTTATTTAATCACATTTTTAATGAAAGTTTTTTTATAATTTTTTTAATGTATATATATAATTAAATAATAAATACTATATATTTGATTTGATTTTTTAATAAAATTGAAACGTTTGCAAAATATATACTACCCTATATATATATTATAAAAAAATTATGTCTACGTATCTACAAATCAAGATAATTATTATATATTGAAATGAATGACAAATATATTATATATTTTTTATAAATTATATAAACACAATTATATTTCCAGACAATTTTCTCTCCCGGCCCCAGACTAAATAATATAATTCATTGTGCGATTATAAAATTTATTTTAATCAATATATAATAATCGATTAATTCTTCACTATAAGATTATTATAAGAATCATTTTAATATAATATTTTATTTGCATTTCAAAAAATAATAAATAAAATATAGAATATATATGCAAAAAAAAATCGATTATTATTGCTAAGAACGACAAAAATTTATTATTGTATTGTATATTTATCAACTTTCTCATATTACTCAAGTTAAATATATTATATTATAGTAATCGCATTTATATTTTATATATATATACTAAATAAATACTGATAATGAAACAAAAGTAATAATTTTAAACCAAAACAAAAAAAAAAAATGGAATGGAATATTTAATAAGAGAAGAAAACAAAAAAAAAAAAGATTTTCTTTTAATTATATATATATATGGTATGTATATATTCAAACAATTTTTTGTTTTTTATTGCAGTGGTTGCATAAAACACTCTGAAATGATAATTTAAAAGATAATGAATATAAATATTGCATATTGGAATTTTCTTAAATATTTCTTGTTTTGTTTAAAACAAATTATATATATATAATACGACGATTTGTTTTGTTCTTTACTATAAATTCTTTCAAAAACCATTAACTATATATTTTTTCTGTGATCATTGAACTGACATCATATATATATAGTTAAGATCTAATGTATATATTTTATATGGTTAGTTTAGCAACTTTAAAAATGCATTGTACAAAATTGGATATATATTATTATACATATATTGAATGTGTGTGTTTTGAATGTTCTGTATGGTAAATATACAAAATGTGTGGGTGTATTTAGGATTAAAAACTGCTTATACTCTATGTGATGCTGCGGTGATATATACAAAACAGCTGAATGAAAATAATGGATATATTGTATATATATATGCTTTATTACTATACAGATACAGAAAAAATTAATGTGCAAGATATATATATGTTTAATTTGAAACATACAAAACTATATCTTTGAATATATTTAACTATATCTTTGAATATACTATAAGTATTTATATATATAAAACAATTTGAGATAAAGATGTTCTTCACAATTTAATGTTATTTAAATGATTTTTTTTTCTTTTATTTATATATGAATATATTCTATCCGTTTTTATTTTATATGACAATGTTACCTATATTATATTTAAAAATATCTGATGTATTTTTATTTTTTTCGTTAGAAAATGTTTATATCCGCATAGGGGATATTTGAACCAAAATGTATAAATCTTACAGCGAATTCATATATCTGTAAGAGCTTAAATCGCTATTATAATAAATTTTGACTACATATTGGAATGATGATTTGATGATGAAGAAAATTAATTTGATTAAAGATATTCGACTGTTTATAATTGTTTGTTTTCAAAAGACATTCAATAAATCATAGATCAATCAGATAGATACCGCACCCAATAGTATATCGTAGCCATATGTTAATGCGATTCTATGATTCAATGAATTTGTTTACCTTTAATTTCCAGAAATTGTAGAAGAATCTCAGAATAAAATTGCTCTATATTTGAATTTAGGCAAAGATGGTTCGGTGGTTCGCAAAACATAAAAATAAAATCTGAATTATTTATAGAAAATTTCAATTTAAACAAAAAAAATGTATCAAACCATTAATTTTTCTATTCACATTTGCATTGAATCGCATTGCATTGAATCGCGAACATTACCCGCCCACGTTTTGATCAACATTCGATAAATGATAACCCTTTATTGCAATAAATTATCACAGCTAATATGTTATCATATATACAAAATAAAGCAATCCTCCTTAAATATATTCCTCATAGAGCTCTGCTAATTCTCTGATGTCTAAAACAAAAATGCAAGATAGAGTTATTCATCATACGTATATAGATCTATCACCAAACACCGACTGGAACCTTTTAGAATCTTATTACCCATATGTATATTATGTCGTGAATTATAGTATAAAAATGTCTATTTGGATATCTCTAAATTCTATTTTATCAAATTATTATATATAATTGTACTTCAACAATCGTAACAATTTTTAATTTCAATTTTTAATCGTATGTTTCTATGCGAAGATTATGTTTATATATATAATTTAACGGAAATTCATTTGAATTTAAAAATTTTTGTTATCAATTTGAGATTAGAGAGACAATTTGAGACAAAAGTGATTATTGTTAATTTTATTCTAAGATTCTTTTTGTGATTTATCAATTAAAGAGTTCAGAATCTCATATAGAATTTAAATATATTAATAAAAGGTTAAGTACGACAAAGAATTTAGTTAAAAATCTAAAATATATAATAGAAGATAAATCTATATAGAAAAGTATATTCATTTTGGATTGGAAATCAAATCTCTGCGTGAACAAATCAAATTTTTATTCAATAGAAATATAATAATAATTTCCTTTTTTTATTACTTTTCAATTTTATCCGTTGAAAAGAAAATCATTCAAATCACTTTCCTATGAATATTTTTTGGCTTATTTGAAATTAATATATAGAAATAGAAAAATTGTGTAATAAGAAACATTTCTATTAATAGAATCTCTATCACCGGAATATTTTTCTTCAAATAAACACTTTAAATGGTGATAGAAAAACCTTTCAAGAATCCTTCTTAACATCATTTCTTCTGTATATAAGTATAGAATTTAGAATATCAAAGATAAATAAACCTTTCTTTCTCAATAATAATAATAAAAATAATAATATTATAACTTACCAATTGCCATTTTGATTCGGAATAATTTATATGATGACCATCGGTGGTTGCATTAATTGTTGATGGTTGTACCAACATATCGGATGAATGAGATGAGGTTAACACTATTTTTTGTATTTGTTAAAAAAATAAAATGTTTATAAAAACCAAACAAAAAAAAAATAATTAAATTAAATATTAACTTCACTACTAAATTTTGCGCGAAACAAAACAAAATTTATAGTAGATATAATAATCGAGAATATCGGAAATGTCTATATATAACTCGTAAATTAATTTTAATAATTTATAATTTGTTTATAATTAATTTTGGTTTTGTTATTATATTATTTTAAAGTGCCAAATATAATATATATTTTTGAAAAATAAAATTCCGACGATCTCGAAAATTATTATTATTATAATTTTTTGTACTTTTCACATAATTTTTCTTTTGTTATTTTTTTCAAAACACTTTGAAAATTTCTTCTTCTTTTAAACACAACCATTATTTTTATTACTTACTCATAATTTTTTGTACACCACTTAATTTTTGTAAACTTTTTTATTTTACAATTAATTATAATTGAATATTTTCACTATCTATTTTATTGTAATTTTGTGTTTATTAAAATTACATTTAATATTTCTTTATGATTTTTAACAAAAAAAAAAAACCCCCCAAATAAACAAAAAAAAGAAAAAAATAACTTGTATTTTATTTTATATAAAAATTATATATTCAAATTCAATTTGAGATTAAACTTTGTATACTATATTTATCGATAATAAATCGTTTAAAATCTGCACTATATTTGATGATGATAATTTTATTAACAATAAAAATAAAATTCCACAAAACAATCAAAAAAACAACATAATAATAATAATAATAAAAAAAAAGGTTAAATAATTAATTTTAAAATTATTTAAAATATTTGTTTATTTTTTTTTTCTTTTTACGCGATTAAAAATAAAATAAATATTTAAATATAAAATAATAATAAGCGACGTGCCCCCGTCGTCGTACTTATATTAACGTATTATGTGTCTTTACGTTTTTTTTTTCTTAAAATTATTTAACTCTCACACACTATATATATAAATTACAAAAAAAAAATTTAAATATTTAATAATAATAATAATAAAAAAAAAATTAAGAAAAATAAAAGTAATAAAAAGAGTTATATGTTTTATTATTATATTTTATTTTATTTTATATAACAAAAAAAAAACACAAACATTTTAAAATAATTAATTAAAATATATATATATATATATATTTATATTTCACTTTGTCTTTTTCCGTAATTTTTTATTTTGTTTATATATTAAACAATTTTACAAAAAATTTGTTTACTAACTTTTTTAGCATGTTTACTAAATAATATAAAATATATATGGTATATATAAAAAATATTGAATGAACGCGAATCCGCACACTGTCGTTTTTCTTATATTATTATTATGAAATGATTATTAAAGCATATATATAAATCAATTTCTGTGTGTTTACTATTTGAAATTCACCAACAAACTAAAAATTTGTAACAATATTTTTTTTTATTTTTTTTTGTTGACTTCTTTCTGTTTTAAATAAAATTAAAATATATTTATTTTGTCAATCCATTTTTATACTTTATATTTCTTTTATATAAATATATATATACTATAACTTCTTAATATATATAACATATACTATATAAAATCGCAGAATTTAGAATATGATTATATGAATATATTCACGCACGTATATAGAATTTTCTTCATTAATATTTAAATGTATATCGTTGATTTCGTTTATACATTTATATATATATAAATGTTTTTATTTTATAACAATCGTTGTATATATATACTCATACTAAAAACCTCCACCAAGAAAATATTCATCTCAATTTACGTATATAGCGTAATATATGTATACTTGAACAAATATATATAATTAACATTTTCCTTCAATTCAAAGAATATATATATATATATATATACATATATTTTCCTTCATAGTCACATACATTAATATATATATATATAGAAATTGTTTGAATTTAAAAGTATTAATAAAATTTATGTGTTTGTGTTTCAAATATATACAAGAACATTTTTACAATATAATATGTACATTTCTCCAAACAATTTGAATGCTTTGCGTATGTATTCAAAATCAAAAAAAAAAAAAATGAATGCATAATGATATGAATGTGCATTAATTACATTGCAATTACGAATCATATATGCATAAAATTTGCAATAATGCCAGGATATACATATACATAAATCTAGAGAAGATATACTTTGTGGAGGTGCGGTTATCATAATATATAAATTATACACAATAACCAATCAAATCCTCAGAAAATCTATTTTCTTTAAATACATATTTATAGATTTTGCTGATTTTCCCCATACGTATAAATATATAAAATATTTTATCATTGTTGCAAAAATTGTTTATATCTTTTTTGTAAACATTTGCCTTTCTTTTTTCATTTGAATATTATATAGATAATATTAAAGATAAGTCCGCGTATAGATCCGCAAATTATATATAGTTTTTAAAAAATTTATATATATTTTATCAACGATAGAAAAGGTATTTTACTATTTTTTGGGCTATACAATAATAAATTAACATTGTGGATAGAGTTTCTGAACGAAAAATACAATAATTTTGTGAACAAGCATCACGAAAAATTTGATAATTTGATAAAAATAAGTTTTGGAGCGTAAATCTTAACATTTTTGTTAACAATTATCCAAATCTTTTTCTTAGAATTGCGATGTCAATCCCTAAAATTAACATTTAGTAAAATGATAGTAAAATTATTTCTTATATAGTTAAATGGGCTAATATAGTAAAGAAAATCGTGACCATATCATAAAATAAATGCCATTATAGTAAAGAAAATCATGACCATATCTGGTTGAAATGTCATAATAAGATATAGATTTCATGTTCTACATTAAGATAAAATAACGCTGTCTGTCTAATTATCAAAATCAGAGGAAATGTGTACATGTTTAAAAGAATATCTTTGAGGAAAATTCCGCAAATGCCTTGATTATAGAGACTAATCATCATTTTTCCATGACAAACCCTTTTAATTTTATTACATACCCTATACATTAAAAAAGATCATTAAACTGGATTTTCAAACAGATTTGGTTTGGCAGATTTTTTCAAACCTATCAAAATTGCATTTACTTTTCTATTTTGTAACATTATTTAGCTACTAATTTTTATAGATTGTACAATTTAACTTTAATTTTATTTTATTTTGTTATATGCTAAATTCAATTGTATTTATAATCAACAAAACCTTTTTCTATTTCATTTAGGATGAATCAAAAAAAAAAGAATATATCATCAAAAAGAAAAATACAATCGAAGAAAAATTATAAGCAACATGAATTGCAGGCAGGATAAAATTATTAAAGCAGTGAAAATTATGATTATTTCCTTTTGCATAATTATATTTGATGGCAATAAGGAAAGAAATATTACGCTAATTACCATCATCATCGTCGTCCTCACCGGGGATTGAGCCTCTTCAGCCCCGCACATAATAATGAAATTTACAATTTAAAGTCAACGGAACCTTTATTATCAGAGGTATTTTAACACAAGCAAATTATTTATATATACTTATTTTAATGCCTTTTTTGAATCTTTTAAATTTACTAAAAAATATATTTCTATTTTACAGCATTATCATAATAAATAAAAGAAAATTGTCATTGGGTAAAAGACACAAGACACAAGTACGTTTGGAACGAATTTGAAGCAATATAATAGCAAAGAAAAGACATATTATGACAGGAATTTATTATCATCATTGCCAACCACAGTGAGATCATCGGTAACGGCCACATACCATGGAAATTATTACCTGATCTGATAGCAATACCGATAAATGGTATTTATTTTATTTTTATACATACTATAGAGTTATTATTTGATTAAGTTATTAATTTAAGATCTATATAAGTATATAAGTTTTATATTGAATGTGGATTTCGGTTTATCAAATGCCAAAATACAAATCCCAAATAGTATATAAGATAATTGCAATAATTGTAATATGTAGTCTTAAAATGATAATAATCTTAAGGTGACACATAAGTTAGTTATATTGCTATATATTTTAATGTAATATTAGCCATATTTATACACCAGGGTATTATTCATAATGGTAACCCACAAGTATAATTGATTGTGATCAATTTTCAAAATGATTGGTTACCTGATTTTTCACAATCAAATGTAATTCAATATTTTATAAACGGATCATTTAGAATATGCATTGTATTATAGTTTACGTAAAACGTTTGATCAACGAACTTTTGAAAGAAATCAAACTCAAAAGAATTTTCTGTATAATAAAAAATACATTAAAAATAGTGAAATTCGGGGAAGAACCTCAATGTTAACTTAGACGGTTCAAAGGAACTCAATATTTCGTTAGAATATATTATAAATTTCAAGTGTATAATTTTAAAATCAATCATACTGATATAGAGCGAGGAGATGTTTTATTTTTGTCCCTCTATAAGAATAAAGTGAATAGGGTTTTATTGGATATAATGATGAAGGATTCGTGCTATATCTTACGAATTGGTTTAATACTCTATTACATATATCAGATAATAGAAATAATTTGGTAAACTTAACTAACCACGATAATCTCGACGAATTTATATATATATATAGAACACCTATAGAAAGGTATTTTCATACTATATATATATATAAGAATAAATCAATTTTGTTTAAGATTTCTAAAAAAAAGAAATGTATAACAAAAAATACTATAAAAACTCTCATTTAATCATTTTTCAATCTTTATAATATATCAAAATATATATTAAATTGTTTAATGTATTTTATTTTTTGCGTATATTCGCATAATAAAATTCACATATTTGCAATTCTTCCACCATACAGCGAGTGTTGAATCGAAATACTTTATATATATATATATATTAATGTTGATTAAAATTTACAATTTGTAAACTATATGTGAATAAAAAAAAAAGACGCAGACCATATTGAATAGAGTTATATATTAAAAATTGTATTTTATAATCGAAATAAATATCAGTTTATCGGCATATAAAACAGAAATAACTATAAATATATAAAAAAAATACTTAAGTTTTTTTTTTAAATGCAACAACAACAATATACAACAATATATAGAACAATCAAAAAGATTTCATTTCACTATTTTTTACACAGTAACTATATTTTACGCGCGGTCGTTTATCAATAATTATATTATTATATGTATTAAATAGCAAACAGTGCAGAAATCTGGTCTGAACCGAACCGAAATCATCTGAAAATTTAGCAATAAATCAAGTGTATGTGCTTCACCATAAAGACTTTATCATAATTTAACATATAATATAATACGTTTAATATTACATCCGATCCGATAATATATATAAATATTTTTTATACAGATCGTGTCATTCATATAAGTATAGCATATTTTATATGATGAATGATAGTTATTCTATTTTACGATTATACTATGGTATATATAATATCTATTTCTATCTTTAATATATAAATATATTCAATTGCAAGTGCATATAAAGACTTGTAGAGTATAGGGCAAATTTATTCTATAAACTATATAGAATTTTCTTTTATTATGTTACAAACTAATAGATATAATAATATTATTATAAATGAAATAATTCTAATCGAAAATCAATTGCAATCCTTTTCAGCAGATCAGCAGATATACACATCATCAAACAGATTGTTCATTATCATCCGTACCATACCGTGAAGGGACAGTGATGAGACAAATTCGTGCTTGACTGATTTGTAACCAGTTGAAAATAAGTTCTGGATGATTAAATGAAGAATCGGCAATGAATACAATGAACGGAAATTAGTTTATTTATTATCAAATGAATTATAATACTGGATACACGCGAACACATCCTATTATTTTTTGGCCGTAACTTCGTTTATTAACACTAACCATCATCATCGTTTAAAACAAGCAAATGATGCATTTTTTCCAGTACATTATACAATAAGCAAAAGAACTATATCGACGAATCAATTATCGGATAATAAAATCAAATAATTTATACGTATTTATAGATTAAATTACTATTATATAACCCCTGATTTGACCGCGGATCCGATACGGTTAGTAATCAATATCAAATCAATTAATATGTATACATCGGCGCAATTTCAATGAAATGAAATCACCAAAACGAAATTAAACCACGATAATGTTCCGGTTGTCGAGTATTACCGGATTAATTCCAATGCAATTAATGAATATTCATAATAATTATGATAATTTCAATTGTAATACATTAGATGTAAACTATATTTTAAGCAATAAGTTAATTATAGACAATATAAAATGTTAAATTCGGGATAATTAGATATAGAAAGCTCACAATTAACACACAAAATATTATTAGATACATCATAAAATAATGTGAATGCGTTTATAGATAATAACGTTAATTTATAGATAATAACGTATCTAGATTCGAAAAACTAAAGGATTTTACTAATAGCATTATTTTTAATTTCGTTAAAAACGATCTTAAATAGAATATAAATAGAATAAGTTATAAATAATAAGGATCAATATGTTATGTATGAAAGAATCAATAAAATAGAATTTGGTTTTTAAAATTTATTAATTACAGCTGGAAGAGCTCACCGGAAAATCAAAACAAAAGATGATATGTTAACCAGCTAGTAATAAGGATAATTATTGGACCAGTAAAGCATTCATACAATCAACTCTGGTGGTGTTGCATCGCATTACCGCATTATATTGTAAACTGTAAGTAAATAATTTAATTTATGTTCATTCGGAAAGATTACTCGGAAAATTCATGGAAAAATAGAAATTATGTATACTCTTTTTAAAAGTTTAGAATTCTCTAGCGGTATCGGAAACATTTTATCCCAATTTAATAATTATTTTATCTAAGAATTGGATCAATTTTTCCCAAATTATTTCAATTTTCCTTATAATTTTCTTTTAAATTCCTATGCACTTTGATTTTATTCATATAACGCGTAAAAATACGTTTCCAAAATGGTTATAATCGTCCAAATATGTGATCGGGTCAGCAAGTTACAGCAATTTTTCTGTCCAATATTCACATTTTTTTGAATTTCAAAATGTATCTAAAATAATTATATTTATAAGGTTTCAAATATATTTTACTATTGTTTTCACCACCTATGTCTGAGTTCAGCAATCGTAATTCATCGAGTTCGCCATTTTGTGTATTTCTTTTTTTTTTTTTGAAGTTTGAGATTAGTGAGGTTATTCTTTCGTGTTGTTTTTTATTTTATTTTTTTCATTACATTACATTAGAAAGTTCTTAAAAAAATTATTAAATAACTATTAATATAATATAAAATTAAAAAAAAAATAAGTAGTTGTGGCAGATTACCTGCGGATTTTTGTTATTTATTTATTATTGTTAGTGTAATTAACAAGATAAAACATAATAGAAGAAAACAAAAAACGTGTTCCATCTTATTTTATCTTATAACAATTTATTGTTTTTTTTTTTTTTATGAAATCATTCATATATTTTTGTGTACCTTTAGTTGTTAAATGTAGTAAATCCTCCACATCATCATTTCATCATTTATTAAAAAGTAATAAATCATCATCATTTTGCATCATCCCGTCAATTAATTTACTCAAATTACAACACCAACCACCATCAGGAACAAGAACATTTTGTATCAAAACACGGCAACAACAAGAACCGCAACAAATAAATAAAGAAACTAAACAACAACCAATAAATTGGGGTAGTAAAAAATCATTAAATCGTAAAATTAAATTAAATTTACAATTAAATAATATATTTGATTCAAAAATGGAAGTTGTATTAGCACCATTACGTGAAGCCGTCCGAGAACAGGTTAGTTATTTTTTTTTTTTTTAAATCTATTATTCCGCAATGTGCACAACAAAACATCAATAAAAATTATTAACTTATTAAATTCATATAGGGCGATTTGGTACGGCAATTAAAAGAACAGGCCGCATCCGAAATTGATGTAAAACGTGCTGTTGCCGAATTAAAATTACGTAAAAAATGTTTGGAAACACGTGAATTGGAATTGATGCCAACGGCTGCCGCTCAATTTGATCGTACCCGTATGGAAGATTTATTAAAACGTCGTTTTTTCTATGATCAAAGTTTTGCCATTTATGGTGGTATTACCGGTCAATATGATTTTGGACCAATGGGATGTGCATTAAAATCGAATATATTGAATACATGGCGTAAATTTTTCGTTGCCGAAGAACAAATGCTTGAAGTGGATTGTTCAATATTAACACCGGAACCGGTACTAAAGGCATCCGGTCATGTTGATCGTTTTGCCGATTATATGGTTAAAGATTTAAAAACTGGTGAATGTTTTCGTTTAGATCATTTAATAAAAAATTATTTGGAAAAATTAATGAAAGATGCCAAGTTAACGACTACCGACGAACAAAAATTTGAATATAATGATATTATTATCAAATTGGATGGTATGACAAAAGATCAAATGGGTGTTATATTACGTCGTTTTGATATGAAATCACCGATTACCGGCAACGCTCTATCGGATCCCATTGATTTTAATTTAATGTTTGGTACACAAATTGGACCGACAGGATTAGTTAAAGGGTAAACAAACAACACAATTAATTATGTAATTTTAATTTAAATTGAATAATGATTGTTTTGTTGTGTAGATTTTTACGACCGGAAACGGCACAGGGTATATTCGTTAATTTTAAACGTTTATTGGAATTCAATCAAGGTAAATTACCATTTGCGGCTGCACAAATTGGTAATTCATTTCGTAATGAAATATCACCACGTTCCGGTTTGATACGTGTTCGTGAATTTACAATGGCCGAAATTGAACATTTTTGTGATCCGAATGAAAAAGATCATCCAAAATTTGCGGCTATTCAACAGGAACGTATGTGGTTGTATACGGCTTGCAATCAAATGGATGGCATCAGTACTATTGAAATGTCAATTGGTGATGCTGTGGCTAAGGTAATTTATTTTTTCTAAAACAAAAATGCAATTTTTTAATTAATTGTTTTGTTTTGTTTTCATTTAACTCGCAGGGAATTGTTGCCAATCAAACATTAGGATATTTTATGGCAAGAATACAAAAATTTTTAATTAAAATTGGTATAATAGCTGATCGTTTACGTTTCAGACAGCATATGGGTAATGAAATGGCTCATTATGCAACCGATTGTTGGGATGCTGAAATTTTAACCAGTTATGTAAGTGTGTTTAAGCTGTTATTTGTGATTTGTTTTTTAACACCTTCCTTCTCTGTCACTGTCACTGTCACTGCTGCCCGATAAATGAATTATCTATAATACTTAAATGTTTTAATTTGTTAACACAGGGTTGGATAGAATGTGTTGGTTGTGCTGATCGTTCAGCGTACGATTTAACGCAACATACAAAGGCAACCGGTGTTAAATTGGCCGCTGAGAAACCATTATCCGAACCAAAAACAATTGTTGTAACTGAGGCAATACCAAATAAGGCGGCAATCGGTAAAGCATTTAAAAAGGATGCAAAAATGATAACAGATAAATTGGCAACATTAAATTTAAATGAAATACAAGAATTAAATGAATCTTTACAGACGGCATCTGGGTAAGTCACGTTGTTAATTCACGTCGTCATAATTGTTATAATCTATTTATAATATGTTCCATTTGTTGTTTGTTTATTAAAACAGAGAATATGGACTGAAATTAGATGGACGGGATCAACAAATATCATTAAATAAAGATATGGTGACGGTAAAAGAAACAACAAAAACTGTACATGTTGAAGAAATTATACCGAGTGTTATTGAACCATCATTTGGTATTGGTCGTATTATGTATTCCCTATTGGAACATCAATTTAATATGCGTGCCGGCGATGAACAACGTTGTTATTTTTCAATACCGGCAATTGTGGCACCATTAAAATGTTCTGTTTTACCATTGAGTAACAATCCGGAATTTATTCCATTCATCAAAATGATTTGTATGTGAATTTTTCAATTTATATATAGAATTTATTAATTAATATAGTAATCAAAAATATTATTTTATATTTTAGCTACTGATTTAACAAATTTAGAGGTATCACATAGAGTGGATGATTCAAGTGGTTCAATTGGTCGTCGATATGCAAGAACCGATGAAATTGCAATTCCATACGGTATTACAATTGATTTTGATACGTTACGGGAACCGTTCAGTATAACATTACGTGAACGTGATTCAATGGAACAATTTAGAATACCAGTAATTATATTAGATAGAATTTAATTTAATTATTTCTTTTTATTTATCCATTCATTTTTTTTTTTTTGCGTACAGGTTGATAAGATTGCTGAAACTGTAAAAGATTTATCATCGGGAAAATTAATGTGGTGTGACATTGCATTGCGGTATCCGAAATTTGAACAACAAGAAGGTCAATCTAAATAATTAAAGTTAGATGCATTTTAAATATGCAGATTATTTTGCAGCAGAAGTGATTGAATAAAAAAAAAAAAGATGAAATTGATTCTATATTTATTATTTTACATTTTATTAATTTATTATTGGAAAAATATTTGTAATGATTTATAAAACAAAAAAATACTTGCATTTTTCAAAATAATATTAAGGAAAATATTAAATTTATTTGCAATAAAAATTATAAAATTTTATTTAACAGAATAAATTAAAATGTATTTATTATTTTATAATACCCCTGTTTTTTTTTTAAAGGTTTTCCGAATCTCTGATATCCATGTAATTCCCTAAAAGATTCTCAAAATAATATAAAAAATCCAAATAAAATAAATGCAAACCAAAAAAAAAATGGTTAAAAACCTTCGATTTTGTAAAATTTCTACCAGGCTCACATAAATCACATGCACAAAAATTTAAAATTTTTATATTTAATATTATTTTGCATTGAAATCTTATTAAATGTTTTTATTTAGCAAAAATAAAACCCATTTAAAAAACCTTAACATTTACATAGGTTTGAAGGTTTTATTTATTATCTCAAAACCTTTCACGTGTGTATCGAATACTTATCTTTTTATCTAAAATAGCAAAAAATAAAACCTCAAACATTTGTAAAACCTTTAATAAAAAAATCTTTTTATCTATTTGAAAACCTTGAAGGTTTTATTATTTTATTTACCAACCTCTAAGGTTTTATATTTTATATAAAACATTTTGTATTGTTTGAAGTTTTGAATGACGAAAAAAAATATTGAATAAAAAATTTTAAATTTGTGTGCATGTGATTTATGTGAGCCTGATATTTTTATTTTAAAATCGTATGAAAAACTCGAAAAATACATGAAAAATATCACTTTTTCCCTAAAAATTAGCCAAAATAGACGGATTTTTAACAATTTCTATTAGGATTCCATAAATGATTTCAGCAAAAAATGTTTTAAAATTTTTATTTTATTTTCATATACGGATGACGTCAAAATTTTGCTTGTATGAAAAAAAAATAAATAAAATAAAAAAAATTTTGTCACGTCATTTCTATATGAAAATAAAATAAAAATTTTAAAACATTTTTTGCTGAAATCATTTATGGAATCCTAATAGAAATTGTTAAAAATCCTAATAGAAATTGTTAAAAATCCGTCTATTTTGGCTGATTTTTAGGGAAAAAATAATATTTTTCGTGTATTTTTCGAGTTTTTCATACGATTTTAAAATAAAAATATCAGGCTCACATAAATCACATGCACACAAATTTAAAATTTTTTATTCAATATTTTTTTCGTCATTCAAAACCTCAAACAATGCAAAATGTTTTATATAAAATAAAAAACCTTAGAGGTTGGTAAATAAAATAATAAAACCTTGAAGGTTTTCAAATAAATAAAAAGGTTTTTTTATTAAAGGTTTTACAAATGTTTGAGGTTTTATTTTTTGCTATTTTAGATAAAAAGATAAGTATTCGATACACATGTGAAAGGTTTTGAGATAATAAAAAAAACCTTTAAACCTATGTAAATGTTAAGGTTTTTTAAATGGGTTTTATTTTTGCTAAATAAAAACATTTACTAAGATTTCAATGCAAAATAATATTAAATATAAAAAATTTAAATTTGTGTGCATGTGATTTATGTGAGCCTGGTAGAAATTTTACAAAATCGGTGGTTTTTAACCATTTTTTTTTTGGTTTGCATTTATTTTATTTGGATTTTTTATATTATTTTGAGAATCTTTTAGGGAATTTCATGGAAATTGAAATTGAAAAATATACATTCATATGGTGTTAAGAGTAGATAATTTTATTTCATCATACACAAAAAATTTTAGGAGATTTTGGAGGTGACCTTTTTTTTTCATTATTCTCAGGTGGTTTTCAATCATCTTTTGAACCAGAATCATCCAAAAAAAAAAAAAACAGGGGTATTATAAAATAATAAATACATTTTAAAATTTATTCTGTTAAATAAAATATGTAATTTTTATTGAAAATTCTTTTTGTTATTTCTTTATTGGTTTTTACAATTGATTTTTAATTTAATAAATAAATAAATAAAATTTAAATTTTTATTTTACAATATTTTTATTTTTTATTATTTCTGGTCTATTTCCGGTACTTTGACTTGTCTGAAATGTAGTTTATTGAATTTGTAATGTTTTTGTCTTATAAAATAATAATAAAATACTCATTTGTATATTTGTCAATAGATTTCAGACAGACAATCTATGATAAAATAATATTTACAACCTATTTTTACATACATTTAATTAATAATTCAATTTATCTATCAAATAAATAACATTATTAATCATTGCGGATTAAACCGTCTCATCATCATCATCAACATCATAATAACAAACCGCGAGTTACCATATATCATTAACAAATAATATATTTAAGTAACCAAAAATAAAATCAATGTTTACTTTCATATGCCACTTATCGACGACAAACATACTCACGGCATAATCAAACATAAACCACAAGAGCTATGTTTAATTATGCCGTGAAAAACAAAAAAACTATATCAATTATTATCATAATATATATATATATATATCTATATCGTGTGTGCATTAAATTAATCTATAAACGTATAAATAAATTTGAATAGAACACCTTATTCAAAGTCACCCCTCATCATTTCTCTGTTAATAAATTATTGTCTTAATATTTATTATTATGATTATTATTAATATTAACATAAAAATGATTTATATTGAATTTTTATCATTTTATCATAATATCATGTATATATATATATGCTTTAGATTACAATTCATTTGTTATATATCGTTATGTATATCGCGAGTGTAGATATATAGTGAAGAAAAGTAGACAGAATAATGTTAAAAACCATTATGATCAGGGTATTAACACCTCTTATCCAATTATCATTGGATATATTTACATTTTCACAATCCATCCATCCACCCATCAATCCAATTTTGAATGTTAATTAAAATATAAATCCAAAGGTTTATTGAAAACGTCTTAACCGCGTTCCGTATATAATAAATAGTTTGATTAAAATTTACGGTATGTTTTTTTTTTGAATGCCTCATTGAAAAATTATAGTTAGTTTGCGACCCATGAATTGTTAACCGCTTTGTTTTGTTTAGATTAGGGATTGTTTTATTTTTTGTGTGTGTCTATATTCATATACTATTATTAATTTATGTTAAAATCTAAACCATTAATAATATGGATGTGTGTGTGTGTGTTTGTTTGAATTGGATGGATGGATTTTATCAATAATAATAATATATTAATATATCATTTAATTTTGGTAGTCAGTGAGAGACTATATTTTGATATTTATATTTAAATTTAATAATTGTCGTGTAAAATTTTCGCGTTGTTGTGTTGTATTTGTAAAAATATGTCCGATACAATTCTATTACGATTTAATATTATTTGGCAACATTTTATTAATGATCCTAAAAAATGGATACGTTTTCTTGTTTTATTCGTATGCAGTATTGTTGTATTTTTTCAAGTAAATATAATTATTAATTCTTTACTTAGTGTATTTTGATTAAATGTAATGTTATATAAATTAATTTAATTAATTAAGCTATCAGAATGTTTTGGAAAATTAAGTCAAATACCAATAACAACACATTCACATTTTCGTATTAATGATACGTTAACATATCCAGCAATTACATTTTGTCGATCACCAGCTTATAAAGCTGAACATATGAAAGTAATTGATTGTACTTTGTTTTTCTTATACTTAAATATATTACTTAAACTAATTTTTCTTCTTATAATATATACTTAAACGTTATATTTAATTATATAATTTATTAGAAATACAATTTATCATCGAATATAGCATTGACGAATGCCTGGAAACGTTTTCCATATAATACAAGTAATTTAGATGATTTCTTTCAAGATGTAACTTATGGTCCATCCGAATACTTTGGAATGTATTCATTAAATTCGGATCCAGATAGTAAATATATGTTATTTTATAATTTTATGATTATTCGCGTATTCGTATGCGTTGTATTGTGAGCGGCCGCATCATTTCTGTTTGGTTTGTTTGGTTTTCTTTTCGCAACAATCTTTTTGCATTCCAAAAATATACAAAGTTTTTTTAATTTTACACCGGTCTCAAAATTTGATTTCATTTCATTCAGCATATTGATTTGAATCATATTTTCTTTTGAATCAATTTCCCGCAGTTCCCAGTATATTAAGTTTTCCGAAAGGATATACAGTTCCAGAATCCTAAATTCAAATAACAAACAGAGAAAAAACAAAATTTTAATTAATTTGAATTGAATAATTTCATATAATTATTTTTTATTCTCCCATTCATTGCATTAATCCAAAAAAACAACCAGATATTAAAGTTATTAGTAGTATAAATTTTGATTCTGGTCAATGTCAAACATTTGTACCATTGATAAGTACCAGAGGTTCATGGAAAGCCTATGGATATTCCGTATTTTTAGAACATGATACATTTGCAAATGATAGCTCAACAGAATTAAATGGTTGGAATTTGTATATTCATGAACCAAAAGAGAATTTTTCAGGTAATTTGGGTTTTATGTGATTTAAAAAAGAGACCATTGAAATTACTTTCTTTTTAATGGATTGTAGAAAATGCAATGATTTTATCGGGACGTGTTGAAAATATATTCATTGGTGTTGAAGAGGACGTTGAAATTAAAATTGAAGTACAACATTTTCATATGATATCGAATCGTGATAATAAATGTATACAAGATGATGATTATAGTGCAATAAGAAATCATGAATTATGTAAATGGGAATATGTAACATCAATTGCAAATTGTACTGGTCCATGGATGCCATCAATTAAATTACCATATTGTAAAAATTATCAACAAATGAAAGAATTAATAAAAGCCTATAGACAGTAATATTTATATATATCGAGAGATATTATGGTTTTCTGTTTGCAAACCAAATTGAAATTGATTAATTTTATATTCTAATTTTTTTTCCGTTTATAGACTATCAAATACAACCCATACGTTTGTTGAATGTAAAGTTATTGAACCGTGTGCATCTATAATTTATTCAACATATATTGTAAATCGAATTCCGTTTATTGAACAGGAGGTTCCAACTTCACATATTGCTTTATATTATACATCGAAAATGGTATCGATATTTGAAGAGGTGCCCGCCTATGATTTATCACAATTTGTAGCCGATATGGGAGGAACATTAGGTTTTTTATTGGGATTATCCGTACTCGGTCTTATCGGCATTTTAGAACGAGTAATATATTTATATTTATTTATTTATTTATTTAAAATTTACAATAATTATTATATTTACACTAAATTCATATTTTATATATATATATATACAAAAGGTTGCCTATCTTATATTTGGCGGATGTATTCAAAATATAAATAAATCTTTAAAAGTTCGAACCGCCGTGAATGTGAACGGTGAACGTGAAACAAATATAAAGAATAAAGAAAAACCAAAAAATAAGGCAAATAATAATAATAATAATTCCGATTGTGGAAGTATTTGTAATGATAATGAAATAACAGCTGAATGTCCACCGACGATTATTTTTAAACAAAAATCTAATGAATAAATGAAATCTCATTTATAACTATTTTTTTCTGTTTTTGATTTAGCTTATAATTATTATATTAATTATATTAATGAATAATCACAATAAAGAAATCGGAATTTTATTAGTTTATTATTGAATGTTTTATTTGTGGATAGTTAAAAAATGTTATTTCTTTGGGTGAGGGCGAAAGAATAATTTAATGGATTGTTTAAGAAATCAAATCATTTACAAAAATATATTTAAAATTATAATTATTGTTATTTGAATATGAAAAACTTACCCAAAAAATTGATCTCGATAATTAGATAATTTATTTTTCAATTTGACGCAGTTGAACGAAACGTTGAAGGGCTTCTTCCCCGTGTTGTCCGCCTATTTGCTTTATTAAAAAAACTGGATCTGTATAACGTTCGCAATTTTAGCAGTTGACGGCGGAAAAGTTGTTTATTGTATAATTTACAATCCATATATTTTCTGTTCTGTTCTGTTATACAACAACCAGAAACAATTCTCTGACATAATTCATCGTTAATTCGACGTTCATCAGTTCAATGTTCCATTTCAATGCAAATTCCAATGCATTTAAATTGCCCATTATATCAAATATTTAACGATTCGATGAAACATATATTGTACATTCGATGATCTTTCATGTTTGTTGATTTCAATTTATTGCCCGCAAAGTTATTGCGTTGTTTTGGATCAGTTGTTTTTTAGTTGTGGGTAGTTTCACTTGAGCAAATGTTGTTATTCCTAACCATGATGAATGGTCAATCACAAGACCACATGAAGTGTTTCAACTAAAGAAGAAGAAGAAGAAGAAAAGAACAAATGATAAATTTATAGTAAACGAAATTGAATAAACCTTAATGTATACTGAAAAATTATTGTTATTGTGTGTGAGTATATTTGAATATATTTAAATAATCGACCAAATAATTTACAAAATTTTAAAGATAATAACCAATTTGATTCTTGGTTCTATATGAGAAAGATTAGAATGGGATATTATTATAGATTAGGATCATTTAACTTAATATGATGACAAATAATCCTTATACAGTGTAGTTACTTATCAACGGAGGATCAAAAATACTTTTACAAACAAAAAACAATATAATTTCATGCATTTTTCAGATCTGAGGTTACACAGAAAAGGATATCAGGAATCATATATCATCATGCTTTAGAATTCAATGACAACAATTTGAATCCATACATCTCTAATCTGCCAGCCATCGTATGACAGAAGCATATTCGTTAATATAACTCACTTCTTAGAGTAATTATCTATCATTCTACATTTTTAAAAGGTTAAGTAACATCAAGGTATTTATTAATTGCTATAAACTTTTAAACATTAAAAAAATTCTATATTTTGTAATAACAATTTCTTTTTACAATATTTATTTTATTTTTTTTTATTTATAACTCTACAAATTCTATAAATATATTATTATTATTATTATGTTGTGTGTGTTAGAGTGTGTGTATAAAGAATTTTGGATTTATTTTTCACTAGATGCGGAATTTGTGAAATATCAAACATAGTGTTTGATAACGCGATTATTTGCAATCCTAGATCCGCAATCCTATGATGATCCTTTCTATATACATAAAATATATATAAATTTGAGATTATTATGCATGGATTTTCCACCTAAACACTTGATTCCTATATACAATATTTGTATATTTGATAATAAATTTCATTAAGAAATTTTATAAAATTAATAATTAAATAGAAATAATAATAAATTTACAAATATGGCAAAAAAAATAGACAAACACACACAAAAATGAATATATAATCTTATAAATAATTTGTTATATTATATATTACATTACTAATATATTGTATTAATTATATTATTTAAAATAATTAAATAAACCCCATTTCATTATTAATGTTAAATTGATAATAATTAATAAATTACCACCGCTAAAACTATTATAAATATTACTATTACTACTACTCTTATTTGTATTACTATCTGTTGTGATTGTTGTCGTTGTCGTCATTGTTGGATTATTATTATTATTATTATTAACATTTGATGGTGATTGTGTTGTTGATGATGATGGACGTAATATATCACCTAATCGTGTAATGATATCGGGTAATGGTGCCGGTGTTGTATCACATGTTGTATTTTCAATGGCATCCTTAACGTGTGCCGTTAATATACGAAAATTTATTTGATTTTCATTTAATTCGGAATACATAAATTGTTGTAAATTATCGGATAATACCCATAAGCGATCTTGATCATCAACTTTTATATCATTTGGAAAAACCATTTCGACGGCACTCATATAAACACGACCCTGTGATTTAATTGTATATGCTCGATTTGTTGTTTTCCAACATGCAATTGCATTTAAATTCGGTAACGTATAGAATAGGACACCGGTTAATTTATCAAGAAATGCAGCACCCGATTGCCCATTTGGTCCACGATTACCTAAAATTTTATATTCACCAAAACTATCAACGGCCGTTGACATTGCCAATGTTTTATTACGTAACACTTTTGTGGACACAGAAAATTCATTTGTTGATGTTAACGGATGAAAATATAATGTTGCATAACCATCCGATTGTGATTGTTCTTTACTCAATGCCAATCCAAATAGACCATCATCCCATTGAAAATTTATACCCGATATACTGTAGTTTCCCGATAATGGATCCGGATGGAAATAATGATGTTGAACACGCCATGATTCTTGCGTTTTCCAAGAGTATACAATTAAACCGGGTTTACCCAAATCAGCACAATACGCAAATGTATTTTCACAATCACCATCTTCAACGGCAATATTTGCAAAAAATGATTCTTGTTTTGTTTGTGTTTCGGGAAATTGATAACGTCGCAATAAATTATCATTATTTAAATCGTAAATTATCAATTGTGGTGGTGCCAATACTTTTGTATCATTCAGTAAATCAATGGTGCCCGTATCCAGTACCCATAGACGACCACAACGATCGGCACGTATCCGAAATGGTGATATTATTTCGGGTACATCATTTTGATTATCCATACGATGGGCGGCCCACGATGGATATGGTTTTAATAATGGTGATTGATTATTTGAATTATCTAAATATGCAGTGGAGCATAAAGAAAAAAATGTTTAATTAAATATTTATTTGTAATTTGGTTTAATTTATTAAAGTCTCTATATCGTCTTCTATGGTGTATTTTCAATAAATTCTTTTCTTTTCTATGCCTGCGTTTTTAAAGGTAAACTTGTCTTTCAACAACAACATCCTATAAATGAGTTCAAGTATTATATTATGATTTCAGATATATCTCCGTTTATTATCCATTCATAGATCTAAGTTAGATAGACTATATATATATCTAATATCTAAGTTAGTATATAATATATCTAAGTTAGTATATATATCTAAGTTAGTTAGACTAGTTTGTGTTTTATTTGTAAATCATAATATAAAATATGTTCGTAAATATATGTCCCAATTCATATCATATTTGTAAACCTGATGATGGCATAATGTAATGCCGAAACGTTGTTTTTGTATTTGTCCCACATATATATATTTTTTATAACAAAAAAATGTTAAATTGACGAATAAAAAAACATTTTATACATTAAATAAGTTGTGTTATTATAACTTGTTAATGTACAACTGACCGCTAACGCCGTAAAATAATAATTTAAATAATACACACGGTCATATATCATTATTATTATGATTTCAATTAAATCTATACATAATTTTAAACAATTTATATCACTTCCGATTGTTATTTATGTAACATTTAAATATACACATTTATATATATCCTATATCCTTGAAAGTGTTTTGAATTTATTAAAATTTCAATTTGATCTTATTATTATGATTATTACTATAATAATTATTGCTGTGTGTGTGTTATTTTGGGTGGTAAATAATTGGTAAATTAATAATTTTTATTTGTATAAAGGTTATTTACTAATTTGCGATTAATATATATTATAAATTTTTAAAAATCATTTGGAAAATTTTATAAAAATAAAATGAGTCAATAAACAAATTATATATGTATATAGAATTATCCAACTAAATCATTTAAAACAAAAAAACCATTTAATTGATTGTAAATTGAAGGAAAATTAATATATTGCATGCATGTTTTTATTGTGTAAATATGCGATTTATATTATATATGTAAATTATTTATTTTATTATATTTAGGTTAATTTAGAGAAGACGGGAAAATTTGAAGGTATTATATTCGTATTATAAAAATGTTTCACACGCAATTAATTATAAATATAATTATTTATAATTAAATTGAATATGTAAAAGGTTTAAAATATTGGAATATACATAGAAATAAAATTATAATTAAAACATGATATTATCATAATTATGTGTTGATGTGAGATTCCACAAACAAAAAAAAAACTGTATGTGCTTTAAACTTTTATTATAATTTGTAATATTTTGAATTGAAATTGTTTCGGTAAAGTTCTTCATCATTGAAAATCATTGGAAAATTCTTATGGAAAATTCTCAATTATGAATCAATCAATCTTCAACCACAAAACCTTTTGAAAAAACTTGTGCAAAAATTCTCATGTATCCATGAATCCCTCTGAATGATATTTGACAATTTTAATTTCATTCAGCGGTTGAAATACCAATTTTTGTATATATATGAAATAATATTCGTTTAAGAAATATTGTATCAAAAAAAAAAACTCGACTATCAAAAACTCTGTTTTTTAAAGTTAAATTTTGTTGATCTACTTTGGATTTTTTTTTTGTTGTTAATTTTTGTTTTGTTCATTTGAATTTTTTATTCTTTAATGTGTTTATGTATTTTTTTTTTCTACTTTTACTGCATGTACGTATATTTTATATATTAATAACGTACCTATACACTAAACATTTATAGTTATATAAACATTATTTTTATTTTTTTCTATTTTGTTCTATTGATTATTATATTATTATATATATGGTATAGTTATGAGAAAGAGGTCAAATATTAATAATAAAAAACAAGTATATGACTATAGTTAGAAATATTAACATTAATAATAAAAATAATAATCATAATTTTCATTGTAATGTTTTGGGTATAGTTTTGTTTTGCTTATAAGAAACAATAACTATATATTGAAATATATTTAGACATTTCTGATGAGTATTTTTATAATAAATAATATAATAAAGACATTATAAAAAAATCTAGTAAATTTATCAATTAAGATGAATATTAAATAATTATTATTTTCACAGAAATCATTAATTAGGAAAATATAATATGAATAAGAATTTGCGTGATAGTTGACAAAGGTAAATATAAAATATATTATTTTATTTATAAAATGAATTAGTAATAATATATATAATATATAAATGATTAAATAACCAAATTAAATATTTGATATGTTTGTACATTTGCTAATTAAAATTCTTATTTGTGATAAAATAATGATTCATTCATTCGTTCATTGACTGACTGACTGACTCACTATATGTAATATATTGTAAGATGTAAGATCTTATAATATTTAAAATATATAGTTTGGTGTATTTATAAAATTGAAAAAAAGCAGATTGATGATGAATGAATTATACAGTTCGATGTTATATACACCTGTTAAATATATGGGTTTTTATAATATATATTTCCGAGTCATTGTCTGATGATTAATGTATATTTATTGTAAATCGCAATTAATAACACGACAATAAGTTAATAAGTCTTGTATAAATGGTTCATTCAATTTTTATCGAAAATATACTATACAAAGATTTTGAATGAAAATCTTTCAGAAATCAGATCAGATAATTTCTATTAAATGATTTCAAAACATATCACATCCAATACAAAATCTGGCAGGAAAATTAGCTTCAATAGGAATTTTGAAGTTTGATTACTATAAGGAAATTCGTTCAGAAATTTATGTATACTTTAGAAAATGTTATTTAAACTTATCAAACCTAAATATTGTATAGAGATGAATTGAGTTATATAAAGAAATCTTGCAGAAAAAGTTAAAAACAACATTTTGCAAACAAATAAAGCGAATAAAATAATAAAATATTGGACAGAAACTATATGAGAATATGATGAAATGATGAAGACGCGATTGGTTTGTAATGTTCTTAACATTGTATTGTATAAAGAAAATATATTGCATAAATCTAATGTATGATCCGTAAAGGAAATCATCGGAAATGTTTCCTGCTAAAGGAAATGTTGAATAGTTTTCCAGTTAATCTATATCAATATAATGGAAATTCTTGTTTTAATATCCTATGAGGATATGCCTTTCAAAACTTTGTGTCCTATTAGGCTACTATTTTTAATGCTTAATTTCAAAGTGATCCTTTTTATAAAGCATATTCATAGTTTTTTGTAAACTATATATTTGTATAATAATAATAATCTATTTTATATACATGCAACTATATAAACTAATAACAATTTAACAATCATTTAAATCATTTTGTGTAATAAAACAAAAACGATAGTGTATTATATATATAAATCAAGGGCATTTGCATTGTCAAATGTACAGAGAAATATAATATATATATATATATATATATATGTACAAGTTAAACTATGTAACTAACAAAAAAATGTTTGGATTTTATTATACATAGTTAGTTATATAGAAACGAAATAGAATTATATTTAAGTGTGTATATAATAAATAAA
This sequence comes from Dilophus febrilis, assembly GCA_958336335.1. Lineage (NCBI taxonomy): Eukaryota > Metazoa > Arthropoda > Insecta > Diptera > Bibionidae > Dilophus > Dilophus febrilis. The sequence goes on along the minus strand of OY284471.1, from coordinate 4,695,463 downwards.
AATAATTGCATTGAATCGATATATATATAGAAAATTATATATAGAAATATTCATAAAAAATACAACCAACCAACTCTAAAATTATTCTATAATAATAATAATGTGTATTAGAAAACCGATCAAGGACTCCGGCTATCTCATATATAGAGTAAAATAATCACTTTTTTTTGGTATATAAACAACCATCAACTAGTTAATGTACATCGAACTAATCGAACAACCAAAAATATGTATAAGTACACAATTTACAAAAAATTATTAACAAAAAAATTTGTTGGTTTTTAGACCAAATGAAAAAAAAAAAAGCAAAAGCATTTTTTTATACCTGTATATGAATTATGCGATAATCAACGTACGATTTATTGTATACATAAAGGTGTGTATGAGGTTCTTTTTTTTATATATATATATGGAGTTATGTGACTTTGTGTTACTAAATATCTATATGCTATGCAGTATATATTTACCACAGGTATAGAGGTATAGAGATATTCAAATTGTATTGAATTTACCTTTGTTAAGTGGTTTTAAAGTTTTTTTTTTTTTTTTAGTAAATTTAGCACGAAAAAATTTAAGCTTTTACTAATATACATATATCTTTGAAAAAAAAACAGGTTTAAAAATTGCCTTATATTTATTTAGTATTATTCAAAAAAAAAATTTTCACAAATTCGCATATACCATACACATAGAAGACCGATACGATTATGTAACGGAAAAGAATACAAATCTTTACAGAATATAGTATACAGATATAGATTTCTTAAGCGATTTTTTTTTATAATATAGAGATTCGGATAATAATAGATTTTTTGGGTATAAAGGAGCAAAAAAAAAAAAAAAAAATTATATTTAATTATGTATAGTGGATTATTGAAATGTAAACAATTCTTTGTTGTTGTCGTTGTCTATTTGATGTATTACTAATCCGTTTTTCCCTTTTTGTCATGTTTCAAATAAGTTTTATGTAAAAAAAATATATTTACCATTTAAATTAATGTAGGCTAATGATGCTGGAACACCGGATTTCCATCTTGGTAACGTAATAAATAATCTAGATTTATATACTTCTAATCCAACGGGTATAATATTTTTTGATATAAATGAACGTCTGGCGATCGCATCCAAACGATCATTAACACTTTCATATTCAAAATCAATGTGATTCCATTGAAATGCAACACGTAAATTATCAATGCAACAAATGAATGTTGTTGTTGAAAATATTGTTAATAATAAAAATAATATTTGTAATTTATTCATGATGGTATTTTCTTTTTTATAAATTTTACTCTGATAGTTTTTTTTTTTATACAAACACACTTTGAATGAATGCAAAACACTGGTTTTTTTTTATAATTACAATTTTTTTTTTTTATAATAAATCAATCAAACGCACTTTTAAAACAAAAAACTCTCCTCGATATATATACAATTAAAATAAACTATATTTTGCTGTGTACGTTGTTCACTAATCAAAATTCACTTTATTTATAATTTATAATAAATATTTTTGTATCGACAGTTTTAAAGAAAAAAAAAAAACGCAAAAATGTTTAAAGCTTTATAATATTTTTTGATGATGGTCTGTGCGGCGATGATGAGATCATATAAAAAATACCATACTTTTATTTTTTTTTTTAAATGCGGTTTTTGATTTATTTATTTAATTTTTTTTTTTTTTCGTTTTATGTACGCACTTTTTAAAACGAGCACCAATAATTATGCGATTACGATGGAGCGGAATATGCGATGGTAAAAGTTAAATAAAATATTGTTGTACTGGTAATTTTATTAAATGGTTCAACTATAATACATAAGCTATAGTTGATTAATTATAAACAATAATTAGAGTTTGTGATATGATTACAACAAACGTATTATTATTATTATTATTACTACTATATTGACGGTTACGCGACGACTGGTTAATATTTGGTTTAAAATTTTAGTTAATTGAATTTTATTTTAATTTTTTTGTTCTTTATAAAACTATATATGTATATAAAATCTAACATGTTATATTATATTCACCTACATTATATATTTTTTCCATATTATATAAAATTGATTGCAGAAAGTCAAGATATAATTAACTATATATATATGAGAGTTGGCGGGGAGAATCCGGTATTTTTTTTTTTATAAATTTTATTTATTTATTTATTTATTATGATTGAGTTTGATGGTGTATAATATTTACTTATTATAATAATACATTTGTGGAATAAATAAATAAATAAATATTTGATATGGTTCGTTTTTCGGTTTTTTCCCATATATATATATAGAAATGTTATTCATTATATTTTACAAATGTATATACAAGAATCAATAAATATATATAGCGCTGATTTGTATATTGAATATTATTATTATTCATATTTGTTTTTAATTTTTGGTAATATCTGTATATATTAGTATAAAAAATCAATAAGAGATGGTCTTTTATTTTAATATATATATATGGTATAGATTTATTGAAATAACAAATAGATTTCATATATTTATAAATGATGTTTGACTTTTCAATTTGAAATTATTTTATATATATGATAAATTTTACCAGTCGCTAATTAACACTATATGGAATAAAATTAATAGAGAATTTTAAAATCACACTAATCGAACTTTATACACTTTTATTATTATTATTATTATTTCCTTCGCAGTTGTATATTGGATAAAGACCAAAGATTGAAAGATATTTTCATAATGAAAAGAAAATCATAATGAAAGATTGAATATAACTTGAACATTACTCATAGAGATTTTCCAAGACATTTTCCAAGACAACCAATGATTTAGAATAATTATAAAAAAAACTATTATAATAAATCTCTGTATTTTTCCATTACACTTTTTAATGGTTTTTTTCACATCAATTTTCCCGAGATATTTAAGTTTTTTTAACAGAAATACAAAATATAAATTAGTGAAAAATCTTTCTGAATCTGAATTTCCTTTCTATTTGAATTTCTCTACTATCTGAATTTCTTTCCCGCATGTCAGAATTTCTTTACTATATTTGAATTTCTATACTTTATATGACTTTCTTTTGTAAATCTTACTTACTTTCTTTTACGTATTATATAAAAATGTAAAATTTCTATAATATAAAATTCAAATTCTTGATGTGTTTTTTTTTATATTCATATATAATTTGTAATGATATATTAACGCATTATCAGTAAACTAAAGCAATATATATATATATATATATCATAAGAAACAATAACCTTGGTTTTATATATATGCTTATTATAATAAATATAATATATGATATAATATATATTTGAAACGAATTGAATAAGAGATTATATTATTTTGAATTTATATAAATAAAAAATCAAGTGTAGGAGGAAATCTTATATAATTATTGTTTAATTTTTGAGAATTGATAAAAAAAAACTTTTAATAGCATATATTTAATATAAATTCACCAAAAAGAAATATATATACAGTGAATTTATTTTTAATTATTAAATGTTTGCGGTAATAGTTTTTTTTTACAATCACACTTTAAGAGCTCGATCATTTAAAATCTTCAAATTTTCATATACGATATTAATATAGGAATCAGGAGGATTATTTCAAAATATATGCTATACTGTAAAAAACTATATGATCTTAATATAAATCTGTCTGTTCAACAAACAAAATAATGCTCAAAAGTAAAAGAACTTCACTGTTACCAAAAACAAATAAATAAATAATCCTAAAGCTGTATAAAAAATATGATTAAAAATAATTGTCCCCCGTATACATTAACATACACAAATGCTATCGCAAAAATTTATATATATATAAATATTATATATTTTTAAAGAAAATTCTTAATAATTTGCCATATATAAAAGGATATTATAATTATGAAAATGTTTCAGTTAATTTTTGCAATTTGTGGCATAAATAAGTATTTATAATAATAAGAAGTAAAAACAAAAAAATCATATAAAAAGTCATTAAAATGATATGCCACCAAAAGTGTTGTATTTGACAAAATTTAAAAATTTATTTTGATATTTTATTGTGTTGTGTGTGTTGTTTGATTGATTTAAAATTTTTGGGGTTTTCAACTGCGTGAATATATAGTTTTTATAAACAATATATTGTGTCATATAAATTTTGACATATTCAATATATTATTGATTATGTTTTCACATAATTTATGGATTGTTATTAGCTTGCTAATTGTATCTTGTAAATTTGTCGTTGGTGGTAATGATGATGATGATATTTTGGCGATTAATAAATCTCAATCTCAATATCAATCATCACTGGAATTGCCACCATCACCAGCGATTCTGCCACCAAAAGAATTAATTGTGGAAACAACCGGTAAAAATGAAGTAAATAATAATAATAATAATGATGATAGAATTATAATGCCAAATGATGATCCAAATGTGTAAGTAAATTCTTTTTTCGTTGTTAAGTGCTTTTAAGGTATAGTAATTTGTTTGTTTTTTTTTTGTTCTTATATGATTACAGAAAGCCTTTAAATTTTATTTTTATTGTGAAATTTTTAATCAAATGTAGAAATTATGATTAAGTATATTATTGGTAAAGGATAGTTTCGATATTGAAAGTTTTTTTTTGTTTAGAACCTATTTAGAACTTCTTTAGTTAAAATCTTAAGGAATATATTGTGAAGAAAAAACGTTCATAATTTAGTCTATTTTATTTTTACCGAATAAATTGATATAAATCCTAGCAAATTTCCTTAAAAATATAATCCTTATAAGGAAAACTGAGACAGTAATGTAAAATAAACGTGTAATAAAATCAATAATATTAAATTAGAAAATTTAGAAATCAGTTGTTAATCATTTTGATGAGAGAATTTTTAATAAATATAAATATTGTTTAAATCGAACATCAGATATCGCCATTCGATTAAGATAAATAAATATACTTATTATGGTTAAATTCCCTCAAAAATATATATGATTCTTATATAATATTGTATTATAAATCAATTTAATTGTGATTGTGAATGAAAAAAGTTCATTCTTTTTTCATCGAGGAAATAAATATAAATTCTTTTAATACTTTAATTGCGTGTGTGCATAATTTCACTAAAAAAAAAAAAAACATATATCAAAAATAATCTTTTAAAACATTTTTGCATTAAAACAAAGTATTAAAGATTATAATTTTTTTTTTAAAAAAGAACAAACCACAAAAAGTGCTTATCTGGTGTTTTACTTTTTCGTTTTTTTTTTTTTTTAGTAACATTATTAACAAAACCAACGTTTATATAGAGCGAGATTATATAGAAAATCAAATTGACTTAATACGCGATATAGTTACAATTTAAATTATATCGCTGTTCGTATGCGTATGTTAATGAGATAAAAGAATTTTGCTATAGTTAAAACGATCCTTTTATTTTTTTGTGGTTATTAGAACCCGATTAGAGCTGTATTATTTATGGTATATATAATATATAAATATATATAGTATAATGCAATTTGAATTCATATTTAGTTGCGCGTTATTATATAATATACCTTCTTTTTGTTATCTTTTAACACCGGATTTTAATGAAGAAAGGAAAAATAAACTAACTAACCCACAATCTTTTTTTTTTGCAGTATATCCTGCAGCAGTTTAATTTTAATACTATATATATATATATATATATATTATTTCTGATAGGTTTATATAATAATTATTAGTATTTAATAAAATGGTATTCTGATTTTAATTTGTTACTTTAATTTTTTTAAAGTCACTTTTTAAAGAAGCAATTAATTTTGTAGATTTGCTAAAATAGTATATTGATTGATTGATTGATTTAAAAATATGATTTTCATTTTACAAATATAGACAAAATGATATTTATATGCCGTCGAATATCCCAATGGATTTATTTGAAAAATTTAATATTAAACAGGCGTATAACACAGGATCAGGTATAAAATCTATGTCAGGATTAAAAACAAGCTATAGTAGCAGTGGTGGTGGAGGTGGTGGTTATAGCAGTAGTGGAGGTGGTGGTTATAGTAGTGGTGGAGGTGGTGGTTATAGTAGTGGTGGTGGTTATAGCACTGGTGGAGGTTATGGTAGTTCATCATCATCATCATCATCACAATGTTCGGCACGACCAAAAACTCCCTTAAATTCAGCTTTAAGATGTGCAACACAAACACAAACATGTCAAATAACATGTGCTCAAGATTATACATTTCCAAATGGTGAAAAAAGTTTATATTTGAATTGTGTTAATAATAAATGGATTATTAAAAATTCCCCATGGATTGATGCACCAGCATGTGAACGTAAATATGAGCGCACTTAACATATGTACATATATATTTATATCTATATAATGATTCAACTAACTTTTATCCCTTTTTATGAATATATTTATATACGTATAGCTATTTGTATGCCACATTGTTTAAATAAAGGAATTTGTATTCAACCGGGAGAATGTATGTGTCCGGAGAATTTTGTTGGACCAAGATGTGAACATGAAAAACGTTTATGTTTGTCACAGCCACCGTTACCGAAAAATTCTAAACGTACGTGCAGTTCAACAACATGTACCGTATCGTGTGCAAAAGGTTATCGATTCCCTGATGGTTCATCGATAACCAATATGATATGTAAAGATGGTGAATGGATACCAACACGTCCAGAATTGGCCATAATACCCGATTGTCAACGTACGGACAAATTATAATAATTATGTTTTATTTTTATAGTGTTTTATATAAAATTGTTTTTTATTTATTTATTTAGCCGTTTGTACACCACAATGTCAGAATGGAGGACATTGTCTGTCAGCGAATATATGTCAATGTCCACCGGATTATCGTGGTCCTCAATGTCAATATGATGCTGAGAGTTGTGCACCAACAAAATTAAATTTCAATGGAGCCTATAATTGTTCGGGTAATAATGAAGCGATACGTTGTGTTATTTCATGTCCACAAGGTGTTGAATTTGATTTTGCACCAGCAAATTCATACAGTTGTCAATATGAAATGGGAATCTTTTTACCAAGAGAAATACCACAATGTAAATTTGGTAAGTAAATATTTATATATATTCGCTTTTATAGCATATAACACCACGATGATAACAATTATATATATATATATATATATGATGTATGTATAATTATATATAGCTTCAAATATGAAAGTAATACAATCATCAAAAACACAATATAAAACGTATAATCAAACATCGTATGGATCGAAAACAAAAAATATTTATAAATATCAAGAGGAGGATGATGATCAGATATGGCGTGATCTTGTTGGTAAAATACGTCTTATGATAACGGAAAGTGAAACAAGAAAACGTATCGGTGGTCACAGTATTTTCGATAAGGAAATCGATGATAATTATGAAAATATGATATTACCCGGTGTCTATTCGTTGTATCTGAAAAAGGATGTGAATGTTGTGTTACGTACACCAAAACCAGCAATTTGTATGACATGGAATGGCAATAAATTTAAAACATTTGATGGTATTATGTATAACAGTGATTTATATTGTTCGCACACATTAATTCAGGACATTGTTGACGGTAGTTTTAGTTTAATATTACGTTCATGTCCATACAACAATAATAATGATAATTTGAACGATGATGATGACGACGACGATGAGGATGATGACGATGACCATACAAGATGTTTAAATGCATTAGTTTTAATATTACAGAATGTACGATTTACATTTGAAAATGAAAGTATGTATAGATTATTAAATTGATCAAATTAAAATGGAAAGTCCAGATTTTCTTTTAATAATTAATATCACTATAATTTTTTTGCTTATCAATATATAGACGGTATTGTAATAGTAAATGGACCAAAAAAACGTTTAACTATACCGATACAATTACCGGGTATGCGAGTATCAATGGTTGGACATAGTTTAAAAATTGTATTGGATGCAATTGGTGCAACAATTATATGGGATGTAAATAATTTGGTTACGATTGAGGCAACAGCAAATCTATTTAATCGAACGGCTGGCTTATGTGGTACTATGGATCAAAATGTTGATAATGATTTTATATCTAAAGATGGTAATTTACATAAGGTAATATGAATACAAATGAATGAAATTTGAAAAAATAAGTTTGTCGGATTTAATAAAAAAAAAACTATATTTTATTACCCCAATAAAGCTTCCCGATACATTTGTTGATGCATGGCGAGCGCCAAGTATTGATTTGGAGAAATCCAAGTGTATTATGGAACGTAAAAATGAAGTATTATCAATGGACTGCCAAGAATCGACCATACAAAAGGCAACTGATTTATGTAGTAAACTATTGAGTAATCCAAAATTATCGAATTGCATAAAGGTAGGTAGATATACATAAATTTTTGAATTGTATATATTCGCGATTGCATTCATTCAATTTCACAACATAATATTATTAATTTAAATTAATTTTATATACAGGAATGTGATCGAGAATCTTTATTGAAAACATGCATTTCCGATTATTGTTATTGCAATGATAAACAAAATCCGGGTAAATGTGCATGTGATGGTGTATCAGTTTTTGCCGCCGATTGTCGTTTTCGTGGTGTAAAATTAGAAGAAGGTTGGCGTGATATGGAACTTTGTGGTATGTGTGTATTATTATTATTATTTTTAATTCTAAAGATGCCTGATTATTTTGGTTTCAAAATCATTCCAATTATAATATCTGAATCAAATATGAAATTAAATCTTGTAAGTATAATAGAAGAAAATGAAGATACATTTAAACCATCATTATAAAAATGAATAATACCATATATGTAATTCATTCCAAAAAACTCAAATCAATAGAATAATTTGGGTAAATTGAAATTCATATGTATATATATATAAAATTTTTTGCAGCTATTCCCTGCTATAATGGACGTATTTATAAATCATGTGGACCCCTATTTGAACCGTCATGTGGCAGTGCCACAGAAGAATTCATTGAATCATGCAACGAGGGTTGTTTTTGTCCACCCGGTACATTACAACACGAAACAAAATGTGTACGCATTCAAGATTGTCCATGTCAATTACGTGGCAAAACATTTAAGGCTGGCAGTGAAATTGCCAAAGATTGTAATACGTGTAAATGTGAACGGGGAATGTGGAAATGTTCGGATGTAACGTGTGGCGCACGTTGTGGTGCCATCGGTGATCCACATTATGTTACATTCGATGGGAAACGTTATGATTTTATGGGAAAATGTACGTACTATCTAATGAAATCGGATAATTTCAGTATTGAGGCAGAGAATGTTGCGTGTCCTGGGGCCATATCCGAAGCCATGAATTATGGACCGACAAATGGATTAGATTTACCATCTTGTACAAAATCGGTTACAATTAATGTAAAACACGAGGGTAAAATGAAAACTATTCAATTGAAACAAGGTCGAGTGGTGTTGATCGATGGCATTGAAATACAAAAACTACCAGTACGCGTATTGCATGGCGTTTTGAAAATACGACAACCGAGTACCACATTAACACAAGTAATATTTCATGATGGTTTAAAGGTATGGTGGGATGGTATGACTCGAGTATACATTGATGCACCACCATCATATCGTGGTAAAACTAAAGGTCTTTGTGGTACGTTCAATTCAAATATACAAGATGATTTTTTGACGCCCGAAGGTGATATTGAATCATCCATTGAATCGTTTGCCGACAAATGGCGTACCAAAGATACATGCCCATTCATTGGCAAAGTACAGGTTATACCACATCCATGTCAATTGAATTTAGAGAATAAAGCGAAAGCAATGCATGAATGTGCAAAAATCAAAGGGAAAATATTCAATGAATGTCATTGGTCGGTGGATCCCGAACCATACTATGAAGATTGTCTGTATGATATGTGTGCTTGTAAAGGTAATATGGCCGCCTGTGTTTGTCCAATATTTGCGGCATATTCAAACGAATGTGCCCGTCATGGTACTACGGTCAATTGGAGATATGCGGTTAATGAATGTGGTAAGTATCTAAACAAATAGCTTTTCGTTTATTTGATGATTTATTGAAATATTTCATTGTATTGAAATTTAGCTATAAAATGTCCAGCTGGTCAGGTATTTGAAGAATGTGGTGATGAATGTTTTAGAACTTGTGAAGATTTACAGTCGAATGATGCATGTAAAACGTCATGTGTTGAAGGATGTCGATGTCCACATGGTCAAGCATTAGATGCATCGAATGAATGTATACCAATTGGTTTATGTCCATGTACATTCAAAGGATTACAATTTAATGTAGGCTATAAAGAAGTTCGTCCCAGTACAAAATATTTAGAATTATGGTAAATATGGTTATTTTTATTTTATCAAATACAATCTCTAATACAATTTTCCTCAACATCTAGTGCGAATTCAATTTTTTTTCTTGCATTATTCAATAGCACGTGCACAGGACCAAAATGGACATGTATTGAGGCAATGGATGGTGATAAAGATAAGTATCCGCCGGCAGCCGATATACGATCACGTTGTTTACCCACCGATCACGAAGAATTTACAACTTGTGAACCATCAGAACCGATTACCTGTAAAAATATGCATAACTATGAACCGTCAACGACAGTTGAATGTAGACCGGGTTGTATATGCAAAGACGGATATGTATGGGATACAACGACAAAGCATTGTGTATTACCAAAAGATTGTTCATGTCATCATGGTAGTAAAAGTTATAATGACGGTGATAAAATTCAAAATGATTGTAATACATGTAAATGTAAATCTGGTAATTGGAGTTGTACCGAAAGACAATGTCCATCGGTGTGCACGTCATGGGGTGATTCACATTTTGAAACATTCGATGGTAAAGATTTTGATTTTCAAGGTGTATGCAATTATGTACTATCAAAAGGTTCGTTGACCGGCGGTTCTCATGATGGTTTTTCCGTAACAATACAAAATATTATTTGTGGTACCCTGGGAGTCACTTGCTCAAAATCGGTTCAAATACATTTAACTGGTAAATATGGTGATTCGTTAACATTGACACCGGATTTTGTTATACCAAAGAGTAAAACCAATGATATAGAGAAGAATACAATACCAAGCACTGATAGCATGGATAAAGATAAAATAAATAAATTTGTAGTTTATCGTGCGGGGATATTTATTATTGTTGAAGTGCCAGGAATGGAATTACAGGTAAAATGGGATCGTGGTACACGGGTATACGTAACGCTGGGCAATCGTTGGAAAGGACACGTACAAGGTCTATGTGGCAATAATAACAATGATGCAATGGATGATTTACGAACACCATCATCGGGCATCGAAACAAGTTCTTTAATTTTTGGTGATTCATGGAAATTGCAAGATTTTTGTGCAAGTAAGTTGTTGGGTGTTAAAAAATTCAAAACGGTATATATATTTTTAACAATTTTCTGTTTTCAATGGCTATATTAGAACCAACGGAACAAATTGATACCTGCCAAGAACATCCACAACGTAAAATATGGTCACAGAGAAAATGTGGCATATTAAAAAGTGATATATTCAGTGCATGTCATTCAGAGGTTCCCGTCGATAAATATATTAAACGTTGTACATACGATGCTTGTGGTTGTGATCAAGGTGGTGATTGTGAATGTTTATGTACAGCATTGGCGGCATACGCATATGCTTGTTCAATGAAAGGTGTTCCGATAAAATGGAGAACTCCCGATTTATGTCGTAAGTAACTGTTCTGTTTTTCTTCTAATTTCTTTTGTGAATCATGATTAATAGAAAATTCTATATACGATATATGAAAATAGCAATGCAATGCGATCCACATTGTTCAGAATATTCATCGTGTATATCAACGTGCCCAATTGAAACATGTGATAATATTTTGGAACAGGGAAAAGATCAACGGACGTGCATGGAAGACAGTTGTATAGAAGGATGCAAAATTAAACCATGTCCATTGAATGAAATTTATTTAAATGATTCGTATACGGAATGCGTACCAAAAGATATTTGTAAACCGGTATGTTTAGAGATCGCAGGTGTTGTGTTCTATGAAGGTGACATTATGCAAAGTGATGATTGTCAAACGTGTGTATGTAGTCGTGGTAAACAAATATGTAGTGGAGTTCCATGTGGATCAACGACACCCGGACGATATGAACCAGAATATACAACGTCAATACCACCGGCAGGTGATGGTCAAGTAAAATGCATATCAGGTTGGACAGCTTGGATAAATGATGATCGATTAGAAGTGAAGGGTACAAAAACAAAACAAACGAAAACTAAAATTGGTGATACTGAACCACTGCCAAATTATTTACTACTTAAAAACTTAATAAACTCAGCATCTTGTACATATGAACATATGACAAAAATACAATGTCGTACCGCAATAACACATCAAGATCCAAAAACGACCGGTGATGATGTCGAATGTTCATTGGAAAAGGGGTTATTATGCGCCGGGCCATGTCGAGACTATGAAATACGTGTATTTTGTAAGTGTTATGGAGAAATTGAAGAGTTTACTACTAGACGATATGGACCTTCTAGTCCTATTGTTGAGTACGAACCGTCAAGTACACGTGGTCACATTGATTCACAAACACCAATGAAATATAGAGAATCAACGACACCGGGCCCCATTGATAAGGATAGAAAGAAAAAGAAAAAGCAAAAGGGAGATGATGATGAAATATGTGATCCAACAATACCGCACGTTGAATATCCAGATGATTGTCATAAATTTTATCATTGCGAACCACAAACGGATATGTCATGGGCTTATGTGGAAAAAACATGTGGTCCATCAATGTTATTCAATCCCATTGCTATGGTATGTGATTGGCCTGCATCTGTTATTGCAATTAAAAAAGAATGTGGTGATGTCGTGGTGACACCAACAATAGAACAAACAACATTATTATTCTCGAAAACGTCTACAAGCCCATGGATATACACGACGGGACTTCCAGAAGAAATTTTATATAAAACAACTCCAGTCGGACTTCCTTCTGGTTCCCTTAATACCGGAATGGAGTGTCCCTTTGGTCAAATTTTGAGTGATTGTGCTGTACCGTGCGGTCGATCCTGTCATTATTATTTCAACAAGTATTTAAAAACATCCGGTGAATGTAAACACAGTTCGGATATTTGTATTAAAGGATGTATTAAACCAAATTCAACAAAATCGTGTCCCAAGGGAACATTATGGAGAGATAAAGAATCGTGCGTTAGTATTTCAGAATGTCCGTGCATGAGTTTTGATGGCAGTATTGTTAAAGTGAGTTCAATTCAAACATAAAGACAGAATTTAATCAATTTTATTTTTCCAATTGATTCATTTGGAATTTAAATATATTTATCACTTTTGTATAGCCACATGCCACTGTAACCGAAAATGCATGTGAAATATGTCAATGCATTGATAATGCGTACGTTTGTGATGTTTCAAATTGTGAAGAGAAAAAGCATACATACAGTCATTTAGAAGAGATTAAAGTTGCGAAAACCACAACACCAATACCAGGTAATTGTAAATTTTAATTGACAGATTATAATTTTAATCATGTTTTAATGGAATTGCTTTTGTTGCAAATAATATGCAGTTGTGTTTGGAAGTACTACAGAAGCTAATCTATTAATTATACCAAGTACAGTTAGTCCGCCAATGCTATGCGATTCACAAAAGTATGTATAATTATCAAGTAAAAATAAAAGATTGTAATAAAAAACAAAACAACATTTCAGATTAGTTCCATTGATAGATGGTAAACATCCATTGCCAGATTCAGCATTTAATGCAAGTAGTTATTTAGGTGGTTCATTTAAACCACAATATTCCCGATTACATTCGAAACCAACGGATATTTCAAGTAATGAATACACTAATAATAAATCATCTAATCTCAATCGTCAAAACATTAAAATTGATTGATTTATCTTTATAAAAATATATGTATAGGTGGTAGTTGGTCACCAGAAATTAATGATCAAATGCAATATCTACAAATAACATTACCAAAATTAACGCCAGTATTCGGCGTCATTCTAAGTGGTAGCCCATTATTTAATCAATATGTAACAAGTTTTAAAATATTACATAGTCAAAATGGAATTGCATTCCATTATCTATTGGACAATTCCAAAACACCACAAATATTCCGTGGTCCAATTCAACCACACGAAGGTGTTAAATCGCTATTCCAAATACCAATTGAAGCAAAAGTTATACGAATTTATCCGTTAACATGGCATGATTCAATAGCAATACGAGCTGAATTACTGGGATGCTCAAAGGAAACCAATGAATTTGAATTTAAAACCACAACAGTAAAATCAATAATAGAAATACATACAGAACCGAATGAAGAATTAATGATGTGTGACGATCCAATGGGTTTGGATAATGGTGAAATGCAACCGTCACAAGTGAAATTTAGTTCATCTAAAATACCATCGGATGTAAAACAATCGAAAAAAATGAAACCATTTGATATGTTAAAAATATCGTCACCGTTAAAGGGATGGCGACCGAATTTGGATACGCCAAATGAATATGTAATCTTTAATTTCTTAGAACCGAAAAATTTAACTGGTTTAGTGGTGAAAGGTGGTGATTACGGTTGGGTTACTGGTATTAATATTCAATATTCTTCGGATAATTTCATTTGGAATAAATTACAAAATTCAGATGGTACACCGAAAATATTGTTGGGCGCTTACGATAATGATTCAAAAAAAGTAATACATTTTGATATGCCAATAAAAGCACAATATATGAAAGTGGTTCCCGTTCAATGGCACGATACAATTGAAATGAAAATTGAACCATTAGGATGTTTTACCCCTTATCGTATGTTGATTATTTTATTTTAATAGGATTTTAAAAATATTTGATTTAATTCTGTGTAATATTCTATGATTCTATTTAGCTGAAGTTGAAGAGGAAATAGAAGTAGCAGAATTGGAATCAATAACAGAAACGTTGGATTGCGGTAAATGTGAAGATGTACCGTATGCTCCGTCACCAATTGAAGGCATCTGTAGATGTTATCCCCCATTATATTGGAATGGTGATGAATGTGTACCGAAAACGCAATGCCCATGTATGGTTGGTCATATACAGTAAGTAATTTTTAAATGTCCGATAATAATCAATAAATAAAATAACAATGATCGGGGATTTTATTAGTTATAGGATTGTACGATATCTTAGATGTGATATCTCTCCTTTATATATTGTATTTTCATTAATTTCTTAAAGTATTATAAAAAAATCACAATTTATAAGTTAAATATTCCCAACCGTATTTAAGAAATTCTATTCATAAATAATTTGATACATTTGAACAATTTAATTAAGAGCATTTCAATTTCAAATATATAGGTATGATGTAGGTACGATTTTCGAATCCGAAGACTGTTCACAATGTGTGTGTACAATAAATGGTGTAACCCAATGTAAACCACAAGTATGCCCAGAATGCGGAAAAGGATTACGACCAGTTAAAACTACAACATGTAATTGTAAATGTGCACCATGTCCGGATGGGGAAGTAATATGTGAATCAAGTGGTGCCTGTATACCGGAAAGTGATTGGTGTAATGGCATTAAAGATTGTCCCGACGATGAAGTTAATTGTATAAAAGCACCACCATTGATTGAAACCAATCAAGTTACAAGTAAAATTTGAATAAAAATATTATTTAATATATATAGTCCTTCAAATTTTGTTAATTTGCTATATTTTTTTTATTATGATTTATAAAGACATAACAAAAGTATGTCCACCGGTAAAATGCCCTCCCGGTTTTATAGTTAAACCAAGCGACAAAAAACATGAATTAAAATTATCAGCAATGTTTCAACAGAAAACTTATAAGCATACATCAACGAAAACTTCATCACCGAAATCATTTAAACATCATAAATCATATAATAGTTATAATAATAATAATAATACAATTTTACCAAAACCATTTACGATTAATGAAAAATTAATTGAAGTGTGTCCCGAATTTATTTGTATTCCTGAGAAACCGATTATTACCGAAACAACACCAACAGAACCGATAAAATGTCGGGATCCCGAATGCCCAAAAGGTTATGATGTTGTATTGGATAATATTATTATGGTATCACCAAATGAATGTGTTAAATTCACTTGTGAACAGGCACCACAAAAGGATGCTGTTTGTAATGTTACCGGTAGAACGTTTAATACGTTCGATGGCACCGAATTTAAATACGATATTTGTAATCATTTATTGGCACGTGATTTAGTTAATGGCACTTGGAGTGTCAGTGGTAAGTACTATGATTTTCCACTCAATTTAATTATCTTCTTAAGCTATACAAAACAAAAAGACATTGAAATTCAATTGCATTATTACAATTGAAGTATGATAAATCTTAATGATAAAAATTTTCTTTCTTTTCTTTTCAGTTTTAAAAAATTGTACAGCAGGAAATTATGTTTGTCATAAAAATTTGATAATTAACGATAATGAAAATGGTATTAACATTAAATTATTTACCGATTTGTCATTGGAATTGGACGGTTATCGGTATACCGTTGATCAACTACAAAAATCAAAATATTCAAAAATGAATACATTTGTTATATCGAAGGTAGGCGATACAATTGTTTTCGTATCCCATGAACATGGTTTTTGGGTAACATTTGACGAGTATGGTGATGTTAAAATTGGTGTAACCACCCGATATGAAACGACAGTGGACGGACTCTGTGGATACTTTAATGGTAATCCTCATGATGACAAAAGATTACCGAATGGGGAGGGTGTTCAATCGACGGTGGAATTCGGTGATGGTTGGCTAAATGATCAGTCGAATAAGGAACAATGTGAACCGCATGCATGTCCAAAAGAATTACAAGATCAAGCATGGGAATTATGTAATGCCGTGAAACATGATATATTTAAACCATGTCATCGTGTTGTTGACGTTAATCGATTTATTACAAAATGTATAGAAACAACGTGTACATGTTTAAAGGGTGATGAAAATAAAAATGGTGGTAATTCAGAGTATTCAACAAATGATGTTCTGTCAGAAAATAGCGATTTAGAAAAATCTATAAAAGAATGTAAATGTGAAGCACTTCAACCATTTGTTCGTGATTGCTTGGCAGCCGATGAAAATATTCATTTGGATACATGGAGATCAATTGAGGGATGTGATGCAAAATGTGTAGCACCATTAATACATAAAGATTGCTATAAACGTCGTTGTGAACCATCATGTAATTCATTGTTAACCGATGAATGCCCTCATATACCGGGTACATGTTTTGCTGGATGTTATTGTCCCGAAGGTACAGTACGGAAAGATGATGAATGTGTTCCGATTACCGAATGTAAAGATTGTATTTGTGATGGTTTCGGTAAATCACAATATTTAACGTATGATCGTAAAAATTTTACATTTAATGGCAATTGTACATATTTATTGACTCGTGATGTATTAATCGAAAATGTACATACATTCCAAGTGTATGTAACGCTTGGTTCATGCGATGAAGATACCGATAATATTCAATCGACAAAGGGTGTTAAAACAATAAAAAAACCAAAGAAAAAATCAAAACCATCAAGTTCATCATCGTCATGTGCCAAGGCATTACACATTCTATTTGGGCCACATATAATACATCTACAAAAAGAACGTGAAAATACGATAAAAACATTTGTGGATGGCATTGAGGTGCACACATTCCCATTGCGTAAAAATTGGATTGAAATACAAGAGCAGGCAGCACGTGAAATCAACATTAATCTACCGGAATCACAGGTTGAAATACAGGCCATTTTTGAAGATCTATCATTTTCAATACGAGTACCAAGTGTTAAATATGGTATGAAAATGGAAGGTATGTGTGGTGATTGTAATGGCAATCCATTGGATGACATACAATTGAATCCAAATGCTAAGAATTCAAATGTACCAGAAGACAGTGAAAATATTAATGATATTCTGAGTACATGGTTGGCCGATGAACCGGCGTTACCGAAAGAGGATGCCTCGGAATGTGTTAGTCAAGAGGAAATCGAAATGGAATGTATACCGTTACCACCAGAAACCGATCCATGTATGAAATTATTCGATGAAAGTATATTCGGGCAATGTCATTTGATTGTCGATCCGTCACAGTATATATCCTGTTGTCAAAATGATATGTGTAAACCGGGTTCAATGCAAGAGGGGGTCTGTAGTCATTTTGATGCATACGCTCGTGAATGTGCTCGTAATGGTATCTGCATTGATTGGCGTAACACTGATCAAACATGTGAACGAAGTACGGTGTGTCCATTCGGTATGATCTACGAGGGTTGTGGTTGTCCCGAAACATGTGAAACAATCCAGAATAGAAAGTCAAATGATACGGCCGAGTGTTCGATTAAACATAAAATTGAAGGGTGCGTTTGTCCTAAGGGTAAAGTTATTCATGATGGTAAATGTATACCGGAAAATCAATGTCATCCATGTGATGAAGCTGGTCATTTTGTGGGTGATAAATGGTATCCCGATAAATGTACCGAATGTGAATGCTTGAATACAGATCGTAAAATAATATGTACCAAAAAAGAATGTTCATCGATGAATACCATTTGTGAAATCGGATGGAAACAAATACAAATAAATGATACAAATGAATGTTGTCCAACGTATAAATGTGTACCGGAACCGATTGTACAAAAAAATTGTACAGATATACAAACGTTACCGAATTGTGCAGAAGATCAATATAATAAAATGATAACCGATCCTGTAACGGGATGCTCAAAATATATATGTGATTGTAAACCAATAGATGAGTGTCCACCATCGATAAAACCAAAACTATTACCTGGACAAAGGCTAAGTGAGGACAAAGGGGGATGTTGTCCAGTGTATAAAGTAGTATGTGATAAAAGTTTATGTCCACCAAAATTGAAGTGTACTAAAGAATTCTATGAACCATTATTGATGGTTAACAGTGAAAATACAATAGACAAATCGATATGTTGTGATCATTTTATTTGCAGTCCACCTAAAGATAAATGTATTTTGGAAATTAATGGACGGCCGGTACTGAAAAAACCCAATGAATTATGGCCAACCGATGATCCATGTTTAATGCAAAAATGTACGTATAATGTGGGTGGGCTACTGGTCGTTACCGATGAATTGGAAAAATGTGAAAAATCAAAATGTGGCGAAGGTTATCGTTATGAAATTCCCATTGGTAAATGTTGTGGTCATTGCATTCAAGAAAAATGTATTATTGGTACGGAAATTTATGAACCCGGTAAAATATGGCATAGTGCTGATAATTGTACAATATATAAATGTGAAAAACGTAATGAACAATTTCTGATAACATCATCAAAAGAAACGTGTCCCGATTTAGTGGATTGTCCCGAACATTTACGTTATAGTAAAGGATGTTGTCTGCATTGTAAACCAATGCCAGAAGCTCAAAGTATGTATTTTTTCATTTTTTAATATACCATTAACATATTATATATTAATAACAATCATATACTTAATGTATTTTCAGAGAATTGTATTGCATCGTCATTAAGTGAATCAGAAACAATAAAATTAGTTCAAATATTTAAACCAATGCATGGGAAATGTTCAAATAAAATGGCAATTAGAGGTTTTACCGAATGCATGGGTACATGTAATTCTGGTACGAAATATAATCGTAGTAATTTTAAACAAGATCGTAAATGTGAATGTTGTTCAATTGGTAATATGATTGACATTGATGTCAAACTAACCTGTGAAGATGGTCATGAATTTACGTCTCCAATAGCCGTACCACAATCCTGTTCATGTTTACCGTGTGCCGAAGAATCAAAAATGGGAAAATTATCAACATATAATGAGATAGTTTATTAAATACAGTATTTATATATAGATTCATATATATAGTTTTGAAGGGATTGATATAAAAATGAAACAGGATTTCAGTTATTTTATATATATAGATTATGCTATGTAATGAAATTTTTTAATCAAATAAAATGCTATATACACAAATAAATATAAAGGATATATACATATTCAAATAATACTATGTGTTTAATTTTTTACATATTCATTTTAATGAGATATAAGTGAAGGAATTCAATGGTTATTTAATCCCCCTGTATAAATTTCAATCGTCAGAAATGAGTTATAAGAGGATCAGAAGAAATTTAATGCTAATATAATTATTAAAGATATAATCTATACGAAAAATACCAGATATTAAACTTTTATCTTGATTTAAACAATATTATTATGAATTTTCTTTTTTTCCTATAAGATTTTTATAATCACATACATTTCTAACGCCTCTGTATTATCTGTACGTATGCTATTCTAGATATGAGTTTTTTTACACACATCTGGGAGTAGTATTTTTTATAATTGAGGTACATTTTTAGTAACTTACATTTAATTAATAGATTTGGTAACTCGCCGATATTATGCATAAATAAAAATGTCAATTCTGATTCCATATTTGTCATATGGGAAACAAATCATTGTAAATATCTGATAAATAATTGCCAAAAGACTTAACGAATTTTCAAGGATTCGCACAATGAGAAATTGACTTGAATACTATACTTAAAAACTATATACTTAAAAACTATTTAGTGTATAAGTAAATATATATAAAATTTGTGATAAAATATATATACTTAAAAACTATTTACTCACAATTAAAACATCTTTAAGTAGATTTAAGTAGATCAAAAAAATGTTTGAACTTACCTATAAAAGAAAATAGAAAAAAAAAATCATTAATAAAAATAAAAAAATATATTCAGAAAATAAAGTAGAAAACGTAAGCGGAAATTATTATCACTAACCCGGAATGACTCGAGACCACGTATGATTTTACTGTTAATCAACAGACAAAAGATCACTCAAGAATTTTTGACCACTTGTGTTTCATTGTGGTTTAAAAATAATTGATTATAAATGGATATTGAAATATATATCCTTTTAAAGTACGATGAATTAAAATTTTTTGCATAACCATCATAAAAAGCATGGAGCAATAAAAAAATTATATCGAAAAAGAAGTCTGAAAATCTATCACATTTTGATTGCTTTTTTTTGTACCTATGATTATCACATGATTTACCACATATTTTTTTCAATTAAACAATTTTAACAACTAATAAAGAACAATAATTAATTAAAGAATATCAACCAAAATAATTTAATTTAATTAAATAAAAGCCAAGAAAAAAATTAACTAAAAAAAAAAACGTACCGAAAAAAATCAACTACATAAAAAACTAGACGAGACGCCATCATTAAAAAAGCAATGATTTATGAATGAAAAGAAAATGGATAGAGAAAAAAAATACGAGAGCAGACGAAGAATTTATATTTAGAACAACACAGGTTAATATTAATATATATATATACCATATGATATACAAACAAGTGCTTCTATTTATATATACCACATTGAATATAAACACCATTAAATAAAATATTTCGTCTGTGATCGTCGTTTCGTCTCGTCGTTAGTCTATCTATTGTCTATCGATCGGTCGATTGCTGCTGCTTCAACGGCCATCATTAATTTTGTTATTGTATTCTTTTGATGGTGGTTTTCTTTTCTCTTTTTGTGGCTTTTTATTTCTTTGGTGAATTTTATATCATAACATTTTATTTATATTTTTGATGTTTTTGGAAACATTTTTGGAGTGCGATTAAGAAGAAAATTTCAGTGTCTGCGATGGATTAATTATAAGATGCTATGCATAGGTAAATTATTTAATGGGACTAATTTAATTATTAAATTCTATTTTGATTAATGAATTTATCCATTATTTTATAATTTCTTGCAAATATAAATATGATTTTTTCTCAGTTTTATAATTCAACGTTGTCAAAAAGTATGAATTTTTACAATTAAAAGCATGAGGATTCTTAATAAGAACAAATTATACACTACAAGAAGGACATCCTTTATGTCTGCTAGGATGCAAAACTTCAGAGGATAATTGAATGTATTTAACGAATTTCTGTAAAATATTTTAAATATGATTTATTTGGGAAAATTTTTATCATCGCCATTAAATTATATCTCAAAATCTATTGAAACTGAAACAAATATACAAGCACATCCTTATATTATGAGCGTCAGGACATAAGGACATAAGGATAAATTAATAACTACAAAAAAGTTTTGAAAATAATTTAGTAATGCTATATTTTAAATGTGGTTTATATTGAAAATTTTTATGATCACCATCAAATTATATCTCAAAATCTATTGGATTATTTATTTTGAAATTGAAACACTATACAAGGACATCCTTTTTATGTTATTTTATAAAACTCTGCAAAATAATAGTACAAACATTTGCAGTGATTTTGAAATGCTAGATAACCGTAGTCACGTATATTTTGTAATCAATTATTTATTAAAAAAATAGGTATATAAATATGCAATAAATTTTTTGATTTAACATTGAATACATAAATTATTTATTAAATTTTTTCGCAAGTTTTTCCATATGAATAAAATAAAGGTATAAAATAGATGAAATTTTATATATAATATAAATAGGAAAATGTGAATATCTTTTCTGTATATATATATATATATATTTATATGGAGGGTTGTTGGATTATTTAAAAGTTGATTTCTTTTTAAGATTTTATGCCCAAACACGTATGTTGGTTATTGTATCGGAACTCAGGCAGTCAACGGTGACACCGCCGCACACATATAATTAGATTTTCATGTTACATATAGAAAAAAAAAACGCATAAAATATGCAAAAGTATATTATATATATAACTTGTTACATGGGTAAGACTATATATCCTCATCTATATAAATTCATTATAAATTCATGAAGGATTTACCATTCCTTAACATATATCCTTGTCTTTTCCTATATATACATATCTATATCTATTTAAATATAAGTTAAATATATATATTCATATAAGATGAACGCGATTGACGGCGGCGTGCAGCGGCAAGCTCATTTTTGCATTAACATATAAGTAATGGTTTAATGCATATACGAACGCGAATAATATAAATATAGAAGAAAATTATATTCTAAATCTATATATTATATATAGATATTGTATATAACACGCAATGCAATGTCATTCAAAATTGTATTTTATAAAAATCAAATATAAATAATATATATATGGAATGTACTAAAAGCAGGGGATGAACAGAACAGAAAACATTTATGAAAGATTAAAAATGTTTGTGCGCGAATTGGTATAATGAAAAACGGGGGAGGATGAATATTTATTGCAATTTTTGTTTTATTTCAAGTATAAAATATTCAAGTGAAAAATTGTTTTTAAAAAGTGTCCTTGTATTTTTTGTTTATATAGTTATTGTCGGTTCATTAATTTCTATTTTATGAACTTAAAGAACTTCCAATTGCCTATATTTACAAAATACAACATAATAATAATAATAGTAATTATTATTATTATTTGTTTTATCTAGCAAATAATTAACCAAAAATGATATTAAAAAATATAAAACAAAAACACTCATAAAATGCATCGTAATTTTAAGGATATCGTTTGGTAAAATATGTACGTGTAATGGAATTTTATTGTTTAGTTATTTCCGATGTTCTAACATTTCTTATATATATTGATATTGCAATGCATATGATGAAAAGTAAAAAAACATCTGCTTCCAATTTATTGCAAAACAAACCCTCTTAAAAATATATATATATATATAGCAATACGCTTATTTGACATTTACGCATATATATATTTGTATTTTTATTATTATGATATGGCAATGCACATATACCATAAACCTAAAATATATTTTAGTATAACTTTTCTTCTTCAGAAAGACTTTTTGAATTAGAACTTTTTTTTTTCAAAATAAAACTCTGCACAATCATCTTATTTTAGATGTATATATATATATACAGTAAACAGCATTAGCATAAGCATATATTTATATTACTTACGCAATGCATACAATAATAAATATATGAATTGTAAATATAAATAAATACATATAAGATTATAAAGAAATTCAGATGGTTATTATAATATATACAAAAATATATAGAATTCTAATCATTATGTATATATAGTAAAATATGCCGGTATACATAACTATACATGATATGATATATATACAATCCTTGTTGGATAAATTGGCTCCCCTATTTTTTTTTCCTTTCCTATATATATATCTAGAAGAGCGATATATTGTTGCGTATATTTTGAATTACTTGAAGAGGGTTGTGTTTTGTTTTTTATGATTATTATTGTTTTGTTTGTTTCATCATCATATACGAATCGCGTATAACTACAATATATATATTGGAATGCCTGTACAATATATAATAAAATAAAACAGGGTGCTGGCATCTGTTTCATTACATGTACATTTATAATATATAACGATGATAAATATTCTTTTAGAAAAGTGCGTTGGAATTTTTTGCAATATAACATGCATAATATAAATAAATGAATAAATAAGCATATGTTATCAGAAAAATGTATATAATAATAATTATTGATTTGTATCAAATCGTCGCAATCCATATACGTTGTTATATAATCGTTTATTCATAACCTTAAGGGTATCTGTATTTTTTTTTTGGCAATATATAGTTTAATAAAAAGGAAAATGCTTATAATTCATATTTATATAAATGGAAAAATTAATTTTTAAAGTGTTTCTTATATATATATTATATTGAATAATGTATAGAAATAATTTTTGTTTGTTGGCATATAGTTAAATTAAAACTGTTTAGTTACAATTCTCATTACTTTTTCGATTAATTTTTTATTACATATTTGAAAATATCATGTAAAATTTCTAAAGGTCTCCTTATTACAATACTTTTTGATTGCTTTTATAGGAATTTTCCGAGATTTTTCCGAAATTTTGAAAGGTATTTTTATGTTTTTTTTTTAAAAAAAATCATAATGAAAAATGGAATAACATGATACGAATTTTGAATACTGATAGAATTTCTCCTTATACACTATATGTATATATTAATAATAAAAATATATTATCGCACCGATTAAATAGAAACTAAACTAAAACAATATCATTATTAGAGGTGATAATGAAAACGAATTGACATAATATAAACGTATACTATATATTTAATTAACATACGTAATATAATCTATAATAATGAAATAGATAAAATGCACTTGGATTATATATAGACATATGAAGTGTATATGCTGATTTCTGATTCTTCTTGAATAACACCTCTAATATAATAATGTTTTGAATTTATTTAAGGTTTACAATAAAATTACCATATTAATGTTTTTTTTATCTATTTTAAACGTGCGTATAAACTATAAAACTATATATAAACAAACTTTCAATGTATATAGAGGTTGATTTTGTATATATTTAAATGACTATAAAATGAATTGAATTTTTTTATTATACATTATTGTATTATTACAAAAAAAATAAAATGTTTAATGCTTTAACAATAGTATATAGTAATAGAGTATTATAGCTATTATAGGCAGGTATATTTGATTTTTTTTAAGTGTGTTTCTTTTCAATTTGTTTTTTTTTTGTTTGTTTTAATCATAACAACAACTAATAAACTATTTAATAATATAAATTAAATTATGTATATATGTTTAAATATAATTGCGTTAAATCACTGCAATCCAGAAGTAACTGGATATAATTCAAAATAAAACAAATATAAAACATTATACATTATAAAAAAGATCTCATCTCATCATCAAAAAAGATCGAAATATTTTTTTGAATACGCTGGGGTATTACCAAAAGTTGTAAAATAGAAAATATTGCTATCTATAATTAGTTGTGATTATATTTTCTAGGTGAGATTATGGATCATAATATAATTTAATTAATTATTTCCACTAGTGCGAGTTTTGTATACAAAAATAATCAAAAGTTAATCGAAAGTTAATCGAAAGTATGTAGAAGAAAAATTGATTTAAATACTATTTATTTTATGAAAGAGTTCTTTTAAATATTTTCAAATTCAATCAGAAAATAAAAATCTGCCATTGCAATATTTGAAACTTTTAAAAGATATTATGCACGTAAACTTTTAATATTAAACAAAAATTTAACATTTAC
This sequence comes from Dilophus febrilis, assembly GCA_958336335.1. Taxonomy (NCBI): domain Eukaryota; kingdom Metazoa; phylum Arthropoda; class Insecta; order Diptera; family Bibionidae; genus Dilophus; species Dilophus febrilis. The sequence continues at coordinate 4,669,344 of OY284471.1, read as the reverse complement.
AATTCATATAACAATAAATGCATTATATACTAATATATGAAAAAGCTGGTTTTTTATGACAATCTCCAAAAATATGAACGCTGGATGATTGAATTTAACAAGATGAAGTAATTATTTATAATTTTAGTTCGTTTAATCATATTTATCATAAATATATTATCATAGTTTCGTTTAATATATAGTATATACATAGTTATACATAGAATTATTGAAAAAATTGTATATAAAAATATAATTTAATTTAATTTTGAATCTTATAAAAAACATATATACATCGCAATATTATATTTATTTTTGCGTGATCTTATTTGAAGATCAATCATTTATATATATATATATAACACCGGAATATATTTTTATTTATAAATAATTAATGTTAATTGATTTATAATAATTGAATTTACAATATACAATTATATATTATACGTTTGTGATTTGTGTTTATTTTTATATAATTTGCACTTTATTTTGTGAAATAGTTCGATTATAATTGAATAATTTTCACAATCTTAATTCAAAACCGAGATAAACAACGAGTGAGATTATATTGAAGACGTGGAGGATATGCATAAATTAATGACAAAATGCTCTTTAACAATTATCACTAGTAAATAAAGATTAAACAAATAATAATATTCATAGCTATTTGTTTATCTTAAATTATAATTTATAATGTGATATTTATTTATGTATTATAATTATGGTACTATATTATATATTATAATGAATGATAACAAAAATATATTGTTTAAGTGCTGCGGTGATGCGATTTCGTTTATTTTTAATATATAAGATAACTATCAAAAATTAAAACCAAAAAAAAAAAACAATCAACAAAAACGCACACACACACACACCAAATAAACCACTTTTAATTTTTTTTTCGGGCTACGACGCGGCAGAGATTATAAAAAAAATGTTATTTTCAAGTACACACAAAAAAATATTTACATAAATAATTAACACAAAACAATTCAGATGTATTCGCTAAATTTAAAAGTAATTAAATTAAATTTTTGTTTTGAATTTTTAAATGTGTATAATAAATATAAATAAATACAATTTGTACTTGTATAATATAAGCGAATAGAGACTGACTTTTTTAAATTATTTCTGATTCATTATCATATATATATATATATATAAAGTCTATAACGAAATCGCATACAAAATAAAGAAGACTATCTTTTGAAAGATTAAAATTGCAAAAAAATCGCAGATTTTTAAATTTACATTTGTGATTAAAATATGAATTATTATTATTATTATTATAGAAAAGTGTTTTCTCAAAAAGGTTCAAACAAATAAAAGAAAATTTATAAACTTATTGTGTGGAATTAAAAAATTTTTATTCCAAATTTTTCTCATTATAAAAACTATTTTTAAAAAATTAATTTGTTATTGAAAATATACTAAATATATAATAGAAAAAGGTGTGCAAAGTAAAAAAATAAATAAATAATTATATTATTAAAAACCATGTGATTTGAAAAAAATGTTAATTTAAAATTGTGATCGGCCGTTTTATAAAAAAAACAAAACGGGTGATAAGAATTAACTAACAAAAAAGCAGTTGGATCAAGTGAAAATATACTTATAAGAATATATGTAAGAACTTTTGACCTATAGTATATATTCATATCAAACTATACAATTAAGTTTGGATATTTCCCAAAATTAATTGTTATTAATATCATATAAACTGGTTCAAAAATATCAAATCATAAAAACAAGAATATTAAGTAAGTAAAATTTTATATATACAGATATGTATAGAAAATGAATTTTTTAAATTGTATTTGTTTATTTTTCTTTTTGGTTTAATCCTCAACAAAAGTTATTTCAATATATATATTTATTTAAGAAATCGATTAAAGGATAACAGTTAAAATGACACCACAAGAAAAACAAAGGGCACAAAAACCATATCGTATGGGTATGATTCTATTATGTTTTGGTGCATTTATCAATTGGATATCATTGGCCGAAGATTATACGCAACCGATACGATATGCTGGTGTTGCATGTATTGTATTTGGTATATTATTATTATTTACAGCAATGTGCTGTTGGTTATGTACATCCAATAATACGGTAGACATTAATCAATCCATAATAATGATGAATCATAATTTGGTATGTGGTGGTATATTTATAGAAGTATTTTTCTATATTGATAAAATAAATGCGAATACATTATACATTTCAGAATAATCAAAATTCATCTGCAATACAAATAATTAGTAATGGTAATATAAATGAACCATCGACAACTGCTGTTCTTGCCGAAAAACCACCCGATTATGATGTTGTAACCGCAATGGTTATACCACCACCACCAACATATATCGATGCATTAAAATTAAATCCATCAATATTAATGGTACAGCAACAAAATGAATCATCATCAAATAATAATAATAATAATAGATTTTAATATAGTTAATATAGCAAGATTGAAAAAGAAAAAAATCAAGTATATGCAAATCAATCGCACTCAATAAAACAAAACAAACCAAACCAGATTATAGTTTATCGATAGATATCTATGAATAATTAATATATAATTTATAAATGTGTATAGATAGTTTTTGTATTAAAAATTGCAATATTGCGATACAGATTTTAGATTTGTTTGTGAATTCAAGAAATATATCTACATAAATTTTGACTATATATATTGGATAAATACTCAATGTTTTAGATATGGATTATAAAACTCAAACAAAAGATGTTTGCCAAATTGCATATAAACAAATATATATATATATATATAGATTTAAATGTAGTACAAAATTAAACATAAATTACTCACCGAATGATAACGATGTCTATTTCCACTACGGGAGTTTAGATTTTTCCCGATTATTGATGCTTGTAGATTTGATGAAATGGATAAGGAGAATATAATTAATAGAATATAGATGCTGACATTTTTAATAAATACTATATTCATTTATATGCAAGTTCAATTCAATCTGAAATGTAAAAAAAAATCAAAATTAAAATAAAATACATTAAAAATCGTGAAAATCTTGGAAAACTTTCAATGCTGATCAAGTTCGTCCAAGGAAATCCTATCTAATATTGTGCAGAGAACATTTATTATGCATTATAAATATCCTGTAAAGTTTTCAAAAGGATTGGTTAATGAATTTTCAAGAATTCGCAGTCAGAAATCGATTTGATAAAATTTTCAATATAAAATACATTAAAAATCTTGAAAATCTTGGAAAACTTTCAATTTTGATCAAGTTTATGCAATGAAACCCTATCTAATATTTTGCAGAGAACTTTTTATTATGCATTATAAATATCCTGTAAAGTTTTCAAAAGGATTGGTTAATGAATTGTCAAGAATTCGCAGTCAGAAATCGACTTGATAAAATTTTCAATATAAAATACATTAAAATCTTTAAAATCTTGGAAAATTTACAATTCTAATCAAGTTTGTCCAAGGAAACCCTATCTAATATTTTGCAGAGAACATTTATTATGTATTATAAATATCCCGTAAAGTTTTCAAAAGAATTGGTAAACAAATTTTCAAGAAATCGCACTCATACATTTATATAAATAAATTATTAAGAATTAATATTTAAATTAATAAAAATTAAACTTACCAATATTAAACCCCGCCGGAAGAAACCTTTGCACATATTTGTCCATAAATATTAATGATAAAATTGAATATTACAAATGCAATTGAATATTATGCGATATATAAAGATGCATAATGATTCTGTAGGTCTATATGTTTTGGTTTCGACCACAATCTATAATAAAAAAGAAAGAAAAAATTTGATTAGATCAATTAAAATAAACTTTAGATTGATATTATAAATTTTTTATAACATTTTTCATATACATAAAATTGAATTGAATATAAATAAATTTATCATTTACTATACCTTTAAATTAAATAGAATAAAATGTAGTATGCATTATTAGATTAGAAAAATTTTAATTTATAAATTAATTAATTATAAATACAAAGGAAATAAATAGATCATTTCTAATTAAAAATATTGATATATTATTTGAATATTATTATATTTATTTTCATAAAACTTATATTAATATTTTTCTTAAAGAATTATACACATAAAAATGTACATAAAAATAGGTAATATTAATTTTAATTTTGGGGTAAGAGAAAGCGAGCTTATATTTTATTAATTAAAAATAGAAATTATAAATTTTGTATAAAAATAAACACCCCACACATGCATTTTTTGTAACTCTTTTCGCTTTTCGAATCCTTTTTTTATTACCATAGGCAGATTCTTTCCATTATATTCTATATATTTTCCTAATTTTTATCTTAATTTATCTAAAACTATACTCAGAATATAGAAATATTTCAATATATAGAAAAAATTCATTCATCATCGTGTATAGTTTATAGATATGTACATATATATAGATATGAATGCTGATTTTGAGATTACTCATTCGATATTGATACTTGATTATTATCACAAATATAAAAATTATTTTAAAAAATATAATTATCACAATGTTACATTTAAAAATTTAAACAAAATCAGTGTATTTTATTGATGGTGATGTATTATTAATTACACTATAATTTGTATGTTTCTTATTATCATATTCAGATGATAAAGATACTGAAGATGATATTGATGATGATGATGATGATGATGAAGTAGATGAAGTAGATGATTTAGACGATGATGATTTAAATGATGCAGATATCACTGCTGCTGCAGAAGATTGAACATATGCTGTGGGAGATAAACCACCAATCGGGGTTCGGTCATTTCTCACTCTTGTATTTAAATTATTTAATTTATTTTCAATAATATTTGGACTTAATAATTTTGGTATATTTGTTTTAAATGTCATTTCCCGTTGATGATAAGGATGACGAGGAGAAGTATTTGGTTGATGATGATTTGATTGTAAACTATAATATTTTGGTTTTGGATTCAATTGATATTCTTTTGATAAATCATCATCATGATTGTGGTTATTCGTTAAATGATTATGATAATTTACTAGTGATAATGATGGATATTGTAAAGGAGAAATATTAATTGAATATTTATCAATATCATTATTATTATTATTATGATAATTTTTATATCTATTATTATTTGCCTGATCAATAAGATCTATTGTTGCATACGCTGAAGAATTATAATTTTTTCTTTCATTTGGATAATGAATTGAATATGATGATGTTGCTGATGATGATGCAGATGCTAATGATGATGTTACATTTTTAGTATTTTTAAATGTTGAACCAACACCAACATATGGTAAAACTTCAGCATATTCCGATTGATTCAATTGATTTCGACGATGATTTTGATATCGATCATCGTCATTAGAATTTGATGATGATGATATTTTTTTTTTGCTAGTAATTTGTGCATAATCACTATTATTCAATGTACATTTTCTTTCGACATCATTCAATGCAGTTATTGATGTTTGTCGCCAAATACCACCATTTGGATCTATCCATATCCCATTTGAATTTAATGGTAATGTTGGAAATTTTCTTATCGTTCCTATTGAATGATTTCCTAAAAAAAAAAAAATGCGTATAGATATACATATTGATCGATCACCAGTACCAGTTTAATTAAAAAATAATTATTATATATTCATACATAAATTGATTCATTTTTTTTTTGAAAATTTAAACCCATACAATAATTGCTGTTGTGAATCATCCCGTGTTTCTCTTTTCATTTTCTTTTCATTATCCGTCACAATAAGTTATTAATTGTCAATTGTCAATATCTTACTGTGACGGAAGCTGCAAATAATTCAATGCAAAACCGAACTCCAAAAATGAAGCGAAGGTGTGTGTTGTATTATTATTATTATTTTGATTATAAACACATTATAAAATGCTTCACATAGACAATTTTTGGGATGGGTAGTAATTTTTAATCTATATATACTATAATAATAATAATAATAATATGCATGCTTCTATATACATATCTATATGTAAATGGTGCTAAATATATTTATATAGCTTCCATTTATATGTATAAATATATTATCTAAAAACGTAAACCTTTAAAAGAAATAAAATATTTACCATTATCAATGGTTAAATCCAAATGTGATGATTGTTTAATGAATTGATTACGTTTAAATAAAATGAATCCAATGAATAAAAATATTATGAAAATAATGATTGCTCCTAAGAATATAACAAACCATGTTTGGGTTAGTAAATTATCGTTTAGCAAATGATTTATTGGATATCTGAAAAATAAAAGTATTCATTATTTTAATGTGTGTTTTGTTGTTTTCCAGATTAAAATTAAAAATTACCTTTCATGGATTGTTTTAAGGGAATTTGTTGGTGATGCCGATGATCCTGCTGTATCTAAACGTAAAATGGCTGGTGATGTAAATGGACCAAAACCGATAGTAGTGGCCGCTGCAATACTTATCGTATACATTGTATCCGATGATAGATTTGTTAATAGTAATTGTGGTTTTAAACCATCAACCGAAATATTTGCCATCAATTTTGATGCATTATAATAATCATAACCTTTTACAATCACTTGATAATTTTTAAGTTTTCCTATATTGATATTATTTTGCGGAGATGTATAATTATTAAAATAATACGGGATAGATGATGTGAATTTATAACATATATATATATTACCATTTAACGTTACAATTGGTGGTGATTTCCATGTTAGATAAATTGCTGTTGAATTTATAAGTGTAGCTTCGACATTCAACGGTGATTGACTTGGTATATCCTCGAGTGTTCGTACATTTCTTAAATTTGTCGGATGTCCAACAACAGTTTTATAAAATGGTATTAGAAAAAATTCATAATATGTATATTTATCTAAATCATTTATGGTACACATTGATGCTCCGCCACCATGCAATACAGTTACAATTTTATAATTATTAACATTTCTATTTGTCGTTTCTATTGATGCCAAATGATTATTTGCATCATCATCATCATCATCATCATCGTCCAATTTAATTGAATAAATATAAAATCCTTCAACAAATTGACCACTTTTAATCTAATCATGATTAATAAAAATAAGACTTTATAACTATTGACTTAAATTATTTATATTTTAGTTTATTACCTCCCAAATTAATCGTACCGATGTTGAATCAATCGGTATTGTTTCGAGTAAATCAACCAAAGTATTTGTTAAAAGATTTCGTTGAGCCTCTTCCAATATACCATGCTCATGATTATCAATGTTATTAAATAATTCATTATGATGTTCGTCTGTTATAATACCATCAGAAATTGGACTAGGTGCTGACAGACCATAACCATTTTTGGAACGTACAACAAACCAATATTGAATACCGTATTTTAAATTTTTTATTGTATATGTAGTATCTAATACAGTATTTAAATTAATCGATATCCATTCCTTTTTTTTATTATTTTCATTTGAAAATAAATCAATAACATATCCAATGATAGCTATTTTATCATCATATTCAATATCATCCTTAAATAATGTCTTATTATTACTAATCTGTTGCCACTTTAAAGTTATTGTACTATTTGTAACATTAACAATTTGTGGTTTTGTTGTTGAATTCGGTAATTTTTTGTTTAAATGATTATATTTTATTACATTTGATGAATCCACTGTAGATTGAATTTTTAAAAATCCACTTGCAGTTGTTTTTCCATTTCGATTGGTGACCACACAAGTATAAAGTCCTTTATCCAGATCTTTATTTAAATTATTTATTGTTAATGTACCAGAATTGGTAAAGTTTATACGATTTGATATTGGTATTATTGGAATACCATCATGATACCATGAAATAGTAGCCTGTTCCCATTCAGCGATGTTACAATTTAATTTTACATTTGAATTTATTGCTACCGTTTGATTAACCGGACCATTGATAATAATTGGCGGCGGTGGTGGTGGTAATAATAACTTATTATCTGAATTCAACCGAATCAATAATTTTGTACGTTCACTTATCGATCCAATAACATTCACAGCATTACATATAATTATGGCATTTTTATTTTTACCATTAGTTTTTGTTACCTTTAATAATGATAATCCATCGTCAGTTATTGTTGCATGATAGTTTTCCATTGTATGACCGGGAAATATTAACGAACGATTTCCATTTATTGACCAAAATATTAACGGATTGGGTTTACCAATTGCATGACATTCAAATGTAACATCATTTGATTCGTCAATCATTTGATTATGTACCGGACGAATTTTAAACGATGGTGGTGCTTTAAATTATAAAAGTTTATAGATTTCTAAATCAAAATAAATATGTATCATTAAAATACTAAATTAATTACAATAAACAACTAATGATCCGATGGCCGATATTGATCCAACAGCATTATCAACATCACAACTATATTCACCTTCATCTGGTTCAATAACATTGTCTAATCTTAAACTACGATCTTGTAAAATATGAACACGATCTAAAATATATAATAAAATTATAATAAAATAAATTTCACTTTAATAATCGCAATCTCAATTTCCACCTATTGGCATATTTCCACCGGTTGACGTACGACGCCAAAGTACATCGGGCATCGGATTACCACCAACTTGACATTGAAATATTACGGATGAACCTCGAACAACACTTTGATTTAATGGTCCATTGATTATAAAGGGTTTTACTGTTTTTTTTATACCCCAATAATAAAAATGATAATTAAAAATTGAGGGATTCATTCATTTTATTATAAAAATAGTAATTATGATGATTGAATAAAATTTACCAGAAATTCTAAGAAAAGCCATTGCAGATTCTCGAATACCAACAATATTTTTTGCTATACATTGATATCGACCGTCATCTGATTCTTGTACATCTTGTATAGCCAAATTATAACCATCAACAAAATGATATTTTTTCGATGTTTCTATATTTTCTAATTTTTCACCATTTTTACGCCACCATACAATTGGTTCTGGGACACCCCTTGGTGGTACACATTCAAATATAGCTGTTTCACCATTAGCGATACGTAAACTTTTCGGTTCAACACGAAATTCTTCACGAAGAACTGTTGCGGATATTTGCGACAACAAAAAAATTGGATAATTAATTAGAAATATTGTAAATCTATGAATATTATTCACCTGCTACTTGTAATGTTGCATTTTTACTTTTAACTAAACCAAATTCATTTTTGGCTTCACAATAATAAACCCCAGTGTCATTTTCTTTACGTCCATTTGTCGCTTTTAAAAAAAATAAATCACCCGATGGTAAAATAATAATGCGATGTTGAATTGATAATTTATGTAATGGTATACCATCTTTATACCATTGAATCGTTGGCATTGGATTACCAATAACGTGACATTTTAATGTGGCCGGATCATGTTTCGGTATAATTGTATCCGTTGGATGTTCAATTATTGTTGGTATTTGTTGGGCTATAAACAAATCAAAAAGATAATTTCGAATATATATGAAGGAAAAACGCGAAAAGGGAGATTTCCACTATATATATTCAATTATGAAATTTAATGATTTTCTTTTATTTTGTATAGTTATGCAGAGTAATATATTTTATTGATATTTATCGTGTGATATAGGAATGAATGACAAATAAATTTGTTGTTGGCAATTCTTTAAAAACACACATAAACAAAAACTATATACTTAACGTTTATAAATAAACAAAACTTTTTGTTGAGAAAATATATATTTATAGAAATCATATTTCAGACTATAAAACTATAAATATAAGTTAAAGTCTTATGAAAATCGGCTTTAAATGTAAACACATTATATTATTAGTGTATGCGATATAGTCCTATAATCTATATATACATATTTTAAATATTTATAACAAAAAAAAAAATGGTATCATCCTATAGAGAAAATACACACAAAACCTTTCTCTTTTATAATTTATTCTATATCCATATAATATATAATGACAGACTTATGTTCCTTAATAAAAAAAAATTCCACCGTTCACTGTTTTCCCATTCGGCCTGTACTATTTTTTTAATATATATACAATTATTATACGATTCTAAAATTGGCTATTTCAAAACAAATGTTTTGCTTAAGTATAAAATATAACCACTTTACATATAAATATTCGGTAAAACATGACAATATATAAATTTTGGGTTAAAATTTTTTTACATAAATAAAAGTTTATATATATATAGAATATATATACAATATAAGGAAAAATTTCTGTTTTCTATATATGATATTTAAATGCGTTTCTTCATTCATTCACATTCATATATATTTGATACTATTTTTTATATATATGTATAGTATCAAAGCTTTTTTTTTACATTTTTGCTGTTAAATACTTCAACAAACTCACTCATAAATAAAATGCATATATAACAAATATCCCCCTCAAAACAATAAATAAACATAATATAAATATTATTATATTGTACAATATATATATAGATATTTTTGTTGTACATATATAGTTTTTAGCTAAAATGCTTCGCTTTTTATATTTTACATTATACATTTTACCATTTTACGTTTACCATAATCATAAACTATATATATATATATATGAATATAATATAGAGAATATATATATGGATATAGATGTAACAAAAAGATATATCCTGGGGATATCCCTTATGTACGTGTATATATTCTGCGTTTATATGTATTTAAGTTGATAACATTTAAATATTTTCGTGTATTTGCAACTTAAACTATAAACAACAATACACAAAATTTATAATAATAAACAACAACCACCACCACCAACAATACAGAAGAAGAAAAACCTTATATATAAAAACCTTAACAAATAAAATATATTTTATTACAATATAACCATTTGAAGTGATATTATATGTATATTTTGCGGCAAAAGGGTGGCTAAAATTAAACTCATAAAATAATTAAGAAATTTTATTCAGACAATAGATTTTAATTGTGTCTGTATTTTGTTAATATCCCATATATATTTTTCAATGGTAAATGATATAGAGATAGATATACGCATATATTTGGGGCTAATTTTTAATTTTCCTTTAATATGTCCTTCGGAATTTTCATAATTGCCCAGATATGTATCTGTATAGATGATATATTTTTAAGTCTAAAAACTTACCTCCAACCACCAACCAATTAAAATTAAAATAAATTACATAAAAAGGAACAATAATTATTTTAATTAAATTCATATTTAAAAAAAAAACAAAACAACAAAAATTATTTCATTACATTCGCGCACTTAAACAATTTACCTATAACTATATTGTAATTAAATATAATATGCACTTTGTCTTTGTAAATAAATTTTCAATAATCACAATCAAAATATGTTATATATAGTTGGGTTTTTCCAATTTTTCTTTTAACTTTATCGTAGGACGGAATAACACAATCAAAAAAAATTAGCATTAAAATCACAAAACAATATTAATTGTGTAACATATTGTTTAATAAATAATAAAATCCACTGTTTTGAAAATTTAATCTATTTATATCTGATGTATTTTTGATTTTCGTTGCACAAAACGACGATAAAAAATATAAAAAAAACTACAAACTATACACTACACAAATAAAAATGATTATATACACACAACAAACACTTTTTACACTTCTTCTACAATTCCCGGATGAGTGTCTACTAAAAATTTGCTTCCAGAGAAAGTGAAAATATAGTGAGTGTTATATTAAATCCTATATATATATATATATTTATCGAAGAAAATGTAAACAAACCAAAGTATATCTATATGTATACCTTCATCAATCTGGAGTATGTGCAATAAAGAACATTATACTTTAGCATTTATATATTAGCACAAAAAAACAAAATTTTGGGGGACCATATAATGAAAATGTGGAAAATTCTATACAATGAATTTTCCCATATATATAAAGAGCTTTTTTTTTATGATATAGTTTTTATTTCGTATCATGGATTATTATATATATATATATATATATATATTGTATTTACCATATGGTTTTTAATGTTGCGAGTGTTTAAATTAAATTTACAATTAAAATTGTAGGAGATGCTTCTTATTATTATATTAAATATGAAATTATACTGTATAGCATAATGTTTTATCATATTAATAGAGTAAATTATACTTATATGGGGTATATTTATAGTGTTACTTGAACACTCACCGCATATATCTGCTGTTGTTGTTTAACATATCAAAAATGAAATAGATTTCCGCTTAATTTAAACCCAAAATAATGTAATATAAAAAAATTATCATATAATATATTAAATAATTTTCTTATTGATAATATATTCAAGTACATGTGGCTCTATAATTTCTTAGTTTTCTCTAAGAAAGGACATAAAGGACAGAAAACTTGGCAATTTAATAGAAGTATTAAGATATTATATTCAGATTTGTTTTTAATTTTAAAGATTGATTTATTATTTTTGATGACCCCGTTTTATAGAAAGCCCCGAATATATATTATTAATAAAAAGGTATCAATTTTTTTTTTTTTTTAGAGAATGAGATTGCAAAAAAAAGAATTATTGTTATTCCCTTTTCTTATTTTACTAATTATGATTTTTATGTATATATTCGTTTATGTTAAACTGTACATTTTCTTTATATTTATTATGATAATGATAATAATTAAAATAAAATATCAATATGTATATACAGGCAATATTACCTCCCTATACCATGTTTTACAAAAAAAAAAAAAAAACCAAATTAAATCAAAAGAAAAATAAACAATTAATCAAATGTTTATGGAAAGATTATAGAAAATTGCAATACAGAAAGATATAGAAAAATAAAACGCAAATCATTTTCATTATATGTTTGTTTATGTGATTATTTTTTTTTTTTTTGGTTAAACATACATCAAAATTTGTTATTTTATTTTAAATTAATTCCTTATAATTGTTTTTATGTAATCGTCTTTTATATAAGAAAACAAAAATTATTTATATTAACACAACACAGAAAACTGATATTTGATTAATGAACTAAGTAAATCGATCGCAAAAAAAAAAAAACAAATAAACGACTAAAAGTGAAAAATTGAAATTGATTGAATAATTAAATAATCACTGTATATATTTATTATTTTATTTTAATTTAAATTCATTCATCAGATTGAAAATTTAAAAAGCATCTTGATTTAAATTAAATCCAGATTGAAATGCATGACTACCCCCTTGTTGATGACCACCACCGCCAACACCATTGAAGCCAACGCCTAATGCTTTATTTTGTGAACCACTTGGAAATGCTCGAAATGTTGCTGCATTAAAATTACTTGACCATGGTTGAATATGTTGTGCTGGACTGGCTGGTGCCCATGATTTGGATGCTGGTGCCCATAAACTGTCTGATTTTACTGGACTTGGTACTCCAGATGGAAATGCACGATTTGCCTCAAATCCCTTTTTTGCCAATTTGGCGCCAACAACAAATTTTCCAAGTTTTTTCAATTCATGTACTTTACCGGCTTTAAATAATTTATTATCATTTATACGCCGTAAAATTTCTATTAATTGGATATTCAATTGTTTATGTTTGTTTAATTCGGATACTAAACTATGGCCTATTGCACGACTTTGATAATGATCTTTGTGTATATAATGGGATAAGAGATTTCTTGGTATTGGAACCACTTCTGTTGGTGAACTGCTGCCATGGGCATTTTGACTTCCCCATGCATTAGCAATGGACAAATATGTAATTATAACCAAACAATAAATAAATTTCATGGTGCTAATGTTTTTTTTTTTTTTTACACTTTTACACTATATTGTTTTGTATTTTAAAATACCGTACTGTTGATTGTCTTATTTCAAATTGATTCTATTTTATAAGGTTCACATATGTTTTATATATGTAATTTTTTTATGTATTATTTATTTTAATTTTTTTTTATTGGTAATTCGTTATATCACGAATTATTATAATTGATTTAATTTTATTTTATTTTTACAAACTATAATCTATTTATATATATATAGAATTATTATATATGTATAATTAATTTTAATATGCACGCTTATGTCATATAAAAAAAATAAAAATAAAAATATGTTATAGTGTAAAATTATAATGTGTGTTTTGTTGATGCGAGGTTATCGTCGTATATATGCGTATATATTAAATGAATATATAGTTTAAAGATGGTTTATTTTATCGTAAACGTGGAATTAATGGTAAAATTATTTTTTATTATCAGAATTATTTAAAGACATTCAGTGGGAAAATATTTGATCACTTGATGGAGGTAATAATCCATTGATTCTATCTCAAAGACATTTGTTATTGAAATGTATCTCAAAGTAACTATAGTAAAAACCAAAATTTTAATATATAATTGGTATAATAATCTGATTATAAAAAAATATTGTATTGCTTTCATATACGAATTTTATGAAAGATATTCAATTTTAAATGATTTAAATATAAAACTATGTAATATCAATATAAATATAATCTAAAATAGTAAAATTAATAGAATTCACTTACCTTTTTAATATGTGTGATTGGTGATCGATTGTGATGAAGATGTTTATTAATCGAATTCTGTAAATAAAAGAGAAAAAAATATAAATTAATATAAATTCATTGAATACTGAAGATTTGAATAGTTTATATCTAAATTTAATAGTAAATTTAAATTATAATTTTGTAAAACAATTGAAATACAAAATACGAAAATATACATAAATTCATAAATTTAGATATTAGGAATATTTTTTGTTTTAAAAGTAATTTCTATTGAAAAATCAGATAAAATAAATGATTAATAACCTAAACATTGTGGTAAAGATTAAAAATATTCGTAAATAATCACTGCATATTACTATTTATCAACGAAATGGTCGATGGTGCTACAAGCATTTCAATTGATTATACTGGGAAAAATAAACGAGTTAGATTAAAGTCGCCAGTACTAAAAATACTCCTTATTATTAACTCTATCGATTGCAATCGAAAAAAAAAAAATTTCGATTTTTTTCCAAAAAAGTGAAAAAATTGCAAAAAGCCACTTTTTATAGAATAGAGCTCTGTCCTTCTAGGACATGATAAAGGATGTAGAACGAGGTAACATTTGTTCTACCACTTTTTTAAAATCATCCCATTTCGGCCAGGAGCGTTAATTGAAATTTTACGAAAATTTCACGTAGAGTATACTTTGAGCGACCACTGTGGCCAAACCAGATAAGTTAAAAATATGGGGGTAGTGCCAAAAGACGTCTTAAATCCTCAATTTTAACTCACAAAAATCTGGGATTCATTATGCCACAGGATCATCTCGGAACTAACCTTTGAAATACCTCAAAAATAGGTGTTTTTCAATGTTAAAGGAAAATCCAGGATTTTCATCGGAAAATTCTGAAAATAATTTTAAATGAAAGCTTATTCTTTGTCCTTTTCAATGATATATTGAAATTGAAAATGAAGCAACTCCTTCATATTTCATTAAATCGGTGAAGTTGGGTCTACTTGGGATCATCCAATTTTTGATCATGCCTCCTGGCCAAACCAGTTGATGGATTTCCATGGGACTCATATCAATCGAAAGGTAATTTGATTGCCTTTTGAAAAATCATAGTGGTTTTGCATTTCCCAGAAGAAAATTAAAAGTTATAAGGGTTGGAAAATGCAAAAAAATCGATTTTCAAAGTCAGATCGTGAGCCACCTGGTCCATCCCCAGAGTTCATAATCATGGACGTGATAGAGGAGATCGAGGTCTATAAGTGTACAAAATTTGGTGGCGCTAGGACGAGGTGAACAAAAAAAATACAAGAGTTAACTCTTGTATTTTTCAGATCAAAATTTACCAAAAAAAAAAGCAAAAATTTAATTTTTCCTCTTTTTCTTTTTCCATTTCAGGTGATGTGCTGCTGCTGCTGATGTTTCATTTCAAACCCCATACGAATCAGTTTTTATAAGAAAAAACTTCTGATGATGAATTTACTTTTTCATCGGCCGCCAACCATAGCATTCTGCCATCCATGCATTATATTATACATAGTTAATTTTCGATCATATTATGAGTGAAAAATTGTTTACGATAAAAAAACCAAAAATTTAGCTTTTCCTTTTCGGGGGTGACATTTCGCTGCTGCTGCTGCTGTTTCATTTCAAAACTCATACGAATCAGATTTTATGTGAAAAAAAAAAAACTTCTGATGAACTTTACTTGTTCATCGGCTGTCACCCATAGCACTCTGCCATCCGCACCATGATTCGATGAACGTTTAAATTTCGGTAATATTATAAAGGAGAAATTAAAAATGGTATAATTTTATTTTTAATTTTTTTTTTGTAATATTTTTATTTGATTTTTCATCACAATAAGGACGTTTTATTTTCACTTTCCTTTCCAATAATCACCGGTCAAAATTCAAGAAAGTTACATTTCGGGGATAACAATTAATAAAATACAATTTTTGTAATGTAATATAAAATTTTATTTTTATTATAATTTTTATTTTTTTATTAACATTTTAGTTGTAAATATATAATTAAATAATAATTTGATTTGGCATTCATTGTTTTGGGTTCGCAAATTATCCAATCCTATCGTATATATTAGGATCGGATCATGATCGTGAAGTGAAGTCATTCTGAAGTAATTTTGGGAATTTCACATCCACATCTACTATAAAATTGCGTTGAATATATTTATTTTTTAATAAATTTTCAAAGTGATTCCGAAAACTTTTCAAATATATAGGATTTTATTTATGTAAAAAACGAACCCAAAATCATTTTTTTTTTTTCGTTAAAAATAAATGTTGATCCTGCTATATATTTCTATATAATAACAAATTTATTGTTCTATATATACCTACCTCTATAAATATATCTATATATTGAAATATAATTTATTATGTAAATAAATATATGGATCTAAATTTTAACACAGGAAAGGATTAATGTAAAATTTATATCATTGTAAAATTTTCCTGTCGGTTTTCTATATATTTTCTTCCTTTTTATTTTGCCTTTAATAAATCACCCTTTATATATTATATTTTATACCATATCATTAAATTATGCATATACTAATGGAAAATATATATAACTATATGGGGTTTCCTCCTAAATAAATAATATATCAATATATATATTTTGAAAATCATTTCAATTCAGAGTTTTAATGATATGATAATAATGTATTTTATATATATAATAATATAATAAATGGATTATTTTATTATAAAGTTTTCACTTTTTAAAATGTGTATTTAAAATTAAGTGTTGGTGTGGTGTAATTTTTATAAAACTTATATTTTAAATACATTCTTTTTTTTTAAACATTTTTAACTCTATAATTAATTAATTAAAATAATTTTTGTTACTTACATATTCAATTGTGTATATATTCTCTGCTTGATGGGTGGTTTTTTCAATAGCACCAGTGAAAATAATCAGATTTTATAATAAAAATATCAATGGGAACTCTTTATTCATAGCGTTTTCCGTTTTTTAAAGGTATTTTGGTTTGTAATTTAATAGATTCGATTTACAGATTAAAAAGATTTCTTCTATAACAATTGACACTCGTTTATTCAAGTTTGATTCAATTTGAGATGGTCCTTTATTGTGTTTGAAACCACAATCAGCATAATATTCAAATTATATTATTGTAATTTATATAGTCTTGATTTGATCTTGAAATTTGTTGGCAATTCTTGAATATTATGCAATATATTGAATTAAAATCGGAACTCAGAACTTCAATCATTTCATATCCGAACAGAGATATCGCAGAGTTAAGTTATAGAACACCATAAAGTCAGTTCATTGTCAAATTAGCATCTTTACTATATATTGACATCATTAGGTATTAAAAAAACTTGTTACCTTTATGAGGAAAATAATAATAAAAAAAACATTTTATAAATTAAATCTATTCAATTTTTATAAAATATTGGTATATTAAATTTATAAAATTAATCAACTGCTAATCCTTTATTATAATTATAGTGTGATGCTTGCTTCCTTTTTCTTTTTAAATATATATTTATTTAATTTTTTTTCATATATAGGCTTATATTTACAGATTTTGATATTTTTTTTTTACGTTATTATCATTTTTATTTTATACAATTTAAAAAAATAATTTTCTTTATTTTTTAATCACACAATTTTTCTTTTAGTTGCGAAAATTGGAAAAGAATTGCTATTTTTAAATATATATAGAGAGTTTAAGGGCCCATCCCAATTTTCAATATAATTTATATATATTAAAATATACATATAATTTTACTTAAACATTATCAAATTGTTTACCATTTAAACTATTTGTTGTACTCGTACAACTTCGTACACTTTGATTTGTTGATGGTGAATAGATTATCATCATATCATGATCATTTCGATGGCCATTTGAAGCACAACCATTATTTATGATGCCCGCCGGTAGCTGTTGATAATGTTGTTGTTGGTGATTATGATTGTGATGTTGATTATGATTGTGGTATTGAGGATGTTGATGCGAATTTGTAGAATATTGAGGATGATTTTGATGATGATGATGATGGTATTGATTTATTGGACGTATATTCGTATTATAATTTTGTTTGATTTGTTGACAATGATATTGTTCCCAATTTGCATAATCATCTGAATTTAATAGATTTGTTTCACCAATTTTTACATATAATTGTTCTGGTTGGTGATGATTATTATTATTATGTTCATAATCTGATTGATGGTGATTGTTTTCATCATTATTATTGTTATTATTATTATTGTTATTGCTATTATTATTATAAATATTATTATTATTATTATTAATTAATTTATTTGCACTAATATCACTGTAACTGGTACGAATACTGGAAGGATATGATAATTTTGTTGTAGGACAACGATTTCTACGTATCGTTAATGGTGTATGAGGAGTGGGATTGGGATTGTGTGGAGGTACTGATGATAATGAAGAAGATTTTTTATTACTATTATTATTATATTGTAATGGATGATCATATTGATTTTGTGTGGTATTTAATTTATTTTCAGTAATATTAATTGGATCAAATTGAAAATCGGATGTAAGAATTGGTTGGGGATATTGTTGACGTTGTCCAATAAAACTTGAACCACCAATTGAATTACTACCGCCGCCACCACCATCTAATGATGATGTTGGTGTTGTTGTTGTCGCTGTATTGATTTTAATTAATGATGGATAGCATTCATTTGATAAATCACTATCATCTGTATTTATATTTTTTTTACTTTGTCTATTATTATTATAATTTTTATAATTATAATTATTAGTATTAGTATTATTATTATTATTATTAGTAGTATTGCTATTCATATTCACACAAGTATTATCATAATTATATATTCTATTCTTAAAATTATTCAGTCTTTTACTGCCAATTAATGTGGTGGTCGCGTATGGTGCCGGTGATCGATTATCAATCATACGATTTGTATCATTTGATCGAGGTGATGGTGGTGCAGGTGCTGTCGTTGATGGTGACGATGATTGATCAATATTTAAATCATTTCCAATGAGGATGGTGGAGGATGGTTTTCGAAATGTTGAAACTTCAGCGTAATCCGTTGGAGAACTTGAATATTCTCTATAATTGGGCATTTTTATATTTAATTATTAATAAATCAATCTAGATATAGTATTACGTTTATTACTCACACAATTCGCCCGTTATCATGTCCACATTTTGTTGATCCAATTGAAATGTGTTGTGGTGGTACATTATTTGACACTTGAGCATAATCAACGATATGATCTTTTGGTATTTCCGTTGATCGCCATATTATTCCAGTTTTCTCAAACCATAAACCATTTGTGCGTCCATCTATTTGTTCAAATCATGCAAAATAATTAAGATTTTTTGTTATTAAATTATGAATTTTTTGTTATATAAAAGATATATATATTGTTAAATACCTGAAAGCGTTCCAAGGGTATTCTGTTTCATTACCATATGTTTACGTTTAATAAAAATTGTTGTACCAAAGGATAACATCATAAGGACAAAAATAACACCCAATATTACTAAAAACCATGGTTGTGTTAAAATATCATCCATATGATCATGATTTATGGGAAACCTATATATTGATAATGTAAAAAAATACAACAAATTAATAAATTTGTACAATCTTAAATCAATTCTTATAAAATAATGAAGATTATTTTCTATACCTTTCCGATGTGGATTGATCTAATCTTTTTGTAATCGGATCCAAACGTAATGTAGCCGGTGAACTATATTTTCCAATCCCCGCGGAATTACCTGCCGCCACACTAACCGTATACGTTATACCTTCAGTTAAATTGGCTAATAATAATGTTGGTGTTTGTGTTGATGCGGCAATTGTTACATTAGTCATAATACGTGATTTATTTGGATTTAAACTATAACCACGCACAATAATATGATATATTGTTAAAATACCTAAAATAGAATAAAGACAAACATAATAATAATAATAATACTGTTTATTTTAATAATTTTTATATTATAATACCATTATGATGTTCTTCTGATGGTGGTTTCCATTTCAAAAATACAGCCGATGAATTTAATAATAATGCTTCCATATGTGATGGTGCTTCTGATGGAACTGCAATAAAGGGAATATTGAATTTATAATTAAAATTAACAATTATTGACAATTGGGTAAAATGATGAAAAATCTCCATTAGAGTCTCACTCACTATCTTCCATTGTACGACCAATTCGGGAATTTGATGGTTTGCCTTCAACAGTTTTATAAAATGGTACAATAAAAAATTCATAATTGGTAAATTTTATTAAACCAGTGATTGTACACGTTGATGCACTGCCACCATTCAATACTGTTAACATTTTATATCTATTAATATTATCCAATTCATGAGCATAAATATAAAATCCTTCAATGTATTTTCCATCGTAAATCTAAACCAAAAACATGAAAACCGGAAAAAATATGTTAAGAAAATTGTTATTATTAAGTTTAATTTATGGATTAAACCGTTTTTTTCGGTCATGAAATTCAATGATATTGAATTTCGTTATTACTTACCTCCCATAATAATTTCATGCTTGTTGAATCAATTGCAGTTACATTTATTAAATTAACAACATCACCCGATAGTAAACTGGCTCGTGCTTCACTTAAATCTAATTCTGTGTGATATTCATTCTGTATATGGAAAAGAAATATTTAAAATTGATTAAAATACACATAAAATAGAAAGCAGATGGAATAATTTAATCAATAGTTTACCATTCTTAAAAACATCGGTTCGGATACGGGACTGGGCACCGAAATACCATGTGAATTTTCCGCTCTAACAATAAAATGATAAGTAATACCATTTTTAAGTCCTTTTCTCATATATGTTGTATTTTGTAATCTGGTTGCTATTTGTAACCATCCATTTGTATCATTACGGCCAAACATTTCAATTGTATAACCAATTATACTTGATGCACCTATTTTATTACTACCCATCCATGTTATTGTTACAACATTTTCCGATATTTGTATAATTTGTGGTTTTCCTATTTTATTAAACAAAGAAAAAGCAATGTAATGCACGGAATTCAAATGGAATCCATAAATGAGTCAAGAACTAATTCTTGAACAATTTAACAATGGAAAATATGGTTTTAAAAATAACTTATTGGTAAGAATTACAATGAAAATTTCATTAAAAATAGATAATAGACAGAGCTAAAATCTTTTTTGATTAAAAAAAAAAACTAATGAGCAATTCAAATAAAAGAAAAAATATCCTTACCTGGTTGTCCGGGAAATGCTGATGATTCCGCAGCACGAAAAAATTTTATATTTGGATTCGTTGGTAGCTCTAATTTTAAATATGCACTGGCCGTTGATTTACCGCTACGACTACTCGCAACACACATATACAACCCACTATCTTCTAATTTATTTAAATCTGTTATCGTCAACGTACCATCCATTTCCGATATGGATATTCTATTGGATACGGACGGTTCTGATTCGATTACGGGCGTTCCATTATGAAACCATGATATTGTTGGTGTTGGTATCCCAACCGATTTACATGGCATTGTGGCTACCGATTTAATCGGTAACGTTTGATTAACTGGACCATGTACAATGATTGGTGGTGGATGATCCATTTCAAAATTTATTGTTATTTTAACACGACTACTAACACTACCCACACTATTCACAGCACTGCATACAATAATTTTCCCAGCATCAATACGTTGAACATTTTTTAATGTAAAATGATGTGTACCCTCAACCGTTTCAGTTATATTTATACGATCAAAATTGTGTGTACTACCCGACAGGATTAACGTACGATTTCCTTCAATTGACCAAAATAATGTTGGTTTTGGATAACCCGATGATTGACACATAAAATCTAAATCATTTCCAATTTCAGCAATTTGTGCCTTTGGTCGTATTAAAAATATTGGTGGTGCTAAAAATTATAGATATTTCAATTAATCATAGTCACTGTTTTCCATTTACAAAACGAAATGTGAAGAAAAAATCAATAAAATTCTTACAATAAACTGTTAAAATTGCTGATGCTGTTATAGAACCAACAGCATTATCAGCCTCACAGCTATATTCACCCATATCCTCTGAGATTATATTAACCAATTGTAAACTTCTATCTTCCAGTAGGAATACACGACCTATATATTATTTTGTTTTTATATAAATTATTTTTGTTTTTTAATATGGTTTTATTCTGAAAATGTCCCGAATAACACAAAGTGATTTGATTCAAACATTACCTAATGGCATATTACCAGTACTACGACTCCATAACACATCTGGTAATGGTTCACCGCCAACACGACATTGAAATGTTACATTATCACCAATGACAGCCGTATGATTTTGTGGTCCACGTATTAAAAATGGTTTAACTATATTAATAAAAAAAACAAAAAATCAATGAATTTGTTTTCATTAGAATATTGCATTTGCAAAAAAAAAGAAAAAAGAAGTTAAATAAATACCATGAACTCTTAATGTTGCCATTGCCGATTCTCGTACACCGGCAATATTACGTACAACACATTGATAACGTCCATCATCCGATTGTCTTGCATCTTGTATCGCTAAATTACCACCATCAACAATACGAATTCTATAATCAAAGCAATAATATAATGCTTATTAAATTCATTCATAATAATTCCTGAAAATTCATTTTATTTCATTATACCTTTTTGTATTTGACAAATCTAATGTTTGTCCATTTTTACGCCATGTTATTTGTGGTTCAGGTGATCCTTTTGGTGGACCACATTCCATTAGAGCCGTTTCACCCTGGGCAACTCGGGTATTTTGTGGTTCCAAACGAAATTCATCTCTTAATACTGAAATTAGTAATTTCATTTACATTTTTCTATTTTGTTTTTTTTTTTTTTCTATTTCTATTTTCAATTATACTACTAAAAAAAAGCGTTATCCAAAAATATTATATGATGAATTGTGTTTTACATTTTCATTTTATTTCCGCCAATAGATTGAATAATTGTGAATTTATTGAATATACATAGATCACACCCAATAGCACTCTTATATATTCTGATAAATATCGAAAGAGTTCCTAAATGGAGAAAATGTTTCAGAAATATTCATAAAATCTACAAGTTTTATATGAAAATATAACTCGCAGAAGTTCATCATTTTCCACATCGGACATCATATACACAAAAATCTTGGACGGGTTTATCACGTTCCGAAGATATCTTATAGATACCAATGGTTATTCTAAATTCGTTTTTTTTGGTCACGCATAATTTTTTCTTCATATTATTAAATTTTTCCAAATAATATTGGTACAATGTTATGGATATTGAACTCTCTCTCTGGGTTTCGTAATATTGATACATTGATGTATGATTTTATCTTCAATGGATTATAATTTCGAATGATTGATTTGCCTGGTAAAAACTCAACAATGTTCAATTCTGGAAGATGAACTTAAATTTTTTTTGAGTAATATCGTTTTTATTGAAATTTTAAAGTAACTATTAAATTATAATAATAATTACCAAAATTATCCAATATACGAACTTGTCCAAAAGATATCGGGTTATTGAAATTGTATACCAGCACAAAACTTTATCTTGAATTATATATTATCACTTTTTTTACGTTTCAGACTTCCCATTTACCGAAGGTAAATCTGGGTAAGTCTGACTGCGCGGATTTTTCCATGTGGAAAAATTATTATAAACATTCTTTATGCGGGTTCATGTCTCAAAATTCACCGATCTGATAATATATTTGAAATGTTCTCACTTGTTTCTTATACTTTGATAGAGTTAATGTCAACTCAATTTGAAAAATAATTTAATATTTTTAATTCATCTGTATATATAACTTTCAGAATTGGTTGAATTTATATTTATGAATATATATGCAAAAATATTCAAAGGTAATTTACACATAATTCTCTATTTCCTAATTTACTTAAATTTTCAATATTGTAAATATGAAAATTTATAATAAATATTATAACCCTAAAGGATGGCGTACTATTAATATACAAATATAATTATATCATCACATATGTTTATATATGCGATGACGATGATGATATATTATATATAAATATTGCCGGGTAAATAAATTCCAATAAAATATATGTAAAAAAAAACCTGCTGTTTACGTAATTTAGCTAAATAAATATAGAATTTCATCTCATTCACGCAATTGACGCAATATATATAAAATACAACAAATAACAAACAACAAACATAAAAAAAACAGAAGTAAAATTAATTATAAAATATTTATAATCATTTGACATGTAGTAAATTACATATCATATAAATATATAGATATGTGCGAGCTTTCATTTAAATCATATATGTATATATGAATAGATAGATAGATATATAGATGATCCAATTCATGCATTCATTTTCCCCCTAAATTCACATAACGTTTAAAAATAAAAAATAAATATATATAATTTATATATGGTATAAAACATATAGATATAAACAAAATAATCTCAAACTCCCCATATAACAAATTTTTACGTCAACTTTTATCGTATATGAATATACACATATAGCATATAACTTTTGATGTGTATCCTTATTTTTTTATACATATATATATATATACGGCGTAACTTTAACATATATATGAACATGTAATTTTACAAATAATATTTAATCATGTATGTAAACGCTTTCGGGTAATTAGTGTCAAATAGATTAATATCCTAAAAGGAAATTGATATACTTTTTTTTTTATTATTTTTATTAATATTTTTCTGTACATTTTTTTAAATTTATACATATATATTGCTCCATATACCATATAGCCATCATCGTGACGATGATCAACAAAACGATGAGGATGGTGTTTTGTTATATATTACATATATATAAATAGATTTTTTTTATTCATAAAAAGGGTTTTTATTTTCCTTTTATTTTGCATTTAAAAAAATTGATGGGCTTTTATACAAATAAAAATATTATCCTTTATGTATATAAATTTAAATAACAAAAAATAAATATATATATATTGTATGTAATATATGGGAAATAGGTTTAAAAGTTAATTTGATGCGCGTTAATGCGATAGTAAATTGGAAGTTTTTCCATCAAATAAATATATTTTCATATATATATTTATTTACTAAAAGGTATATAGTCTATTATTTGCTAGATATATTTATATAAATATATATGAAAGAAGAAATGGGTTTAAAAAAATGTGTATATAAATAAATATTTAAATCTATATATATAATAAGTGACTTTGCAATATTTCAAAGTATAAACAAATATTAAAGCAAATTTTCATATAGTGAAAACTGAAAAAGTATATAACCTTAATTTTATGAGATTTGTTTTTATATAATTTTCATATATTTATTTGATTTTCCAAAAGTATTTGCACGCATTAATATTTTTTGTTGATATAATAAGCCTTGTAAAATAAACGTTCTCAGATTCGATGTGGTAAGTGTCTATTTTAATGTAAAGATTTTATTTAATTACTTTTTCCATTTTATTTTGTAATAAAATTTTGTGTATTTAAAAGTGAAAAATCTCGGAAAATTCATATATGAAAATAAATCCAAATATACACAAAGTATTTTGTTGATTAAGTGACAATAATGTTTTATTTGGAACAATTTTCATTAATCTTTAGTGGTTTTTTTTATATTATTTATTAGACTCCCAGTGACTTGCACCATAAGGAGAATCTTTAGTGGTTCTAATATTAAAATCATATTAAAATTTTCTAATGGAAATCTATTTGAAACACGTTCACACTATGCGATTCATTATCCTATGATTAAGAAATTATGTATATAGATTTTAAGGGTATTGAATTCCCCACTAAACGAATGAATAATTTCATATGAAATCAATCAAAAATTCAATTCTATAAAATTCTATTATTAAGTTATGTATTCTACCAAACATCGATACAATCGAATTTATGTATGGTAATGGTAAAACTAAAAGAAATTTTAAATTTTCCCATACATTATTTGATTATAATATGAATATGAAACTCTAATTTTATATACCTTTCTCGGAAATAATTCCAATAATTCAATAAAATGGTATTAGAAAATTTTCATAGTTATTATATTTTGTTGTTTGATCAGGCCATTTGTCTTATGATGGAAAACTTTGGCAAAGTATACAATTTAAATTAGAATATTTTCATAAATAATATGTTTAAATAAATTTAAAACGAAATTTGTGAATTTTTTTAATACATGATAGATTGTTTATTTGAACTTATTTGAGTGGATATACGTGAAAACATTAATGATAAATAGAAATCGATTGTATAAACAAATAATTTTTTAAATAAATAAATTGCTTTTCAATATTTTTTAATGAAGTAAAATAATATAAAAAATGTATATATACCTATAAGGTTTTTTCTTTAAATGAGATGGTCCTTATCAAATTAATTTCACTCTATTATATATATAGCTTTTTCCAAAGGTTTTGTTGTTTATTTCACAACCTCATTACTTGAATTAAAGTTGAAAAACTTAATATCATTCTCATCGCATATATTCCATTTTATAATATCTAATTACACTTATCGGAAATCGTATATATATTATATGGTAAGATATATTCACGGGGCAGTAAAATTTCATTTAGACATAGATATCTCCATATAGTTTATATAAAAAATATCTAGCAGCTATATAAATAATGTATGAAGAATCAGTATATATGTATATAATTACCATGAAAAATATAATATATAAAAGATCTATGTTAAATAACAAAAAAAAAAGAACGATTTATAGTTAGAGTTTTCCTTTATATATATATACATTTATTTATATATAAAATCTATATATATATAAGATTTTTATTTTTATATCTGTATATATATTTATAGAAAAAGTTTTAGATCACCTGCGGGATAGAGAATTAAAAATAAAAAAAAAAAAACACAAAAAAAGAATAATCAAACAAGAAGAAAAACTTTTTATCTTTTTGTTTTCTTACTTATATTTTTTATATATATCCTTAATTGGGATCTATTAATTTATAGTATTTTCACAAATAATAATAATAATAATAGATACAATTTTCGTTTATGTTATCTTTGTATTTATAAATATATATGTTATTTATATTTATACAAGAAGTATTATTATTTTACCATTTTTGTATAGTATATATAAATAAATTATTTATATATGTGAAAACTTGAAACAATTTTCTTTCTATTTTTTTCTTTTTTTTTTTTGTTGGTATTTCAATTAAAAAGAATTCAATTTTGAGAATTGTCTTATTTTTTCGTTTATTTATTTATTTGTTTTATCTTTTTTTCTATATCAGCAGCAGTAAATCGTAGTAATAAATAAGTCACATCATTTCAGATTAAATAATAAAATATAAATAAGAAAAATGGAAGAAGAAATAAAAAAGTAGTAAAATTTTATAAATTTTAAAGGGAATTTTAATTGAATTGGATCCATTTTTTGTAAATTAGATTAGATTGAATGAAAATCTATGATTATTTTTTATATCGATTTATAAAAACAATATTTGCCAACAATGTCCAATATTTCTTTAACAGGATAAAATCTTAAATATTATAGATAATCGTGTAGGTAAATGGATTATCCATTAATCATTCAAATATACAATCATAAAATAGTTCATAATATTATATAAGTAAAACTTCTGTTACAATAATAATGTTCCTTCCAAAAAAAAACACTTTTAAAAAACATTAACATACACAAATATATAAAGAAATGGCAACAATAAAATAAACAGCTTTTTTCATTCATTCATTCATTCGCATTTCCATAAAATATATATAAGAAAATGTTAATAATATATAGGTAAGTATATAAAAAAAAAAACAAGTAAATTTGTATGACATGTGAAAAAAATTATTTTATATATATATATAAAAATAAATAGACTATATAGGATTATAATAAAATAATATTTATATAGCCGTGTATAGAATTTTTGGTGCTAGTTAGATGATGGTATATATGTATATATATACAAATAATAGAGAATTTTCTTTATAACACAAATAAGGGGTTCATGATTTTATGTTTTATTATACATATAATATATAGTATAGAAATGTTTATATTATTCAAAATTTGTATTTAATGATTTGGCGTGTCTTTTTGTGCTTTAAGTGAATTCCATTTTATGGAATAATAATTTTTTTGTGCAAAATGTAAATATATAAAAAAAATAATGGTGTATATAAAGTTATAACAGCCGCAACAGCAGCAGCAGTATAAGAAGAATATTTATGAGTATATATTTACAATTATATAATACATAAATGTATATATAGGGAATATAATAATAAAAGTTAATGTTTGCAGTTTTACTTGATTGTAAATTTATATATAAATATAATATACAATATAATATAATAAGGAACCTTTAATGTTCGATATATACTATTTAAATATGATATGTATATTAAAAAAATAAATATTATATATACATATACTAATGTATTATTATTATATTATTTGTTGGCTATATCATAAACATGCAAACGCCGCAAAAAAGCTTTGACCAGGTCTAATGTAATTTTAAATGTCTATTTATATGTTCATATTTTTATTTATTTCAATTTTTTGTTATAAACACACCACAATTTGTTTTTTCATTTATAGGTCTATTTCTATATATAATAAAATTGTGAAAATATATAATGCGTTTTTGTTTTCCATTTGATATGGTCGTATATTATATGTATATACAATACATACAATTACTATACATAAATAGCTTATGTATACCAAATAACTATATATATAGATATATCCACCCACTTACCGCAGACTAAATTTTATGTATACATAAAATAAAGGTAAAATGCTGTGTAACACAACAATATAATAAATTGAAATATGTAAAGTAGCTGTTAAATGAATATAGTATATAGGAATATACAACAGAATAATAATGTTAATTGACTATTATTTTTCTCCTGTTTGTTTTTAAACGCATAATATATTTGGTGGTATATATACAATATAAAAGAAAAAGTCGATGATAAATAAATATATAGAATTATAGATATACTTGTATTGTATATTATATGTTGAAAAACAGAGAGTGCTTTCATTTGATTTAATTTATCATCTTAAAAAATCATTCACAAACATATGATATATGTAGATTTGATACATTCATACTTAACAATTGGTATACAAAAATACAAATTGCTTTTAATGTAATTTTCTCTAAAAATTCTTTTAAATAAAATAATCTATTTGAGTTTGAGTTGAGTTTGAAATCCATTTATAAAGGCTTTCGCATAATGAATCACCTTGTAAATAATATGGTCTATATGTATGTATATATACAAATAAAATTGTATAAATTCGTTTAATTAAGCGGTTGATAAAATATAATATATAGGTATATATAAATATATAGACTATATAAATACATTTAGATATAGAGTTTTAGTTGATCTATTTTTCTTGTTAAAATTTGCATAAAGTATATATACATATATAATTGTAATAGGAAAAATTTACATTTAAGATTATTTTTTGACACATTGAATTTTCATATATATATATAATGTAATGAATAAATATATTTTTAAATAATAATAAAAAATAATATAAAAGCAGAGCGAATAACAAAAAAATAATCAAAATAACTCACCCCCAACTTGTAACGTTGCATTTCGACTCTTTGTCATACCAAGTTCATTTCTTGCTTCACACCAATAAACACCAGCATCACTTTCACGCCTTGAATGAACCACCTGCAAAAAAAAAATAATAAGATATTAAATATTATATAGCAGGTAAATGTAAAAAATTACAAGTACTAAAATTATAAAAACCAAAAATAAAACATTTAATGAAAAAAATAATAACGCTTTGGAATTATAATGGTCATAACTAGATTTTAACGTATCTTCTGGAATAGAAAGGTTTGTTTATACTCTAGATAAGAATAAATTAACATTTGGTATCGTTCAAAAGAAAATCGTATCATTTTCATATGAATTTTCCGAGATTTTTCCCATGTATTTATAAAAATAACTGTTTAGATTAAAATTTATTGAGAACTTAGTGTGAAAAGTAAATAAAATTATCATTATTTCTTAACCAGTTAAAGAATCTGAAAGAATATACCAAAGATAAAAAGGTGTTTTCACATTAAGAACAAAATATGATTCTTTCTTGATTTCTCCTGGAAGCTTATCCTTCCAGGAGACAATAAAAGGTAGCTATTCATAAGAATTCTTGTAATATTAAAACAAAAAGAGCTTAATGTCATGTTTTTTTTTTGATAAATTAATATTTATTTTTAATTTTACAAAATCATTCTAAATAAAAATGTTTTGCATAGCAGATAAAAAAAAATAAAAGGTGGAAGCATTTCTATATATATATATTTATTGATAATTTATAACATTTATTAGCCATAACGTTCCCGGAAATTTTATTTAAATAAACAATAACGGAAATACTTTCAACATTTATATATATATTTATTGTAATGGGTTATATTCATATATACGATATACATATAAAGTCATATCATATATATAGATATAAATGTATGTTATATATGCTAAATTATTACTATAATAGAATATTATAGATATATGTATATATATAGATATCGAGAACGAGGGATTTTGCATAAGCAAAACGATTGCCTATTTATATATCTGATACCTTTCTATGTTTATATATTCCAATAATATTTATTATAACTATATATATGTAAAACAACTATACAAGAGTTCTGCTTTAAATACAAATTTATGTTATTATATTGTGAATTTGCGTAAATATAAAGTTCTGTATAAATCCAAGGACTATATGTATATATGTATCTATACATACAGGTAGATTCGTTTGTAAATTTGTATATATTTAACATTTAACCATATCTGTATATATATATATATATATATATATTGATGTTTTGTAAAGAGATATGTATGTAATATCGTAATATATATATGAAGAAAATCAATGCACATTAGCATTTATATATGTATATATAGAAGTATTGTAGGGAAATTTATTGAAATATTATAGAAGATGTTAAATCCAATGATGTTTACCATATTGTTATAATAATATACGCATTTAAATGTATATATTATCAAATATTATGTCCTATTAAAATAAATACTCTATTTACATGTTTTTTTTTGTTCTATTTATACGCAATTGTGTGTATTTATTATTGATATTCATTTATATTGAACTTGATGCGTATATACTCGAGGTTATGAAAAATAATTATACATGTATTTCGAACAGAAAAAAAGAAGGAATTAATTATAAAAGGAATATTCGAATTAGATATGAAAGTCTAATTTGGAAATTGTAAAATAAAGTTTATAGTTAATTCACAAAATATCCTTAACTGTGCATTAATAATTTATTGAGTCCTTTTCGTGTTTATTTTCTCATTTAGAAAACAGCTTTAGTTTGTTTACTGAATATTACTGGAATAATAAGATTAAATTTCATAAATTATATTAAATCGTACGATATTTTTGTTGCTTGCCGGTAAATGGAAAATATGCTTATAAGAACAGGATTCATTATTATTTATTGATCCTTAAGCAGGTAAAATAACAAGTAAATAACAAAAGTAAAATGAATGAATTTAAATGATTATAAATATATTATTATTTTATACATTTGCTCATTATAAACGATATATTAAAAAAATATATTATATAAATAATATTTTTGTACTTTTTTTTTTTTTGGATTTATATAAATATTTGCTATATGAATAAAATAAATAAATAACAATACCAACTAATATCATATATATATATAATATGTCAAATATTTTATAGATATTAAATAATCAACAACAAGAATTTGTAACAACCAAACAACCAAATATAACAAACCAAATAACAACAATCATATAATCAAACAACCGCACGAATGTAATAAAATCAAATAGAAAGGTATATTATTATTATTTAGCTAGGATATTATTACATATATACTCTACTATATACATTATATTCTCTAAACGTATGATATTACACAACATAAATAACAATATTGAAAAATCAAGTAAAAAAGTATATGTAACTCACGTAGAATATATATATATATATATATTTGCCTTAGGGTGATTTGTCAATTGTGTATATTTATTTTCCCCATGGTTTTTTTTTCTGTTTGTTTTCATTTTTGTTTTGTTTTATGGGCTACATATAGTAACCTCTAAGATCTCTCAAGATATAATGTACTCCTACAAAACATATGTGTATCCTTTTATATATATATATATATATATATATATATATATATATGTACAGAGTTTTGATACTTCAATTATAATATGAACTTTCGCAGTGAACTGAATTGCAAATATATTTTGTATATATATATATATATATATATATATGTACAACAAGATTTATACGTGAACATTTTGAACATCCGTATCGTTGTATATATGTATATAATACAATCTTATAAATTCCATATTTTATATTATATATATATATGTATATACGATATATGAATATATAGAACAATTATACTATAATAATAACTGTCGTCTGGTTGCACAAACATATTGTTTTATTAATTAAATACCTTTATGTCTATACATTTCTATGCATATATATAAATGGTATTAAACTATATATACATATATAGATAAAGTTATTTATTATATACCCCCATATATACCTTGTATATTTATGGAAATTTTATTATTTTTTTTTTTATGTAATTCCTGCGAGTTTTCATTAACAATAATTTACACCTTTCTATATACGTATGAAATAAAGCTATATATATAATATTTCATGAGATTACTTTTATATAAATTTAATAAATTTAAAATATTCTAAATCCAAATCCTTTATACTTATCTCTATATATATATATATGCGAATGTATAAGTTTATGTTTATAAATTTAAATGAATATATTATACAGAAATATATAGATAACGCGTGGAAAATTATTATTATATTGAAAACTAAAAGTAAATAAAATGAAATTCATGTTTTTTTTGTATGTATAGATTAGCAATTTATATATATAGAATTATAAATAATTTACATTTTCCAAAGTCCATTAAATTTATAGTTTATATAAACTAAATATTGCTGTGTGAACGTCGTTAAAGATTATACAAAAAGTCATAAATAAATTTATTTACTATATATATATATTAATAAATATTCATTAATTTTTGGCATTTTAAATAGAAATATATTTTGCCAAATACATATGACAAATTATATTATTTAGATTATGTAGAAAAGGATATAATACGCGATGAAATATATTAGAGAATCCCGATAAATTTTATGGAAATTAACATTCCGTGTTAAAGATAATAATTTTTTGTGGCACAAAAGTTTTCAAGTTATGTTGAAATGTTAACAATTCCCTTTTTTATATATAACGAAATGAAGTTAAATTCTATCCCTGTTTATTTTTAATAAATTTAATTACTTTCTCCTGTTTGGATCTGAATTTGGTTAATATTTATCAATAACAAATAACATAAATATTATAAATATACAATCAATTGACAAATTTCAGATTTCAAGTATATATATATATATAAATGAAAAAGATTTAGATTATCTGGTGTTTAATAACATATCAAAGGACATGAAATAATTCGATTTGATTAAATATTAACAATACAAATACATATTGAAATTATAAAATATATATAAACTTACTTTTAAGAAAAATAATCCACCGGCTGGCAATAGAATTCTATGCGGTTGACTACCCGATTCTATTTTTAATGGTTCACCATCTTTAAACCATTGAATGGTTGGCGTTGGTACACCATCCGCTTTACAATTTAATGTAACCGGATCATTACGTGGTACCATAACATCTAATGGATGTTCTAATATCCGGGGATATTCAAGACCTGCAATGAAAATGATAAAGAAATTGATAATTAGAAAATTATATATGTTTTTTTTTCTTTTTAATGAATAATAAATTGTTTTCGAGACGTGTATTTATTTCAGTTTTTCTATATATGGTTTATATAAAATTATTATCACATTAATTTTATATATGAACATAAATGGAATATTTTATGAAAATTATACTATATATATATATATATATATATATTGAGAGCTTCATTTATGCTCTGTATATACACATTTAAACATTTTTATATCTCGCTTATATCTACATTTTACCTTTATTAAAGTAATTATATAATATATATACATACATATATATATGATGGCATATGCATATTTTAACACTATAAATATATTATAAATACAAAAAAAAAAAAAAATACATGTCATTCAAGAAGACTTCATTTATATAGATATACACAAATATGTAATTGTAAATATATATATATGATTATATTTTATATAAGCCAGGAAGATGTATTTATCTATACTTCGGTATATACCTTTTTTATGTATCTTCTCTGTATCTATATATATTGTGATACACTTTTATCTATATTACAAATTTCATATATATTTTATCATACTCATCAATTATATATAAAGTAAAAGTCACATTATAATGAAACACTAAATGCATTATAGAAAATCGGCTCCCTGTTTTTCTTGACTGTACGACGTTATTATTATTATTATTATTACAATAAATTTATATAATAATATATATACTATTTATATATAAATATTCATTTCTATGTGCAAAGATTACACTTTTCTAAATTATTAGATTAGTTTGTACATTGTTTTTCGCATATGTTCTTCAGATATATAGATACATAATATCTATATATGTGCATAATATAGTTATATTATAGAGATATATTGCAATGCACCTACACGTAAAGAGATATATACATTTATATATGATATACTTTAATTATCGGTAAAATGAGAAGATGCATATATGGATATTTGATACTGTGATATTTAACATACAGACTGGTCGGAAGGATTCAATTCAATTCGAAATTTGAAAATTATATTCATTATATTTAAATGTAAATGATTTAATTTTTCATTATCTTTGATCGCAAAAATGTTTTGTTTATTTTTTTACAACGATTAAAGTATCAAAAAACCAGAAAATAACAAATGAAAAGGTCCCCAATTTGAAATCGTTTAAATCTGCGTAATCACTTAGAAAATTATAACCTTTATTCATATTCTATTACTCTGAAACCTTAAATACAATTAAAGAATATAACAGTAAGGCTATTCTGTATTGTATGATAAAGGAATACGAAAATTGTATTATATATATATAAAAATAGAATGGTGTGTATATTTAATCGAAAAGTTAATTGTGTTTTTATACTTTGTATGTGTGTTTTTTTTCCCTATATCTATTCTTTCTTTTTCTATATCGATTTTGATATATCAATTTGTAATAAATGATAATGTGGGTGTATATATTTTTTATATATAGATAGCTAACTAACTATAAATTTATTGTTAAAAGATATTTGATTGAAAAACTTTTATATGAAATATATATCTAATATAGATTTTTGTTTAATAGCTTTAATTTACCTTTTCAAATTATTATTATTATTATGGGTTCTATTTCAAATAATACATAAATATATATATACAAATGTATAAATAATGTTATAAAATTATTGTTTATTTTATAAGTAGTATAAATAAAATAATTTATTTTGCAATTATCTCTAAAAGGGTAAAGCACTGCTATATATAATAAATTTCTATATATAATTTCAATGAATTTCATATATAAGAGTTATATTTTTAAATTACTTTATAATAATTATAATTTTCTATATAAAAATATATTTATTAATTAATTATAAACTTATTTATTATTGGAATTTTTCTTTGGGACGTTATTTTTATGGGATTAGGTGGGAAACATTTTTGGTTGCAAAATGTTTTGAAGAGAAAAATATAATCGTATATGGATGCTGATTGATATTAATTTCTAAATGCCACTTTAACAAGAAAATTATGTAGGAATTTTGTCATATTGTAGTAAAATTTTTTAATTTTTATAACAGATCTTTCGCATGACCACCAAAAAAACATTTAATCACACATTTATACAATTTTCCCAGATTTTCCGACACATTTTTGATATTAAATTTGTTAAATAATTACATATAGAAAAATGAAAAAAAGAAAGACTAAAATTAACATCATGTTCATGTCCTATAATATATCATGTATACAAATGCATAAATAATTTATAGATATATAGAGATTTGTTCATATATCATCAATTGTATAATGAGAATTCGATATAATAAAAGTATGTTTGGTGGATGATGATAAAAATAATTAATTTAATTAAATTCATTGTGTGGTGTGGTTTCAATATACAAATACAAATGTAGAAATATAAACTATATATATAGTTACATTTCAAATATTGATATACATATATATATATATACACAACGAATTGAATAAGCTATTTCAAATATTTCGGTACACATTTCGGTAGATATTTTCATGGATACATGCGGATTCATCTTCATGTATATATGTATAGATATATGTATTTTATGTAATATACGAAAAACAAACAAATCGAAATGGAAATGTATTTCATTTATATATATAAAGCACCGCTACACCACCAATTCATTCATACAATATACAAATATATGTACCTAATAAATGTAAAATCCTATATATATCTATAGATAAATATAAAATAGATTTTTATTTTCCTATATATCACTCACAAACTGATGTACATTTTATATATATATTTATATAGTAATAGAAAACGAACAGGTAACTTTAGATAATTGTATACCATATATATATGTGTACTTTAAAAAAAAATATCCATACTGATATATATTCAAATTTTGGACATAATACCTCTATTTATATATAGATATGGTAAAATATGCATTGCATAGATATGATAATATTTTGGCAATCCATAAATACTTCCCATTTATATATATATATATAGTTTGTTCATTTCAATTCATTTCTATATATACGGGAGAATTAACACACATAAAAAAACAAAAAACACAGAAATAAAACATGGTTAAAAAGAAAAATTTATGGTATAAGAACTATATATATATTGAAATATATTAGTGGTATATTCTGTAAAATTGCATAAATATTTTTTTCTAGATAATTTTCCTCTATGTATCTCTATAAAAATGTTTCTAAATGTATCCACGATATATGATAAGTTATAGTATATATTTTGTAATATGAAGCTATATATATAACTGATATAACTATATGAATCTTGTGAATACCCATGTAACATTAAGCCCTATATAAAGGCTGTATATCAGCATTATATCGGTATTTTTATTCTTTAACCTTATATCAAACCTATATTAGCATTTTAATTCTATTTGATATCCTATATCCGCAATCTTAGGTTTATATAATGCGTACGTCCTATATTGGCCCTATTTTGGCATTTATATTCTAACACATATTTAAGAGCCTTATATCTGAATTTATAGATTGTATTAGGGCTTGAGACCAATAATATCCTATTATGACCAATATACGACAATACACCAACACACACTTGGCGTATATTAGCCTGATATTAAACTTATATTACCAAAGCATTATATATCTTATTTAATTCAAATATAGGGCTTAATTCAGCCCTATATTAGATTATTAATATACGATATAAGGTATGTTAAATATAAGCCCTATATTATTATTTAAATCGTTATATACAGCTTTTAAACCTTATTAAAGTTTACGAATTCCAATATACAGCTAAAACATGATAGAATTTGTTTAATGCTATTATACGGCTATAATTATATTTAGATAATTATATCTATTATTATAATTAAATGATCTTTAATTATAAAAGATAAAATTAAAAACACGTGTTTTTATTATTGAATTATAAATAAAATGCAAATAAAGCATTCTCTCTAAATCGGTTTATAATAATATCAGTAAAACACAACAATATAAACATATCACGCGTGGGTAAATGGTAACATCACACACTCGAAGGTTGCGGTTCACGGTTCATATCTCGGTGCGGTCAAGTAAGTAAACTTTAACATTAAATTTAACTGATAAGATAATTGTAATGTAATAAAATAATTTAATAAATGGATTCAAAAAAATAAGATAAAATAATAAAATAAAATCTGGTTATAAAAAAAATGTTTTTTTTATTATTCTTGGGAAAATCTTAGCTTTATAGTGGATTTCTTTGGTCTAGACTTATATAAGTTTTATCAGCATTATATGAGAATATATAAGTGTTTTATAGTTTTTATATAGTTATATTTCCAAAATAAGACCCACGCCGTAAACTACCTTAATAATGCTGATATACGTTCTTCGCCCTATAACTAAATAAATATTCTTATATATGACCTAAACAAGCCCTATATAATAATGGAAATTCTGATATAGAGCTTTTTTAAGCCCTATAGACCGTCCACTTCTTATGAAAAAAATACCAATATAGGGCCGATATACGACCTTTGATTAGCCTTATATCGTAGCATATAATGCTAAAATTGCTACATGGGTATAAGAGTATTTTTCGCTTTAATTATTGCAAAAAATAATCCTTTAAAATGAATATTAAGGGTAAATAATTCCTTTAATGATAATATCCTATATAATTATCTTTTTTTTGTTTTTATATATATGTAGGTATATAAAAACGTATTTCATGATTTAAAAGTTAAACTATATAAGGATAATATAATAGAAAATAATATAGGATGGTTAGTTTTTGCCGCATATAAATATAATGAATATAATCAATATAAGATTATCAATGATTTATGGAAATTTGTATTAATAATTTATGGAGAGTAGTAAAAAGTAAATGATATATCATCAATAACAGCAAGGATATATTAGGAATAATAAACAAATTCTATATAAAATGTGATTAATTTGAAAGATTTTCAATGTATTCTTTAACGTATTTGGAAAATCCAAAAACAATTTTATATTAAATTACAGTGTCATTAAAATTTCCCCTTTTGTTGCAATTTTCCAGGAAAAATTCAATGGAAAACGTTGAATATTATTAATAATATTATATAAGTCATTTTTATTACAAAAATATTGCATTAAATCTTAACAAATAAAGTTATATAAAGTCCTGTAAGCTGGACTAAGTCCTGTAAAGCTCGTTAGAAAGGTAAAGAGGTTCAAGAATATATAAAATAAAATACAAAAAATAGAATTCTATAGTAAAATTTTCCAATAACAATAACAGAAGATAAAAAGACTTGTTAAAAAAAAAAACAAACCTATCAATCCAAAACTATAATACTTTGTACATTAAAATTTACTTTAAACACATTTTGTTCGGTAAGTCATTTATAAGTCATACATATAGTTTTTAAACATCACATTTGACTATACCCGACACAACATACACAAAACTAACATGTTATTCAATGAAGTATGTATATATTATATACATTCCCTGTTTGGACATATCGTTATAAATATATGTATATATGTTTTATATATGAATAAAATTTGCCCATACAAATTTTACGAAGCACATACGGAACATAAAACACAATCCATACAGAATATATATATACTTCTATATGAAAATATTTATATATGAATCGAAATTGTTATTTTTATTTCGTATAATTTTCATTCATTCTTTTTATTTTGATGTTATTACCTATACCTATATTATATATATATATATACAATCATATCCCTTATATATTTATATAGATAGATAGATGGATGGATGGTTGGATGGATGGTTGAATGGTATATGAATATAGCAAATATAATATTATACAATTTTTAGGTATATATAAAAAATATATTTATTTGAATTTTCTCTGTCTATACATTATTATTTGTCTGTAAATATATTCATATATAGTATATTATTTCAGCTGTCGATATTCACATAAAACTTAAAATCGATAATTAAACTATTAATCACATGTACTACATATATATATATATAGAATATATATACTGTGAATCTATATAAAAAGAATCGCATTAACATTATGTATATACAATATAGATAGATATGTGTGTACACACAATAATCATTATAATTATTATTGTTATATTGTGATTATTGTTGTTAATATATATAGTATTGTTACACAAGATGTCTTATGTATGTAAAATTTATTTATGGGAATTATATTATATAATATATATAGTTAAATATCCAAATATACGAATTGAAGCAACACACAATAAATAACAATTTAATATATACCTTTATTTATTCATCATTTGATATAAATTCTATACAAATTTATTTATAATATTATTACTATTACTACTACTGATGCTGCTGTTGCTGTTATATATGAACATATAATTATATATATAAGAGATTCTCATCTTTGTTTTTCATCTCCTTTATACATTATAAATATATAATGACAGTGATATAGAATATAATAAATTAATGTGAATATCCTTTTCCATAATATATAGTTACTATATAATATACATATATTATTTATGTACTACTGTGATTGTACCTTATTTGTTATAACCAATAATCTACTTATATTATACAGACAGATATAAATTATTAAGTAACAATTTCAATTAAACAAAAACGATTAGCAAAAAAAAAAAAAAAAGAAAAGAATAGAAATGTTTTAAGAAAATTTCTATTATATCCAACAGAGAAGAACTTAAAAATGATGAAAACTTTCTTCAAATATCTTTTTGAATATAACAATATATGATATCTATTCGTAAAACAATACATAAATATTATATTATATATATATACGTAGGCAGCAGGGATCTTTTGTTTTTATTGTTCATTCATAAATAATAATCCCTTTTCAAGAATAGGTTATGTATATCTCTATATAGGTTTGATTTTGACAAACTTTTAAGTATATATATATTTTTTTTTGATAATCATTTGATGCCATACATATATAATATAATATAGCTACTATATATTATTATTTTGAATTCAATTTAATCTTATTTCTTCTTTTGTTATTCTGATCTGGTACAAAAGGTATATTATTAGATTTTCAAATATACATATATAATAATCTTTTATTTTATAAAATATCCAATCCATTATATGGGGTTAAAAGACACGTTTATATATATATATATATATATTTAAAGACATGATACGTATTATACATATATATATATATATATTGTTCGACAATTTGACTACTATAACTTTTAATATTATAATTTAAATACAGGTCAACAAATTTGTAGAGTGTTCTGTTTTTCTTGTATATAAATAAAAATAAGTAAAATTATAAATACGTTGGAAATTAATCAAAAATAATTTTAATTTAAACATCATTATTTATTTATACATCAAAATATATATATATATATATATATATAATTTATTGCCCCCTTTTATGCGGATGAATGATATTTTCGTTGGGATAAAATTGAAAAAAATTAGATGATAAATTTTAGATGAATGATTAACATTTTCTGTGTAATTATATTTATTATTTGCTATATAGGAAAGTAGTCGTAATTAATTGTATATATATATATACCATTTTCACAATGTTTGAGATGATTTGGCAAAAACATAAAAAAAAACGTGTTAAATTTAAATTAAATTGAAAATCACTATATAATTATTGCTTAAAAGATATTTCTAATACATAATATTGACATAATACATAATATATACACAAAGGAATATTTCTTTGTTGCAGAAAATATATTAACTGAGATTTGATTTAAAAGATTTTAAAGATTTAGCAAGATAAAATATAATGAAGTAGAGGATTAATATATAATTTTTAAGAGGCAATTCTCTTATTAAATTCGGATATTTTAATATAACATTCATTGTATATAGATAGATAAACCTTAAAATTAAAATTGTTTTGGAAAGGTAAAAATATCCTTTTCAAAGGATGTTTATACAGAAAGGATAATATATTATTGAACAGATTCTATAATAAAATTTTTGTTTGATTCATTTCATAATTATCGTGATTTAGAAATTTAGTTGAAAATAGAATTGAAAATGTTTGAACCATCAAACATGGATCAAAACATCACAATATATATTTAATCAAATGAACATTAAAATCAATTTGTTATTATTGTGAAACTGATAGTAAATACATATTTAATATTGTGAAAATATAGTCAAAGTATTCATTATAATTATATATATGAGAATTTTCCTCTATACAAAACTGCTATCAACACTGACCCAAATTTTCTTCTTCAATCTGAACTAAAACTATATACTATAAAACTTTTTTTGCAATCATATCATTATGATCATAATTTAATAGAAATATTTTACTTTAATGTAGAGCATTTATCAAGTTAAATTATCGTTCATTACATTATATGACAACAAAAAGAAATACCACCGAATCCTTTCAAATATTATTGTATGCTATAGTATACATAAACGTACGTATATCATTATATATAAATAATAATAAAAAGTTAATATGAGGTATTATATTTAATATATATATATACATTTTAATTTATACTATATATATGATATTTAACTGAAATTTAAAGTATTTTATTTTATAAGATATACCATATATAAAAAGAAAAATTGATGTTGCAATTTAATATAAATATATATCTTATATAATATACCATACACAGCACAAGCATATAAATAATGAAGTATATTTAAAATTTAATTGGTGAAATGTAAGGATACTGTGTGAATACTGAAAAAAAAAATAATTAATTAAAATTACTATATATAATAGAAAATATTATATTCATGTGTATTATGGTAGGATCATGAACGGATTCATTTTCATCATGTATATATACCATTGGTATATATCGATTTCATTTAAGAAAATAAAGTCAGATTTTTAGTTAACTTCGTCAGTATTTTTTAACATAAACAAATCAATAAATAAAATAATTTTTTAATTCACTTAAGTCATTAATATGATTTTGTAATTATATTTTACTTGAAATGATCCTGGGAAAATGGAAAACTTTAAATCTTACAAACAACAGGAAACACATTAATATAATGTTATGATTATCACACATCCTAAATAAACATTTTAATTTCCATTCAAACACTCAATAGAGTATACGTTCTATAAATACGTTCCATATACATAATACATTTTCAAATAAATGCCATTCAAAAAAAGT
Source organism: Dilophus febrilis (assembly GCA_958336335.1). Lineage (NCBI taxonomy): Eukaryota > Metazoa > Arthropoda > Insecta > Diptera > Bibionidae > Dilophus > Dilophus febrilis. Next base: position 4,625,772 of record OY284471.1, on the reverse strand, counting down.
AAATATATTTTTTCAAAATGGGTTTTCAGGAAAATTGAATTTTCTAAAATATATAAAATTTCCCATGAATCATATATATCTATAATTTTTACAGTGAAAAATTTAATTCATTGTAGATTTATTTATTATTATAATATAATATCTTTATGGGAAATCAAACAATAAAATTTTCTATTATTTTTCTTATGAACTTCTATATTTCTAACATATGTGCGGCAATCAAATTCATATCATTAAATTTATTTATATATACTTTTTTTTTCTCTATTGGTATATATACCAAATTAAGATAAACAAACAATATTTATATCTATATATGAAATGATGAAAGGAAGTTGAATTATTATTATTATTATTATTAATATTATTGTATAATAAATAATCTTGAAAAAATACCTTATAAATCAATTCCATTTATATATCTATATATATATTGATGGTATATCATTTCAAGTGTGTATATATTTTGATATATAGAATTATATTTAATTTCGTTTTATATATGGATTTCATGATGGATTTTTTCCATTTCGATCTGACATATTTACTTTGAATTCAAAGTCAAAGTTGTGTATAGTAGCAGAGAATAAGAATAAATAAAAAAAAAATAAATAAAAGACAAGATATAGAAATATTATAATATACCAAAGAAAAAAGAAATAAAATTTATAAGTTAATAAAGAAACAGAAAAAATAACAGAAAAATTGAACAAATAAACAATCCACATCTCATTTATCTCAAGATGTGACTTCGCTATATCTTGACTCACAATATCTATAAATATATCGGTATAGATGCTACTACGATACTACACCATACATGATATAATAATAATAAAGAAAACATTAAATGACAAAGATATATTTTACAAGATTACTTTTTAAATATTTTGTCATTTTTCTTCAACCCTCTGCTATGCCAAATACATATATAATATATACATAATATATATACAGAGATATTTTCAATGTTTGACTTTTATTTGATTCCGTATATATTTCTTCAATTGTTATATTATATACATAAACTTACAAGAAATATATATATATATATTACAATGTTAAGAGGAGTCCCTGTGTCCATCCGTACGTATATATATATACAGAAATTTATTCTATGTTTTATATACAAACACAAAATGAATTTTCATTTTTTATGTTGTTTATTTATCAAAAATAAATGAAGAAAAGAAAAACAGAACGAAGAAAAAAATAAACATATATATTCTACAAGACCAAAAACAAAAATCTCAAAGATATATATATGGTATATATACTTAAATTCTCATCTAAAGATAACTATAGGAAATTAGAGATGTGACCGCATTTATGCGTATATTTATGACCAAATTTACCATACAAAATGGTCCAATAAAATATATGTATACTTATATATACGATACGAGGTAGAAAGTAAAATTTATGTATAATATATTTTGTCAAGTGATGACCAACGACAAATTTTATATGAATATATAAATTACATAGCATTTTTTTGGTTGTACTTTATTGAAAAATTTATTCTAAATTATATGCCAGTTTTCTATTTTTTGTATATGTAATATTTTTTTTTTTTGTACAATTTTGGTATATTCAACAAAATAGTGACTGTCAAATATATTGTTTGATTGAAATAATGCAAATTGGATACATGAATATAATAAATAAGGATAACAAAAAAAATTCCATCAAAAATATTCAGTTTTTATTCGCCTTTTAAATTTTTGGGCAGTGATCATTAGGGACAGTGATCATAGGGAATTGATCCTTGCAACTTAGATGGATCTTAAAACGTACGATTGGGGTAATCAAAGACCAAATGTCCAAAATGTGAAATAAAGATGTCAGTAATATAAATGAATAAGTCATTAAGATATCAAATATCTTATGAATTCACACGTATATGAATATGTCCATATAATCATTTATGATGAATAAAAAAGAATAATAAACAATAAAATATGCAAACACAACATTTATTTGAAAAATAACAAAAAACCAAGGATGAAGACGGTGAAAAAAATAACTTGGCAAATATTTATATATGCGTATATTAAATTTCAATATATATGTATATTTACTTTTCGCAAAAGGTTTAACTCGATGAAAATGTTTGGTAAAAAAAAAAAAAGAACAAGAAAAGACAGGAAAATAAGGAAAAGAAAAAAAGTGTATTATGTTTGTTTTCCTATATAGATATATATATATATATATATATATTCTTTACTTGTAATATTGAATTATGAAAATATTTATATATTATATATAAAGTGAACACATAAACTTCTTTTTTATATTAATTTTTAATGTCACATTTACAATTATTTAATGTAACTTTGAAGAACTTTATTATAATGTGTTGTAAATTTATTTATTTTTTATTATTATTATTATTTGTTACTTTTTACTTTAATTCTAAAAGGAATTTCTTAGATATAAATATATATGATTATAAGAAACCCAACAGAATTCCAATATAAAGTATATATATTTAGAGACATTTATATTGTAAACTTTTGTGAGATCTTTTTTATTTTTTTTTTGCCTTTCCATTTTGATCTCAAATAAATTTTATATTTTTTATATAAAATGTGTATGGTTTACAGTGTGGTATTGATTGACATAAAATTATATTTTATTTTATTTTTTAAAGTTTATCTTACAAATTTGTAATCAAATCTACTTTTACGTACAATATAATTAATATAAATGTTTAAGTCTTTGGAAAGTATATGCATGGAAATTGTATAAGAAATGCAATTAATTAGAGTCTATCATCTATTTTATTTTGAAAAATTTAGGCTACATAATAGAACTTAAAAGTGAAAAATCATTTACAATCCCTGTAACATAACAACTAAATTGAATTCAACTTTCAAACTTTCAACTTTTTCAATACCAAATCTGAATCACCCGATTCGGAAAAAATATAAGGAAAACGTATTTTTTTACTTTATTTAATATCTCTTATATATATATATATATATATATATTATAAAACAGATTTTTTTTTGTAATACATAATACAATCTCTGGGAAAGTTGAAGCGAATATGAGTATAGGATAACTTAAAGAAAAATCTTACCCATATATATTTATGATTGTTTATATTATAAATAAAATATATGCATATATATATATACAAATAATAAGAACTAAAAAAGATTTAGCTATAAACAAAAAAAGTATATATCGCTAAAATAAAATATAAAATATAGAAAAGTAAAAACTTTTCAATTGAAATATTTATATATGGATAAATATAAAACAAATTTTCCATTTTCATTAAATAATAAATCATATATAAATATTAAAAACAAAAAAAAAAAAGTTTAACACAGTAAAAAACAATATTCTATATACCATCCGCATATACAATCAGATGTGTAATATTCTGACATTTCTTTATTTTATTTCAAAAATTGTTTTTTTTTATTCCTTTCTGATATTGCTTTTTTTTTTGTTTATCCTCAATGGTTTTTTTCGTTTTCGAAATTATTTGTATAGTATAATTCCATATTCGTATATTGAATATAATTTTTCTTTTTTCCATAATAATAATAATAATAATAAATAGAATGAAATTTAATTTAAGGAAATTGTCTGTTTACATGCAATACATGAATGGTTTTTTTTCTTTCGTTTTCGGTTTGTGTTTCCATATATATATATATATATATATATCATTATAATATGGATATATATACTACCTTCAATTTCAATTGTAATATTTCAAAATTAAATTATCGTTTTAAGCATAATATTTTTATTCATTTGTTGGTTTATTATGAGGTTTTTTTTTCTATGTTGATATAAATTAATGAGAAGAATATTCAATATTATATAGGAAATAAATCGAATAAAATTAATATCTTTAAACATTTCATTATTTTTTTTTCTTGCTATAATATTATTGATAAATTATGAATATATATATATATATATATATATATATTCAATAAAAAGGAAACATTTAAATGGTATAATGTAGAATTGAATAAGTATATAATTTATATTTGAATATAGATTGTTAAATTGATTATACACATATACGATTATTATATTATTTTTTTTAAAATATGAAAACATTCCCTTTTTTTTTTATTTCGCGCAATATTAATTTACCAAAACGTTGTATTAGTTTTTGTTCTTTAATACATTTCTTTTCCCAATATATTTACATAGAAACGAATTCATTTTACAACAAAATTTACATCATTTTTACATGCAAAAACTATACTTTAAATAAAATTAATCTATTTATTTTTGTATAATAAAAGCTGAGCTGAAAGCAATTGCATTATATTTGAATCAGTGATTTATCAAATAAATAATGTAATATATAAAATAAAATATTAAAAAAATTGTATAGGGATTTATAGGAGAGGATGAGAGAAATTTTCAAACAACAAAAGAAAAATATCAGCTATATATACAATATATAATTAATTTTAATCTTAAAAATCAAAAACAATTCGTGCTCTAACACTATCTATATATATATATATATATATATATATATATATATATATTTTGTGAACTTATCAAACAGCAAAAAAAAATAGATAAATCAATTCATTTTATTTATTTTCGAAAATAAATTACACATCATGAACTATATATAAATAAATAATAAAATCAAATAAAAAAAACCCTACATCAATAGAAATTGGAATTCGTTTATGCACGATTATATTTATACATATATATATATATATCGTGTGTATATGAGTCATGATGAGGATATGTGAAAAATAGAATTTGCTATATATGAATATCGTTTAATTAAATTAAAAATATTCGAATGAATTCTTTGATACACAAAAAAAAACCGAATGTATTTAATTAAATGCACAAATAAAGTGAATAGATTAAAGATAACTTTAAAATTGTGTATTTTGATAGGTTAATTTTCCATTGGGGGAAATTAATTTAGCGATATAGACTAAAATTTAGATATATCATTTTTTATTCATTTATTGAATCTATATATATGTATATGAACGTCTATGGGTAGTATTTAGAAAGGTATTTTATAATCCATACAAAGAAAATATAATTAAAAGTGGTTTTACAAAGAAAAGTATAGAAAAATTGCAAAATTTTCTCAGTGATTTTCCATGTCAGCATCTAATTTTGATTGTACTATTATAAAGAACAAAAAACAGTATAAGTTTACAGAAAAATATGATTGATTTCTATATGAATTTTAAGAGAAATTTCATTTCGATTTATTATTTGTTCATATTTACGTTGAATTTTCCCATAAAAAAATTAATGAATTAATAAATTTTCAATATATAGAATGACAATTTTAACAGAATGATTTGAATGGAAAACATTTTATGTATTTTCCGAGAAAATTCTCCATTTAAATAAACATAAAATAATTGCAGAATTTCTAAATCTATATTTCTAAGAATTTCTAAGTTGCTATACATTTATTTTAGAGAATCTCCCATATATGGTTGAACAAATTTTGAAAATTTTTTTTTTCACATAATTCTGTGAAATATTTAATAATATATAGATATAGCATATTGATATATTTAATAATAAATAATAATACAAACAAACAAAGAAGATTTTCTCTTAATAATTAAATTAAAAAAAGTTACTTGAAATTATTATTAAAAGTGGTTAAAGAAATAAATAAAAAAAGATTAAATATTGCATATGAGAATTTTATTTAATTTAATTAGTACCTTTATATATATATATATATATTGGTTTTCTTTTGTTATTATATATATTAAAGAAATAAATAATTATTTATCTAATCATTAAATAATGTTTATTTTTAATTAAATTCTAATTAAATTTTCAACATATCATTATCATTATTATTATTATTATTATTAGTATATATTATTATTATGAATATATTTATTTTTGATGAAACCCGCGAACGTATTAAACAAAATAAACAAAATTTACTATAGTATAGTACATACATAAATATATATTTCCAACCGCACATAAACATAATGTTAAAATTATTGAATATTTACTGGTTGTATATATATGGTATAATAATCATCGCATGTAAGTAATAACATAAAATATCGTAATACATATATATGTATATATGAAAAATAAAATAAATATATACATTTTATATAAAGAAAAGTGATATATAATAAATATGTTATAAAATACACAATATCATATATATATTTCGTATACATACGTTAATATTTAAATATGAAAAAGCTATAAAATAATCTATTTCATATATATATGATATAAATAAAATATATACCTAAAAGTATATAAATAGATAGAGTCATTAACATAAATATATACGATTTGAATAGATTCAATAATAATAACATATATAATATTTATATACAAATAATAAAAAGCATATATTATATATAGGCAACAATTTGAAAATAATATTCACATATATATTATATAAAATACATTCATTCATTCATGTATACCTACATCTAAATAAATATATATGCGATAGAGATTTATTTATTTACCAAATCAGGGACGATAAATATATATATAGTATTCAGACTTTATCTCTACATATTTAGAAATATATAAAGAGATATATATATACAAGTACGTGTAGGTATATTATGTTAGAAATATTTTACGTGGGATATGTTAACGAAAAAAAAAAATTTATTTATACACAAAACTATATATATATCGCTGATGATATCTATATATATATATATATATATAAATACTCTATATATTTAAATATATAGCAATTGTTTTATATCCATAAAATTATTATTATCGTCGTTGTCGCATCCAAAACATATCATTCTTCTCAAATTTATTCTCAAAGGTAAATAATGTGTCCCATAAAAAAATAACTTTGCATATATACCAACCCATCCACCCATACCAATTTCATTCCATTCCATTCCATATTCCGCATATAAATTTAAATTGTAAATAAAACAAAAAAAAAAAAAAATAAAAAGGACAAATATTTATTTAGTCGCATTCAATGAATTTGTGTGACGACAATGACAACGACAAAAAAACAAAAAACAACTACATAGACATATATAAATATATAGGTTTATTTTATATTTTATAGGAAACGCGATATTTTATATATTCTAGAGATGATTTTAGGATGAAAGGACAAAATAAATACAAAAAACAAAAAAAAAATGTTATTTAAATGAATATAATGATGATGACTTATATGTATATCTAACTATATAGATAGATGATATACCTATCCTATACAAAATCATATATAGATATATATTTATTTACATTTGTTTATGTTATGTATGACAAAATAAATATATATATACAATTTATATATACAAGAAAATTTATATGTAAAAGATGGGTTTTATTTTTTAAAGTAAACATTAGGTATATCGTATATATAATATAAAAATGACTAAAGAAAATTTTCAAACACATATAATATATAATAATAATAATAATAATAATAAAAAAAAGATCAAACAAAATTTTTCAAAATATTATTATTATTTTTATTATTATATTATTATTATTATTATCTTAACGCGTATTTTAATGAAATGTTTTGTATATATGTAAAACAATTTATTGTATAATATAGCATCTATCTGTATATAATTCACATGTATATTATTACTATATCGAAAGAAAAAAATAAATAAACAAAAAATGAGATAAATAACAAATAAAAATAAAAACCAAATGATATTATAATATAGCCATACACAAACATATATCTATATATATATACATAATATATATTCCTTGGTGATTGGGAAAGGGAAAAGACCACCCAGCCAGAGTTTATATATATATATATATATATAGTGTTTATATAGTGTATTTATTTGATCAATTCAAAGGTACCCACAAAATAAACAAATTTTACAAGAAAAATGAACTATTTTTGTTTATACAACAAAACCATCATATATAAATATATTCAGTAAACTATATATTTCTTATATATATATACAGACATTTATTTTGTGAATTTCTGATAAAAAAAATAATAATAATAAATAATAACATATATATTTACAAATCTATATGTATGAAAAATATATATCTATCCGTCCATCCATCCATTCATCCATCCATCTCTCCATCTATCCATCTATCCAACCATACATCTATTCATTCATTCATTCATTCATTCATTTATCCATCTATACATCATCCATTAAATATATATATATATATATAAGGTATAAATATATAATTGTCAGTGGTATATATGTACTGTATATCTATCAATCCCACATATATAGGTATACAAAAAATATTCAAGTGAATTGGTACACAAATGGATGGATATAAATTATTATACATATATATGTATACGAATACATATCATATAGTCAATATTTATATAATGCCATAACTTGGTATAAAAAAGTAAAAAAAAATAGCAAAAAAAAGAAAAGAAAATATATATACCATTTCTAAATGAAAATCATTGAGAAAAAAAAGGGGAAAAAATTGAATGTATTAAAAAATAAATACGAGTGTAAATACTATTTACACAAAACATTTTCTATTTTTTTCTTTAAATAAAAAAAACCGGAAAAATTTTCCAAATAAAATCTTTAATAAGGTGACTTTTATATAGATAGAATATAATGTTCTGATAAGAATTTAAGTATATTGATTTTGAGAATGTTCTCTGATTATATCTGCGACAATGTTCAAATTTGTTTGTTTGGAAAAATAGAACTGTTTTAAAAAGATAAAATCAAACCGTGAGATCTGTTCAACTATACCTAAGATTTCTAAATATTATTAAAGTACAAATTGTATGGAGTATCCTTATGGCTGAAATATATAAGATGTTGTCTCCCTAACAATAATGTACCTTGTTTTCAAAGTTTTTACTTTTGTAAAAACTTCAACTTCTTTGGTATATACAGATTGACGGTATATATAGAGAATAATATTATTTCAAAAGAAAATCAAATAAAAATCATTTCAGGTATAGTTAGTTATAGTTTATTTTTATAACGTCCACATATTTCATTTGGTACATTTACTATATTTATCTAAATCAAATGTAAAATACACACACAGAAATATTTATGATATTTGTATTTTCATTCTATTTCATTGATTACAAACAAACTTATTTACCTTGTGCTATCTTTATGATAACCAAACTAACTAACTAACTAACTATAACTAACTATATATATATATATATGAATAGAGATAACAAACAACTATAACTATATATGAAAATATTTATTATTTATTTTGAAAAATAATAGGGAAAATGAAGGAAAATCTTAAAGTATATGAAGAGAATTAAAAGTTTTTTGCAATAATAGACCAATATTCCGGTAAAAATTCATCAATTTATTTTATTTTGAATACATACGTATAACTATGTGAAATTTGAAATAATTGGTTGATATTTCCTTTTGATAAATGTTATTTTTTTTACTTAAATTATCTCTCTTCATCGTAATGAATATAAAATTTCAAAATATATGGAATTTTTCCCGAAGAAAGTCAAATGAATAGAATAAATTGAAAAAAGATCTTATAAATTCATAAGTAATATTTTATCTCTTTGATATAAATTTTGATTTTATGCTTTTGTACAATCATATTTTTCATTAAAAATATACAAAATATCGCATGCAATAATAAATGTAATAATTTTATTATAAAAGTTAAATAGTAAATTGAAATAAAACTCACCATAAACTACTGCATTTGTAAAAAATAATAAACTGATGGTCGTAACGATGATGTTGGAAAAATCCAAACAAAGCCTATGATCATATACATTTTGTTGTCGTTTTTTCTTTTGCTGTTTCCAACAATGTAAATATTTTAATTGATATATTAACCAATTCATTTTAACGTTGTCTGTCAAAATATATAATATTGTATATTTTAATATCCCCAGACACAATACACAAAAACATATATATTATATCTATAAATATTCGAACAAGCTGCTTGATATATAAACAAATTAATTTATTAATTATATTAACATAGAAAACACTCTCGTTTAGTGACAAAAACTGGTAAAAATGTACTATATATCACTTTGATTTATGATAAATGTTTTATGTTTGTTTAACAAATTAAATAAATACGAACAAAACAAAAACAAAACAAACAGAAGCAAAAAATAAAAAAAAAATCAAACGAACGAATGTCTATTTCTATAAAAACATATTTGTTGATTTCGATAATTTCTCATTAGTTATAATATTGTTGCTTTTTTTGCTATTTCTGTTCTGTTGTTTCTGATATACTATTTCTGATGATACATTTCATTTGTTGAACCATCTTATTATTATTATTTTCGACTGTGTACATATATTCGATTTGTATATATGATATTTATACAAATGAGATGAAATTCTATAAAAGAAAGAAGAAATTTATTACATATTAATATCTCTATATTGAAATTGAACACATATAAATTATAGAAAAAATAAAAATTTGTTCTAATTATATAATCTATTAATAAAATTAATGTGTGACAACCCAAAAATACTATATATAAAAGTCGAGCTGTATGTCATTATATATTATATATATAGATAATTAAGTATATATATAAATTAATAAAATGTTATTAATTATAAAATAAAAAAATTAAAATTTGTTATATTTTTTATATTCATCGAGCCATAAAAAACTTTAATAAAGAAAAATAATGAATAAATTGACTGAAAAGATAAATTATAATTTTAAAATTTTCAAGTCTTTTATATATCATTTATTTTCTTTTGCAATCAGTTTATTTTCATTTTCTATATATTTAGATAATTAAATGTGTGGGTGGTGAATCTTTTATTTTTTAGTTTTCTATCTTGTTGTTAAGTTTAAAAAGTATCAAATTTGTTTGTTTTTTTTTTTTTGGTATTTATCTTAAAAGAAAATATTTATTTTAGATTTTTTTCCCTATATATATATATACTTAAAAATGTGATATTTAAATGACAAATTGAAATTTTTGTTAAGTTTAATCGTATTTCTATATCTAAATATGCATGTATATACTGTAATGTACTTGAAAAGGATACGACGACGATAATAATGATTCGTATTTATATATATATATATATATTAAAAATAAACAGAAATATAATATGAATAATTTAACAATCATATACACAAAAAATCTTTCAAGTTCTTTATGCAAATTTTTACTGTATTTATATATATATATTGTACCTCTATAAACAATATCTAAATGTAAGAATGTGAAGAAATATATTCAATTAAAATAAATGTATAAATTGTGTTTTGTTCGCAAATTGTGTATTTAAGGAGTTTTTGTGGGTTTTGTATGAGAACTTGACATGCAAATTTTGTAAAATCGCATTTAAATGTTCTATAGTCAAAATTATTATTAAAATTTAGATTATTAAATTATCGACAAAAGGAATAATAAATTGAAAATAATTGTAGTAGAAAATTGAAATCATCATATATGAAAGTCGGATTTTTCATTGATTTCCAATAGAATTGATATGAGTTTTATAAAAAATGAATAAAAAATAAAGGTTTTTTTTTTACAAAATTAAACGAATATCTTAAAAATTTTCTTTAAAAATGAATTATATCGGAAAATTCTAATGAAAACCAATATAGTATGATACAATTTTATCATTATCTTGATCTAAATATGCAATTAAAACGTTGTAGGGACCACCATAATTTATTAGTATAGAGCTAAAGAATTATTTTCAACAACTGTATCTATTAAAATTTTATATCCCTTTTGATATGAAATTTTATAATTAAATAGTATAATTCAAAGTGAAGTAAGTAAAGCCATAATACTTTATTATTATACTTTAATTTATTCATTTATAATTAAATAATTCATTGATGTCTATTTAAATGTTGACATGACATTAAAAACTACATTGATTTTATATCAAAGTTTTTCCATTATCACTTTTTTAATAATTATATCGATAAATTTACCTATCCCTATTCTTTTTTTTTTTTTTTGATAAACAACAACTCAAAGTTAACATCCCTTAATAATAAGTCAATCTCAAGTAAATATATCTTTTATGAGAAATCTATTGTATTTATCATTATAAATTATTTAAGATATTTTATATGTGCCTATATAGTAGAATAATTTATAATATACCAACAATCTCAATGTTAGAAACTAATCAAATTGAATATAATTGAAAATCAGTCAACAATTTGACAGGGACAATTTTTTTTATATACGTAAATATTCCATATTTTATATTCATTTAAATTGGGGGAGGGTTGTTTGTATGTATATTTATGCGGATATGATTATTTGATATGCAAACACATTTTTACGTAAATTTATTCTAAATTGACAAATTTTGACAAACAAACAAAAAAATTAAAAACTCTAAATTAAATATTAGATGGAAATTTGGTTTTTTTTATATTTTCAATTTATTATTTATTGGCCAAATGGTTTTTGTGCACTATTATATATAATAATTACATTATAAAAATGAAATGGATCATTATTAAAATTGAATATATTATTTTTTTTTATTATATATAATTTATGTGGTTTAATAAATTGTGGAAATAGTCTGTGGGAGTGGAAATTTGATATGTATTAAATTATATGATTATTACACCGCCGTTTAAATGAAAAACCGGTAAAAAATATATGATAAATTAAATTAAGGATCTAAATATCCTTATCTAAATTGTTTTAAAAATAAAATTCAACTATCAAAATTTTAACATCTGATACATAAACAATTAATAGTTTATTTCTTTCAAATATAATATAAAAGCATCTCAAAATAACACAGGCAAATTAAATGAATTATTAATTATATTTAAAGAATAGAATTAGCCAAATTTGACATACCCTCTTAATATATTTATAATTTTCTCTTTATATCCATATTTATATATATAAATAAATCCTTTAATTAATTATTATTACAGATTTATGCATAATTAAATTGATGTAAGTTAAAACCAAAAAAAAAAAAAAAAACCAAATAATGTTAAAGAAAAACCCATCCATCAAATTTCCAATTAACCTTTATTATATTATATTTAATACTATATAAATAAAACCAACCAAAAAAAAAAAATAGAAAAGAAAAACTTTTACATCTTCTATATAATTCAAATATAAGATAGAGATTAAATTATTTCAGAAAAACAAAAAGAAGTAAAAAATAAAATATAATGTTCTTTTTTTTGACATAATAATAATTTGTTCAAAATATGACTTAATTATATATGTATATTTTGTATTTGAATATAAATAAACATGCCTAATTTAATATTGTTTATTTTTTTTTTAATTTTCATTAGACGTGAACAAAAAAATTGTTCTTTTATATTCTTCTTACATTTTTCTACTACTAAATAGATATATATTTTAAGAAGATGTTTAGTTATCTCAACGCGAATTGTTATAGATCTATATACATTTTTATAAATATACATCTACAAAAAAGTGAACTGAACTTACCGCTATTATATGTTGAGGTATTTTAAATGAAATAATATAATTAATTTTACAACATATTCCAAAACAACAGTCACAAATATAGATATTATTTATCTAGCAATAAAAACGCAAATTAAAAATTCAGGATAAATTTCAATATTTAAAAACATATATAATGCATGATACGTAAAAAAATCTATATCAGATTTTCACGGCAGATAAAAATCACTGTATATTTTTTAATTTATTTTCAAAACAAATTTAATTATTTAATTTCTTTTATGCATTATTGCAGTATATGCAAAAAAAACAAAAAACCCAAAACAAATCCGAATATTAATAATAATTCTATATACCATATATATTTTTTTTTAAAAAATCGGGTCGGTATATATTCATAAAATAAAAATTTATTATAATAATCCAATTTATAATAATAATAATAAAAAAAAAAATTTCCTTTGTACAATTTTCACAGCAACAGCAAAAAAAAAAGAAAAAAAAAAACTCAATTTGCACAAAATAATTTTATTATAATTTTCATTATATAGCCAAAATAAAAATGTATGAATAAATTTCGTTTATTTTACTTCTTTTTATATATACATCATATATATTATATTATTGTTTGTATTTATCTCGACTGTTTTGCTGCACAACGTTTTATTTTACAAAAATAATAACAAACCAAAAAAAATTAAAAATAAATAAAAATATATAAAATAAACCAAAATTATAGACTTTAAAATATATATTTGAATATCAAAAATTGTTGTTATAATATTCACACATCCACTACGAATAAGAGCTGATACTCAACTGTGAAAATATGAGGAAAATTGTATTTATATTTTAGTTTTATTATTTTTATTTATTACGATAGAGGAAGTTTTCATCATTTGTGTGCGTGTTCGCCCCTCAAAAAAACCACAACGAGCAATTCGAGTTCTTTTCATATCGAGAGTCAAAGGATATATGTATGACGATGCGGATGGATACGGTGATGTAGTGAAGATTATGATTGTAGAAAATGTTAAACTGAAATAAATTGTTGTTTTTCTCATAAAGGCTGTATAAAGAGCACAAAAGTATCTCATCATCATCATCATCATAATAATAGACATGATTTTTGTTGTTCAATTTTAAACTTTTACTATACCATGTAAGGATGTATACAATAATTTTAACCATATATGATATTGGTACAACCAAATTTACGATTTATACATAGAGAAGAAGTAAAAAAAAAAAACGAAAAGTAACAACAACATAACAAAAACTGATTGTTGAATTATTTTTTTCTGTAATACATATCGGATGTCCCATCATGAAACAAACACATTATTAAAATTGAATTGGAAGAATGGTATTTAAAGGATTTACATTTTAATAGATAGTAATAGTACAACATAAATATCAGAATTATGAAATAATTCACTTACATTTCCACAAGGATATTTTATCATTAAACCAATTTTTGAAAACAAAACCAATAAAGTGAAAAAATAAACATGAAACGATAGATATCCTAGATGGACATAATAAAAAATAATTAGAAGGATATTCTGTTTTTTTTATATATACATTGATTTTTACTAAACAATTTTTGGTTTATGTTTATTTACTATAAATGTAATATGTTTCTCTTGTTACTCATGTAATATATTTTCCATAAACATATATAAACAAACAATATTCTCTATATATACTAACCCCGGGAACACACTCTTTTTAAATTATATTATACCACACCATTCTCAGATACGGGATACAAATAAGGACTTTTTACATATAAAACACATAACTGTATATATATATATATATTATAATAGATCAACAGAGCTATGTATACAAAGGATATAGCAAAATAGCATAGACAGCACGCACAGAAGTATATATGCTATATATAGCAAAGTATGGGAATTGTAGTAGCAAAATCAGCAGGTATATATATATTTCTTTTAATTTAAATGGCAGGTAGATTTTTTTTTGGTCTCTTGTTTGTCCAATGTTCATTTGTAATCCTATTGTTCTTCTTTCAATATTGCATCAAAAGTCCTTTTTTAGTTTTTTTTTTTTTTGAAACGAAATGATGTCCATATACTTATAATAATATAAATGAATGGATTCTTCTATTCTTCTTCTTTTTTTTTCTTTTATTGTACACATAACAATAATAGTGTGTAATGAATGATTTAGATAATTGAATTTTCTATAATTTATTATTTTGATATATATATATATATAGGTAAATATTTTATCTTTTAAATCATTTATATACATATTCGGTAGTAATGGTATATATTGATAAAGAATAATAGCGGCAGACGGTAGTCAATATCAAAAAAAAAAAACAAACCCTATTGTAAAAAATTGTGTTCAAATGATTACTGGATTTTTTTTGAATATGCGAGTATGACTAGACAAATTAATGGATTATTTGCCATATAAATAATATATTATATATACGTATTGACACGACTTTGATAATCATTTTTTGAATTTGGTCATTTATTATTGTATATAGAGAATTGTTATAGAAAGGTATATATATTTTTAAGGTATGAATAAGATATAATAGAATCTTTGGTTTTAGAAAATAAATATAGTTATTTTTGGGTCAAAAACGACAAATATCTTCTAATTTTTTGTAATAAAGCAAATAAAGCAATTTGATATCATATTATTAAGTGTACATAATTTTCTATATGAGAAAAAAATTAATGACAAAAAACACCTCCTAAGTGATAGATTAAAACTGACAGCAATTCTCAATAATTTAATTATTCTAAACAATAATTCGGCTAGTTATAGAAAGGTATATGCTCTTTTTAATCTTCACAAATAAAATACGATTATATTTGAAGGTTCATAAAAAAATAATATATGGAAAATATTGAATATATTGAAATTTTCTTCAACAACATTTAAAACGAAAAAAAAGAAGAAATCTTAAACTGTATTAATCAAAAATCAATTTAAAAATACAAATCAATATCAGCAATGTGTTAAGACAAAATCAAAAAACTAAACAATTTTATTAACCTTTCGCGTTATAAAAATAACCACAGGCGCTATTTGTATTGATATATACATTTGTAGAAATATATTTTTTAATCTCATAGATAATTGAATGGGAAAAGATAAAACACTTTTCAAAAATTTGTTCAATTTCTTTTTTTTTTTAAAGATTATATAATATAAAATATTTTTTATATATAATAAATTATATGCACTTACAAAATATATATTTATATATCAGTGAAAGAAGTGTAACATTAAAAGTACATCACACCCTCACAATAAATATAATGAATCTATACCATATATATACATACCCCATTCAAAAATAAATACTTTATATAATATTTAAAAACACTTAACACAACAATATCTATCTATATATATATATATATATACAGATAGATATATGTTTTATAGAAAATAATTCTCAAGAGTTTTTACATGTTCTTTAAAAGTTGCTACTTATATATATTGTATATTAATATTTTTTTTTACTTGTAAATTGGTATAAGAATATATTTTAGTATTCAGTAAATGAATAGCGCCGGAAAAATATACAATACAATACAATACAAGAATTTTTAAAATCTTAATCGTTTTGTGAATCACATAATATATAGTATATATATATAATTAATAGATATTATAATACATGTATATATATAGGAACAACAAAATATCATATAATAAATGTGCGGGAGTCTCTTTTAATTAGTATATATAATATATATAAATGAACAGCAGTGCAAACACCATATCAGCTAGTGATACATTACATTACAACCAATATTATAATTGACTTTTTTGTTTTTTTTTTTATAAAAACAAATGCATATAAGACAGATTTGTAAATGCAGTTTATGCGAGTATATATATATATATATTTATTATAAACAAAAAAAAAATGATGATGTTAAATGCACACAAATCCACTGAAACAGAATGTTGTGTGAGCTGCAGATATATTGACTAAATATATATAAAATTTAAAAATATATATGTAATAGCGTATATTCTCAAAGTATTCATGAAATTTATATTGGTTTTTATTTTCAAATATGCATCATGTTCTTTAAATTTTAAAATTTTTGTTTTTTGTTTTTTGTACCCATTTTCATTGCTACATACCGGTAAATTTCATTTAAGATTTTTACTAATAGACTTCTTTTTCTCTGAATATTATTATAGATGGAAAGATAGATAGATAGATGGATATATAAAATAATGTCATATGAATATAACAATCTGTCGGCACATTTAAATTTATTTATAGATTGAATATATACTCGTATACATATATATAAAGTCTATATATTTTTCAGTTTTAGAAAAATTAAATGACACAACACGCACTCAATTTGTGTGATGATAGTTAGTTTTGTTTTGTTTATTTTTTGATTCCTTAATTTACTTTAAAAAATATATATTGTTGAAATGTATTTATATATATATACATATATCGCTACAAAAGAATGAAATGAAATGAAATAACTTTGTCGTCGTTTATAATATATATATAGAACGCGCACAGTCTGTGTAATATGTGTGTTGTGTTCATTATAATAATAAATGATAGGAATAAAAAATTGCATTGTTATTTGTATCGTTTTTTTTTTTTGGTTTAAATTCATTCTTTTTGTTTTTCTTAATGTGATTTTATTTACACATTATATAGTATATATAATTTTGATTTTAAAATCAACGACAGCCAATATTTATTTTATCTATCTATCTTTTATTTTTGATCTTTAAATAAATCAGATTAAAAGAATTATTTCATTTAATTTTATGTGATAATTTTCGTATATATGTAGATTAATTTATTACGAAATTTCCTTAAAAGAAAATCTATTAAATACTGATTCTATATATACATAGAAAATACAAATCTTATAAACCATGTTCAACATGAACCATGATCCATAATCGCTATATTTTTTTTACGAAAATCATATAATATGATAATTTATTGATATAGGCATTATTATATTTTCGATTGGGCGTGCTTTATAGATACAATTAGATTCGGATAAACCGTGAAACTATATATTATATTGACCAAATGATATGGTCACTGGAGTTCCTTTTTATAAGTTTACTTTCTTTTAAAATAAGATGGAAAATTAAATTTAGTCAGTGGAAAAGGGGAAGAAAAATTGAGTATTAATTACATAAAGTTGATCGAATACCAAACCATTCTTAAATAAATAGCTAATAAATCATTGCGAAAGTTGTGCTCAATATTTATAATGTATTATTGTAGATGATTTTGGCAAAATATTGGTATGTTATTTATTAATAACAACTATAAAATATTAAAATTATATATCAAAAATATAAATACAAATTTTATACAATATTTTAACCATTTTAATCAAAAATGTTATTTGATTATATGTCAATAAATTTTTATTTGTATATATACTTTATAATATTTAATTAAAATACAAAAATAATCATGTGTATAATGTAAAATAACACATTTTAAATTCACAACAAAAAAATATTTGTCAACGTATAAACGCAACAGTATATATTGTATAAAATATATAATGATTGATTAAAAAATAAATAAATAAAACTCTATATAAAAAATTTAAAATGTAAATTTATTTGGAACCCCTTTTTTTTTTATAGTTTGCCAATCTTATTCCAATTTAAAATGATAGTGAAATTAGGATGGAAAAACTATATACATATAGTATAGTAATCATTTATACAAATCAAACAGTTGTGCAGTGTTCAACCCACTGTAAGGCCTCCACGTTTTTGTTGATATACTTTATTACCCTTCACGTAATATATATTTACATTTATATATATATATATATATATAATACACCACATTTTATATTTAGTAATTTCAATATCCGATGATGACGATGAGAGCTTATAAAGTACCAACTGTCGTTCAAATTAAAACTATTTTAACTATTTTATATATATAAAATTTCTTTATTTATTCTAAACGAAAATTGTTTATTATATACATTATTTTATAATATGCAAACAATAATAATTCAAAATCTCTCTGTACCATATATACTACTATATACTATAAAATTTTACTTTGATTTATATTATTAAATGCTCGTGTGCATCATATCTTTTTGCGTTGCTTTGTATACGCATTACATAAAATACATAAATTTTCTATAAAGGATCATATATAATCGTACATTTAATATACCCATATCCTTTTTTTTAACACATAAGTTACAATATATATATTATATATATATAGTTAATAAATATTTAAATTAGGTTTTAGCGTTATTCATCCTACAAAGATTTAATATATAAAATATATGTTATCGTATGGAAAAGGGCATAAACACACATTTGAATGAATGCATTTATTTATTATTTTTTTTTTGGCTCATATTGAATTGAACTACTTTATATATATATATATATAATTTATGAACAATGAGATATTTAGAAAATGTAACCAAAAAAAAATAGGGAATGAAAGGATCAATTGTTCAATAATAATAATAAATATAAGTATCATTAAAAATGTTTGTATCAAATAAAATATTGGTTTTTTTTTTGCTATTATATTAAATGTGTACTTAAAAATGGATTTAATTGCTTTGAATGGTGAATATATAGTCATTTTTGTTTTTAATAAATAGTAATATTTTTGATATATCATTAAAATATCAAATCGCACGCAATTTTTTAAGTATATTTATCGAATTGAAAACTATAAAAAATACAAAAAAGGATAACCCCTTAAAAACATATCCGTATATAAATAAATATTATGAGTGAATCAACACAATACAAAAAAGGTTAAAGTATGTAAATATTTATTTATTTATATATGCGGGAATATTGGGATATTCGGATTGATATTTTCGAAAACAGAAATTATTGTAAATAAATTTATGTTATTTTAAAATATCTAATACAAAAATTGAGTTGGTTAACTTTTCCGTATATATTATATAGTTTAAAAATCTTGGAAAATTCTCAATTTTGATCAAGTTTGTCCAAGGAAATCTTATCTAATATTTTGCAGAGAACATTTATAATATATTATAAATATCCTGTAAAGTTTTCAAAAGGATTGGTTAACGAATTTTAAAGAAATCGCACTTAGAATTTGATTTTGTAAAATTTTCAATATAAAATACACTACAAAAGGGAAAAGGATTGGAAAATTCTCAATTCTGATCAAGTTTGTCCAAGGAAACCTTATCTAATATTTTGAAGAGAACATTTATTATGCATTATATATATCCTGTAAAGTTTTCAAAAGGATTGGATAATGAATTTTCAAGAATTCGCACTCAGAAATCGATTTGGTAAAATTTTCCATATAAAATACATCAAAAATCGTGAAAATCTTGGAAAACTTTCAATTCTGATCAAGTTTGTCCAAGGAAACCCTATCTAACATTTTGCAGAGAACATTTTATTATGCATTATAAATATCCTATAAAGTTTTCAAAAGGATTGGTTAACGAATTTTCAAGAAATCGGACTTAGAATTTTAATAAAATAAAATTATACAATATACAATGAATTAAAAATCGCAATCATGAGATTGATTTGATACCGCATTTAACCCAGTTATAAAAGTGATCGGTGATATTTACAGACACCTTTTAAATTTTAACAAAATTACAAAATATAATGTTTAGATCCAATTTTTACCACATTATTACGCGAGCGGTGATAATCAAAAGAAATTGTATCCCTTATAGTACATATATAAATAAAAATATACTTTCCCTAAATCAAATTTTAAAATAGATTTCTTCAATAATGTATATATTATGTACAAAAACATGATGTATTAAATATAAATATATATATATATTTATAAGGATATATCTCATATAATAGTTCAAGAGTGATATTAAATCAATATTGATGTCATTTTCATTTTCTGTTCTATATTTATTTATAATGTTGTCAAATTGAATGTTTAAAATTATATTATATTATTATTTAAAGTGTATATACGCATATAGCATTTATAGATGAAAGATCATAAATTCTTTAATATTATGAAGATTAAAACAAGAGGGTTAAAAATTTACTATATACGATATATACATATTCAAACAACAACTTTATTTTTGTCGTGTTCTTTTTTTTTATTTCATTTTTTGTTAATGGCCAAACCAACTTTTATCCTCATATATATTTTTAATACATATATATGTATATATATAACACAAAAAACTTTTATATTTAGTCCTTTTTCTTTTCAAAAATCATTAAATTATTTTATATTCATTAGTATATGTATATGAAATCCTTTTTTATTTGTTATATCATAAAAACAGAGAAATTTTACATATATATATCTTTATCTTTACATATATTTAAAACATTTATTTCGACATTTATAGAAATTATGTTTAAATATATATTTATGTAAATATATATATATATATATAGCGAAATTAGTTTGACAAACTAAAATGGAATAAATGAAATATATCCCATATATATGTATATTAAAGAAATCATTATATATAACTATATATATATATATTTTTGTCAAACAACATTCTAAAAAGTAAACTTCAATTATATATATATATAAATATACATACTATATATGCAGAATTTAATATATTAATGTAAAAAGGATATGAGTCCTTCAAGTTTATATAATTTAATGTGTTTTGATGTTATTTATGGAATAATATAAAAATTTTAATACATAAATATATTTTTAAATATTTCAGATAAAAAAAAATGAATTTACAAGATGAAACGTACATGTGAAAAATAGAAATAGTGTAAACTAATCGATAAACTTAAATTTAACATTTCATATTCAGTTATATTGATGAATCTGGATATTTATAGGCTTGTCAGATGATCAAATAAAATATAAATGTTTTTCTCTGTGATTGACCTCAAAATTCCCGGCCGCAATATTGTGTGATTAATTACAAGTTCTATAAATTCAATTCATTCGAATTGAAAATGTATACGTAATATTAATAGACAAACTTGTATAATTGACTAAAATATTATAACAATATTAGAACGAACAAATGTTAACATATATAGAAAAATGATGCGTAAATAAAGTTATATGAATGATATATCTGTTTCTGTATATCTTATATAGATAATAAATGTATAGATATATAAAAATTTTCTTTCAATACAATATGATTATAAGAATTCATTGTATTTTACTGTATATAGTTACCAGTAATCGGTATTAACATTATGTATTTTGAAGTATGGATTTTATGTAATATAATAATAAGAATAATAATAATAAAAAAAAAAAAATATGGATAAAAATCACATTAAAAAAATGGTAAAATATATAAAATATGTTACAAAATTGGCAAAAAAATAGAATAATATAACTTGAATTCTATCAATAATAATAATAATAATATACTAGTAATATTTTAATCGAGAATATAATAAATATAGAATAGAAAAAATTAATGCATAATAGATTTTTTACGCGACGATGATCATATATATAAATTGAAAAATATAAGCAGCTGAAACCTATAACAAAAATTTATTTAACACAATAAAATATTTTTGATTATAGACACTATTTTTTTTTATTATGATTTTCATATATTTTTTTTTTTTTGTATAATGTCAAACTAATAGGTAATCTAAAAATCATAACAATACAGATATAGTATATATGGTACCAAATAATAGTACGTATATATACTATAAAGTATCATTATTCATTGTATATTTCAAAAAGCTTATATATATATAAAATACTTTTACATTGAGATAATGCATATATTTATGAATATATAGATATAGTGATTTATATTATTAATATACATCATGTGGTGTGTTATAATATAAATAAATATATATATAGAACAAGGTGTACTTTTTAGAGTAATATTCTTTTCTTTTGTTAATTCCAATATAAATATATATATAAAATGTGTACTATATATACATATATTTAACTAAATATTCGATCATGGCAATAAATGTATATATATATACATACATACTGTAATACCATTTCATTAAATTTGAAACACCCTCTTTTTCATTCATGGACCGCTTTTTCTAGGATATTATTCAAAGAGTATTATTGGTATTATTATATATATTATATATACATGAAGATGGAAAAATCGCTACTTTATATAAAGGTATTTTATTGTGTAGGGTTTGTATGGGCAAATGTTTAACGAGAAGTTGTTTACGGATCTTGAAATAAAAAACTTTTGTTAGGAATCTTTGAAAAACTTGCAAAAAATATATATTGGGTAATGAGGTTTAAGTTATAATTTTCATACAACACGCACATTGCTTTACAATTATTGACTATAACTTTGCCGAGATTTTTTGCTAAAATTCCAAAGGATAATGTGAATGATTTTGAACAGGAAAATTGTTCGGAAAAGTCCTATGCGGTAAAATGCTCCATCATATATAAAAGAAAATGTTAATGAAAAGAAAAACACCACCGTAATTTTGAAAATTGATTATTATGGAATATGTTGAATATAATTCTTCAAAAATTTTACTACTGTTTTGTATATGGTAATTTAATTCGAATTGTTATGCTATTTTTTTGGTTAGTATTCAATCTCCCCTATTTTTACATATAATAACATTGTATTTATTTATAACAGATAAATGTATGTATATGTTAAATAGTTACCTGTTCAGGTAATAATTTATTATAAATATATATCTATATCTATACTACAGCGAGTTATAAAGCTATATATATGTATATAAATATATTTCAAATTATACAATAAAGAACAGTGTAAATCTGATAATATGTATTTTTACTTTTACTTTATATATATCTGAGTATAACAATTGAATGGAATTATATATTTTACTTTTGTATTGTATATACGACAATAAATCGTAAATATATTAAAATTATTTTATATACTATAAAGGTTTATGATATGTGGCTATTCAGAAGAAAAATATACGAATGTATATATTATATTCAAAGTCAGTCAAATGACTGAAAGTATATAAGTGGAAGCATATATAATAAGAAATTATTTTTATTTATTTTTTGATACTTTTACAATACGAAAAGGACATACAAAAAAAATAATATATGAATAAAATAAAGGATGCTTATATTCATAGTAAATCATATAATATATATTTATTTATGAAAATGAAAAAGATGAAGCAGCGAATTGCGACCTTATTATATTTATTTTATTTTTTCTATACACATACACATACAAGATTCATTCATCTTAATGGTTTTCTTTTTTACGTTTATGATTATAATATAATAATAAATATGCACAATAATATCTTCTATATATAGAAATACTATCGCAAAGTACATATAAAATATGAAGAGGAGAAAAAATTGTAATAATAATGACCGCATTATACAAGAAAATTATTATTTATATATATTGGAATTGATAGGCTTAAAATGATTTCGGCAACGAAATAATATTTATATTCCTATATATATGTATATAAGTAAATGTATAATACTATATTTATTTTTTGTTGTTAATTTATATTCATCCTTATTAAGGACTTTCATAAATTTTACATGAACCTTTAAGTAATAATCCTTATAATATTATTATTATATATACAAAATGCATTTCATGCGGTCTTTATTTATTACTGCTGCAATGTATAAAATACCATATATATATGTAATATTTATTTATGATTAAAATTCAATTTACATCATCGATAATCAATCATCATAAATAATAAATCGATTGATTCTATATATATTATGTTATTATAAACAATTATTTTTTATTTTGTTCTTTTCTGATGAACAAAACAATCCCTTATTATACAAATTATATTTATTAATAGTACTATAAATTATCCATCTGTTTGTGGATGAATCGAATAACTTTACATTTATATTTCTTTTGTTTCGATTATTATATATAGTTTGTTTTTCTAAATAGTATATAGGTTTTTTTTTCTAAATAGAATATAGTTTATTTCTATAAAGTAAATCTTTAAAAGTTTTTCATAAATAAAAAAAAATACGTCAAACATAAAGTTATAATTTAAAAAAATAAATAAACTGTTGCTTTATCTCTTTGTTTGACAAAAGCGCAGTTTAGCGAAGCACTTGCAATATAATTTTTACATGTTTTGAAATTTGTTTTTGGGAATTAGAGCATATATAATTTGTATTTATTTACCATAATATAAAATAAAAAAAAAAAACTCACACACAACTTTTACTTATTCAAATATAGGTATTGTTCCTTTTTTTTTTTTTTATAAATTTTCACATTCATATGTTATATAAAAGTGTAATTCTTGAACTTTAACACCGACCCTTAACTAAATATATATATATATATATAAATGTATGCATTTAATGTTTACCTATTTGTATTATTCATTCTATATATATTTATATATGTATATAAAATACAAACAATACAAAATTGAAAACAATGAAAACACATCATATAAAAAATATATAAAAGTTTATATTGTTGTGTAGTACGTCGTATAGTACAAGGGAAGAAATAATAATAAATGAAAAAGGGTATGAAATGTATGTGTCGGCAAAGTGTATATATATAATATAACACATTTTTTTTTTATTTATTTATTTAGTTTTGCGCTTGCAATTGTAATTGTTTTTAATATATATATATACCAACCGCATAAACATAATCAATGGGAAAAAAATGCAACTTGCACAAATGTTTTGAGCTCCTTCATATAATGTAATAATGGTATATATGTATAATATTTATAAATATTGTTACATTTTTATTTTTTTCTTTTTCGTTATAATATATATGTATATTAACTCGATGTGGATTTAAGTTTATATATAATTGTATTGTATGAATTTTTTGTGAACACAATAAACGTAATAGAAAAAAGGAAGGATATTTTTTTTTTATTGTTATGATTATTATTATTATATGTAATGTTTGTTTTATTTAATATATATTTTTCTTTATATTTTTATTATTTTTTTATTGTGAAATATATTACAAATGAAATTAGACAAGAAATAAACGGAGATATACAATATAAGTTTTATTTGCGTATATATAATATTTCAAATATATAAGAACTACGTACTACTAATAGTAAATCCATTTAGGTTAATTTTTACATATTTATAAAATAGACATACAAGTTTTCTTAATTAGTCAGTCAGTTTTTGAAATATAATTATATTTATATTATATCAAATCAACTTGTCGAGATATAAATATATAAAAATTCTTAACCAAATAGAAGAACAATAATAATAATAATAAATTGAAAATAATGCAGTTTTCATGTTTAAAATATTTCAAATATTTTATTTTATTTTATATATATGTACATATGCATTCATTCAGAAAATTTTGTTTGTTTTTTATCTGTAAATCACACTTTGTGGTTTTATTTTTGAGTATTTACACTCATTTATATATATATATATATCTGTTGTGATATATGTCAAATGATTTTTTCTATATATATATATATATATATATACGTTAATATCCGCAGTAAAATTTATTTTAAATATGAAAATTTTCAATTTTTTTTTTAAATAAAACCATATATAATTTAAAAGAAAATCAATTTGAGTGTATTTTTATATATTATAAACTTTTTTTTTTGTATTTTATTCTAAAAGATCATTTTCATATAAATTATCTCTTAGGAATTTATTATTTCAACGTTTGAAATTAATTACTTTATATATTAAGTGTTTTTTTTTGTTAAATAAATATAAAATTAGAAGAGCATTTCATTTCGAATATCTTATTTATAATAAACTTATATTAGATTTTCACGTTGAATATAAATTGTATTGGAATTAGAAGATGAAATCATAAGTAGAGGAAAACATTCAATAATTTGTTAAAAAACCGTACGTCGTTATACCATACTAGAGTTTGAAATGGTAATTCTAAATTTTTTGGTTTGACATATTTAGAAAGATGATAAAAATACATAAAATATATACATTTTTCGTAACACATTTGGTTTGGATTTTCCTTAGAATATTTGGAGATTTTTCACTTTTAATTGAGTTAAAAGTTTTTTAAAACTTCTATTTTAGAAGAAAATTATAAGAATATTTATTATAAATACAATACATATTTTCTTAATCAGCAAACGGAAGGTTTTAAAAGAAAGTCATAATGAAAATCGTAATCAAAAATGCATTTTGTTGAACATTTTTATTGAACAATTGAACAAAAATTATCAATAACCATAGATGTTTGATGGATGATGGATTGTCATAAGAATTTTGTCGAGATTTTTCCCTTTTTAAATGAACATATAAAATCTATTTTTTATAGTATAAAGTTAGTGAATGAAAATTATTGCTATTTCTTATAACCAGTTAAATATGTAATAACTATAAATAAAAATTAATTTGCAATCATTTGATAAAAAAAAATCATGTATGATATTTAAATTTTCACATTTCAACAACATATATGAATTCAATCGAATACAGTATATTGGATTATTCAATATTTAAAAAAAAAATCTCTATAACTCATTCCATTCCAAATAAGAAATAAATCATTGAAATGTAATAAATTAAATTGGACATTATATTTCATGTATTATATTATTCACAATACACTATATATATATATAGATAGAGAGAGGAATTGATTTTCAATTTTATACATACATTATAAGAATGTATATATGCAATTTAATAATGCTAATATATATATGTTATATAAAATATAATATTTAACAAATATCAATACGATAGAATGCTATAAGAGGTGACAAAAAAGTGATTTGGTAATCATTTTCTTAATATATTTATATATACATATATACAAAACGAACAAATTCCATATATACAAATATATATTAGAGGAATGCATTTGACAGACCCATCACACAATGAATATATAAATATATATATATATATAGATGAATATATGATTATTCCTTTTGAATTATATTTATATATAATAGATATATAATTAATACATATCGAAAAGTTTTCCACAATCAATATATATATATATGAATATATAGATTTACATTACATATATATACCATATAATGGTAATTTATATAATGAAAGAAATATAATATATATAGTTGAAACTGACACGTATATCAAAAACCAAATACATAATTTTTCTTTTTTCCTTTTGTTTGTAAATATATATACCAAAAATATTTTGTATATTTTTGATAAAATTAAGTACGCGTACATATTTTGAAAAATATATGAATGGTATATATATGTTATGCATCAAAAATTCAAAACACATCATATATATTAATGTAATGTTATTTCGTTAATAAATTAAATGAATACATATACAAAATATGAAACGGAGATGATATAAATTCAATTGTATATAATCATTTATATTTAACTATATATATAAATGTAATTTTACATATTCTATATAGATCTGATGAGGGTTATAACAATGAATGTATAAATATATATAAGAGGGAAAAAATATATAGGGTATTGGGCTATTTTATATATATATAATAGATTTTTTTTTGTCATCATTCATTTCTATTGTATTTTAAATGTAATAATGACTTAAATCAATAGATGCGTGCATATACAATATACATTGTGTATATGAGCTAACACCATATATATATATATTATTATGATAAAAAAGAATTGTTACACGACAAACAGCTGATGTTTGTTGAAAAATGAGATGAGGGGAATTGATTTTGAATTTTTTTTTTTTGCAAACACACAATTTATTATTATTATTACATATATATAGTATGTAGTATATAATTTAAATACGAAATTTTCATATTAAAAATGATCCCTGTTGTAACATTTTTACTTTACGCCAATAATTTTTGAAATCGGAATGATATAAAATATATATATATATGTATACATTTTTCGTTTATATTTATTTATTTTTATTGATGTTTTTTTTTTGGTTGTACGACTAAAAATATCAATAAATATATAGTCCTACATTCGATCCGCGCGACAACATATACAGAACAGGCCTGCGATCGATACAATACGGTACTTGGTAGAAATGTATATATATATATATATATGAGAAAGAATGATATTGAATAAAAAACTAAAGGCGGTATATTATTTATTATATTTTATACAATATGATGAGGATCGCAATAAAAATACAATAATAAGGGATGAGAAACAAAAAAAAATGTATATTTGAAAATTGATTAGTATTATAACAAAAGAATGGTAATATATATAATTATGTATATATACAAAAAAAATGTCCCTTGTGATTGTAATTTTAATACGCAAAAAAAAAACTTATAACTACAAAAGTGTGTATTAAATGTTTTCAAAATATATATATATATATCTGCTTTTGCTAATCAATGTACAATTTATTAAAAAAATATTATATGATTCATTGTTATATACGCGATATATTGTACCAAAAAAAAAAAAATGGTAACTATATTTTAGATGTAACTATTGAAATTGTTACATTGCATAATCTCTTTTGCTATCATTTATATACATTTATAAATATAATATACATATGATATATGTAATCCTGTGGCGCGTCGTTCCATCTATAAATAAATGGTTTGATAGTGGAGTGACGCGTGTCTTTACATTGTAAAAAACATATATATATTATAATATATGCGATCATTATCGAACTTGTGCGTTCATTATAACAAAAACATGAAATGTATTATTTTAAAAATAGGCAATAAAACAATTTTTTTTTTCGGTGGTATACAAAATATATAGTTATTTATTTTTCTATTGTAACAATATAGATTAAATATATATTTATAATGAATGGCAATCAAATTATTCTCGGAATTGTTCGATGAACTGGTACGTTATGATAGTATATATATATGAATATATAGATCACAACATAATCTATACATATATACATATACACTATATCAAAAATTGAATCACACTCTGACTGAAAGATGATCAAAACATTTGAATTTAAATTTCTATTGTGTGAAAGATATTGACGAGGTCAGTTTTAGTCAATGTTTTGAAAAGAAAATTTTGTAAATGAAATTGGAATCGTGAATATTTTTTTCGATAAACTAATATGATATGGAGTTACATACAACTTGAAGGTGGAATAGAATTGATCAGAAAACGATTTCGAGATGAAGACAAGATACTCTAAAGGAGTGAATAAAGGAAAAACAAAATGTATGATTAAATTTTTAATATAGTGTAGTTTTTTTTCCTTCTTATACATATCCTATATATGCAACTAATTGTGTGTATATATATACGAAAAATATATTTTGTTTGATAAATTACAATTATATATAAAAAAAAAAAATACTTTAATAATATATAGATATGGAAGCCATTTATAATAAATTGTAAGATTAAAATTTATTTTATATGAGAGGAGATGATCGTTGGTTTTGTTTCATAAAATTTAAATATTCTTTTATCTTTATTATATTTAATATGTGGAACAAATTTTTATGCTCTTATAATATAAATATAAATCTAAAATAAAATTTAAAACTCTATTATATTATATATATGTTTACGTTTCTAATCTGTATATAGTATACGGTGAAAAATTAATTGTAAGTTTTATAATAATATTATGTATAAGGATATAAATGGAATTGAAAATTATTATCTTTTGCTTTGCAAATTTCGATGTAAATATTAAACAAAAGCCGATAGAGATATTAATTGTGCATTAGCATAGAGACATTTTCGTATTCATTCTTTGGGAGATGACAACTTTAAATTAAGAATGTTATTGAGATTTAAATAAATGTTTTTAGTTTCAGCTTCAGTTCAATCCATTAAAATATATAAGGACTTTTAAAATCACATTATTATTTGCTTATGGTTTGTATTGGAATATTTTCATTATTCTTATATTAATTTGATTGACGAAAGAGATTTTTATGGTCAAATGAATTTTAACAAACATACGCAATACTTTATTTTTATTTATAAACAATATCATGCAATGTTTTGCAGTATAACAAAATTCTGATAACATAAATTATATAAATAAATATAAATATAAAAAACAGATATATTGCAAGTTATCATATAACCTCTTTGAGCTTTATATTATAATGTTATATAAAAAATGTTATAAAAAAAGACAAGACAAGAAGATGAAGAAGAAATAATATTAAACAGACATTTAACAAAACTTTATTTTATTTAATAGAATATGGTGGTTTACGGAGAATAAAGTATAAGTATATAAAAATATATACTTCAACTATTTCAATTTCATTTATTTGGTATTGTTATTAAAAGAAAAGCATTTTCTTGTATATTACGATATTACCTATATATCAAATAGATAAAAAACAAAAATCTTTATATCCTTATAACCGCATTATACTATATATTTTATTTCATATCTATATAGTTTATAAAATAAAACATCAAAAATGTTTGTAGTGTATATATATATAGATTAAATGTACTTCAGTTGTCGTTGTTATATATATATATATAGATATATTTATATATTTAATAAAAATCGATCAATGTCAAAATTTATTCGATCGATGTATATTATTTTATATATATATATATTATTTTTTTTATCAATCAATCGCAATATACTAAATAAAACTAAAATAAAAAATTTTATATAGATAATCGCGTCACAGTAAAATAAGATATTGTTTATATATATATATATATAGTTTTGTATTAAGATTTTCCAAATTTTTGAAATATACATCAATATCAATTTTCTTTAATTGATTGTTTAAAGAATCGTTTTATTTTTTATTTACATTCATTTATCTATATATAGACAGATAGACGATGTATATTGCTCTTTATCACAGAAAAACAAATAAAAATAATGGTATTGTCTCGTCATATATGGTATATATAAAATAATTAAATCTCATAAAAATGTTAATATGTATATGGAGGAGTAGTATATAGTCAGACAACGAATATTATTTGTTTTTATATATACATTTATTGTTCATGGATATTTTTAATATATATTCCTTTTTTATGATTTAATATGCGCGAATAATCATATATTTAATTTTCATTTTATTTCGTTTGTTCGGAATTTTCAATGATTAAATAATAAAAAAATTATATTAGTGATAAACTTTTTTAATGTATATATAGGTTTTGTCAGCGATTATACACTAAATTTTCTGGCAAACGAACAATGAAATTTATGATAATGAAATTGAAATAGTATAAAGAAAATTTTCTATACAATTAAAGTAAAAATTAATATATCAACTAATTCACCAAATCATATTCATATACAAAATATTTTATGCAAAATAAACTATAATGCAATATTTATTGAAAACCAAAGATATTTGGAAATGTAAACGATTTAATGTAAAAGAAATAATTAAAATTCTTATAATCAAACGCTATAAAAAGAAATAATTCAGTACGTATCGCTGATTAATGAATATCTATGCAGTTGAATTTTATTTGTCTATAAAGGTTGTATTACATAAAATTGTTTAGAGAAATTTTACTGTATATGAAAAATATTAAATCGCAACCCCACCATTATATAAATATAATATTTTATTTAATTGCTCATATTATATTAAAAAAACCATGAATATATAAATGGTTGTAATATAGTTTTAAAGTTTTATTGTGAACATTTAATTCTCCGGGAAAAATTTGTATATGAGAATGAAATAATATAATGATATTAAAAGTTTTATTTTTGGTACACAATAAAAAAAAAAAAGAAGCATTTAAAAGACTTATTATTATTATTATTATGCAATTGATATTTACGGGTGCAATTCATTTTTAAAAATTAAATTATCACTTAGAATTTCTAAAATATTAATCATAATATAATGTTTGAGTAAGACCTCATCATTTTAAAAGATATCGAGATTTAAGGATCCGGAAAATCCACAGACAATTTTGTATGAAAATGATATTGATAAAGCTGCGGCTTTTATTTGGACATTTTCCGAGAAAATTTAGTGGAAAATAACTAATTTATAATAGAATATAGAAAATTAATAAAGATAACTCAGAATCAGTTATTGCAAAGTTAAATTTGAGATCGTATATTGGTAACAAATTGCAATTGAATGTTATAACAATTGATATTATGCAATTTTGGAAATGTTTATATTTCTAAATGTAATTCTCTGTCGTATAAGACGTTGATATCGTTAATATTCAATCAAATGATTGTTGATATGCGGAAAATAATATGATATGATATATAATAGCATAATAAAACAAACAACAAAAAAAAACTCAAAAATTAATATAAATTGATATTATAATCACAGAAATTATTTATAGCAATATCTTTCATATATATTATATATACATATTACATACATTTAATAATGTGTTGAATTTTTTTATTTTTCATTTTTCAAACAAGTTAAATTGTTTTTTTTTCATTATTATTCTTATTTTACTTTTAATTTTTATTGTATATATACGTTTTTACTGCGTTTATTCTCCTTTAGATTCGTAATAAATACATAAAATTAATATGCATATTTTTACCCAAAAACAATCTCTATATGTATGATGAACATGTATAAATATAGGAAAGACAAGTATACTTTACTTTAAGAAAAACTTTTTTTTTTCATCCCTCAATTTTTCATCTTCTTCATTCATCTCCGTTTAATATATATATATGAAAATATATTTGCATAACTAAAGTTTACATGCACATACAATATAATATGTTTAAAGAAAATCAAATAGAAAATGTTACTATATATATGTATATTAAATGTTGCTTGAACTATATACATGGATATATCCAAATATGATTTTGTTCATTTGTATATATATATATATATATATATATATGTTATTAAAAACATTTTGTTGATTAAATGCTTATGTTGTTGGTGGTGGTTCAGCGGTATATATTTTGTTGAAATTTTTGTTTGTGTTCACACTGAGCTTATGTTATTCATTCTTATTCGTATATTTATGTATTCATTTTGTTTATTGCGTTTTGTTGCAATCAAATTTAAACTTTTTTAAGTATTCCCCTTTGAATTGAATTTAACAAAATTACAAAATTTTCCCATTTATATATATATATATGCATATATTGCACGTATACAATAAATATATATATATATATAAGAAAAGAAGATTTTATTGTTTCAGATATATTAAATGAAAGCATTTAAACGTATTTAAGTTATTATATACATCTATAAACAACACAACTGGAAGGTATATATATATATATATATATATATATACAGAGATAATTTATTCTACCCCCCAATGGTCTGTTATATATAAATTTGAATATTTTGCGTGATTATTTTATCTAATAAATTTATAGCAATTTATTAAAAATATCGTTTATTTCGGATTTTATTAAAAAAATATACAAAAATGACAGGAAAAATAAATTGTATATATATTATACAAAAATATAACAATTAGACCACATATTAATTGATTGATGATTATTAATCTTAAAAATAATATATGAATTACTTATAAATTGGATGAATACTGGCAAAAAAAAATGAATTAAACTAATTGAAATTGTCAAAATAACATAAGATTTTTGATTTTTGCGTATTTTATCATTCCTGAATTCTTTTTTAAATGAATTTTCTTGAACGAAAAGCTCATTATATATTTACAAATTGTAAATTTAATTATTCGAGATTTATTAAGATGTTATGACACTTCAATAATAACTTTATTTTATATATCAGATTGTAACATAAACATTTTATAATTTCAACTGAATTTTCTCGGAAAATTTCCAAATAAACATTTTTTTTATCATCATTTTGATGGAAAATTGTAAATTGAATATACAAAAAGAAAATATTGAAATTTAATTTGGATGTTCTATGCTGAAAAATTTTGTTTTATGCTCAAAAAAAAATTCATGAACAAAATCAAACAGAATTTTATTTTATCCATTCTATGAATCCCTTTTTTTTTTAATCAGGCATAATTTACGATTAATAAATTAGATAGTTGAAAGGATATATTCCCCATCCATATTCGAATGAATTGTAAATATTACAAGTAATTTTACTACGCATATCCTTTTATATTTTTGTCATATATACATTTCTATTGATGTTTATCAAGGAAAAAAATTCTTATGTTATCTTATAAAATGATATAATCATATCATATATATATAAATAAAGGAAACATTTGATTATACAAAGTTTTATATATAAAAAAAAAAAAAAGACAATATATAGATAAGTTAAGTTTATGTATACGTGAACAAAATTCTTTTTTCTCATTTTTTTTTTATTGTATATGAAATTTTCAATCATATTATTAATAAAACAAACCTTTGGCAAGCAAGCAAACAAGAAAAAATAAAAAAAAAATTGAAAAGAAAATAGAATTTTCTAATATATAAAGGATACAATAGGAATTTTCATTGAAAAAAAAAACAACAACCGAAATATCTATATATCTATTTATTGTATACTTGTTTATATAGGTAGTATACATAAAATACCTATAAAAAATATAATAACAAAAAAGGACTCGTGTAATATCAAATAAAATTTATAGTATCTATACACTGTTACAATCCGAACATTTGTATCCAATTGAACACAACTTATAGATTAGTATTTAAAGATAATAAATAAATATTTATATCTAGAAATAGAAAAAAAAACATAACAATAAGATAACAACATCTGTGTTCCATTTCTAAAAATGTATATATATATATTTATATTAGCTTAATTTATGGTTACTTATAGTAGTATAATTTGAAGGAAAATTTATTACATATAAATAAAAACACAAAAATTATATAAATTAAGTTGTTTTTTCCACTTCAATGGGAGAATATATTTATATGAGATATTCATATATTATAAATAAATACATAAATATAAAAAAATATTTGTTTTACTATTTAAGCGTGTCCCTAGTCTATATAGATATATTTCATTCGAATGAACAGAGTGTCTTTACATATATATTATGTATATAGATTTATTTGCAAAACAATACAATAATAAATTGAGTATATAAACCAAAACTGATGTTAATATAAAGATTCAATTAAATTTATATATATATAGAAAATTACGCATAAATGAACAGTTTAACTTTAACAATCCTGTATTTATGTATACTATTTAAAAGGTCCTTTTTATATATACCATAATAACCATATATATATATATATATATTAAGAGTTTGTTATACGTTTTAGTTGTTATATATGTATAAATAACAAGTATATATTATTTGATAAATATTTATTTGATTGTCTTATCAATTTTTGTAAATCAATGTGAATGTAATATATTTTTAGCATTTGTATGAATTATGTATTATTATGGTATATATATAAATGAAAAATATCAAATAACAACCGCAAAACATTGCTGAATTGTATGTATATATATAATTGCGATTAGTATAAAAACTCACAGTCAGTTGTTCTTTGTTTAAAAATTTGGAATACATTCTTATGTATAATATAATTTTGTGTTTATTTATTTTTATAAAGAATGAATGTAATTATTCTATTATAAATATATATACAGAAAATATATTTATGCTTAATTTTATGGCAATATATATTTATTTTTTTTTTTTCATCTTGAATCACATTCTTTCTATGGATGCAGACATTTATATATGCGGGGGTTTTTCATCTCTATTTTTATATTATTATATATATATATATATATATATAGAGTGTATATATTTTGTATATGATGTCAAATTACCCCCATGATGCGAATCAAGATATTGTTTGTTATTTATATTAATAAATAAAAATATGTTTCCTTTTTTTTTTTTTTGTTCTCTTAAACAGTTTGACAATAAAGTTATGGGATTACTTTTGGTTAATATTATTCAATATTTTTTTGTTTTTTTTTACTTTAGAAATTGAGAAATTAATTTAGAAATTGAGTCCTCGGAGGATGTATAATATTTGAATATTATCTAAAGTCTGTATAACGATCTTATTATCGTTAGAAAATGTAGATACGCAATAAGAATAATTTTCCTTAAAATTAATTTTTCTATTTAATTTGTAGAAAATGTTATCTTTTCTATAGGAAAATTTACTTTAGTTTCTGATAGGAAAATTTATGGAAGTTCCAACAAAAAAAAAACTTATCGAGTCTAAATTGTTTATTATAGTTCATTGAAAAGGGTAATGTTGCTTACAATAAATTAAAGCACATATGCATTTAAGATAATTCTTATAATGCGATTTCTTATAAATTTTATAAAAGAAATCGATAAATTTTCTTATGAGAAAATATAAAATTTAATTGCACATCCATAGTAAATGTATGAGAAAATGTACAATATAATTATATATAAAAAAACATTTATTATTATTTTAATATGAATTTTCCGAGGAATTTTCATTGCGAAAATTATGCAATATTTTTAAGAAAGGAATTTTTAATATTAGACGGAATAAAATATGTATGTTTTTGAGACGGCCAACATTGGAATGTGATTAATTTATTCGAAACAAAAAAAGTTACTAATAATCCAAAGCATGTATCCCTATCATATGAATTTTCCGAGATTTTTCATTGTTAAGTTATAAAATATTGAATTTTCCCTGTACGTTAAAATAATAATAGCAAAAGCTATCAATATTTAAAATGGGCAGAATCTTCTACAAATCACTTCTTGAATTTAAATGTTTATAGGTTTAGTAGCAAGATACATGTGTGAAGGACTAGGAAAGGAGTCAATATAGTTATAAATTTTAGCTATTCTATTTATAAGTTTTCCTTAATTTCTTTTAGTAATCATTTTAATTTTTCATAGTAATATTAGGAATAGGAGCGATGGAAACACGAAGATAGACAACGGACATAGGGATTCTAAATTTTATTAATTTTTAATAACAAAATTCAATAAATTCTAATCACTATAATTTCGATAGAATAAATCCTCAAAAACCAAACCAATATTCCAATGGGAATTTTTGGTTTATTATACATTAAAAAAATATTCAATATATATATATATATACAGATATATATATATGGTATACTTATAATAAATAAAGTATAGTATTTCTATTTATGATATACATTTCAAGTTGGGATAATTTCATTTTTATTATGTACATGTACATATACAGATATATATAGTTAATTCAATGTTCGAATTTTATTATTAGACTGTTGATATATAATTCTTTGAATTGTGTATATTGTATATTGGACGTTGTGTATTCCACAACATTATATATAATAAAATAAATGGTTTAATAACATAAAATTTTTTTGGTTTTCTGTGATGTGATTTATTTTTATGGATAAAATTCTTTGTATATATAAGATTTTTTTTATTTTTTTTCATTAAGACATATTTTATTTTATTATTGTTATATGTATATATATATATATATCCAAAATAAAAATGTATTATGAGAAAAATAATAAAAGAAATGTATATAGTTTTTGATTCAATATATGTATATATAAAAATGAATCAGATTTGGATATACCAAAAAAAAAAACAATGTGAGTTGGTGGTTGCGTATAGTATTTCGATCAATCACAAAATAAATTGTCTGATAACTTAAAAGTTTTTATGATTTTTTTTTTGGCGTAATTCAGTTATTTAAATTTGTTAAATTTTCAACAATTTGTTATGCGTTTTTCTTTTTATAAGCAATATGTAATAACATTTTTAACACTAAAAATTTATAGTCACAACATTAGCGTAATCATAAAGTGTTGTTAAAAGAAAAGATTACTGCCAAAAATTCCATTAAATATATTTCTATATATGTATATATAAAGAAAGAAACATTAAAACTATTAGACCATTTATGGGTTTGTTTATTTATTTATTTTATTTTTTTGTACAGTACTTTTGAATATATTACATAAATCAGAGTATGTATGTATGCGGATATGGACCAAAGGAGAATAAACTTATAAATGGAAATTTCTTGGAACATTGTTATGAAAACCATTAACTTATTTACATCAGTAAATATAACTTTGTTTTCAGAGTATAGGTACACCTTAGTGTATTGTTTTCATTTTATATGCATGATACGTGTACAGTTTTCATATATATATTAAACGAAAAACTTTATCATGTTAATAATTTCATTTCATGTATATACAAATACAAATATATAGGAGAGAAAAACGAAATACATATATTTATAAATATAAACTTATTTTTATGTACAATAATTATCTTAATTTGTTGTAATAGTACTTTTAATTATTTAAAATAAAATAAAAAAAAAACACAAATATGAATATAAATAAAAGTTTTGTATAATGTATTTAATTAAATACATTATAATATATATGATCAATTTATACATATGAACAATATGTAGAAAAATGGAATATAGGATATATACTATATATAATGAAATATTTCCACCAAATGGAAAATTATAATAAATTTTTTATCAGAATAATCTATGTATAGTATATATTGTATTGTGTTATTTTATTCATTGAATTGTATATACACGCGCGTACGTTTTCATTTATGCGATATGGATATGTGTATAATAACATTATAACATTATTGCACAATATGTTACATGAAAAAAATAATTTGTTACATATGAGATTATTTATTTTTTCACTTTACCATTTATCCAAAAAATTTAAAAAAAACAACATAACATACAATACGACAAATATGTACGCAGATAACAATAATTTAAATTTGTAAATTTATGTATATATAAATACCGATTGTTTTGTGGGTGGTTTTGCATATAGCGTTATTGCGATGGATGCGAGAAAGGTTTTTTATTATGTATAACAAAATAAAGTGTACTTTCCGAGAGTTGACGGTACGGTGGTTTTATTTTGTTGGTTTAATTTCAGTTTGAGTTTTTTTTGTTATTTTTGTAATCATATTATATTATATACAGAACATATTTTCATGTTTTATTATTTTAATTTAACTATTAATTTTATTATTCCCATCTGGTTATATATATATATATATATTGTCATATATGAACGAACATCGCGGGGATATACATTTGTTATAATATTTCCGGGTATATAAATTTATGTATATTGAATTCTATATATACAATATATAATAAATAAATGTTATGAAAATATTTATATATAAATTTGACATTTATTTAAGTCTCATATATATATACGAAATTTTTGCATTATTATTCCAAATATACGAAAATGATAATGATATATGATATACAGAAACTATATTCACTATATATATATATATATTTTAATTAATTAAATATAATGCAATTTATTTATCTGTATATTTTTACTATATACATAAATAAATGGACAATTGGGAAAAATTCTATGGATGTAGATATATTTTATTAAATATATTAATATAAATATATACTCTGATGATGGTTATATTTATATATACTGACCTATTTCAAAATGTCATAATAAATATTGCGCGTTATTAAAGGACAAAAATAAAAAAGTATTTTATTCATATATTGTAGATATTTGAATATTCATATAGTTTAATTGAATTATATATTTTCTATATACCATTTTTTTTTCTGTTAAATAATAATAATTATTCGACAATTTTTGGAAAGATATTTGTTAAAAACTAGACGACTTTATTATATTGGTTTTTGAAAGGATTTTAAAACAAATTGTATAATATTCTAATATAAATTAGAGCGATTATTGTTTGTTTTTCTATGTATATATAGGAATAAAATAACATTAGATATTGTTTGAGAAGAAAATCCTAAATCAATCGTTTGATAAGAATGATCAAAGCAATTAATTTTATAATATATTTAGAAAGATTATGAAAAATTGATAAATTAGTCTCCTTACATCACTTTATTTTCTTTCATATAAATTTTCCGAGATTTTTCATGGTTTAAATGAACGTATAAAACTTATTTTTTAGAAGAAAATTAATGTGAATATATACAATGCAATAAAATCACTTTAATTTCCTGACCGATTAACGAATATATATAGGTATTTGGATGACCTTTCAGAATAAAATAACATTAATTATGAATTTAGAAGAAAACCATTGGGAAAATTCAATATAATTTGCGATATACAAAACACTATACATTTTTATATGAAAATGTTTTCTAACTATTATCCTATCTGTGAATTTTCCGATACATTTTTTAATCAGATTGTCATATTTGATATGTATTTTAAAAATACAATAATAATAATTAAAAATAAAAAGTACTCACTCAAAGTTTTACATTAGTATTTTTTTTGAAAGTCAATCCAAAGTTAAATCAAAATAATAAAATCCACTTACCTAAAATAAAAAAGAAAACAAAATTAAATTAATATTAAATTATTAATAATATTAAATATTATAAAATTATTCTATTATTAAAATTCTATTCCATAAATTACAATTTTCATCGTTCGATATTTGTATTTGTGGGATTTTTTGGATATTTATATAGCGAATATAAAGTGTATTTATGGAAAACTTCAATGCATGAAAAATGTTATGAACTAAAGAATTCAAATGGTAAATCAATTAGGAAATTAGAAAACAATATAAGAAACTTATTAGAAACGACAAACAAAATTACAAATAAACAAACTATAAGTATACTAAGTAAAACGAATTCGAAAAAGCTGAGTAATAATATTTGATTTACAATTTCTAATATTTTTAATCTATCATATTCCCCATATACCAATTTTTCCTCTTGGCATTTTACCAGATCATCAAAAAAAACAAAGCGATATAAGAACTAATTTATTATTTTTTACATATATTCAAAAAAATATCCTATTTCTATATATTTTCCATTTCCATAAAATATTTCTATATATGAAAAGCCGATTATAGGAAATATTAAAATCCATCATTTTACTTTATTCATTGTATATTATTATGGCAATTTTCTAAATTCATAGTACCGCATATATAAATTAACCAAACATATACTAAAAATATTGAGATTATTTGAAATATTTTTAATATATTAACAATACCAATAATAATAATAATAATAATAATAATAATAATGTTTAATAAATAAATATTTCGTAAAAGCATTGTAATAATAAAATTAATATTAATTTAAAATGTATTGTCGTGTCCATTCAATCATATATAGATTTCATTTATCGTTAATTTTTTCCTATAGTATATATAATAAATTCTATAATATTTTTTATATAGGCTTTTATAATGTGTGCGGTGGTATTACATTTTATATCAGTTCAGTAGCTGCGATATTGAGGAATATATATTTATATATGTATGAAAATAATCATTATTTAAATCATATATATGTGTATATGCGGCGTGCGGCTGATTTAAACAACGAGAACAGTTTTTATATTTAGACTGACAGGATTCATTTATATATATATATATATATATATATATATAAAATTGAAATAATTTGTAATACCGCATATATTTATTATAATAATACACTCGTTCGTATATTATAATAAATAGGTATTT
Source organism: Dilophus febrilis (assembly GCA_958336335.1). NCBI lineage: Eukaryota > Metazoa > Arthropoda > Insecta > Diptera > Bibionidae > Dilophus > Dilophus febrilis. Next base: position 4,582,951 of record OY284471.1, on the reverse strand, counting down.
AATCGGTGATTAAATTGAAGTGTGTGTGTGTGTGGTTTATTAAATACATTTATTTAACTATAACTATACAGTATAATTCAAGTACCATACAACTTTATGTGAAAAAGGTTTCATAATCTTTATATAACAGAATGGATTTTAGGTGTAATATTTGATATAGGTAATAATTCAAATGATCATTATATATATATATTTTTATATTATTGGGATTTTATATTTGTAAATAATTTAAAGAAAAAATTTTGTTTGAGATTCTATCAAAAATTTTTGTTAACATTTACTACTGTGTGATCAATATATAGATGATTGATGATAAACGATATCAAAATCAAAGTATTAAATCTATTAAAATTGCATACAACATAAAAAAAAGGATATTCCGAAAATAGAAATGAACGCTATCAAAACGAACACCATAAAAAATTAATTTGTTAAAAACAAAACCAAATTATTTATTTATAATGAAGTATTTACTGTATAAATTATAATAAATCTGCGGAAACCTATAAGCCTATTTTCATTTCATTTATATATATATATATATATATATATATATATATATGCTTTAATTCACGTATATATTTTGAAAAACCACCTTTTATTTCCCCCCCCAAAAAATTGTATAAACGAAATGATGATAAAATTTTGGTTATATAAATATATTTCCTATATACATTTATTATTATAAAAGGTAATATATATAAACATTCATTCATTCATACAATCATTCATCTATCCAACCATCCATAGATAGACATATATGCAAAATAAAGTCGTCTTAAATTATAATTATATTAATTTGATTAATTTTAAAATTAAATATATACACATTTTATACAACATATACAATATATTGTGATATATATACACACATAGAAAAGTGGTTTTTTATTTATATTCGTTCAAATATTGATTTTGTTGTATTATATACACAATTATCAAAACAAAAAATAAAGGGAATGAGGATTTTTATTTATTATTATTTTTTCATTAAAAAATGTTTACTCCCGCAATATCAAAAATAAATGATAAAATAATATTATTGTTAATAATCAAAGTTTTTTTGTTTGTTTGCCGTATTCTTTTTTTGGTTTTTGTTAATCTCATCTATATGGAATAAAAAAATCTATTGCAATAATCATTTTTTGATTAAAATAGAATATATTCATTTATTTATGAATTTAAAAAATGGATACATTTTGTTTTTAATTTTGGTTTATTTAATTTTAAATTAATCTTTTAGTAATTAAAGATATTATGAATGGGCTTTAAATTCCATTATAATTTTAAAAGAAAAAATTATTTGATCATAAAGAATTAATTTTCTAAAATTGATTATTAAAATCTGAAAGTCGATTAGGAAGTTAATAGTGGTTAAGCAGTTATTGTATTTATCTATTGAATTCAGAACTTGCCGATTACAAAATTAACAATGTTTTTTAAAGATCAAATGAAATTCTAGAATATGTGATGAATAAAAAAAAAGCCCGAATATTTCTGAAAGTTTACATATATATAAATAATTCAAATATTTTCATAACCAAACAAAAACAAAATAAGCTCGGAAAAAAAAGGGATATTATTTTTTATAAGAAAATATTTTGTGCATATATACATTCAAAAAACAATATATTTAAGATTATATATTTTTATACGCAACACACTCATTTGTTTTTCTTTTTTTTTGTTTTAACGGAAAGTTATATTCCATTATAACATATTTTAGATTTTACCAATTTTTCATTTTCAATATACATAAATTTATACATATTTTTATTATTTTTTTTTTTTTTTTTAGAATCTTAAGATAATACGTGCCCGTGTTTGGATGAGTATAAAATATAATCTATCAATCAATAATCCTTTTTTTTTTTTATATATATACATTTTTTATTTTTGATCTGCTGAACACAAACTGGAAAATGTAAAAAAAAAAGTGTAAAAGAACAACAACAAGAAAAATAAAATATCCTTCTTATAATAATGTGTGTATATATGTTTTGTGGATCCAAAGGAACGTGATCTGAATATTAAAGTAATAATCTATAAAAATGTATATACCATCTAGGATACAGGGGGTGATTTGTTATACATATATATATATAATATCCATACTTTAAGTTTTAGTCTTACGTGTTGGCCAAAATTTGTATATAGATAGATATAAGATGGTACATATATATATATATATATAGGTGACTATACCGTGTGATGACTTGTGTAAAAATATAAAAGTTTATTTGAAGATGTGTTAAAGGAATTTGTAAGTTTTTCTAGCAGTTTGTTGTGTTTTTTTTATTTATTTTATTTTATTTCATTTTCAATTCCATCTATAAAACTTTTATTGGTTTACGTTTCGAACAACATAAAATTTATATATAAAAAATAAAATAAATTATAGATGCAGATGAAACGAAGAGCAAAAAACAAAAAAAAAAACAAAAAATAAACAATAAATTATATGTAGTTTAATATATAACAAAATACTTATTATTTCAGAAATCATATATATATATGGTATATAAATTCCAATGCAAAATGGAAAATCACACCGGCTTATATAAATAATCGTTTATTTATTCATAAAGGTGATACTTTATTTATGTACTATATATATACAATTTTTTTTTGTATATTACCCTATATTTGTAAAGGGATTCTTTTTTTTCTTTTTTTTGGACCATACAGATTTTATATATTTTTAAATAATATTTTCTGGGAATTGAATATACGAAGAGATGATATACGGAGGACGGACGAGGTAAGGTTGATAATGTTTTTACACACAAAAAAAGAAAATTTATTAAATCTCTTATATTCAATGAACCATGATTGTGTTATTTTTTTTTTTTAGATTATAAATGAATGAATGATAATCGTCCGAATGCATATACCATATATATATATATATATATATATATTGGGGTATTTTAAAAATATCATCTTAAATATATACATGTTTATATGAAAGATATTGAATCAGAAATGGTTAGATTTATATTATATTTTATGGATCAAGATATCTATAAAAGGTATATTTTGATTTAATATTTTAAAAACGCAAACCCATTTCATACAATGTATGAGAATAGTAGAATTTAAGTAAAATAAATAGAATATTTCATAATTGATGTACATTTTTTAATCACATCGGAATGAGAAAAAATCTTTTAATAAATTCAGAAAGTCAATTTTAAGTTATGACTACAAAAGCAATGTGAAAATAATTGAAATTAATTGCTTAAATTTAAACTTAATTAATATTGCTTTTATGAATTTTCCGAAATGAAAACATTTTAAATTTTTTAGCAAATTTTGCATTAGCTTCAAATATTCAATATTAATAAATTCCAATGAAAATATGGGTATGGAAAATCATATATTTAAATAAATTATTACTTTAATATTTTATTCAATGTGTATATATAAAATATATATGCTTTTATTTATTACATTTGAATTTTCTGTGTGTGGTTTTCCCACTTTAAATTAATCATAATTTTTGCCATTGGTTCATATTCAAAATTTATTAAAATTGACAACAATAGTATAGAATTATTATTACCCCAATTTTTAACAATATATTACCGCATAAAATTGTTGTCAAAAATATATATGGTATATCGAATATTTTTTCCGAAAAATTAAAGTATACAACAAATAATTAAATACATTACAATTGATTGAAAATCAATGGGGCTGACAAAAAATATCACACAGGTATTTCTAGGTAAAATTATTATACCCTTTTCTACTATAAATATATAGATTCCACATATTTATATATAAATACGCATACGCACCACATCATCATATTACTATAATGGGGGTTTTTTTTGTTTCCAAAAATATCTATCCATTAAATGTATAGAGAATATATTTACTATAATGATGATTCATATATATATAAATACATAAATATATATAGTTATTATAACATCAATAATGGAAATTAATTAGTCTTATTGACTTTATGTTCTTTCATATATTCATTAAATAACATCATTATTATCATATATATGGAATGGAAAGGTATTTGCTATATACAAATTTTATATAGATAGGTATATCATATATACAGACAGATGAATCCACCATAGATGCAATAACACATAATTCTATATATAAATATACATTGTGTATACGTCAATATATACATTTTTCATTTATATACAGGTGTATATTCGTGAATGCTATGTATCATATATATATATAGTAACATTACATATTATATCTATATAATTAAATTGATTAATATTGTTGTTTATAGTATACCTATACAATATACATATATTTTCCATATATTTATATACTCTGTTTAAAGGTAAATTCTATTTTACATTTTGCTAAAAATCTCTTGTTTTTTTTTTCTTTCTATAAATGTATACGTTTGGGTAACGCACATTTCAATTCAATTTCAACTTCAACTATATATAAATATATATATTGACATCCTACATATATATAAAAGGATATATATTGCGGATGGATATATAATAATGTGTATATACAATATATGCGAGATGAAAGATTACTATATATATTCCTATAAATAAATCTATATATAAGAAAATCTCTTTATTTTATATTGTATATATATAAATACATTTTCTTGTTAATATTTGTTATAAGTTTTTGGGGGGAAAATGAAAATTATATGATCTCATTAATTTTCTTATATCTTCTAAATTATATTGTTGTCTAGATATTACATATTAGGTATATATATACTTGAAAATTTTCTTTAGTAAATGTCTTATAAAGATTTTTTTTTCCTTTTGTGGTATATATTTCCTATATATATTTATTTATACCGTCTTATTGATTCAAAGATCTTTATATATTTAATATATTATGCATGCGTTTCGGTATTAGGATATAAATAACTATGCATGCATATATATATATATGTACAATGAAAGATTTTTTTCTTCTTTTTCTTGATATCGTATATATTTGAAGTAATAAAAATAAAAAAAAATAGAAAAATGTATGTATATATATAGATGTTTTTAACAATAAAAGGGATCATATCAGAAAGAATAAAGATAGTTTGGGGTTAAGATTGTGACTAGAATTTTAATTCTATATATATATATATGTATTATGTTATTTATATTTTTATTTTGATTCTTATTACTTTGTTTTCGTATAAAAAAATATATATAGATATGCGGTGGGGTGTTTTTTTTTCTTTTGTGTATGCTTATTTCATGTTTCATTCAGTTTCAAAGAGTTTTTTTTTCTTATATGTGCGTATAACCGTACACAATTTATACATAATCTATCAATATAATAATGGATATATAGATATATATATAATATATATATATATATAGTATATGAAAATTGAAATCAGTCTTTTACCCTTTTTGATATTGTATATACCTTTATTTAATTTTTTGTGATATGAACTATAAAGATAAAGTAGATAGTGTGTTATTTTTTTTTTTTGCAGATTGATAGGTCACCGCAGTTTAATGTATGTAATATATATATGTATGTAGTCTTTGATTCTATATTTATATTTTTATTTATGATTATATAGAAAAAAATTAATATTAAATATATAGATATTATTTTATCTATATGTATAAAAAATATTAAATAAATAAACATTCTTTACATTTATATATATTAGTTTAATCAAATACTTTTGTTTTATTACATTTTTCAATCGGGTTCAATTGGGTTATTTATTATATTATACATTTTTGATGTATATATAAGTATATACCGATATTAAACAACATATATAATCTAAAAACTTACATCATGTTTCATCATCATCGATAAATCTTCAAATTGTATATATATGTAATAAAAAAGAAAGAAAAATTTGAAAGAAAAAAATAAACGTTTTCTATCCGTTTTCTATAAATTGTGACACCATCTGTTCGAAACGTGATAATAATAAGTTTTTCTCAACTGATTTTTCTATAATATTTTATTTCAGTCAATATATATATATAGATTTTATTTTAACAATTTTCGCGTATATATTTATCGTATATACAATATAATATTTTATATTACACATTACACGCGGGCACCGGTAAGACAATCTAGAATCTATATATGCATATATACATGTGTATACAAACATATACCGTATATGTAATGTATAAACGTGACAGTGTGTTGTAGCTGGGGTGCAAAAAAAATCATTTATATATTGGGAAAAAGCAATATATTTTGAAGAAAGTAAAAAAAACAAAGTTTCATTCATTCATAAATCCATGTATGGAAGTTATATATACAATATATATATATATTTGGATGTTAGAGACGTTGTCATCAGTGTACAATACAGAATTTATGCTATACGCTTTAAGACCTATACATATATAATATGGATATGGATATAAGAACGCCCAACCAATTCTTATTCTATCTACACATTTATATATATATGGTATATTCCTTCTTGAATAATGTTACTTCGATTATATATATTTTCTTTTATATATTGATATACCATATATATATATAACAAATACCCGTATCCAAGAAATTATTATATAGATATTCCTCCTTGTCGATTATATATATTAAAATAAAATATATATGGATATAAAATGGGCATTTAACTGTGGATTGCATTTGAATTTTGTATATGTTTGGGGTTTTTTTTTTATTATATATATATTTCCTTAATATTTATTGTTTATTTTTTGGTCTGCTTGATAGATTTTATTTTATATATAGTTATAAATATATATAAATTAAATTTATGTGTATGTAATTATCGTTATTGTATCGTAAATGATGTTAAATTAACTTTTAGTTTTAGTTTTACACCAAAATAAATATATATATGTGTGTATATAATTGATTTTTATCATATAAATTAATATATTAATATAGAATTATCTTTTGAAGTGTTTGTTTGATTTTAAATAATTGGTATTATATTTTGACATCTTTTTGAAAGTGATAACCCACAAAGATTTATTAATACATTAATTTTATATAATAGAATATCGAAATTATTATAGAAAGCTTTTTCTTCTAAACACTTTATAACATGGATTTTGTATGATCAATAGAAAATGTTCTATACTTTATGTATTTTCTTTTCTTACTTTCTGTATGAATGGAAAATTTTCTTATAACTTAATAATATTTTAGGACATCAGAAGGATTGATTCCCTATTAATGAAAAAAATTTATTTTTAAACAAAATGTTCAGGTGAAATATCATATAGAGAATTCATAAATTTGAGGGTATTATCATCATAAGAATGGCGATGTTCTATATGTCAATAGAAAAATGTGGTTGTATATATACGCAAAAATATTCAAGATTTCAAATGATATTGTTTTTGTCTAAATAAAAAGTTTTCTTCTTATATGTATACAAAAATAATTAAGAAATTTTTCTTATAATTGATTTAATATTAACATTTATTTAAAATTAAATTCAGATTAATCACAAAGAATATTTTCATATTCCATCATCTATATTCATAAATGTTTGCATCATATAGTAATCGCATATAGTTTATAAATAATATCAAAAAAATATTTTAAATAAAAAGTAAAAAAATGGAAAATAAAAATGCATGTAATTTTAATTAAAACATTTTCCCATGTAAAACTCATGGAAAATTGTTGTTAAATTATTTACGCAATTACTATAAAAGCTAAATTCATATATAACGATATATGTTATGTAACATATAGTATATACTTAAACGATGATATGGTACATGAGAAATATATAATAATATAAAATATATAAATTAGTAGAATAACAAAAAAAAAAATACCAGACAAAATGAAATTATTTTACAAGAATGAATTTAAAATTAATTAAATATCAATTTTATATATACTTTATATAAAGAAGCTTATTCTTTTATTATACTATACACTACCAACATTCTTTATACATAATCGCATCGCATATATTAATTTATAGAAATTAAAAAAAAAAATCCTTGTATGTTTATTCCCATACCTACATATATTTTTATAATTTAATTTATAAATTATTCATACATCAATATGATAATTGCAAACAAATATTATTTGTATTCTTTCAGAGATTTTCTTTTCATTATCTATATACGTATATATATATTTTTTACAAATTTCATAGAAACGAAACCAAACGAATGGAAAGGAAAAAATATAAAGAAAATGTAATTTCCATTAGTAAAATTAAAAATTAAAAGGCTGAATTCAAAAAAAAAATACATTCACAGAAAAAGAATATAAATATTATATATTATAAATATATAAGAAAAAAAAATAAAATATATAGAGCATATATAGAATAAAAAACAAAAATAGAATAAATCTGGGAAAAAATTGAAAATATTTATCAAATAAGAATTTTCTTTATTATATCCTTTATTTTTTTGTTTGTTTATTTGTCTATAAAACATTGTATATATTTTCTTTATATATATCCTTTTTTTTTCAAATATATACATATATCCATTTATATATGGTACACGTGCACCACTTCGTCTTATTATGTATAACCAATTTTGTATCCTCTATCTATATATATATATATATATATTTATTCCGATCAGATATCTCTATCTATATACTATACTACGTACAATGAATCAAACAACATACTTTTTATTAGGGATTACATTAAATTATATATTATATAATATAATATAATATAATATAGAAATGAGTTTATTGTGTGTGCGCATATTTTATATATGATAAATATCATTTAATTTATTTATGTCTTTATACTGGATGGATTGTGGGAAAGTTTTCTGAATATTTTTTCAATTTTTAATTAATTTTGCCAAAAAGAATTGGTATTTTTAAAGACATTTTCATTTTCAAAGCAATTAACGAATTTTAATGAATAGAAAACTGTCAAAAAGTCATTTTCAATATCTATTAGAAAAAACAAAGATTTGAATAGTGGGTTATGTTTTAAAGAAACTTGTAATAAAAAATGCATTCAATAATGGAACAAAATGTCCAATACTCATGGTCTTAATTAATTATTAATAAAACCTTTTTGTTAGCGGAAAAATTTGTCAAAAATATATACAATGTATAATAAAATTATTGCCATTTCCTATAACCAATTATCGAATCTAAATGAAGAAACTAATAATGAAATCATGTTTGAATATATTCAAAACATTGTAATTTCCCTACCGCATAGTTAAAGGATCTGAACAAATAAAGGTATATTGTAAATATAATTCTAAATTACTAAAATTACATACGAGATTTTTCATTTTTAAATAAATAATTAAAACAGAAAATTTTTCAATTCACCTTTCGCATAATTAAATTTTTGTTTTTTTTAATCAGTTAAGAATTCTATATATATACATAGTATCATTTGAACATTCCATAATCATACATAATCTTTAATCTACAACATATATATATAATGAAACAAAATCATATACATATACTAATATAAAGAAATGTATCTTTTTTTGTTTTTTTGAAATTTCATAAATGATACATTATAAAATTTACATTAAAGTCAAAAGGTTAAGAAATTTGTAAATATATTTAATAATGGGATGTAAACAAAAATTAATTAGAACCATCTTAAAAGATATGTAAATATATTTTTGCATATAACTCCCTTATATACTTATATATATATATATATATATTTATATGTATATACGCATAAACATACTCAGGTTATAGAGTTTATTATTATACGTATTTATCCATAAGAAAGTATTAAGATATTTATCATCAAGAATGAAGAACTGCAAGAGCACACTTATTTATATATAGTGTATTTATTTTTTTTTTTGGTATATATAAGTTTTATAAAGATATACTTGGAAAATAAATGTTATTATGGGTCGCTGTATATATATATTTATATACCTAGTGTATTATATAATATTATATGCCATTCAGTCGCAGTGTATTGTAAATAATAATATATATAACGATTGTGTTCACAATTCAAATGAGATTTTATTCTTATATGTTGATGTTGTTGTTGCTATTTTATTTTTTTCTCAAACAAATAATCTGATCCTGGTGGTAATCCTTTTTTATTTTATGTTCTTGTTTCTTATTCTTAACTTTATACTTATATCTTATCCTATTATATACATATAACATTTATAGCTATTGTTAAATTTGTTATATATACACACAAGACATATCCTTATAGATGCGATATATATATATATATATATATATATATATATATATTACATTTTTAAATTGTCTATAAAAGAAATTCAATTTTATGTATGAATATTGAAATAGTCTGCAAAAAAAAAAAAATACAAACAAATAAATAAATAAATGTGTATAGTACGTAAACGGCATTTCATGTAAAAAATTGTATAGAAAATAATAATAATATATATATAACAATGCAAAAATCCTGACAAAAGGCATATATAGACGCAGAAAAAAATTGAACTATACACAGGGAAATATTCTGTCGTTTGATGGCATTATGCTGACGATGTATAAGTTAGTTATAACATTGGGAAGAACCAAAAAAAAACAAAAAAACGTTTTCCATTATCATACCAAAAATATATATACTCATGTTAAAACACACAAAAATGAACAATACAATTTCTCTTCTCAATATATAAGGTGCAATATTGTAAATATAATAATACCTATGTCTGTATTTATATATATATAGATATAAAAAAAAAATATTCAATGATAAATAAATTGTACAATTTACTTTCCTGTTAAAAATGTTATTTTAATTCTATATATATTATATATATAAAGGATATTTACATATAAATTGTTTTTTATGAACGCGACATGTTTATTTTTAAAAGTTTTTCTTTTTTTTTTTGTTATTTGTATACACTCACACACTTTTGGTATAGTTAAAATAGAATGAACCAAAAAAAAAAAATAAATAAATAAAATAAGGTAAAAAAATATATAGAAGTCATAAAGTCAATGCTGTCGCATTTATTTATGTACATAACTATACTATATATGTATATATAGTATATTGAAAGTATATATAAAAGATTGGTATATACATTTTTTTTTATTAGATTCATTTATTGATGGATATTTATTTAATGATTTTATACGCATATATACTATATATTGTTATATATACATAAATGGATGGTACCTTTTGAGGAGGGCAAACATTTCTTTGTAGTCTTTTTTTGGGAAAAGATTGAATATAGTTATATATAAGTATAAATGTGTATATTATTAGACAAATCGTTAAGTGCTTTATTTTAATGAATGTTGTTATATACCTCTATTTGTACATTATATATTTTGAGATCGATCCTCTGTATATATTGTTAAAATAAAAAATTGTGTTTATATATATATAAATAATGGTTTTTTTTCTTAGTGTTTTATATTAAAATTTATGTAAGATGTTAACAAAAATTGAACATCGCATAAAATTTAATTATATATTATATATATAATATAGTTAAATAAATTGCAATGTTTTTTTCATTATATTTTCATTATTATTTCATTATATTAAAAAAGCGTCGTCGATGTTCGGGTTTTTATAGCTTATATGAAATGATAAATAAGAAAATTCTATTGTTTGAATTTTACTGTGGAAAGTTCTTTCTTTTTTTTTAAATAGACATTTACTAAAATTTGAATTGTTTTTCTATATAGTAAATATAAAAATGTCAATTTTTGCATGTATAGTTTATTATGAAAATCAACATTCGCTTTGTGATTTCAGATTATTTTTTGTTTTATATAAGGCAAATTCAGGATATTTTATCACTTAAGATATTAACGTTTAAGAAAGATTAAGCTAAGAAGTTAAATAGAATTTTAGAACATTATTCTTAACAAGTAAAATAAAGATCATATAAATATATATAAAATAATAGAAATAAAAAGGATTGAAAACCTTTTTGACCTCGTTTTGTAACGCCACTTGTTCAATTTCCCCATACATTCATTTATATGGTATATATATTAATTTATGTGTAACTCTAAAAACCATTTACGGATGTAAATAATTATATTAAGTATCTTACCAATAAATACTCTTTACTTAAAAGTATGAGAAATGGTAATATTTTACGTAAAAGTAACCCATAAATATTACTTTGTATTCGATTATACTACTAAGTTAATAATTGGTAACCTTTATGGTTAATGTGTGTACCTGTATTTACCTATATATTACCAATAAATGCACTGTTTTAAAAGGTAATGCTGAAGGTAAATTTAGGTAAATATTTTCTTATTATTTTACCTATTTACATACCCTTCACGAATTCATTATATCCATTTTCAACATTTAAATGTGTGTATGAGGCGTGGCGTAATTAGTATAAACACAGACAACAATTTAAACATCTCACAAGAGGTTGCGGGTTCGATACCGAGGTGATTCAACATTAATAGTAAGTTCAAATGAAATCTTATAATTCTAATAAACTACTATAACATTAAATTAATTATAATGTAATACATTTATTTAAAAAATATGAAATGAATGAAAAAAAAATGGAAAATAAAAAAAAGAATTGAAAATAAAAAAAAATGGAAAATAAAAAAAATACATAATTTTTCTTTTGAATTACTTTTTTGTTTTTCGCAATTGTAGAGTTTAGTCATGAAGTTTAGTTAAAGATGATATTCTTTAAATGTGAGAAATAAAATTGCATCTGTTAGGTTTTTAATTGTTTTTTATTACGTTAATGTGACCTAATTTTCATTCAAATTACCTATTCCTCACGTAATACTGACGTAAATCATGTCAAAAATTGGCAAAATACAAGTATATTTTTAGTAATATTTTGGTGAATATTGTGCGGGAATACTACACCGTATAAATGGCTTTAAGGTAAAAGTGACTTAAGCGACGTTGTTATGAAGTCGTCATTACGTACATTTTTGTCTTCACTTTGGGAAGACGACGACGCTATTACGTTTTTTCACACCACGATTGGGCAATATTGACTAAATTTTTTTAACCTATTTAAGTTAATACGAAGTACTTTCGACCTAACGTGCTAGTTGGGTATACACATAAATACAAGAAATGAAATATATATATCATATTTTATTATACACAAACACACATTACAAATTCAACATTAAAACAGATGTTAAATATTGAATAGATTTGTGTATATATCTATATATATATAAAGTATAACACTTTTGTTTTGTTAAAAAAGAAAAATAGAAAAGGGGTTGAGAATTTATAAGCATAAAGCTATATATATACTGATTTAATTAATATAAATGATAGATTATTTATATGTATATATGTATTATGTTATTCATTTACAATCATTTATCTTGTTTTCATATTATTATATGTAGAAAACATAACATGCATTACTTTTACACATCTATCTAATAAATATATTAAACAATTTTCAACAAATGTCCAAAAAATTCCTCTCATATACTATATATATATGATCTTGTAATAATTTATGAAATTGAAGTTAATTTTATATCAGATATAGTTGAACTAATATATAATAAAATATAGGACATGTAAGAGTCAATTTAAATTTACAAATATATATAATTATTAAAGTGATAATATTGAAATTTTTCTGTTAAAAAATCAACAAGAATGAATCATATTAATATGGATTCATTAATTAGCATATATTATACAATCGCAATTGCGGACAATCATTGAACAATTAATTATATATATATATAGATACAAATCACTGTTGTTAAATAAAGTAAAGTACTCCTGCTATATATTTATGTGTGTATATAAATAACAAAACTCAAAAAATGATGTTGATAAAATAAAATACAAAAAAAAAGTTTTATAATAAAGGGAAATTAATTTAAATTGCGGTTATTAAATGTCGTATCGTTTTATATTATTATTATTTTGTATCTCAAAATATATATGGTGCATTCATTCATTCATTGTGTGAGATGATTTTCTCCTATTGTGTTTATACAAAGATAAGGGATAAATTAGCTTAAATATATACAATAATATTATCTATATATATATATATATATATTTATATACCATATATTGTACATATTTAGACAATATGGTAGAAATGACTTTATGAATTTATCACACTATACCATATATACATAATATTTATAAAGTTAATTTTCCTCTATTTATATTCCATCATTTTAAATATTATATCTAAATACGCAGGGTTTAAATATCCCATCAATATTATATATTATCATATTTATACCCATATTAAATGACATAAAACCCTTAAAAATAAAGATATGTTATATAAGAGAAGAATGTCATTTGTTATATTGCAAAATGTAAGGGTATTTATTAACAAAAAAAATAGGAAAACCTTAAAACAAACTTTAAAATATACTATATAGGCATAATTATCTTAATCGATTTATACAAAAAAAAAAATCATATAAAACATTAACAATTTGTTGAGTCAAAGTAGAGTAGAGTGTACTACAGTTTCATATTTGAATCGTCTGCAAGGATTTAGCTTCTCGCAGAAATATATTAAGTGAAATTGTTCTTCTAACTATACAGAAATTACAGTCACATTAGATGAATGGGCATTCCTATACTCTATCTATATAAATATATATAGATATATAGTTCATTTCAAATATAGGATTAATATATTTATTCATATATAAATGATGATATAGAATGAGGGTGTTTGTTTGTCTTTATTGAGTATGACATTTATAAATATATAAATATTTATATATATATATACCGTAGTCTATATATCCTTCTAAATATGTGTATGTATCGTCCTTTTAACTATAGAAAACACACGTAAATATATATATAATAGACGGATAATATAATATAATTTCCATTTGGATAAGTATAAATATATATATATATATATATATATGTATGACAAACAGAAGAGAAATGATAGGGTTATTATTATATATATATTTGATATCATTTATTATTATATTTTCAATAGAAATCAGTTACAGAACAGCAATATATATTGTAACAAATATATGTATCTACAGGATAGGGGTAAATTTGTAATATTTTACTATAATGTTCTATATTATGGTAAAGAAAATTCCGAAAAGTTTTATTTGTATATATATCAAAAATATTGTAATAAAACATCAACGAAAGGAAATTATTCATATTGATAAGTTATATTTTATTAGCATTTATCAGAATATATATACACATTGATACTTCTTTTTTTTTTTTATTAGAAAAAACCAAAAGAATAACCGAAAATATAAATAATAGTATTTTATTTTTTTCTTTTTTTGCTATATAGTTTTATGAATGATGTTTCAAACGTATGCATATAATTGTTAAATTGTGTGTGACAAAAAAAAATAATAATATATAAACGATCTCATATATATATATATATTTATTTTCGGTTGCATTATTTAGTTTATTTTGGACAATATTTTTAAATATATAGATAAAATATATTAAACGTTTAGTGATGCAAACACAAAATTATATGTTTATTTACACTAAAAATATATAATAATAATAATAATAATAGACAAAAAAACATATACGGATAAGGTCATTTTTATATCTGGTTCTTTTCGATTTATTTCTATTTTTATAGACCTTTTTCTGTGGACATTGTTATAAGAATATGAACGTTAAGAAGAAGGAAAATTATATTTATATTTTGGGAAAATTTCGTTTAGGTTTGCATCGGTAAATATATCATATAGTTACATATTTGTACATTTCTAATCGATAAGGATATATCAACAATTTGTGGTGTGTTATGGAAAGGAATTTATTTGGTATCATTATCCCTCCTATATATGGAGTAAATGAAAACTCTATTCGTATACATCAATTTTATAAGAACTTTGCTAGAACTTTGGTGTAGAAAATTCATCTTTAAAATTTGATAAAATAGAATATTGAATTAACGAATTGGGAGGCGACGAATAGATATAGAAAAGAAAGGTATATTTTTATGGTTTCTCCATTTATATATATTGACGACCAAAGGGACACATTTTTCTTTCCTTTTTGATAAATACCCAAAAATTCTACAATTTCAAAATAAATTTATCTATATATATATATATATAGATTCAAGTGCATATAATAATAATAATATAATATTTGAAATGAAAAACCCTTTTGCATGCATATAAATGTAAATGAAAATCATCATAACAAATCCATTTATTTATTCATTCTATTTTTTTTTTTTTTGGTTTTTCATTTTTTAAGAAAAATATTTTAAATTTATTGTATATATACATATATAAGAAATTCCAAAAAATATGTATCAAATCGTTTATACAATTTGAAATATACCATATATAGGGGATAAAAAGAAGAAAAAAAAATAATAATACTTATATGAAATATGTTAAAATATTTCAACATAAAAATATCGTTAGCGAACAATATTTTTTACATATATATATATATGGTATATATACGATACGGTGTGGTGTTGAAGATAACGATGATGATAGGGTATTAGATTTATATATATATGTATGAAAAAAAAAATATAAGGAAAACCACAAACAAATATATTATTATATTGTATATATATTTAGCAATATGAAAAGTGGAAAAAATATATATATCGTCGAATAATAAATATAAGAAAATATGTATCCAACAAGAAAAACGAATATATATCATAAAAACAAAAGGTATATATTTGGATATATGGATCACGTTACCTCAATTTAGGTGTTAAGACATATTACTAAAGTGGTAATATAGCGACGTGACATATATAGAGGGTAGAAATCTACATATAAATAGATATATATAAGTATAGGTTTTTATATATAATATGTATTAAAAAGGACTTTTGCCGAAAATTCTTAAATGCATTTACAGTATATATGTATATATATATATCTATAAAAACCACGGTGTATATATCCAACATCGTCGTCGTCGTCGTCATGATCATCATCATTTATTATTGTATATTATACTTTAACGCTTTAACGCAATATTTTATATATATAAGAATAATTCAATGAGGGTGAATTTAAGCTATACAAAACATATGCTATAACCAAACTTTATATATAAAATGCATGTAATACATGCGAATATATACAATATACTGTATATATAAACGACAAGTATAGAAAATATATGTGAATGGTAAAAGTTTTTCTTATTTTAAATCCATAAAAATGGATAAACTTGTATTATATATATATATATCTATATATCTATATCGATATACTTAAATCTATGCGTCTTATTGATGAGATGTTATTGTAAGCATAATAATAATAATAATAATATATAGAAGAACGAAATTTAAATATGCAATATCTAAATATACAGAATACTGTGTAAAATCTCTATATATATATATATATATGTCTATCAAATATTATATCCATTTTTAGGTCTCAAATCGCGTTATTTTTATATCCATATATATATAAAATTTATATAAAAAGCAAGGTGTATAATACCATTAGTTTAAAATAATTTGATTTTTTTTCTTTCTACATTTCACAGCAGTATATTTTTTATGGATATTTTTTGTTTTTAGCTGGTTTTTTTCTCCTTAAAACCAAAATCATTTTCGCATATAGCTTTTATATTGATGATAAACTTTTATAATTTGGAAAGATTAACTTTGACATTTTTTTTTTTATTTTGGGAACATTTTCCCATATGGTCATGAATATTAATTTATAATATATATATATATATATATATTTAATGAAATTTGTAATTTAAACTTAATGAAAAATTATTATAATTGTAGTTGAATCACTTTTATGGGATTTTCTGAGATTTTCCATTTTTAAATGTATTTATAAAAAGTAATTTTTTTAAGTGGAATTGGTGAAAATGTACGATATATTAAAAAAATTATAATTTCCTAACCAATTAACAAATCTGAAAGAAAAGATCGCCGATAGAAAGGTATTTTTTTATTATTATTACAATCAATTGATAAACATTGTTAATATTTAAACAATTTCTAAAATAATCAATAAATCAATAATTTTATTACATGTTTTGAAAGATGATTAAAAATTATTATAACTTTCCTTGAATCACTTTACGGATTTTCAAATGAATTTTCCGAGATTTTCCATTTTTTTTAAAAGACTTTATAATTGAAATTATAATGAAAATGAACAATATAATAAAATCATTATGTAATTTCGTAACCAATTTGCGAATCTGAAAGAAAAGATCACCGATAGAAAGATACTTTTTTATTTAACGAATAAAATAACAATTTATTTGGTTTTTTTAAGGAAATTATTGAATAAAATTTGCAATCAATTGATAAACATTCTATGACTGAAATGTTCAACAACAAACAGCTCAAAAATTAAAATACCATTTTTTGAATGGATGAAAAATAAATAAATAGCAATATAAAATCCAGATTAAAAGCGAAATGGAGAATAATAAATTGGTATGGGAATTAATTGTAATTCTATACATATTTATTTATATATAAAAATGTAAATTGGTTTGGATTAACATCATCCCCTAATAATAATAATAATAATAGTAATAATATACTAATAATAGTAGCAATTACGAAAAACGTTGTAAAAATAAACAAGTTTATAATAAAAATTTAAATAAAAATACACTTGTATAGTAAGTAATTACGCTATTTTTTTATGTGTATAGTATTAGGAAATTAATGATCGAAATCGTATATAATACAAAAAAACAAAGGTTTATTAGTATAAGAAGTAATACTATTATTGCTAACACCATGAATGACATGTTTTATAATTAAACAACATTTTTTTTTTTTGATGTCATGAAATACTATATATAGAATAATATAATATATATAACTTTTAAGACAAAAATAAAAAAAATACATATAAATGTTGTCTTATATAAGAACTCGAATAAAATATATATATCTATAATCACATAAAATGAAAAACTTTTCTTCTTTTTTTATTTTTTAAGTGTCTAACTTTAAATGAAATTTTCTTTATTTGTATATATAATATAATATAGATACATATAATTGGAGGTGTATGTAATGTAATATAAATGAATGAGAAATCTATTCTGAATTTTTGCTTATAAATAAATGTAAAAAAAAAAAAAAACAAAGACTCATCAACGTATATTCGCTTTATATAAATATATTGTACATATATAAGTAATTAGAGTACGTGCAATGTTTTCTTAAAATTATATACTCGTATATATATTAAAAGAAAACATATACAAATATCAAAATTTACAATTAAATATATACATTACATAAATTATTATATATGTTTTATATATATATATATATATATATATATATATATGTATATATATTTTTAGAATGTATGTATCAGTTATTTTGTTATCTATAGTAGGATATATTTGGATTACGTTTTGCTTTCTTTTCTTATATATATATATATATATATATATATATATATATATATATAAGAAGAAAATGGAGAATTTGAAGAAAAATTCTTCAAGTGTCATATTTAAATGTTTTGCGCATTTATTTATATATATGAAAATTTTGATATTCTTCTTAACAAATGATTAAAAATATTAAATATTTTATGTATTCATAAATGTTTTATTTTAATTCTAAATATATATAGAACAATATATTCTTATAGGGTGTAAAAATATCTTTCAATAGCGGTGATTTATTCATTCTGATTGTTTAATAGGTAAGGAAATATTTTCAATGATTTTAATACAGACTGTCCGCAGTGTCGGAAAATTCCTAGTACTAATCTATGAGTTTACGAAAAGGTGAAACATAAGATGAAGTATGAAAAAAGGTGTATAGTATAAAAAGATCATTTATGTATATTAATTATTAAAAATATTTCTTTCATATATATAACAATAAAATAGTTGTAAATATAAAGTCCTGTTATATATGTTGACAAAAATTACAATAAATTTTATTGTATGATTATTGTAAATAAAATTTTTTTTTTCATACAATGTTTGTTTTAAAAAGTTAA
Organism: Dilophus febrilis; assembly: GCA_958336335.1. Lineage (NCBI taxonomy): Eukaryota > Metazoa > Arthropoda > Insecta > Diptera > Bibionidae > Dilophus > Dilophus febrilis. The sequence continues at coordinate 4,563,073 of OY284471.1, read as the reverse complement.
TGTGTACAAAAAAAAGTGCATTTATCGTAAGGTGAAAGTATGGTCGAGTTGGTAGCGAAGCCGCCGATTTTCAAACAAAAATCTCACATGTAAAAAATTGCATGTGAGATTTGCTTTTATTAGGGGGACATGGTTGTTCGAATGTTGCGGACAGTCGATGATGAGACATACCATTGCATTCTTTGCAATTATGTCCCCCGAAGGTTTATATATATACGGACCGCGCTGGCGTTTCTGCCGGTTGTGGTTTGTGTATATATATTCCCGGGTATCCATTGGGGGGGGATACCCGCTCTACATCCAATTATAACTGTAAATTTCTATCGTTGAAACTTACATAAGATAAAAAGGAAAAAATATAACAAGAAAACACACAACACATTGGTTTTCCTAATATATTTTTTCTTTTTACCTTATGTAAGTTTCAACGATAGAGAGAAAATTGTTTGGATGGCGGTACATTAAATTTTGTTTTGTTTTTATTAAGAAAAATTATTTAAAATGGAAAATTCTAAAGGAAATTCTTGGGAAAAGTTTAAGTTTTTTACTTTATATTTAATCTATTTTATATGAAAGAAATAATACTACAATAAATTAAATCATAAAATATATATAAGAAATATGAAAAAAAAAAAAAAACACATATCCAAGGTATTCGAAATTAATTATTGTACAATGCAAAAAGTTATCTGATGAACGATTGTTTTGAAAATGTTAAATAGTTATTATTTAATTGGATTCTACCCTAGATTATTTCGGTAAAATATTGAATGGCTTTTCTTTCAATGAACTTAGGTCTGATAACATTATTTTCCTTTTCCAATATCGTATCGGGTTTTCTTTGACAGACTCTTGGTCAGAATTTTCCAATCATTTCGCCGATTTTTTTGTAGATTTTATTGCGAAAATTGTATGCATGAATAGAATAATGATCATTTAACATTAAGAATCGCAGAATTTCCCAAGAATATCACGATTTTCAATGTATTTTATATGGAAAATTTTAACAAAACAATTTTAGAATGTGATTTCTTAAAAATTTGGTGACCCATCATTTTGTAAATGTTAAATGACGGTATTATAATGAATTATATATTATCTTTCAAAATTATTAGATAGATTTGGGCGGGCTTGGTAAGAATTGTTAATTTTAAAACGATTTTTAGTATATTTTAAATAAACTACATTTTACCAAATCAATTTCTGAGTGTAATTTCTATGAAAATTCGTTTATATCTCTGTAAAAATATGCGGACTCTATAATTTTCTTTTATATTATCTTAGTTAATTGTAAAGACATAAATGAATTCGCCATTATATATGTTTAAAATTTAATCATCAATATATAATTATAACTATGAACACAAAAAATGATAAAAATAAATAAATATGTGAAAACATTAAAATGTTTTATGCATGAATAGAAAAAACCACATATTATAAGCAATTACCATTCATTCATACATTCATTTGTGGTTCATTCATGTCGGGTATGAAAAGGATTCCCATTTTTGCTTTTGACTGCTATTTATGTATGCCATTTATACCAAAAATTTATATATTTATCAATAATATACTAAACATAATAATAGACATATATAAAGCCATTTAGATCGTAATGTAAATGCGGGGAGTTAATTATCCAATCGGATAAACCGCATATGTCAAGTATTTATAGATCTATATAAAAAGAAAACTATCTCCTATAGATGCGATATTATGTACAATATAAAGATCTATATGCAATTTTTCTTTTTTTTTTTTTTTACAAATATAAATAAAAGAATTTTCAAATGGCTATTGAGTTTGCATATCTTTATATATAATAAAAAATAAATACAAAATTCTGTACAAAAAGGGGTAAAATAAAATAAAAAGTGAAATTATTGTAATTTAAAATGTGTTCCTCCTATATTTTTTTTTTTTGGGTATTTATTCGGTTTGTTAAGTTCTTTTTTTTTTTATCATTATTATATTCTGATTTTAGTTTTTCATATTTAAAGTGTATATATATAAAATAAAACATATTGTACTGGGGTTTTCTTTTTTTTTTTTTTTTTTTTTGTATAAATAAATCGAAATCATAATATAATAATGTATTTATACAAAATTTATTTGTATGGATTGGTCAATTTGATTTGATTTGTATCGTGACCTGAATTTTTATACACAAATTGACTGCGGGATTTTATTTTTTCTATGTTTATATCTGAATTCAAATATATTTTCTATATATCGTGCTTGTTCATCTGTTGTGATATGTTTATTATATATATGTTGAGTTGACGTATATGTATATATATATACATATTGGTCAAATATAAAGAAAAACCATAAAACATTATGTAATATATATATATATATATATATATATATATATATATATATATATATAATAACAACAAGATGCTTATGTTTTGTAAATTTAGATTTAGATATACAATAAATGCAGACATATACTATATAGATATATTTATATATATAGAAAGATTATAATATATTTATATATTATTTTATAGAATCGCCTCTTATTTTATTGATATTTTACATTTGATGGACCGTATATATATATACATGCCGGGTGGTGTCTATAGTATATAATGTATATATTATTTAGGTTCTATTTTTTATTATTATTATTTATATATATATATATATACATAAGCTCATTGATACATCACCCCATTCAAGGCAAAAAAACATAATATATTGGATATAAATATCCCAAAATAAAAAATAAAAATAAAATACCTATATTACAAAATGTATATAAATAGAAATGGCAATAGTTCAAAAACAATACGCGATGAAAAATGAATAAGAGAACATTTTTGTGTATAAAAAAAAGGAAAAACAGAAAAAAAAGGTTAAGAAAAAGTTTAATAATATAAAATAAATTGATATTTTAATATAAAGGATGCGATGTGATGGTGAAAATAATCATGATCATTGATGATTTTCCATTAAATGTGTTATCTTATACTGTTAGTATTATTAGTATTTCATTTTATCTTATGAATTTTAATGATACTGTATCATGAATATTAATCATGTAAGTCAAAATATTATAAAGTAATTAACTATAAACATTTTAATCATAGGAAAATATTGAATGAGCTCACGATGATTTTTATCAAATAGCAAAAAATTTCAGTTTTATTTTCTTTTAAAATTCGATACAACTTTTTTGTGGTCTATTCGTTCATTAGATTCTTTAGCAGAGGAGGAATATATAATTAATTTGTATTATGTATTTTTGCTAATTTTCCTCAAAAAAAAATAAAAGGTTTTAAACGTTAAACGTTTAGAATTCAAAAGCGAAAAACTCGGAAAATTCATATGATAAGGTACAAGGAAAATTTAAAGAATATTTTACTGATCTTTCGAAAATTTATAATTATAGTGAAATATATCAAAAATTTTGTGTTTTTCGTTATGATTTTTAGTATATAGATGAAATTTTCCTAATGATTTTTAATATCAAATTTATGATATTTTTGTTTCTTATAGATAATAAAAATACCTTACAATCGGTGGTATATTCTTTTTTGGATAGGTTAACTGGTTGAGAAATTACAATAATTTTAATCGGGGATATAATTTCAATAATTTACCATTCAAAAATATGTTTTATTTTTAATTAAAAATGAAAACTCCAGGAAAATCTACATGAAATTAAAGTGATATAAGGAAAATTTATATAGTAATTTATTACATTTTGGAAAATCTATTGAATACTGTCAATTTATTTCAATTGATTGGATTTTTCATTATGACTATTATGACTTTCTTTTGAAAAAATGATTATATAGTCTTAAACAACAACGGTGTTGTTTTTATTATAAATTTTAAAAAGCAAATTTTCCCGGAAAATTCATTCGATGAAAGATATAAACTCTGATGAAAAGAATTATTTATAATTTTCTTTGTATACTTTCTAAAATCTAAAATTATTTAGATATCACTATAGAATTTCAAATAATTTATATTAATTATATATAGTAATTTCATTATATTTTAAAAACGATTAAGCCGGCTTAAAGGTAAAACTTTTTCAATATAAATATCTGCCAAATTAGTATCTAAATTTATTTGTTTATTATTCACAAAAGTCTATTTTAATTTGAAGTGAACAAAATCTATTTTAATTCGATACACATTATATATATATTATATTGACGAATATGTATTTTTTCCACAAGTTGCATTAGTATATAGATATATATAGATAAGTTAAACTTTATCATACATTTATAATATGTTAGATATACCTCTATATTTTTAGAGTGATACGAAAAATATTATATTATATATATATATAAACTATTTATAAACGCATCTTTATAAAAGCATCTTCATATAAAATATATAACATAACATAACATAACATATATGAAGAGAAACAACCAAACAATATCAACAACAACATATTCATAGATCATTTTACATGATAAAATATATTATAAACTTTTTTTTTTTTTGTTAACTTTAAACTTAAACTTTAAGTAATATGTTTGACATTTTATATAAATTTGAAACTTCTTCAAAAATGTGTGCATTTGTGCATTCATTCATCTATCTATACACATATATCTAGTATGATATAGAGCGAGTCAAGTACCTTAAATTCTACTATATTTATAAGAAGTATATATATTTTGTATAGTATATTTACAAATTAGTTTAAGAAAAGTTTTCTAAATATTATATTATTTCTATATGATGATGGCTGGGATAAAAAATTTCATATTATGCGGATGGAAAATTGATGCATATAATAATAATAATAATAATAATAATAATATAATGTCCCATTATGAAAAACAAGTAAAAGAAAAAAAATATGAAATGAAATAATGTAAAAACATATGCAATTTTTGTTTTTGCAATACAATCCCCTGTTTGCATATATTCTATAATATTATAATGATGAACATAAAAGAATATATATGATAAAAAATCTCTCGTATTTAAACTTTATATCGCATCATTATATAAGAATTATTTATATGTTTTAATATAGAAATAGAAATAACTAGAAAGCAAAGGTATGATTTCTATTTGGAGGAAAATAAAAACGAGAAAATTGCTTTTCATAAAAATTCCCTTAACATTAAAAATTTTCCCATTGATAAAGAAAATTTATCGTGGAATATTTTTGCATTGATTATAAAAGGGATGTTATGTTTTCCCCACATGGGTAAAAATACAATAAGATTTTTTTTTACCTATTTTAGAAAAATGTGAAAATTCTCGGAAAATTTTAAATAAAAAATGTTTATATAAGAATTTATAAGGTAATTTTACCTGTATATTATTTTTTTACAGATATCATTTTCCAAATTGATATGATCACACAGAAAATCTATGATCAACTACAAATTTATTTCTTGAAACTTTAACAAAACAAGTCAAATCTATTTACAGTCATTTTAAAAGGAAGATCGGTAAAATAAAACCAATCCATTTGAAAGCCATAAAAGTATTATAAAGTTTATAGATTCTCTTGTGTATTTTCCAAAATCAACAATCACATTTTTATGATTGCCAGGAAAAACTCAAAATTTTCTGAACCCTTTAATATCGTTACGATTTTCTTATGAAATTACATCGGTTTTGATTGATTTAAAAGTGAAAAATTTCGGAAAATTCCTAACAAAACTATTAAATACATTGTATTAAAACTTAAGTAGTATTTTTTGATGAATGAATATAAATACAGGATTTTTATTTTTGAAATGTCCTATCAAAATTATATCGATAAATTCTATATACATATATAAAAAGATAGTCCAAAGGAATGCAATTCGCATTCTATTGGAAAACCAAGTTTAGAATTTTAATTTAGTAAAACCATACCAGTATATATATATATATATATAATATAATAGATAAATTGATAAAATTAAAAAAGAAAAAATCAAATATAATAAAAAATTCATCACTCAATCATACATCAAAACTTCAATAACTGAATTACTCAATTATATAGCTGATGGATTAGATATGACAAAGAAAAATGAATTTAATTTTATTTTTATAAAGTGTAATATAATTTAAGAAAATTATTATGACTTCAACTCATCCATTTTTATTTTTTATTTTAAATTGTAATCACATATATATATATCTATCAATAATCACATATGCTTATTATATATGTATATAATAATAATCATGTCATCATGAAAATTTCAACGTTTTGCGAGAACACCCGCACATATATGAATGGATTTTGTTTGGATAAACATTATGTATAAATAAATGAAAGGCAAAGGATATATACATAATACAGGATGAAAAATGAAGAATATAAAAAAAAGAGCATATGTTGTTAATCATATATTTCTGTTATGCATAATATTATACAATGATGATATGTATATATGGAAAAAAAAACATCATACATTATTCAGTGAAGTTATATATATATATAGAACAATATATTCAAATTTATCAACTCAACGAATATATGAAAAAAAATAAACGCTTTTATATATTGTTCGCAAGTCGCGTTCTATTTTTATACTTATTTTTTTTTTCTTATTCTTATATAAAATATGTTGATATACATAATTTATATATATATATATATATATATATATATATTTTCGAGCATATATATTATTATAAATATAGAATTTATGTATACCCATTTATTTATATATTACACTATTACTATATATTTGGAAAAGTTAACAATATATATGTGAGATCAATTTGTGAAATTTTATTTGGGACAGTTCAGAGCGTTTATATTGAAAGATCCTTCGAATATTTTCTTTTCTCGACAGAAATTAGTTTAGAAAATCCTTTGGATTAGTTTTCTATATATGGAAAATCTTTAAATACAAATCCTTTATTTGGATATTTAATTGCTTATATACATACAACACATTTTTCTGTCGAGAATTTGTTTTGAAAGATCCATTTACAATATAAAGAAAATATATTTCCCTAAGACAAACCTGATCGTTAAGACTGCAAATCTTTGAATTATTTTCTATATGTAATAGAAAAAGCATTGCCAAAAACACTGGATTATTAAGAATTTTCAGAATCTTGAAATAATTTTACAGAAAAAAATTATAAAAATGAAATGTAGTAGCCAAAATTAATTTTAATAATTGATTTTCAATTTTTAATATTTATCAAAATTTGTCAATAATCGTAATTTTGAGTTTTTCTATTTATTTGTTTTCCAAATTAATATATATTTATTATAAATCATAAATTTCATTTCATTTCATTTAAACCGAAACGATAAAACTTCACAATAAAATGACTTCAAAAAATTCATCATCCAAATCAACAAATTATGTAAAATATTTATTTGGTGGTGCGGCGGGAATGGGAGCAACGTGTATTGTACAACCATTAGATTTAATAAAAACACGAATGCAAATATCCGGTGTTGATGGTCAAACAAAAGAATATAAAAATACATTTGATGCATTTACAAAAATTTTAAAACGTGAAGGTTTCACCGGTATGTATAAAGGTTTAGGAGCTGGTCTATTGAGACAAGCAACATACACAACAACACGTTTAGGAGTTTATACAGCTTTAAATGATGTATACCAAGGTGATGATCCACAACGTAATCCAAATTTGATTGTATCAATGGCAATGGGAATGGTGGCCGGTGGTATTGGTGCATTTGTTGGTACACCAGCAGAAGTTGCATTAATACGTATGACTGCCGATGGTCGGTTACCATTAGCGGAACGTCGACAATACACCGGTGTTTTTAATGCATTACTAAGAATTGTACGTGATGAAGGTAGCATTACATTATTTCGTGGATGTGTACCAACGGTTAGTCGTGCAATGATTGTTAATATGGCACAATTAGCATCATATTCACAATTTAAATTATTATTATTGGATAAATATAAATTTAATCAAGGTATTACATTACATTTTATGGCAAGTATGATGTCAGGTTTAATAACAACAGTGTCATCGTTACCCGTTGATATTGTTAAAACTCGAATACAAAATATGAAAACTTTACCAAATGGTAAACCAGAATTTAATGGGGCATTTGATGTATTCGGGAAAATTTGCCGAAATGAGGGTGTTTTTGCATTATGGAAAGGATTTACACCGTATTATTGTCGTATCGGTCCACATACCGTATTAACATTTATACTCTTGGAACAATTAAATATGTTTTATAATAAATATATGTGATATAATAAATATTTGGTTGGGTATTTTATTGATAAAATTATATGAAATTTTATAATGAAAAAATCAAAAGACAAACGAAACAATTTTATTTTTTTTTTCAAATAAATTCAAAGTGAAAATTTTTAAATTGGCATTTAAATTGATTTCGTTTTTAGATTATTTATTAAAAATCTATTTCAATTAATTGGATAGTCATTTATTGAGGTTGTGAACCTCTCTCTTTTGTTTATTTGAATAAATTTTTAACGTGAAAATGTTTCGATTCTTTTAATCTATAGTCAATATAAGGGTTTTTTTTATCAACTTATAGAAATATTTATGAATCCATTGAACTATGGTTTGTAATTCTATTTATATGAACTCATTTTATGATCAAACTTCTATAGACCATAATTATTTTTACCAAAAAAAGCAAATAATAAAATTCAATTCGTTTAGATAAACATATCGCATAGTGTTTTATAATAATAAAATATATATAGCATATATGCAAAAAATTTAGAACGTATATACGAATATAAATATATAATATATTTATGTTATATATATATAAAAGAAAGAAAGGCTATAAAATAATGGAATATTTTATTTCCTAGATTTGATGGAAATTTAATATAAAAATATCCATAAATTTAAAGATGAAGAAAGTTTATTTTTTTTTATTATTCTTATTTTTTATATGTGCGACTCTTTTTCTTTTTGGTATTATTTTTTTTATATATACTATTATAAAAACAACTGTTTTAGCAATTTGTAACATTTGGTACTCCATATATTATATATATATATATAAGTATTTTAGTCGTCTTTATATATAAAAAAAAATTTAGATATATTTATGGATACGATTATCCTATCGTTTGTCTTTTGATTTTTTGTGCTTTGCTTCTTCATAATATATATATGGAACCAAATTCAAGTAAAGAAAAAAAAATAATAATAACATTATGTAATATTATCTTATAAATAAATTTTGCCCAAATTCAAAATATGTATATATATATATCGCATATATGAAAAAATAAGATTATAAATATTATGAATGTCCAATAGGTTATTTCCTAATATATATATATAAATGATAAACATTTTTCAGTACATTATACACGCACAGAAGGAGATGTTTGGGATCCTTTATATTGTTTATATATACAAGCGATGATAAACATATACATATGTATATATAATATTAAACAAATTGGTCATCTCTATATATATTTATATATACTGAAATACTTAAATTTATGTAAAATATTTAAAATTCCTTTATTATAATATGAAAAAAAAAATAAATAAAAAATATATTATGGGATAAAAAACATATGTGAATTTTTTTTTTTTTTTTGTATATAGGCACGCGATTAGAATTAATAATTAATCCTATTTTCTCTGATATTCTCATACACACACACACATCGCATATATCCTTATACTATACATATATGTTTATCCTGAATATGAATATTTATTTGATTGTCTCCTCTTCATATATGTTTGTTTTTTTTTTGCTTGGTTTGGTTTTTGTTTTAAGGCATTACTAAAACATATTATATTTATCAGATATATTATTATGTTATAAGTGGTGGTGGTATATATAAATATATATATAGATAAATAACCCACCTCGATGAGGGTGACAATGAGATACTTTAGCATTGTTGTATATCCTATAGATATATATATATAAACAAATAAATAGGATGTTAAACGAACAGGCAGAATTAACAATATAAAAACAAATGACAAAAAAAAAAAAGGTATATATGTTATATATAAAATATTACATATAATGTCATAAGTTTTACTGCGAAAGTCAGAGCAAAAAAAAAACACGTATATTATTATGTCATAAATGTATCTACCGCATATATATAACTTTGTAGTAATATATCTATATATAATCGTACTGTATGTGTGTTTGTGTGTGTGTGTGGGGGGGTATATATCCCCAAAAGTGCCAAGATTATATATTTATTTCAAGTCTCACAAGTCTTCATATCTATATCTATATATTTTATATACAAGAAAAAAAATACACACATAAGAGCTCCACATTTCTGATATATGTGGATTTTTTTATTTATAATATATATAGGTACAGGACTGTGTACTGTGACTGAGCTATTAAAAATATCAGGTAAACATTTTAAAACAATCGGATAAGGAATTTTTAAGAAATTGTTATCAATAAATAGCAGCTGTAAAGTTTTCAAAAGGATTGGTTAACGAATTTTTAAGAAATCGCAACTCAGAATTTTGATTTCATAAAATTTTCAATATAAAATACATTAAAAATCGTGAAAATCTTGGAAAATTTTCAATTCTGATCAAGTTTGTCCAAGGAAACCTCATCTAATATTTTGTGTAGAACTTTTTATTATGCATTATAAAATATCCTGTAAAGTTTTAAAAAGGATTGGTTAATGAATTTTCAAGAAATCGCACTCAGAATTTGATTTGATAAAATTTTCAACGTAAAATAGATTAAAAATCGTGAAATTCTTTGAACAATTTAAAATTCTAAATCCAGCTAAAGAATCCCTATCGAATATTTTACAGAGATTATTTTGAATGCATTATAAATACCATGTATAATTTTCAAAATGATTGGTCAACGAATTCTTAAGAAATCGCAATCAGAAATTTATTTGGTAACATTTTTCATATAAAATACATGATTAAAGCACATTGGAAAATCTTGAAAATTTATGGAAAAATCACAAAATATGATACAAAACGGTCAAGGAAATCAAATTTTACAGAATCATCTCTATAATGGCGCATAAATATAAAAAAATCTACCACTTTATTTCAAAACTTTGCCCTTTTTATATCTATCTGTTGCCCAACAAGTCAATAAATCTGTAAAGTCTGTTTGCGATGATATAGATATTTATACATCCCTGTATATATACATAAAATATTACTTGATTGTACATTTCTATACATATTTCCATCATATAAAAAGATACAAAATAATATATAAAATACAGAGTACATTATAGAACAATATATATACATATAAAATAAATATATATATATATATAAATACGATTAGATAAAATGGGGATATGCGAAATAACTAAAAATAAAAAAAAATAACAGCGTGAAATCTTTTTATTAAGTTTAGTTTGTTTTATTTTGTATATATCATATATTTTTTGGTTTGCCTATAGATCCTCTTCTAATGCAGGATGTTTTATATAATAATATAATTATAATTGGTATAATGGATAATGGTTATTAAATAATATATAATGTCATTTAATCCCCAATTGCCATAAATGAATTAAAAAAATACAATTTAGTAATATTGCATGAATTGATAAAGAATCCTTAAATTTTTATCAAAGAAATAAGTTAAGGACATTGAGATTTAACTCGAATTTAAATAAAATCTATAAAAATGGATTGTTACAAAAACTACCATATAGTAAAACATCTTGTATTTAAATATTTTGTGACAATAATAAATATCAAAAAGAGGATATATATACATAGACTGTACTATTTATATATATATATATATATATATAGAAATAGATAAATAAATTGTTATATGTTTTTTTGATACACTATAAAAAATGTTATGTTAAAATATGTATTTGTCCAATCTTATTTCGAATTGTTTTTTTTTTTTTGGCTTCTTATTCTTCGTCTTTTCCTTAAGACGTTTTGTTCATTTGAAAATTGTTTATATATATGTATCGTGCTTATACTCATATGTAAAAAAAAGCATTAGTTCATCACATAAATATTTATCTATATGTATATTTAAATATTTATTTATATTTATATATGAAAATATAGATGGATGTTTGGAAATATGCATTCATATATATATTTAAAAATATGATAAATGTATTAAATTGTCAAGATTTTCATATAATATTATAGTATTTTATATATACAAAACAAACTATATAGTTTTTCATATTACAAATCTATGTTTCTATTTATATGTATTGTTCATATATATTCATAGATCAATACTATTATTTTGGCAATTGTAATTTTTACTTTCTGTATTGATTTCTGAAATGAAACTTCAGAGTATAATGAATTTTCAATGAGAATGTTTCTATTCTAATAAAGAAATATGTTCAGATCGTTATGATTATGTTTCGTTTAAGGAAAAATTAAAACAAGTTAATTGACAACAAAACAAGTAAAACGATGGAAATCTCAACAATTTTCAATTTTAAATTGTTCGATTTTATTTTTAAACCTATTTGGAAAATTCACTATCATTCAGAAACCATTTTATTTAAAAGTTAATCATGCGATGTCCTTTTTAAGGATCTATATATATATATATTCTATAAGAATAAGATAAGGTTGTTAATCAAAAAAATCCAATTTAATCTATCCCTTATTTATTACATAAATGATGGTAAAAATAATGTTTGTTTTCCAAATGGAAATTTGGAAAATTGCCAGGAAAATTCAATTGAAAAATGTTTTCTATATTTAATGTATAGAATATAAAGGATTATTTTGACAGATTTAGGGATCTATTTTAAAAAGGTTTAGAGGTCCTTTTTTTATTTTTAAGATCTTTGTAATGAAACAATGATCTTGTTGAACAAATCCTATATAGTTCTAATACAAAATGGGGATATTTTAATGAAAAATTATCAATTTTACAATATGAATTTTTGGAAGTAAATCTATCAATTTTAGAATTAATTTGAAAAAAAACCCCGGAAAATTTTACATTAATATATGTATGGGAATTTTCCCAACGAAATTCAATAGAAAAATGTTTTTCCTATTGATTAATAATAAAAGAATGATTATTACAGAGGAATATATAATATATAATGTTTAAAGATTTATTTTTAAAGGTAAATATATTTCCTTTTTAAAATAATCAAATTTTCTGCACAGTAAAAAATTTGAATATAATCTATATAATGAAAAATATTATAAATTATATAATCGCATTTGTTAATTGTTGGGGAATTTATTTTTTGATTTTCCATTATTCTTTATACTATATACATAACATATATACAGATAAATTCTCAAGACAATTCCTTGAGGACTTGACAAAAACGCCTCCCGCGCAGTATATGTTAAAATCAAATATATTATAAATATGATGGAAAAAAGAAAATGTATCATGACATATAAACGTTCGTTTGTCATTTTACAGGATAAATTACAATTCAAGGTGTCACTTTTTTTTCTTCTTCTGTATATTATATAGCTCAAATATATATATTATGATTATTATTGTTTGTTTATATATATATATATAATTCTAACTCTTGTCACATTTCTTTATAAGATATGTACTCTTGAATCAAGAATATATCCTTATACTACATAGTAAAAAAACTTTTATCATAGTACAAGAACCTTAAAAACATACACATCATTACATAAGTAATAATAATAATAATATATATTTTGGGGGGATATCGCGTTTGGTTTGGATGATGACGATATATATAAAATTTTACTATTTTCACATTTGATTCTTTACATCATTTACAATCGCATTTATATACAAACAAGAAAAAATCTCTATATATATAGCTTCCAAAATATATATACCTTTAAATACATATATAATATTTAAGATAAATATCTTATGAGGAATTATAAATAAGAAAAAAAAAATTACTAAATAAATAAATGGTTAAGTTTATGATGAGTATATAGAAATACAAAGTCGTCGTCGAAGTCGCACCACCACCATGCGGGGCATGGGATAGATTTGCAAAAAATAAATATATTTTTTTTTTGGTTTATGATGTTGCAAGCAGTGAGCTTTTATTTAAGATGAAGATGAGCCCATCTGTAAGATATATATGATGAATGATATGGCAAAATGAAAACCAAATAAATAAAAATATGCGTTTAAGATTCTGTATTTCTGTGAAAAGAAATATGATCTGATATAATAATAATAATGATAATCTTTATACAAGCAAAAAGGTAAACGTATATAGAAAAGATTTTCACGTATATACGCTATATCGTTATATAAATAGATATGTACATATATACAGATTAGAATACACGTATTTATGAGGTAAATATAAATATGTCTTTTACATTTATTAAGGTAAAAAGTGCGTGGTGCATATATTAAACTAACTATATAAAACATATAATTCAAAGTTTGTGTGATGATGATGAAATGAACAATTACATTATTGTATACGATGAGGGGTGGTTTTCCAAAAATAAAAACATATTTTGTTAAGAACACCACCATTAAAATTGTATATATATATATATACGTATATAATTCTTATCTTTATGAAGAATCGACAATAATTTATCTTCTATTATTTATACGCGTATATATAAACAACACATTTTCAATTGTTTTATTTTATTTATTCCTTGATTTTTGGTGTATATAAGTAGTATCTATTTGTATATATATATAGAGGTGTATTATTGTTTTGGATAATTAATTGTACTTATATTTTCAATTAGTTTTATTTGTCATTCGGTTTTTTTTTCTTCTAAATATACGAAAAACCATCAAATTTAATATTTAATATAAAGATATTATAGTGGGTGATAAAGAAAAAGACTAAAAACGCGGGGAAATTTTTTGCAGATAAAATTATTTATATGGTATTTGCTCGACGACACTATGTATTTATATATATATGATTATATTATTCAATTTGATTCTACAAATTTGTATAAATATATATATACAATTGAATTTTGTATATATGTATAGGCATTTATCTTTCTATATATGAATCTATTATTATTGTCTATATATGCTTATACTTGCTATATTCTTATTACAGCATCGTATTCTTATTGAAATGAAGGTATATAAAGACGTTATATGGTATATAAATATAAAAGAAGACAAATAACATATCATTTGAAAAATTGAAAATCGAAATCAATCAAAAAGAAAATTGTCAAGATAAACAAAATTTGTATATTATATATATATATATAATAAATGTATATTTGAAAACTAGCAAGTATATATATATATATATATATAAAGGAATCAGGTGTTAGAAAAATATTTTTTATATATACGATGAAGGATATTTTATCCTTTATCGGAAAAACAATTTACAAAACAATGTTATATAAAAATTTCACGCAGTATTTGTGTTACCTTTGTCAACATATAGGTAATAAAGCCAAAGTCTCTGTCATTCTTTAAAAGAAAAACAACATCATAATTTGAGATGCAAAAATTAGAAAATTCAAATATGGAAAGCATATAACGATTACTATATAATAAAACAAATAAAAAGTTAGAAAAATATCAATGAAATATTGAAAAATACTTTGTAATTTACACGTTTGAAGATGACTACAAAACAGAATATTATAAGGAAGTGGGTGATATCGGGTGGTGGTGGATAAAGGTTTTTAAAAACACTAAAGAACTAAAGTTGCTAAAGTTGAAACTAACTTCCAAGAATACATTAATGCTTGCGTTGTGTTCATCTCTTACTCACGCACCTTAACTATATATCAGATCCTGAAAAAGTACTCATTTACTTAAGAAGTTATATGGCAAACAATCATATTAGCGGACGCGTAAAAGATGAGGGATACGATCTATCTATTCGGATAGTAATTTTGTTATTAAGTCGCAAAGTTAAAGTAGAATTAATAAATGATACATTTTCGGAAATTTACACAAAGTCAAACTGAATCGCAAATCAGAAATAAAACACAATAGAATGTAACACAAATACAACGTACAACATATGTAATCAATATAATTGCTAATTAAATTGAGCAAAAAGTATTACGAATGATACACAAAACGAAAATTACTCCTTATGGAGGAAGACATACACTATATCCTCCTCCATATAAGGATATAAAATATATTTAGAAAGGCAAATCATCATATATGATTCAAAAAGTAATATACAGAATGTCAAATGTAACTTATATATAATATAATAATAATAATACTAATCCTAAAAGTGCGATTCAACATTATGAATTTGCTCTTAAAATTTCTCATAATTTAACATGTATTAAGCGTATATCAATATATTTACAAAATAATTTATACATTAATATTTTTAATAAATGTTAAATTTTCACGACAGAGCATTTATAAATTTTACAGAGCAAATTCTTTACTGAATCGATAACTTATATCTAATCTTATTTTGTAATTTGTAATTGTAATTCTATATATAAATAAGCAATTTTTAAATTGACTCACCCCAAAAAAAATCGTTTACAATTTCGTCTATGGCTGGGTGACCGACTACATCGCATTAAATATACCGACTACATAGTTCAATTGCCAATTCTTAGATGATACAATATAAATATATATATCTTTGATGGTTTTTAATATTAATTTTTGATGGTTTTTAAATTATTTTGTATAGTGTAATAGTGATTTTATTTAAATTTTATTATAATTATTTTTTAAAATGACTTTTTGAATTAAATGGTTTAATTTTAAATATAATTTAATTCATATTTGATTATTGTTTTGTTTTATTTATTTCATTTTAAATATACAATCTAACCCGCACTTGAGATTGTGTGTAACACTTTACGAATTTTCACTTTACGACTTTACGCGATTTTTAATACGATTATAAGTATAACTTTTTCTCTATTTATAATACAATCTAACCCGCACTTGATTGTATTTATTTATTACATGAAGTTTTAATGATATATATTTTGCCGAAAAAAATCTATTTTCTATTTTATATAACTTTGAATGTTGAATTTTGAATGATTCAAATGAATAATGATATTATTACAATTTAACATGCTCTTCTTGATTGTAATATATATACTTTTGTCATCGCAAATTGCTTTATTGATTAGCCATGCAATTTTAATGATATTTTCATGTTCAATTGCAGTTTAAATCTACATTTCAATATACAATCTAAACCCGAACTTGATTGTGTAATATTCTTATATTTACCTGATACAAACAAAAAATAAAAAATTCAATTAATACACCATTCCATAAAGAACTAATATAAAATATTAGAATTTAGGTGTAATGTATCGATGGAGAAAATCACACAAAGAATTCATATTTGGAGTTACCATCACTTAATCACTTTCTTGGAGATATAAGGCGGAAATCAAAGTATTATGATTGGATTATCTAATGAAAATTTAGCAGAATTTAATGGATTTTTTTTCTCAGACATTAGATGAAGGATATTATCAACTCTCGCCAAAAAAAAAACTCAACAAAGAATAATCGAATTAAGATCAAAACAATTTAAGCATCAGTCATTCTCCCAATATTCCATACATCATTTAAACCATTCGTTCTTTTCTTATATATAGGGACTATATTCTCGTTTATTGTTTAAATAAAAAACCACTCTGTTCATATTGAAAATGAAATTATATTGATGATATGCGATTGCATAAAAATTCGTTCGTGTATATTTGAATGAATTTAATGAAAGTATATATGTATTTGATATAGAGCATCAGGTGTGAATATATTTTATATAAATTGAAATAATACATTAAATACATTTTTTCGATCATATATAAACAAGCGTTCAACAAAAAATTATTGCATTTCTTTTCTTATATATATATATATATATAATATACAACCCGAAAAAAGGAAGAAAATCGTTCAAAGGGAAGAAAAAAACCAAATTATATTCTTTGTTATTTCACTATATTGAATGGAATATTTTCATATTTTCTCTCTATATATATATATTTATTTATATATAATCAAAGTATTTATCAGGGGGGTTTGAGACGCGAACGACTAAGTTTAAGGGATTCGTTTTTTTTTAATATTATTATTATTATTATTGTTGGTATACAAAATAAAAAATGAAAACTGTCAATATTCATTTATATATGCAAAATTTATATTTAAAATATGTATGTATATATAAATGTGTCAAAACCGCATATATTTTAAAATATTAATATGATAAAAAAAAAACATAAATATATATATAGATAATTTTTATTGACGGATTTCTGAAAGGAAATTTCAATCAAAGACATATATATATATATATAGTATATAAAATTGGAATACTTGGGAATTTAGATAATGATTAAAAAGATATCATACTATATAAAGACCAATCATGCATTTGATTTGATTATTATAATGAACTGGAACCGAATATATAAATGATATTGATTTAAATTCACTTTATTTCGAAATTCAATTTAATCAAATTTGGCTTCGAGGATGTTTTTATAAAAATATGTTCTAAAAATCAAACGAAAAGAATTGTTTATACCATTTAGAACATTAATTTGAAATATTTTCTATATAAAACATAAACAATTTGAGTTTAAATGATATCTTAAAGGACCCCCTATCGCATTATCTGTGAGTTTGAATGGTAAAGTTTTACTAAAATCCCTTTAATTGCCTAACCAATTGATGGATTTTAATGATGAAAGGTCTCAAAATATCTCAAATAAAGACGAAATTGTTGTTATCAGACAATAATATTTGTATAATTTTTGAATTAAATTATATTAACTTACGTGTAGATTTATCTTTTTATTGATCCCCAAATGATCCCAAAAAGTTTCAATTGCCCTATGAATTTTGAAAAGAATGTCCAAATTCGAGCTTCCAAATTTCATCATTTAGTTATATATTGTATCAATCAACGAATTTACTTAATTGAATCCATATGAATGATTAATGATGATTTTTGATTTAAATCCTTTATTGCCAATGTATTACTAGTGTGATTTTTCATCGGTATGGATATAATTAATTGTACGGGATCATTTGATTGTTAAAATACTTGTTCAATATATAAACTTTGCCATTATATGTAAATGATTTTAATGGTTATGTATTTTTTAGATAATAATTTTTAACGCAATCCGTAATTATATTAATTAATTATTATATTATATTATATTAACTAATTATTATATTATATTATATTAAGTAATTATTATATTATATTACTTGATTATATTACTTAATTATTATATTATTATATATGCTTTGTAATTGATGTTTCGTTTCATCTTGGTTAAAATATTCGTGGATTGAAAATGGTTCGAATGTTGTTAGAACAAACTGGAATATTAAATATTGTGTATTCATCAAATCAAACGCATCAATGAACTTCAATCATGAATTCATCAATACCGCTTTCATGCATTGCATTTAATGTTCCAGTTTCTACCACGAATATTTTAAATATAGTATAATTAATGATAAGAAAATGTAATGATATTAGTTTATAAGTAATAATAATAATAAAGATGATGGTTATTTTAGTATATATATTAAGTATTTAAGTATATATTATTATAACTGCGAATAATTAAAACGTTCATCAAATAATGCATCAATGAACTTCAATGATCAATTCATGAATATCCCTTTCATGCGCTGCATTTAATGTTCCAGTTTCTACCACGAATATTTTAAATATAGTATGCGATACTATTCTGATGTTGAATCTTGTTGTGATTCAATAAGGATGACGATGTATTATACTGCTGTTCATTAAATTAGCAGTAATTACATGGTTGGATGATATAATCAGCAATTGAATTTGTTGTTGTTTTTTTCAATTCGGTTGGAATTTCCTTTTTTCTACATAAAATATAATTGTGATAAAATTAATAGACGTTTTTTTTTAGTGGTATAAAGTAAATGTTATAGCCATCAACATTATACGTGCAGTATTGTTTATTAATAATCAAATAATTGCAATAGAGGCTTACATGCTACCATTAACAATAGATTTTTCTATATATTTTTAATATTTCATTAAAATCATACCTGATATTTTACGTGTCGTCGTAATTGCGTTGTTCGCAACAATCTTGAAATTAATTCAATCGGATTGTTCACAAAATTGTTGAATCAATTCATTTGTAACTGTACATTAGTGGATCACCCCCACAACAGGTGATCCGTGTTGGCAATTACGACGACACAACGAAATCCATCACCCCAATTGTTGCATCCAGTAAAATAACATATTTTATTATTATATATGTATTCAATAGTTAGCATTTTAGCGATTGATTAACTTTTTAATTATATTAAATTTAATTTAATTTAATTCTTTAATTTTTTTTAATTGCGATGGATTTTTTCGGCTTCTTTTCTTCATGAATAAAATTTTTCTTCTATCTATCTACACTGATGGCGTGGCGTCCATGATGGCTTCTCTTTTATTTTGACATTGCATGCGCTCTTAAACGATCTTATATCGACAACGTGAAGGTAGCTGCTGATGAATGAATATATGACGTTTGTCCATGGTATTTGCGTTTATCAAATAAATGTATACTAAAACGACGTACGTTCCTTAAAGGCAAATAGAAGAACAACAACAATATATTTTTACACTGCCTCGTCGTCGTGTCTCGTAAAAAAAATGTATTGAAAAAAAAAAATGGTGAACTTTTCCACAAGTAAAAATTATGTATCGGAATTTATTTTTTTTTTTTTTTTCATTTTTATTTTTTAATTGTAAATTAAATTGTATTTAGTTTTATTTAATATATTTATTATTATTTATAATAAATTTTAATAATTTGTGCATTAAAAAACAATTGAAATATAAAAGGAATAAACTATATCAAAAAATATTGTGTTTAATTTTCGGGATCGTCGTGATTTTTTTTTTTTTTTCACTTTGTGTGTGAAAAAAAAATTGGAGTTTCTTTGAATTTATTGGTGGTGTTACAGACCCAAATAATTACTAATTAATAATAATTGATTTTTTAAATTAATTGCAATAACTTATAAAACTATTTAAAATAAACATATTACTATTGTTTTTTGTGTGTTAAAATATAAACAATTTGTTATAAACTTTGTGTAGATTGAACCAACGACTGATAACAATACAAAAACAAAGTATATACATTTTTGTTTTTGTTTTTTTTTTTATTTTTGTTTTTATGGTGGTGTATTATTGATTTTCTCTATAATAATAATAATAATAGATTTAAAACAATAGAAATAAAACAGATTTAAAACAATAGAAATAAAACAGATTTTAAGTGAAAATAATACAATTCAAGGGAAAGAATTATTAATTTTATGTAATTTAATTCATCAACAAACGTTTTTGCTGATGCTCTATCTGATACCAACAGAGTATGATAAAGGATTTTAAAGGTTAGTGGCATAATTTACTTAAATTTTTTTTTTTTGTTTTTGGTAATAATAAAATATATAATTAATTAAAAATAAAATTAACCCATACAAATAATACTAAAAAAAAAAAAAAATTTACGCAATAATACGCGATATGCAAAAAATGCAAAAAAAAAAAGAAAATGCATAGGAAAATATGATTTTCATTTTGTTGTTGTTATTTTGCGGCAATTATCGACAGACAAAAATGGGTATTATATTGATTAGATAGATAGAGACGGAAAAATTTCGATTTTTTAGCACCATAAAGTAAAAAAAAAAAAAAAAATCAACAATTATTTGATTGTGTTCGTTGGTTTGTTGTTTTTTTTTTTTTTTTTTTGCATACTTTTGTAATAAACAAAAACAACAATCTATATTTATTTTTTTTTTGTTACAGTGTAGTATTTAGTTTTAAACAAAATACATTATAATATTTAACCTTAAGAGGTGTTTTTTACTTTTTCGTTGATAGAATTTATTAATAAATCTTTTATTATTTCGTTACTTATGAAATTAATACACAGTACATTATTTTTAATATAGCAATAATTACCTTCCGAATGTTCAATCAAAACAAAGCATTAATCTCTGTGTACCAAAACTATTGCATGCATGCATTCCTTCACGGTATAAATAAAATATATAGATAAACATACGTAGACTGACTGAATGACACCAACAAAACAAACGTCGTCGTGTCTCGTCCATTCGTCGTCGGGTCGGTCGTCGTCATTCATCATTGCATTGCATTGCAGTTTTTTTTTTGTAATTCTCTCAAAAACGAAAAAAAAAAAAAAATTAAATGTGCGGTAGGTTTTTTTTTTTACGACACCATTATGGTAAATTTGCTGTATTTTTGTTGTTGCTTTTATATTAGATGATATTTCCATTTCGTTTAGTTTTTTCATAAATTTTCATTCCCTTCCATTCATTCATTCATCATTCATTCATTCATTCGCCGCCATCATAGAGAGTTGAGTATTGATTGCGGTCGTCCGTCGTTCGTTCTTTGCTTTTGTTTTAAGAATTTTGTTCTCTAATACGCAAAGAATTAAAATTAAAAAAAATAATTATTAATATTATTTTAATAATTAATAGTGTAATACTATAATAGCAATGTAATTATTTTATTCATTATAATTAATAAATAATTTTTAGATTAATTTGATATTTTGTGCTGGTTTTTTTTTTTTTTTTTATAGTTAAAATATAACTGCGCGATATCATATAAATTTTTTTTTTTTTTACATGATACAGTTTTTTTTTTGTTGTTGTTGGTTTACATAAAAGAATTATTATCAATAGTGAATTAAATTTATAATAAATAAAATAATTGAATATATTTTAATGAAATCAAATCAAATTTAATTTTATTTAGTGAATTTATTTCATAAAAAAAAAAAAAATTAAATGTATTTTAATGTGCCCCTCAAATATTTTGCATGTGTGTGAGTTTGTATGCGTTTACCATTGAAAATTAAAAAAAAAAGCAGCACAACCATTAAATTTTTTTTTTTTTGCACCAATACATTCAATTAAATTCAAGCAGGCATGCAAAAAAAAAAAAAAATCCATTTTCAATTCGCAGATGAATGCACCACGCGCGCGGGTGATGTAGGAGAATTTTTGTTATTGGAATTGTATATAGAAATATGAATGATGTTGAATGAAATGATGATGATGATGACGATGATTAGATGATGATGATGATGTGGTGTAATGTTTTTGGTAATGAATTTGATAAAATCTGAAATTGTGTGCGATTATTTGTTGTTGGTATGATGTGTGAGTTTGTATGTCAGTTTTGTTTTTACGCGACGCGATGACGATTTTTGTGAGACAAACAAAAATTTTGTTCATAGCCATTTAATAAATTCGATCGTGTGTGTGTGTGTGTGTGTGTGATGAAAAAAAAAATATGGTAGCCATTAAAATAATTTTTTTTTTTTTGTATTGTTATTTAGAATTTTGTTGTTGTTATATTTTAAATTTCCATCGTACGTATATAGTCGTTCGTGTAGTCGACGTCGTCTTTCACTGTTGTTGTTGTTGCTTTAATTATGTATTATTTATTTATTTATTTTTTTTTTTCAATTGTAGTACAGGTAAAAATAAAAAAAATAAATAAATTTTTTTCAAGTGCTTTTATGCGAATGTTAAATATTTAATTTTTTATTTTATAATTATCATAATTATTACAATAAAAAAAAAAATAGAAGAAAATAAATGAAAATAAAATAATGTGTGTACATTTTTTAAACAAGACAAACAAAAAAAAAAGTGTTGATAAAATAAATAAAACTTAAATTATTTTTTAATTGATGAAAACTAATAATAATTATCCGAATTGTTAAAATTTGGCAATAGACAAACAAAATTTTTAATGATTTCTTAAAAAAAAAAAAATCATTGAGATTTTTTTTCAATTTGGTTGAAAATTCCAGATTTTCCGGTGAGTTTTTAATTTTATTTTATTGTTGTATTGTAATTTTTTAATCAATATTATTATTATTATTTATTATGTGATAAGTATTATTTTTATGGTAAAAATGATAAAAAAATTATGATAAGAAAATATCTATCTATATCTTTACGATTTTGTTTACGGTAAACGATGAAGAGAAAAAAAAAAAAAAAAAAATAAGAATAAGAAAAACAGTTTTAATAAATACAAAATATAATCAATTAATGACTGATAACATAATAAGAAGAAAGAAACTAATAGTTGAGATGAGGAGAAGGAGGATATATAATTTATAGATTATTATTATTATTATTATTATCAAAAGGTAGCAACAAATCCTAGGGAAAAATTATATTTATTTATGCATTTTTATTATTATTTTTCTGTGTTGTTGTTGTTCTTGTTTGGTGATATATGAATTATGAGATATGATGACGTTTGCTTAAAATGATATCTAAAAACAAAAACAAAAACAAATACATTCAGAAAACACAGAATTTTTATATATCATCTAAGGCGATTTTTTTTTTTTTGTTATAAAACTCATCCCGAAAATGACCGAAAATTGATTGGGAACATTACGTCTTGAACTTTATAAAGACCCCTTTTGACAAAAATCAAATTAATAAATGAAATAAAATAAAAATAGTTACGGAAAATACTTAAATTAGATTAGATAAAATACAAGTTTTTATGTGCAAAAGAAAAACGTTTATTCATTAAAAAAAAACAATACATTATTATTTAAATCCATTGTTCGATCCATTGAATATTACCACCTTCGCCCATCTATCAGGTTATTGTTAAATTCCTTTACTGAAGTGTTTCTTTTCTTTCCAATCAATCCATTCATTCCGGCAATTTCTAATACTTTCATGAAATGTGAATCGTATAAGCGTTGAAGGATTAACTTTCCATTTTCCATTCCACAACATCACATTTCCATTTTTAATATTTAAATCAAATGTTATGATTAGAAGGCTATCAAGACACTTTTCAAGTATCCATTATAACGAGTAATATCTATGTAATACATTCAGTATGAGTTACACGTATCTATTATAAAATGGGATTATTTGGTTGTTAAACCTGATATTATTATTATTATTATTATATGCGATTATCGGTCGTGAATTAATAGCCACTTAAATGTATATCCATATAATACAAATAACGGTCAATTACATTATAAAAATTATTATTATTATTAGGTTTTTATTCGTTTCAAACTGGAAATACACGACTGACCTTAATTTATATACTGCATTTCAATGAATCATATAGAAAAAAAAACATCATCAAAACATCAATTAGGTCAGAATCCATTTATCCATTCTGTTCTCTGTAAAATGAGTCCCATCACTTTTCAACTATGAATTAATCAGATGGTAGAGTTATCTGGTGTCAGTTTGCGTTCTAGGTTTAAGAAATCCGTAGAAAATAAGGTACGTCCGTTTGAATACCATTGCCAATTGAATCTATAATGCCTGATTATAATAATATATATTTTCCTAATCAATTCTATGATGACCAAGTGAACCAATTCTCCATATATCATATTCATATTCGTACCAACAACACAAAATATAACTATAATTTCATACACACAGTACGAAATAAATTGGATGAATATTATATTTTACTTACTTACCTGTTACTATACAAGATAATTATTATTATTATAATAAATTAAATAATATACGTTTTCGTACGTACACCACAACCGTTTCAATAAGTAAGACAAGTTACAATACAGAGTTGGAGAAAAATAATACACAGTAGAATGTGTGATGATGAATCACATCCATCACATCACATCCTACAGCTGGCTAATACCACATACATTTATATATAACACAACAAACACAATATCACACTTTTATACCTTACCATTACAACACTATAATCGTATAATTATTATTATTTATATTATAAATACGATACGTATATGAAGAATGCAAAGTGTTTCGTTTTTTTTTTTTTTTTTGGTATAGTGTACGTAGAATACAATTTTATATATATGGATAGATTCATACAGATATCCACAAAATTTTTAGCGATATATATTCTTTAAAAGTTTCTTATTCAAAGATTCGATTCCTTGCTTGGATGGTTGGGTGAATAGTTGGATTCGTTGGTTGGTTGGTTGGTTGGTTGATTGCATGCTTGCCGTTTGTTTTCTTATACTTGCTTGATTATTGCATAAAAAAAAATCATTTCTTATTGTGAAGGTTATTGCAAAATATTGTCGCCCGTACGTACATTTAAAGGAAAAAACTAAAATAAAATCAATATAAAATGGTATATACAAATACAATATTTGTATAATCTATAAGGAGAACAACGTGAACACGTCTCATAGTATTAGTTTTTGTTAGTATGGTTTGGTGTTTTGTTTTTCTTTTATATATATATATATATATTTATTATTGATGGATATTTATTTTGATCAATGAACGAACGAACGAAACAATGAAGCGAAACACACAATTTAATTTTATCAAAAAAAAATTAAATATACATATTTTTGTTTTGTTATGGACAAAACTATGGGTTTATTCCCCAGCTAAACAACCAAATATCGATTATAAACATAATAATATAACCAGCACCCGATTATAAAATCAATAATTTGGAATTCATTCAATGAATGAAATCAGGGACTTGGGGTTTTTGCTTTGTGAATACAATTGTAGGAATTCCTAAAAGACCATCTATCATTGTTCTAATATCTTTTGGATTCATTAATTTTGTATCATTAATATTTGAGTATTTTAAGGTGGGAAAATTAAAATATCATTACCTAACAATATCTTTGGCATATATTCAGTGTGTGTGGAGTTAGGGAAAAATGATGTATGCATATATATATATTCAAGATTCAGATATTGCTTAAGATATTTAATTAAAATGATCGAGAATCATAATTTCCTTGTCATCCATTCGTCTACACGGAAAATCGTCTACGTCAAATAACCTTAATATGGTACATTAATCAATGTCCTCTTTTCCATCTCCACATAATCTACATTTTTTTTTTGTTTGGTTCCCACCCAAGAGTACCCTGAGATATCGAGGAGCTCACAAAAGGTCAGCAATATTCTAGCATCCCTACTGTTCTAGTAGTATGTCTTTTAGAACTGATGACAATAAAATACCCAACTATTCAATAATAATTGTTGTTTCATTAGAAAATAAATGGAATTCAATCATAGTATTTTATTTTTAATCTTGACGAAAGCTTTAATAAAGTGTTTTTACCTTTTCTTAAATTGATATATAAATCAGCAGGTGGTTTATTGTTTTCCCATATTAATATATATATATATATTGTATATTTTTGTCAACTCATGAATTAATTTATTATTTATATACCACCTTCTTCCTGTGCCAATAATTTTTTCAATATTAAAATAAATATAATTAAAAGCATTAACATTAAAATTGTATGTAAGTATTCAAATGCATTCATCATTTATATGTTTTATATTCATTTCATATACAAAATAAATAAATTTTCCATCTGTATAGATAAATTATACACTCACAAAACAACTATAATTTATCTATATCTGTATATATACAGAGATATTATGAAATAATATAGTCTCTGAACCTGAATATAAAATATAATATAATAATCATTTTAACATAATACTACAAGATCACCATCATCCGCAATAATCTTTACCTCTAAAAGAAATATTTAAAAAAAACCCCCCAAATATCTACAGAGCTGATCTTCTGATGCTGTGTTCTGACTGACTGACTGACTGACTGAAAACATTATATTTGGAATATATCAAATTTTTTTTTAAAACATATTGATATATTTTCTTGATCATTTGTTTCTTTTTATTATATTTTTTGCTTGATGATCATCAATTTTTTTGGTTGTATATTTTCGAATTTTTGTCAGATTGTTCCGAAAACTTAATTTAACTTATACTATATCATAAATAGCAAATGGTCACCATCATATAAGCGAAAAAAAAATAATTATAATAAAAAAAAACTTGTTTAGTTTTTGAGCATATTTTAATAAGTTGTTTTATTATTTATTTATTTTTTGAGTTCGCATAACGCAATTTGAAGTTACGTTATTGTTCTTTTTTTTTTATGTATACCAACCAGCAAAATATACTTGAATATCTCTATCTTTTTTTTATTTATTGGGTGTATGTTAAATATTTTATCATTAATATATGCGATTAGTAAAATGTTTATAACAACAACAACAACAAAACAATTCGTATACGTATGTTAAAAATTTTTATTATAAATAATATATATAGTATATGTGTAAGACATAAAATAAATGATGATGGTTTTGTTGTATTAACTAACCGAATATCTCTCGACGATGTATTATTAGGTAATTTTGTCTGAGATAGTTTTAGATTTTTTTATTAAAAAGATTTTGCTTGAATCGGAAAACAAAAGTTGGATTATAAGTTATTATATCATGTGATATAGAGTCTTCTAAATTTTAGGTTTTTAGGTTCGTAGAGAATTCGCAATATTATATCACCCAGATTTTGAAAGATAGATAAAAGATTTAGTTAGTTGGTGGGGTAATCTTCGTGAATGATAACAATTGATATTGAAAGTAGATTCTTTTCTATAAATATATAGTAAAATTGTCAGAGAATTTTATAATAAAACTATTAATATATATTATCAAGAATTCTAAACTAACCACTATAATATCGGACACCTGCTATTTTATTCGTATGCTCGACTTTGAGATGCCGCGAAAGGACTTTACACAAACATTTTTTAATCCTTCCAATTTTATTTCATAAAAATATGGTTTTAGTTAAATAATTGCTCAGACAGAAGTAAAAAAACTTTTAAATTCAATTAGTTATGGAATTTAATGCAAAATGATTCAATTTAACAAAAAAAAAATTTGACCATTATAATATCGGACACTTATCTCCTTATACGCCACTAATCTCCTTTGTAACACCTCCTTTGGCCTATATGACACCATCCATTCTTTTAGACGTGGTATTTACTAAATTTTTGCATTCATCCGGTGTTTTTTTATTCCTCATTTTAATGATTTTTCCTTGGAATTCTTCACTCCTTCAATTATAACTTTCATGTCATGTATTTACTTTGTTTTATTAATGCCCACAACGATTCTATTGGACTTAAATCGGGACTTGAAGATGCTCACTTCTAAAAGTGTATTCCTTTACCCATTTCTTTAGCTTCCAACCAGTTCTTAGTTGCTTTAGCGGTTTGTGGTAGAGCAACATCGTGTTGAAATGTATATTCGCGGTTTGAATATAATTTAATAGTCGATCGGAAAAGGTAGTCATTTAATATAGGAATGTGTTTTTGGGAGTTAACCGTACACTAAATGAAATGTAAATTAATAAAATTAATTAAGTAAATTAAAACAAAGAAACGACTCCTTTTGAAATGTAAATTATAATAACTGGCTAAAAATTTCACAGTGCGTTTTAAACAATCACGAGATGGAATGCTTAATTTTTTGTGTGAATCACTCGATTATCGGAATCACCAACAATGACAAATTTACATTCATCATCAAAATATAAAATGCTATATTCCATTCCTGCAGAATTCAAAATTGTTTATTGTTTTGTTTTGTGCAAAACAATTGAAAGGGACTTTCATTTGTGATAAAAATGTATTAGGGATTATTATTATTAGGAAAAAAACATTGTTTAATAAATTATGTCTGTATTTTTATCTTATATTCATATAGTTCGGTTTATGAATTCATTGCCTTGTCCACTTTCGTGCGACCACTTTTTGGATTGCTGTTGACCATTTTAGACTTATATCACTCATAGAAGTTCTCCTTTTTTTCTCAGAGTTGCGTTGATCACGATCAGTAACATTAAATTTTAAACCACTTTCTGTGACTCAAATGAACCGGTTAACCATATTTTTTTTTAAATATCTGATACGGTAGCCTTACAATTAAGTTCTTGAGGAATATTTTATATTATTCTTATTAATAATAAGATTAAAAGGACCCATACAGTCCAATAGAATCGTTGTGGGCATTAATAAAATAATGTAAAAACATGATATGAAAGTTTCAATTGAAGGAGTGAAGAATTCCAAGATATTATAGTGGTTAGAGTAGTATATACTTAAATATGACCTCATTCATTATACAATTTCCAATAAGCTCATAAAAACATTCATAGACAGATATACACAAAAATCAATTTAGAATTTATTGTAATTTAATGATTAAACTCATATTTATGGTATTTCCTTTAGCATTGAAATATCGTCGATATTTTCAACTGAAAACTTTCTTGGAAAATTTCAATATAAAAAAGAACGTATAAAGAATCCTTTTAATATAACTCTTCCATGAATATCCTAAACATGCCCAAAGCCGGAACCTGAAGTTCCCTGAAGTTCCCTGAAGTTTAACCATTTCTAAAAGTAAAAGTTTTTGAACTCGGAAAATTTCCATGAAAGACGAACATTTGTATTTGTATCATTTTGTATGACTCAGTTGTATGAATTTTCCAAATATACATAATGAAAATTGTATGTTAAAACTTGGGAAATGTTTAAGATTTGTTCATATATTTTACGATATTTTGTTTTTGATTCAACAAATTTCTTAGAACTTTTCCTTGTAGAAGATTTTTAAAGATATTTTTTGTTGATTTCGTACAATCTTTAAGATCTTTTCATGGTAGATCCTTTAAAAAAAGGATATCAATATTTTGTCAAAACAGCTCCCTAAACCAGCTCCCTATAGAATAACTAATCAGAGTTTTAGCGAGAATTTTATTATACTTTTTTTATTATTATTAATAACAAATATCAAAACTATTAATCTAAATATTTTACTTTATAATTTTTTGCATCAACAACTTTTTTCATTTTTCATTGAAGATCCTTAAAAAGGACAAAGTTTATAAAGTAATTTACTTCTTTTCTGGAAAAATTGTCTAGTAAAAACACTATTTATCATCAATTAAAATTTTCCCCGAAAAAAATAAAGGATGTTTTGGATATTTCAATAAAATTTCTAATCAATTATTCATTAATAAATTCCCAACAAAACTGAATCAATAAAACAATTTGATCCAATATATAGAGAGAGACCTGACATTATTATTTAAAAAAAACAACATAATATAATAAATTATTTTGTAATCACTTGAGAAAAAAAAAACAAAAAATTAATTGAATTTTTGCAATAATCATCAATATTTTTGTATAAAGATAACAAACACACAAAAAAAAATGACGTTTTTTTTTTTAATATATATTATTATCGTTAGTATATACATACAAAATAATATATATATAGAGATAAATATTATGGAAAATGGCATTAATAATATATTTATGGAATAACCATATAGTCAATTGATTTATATATATATATATATTTGTTGATGTATGTAAGAACGCTTATACAAAATTATAATTTATTTATTTTTTAGATTATTTTGAATTAAAAATGTCATTCTATGAGATAACCTTAAATACTCGTATAAAATATAATTTTTTTATTAAAACAATACACCACTATTTCGTTTCTTCTTTGAAATGAATTGTTTTTTTTTTTGTTTAATTTGGAATTGATTTGTTTATTGATTTTATATTTATAATGGTACAATATTTTTATATGATCTTTAAAATTATCTTTACTATTATGTGGAAATTTGAATGAAAAATTACACTACCGGTAAAAAGAATAATTAATATTTTGTTTGTTTTCGACGATGTCGATAATTAAATCCTAAAGGAGGGCATGGGAAAAATATTTAACTTTGAGTGAATGCCTCAGATTTACAGAATATACAATAGAAAAATGAAAACAAAAAAAACAAATGGTTTAATGTAAGATTCCAAACCAAAACCTTAATGTTTTGTCAGAATTTAAAATTGGGTGGGTTATCAATTGAACCGCACATAGCCAACGTACCTCTTATAAAAATTCTGTTAGATTAAATGTCTTCAATATTATTTGTATTAAAATAAATTCTTTGGGGGGTTTTTAGTATTTTAAAACAATTTTAATTGTGATATTTACATTTAAATTCACAAAAACAAGGAGATAATTAAAAAATCCTTTCATAAGAACATAAATTTATTTAAAAAAACAAAAAAAAAGGTCATTTACTTTACGATCTTTGCCGTACTTCTGATAAACATATTACTAAATATCTGTATTTTGTACTTTATACGTTTTAATCATCTCTAATTCTTCTATAATAATGATAGTTATATGAGGTACATAAGTCAATTTATTTAAATACTATTGATTTAAATTGTAACAAATTTTAAAAATCACATTTTATTCGCATCAATCCATATGAAAAAGCAAATCGTTATACAGATAATAAAAAATACAATACAATATACAATATACGACGGGGGTGGTCCAGAAATATATATTCTATGTGTCACAAAATATATATGTATATTATTGTCATTTAAGATATATAGAAAATTAAACAAATAATATAATGCTACTATACTATATGATAAATTTGTAATATGATATATTCCAAAGTTATAAGATTCAAAATACAAATAAGAAAAGAAGAAGAAGAAGGATAAGAAAAAAAAATTAAATAATAGACTTGATTTGGAATACAGAACAAAAACTATGCAATATTTTCCTTTTTCAGTGTAACATACCCTAAAAAATTCCAAGTATATATGGTATATTGTAGATAGAAGAAGTTCTTCTTCTCGTCGGTATAAGAATCTATGTATATATATATATATACAATAAAAAATTCTGATCTGTATAAGATGATGAATCTTTACAAAACATTCTTCTCTGTATAATTTAGAACCTATAAAAATAACTTATTGTTTTATTTTAACCATTCCCTGTTGCAATTTTTTTTTTTGAATCTATCATTTGCTGCAACTTTAATGATCTCTTCCACATCTTCTAAATATTTGATGGTATATATTTTTGGGGATAGACATCGTTATTATATATAATATTTAATGTCCAATAAATGAAAACCAAATCAAAAAGAATATTGACCATGACGACGACGACGACGACGACAACGAAGAGATAATTCAATCAGTATTATTTATATTTATATTATAAATATACAAAACGCATAAGAATTTTTTTTTTTTGTTTACATTTTTTTTGAATATGTTTTGTTAATATATATAAAATATAATCTCTTTTTTGAAGATTTGTTTTTATAAATAAATATTAATAAAATGTTTTCTTAATTTTGATGAATGTGTACGACCAACAAAAAATTTAAGATAATTTTATGATAATCAATATTTTAAGCAGTATTTTCTGTTGTTGTGGTGCATTATCAATATCTTGAGTATTGAGTTTGTACATTTTTTTTTTGTTTTTCATCAAAATAACCACACAAAAATTTCATCCATCCAATTTCATCCATCTAATGTCTCCCCAATTCAAAATGAAAAGAATGTAATGAAAATACATAAAAAAAAAAAAAAAACAATCGCCTCCAGAATATTATATCTCCTATTGATAATAAATTTTACAGTTTACAGTTTGGTCAATTTTTTATCACAGATTATATACCCAAAAAAAAAAAAAAATAAAAAAATATTCACTAAACTGTACCTGAAAATGATGATCCTGATCAAAAGTATATTTTTTATAACGTTCGGAGGATATCTTATAATATGCATTTTACATTGATCCTTATAAATTTCAATGCATTTTTATATTTTTGTTTTTCAGAATTTTATATATTTTTATTTATTGTTAGTATTCCCTTTTTTATTCTCTTCGGATGATTTTTTTTTTTTTTTATATATTTGATTCCTTTTTGCGAATACAAAAGAATCCCATAATAAATATTTGACAATGAAGAAAAAATTCATAATATTAGAATGTTTATTTTTTTTAAAATTCTATTGATTCTTTTTTTTTTTTTTTTTTTTTTTTATTGTAGACATTGTTCTGAATTATTTTCAGGTAAAAAAATAATTCTCCAGCTAAAATATAAAAATAAAAAATAATACGTTTATTTGATTTATATTTTAAAACTTACTGAACTTACTCTATGATTAATAATGCACTAACAATTTGTTCACGTGTTCGTGTTCTTTTTCCAATGTTTTCTCTTAATTTTTATTCTTTCACAATACGACGACACACGTTAAACACATGCACTTATAAAATATGTTTTTATTTGAGAAAAGATATCAATAAAAATAGGTACACAATCGTCATCAGAATCATAATATCACCACCATCACCAATACCACACCGACTAGAATATATGTATTCTTATCCATACCATACTATGAATCATCCAAAAATTATTGTAAAATATATATATATATATATATGGTGGGTGTATAAATTGCATTTAGATTTTCCTTAGAAACTACATCATATTTATTTGGTGCAGTATACAGATTCATGGTGGTAAATTAACCATATTTTTAATAAATATAATATTAGCAATTTTTTTTGAGCTTTGAGCTTCTTTAACAAAAAACCTTATTCATATTTTATTCTTTTAGAGCATGCATAATATACCTTTCCTATCGATGGTCAATTGGTCTAGCTAGATCCATTACATGATTAAACATTGAAAATACCTTACCGTTCTATTGACGGTTTATTCGTGGTTTAACTTCATTAGAATTACGTTTTGGTTTATTTGTTCTAATTTGTTAAGTGTTTATAGGAAAAGACAAATATTTTTTTTTAATATATCCATTCATTTTCCTCTAATTCCTTTGTATATTTTTCCTTTGTATATTTTTTTTTTTCAAATTGAAAATTGTCGGAAATTGTCATATGAAAATCGATTAAAGCGATGTAAGGTAACTTTTCATGATATTTTTAAATCTAAATCATAAATTGATAGGTTTTCATTTTACTTTTGTTACCTATATATATGTTGTTACCATTATTCATTCATAGTTTTATATATTTTTTAATGGTAAATTTTCTCGGAAAATTCGTTTTGTATGCCATAAAGATAAATTTATAATCATTTTTCATGATCTTTTAAATATAGTAACATTCGTAAAATTATTGGATTTCTAAAATAGAGAATTTTTGATGAGTAATGAGAATGATTTTTAACGTAATTTTCGTAATTTTTATTATGATTTTACACACAAAAACAGACGAGTTTTCTTATGATTTTCTTTTAAAATCTCCTAGAATATCTTTTTTTTTTTTTTTGTGTATATTAATAATATATATATAAATATTGATCTGATTGAACACTTGTGGGTAATTTTCTCGGGAATGTCATATGAATTCATAGAAATTGTTAATTTTCTCGGAAAATTCATGCGAAAGTCATTAAAGGATGTAAGGATAATAATTTTTCATTGTATTTTCTTAAATTTACAATACATTTCATGGGGCAAATGTTTGGCTCATCAGCTCATCAATCAGCCATAACAATTGTTATAAAATTATGAGAATTTTATGATTTTCTTTTGGAAATCTAATCAAAAAGTTATTTTATTTATCTAGTATATAAAGTACAAAAAAAAAAATACCTTACTATTGACATTTTCACTTTATTTTTTCTATATAGTTTAGTATTATCTTTATATTTAAATTGAAACTGAAATTGTCTGTATTTTTTTTTCTCTACATTTATTTGCATTCTTTGCACCAAGTTTTATCAGGTTTTTTTTCAATAGATATATATCAAAAATCATTCGATGCGGTAAACAACTGTGAAAAGAAGAATACCTAAACTTAAAAGAAAATATCATAAATTTGATATAAGGATATTAAAATATCTTTTATATATACATAGTGGGTAGTAAACAAAAAAAAAAAAAAAAATGTAATGTCCATTTTAGTATTGTTTTTGTGTTTTTGTATTTAATCAAGTGAAAAATCTCCGTGTCAATGTCAATCGTCAACATATAAGAACACATCATCTCTCATTTATGATCTTAATTTTTGTTGAAATTCTATATAATTAAAATACTATTTAGAACAAAAATCAATATTTATTGTTTATATTAATCCTTAATTAAAACCATATAATTATATTTTCCCGAAAAATACTCTGTTCTTTGAAAAATTCCAAGTCTTTTCGTCCTCTAACATATCGAAATTATTCTCCTTGGAAAAACAGTTATCATAAAATATATGAATCGCAGCAGAATCACTTTTAATGGTATTAGTATGATAATATGTATATAGATAATCAAAATAAAAAAAAAAATTATTATAAATATGTAGAAGATGTGATGTGATGATTGAATGTGCATATATCAACATAAAAATGGCATATTGATTATTCAGCTCATCATTCAGCTCTATATAGAAAAGCAGCATCCATCATTCATCATCGCATAAAATATAGAGTCACCCATAATGATAATGATAATATACCATATCTCTGATATATATATATTTCATTTTTCTTCTGTTCTACTGTTCGCATCTCAATTCAATTTTTAATATTTTTTGTGTTATTTTTTCAAGATAATTCTCAATCTTCATTTGTGATTTTCTTGTGTATATATTTATATAGAATAGAATCGAATAGAATATCTATATATTGTGCATATAGAACAAAAAACAAGACAATTATTTGATGTTTTCCTTATACATATGTGTATGGTATTTATACAAAAAAAAATTCTCTAAATTATTATATACTCTTCAGGTCGTCGTCAGTCGCTACTGCTACTACTGTTGTTGATTGTTAATATTTTATCATTGTGTATGGTATGGTATGGTATGGCAAAGGAAAATCAGCCTTCAATCTTCACTTCTTCGTCTTCACTTAGTCCAGATATATTATTATAATATAGTGAATTCTCCTATAAAATTTGTTATAAACAAAATTTTCTTGTACATTTTTTTGATTTCCAGTTGAGTTGTGCGATCGATGTTGATATATATATATATATACGTGAAATATTAACAGAAATATTGAATTTTTTCTATACAAGTGTATAAAAAAAATAAAATAAAACAATATATATATATATATATATATATACATAATCAAACAAAAATCGATTGCCTCTAAATACATTTCAATATATATATATTTTTCTGAAATTGTGAATGTATTGAAAGATGTATAAAATAAAAATTTATATATATATGAATAAAAGTCTCATACGTACAATACAAAAATATACTAAAATATACTAATATATGAAAATGCAATAATAAAATACTCACAATCATACAAAAATAAAATCCATTCCATTCCATTTCATATATTTTATACTTTAGTATTTAGTTAGTATCAGTATTAGTATCAGTATCAGTTAAACACCCGCCGAGGTTTGGTTTGCCAGTGTTCATTTAAAAAAATTGTTTTTTTTTTTTTATTTTTGTTGGTAATTTCTTAATATAGTTTTTTTTAGTGATTTCAACCTTTAATTTTTACAATAAAAAATTAATAATAATCGGTAATTATAGTTCGGTTATTAAATAAATATGTGCTAAAAATATTTTTGGATTTATATTTTATATGATAATGTATAGAAAAGATGTTTTGTAGTTGTATAATCTCACAAATTGTAGTGTAACGTTTAATGTTTTTGTTCATATTTGAACTATTATTATTATTATTTATATTTGTTGATTTGTTATCGTTAAAGCAAATAACAATCAACAGACAAACAATAAAAAAAAAAAGAAAAAAAGAGTGCATTCCTATAAATTTACTATCATTGCAATAGTTTTTTTAATTTTATTTTATAAAAGAAAGATAATTCCAAATTGTTTTTGTGTGATCAAAAAGAAAAATGAAATAATTCCCATATCATACCTTTTACCAATTTATATATTTTACAATCTATTATATATTGAAGTTTATTAAAACACAAATTTTTTCTTTAAAAGAAGATAAAAACTGTTTTTAATTTTTGATTGTATTTTCAATGTATAAGACTGTGACTCTATATTATGACGACGAGGGTGGATGGATGGATGGATGGATGGATGGATGATGAATGGGTGTGTGTGTATGTTTGTGTGAATATATAAAATATTAACAAAAACAATAATACCATATATATATATATGGTATATCCTTTATTTTTAATTTTTAAAAAATTTTCCTTTATATTGAAATCGATTTTATATGAATTATATTATGAAAGTATCAGAAGAAAAAAAAAAATAAAGTACTTGATGCTTTAAAAAAGAAATTAGATCAAAAAAAAAAAGTTTTGATCTTGATACTTAATTTTGATGATGATTAAAAATTGATTTATCTTAATTCTGTCTATTTAATAATACTAACATCGTCGTAATCATTACAAAACACAAACTTTATACAAAATTTGAATTTGAATAGTGAAATTCATCATCGTTTCATCATCAATGAACGGATGGACGGACTGCATAAAGTTTTTTTGTGTCAATAATAATCCTCCCGTAAACATTTTATCTTCATCACATCTCAAATATATATTTGTGTATGTATGTAGGAATAAATGCATCAGCTGCATATGCATATATATAGTTAAAAGCGGCAAATTGCAACAAAACAAAAAATCATCAGCAGTGCATCATTTAATTTATAAATGTATATACAAAACAAATCCATATATTTATAGTTGTTATATATACATTTATATATAAGATATATATGAATAAAAGTGAATTTACTTTTGCAAATATAAAATTTCAATAAAACAAAAATGAAAATAAACTTAAAACAAACAAACAAATGTAATGTAATGAAAAGTAATTTTTCGTTTTTCTTTTCTTTTCTTGTGTTATTATATATATTCAATGTTACATTTCATTCAATATATATATAAAATATAGTTTGACTTTGTTTTGGAGTCTTTGAGTTTAATTTAATTTTTGCCTTGTTAGTTAGTTTTAATCAAAAATTATATATGTTTATGTTATATGTGGCGATATTCGATTTTATTTTATTTTTTAATTTGTGTTAATTATATAGTTTTGTTTATTTTGTTTCTTCCAAAAAAAAAAAGAAGGTTTTAATATTCTTTTTAATTTGATAAAAACAACAAACAATTTATGATATATATATATATATATATATAGTTGAAGAATTGATAAAAAAATATAGTTTTTATATGCAAGTGTCTATTAGCTTAATAATAAAAACATTAATCACACAGCAGATGTTTTCAAAAGATTTGTGAATTTTTTTTTTTTAATGAATTTATTAAAAAATTGGTTTCATTTTATATACATTACGATGATATTATTTAATATTATGTTAATTGATTTAACTTAAAATTTTATCTTCGGTTTATTTCCGGAAACCGAATTTTGTATTGAACGCGGAGGTGTTAAGAAGTTAAGAAGAAAAAAAAAACATCATTCGTAAATTTTCATTTATTAATTAATCATTAATAATTTTAATTTTTAATGATAAATACGAGCCATAAAATTTGGGAATATTTCTCAGAACCGGTAAGTTTTTTGTCGATCAACATTAGATTTCATTAGATTTTTTTGATTGGTTAAATACTTTTAATTTTTATAACTAATTAATATACGTATTCTTAAATATAACAAATAGTTTTTATTTTGAATTTCAATTGGAATTTTACTTAAACAAAAAAATTTGTATGTGTCAGGTGTTTTTTGAATTCCAACAGAAGATCTTTTTGAGCCATATAAAAAAGATCTTTTGGTTTGTGTACTGTATTTCGTTTCTTTACAATGCCACTGTCTGGGAGTTCTATTTTCATTCAGGCATACATTTTACAGTATCACCCATATCACCCATATCATCATATCACTCATCACTACTCTTAGAAATTTTAATAAATGAAAACATTTTTATATTATAAGCACTTTTTTCAGCCTATTTTGTAAAGTAATATTTTAGCTATTATACGATTAAAATGTTATTGTGTCTTTTTAAGAATTAAATTTTCTTTGATTTCATATGAATTTTCTGAGATTTTCCACTGTTTTGCATGTATATAGTTATGGTTAAAATGGTTTAAAAAACGTGAAAAATTAATAGTTAAAATGTAAAAAATAGTTAGAATACCAAGAATACTGATTGAATCTGTAAGTGTATAAGATCTTATACAGTTTTTGAAAGGTATTTTTTGAGATTCAATTAACAATAAAAATGTTTAATTGTTGGTCAAAGGATATCATAATAATAAAATCTATAAAATAGACATATTCGAAGACAAATTTTCATCTCATATAAAAATATTAAACATCAAAAATATATTATTTATTGTGCACCAAATATATAATTTTTAAATTATTACATTTCTGTGCTGTCCATATCTCGCACATCAATATCAGCGCCAATTCAAATTATACGGAAAAATCAGTAATAAATTATGTTATTTTTTTTTTATCTAATTGTTTAGAATATCCTGTATTTTATTCACTTTTTTTTTTAATTTTATTTAAAGGAATTGTCCATGTTAAAAATTTTGTATTCTAAATATCGCACCTAAGGTACATACAAAAAAAAAAACGTATTCATATTGTTGTTTTATTGAGTTTAGTTGCACCCCCATTAATAAAATGTGTTTTTTTTTTTTTCTTCTTTGATTCAACAAATTCTATAACTAAATGAAAAAAGAAAAACACCTGGTAATATCCCAACAAGATTTTTAAATAAGTTTTGTCACAATTTAAAGCAAAAATGTATTTTATTATATATGATCGTACGATGGGATGACAAATAAAAAAAAAAACTAAAAACTAAATTCAAAAGAAATTCTTTTACTAAAAAAATAAAAATGAATTATCAAAATATTCGTTTTGCACATTTTTTCTTCCAAAATATTTATCATACATATATGTTTATACCTCGATCACACTTTATTTATTTCAATTTCATGTATCTGGTTGTGTTTGTGTGCATTTCGTTCAGAACAGAATAAATCAAGTAAAATAATGATGAGAATATATAAAATATAAGAATAAGAATAAAATGAATTTTCAATAAATATGATCACTTTTATTTTCAATTTAATCTAATAAAGTAACGTAAATTTTATTTATTTATTTATTTATTATTTTTTTCTGGTTTTTTGTTACGTTCTATGGTTATTTATTCTTATATATTCCTTTTTTGTGATGTGATCATTCGTATTACCTTCTTTTTTTTTTTTTTTCTCTTCATCTTCTTCTACGTGTTCTTGTTCTTGATGATACTCGGTGGTGGATGTTGTAATGGTAAAATATATAAATAATATCAGCAAATAGCAGCAGCATTAACAGCAATATTACAATGTGCATATATATATATATAAATATTAATACATAGATAGAGATAGAGTAGTAACAAATGGCAGATGTAATTTTTTATTTTATTTTTTTTTTTGTGATTGTGGTCTCCTCGCATCATCTACTAGTTCTTATATTCTTATTTATATTTTTCATATAATTCTTATGGTTGTTTATATGAAATTACTTTTTCAACTTATATTATGTACATATGTATGTATAACCAGTTTAACATATTTCATTTTTCATTTGTTGATCGCATCATCTATTTTTTTGGTATTTTTATTCTTTTATAATGAAATTATAACAAAATATATGTGTTATAAAAATTGTTCTTGTCCATTTTTTTTTTGATTCTATTAAAAAATTTTGATCTTTGTTTTGAAATTATATCACAGAACGTGTGAACGTATGAATAAATAAAATATTTTTGATCATCATTGCATAATTTGGCCATTTGGCACCATTTGGCACCATTTGAATCAAAAGGGACTGATGATGATTGTATAATTTCA
Source organism: Dilophus febrilis (assembly GCA_958336335.1). Taxonomy (NCBI): domain Eukaryota; kingdom Metazoa; phylum Arthropoda; class Insecta; order Diptera; family Bibionidae; genus Dilophus; species Dilophus febrilis. The sequence continues at coordinate 4,521,584 of OY284471.1, read as the reverse complement.
GGTTTGGTTTTTTCTAACACATTTTAAAGGAAAATCATTAGGTTTTTTTTTTGCTCAAATGATCAAATTTTTTTTTGATAATTTACTGAAGGAAATTTTTTATAATTTACTAAAGGAAATTCTGTATAATTTACTGAAGGAAATTCTGTAGAATATACTGAATGAAATTCTGTACGATTTACTTTATAAAATTGTATTCTGTATAATTTGCTTAAGGAAAATTCTGTATAATATTTCTTAAGAAAATTTTGTTTAATCTGAAGGAAATTCTGTATAATTTTCTTAAGGAAATTCTGCATAATTTACTGAAGGAAATTCTGCATAATTTACTGAAGGAAATTTTGTATAATTTACTGAAGGAAATTTTGTATAATTTACTGAAGGAAATTTTGTATAATTTACCGAAGGAAATTCTGTATAATTTTCTTAAGCAAATTCTGTATAATTTTCTTAAGCAAATTCTGTATAATTTTCTTAAGGAAATTCTGTATAATTTTCTTAAGGAAATTCTGTATAATTTTCTTAAGGAAATTCTGTATAATTTTCTTAAGGAAATTCTGTATAATTTCCTAAGGAAATTCTGTATTATTTTCTTAAGAATATTTTGTATAATTTACTGAAGGAAATTTTGTATAATTTACTGAAGGAAATTTTGTATAATTTACTGAAGGAAATTTTGTATAATTTACTGAAGGAAATTTTGTATAATTTACTTAAGAAAATTTTGTATAATTTACTTAAGGAAATTTTGTATAATTTACTTAAGGAAATTTTGTATAATTTACTTAAGAAAATTTTGTATAATTTACTTAAGGAAATTTTGTATAATTTACTTAATTTACTTAAGGAAATTTTGTATAATTTACTTAAAGAAATTTTGTATAATATATTTAAGGAAATTTTGTATAATTTACTTAAGGAAATTTTGTATAATTTACTTAAGGAAATTTTGTATAATTTACTTAAGAAAATTCTGTATAATTTCCTTAAGGAAATTTTGCATAATTTACTTAAGGGAATTGTATTTTGTATGACTTCCTTAAAGGAAAAACTGTATAATTTACTGAAGGAAATTCTGTATTATTTCCTAAGAGAATTCTGTATAATTTTCAAAAGGAAATTCTGTATAATTTACTGAATGAAATTCTGTACGATTTACTTTAGAAAATTGTATTTTGTATAATTTGCTTAAGGAAAATTCTGTATAAATTTCCTTAATGAAGTTTTGTATAATATACTGAAGGAATTTTTGTATAATTTCCTTAAGAAAATTCTGTGTAATTTACTAAAGGAAATTCTGTATAAATTTCCTTACGGCACTTTTCCATGATTTTCTTAAAGGAAAATCTCTATGATTATATAATACATCTGTATTTAATAGTATAATATATGTGTTAGGTTTTGCGGTACGTCGATACATGACTGATTATAAAACAAAAGCAAAAAGCATAAAAAACAAAAAACCAATAATATATTTTAGGAATTATCTTATATTTTTTATATCACTTCTCTTATATATTTTAAAAGATAAGATATATAAGTTTTATAATTGTATTTGCGTCTTCTTTGTATATTTTAGATAAGAAAACAAAAAAAAAAGATTTCAATTTTGTATAGATTTTGATATGTTAATAATAATAAAATTTATTATCAATTTATTATAACTTATTGTGAATATTCCTTTTATACTTTTTATATATAAATATAATTTAAAAAGAAAAAAAAAACTTGTGGGGGGTTGTCATTTATTATTTTTTTGTAAAATCATTTCACTGTTTTGTGTTAACATCCAATTCAAATAAAATGATGTTTTTTAAAATTAAATTTCTTTCGAAAACGAAACGGAAAAAAATTAGTAATTTTTCTCTGAATAATTGTAACATAAGTAAATAATAATAATCATCATTTATATAACAATATATATTGATGACCATCATACATTTTGACCTTATTTGGTTAAAAATCGTAATTGATAATCATAAAAAATTGTTTATATATAGAAAAATGCGTATGTATACGAACTTAAAAAATTTCGCCTTGCATTTTTATATTGTATATTGAATTATATAAAAAAATTCTTGTAAGGGATGATTCATATTCAAATTTATGAATAAAATAAAAACCTACTTTTAATAATATACATTTTTTTTAATTTTAATGACAATTATTTTTCATCATAATTTTGATCATGATGGATTTATTAAAAAATTAAAAAATATAAATAATAAAGAATGCTAAATACAGAAAAATATATATATATAAAAGCGGATGGAAAATTTTCTATTAAATTAAAAAAAAATCAATCATAATTCGATTCTTTGTAAACGGATTTTCCTTAAATAGAATTTCCTTCTTTAAAGAATTTCTTCAAAAATAACATATTTTTTGTTTCCAATTCTGTTTCTGGATGAAATGGTGGATAAAGAATGTTTATGTTTGTTTAATGAAATTAAAATGTTATATAGAATTTTTTTTATTACATTTTATTCAATAATTAATTTTGAATTGTATTTTATAGCTATAATTATTGAGAATTTCTATATTAGAATTCAACCTTACTTAATTTACTGGCGTTAAATTAAATTGTGATTTAGAGATTTATTCTGATGATATTTTTTTCTATCTTTCGCAGTCATTGAAATGAGAAAGAAAAACTTGTTTATTTTAGAATTCAAAGAATTATTATTTCACCAATAAAAAAATCATATGTTTTATATTTTTTTTTACAAGTTTTTATTTAATAAATTTGCATGTTTATATGCTGCCTGTTGAATAAATTTTTTGTTTTTTTTGTTTATGAATGTATAATATATATATAAAACTTGCCCATGAATATAAAAATTTCAATAACTTTATATTATTTTTTTGATAAGTTATTTAACTAAATATATATATATATAGTTGATATACTTTTTTTTATCTGTTTTTGACTATAAAATGTTTTTGTTTTTGTCTATAAATAGACAAGAAATTAAAAGGTATAAACAAATCAAAAGCTAAAAATAATAAAATTAAAACTTAACTAATTGATTTGTTGAACAGTGCAATTGTTAATTAATTATTAGGCTTTTGAAAAATAATTCTAACAAGAATCTGTAATCTGCAATCCCTTTTGCTATTTTTATACTATATATCTTATAAAAAAATTTATCTGAACCTGAACCTGACTGGGGGTCTTTAATATATTTTATTATATTTATATAAACACCAAACAAAAAACCAAATTTTTAATTAAATTATCATAAAAATCACTATCTCTTACAAAATAATTTTTATTTTTTTTTACATATACATATAATTATTTATTTGGTTTAGTGTGTATTTTTATTGTATTGTATTTTAATTCATTTCAGTTTGTTTTTTAAATAAATTAATAATTATTATATATATAAATAATATAAATGTATAATTATTAAGAAAAATGAAAAAGGTGTTGAAATTTTACCTTTAATACTTTTTGTTTTTATTATTCACACAACATATAAGAAGCCACCAAAAAAATAATAATTAATATTCGGTAATAATAATACAATAAAATAAAATCGTCTTCAATCCAACAAGCAGAAATATATTTATTTTTTCTTTAATTCATTATACCAATTTATTTTTATTTCTATATATAAATTCGTATCAACAGAGTTTTATACGCATTAATTTATAAAATATAATATCCAATCAATTTGATTTAATCTGCGTGCTTTTAAAAATTTTTTTTTTTTTGGTTATTCATTACATTACATTACATACCATTCCTTCCATTCATTCATTCAATGTCGTGAATCGCTTTGTTTTTATATTATATTTTATTTTTGGTTTTTTTCTTTTTGGTAAATAATAATACAAGAAGCTATTATTTTTTGTGTTTTTTTCGTTTAAATAAATCAGAAATATGTTATGGGAGCAAAAAATAAAACCGATCAGAATATAGTAAGGGATTTTTCCTTTCGAATCATTGGTTTTTTGGGGGGGTAGAAGATTTTTCCACCAAATATAGTAATTAAAAACTGGAAAAATCATTATTGTATTAACCAAAATATTCATCTGAATTCAGAATAGTCGCTGTATTGAATTTTCAGACCAATACCATATGGAAAATCTTGGAAAATTCCGTCTGAAAAGTAATTAAATATAATGAGTTATTAAAAAATGTTTTATATATAGAAATGTATATAGTAATTTTTGATGTACTTTTCAAACAAGAAATATTTTCGAATGGAAAAACTAATGATTTTATCCATAAAAAAAAAGGTAAATTTTCCACTTAAACGTTAAAATTTTAATAGTAAATTAGAAAATAATGTAGATTTTTTTTACATAATCGTGATATTAAATAAAATTTAAATGAGAAAAATCATGGAAAATCCTTATGAAAATAATAGAAAATTGTTTTGTATATAGAAATTTATGATAATTTTTTATGCATTTTCCATAAATTCAAATGAAAAACTAATCGTTTTTTGTACATTTTCCAATATTTCATGCGAACGTGGGATTTTCCTTTATGAAATCAAAATTTCTTTGTAATAATTAATAATAAAATACATTTATAGAAAGAAATCATTGTCACAGATGCAACAAGTGATTATAAAAATAAAATTCCGATATTTTTGGTGATAGAAAATTTTGTGATGGTATCATTTATTTTGGGGGAAAATATCGGAAAATTTCATTTTATCAACGTTTCTTCCATAATAGTTACAAACAACACCCACCTTTCTTTAAATATCTTAACAATATTGAATATTGAATAAGCTCTCAGATACTTTTGAAATCAAAAAAAAATCTATCGTTTCCAATAATCCCAAATCCAAAATCCAATAAACATTTTCTTGACAGGTGACGAATTAGAAAATTCTGACAATTTTACTCTATATATAAAATCATCCACTTGAAATAAAATTATATCAATTTTATTAACTGTTGGAAGTAAATTGATATAGACATATATTTTTATTTTTTGTTTAATTGGCAAAAAGAAAAAAAAAATAATAATAATATTAATCTATAATAATATGTACACATATGTGTAATTATGGTTTGGATTGGTGTGGCGGCGGTGGTGGTGTGTGCGTTTATTTATTTTTTTAATAATTATATTTGCATATTTTAAAAACAAATATTTTAATATTTGTATAGTTGTAAAATGACGTAATTTTGACGTATCTTAAAAATTAAATTTTATATTTAATATTTTATACGTTTTTGTATTTTTTAGTATTTGTATTATTATATATTGATGATTATTTTATATATATATATATGTTTTTTGATATGTGTATATATTTTTATTTTGGTTTTTATAAACAACCAACATCATCAAAAATCAAAAAAAAAGCAAAGCAAAAGGCAGTATTTGGTATATAACGTAGCCAAAAAACAACAAAAATTGTTGTTTTGTCTTATTATCATTTTTGTTTTTTATTTAAATATATTATGATGATTATTATTATTAATATTATGATTTTTATTTAATTTTAATTATGTAATTGGGTTTGGGTTCTCTGCTATGATGATTTTTGTTTTTGTGTGTTTTTTGATATTATAAACTCATATTTAATGATTATAAATATAGAATATATTATTAAACATTTTCTATGTTTATTTCTTTTGTTTGTTACAGGTGGCTGGTATATCAGCGACCACGGAGCACACAGTTGCTCCACCTGTGCCTATACAGGCCTCAGCAAATCTACAATTAATCGATGAAACCCACATGTCAATTGCTGCTACAGAAAATGCAGGGTAAGTTTTTTTAAAAAATTTTAATTTTAATTTTTTATTAATTGATTTATTGTTTGTTGTGTATATTGAATTTTAACTTTTAAATATATTATTTTTGTATATATGCTATTGAAAACCATTTTTTTTTTGTATTTCAAAAAATGTTGTTATCCTTGATCGATGTATGTGTACGTACGATACGATACGCTTTCACTCATTTTATAACAAAAATAAAATACAACACAAATTTATATTTATATATATTGATTATTATAATATACCAAAAAAAAAAAAAAAAATTGAGGGATGTATTTGTTAAAATTTCAAGATTATAATTATTCATATAAGGTTTTTTTTTTTTTTATTAAGATTGCCCATTAAAATTCCAATCATTAATGTGATGTGATGATTTGTTTCTAGTTCCATCTAATCACAATTTCTGTCTTTCGCAGTTAATAAAACATTGATTTTAGATTAAAAAAAAAAATTAAAAGTGATAAAACTATACAGTGAAAAAGATTAATTTCAATTTCAATTCAATTCAATGTGACCATTAAACATATATTATTTTCTTATTAAATATAGATCATATACAATCCATTTGTTTTAATATATATAGCATCTCTTAAAATATCTGCATCAATCAATCAATCAATCAAAATTAATTTAAATTTTAAATTAATTTTTCTGTTTAATTTTTTTCAATAAAATTTTTTTGTCGTTATCATCATCATCACCATCATCATTCCTCCTATTGTTGTATTTTCTTTTCGCAATTGATAATGATGATTTTTCTTTTAATTTAAATTTGATTAATAACCAATTACCAATTAATTGTAAATTCAAGATACTATTTAAATAGTATTTTGATATTGAAAATAATTCAATACAAAATACAAAACAACTAATTGATAAACCAATAATTAATGATGCAAATGCACCATATAAATGTTTTACACTCAATACGACGGCAGTCTCTTCTTCATTATTATTACGATGATAATAATGTTGTAAATTATCATCATCACCACCACCAATTTTATTATCACCACTATCAATTTGATCATCTTCATTATGATTATCATCATCATCAGCATCACGTGAATGATGATTGATAAAATTTAAAATTGTCATTTTATATAAAAAATCATGATTAATTTTGGCAATTAAACCAGAATCTTTCATATAATTAATAATTGTATTGAATTTTGATAGTATCGGAAAACCCCGTTCACCAATCATTTCCATTGGATTTGAAAATACATTACCTTTTAATTCATACATATCATTACGTAAATGATGACTTAATATAAATACACGATTTATTAACATTGCCTGTTTTCCCTCAATAACACGTAGTAAATTCGTAGTTGTCGGTTCAAATTCCGATGAGTAATTATACAATTTAAAAATACGACGATCAGCCGCATAATCATTATCAAACCAATCTCGTGATTCTTCTCGACCACCTTTATAAAAGAAAAAAACCAAATACTATTTAACTTTTGTTTGAAAACTCTCTTAATGATATCATCCCGATCCCGAGTAAGATCCGTCCAAATAAATTGTTCTATCGTTAAAACTTACGTATAAGATAAAAAGAAAAAAATATGTTAGGAAAACCATGCATTTTTGTTTTTCTTCTATATTTTTTTCATTTTTATCTTATGTAAGTTTCAACGATAGAAATTTACAGTTATTTTTGGATGTAGAGCGGGTATCCCCGGATGGGATACCCGGGAATATATATACACAAACCACAACTGGCAGAATCGCCAGCGCGGTCCGTATATATATAAACCTTCGGGGAACATCGTTGCAAAGAACGTGGTATGTCTCATCGTCGACTGTCCAACATTCGAACAACCATGTCCCCCTAATAAAAGCAAATCTCACATGCAATTTTTTACATGTGAGATTTTTGTTTGAAAATCGGCGGCTTCGCTACCAACTCGACCATACGTTCACCTTAATTTTTATGGGCTTAATTTTTGTTCACATATGATTTGAATGAATTGAAATTTGTACGGGAAAATGTGATGGTTGAATGAAAGTTAATTTGTTATTATTATTTATTTTACCGTATATCAAAGTTATTTAAATTTTTTTTTTGGAATTTTATCATTTCATTGACAGTAATTACATTTGTATCAACACACTTATAAAAAAAAAATTACATTTAATAAATCCAGTTATTAAATTGTTTGTTCTATTTGTTGTATATATAATTAACTTGTTTTTTCTTTTTTGTATATATATATATTATATTCATTACCTTTAATTATATGATTGATGGAATTGTGATGATTATGAAAAAATGTGATTGATTAAGAAATCTTAAAAAAAAAAAAAAATTCACTTAATTTTTATATAAAAATATACACTTACCAATTGGTATTCCAGCATCTAAAATCTGATTAATCGTTTCCAATTGACGTTCGTATTTTGTTTCCGTAAATACAGTTATTAATTTTGATGTATAAATTGTGGTTACATTCAAACCGTACAATGCCAATAGTATGAAAAATATTCTTAATGGTAATTGTAATGGACGATTATTTGCGGATAAACCAATAAATACAGCCCATGAATTTAATATACACAATATTAAATGTTTATGTTGTTGATATTCATTTATCGATAATATTCCCAAGAAATACCATGTTATTGTTGATAAAATTAATATAAATAAAAATAATAACCACGTTTCCGATTCAAATATTGTAATTAAACCTTTCCATGTATCACGTTTTTTTGGTAAATTAACATACCTTATACACACACACGAATTAAAAATACATTCATTACATAAATATATTTTTTTAATAACATAAACGTGGATTTAAACAATAAATATAAATAAACTTACCATGTAAATGTATCCTGTAAATACGGTACAGTTACATCAAATTCATAATGAATTTCATTATCAGGATAAAATCCACCAATTAAAAAATCACATTTATCATTTATTAACATACCAAGTAAATTTGTCCAATTACCATTTTTAAATTCACCTCTATTCATTGTCGTACACATTATTGTAATCTATAAAAGTATTATATGTCTTTGAAAATTTGAAAGAAGCTCAGGGGGGTTTAAAAATATTTTGAGAATTGAAATTGATTTTCAATTATTACCAATTGAGTTATATCCCCAAAAAAAATAAAATTTCTTTTAATTATAATTTAAATCGATCAATGAAAAAATTCTCTAAAAAATATCCGATTATATTTACTTGAAATTTCATAACACTTTGTATTGTTTTAACAATTTCCATTTCAAGACCATTTTCACAGCCGTCCTCAATGTATGGTGCATTTACACGAGCACAAAATATAAATTTACATGATGGTATTGTATCGGATATACTTGACGATTCACGTATATATTTTTTTGTATCATTACCAGTTTTAAATTTACCATTATGACAAATGTCCAATAAAATTGGTTTTAATGAATCTTTAATGAAAATATTTGGATGATTTTAGTTGTTTGTAAATTTTTATCTACAAGCTATATCTATAATATACTGACCACAATCAGAATCTGTACGATATGGATTTGCCATATAAATATTATAGGTAGTTGCTGATGTTGCAAATAATACAATAACATTAACAGCATTATATGTTATTAACATTGTTCGTATAAATTTTGTTGCTAAATGTAGTATACTATCGATTTCAATTTTCTCTTCACCACTACTTTCTGCCACATCTAAATTTTCAATTATTCTCATATCAGGATTATTAAATAAAATTAAAAATTTTGCACCTGGTGTCCAGGCGGCTGCACGTCTAACAAATGATTTCATATTATAATGAAACTTTTTTATTGTTGCGATAATCATTATAATAAATTAGAAACGTTATCAATGGAAATATTTCAAAATTGTTTTCATTTTTTTCTTTTTTAATATATTTTATATAAAATTTTAAACTTACCTTTTCAAAACTATCGGCAACTAAAATATAATAATCTGTTTGTAATCGAAAATTTTGATCGGTTATTATGGACGCGTCAATTTTCATATTATCTGATATGATACGAAGTTGAAATCTATAGTTTATATAGGGAAATGATTTGATTGTATCAATGTAATATTTATTTATTTTTTTAAAATTAAAATACAATTGTTTTGGAATGGTTCTTGAATTGGAAAGTGATTGGAAATTTGTGTTAAAAAGAATTTTCTTATATATTAGATTAACAGAGACATTTCTTAAAGATGTTTTTATTATCTCTATAATTCTATCCTTTCTATCCTTTTATATATTTCTTCCTAGGACAAATTGGACGGTATATTCTGATGATCTTTAGTTGAGTTTTTGGGCGTAAAGTTTAAGTAGTTTAGATTTCTTTCTGTTTATTTTTAGAGTATTTATCTGTTAAATGACTTACCAGAAATTGTCTGTTAATTTTTTTATCATGTTATCTGACCATTTTCTAAAGGTATAGGCTTTTGAATAAAGAATCTTATCTATTTTTAGACAATTTATAAGATTATTCATAAATTTTTTTATTTTACAATTCAAATCTCTATCGTTATCGTCATAATGCTAATCAATTGATTTGACTTTAAATAACTATACAGTTAAGCGATAATTCAACGAACTCTCAATTGAAATTTCCAAATATTTAATGAAAAATTAAACTCACCCTTGAATATTACCTTTTACCAAATTGGTGTGCATCAATTCGAGAATTTTTATTTCGATTTCAGCCGATGGTGATGACATATTATTTGTATGTAAAATAACCATATTTTGTGTACGCGTAATCAATGGATTATAAAAATAATAATCAACCATTAATGTTAAACAATTTGTACCGGCTTCAACGGCAGCTGGACCACGTTGATTAACATTTCTTAACCATACAATTGTTTGTACATGTGACATTAACGATGATAATAATATTAATAATAATAATAATAATGTTTGTAATTGGAATTTTAATGATGATTTTACATTCATCGCTTCTTTCTTTTTTTTTGTTATATTTATATTTGATCTTTGTGGAAAATATGCATGGATAATATTAAAGCTATATAATAAATAATCGTCACGTTGGAAATTCGCGATTAAACTAAAAAAATTATGTTCTTTTCTATATTATAATGATGTTTTTTTTTTTTCTGTATATAAATACTTTATATTATTTTTTTTATAATTAATTATTATTATTATTAGTATTATATGAGTATATAAGAGACAATTAAAAATGATAATATTGGTTAAAATAAATATTGTCATGCACACATGAACATCATAATCAACATTATTCTATTATACAATTTGCTGTTGTGGCTATATAAATATATATATTATCTGTCTATATGTCGATGTTTAACTATACTTTACTTACCTAGGCAATAATAATAATAATAATATTATAAAATAATGAGTCTTTCGTTTTACAATTGTTTGTTTGCCATTTCGTTTCGAAATGAAATTGGCACGCAAAATTTATATACAACATAATATACATATCATATAGTTATAATGATGTTTTATTTATTTTTCCTTATATCTGCATAATTACATTATATATATATATATATATATATACAGCAGAAGAACATTACAATTATTTTCATTTATAAAATATATATACCTATATGTCTATATATATGTTAATACAATTATTAACACTTTATCCTTTTTGTAATTTATTATTATACTGTACAAAAACAATTTAAAAAACTAAAGGTTATCCAAAGAATTTTTTTATTTTATTTTATTGAATTCATTTTTTTTTTAATATATGATTTAATTTGTTTAATGCATGCATTCATATTCATAATAATATGGTGGTCGTGGTGGTGCTATTATTAAATTAATTTGTTACGATATTAATTTTATCACCGCAGATAGATTCACATTGCAATTAATTTGTGTTGATATTGACGTTATTTATTCCCATATAGATGGTGAAAAAATAATGGTATTTTCATTATTATAAAGTGTAAATTTTATTTTATTAATATTAAAGTAATTTTCATTTAACTCTAATATTGATAGAGAGTTATTGTTAACCGGGAAAATTATAAGAAAATGTTTGGGGAAAAATAGAATAAATTAAACAATTTTCCCTTCAAAAAAAAATTATAAAATACTGTGTATAGAAAATTCCCAGTTTTCTTTTTTTCTATATAATTTTCGAAATAAATCGAATAATTGAATTTTTTTGGAAATGAGGTCCTTAAAATTGTGATAAAGAATTTTCCTTTATAAGAAAAACTATTGAAAAATTATGGAAAATTCTTAGTTTTTTCAATCGATTGTTGTGTTGATATTTTGCAAAGGTTCTATATTCATTTAAATTCTATCAAAAAACAAAGGTTTATTCTACAAAACACCATAAAAATAACTAAAGAATTTTTACTTTTATTATTTTATTCTATATTTTGTTTTTGGGTTTATTCATATTGAGCATATGCACACTATTGTTTTAATATGTCCTTATGCTAAATTATGATGATGATGATGATGATGATACGAACGGACCATTACGAACGTAACGCAATCAACAGAACAAAGAACATTTCCTTTATGATTTATTTTTTCCTTTTTTTTTCTTCTTTGATATATAAAATTTGAAAATTTAGATAATGTAATTTAATATTTATTTATAAGTTATTTATTTTTTTTAATTAAAGTGTTGTTGTTGTTGTGGGGAGGTCGAATAATAAAATACATACATACATATAAAATCTTGCTTATTAAAACTCTTTGCAAATCTAATCGATTTCAAATTAATAATATAGAACTTCTAAAGGTGAATGAGAATGAGTGTGTGTATGTATTTTTTTTTTGTTCTATAATATATATATATTGTGGTATTATTATGGCTTTAGGCTTTTTTTTTTAAACAAAATAATAATAAATCAAACGAAAAAATAAAAACTCGTTCTTCTTAGTCCATTTTTTTTGTATCTTATGTGCTTTTTATTTCTCACAAATATTATTATGATTAGTATTTTGAATTGGGCTTTTTTTTTTTGCGTTTATTAAAAAAATATATAGTTAATAATTTATTTTTTTTTGTTTAATTCTGTTTTAATTTGAGAACGTGATTTTTTGGTTGAATTAAAATTTTATATATTTGTTGGTGGTGGGCACAAGGTGTTTTGTAATATAGTAATATATAATGAAATTTAATTGAAATCTTTTTAAAGTCAAAAAAACTCTTGTCAAAAAATCATTTTAATGTTTACTATATACCTTGTCTGGTTTACGAAATATTAAACTATATGACGAAATAAGATTTTCCTTTCTTGTTTGTAAGCTTTCCATCCATCCATCCATCCATCCATTGTTTCTCTATAAACATAAATCAATTTTTTAGAACTTATGTTACTTATGAAAAATTTAGTTAAGAAAAATCATTATTATTTCAATATAAAATTAGATATATTCAGTGTGATATTTGCACAAGGAATACTTTATCATAAACGGACATTAAAATAAAATTAACAATTAATTAACAAACCAAAAAATAATCATAAATGTATGGATGTTCAAAGAGCGCGCACCTGTTTTTAAATCACTATAATTTAAATATAATTTTTAATTAAAATTCAACCAAAAATTCGTATATAATATAATACATCAATGAATTTCTATTAACAAAAAAAAACACCCTGCCATATATAAGAATAAGAATAAAGAACAAGTTAATTCAGTATCTGCGAATGAGTGATTCTTTTTTTTTTTTTTTACTAAACAAAAATAATAATAATCATATAATAATGTTTTTGTCTGTTGTTTTTTTTTTTTTGTTTTGTTGTATACCTATGGATATGTGTATAATATAAAATCATACCTGGATACCTTTTCGCAATTTTTGTTTTTAATATAATATCATCATCATCATCATCGTCGTCGTCATATTAAATAAATAATATGGTTGCGATTTTGAAATTCTTTATATATATATTATAATAATAATAATAATTTGTTCTTTCTTAATTTAATTGCTTTGGATTTTTATTTCGCGTACATAATAAACGCGACAGGGTATTACGAATACGAATTTAGTTTAGTAAGGTTTTCTCTTTACGTGCGGAAATCATTTGATTAGGGATTATGGAGGACGGGAATTTTATTTCAAAATCTTTTCACTTTAACATTTTTTTACAAATATCACCCAAAAGTGTTTGATAACATACAGATATATAATTGAAGATCAACTAACATTTAAATGATTCTCGTATATAGAATATAAAAAATGAAATGAAATAAAAGTTTTCCTGAAACAAATTCCCGTTGACGAACCCTTTAAATATTTTTTTTTCGGTTAATTTATTAGGTAGATCCGTAAATAATTTTCTATATAGAAGATATACCCCACAATGGGTACGGAAAAAATATGGTTATAAATATGAACAATATTATTTTAATAATTAAAAAAAAAAAACAAAAATTGTTTACATAATTCACATTACATTACATTGTATAAAATATTTATTATAATATAATATTGTTAATAATTTATTGATGGTATGAGATATCTCAAAAATGTATATACATTTTATCCTAATGGAGTTTTTTTTTTGGAGCATTTGCATCCCAAAGACACAACGAACGATATATTCTCAACGATATATAAATAAAGAAATATTGCATATATAAAAAATGATTAAATATACATCATAATACAAATTTTTATAATGAAATTATTATTCCTATACTGAAACACAACCGCAAATAAATGAATTTAATTAAATTTTTTGCTTTATTCGCTTTATAACTAAAAAAAAAAATCGTTTTTATTTAATTTTTTTTATTTTTTGTTTTCATTTATACATTTTATTTTTTAATATATTTAATTCAAGGTTTTATATTATTATTATTATTATATTTTCGTAATGAAATGTTTGTAACAATTGTAAAATTGTTGGTTTTTCTTATATATAGATATATTGAATGCTTATATATAAATAAATGCTTATTGTCTGTACGATGGTGTTAGTTTTATAGGTTGTTGTGTATGACTAAATCACATTAATGTTTGTGATGCTGGTTATAATCTTTTCTTCTTTTTTTTTTTTTTTTGTTGTCTATTGTTTTTGGTATTGTTTTTCATATTATTATTATTATTATTATACAATTACAATTACCGCATATTATTAAATAAGTTGTTCTTGCCATTTTTTTTTTGGTTTTTTCAAACAATAAACGATGGTAATTTAATAATTATAATAAAAAAAAATATAATCTAAATCATCACCTAATTTCTGTACATTTTATATTATTCTTCTTCTTCTTCTTCAGCAAAAATATAGAAACAAAATAATCTTGTATAAAATATAACAACAGAAAAAACTCGATTTAAAAAACTATTCGCATATTAACTTGAAATAAAAATATCACACATTTTTTTTTTTTTTGTATAATAATTGATTTTGTTAATTAATTTGTTTGTACAAAAATTTCTCTGAAAATAAAAATAAATAATTTCGCCGTCATTCTGTTCAAGTTAAAAAAATAAAAAAAAAACCAATTTGTTGTATATATAGGCTTGCAAATAATAATTTTTATTTGACTTTCACTTTTCAAATGATTTTTTTTTTGTTTTTTGGCCAGGTATATATATATATATAAATTGTATTTTGCTGGTATGTAAATAAATGGAAAAAAATTATTAAATTATATTTTGTTGTGGATGGATGTAAAAAAAAATGATGTTTTTTTTTTATGAATGTGTATGAGTTTATATAACATTCAATTCATGAACATTATTTATAATAACCATTTAAGTAAATGTATAAATGACGTAATGACAAAAGTCAATAAAGATTTAAAAAAAAAAATAGCAATACAATATTTTATTTTATAATAAAATCTCTTGTTTTTGATAATTAGAAATATATCTTGGTTTGTTTTTTTTATATATATTAAAAGGTGAAGTGCAAAACCGGCAAATATAATAGTAATATATAAATTGTTAGAGAAATATTTCATAGCTATTCGATTCATTACATAGATTCATTAATTTAATTGCATTACATTAAAAGTAATGTCAAAAAATGTAATTTAAAATGTAATTTAAAAACATATTTAGAAGTATCATGAAAAATTACTTTAATGAATTTTTAATATGAGTTTTCCCAAACTTTTCTAGCTTAAATGCAACATAATTTTTAAAGGAAAATGTTAAAATAATTATTATTTCCTAACCAATCAATGAATCTGAACGAATAGACTATCGATTGAAATGTATTAGTTTATTTTCTATACGAAGAAAATTAAAACAATGTATTCTATATTCTTTAACATATTATTTTCAAATCCATCAAATGATTTTCCCATGAATTTAATTATAAATTAACCAAAAAAAAAAATAATGAAAAATCAATTTCCATTATACCAATCGCGATTGATTTTTACATATTTCTTTTAAGTAAAAAAATTAGTTATAATTGGATTTCTATATAAGGACAAATACCTTTTTTCGGTGGTGCATTTATTGAGTGTTTTTTGATATATTTTTTTTATTTTTAAATTTTATTCTCTCTGTGTGTTAAAATACTTTGGAAATCCAATAAATATATTGAAATAATATATATTGAAAAATCATTATTGCAAAAATGTATTACTATTTAATTTAATACAATTTATATTTATTTTATATTTATATAATATATATTAATGGTATTAAATTAAATCAAAACAAAGTAAAAATTTTTGATTAAACGAAGCGTAAATCCTCCATGTTATAATAAAATATATATATTATATATATTTACAAATCCCTTCCCAATTATTTTTCATATATATATTCAATTTGTATATCAAGAGCTCAACAAGAGATATAACATAATATAATTCTAATATCTATCTATCTATCTATACAACCAGCCGCCAAATAATATTTGTTGCATAGTCATCTTGCAAAAAAAAAAAAAAAAAATATTAAATTAAATTATTTTATTTTAATTTGGTTTTATTTTATAGAAAAATAAACATAGTATTTGACGGGAATAAACTTCATTTCTAATAAATAAAGAAGAAAAATTTGTCTTTATTTTCATCCTTTTAAGATTGTGCAGCGCTCGCTAATTTGTTTATTTAAAAGATCAAATCTAAGATCAATCCAATAGCTAAAAACATTACGAATTGTTTTACGTATATTATTATATTTAAATTAATTCATTATAATCGCATAAAGTTAGATAACTTTATTTCATCACTGTAAATAAATTAATAATAAAATAATATATGAAAAATAGATATATATATATATATACAGAAAAAAAAAATATCCAGCTAACCTTCTTATATAACATGATCATATTTGTGATATACAAAAGATATTATTTTATTTTAATATATGTATTACAATTTTTTTTTTTTTATACAAACTTGTTTGATCTTCAATGTAAAAAAATAAAATATATAAAATACAATGAAATATATGACAGTATACACACATGGACGACGACGACGACAACAATAATAACGAATAGGACGACGATAAACAAAATATTATTATTATTTTAATTTATATTGCTTTATCATACTCAGATTTTTAATGAAAATAATTTGTTTGTTGTCTTCTTTTATGTAATTATTACAATATTTAATTTTCTTTAAATTGAAATTCTTTTATAGAAATCGTTGCAAAAATCGTTGTTCTTCTAAAGTTTTTACTTAATTTTTCCTTACAAATTCCATTGAAATCATTTATCCATTTATTTGAAATTTGACATGGAATCTAAATCCATAGATAGATACAATAATAATAATGGTGTGTATGACAGAATTAATTTAATCAATCGATTTTAAGATATTACCTCGTACTTTTGATGATATTTTAACCGCATAAAAATCACCACCCCCAATTGAAAACACATCCAAACTGTATGTAATTTCTTAAAATATTAATATATTAATTAATTTTGTTTTATTTGTAATTGTAAATATTTTTTCTTAATTGATACACCCATATTTATTTATATTGTAAATAAAATCGTTGAGATATTATTTAATTATTCATTAAAAAAAAAAAATTTTCCATAAATCGCTAAAACAAAACATCAAAAAAAAAAAAGGAAAGAAAAATCCTCAATGATATATATATATATATATACAAAAGGTGTGTGCGTGTATGTATTTATTCTTTTTCATTCCCTATCTATAGTATATAGAAAATGAATCAAATTATATATCTAAAATGAAAAACTCTTCTATTGTATATATAAATGACAATATATCTATATGAATATAAAAAAAAAAATAAAGATAAAATTCATATATATGTCTATATAGATAGAAATGTATATAAAAATGCGTATATGCTACTGTCTGGCACATTCCTGACCTAGTCTAATCCAGCAAATGTGTATATTAAGGTCTATACACTTTTTATATATATATGTATATGATTTTTTGCCTTCCTCTACACATATCACAATGTATATTATTATTATTATTATTATTCTGTTTATATATACGCCTCCACACACATTTCACACAGAACAGCCAAGTACAATAATCATTCGCATTTACTTATTCATACATTTTATTTATATTTATATATATATATATATATATATACATTCAGACATGGTCCAAAATGAACATATTTATACTTACATCCATATATTCCAATTGTTTGTATATAAATATAATAGAATAGGTAAATATTGTGAAAATCCAAAAACACAAGAGTATATATAAAAAAATAGAGTTTTTCTATAGGATAAGATGAATATTAAAAATTTATAAAAACTAATACAATACCAAAAACAAACACACATAGACATAGAGAGAAAAACAAAAAATGATTTGATAATATAACTGAAAAGGAAAAATATAAAAAAGAAAATTGGGAAAATTTTCTCACATAATATAAAAAAAAAAAATTATAGATATGAGGAAAATGCGTATATATTCGTAATATATTTTATATATGAAAATTCTCATATTTGTATATGTTTTTTATTGGATTTTTCTATATAAAAACGAATATTCTGTATAGAAGAAACACATATTTTGGGTTTACAATAAGAAAATTCGTCGTCGTGACGTGACGTTAAACGTGTAATATATATATATTGATATAGAGGTATATATAAATATTCTGTATTACTTATGGTGTAAAAAAAAAATATAGATATACATCATATATTGTATATAGTATAATCACATAGAGAGTTGAATAAACGACAACGACGCCGACGACCCTTGTATTATTTTTTGTTTTTTTTTGGGTATATTTTTCATATTCATAATATACAAAATTCATGAAATAATATGGTTATTTATTTTTATTTTTTTTTTTGATGTAATATCTCTGCTGCGTGGCTGCTGCTGCTTGTGCTGCTGCCGATGATGATGGAAGAATTTATTTTACCCCCAAAAACAAAACTCGAACAAAAAACTCTATATAGATTCTATATCATGTATATAATATATATATTGTATAATATTTTGTGTGTGTGTGTATGCGAGATGATTTCCAACTCAAAAAATGAAAAAGTCCTTAACCTGTATGTTTTGTTTGTTTATCTTTACATATATGTTATAATATGTTTTCAAAAATATACATTTGTTTTTGGTTGGGTTCTTGATATTAGGCAATAAAGCAATAACAGCAAAAGAACTCATAAGGAATTACTTAATTGTTTTTTTTTTGGTTTTAATATTGTTTTGTTGTTATTGAATAAATATAATATTTTTCTCTTGATATCTTATGAACCTTTATGATATATTTTATAAATATGATAAGATTGAAAATGTATATATATGAAAAAGGAATAAAACTCGATTTCGATATCACTGTTAAAAAAAAAAGGCTGTTAAACTCAAAAATAAAATTTTTTCCACATTTGAATATAAATTTATTTATATGTATATGGTTGAATGGATGGATGGATGGATGGATGAATAGACCAAGCTATATAAACTTTATATATTTTATTAAATATATTATATATTGATGATATGATGAAGGTATATATACGTATAAAATAAATACGCGAGAACATTTTTAAGTCAATAATATAATATTCTAGTATGGATGGATATATATATATACTATATAGAATTTTCAAATAAATATAAAGTCAATATAATATATATATATGATTTTCAAACATCTGTATCCTTTTTATTTTATTTTTTCTTCTTTAATCTTGATTGTTCTACATATACATGATGTTACGCTATATACTATTACATATTTATATATACGATCTGTTATTTATTAATACACTTAGAAATTATATATATATTTTATACGTAAACAATTCATTATAGTTGTTGGTGGTTGATGGTTGATGGTTGGTTATATGGTTTCATATTTTTTTTTTAAAAAATACAGATGCAATTTGACAGTAACTCTAATATATTTTCATAGTTGGTTATGATGTATAACTTAAACTAATATTTTTATAGAATTTTTCATTAATTTTATACGCTTCTTCTTCGTTTTTGTAATTTTGTTCAGCCGGAATTGAGTTTTTAGTAAATATATATACAATTAATCATAATCATTTCTCATATATCCTTATTTTTTTGTAATTTTGTAACAAATAAATAATTTATTTCATTATATATTTGATTAATAATTGATCAACCGGAATATATAAATTAACCATTTTATAAAAATGATTACTTTATTGTAATATATGTAAATTCGCCCGAATAAATATTAGATTTTTTCCTTTTTTTTTTTAAGATTTATAATTCCTAAAAAAAGTGGTGTTTGCAGTGTGGATTTTAATTCCTCTATATATATATATTATTGTACATATAAAAATTCGAATTCAAAAAATTTTATATTGTGATAAAAAAAAATAAAAACACATACAAAATATTTATACCAATATATACCATACCATATATTAATTTGTTGTACTATGTATGTGAGGCAAGCAAGCAAGCAAGCAGGCAAGCAAACAGGCAGTCAGTCAGTCAACGAAAGGTTAGAGACACATATCCCAAGTTCAATATCCTGCGTTCAAAATGTGTATACATAATATATTTTTTTCTTATATATATATATATATGTTTATTCATCAACGGAATAAATACACATGTATATTACAAATAAGATTTACATTTATACTATATATATATATATATATTTTTTTATTTATCAACAATTCTACAAAAGTACAATTTTTTTTTTTGAGAAGGTTGTTCCTCCATATGATGATGATGTTATATTTATGTAATATTTGGTTACCTCTCACCGATTTTGCTTGATTTTTATTGTTTTTATTGTTGATAAAGTTATATATTCAAAATAAACAACAACCATAAGTTTTCTACACTTTTATATAATATAGGATAGGAAATCGTTGTCATTTATCACCGTACTCGTAGGCATTATTATGAAGTATTTTTTTTTGCCGTTTTATCCACTTATAATTTAAGTTTTCTTTTTGCAAAAACGATTTTCAATTGTATATATATTTTTTCAAATATAATACGTCACTATCACTAAATCCTTAGATAATTATCCTTTATTGAGATTATCCTTTCTGTAAATGATACTGGAATTGAGTTACTACAGGAATTAATTAATAATAAAAACACAAAGGATAAATTACCAATATCGTTATATTAAATGTATACGATCTGTTTTGTCTTTCTGTAATGTTTTTAAATTTAAATTTTTTGCATAAACTTAACCACAGACCAAAAAAAAAACTACGTATATATGTCATTAAAAATGATGATAAATTAAAATTGACCTGTATAATTAGGTATATAGTAAACAAAAAAAAAACAATATTGCGAATATATTTTGGAGTATTTTTGTAGTTTTTTTTTTGTTTTTTTGTAGTTTAAACAAGAATTACAATCAATATATAATATATTGTAGTAAAAATAAAGGTTAATATAATATGGGAAGTTCATCAACCCTTCACAATTTTATATGATTATTTTGTTGTTTTTTTTTTTGGTGAAAATGAATTTACATCATCATTTCTATTTATATATATATATAATTGTATTATTATTACTATATTTGTGTGACGTTCAATCATCATCAGAGCAAAAAATATATTTAAATAAAATATATACAAGTAAAATACAAATATACAAATACTCTATATGTACAAATTAAAAACAAAATATATTATATAAATAATATGTTGACCTTTATTTTGATATATTTATATATACATCTAATAATTTTCATCAAAAATTTTCCATTTGATGGAAATACACAAATGGAAATGTGGGATTTTGTAATAATAATAATAATAATAATAATAATAATAAGGAAAAACCCTCATACATTTTCCCTGTTTGTGAATTTTCGCAAATTCTATTAATATTTATATATAGTAGATATTCATAATTATTATTAGGTTATTTATATTTAAGAAATTCTCTTTGAAATTTTGTTAGGAATTATTTTAAGTATATCAGAAGAAATTTATTTAATTTAACTTTAAAGAGCTATTTTCTGACAGCATTCTTTTAAAATATATTCTGTAAGGAAATAAGAACTATTCTTTTAATAAATAAGAACTTCTATTCTTCTTATAAGAACTCGCAATTTTTACTATGTACATTCATTTTTGGATAGTTTTCATTGATGTATTTTAGATTTACGATACACTTTTCCTTCTGTATATCCTTTTTTTTTGTCAACTTTATACAGAAGTTTATACAGAAAATTTTTGAAATTCTTCGTTTCTCACAATATTTACTATCTTTTTTTTTATTTTTTGAATGATATTCTATTCTAAAAACTCGATTTTCTATTAAATACAATCATTTTCTTTATATAAACATAAACATAAACATTTTGAATTTAAATAAAAAACCCCCTATTGCATATAAATAAATATATATAGCAGTTTGCCTTACATAGCCTTATATTTACAAACATATTTAAAAATTAATTTCATCAAACCAAATTGACGAATTCGAATGATCAATGACATTTTAGAAAGGTAATTTAATGTATACCAATTGAAAATTATCAAATATATCATATGGTGTTCTTGGGAAAATTATAATAAAAATTTTTAATGTATATAATAAATACAATTTAATTTTCATTTTCGGAAAATTATAATGAAAATTTAATTGATTCTTATTTATAAGATAAGATGATTAAATATCATATGGAAATATTGATTAAAATAAAAATTTCCATATCTATAATCATTAAGAGTTACAAATAATTTCAATTTTTATTCCTGATTTTTGTTGTTTTTTTCAACATTTCTTCTGATATTCTTCCCCATATACAGTATAAAATAAATGATTTTTTAGAATCGTTTTATCAATATATTTTAATAAGTTATATATATGACAAATGATTGTGATTGCCAATCTTTAATATATATCAATATATAATTCAAAATTTCCCTATATTAATTTACCCGTAATTCCCTGCATTATTTTTCATACCTTCTTTTTTAATTTTTATAAATTATCATTTCCATTAAATTATTTTTGACCAATTTATTTAAATATTAACATAACACATACTTGTTTTTTTTTTCATTTATCCTATATTATTTTCATTCAAGTGTGTTACTGCTGTCAATTGTATATGACTGCTGCTGTTACAAGTAATGTTAATATTCTGTTTTTTTTTAGTGTACGTGTTTTTTTTTATATTGTTTAAAAGGTAAAAATAAAAACACCTGAGTATTTTTTTATATTCCATTTGTTCATATATTTATGTGAGTAATTTCTGCGTGTACTTTTTGTATTATTTCATTTTTTTTTATTTCTGGTATTTAAATTAAAAATTGTGTATTATATTGTGTGGTGATGAAAATGTGATGACGATTGAATGAATATTTTTCATATATTTGTAGTTGGATAAAAAAATAATATATATATTGAATAAGTATAGTGTTGGATTGACGCGAATATAATAAATATATATATATTGTATGGTGTACGATGACGATGACGATAATTGTATGGAAGTAGTGGAAGTCTCGTGTCACATATTATTATAATGTAACAGCATAAAAATATATATATATCCACTATACCAAGCAACAATATACAAAATTATGATATATATTTTATTAAATATTAATATGTATTTCAATATATACGATATTTATTGGCAGACAAATACTATTTAAAAATTTTTGTATCGATATATCGTAATGAATAATGAAGTTGTGAAAATAAAAACACATACAAAAAAATGAAAATTTTTAAAAAAAAATGATGTAATTTTTTCATTTTTGCAAAAAAAAAAATATATTTAAAAATATATTTTAATTTTCTATTAATTTTATTTAATAATTACTTTCACTTTTTTTTTTCACCACAAAATAAAACAAAAAAAAAGACCTTTTTTTTTTTAATTTTAAATATTTATCGGAAAATTTAATTTATTTCCCTTTAAAAATTTTAATTATGAAAACAAATTTTTGTTCTTTTCAAATCATCAATCGTCGTATAGCAATTAATTTATTATTATAGATTCAATTCAATTGGTTCGCCATTCGCCATTCGCCATATCATCCATAAGACTTCCAAATCTCCAATCACACTATATATATAAGTCATAGAAATTGAATAGTGCAAAATTTTATTTTTTTCAATGGTGTTTTTTCAATTTCAACTGAATGGTGTTGTATCATATATGCGAATAGATAGATATTAATATGTAGATCATCACGTTGTATATGTTATTAACAAAAACAAAACAATATATATATATATATGTATACATATTTAAAATGAAATACGTGCGTTTATGTATGGTATATATATATTATAAGTACACTGATATTTACATATATATAAATATTATAATATCACTATTGACGTGACACCACAATAACTATAATAAAATGTTCTATTTATTTTATAAACACAACAAAAAAAAAAAAAGAAAATGAGGTAAGAACCTCGTGTTTGCGTATTGAATGTTATATTTAAATGATATATAGAATAATTACCTGAATATATCTATATAAAATAGGAAAATATTGCTTTTTTGCATATTTATTACCTTTATTTTATTAGGTTTTATATGTTATGTCTATATATATATATATATAATTGAAATTAATGATTTTTTAGATATTATTTGCAATTATTATTATGTGTTGATTAATAAATATTCAATATTTTTTTATTTGTTTGTTCGGTTTTGTTTATTGGTTTATTGATTCTTTCAATTTTTTTTTGCTGTAACTTAACCTTCAGTTTTATGTTGTATAGATTTTTTTATATTTCCATTTACTCCCTGTTTTAATTATTATTTTTTTGTAATGGACATATAGATATTTTTTTGTATGAATGTAAAGTAGCAATTCCATTTTAATTGCATCTGTAGTTTTTACCATAATCTGGATTTACTTAAAAATTCCATAAAAAAAAAAATTAAAATAATGGAAAAAAACAATGATAAACAAAATAATACACTTTATATAGTATCTATATAATTACCTAAAATAAAACGACGTAAAAATTAATTTAAATTATATCTATAAATAATCCGTGTCCTTAAATAATATTTTAATTATTATTTTAATGAATAAACATAACCCAGTTGTTTATAAAAAATAAAATATAAATATCGCTCAAGTAAAGTCATACCTCCGTATATATTTTATTGTTATTATTATTATTATTTTATTACAATATATTATTATTATGCGTGTGTATATAGACAAAACAAATATCTATAATATGATGTGTGCAGCAACCAACCAACAACCTACCGATTATATATCGAAAACCGCGAAAATATATATATATATATATATATAATTAAAATTTACTCGTCTATATATTTATTGTATATAAATTAAAAATTAACTAAAAATAAATATAATATTTTATTTATATTGACAACGCCCGCGTAAATTATTTATTTTTATTATGGTTTTTTTTTTGTTTGGGATATATATATAATATTTTTTCATTCATTACCTTTAATGAAAATAAAAAAAAATAAAAAAAAACACTTATTAATAATATAAAAACAATTTACGATGTATAAAAAATTTCAAAACAATAATTTTGTTGATGTTTTGTTGATGAATACCATTTGAATATTATAATATATTGTTAATTGTATTAAATAATAGATGTTATCAATTCAAATTCGGTATATCATCATTTTTTTTTTAGAATTGTATAGAATAGACGACGACTGTAATATATCCTGCCACAAATCATTCATTTTTACCTGTGTATTTTCACATTATACCTGTTGAAAATGTAGTGTTATTACAATATTTAACTTTTTTTTGACCGCATCAAATAGTATATTGTAAAAGAAAATCTCTTCATATTTTAGTTATAAGCTTTTTATTAAGGATACAGAGATATTAAGACGTATTATGAGGATTTATCTGAATTTATAAGAAATATTTTCTTTTATATATAATAAAACGTTTTGTTTTTTTGAATAGTTTCGATTATGTATAACAATTTAAATCTGTTGTTTTCCCATTTCTAAATATGATTTATAATTAAATTTATAATTTAATACGTTTAAGTATTCAATTTTAATCAATTTAGCAAACACAGAAAATTCTCACCTATCCTTCCTTTAAAATTCTAATCATCATATTATAAAATGGTATCCACGATATGATATGAAACCTTAGCCTTTCCAAATGATTATAAATATTTTTTATACCCGAAAACAGACAGTTTTTCTTGACATTTTCTATCTTTTACATATATGATAGAGAGATACCTAATATGATATTCAATTCAACAATCAAAATAATAATTATAATAACAGGTTACCAAAACAAAAAAAAATTCCCATAAATTTCAATAAATTAACCACCACCTAATAATCTAAATATAGAAGAGAAACAAAACTGAAAATAACTTTTTTATAGTTTGTTATAAACAAATCACAATATTGTGGTTAATTTTATTTTTTTATTCAAACGATTTATAGTTTTCATTATCAAAATTAAATTTTAAAATATTTAAATTATTACATTTTATTTTTTTTATTTTCATTTTGCATTCGTAAACTAAATGATGCATGCGTTTTATTTATATATTATTATTATTATTATGATGTGCATATTTATATATCACAACAATACGCGAATATATCGTTCCTCTATGCATATATATCAAGCAATACGATAATAATAATAATAATAATAATATATAAAAAAAAAATTTGACTTTGCACAAATGTAAACAGGAAATAATAGTTTAAGCGAGTTAGTTTATAATATATATTGAGATCTCTTCTTTTTCTTCATTTTTTTTTTTTTTTTTTTTGCGAACTTATACACAAAAACATAAAATATAATTATGCTTATGATGTGGTTGTGTTTTGTTGCATTGCATTGCATTGCATTTTATATATATATAAATTTATATGAATTTAGCAAAACTAAAATATTAACAATTTTTGTTTTGCAACAAAACAGAAAAAAACGTATACAAAAATACACAACTTATGGTGGTCAATATGTGTGTAATATTTGTATATATATTAAAGAAAATAATAATAATAAAACATCAAATGTGTTTCATTTCGTCGTGCATTTTCAAGTGTATATTATTTTTTTTTATTTTTTTTTTAAATTAACACTGAAAATATGTGTGTGAATGCATATGCATTTTTTATTGCATTCGTGTGTTTTTGATAATAAATTTACAATTGGTAAAGGGTAATCCAACAGATCGCTTCGTTGGGATTCAACAGCCTTTTGTTTTCTTCGATTATCTTCAATATAACATATATATATATATATTTTCGATTGAGATATATAGTAATATATCTGATCCGCCGCATTCACTTGTCAAAAATGTACATAGGTGATTTATTAAAATCACTTAACAAATACAATTTAATTCAAAATATATAAAAAAAATTGCGTTAACATTTAAATGGATTATATTATAATTTATACAATATGCTATTGAATCACCCCTTTCATTTTTGCTTCATTTGCGTCCGTATAATTTTTTTTTGTGTATTTTAGTTGCGGTTGATGCGAAAAGCAAATTTTATAATGGCAATAATACTATATACCAAAAATAAATATCTATATATACTATATAATATTATTCATTAAAGCTTTAACCCGCGATCTTTTGAAACAAACAAACAAATAAATTATTATAATTATACACACACTTAAACTCACACACATACCGGAGGGAATCTTAATTTAGTGGATTAAACAGATCATATATATTCATCATAAGTAATTGTTTTCTTTTTATGGAGGAAAATGGAATTTTTTATTGTTTTGTAGATTTTTTTTATATAGTTTTAAAGATTTCAATAGATATTTATTATATAATTGACTTTATTTTGTATTATTTGGTTTTAAGAAATGTAAAAAATTGTGGTTTTTTTTTGCATGATTTTCGATGAAAATTTATATTTAGAAGATTAGATTACGATTGTATATTGTCATGCGGTTTTCTTGATAAATAGCTTGAGAAAAATGAATCATTATCTAAATATTTGAAAGAATTTTGAATTCTGGTGGGTGTTTTTTATCTATCAACTATTCAAGAATAGAGTAAATTATATGAAAATTAAAGTTTTCTATATGGTAACTCTTCATAATTTCATTTTCACCAAACAATAAATTTCATTATTTATAGTTTTTCTTTACCAAATTGTGTAGATCTCCCATCTCTTCTATTCATTGTCATGTTCAATTCTTCTTAAATATATCAATAAAAAATTGCACATGATTGTGAAAAGAAAAACATATAACATTATAAAGAAAATTAACATTTTTATTGATTTTTTTTTACAAAACCAAAACATATATCATTTGTATTGGCGAAGTGATGGCGCTCAGCCATCCTCTAATGCTAACAACTATATATATATATATATATATATATATATAAATTTCATGTTTCATATCAATAATCGATGCACATGCATACATACATATGTACAATTCAATGATGTGATGCACAATTGTGTAAATATCACATTTGTTCATATATATATAGTATATGCAATTTGTAAATAAAAGCAGCAAACATCGACGAGTATATATACAATATACAAATGATGATGAAAATATGAAAAAAATTGAATACAAACAAGAGGAAAAATTATATATATACAATATATATAAAGATTCTTAAGCTTTTTCGTTTCGTTTTTATAAAATGCAATTGCACATCAAAAATGAAACGAAAAAAAAAAATATAATCATTTTCATTATATTCTATATGAAAATACTTTGAAATGTAAAATTGCAACTGCATCATAGCAGAAGCAGCAGCGGTAGTGGTAGACGCCGTGTATATACGTAATGAATTGCATTTTTATGTTTTTTAATTTTTTTTTTTGAAAATAATAATATGTTTCTTCTGTTGGTTGTTTGTTACTTGATTTTGTTGTATTGTCAACAATTTTATATTGTATTTTATGTTATTCAACAATCCACCGAAAAAAAACAACATACTCTTGCATACATAATATTATAAATAATAAATAATAAATAATAATAAAAATAATAATAATAAATAATAAATAAATAATAAATAAATAATAAATAAATAATAAATAATAATAATAAATAATAAATAATAATAATAAATAAATAAATAAATATTATTATTATAATACAAAAAATGTTAGTTTCGTATACGTTATTATATACAAATTGAATCAGTGCCAGTAGGTCAAAATCGAGCCGAACTTAGGAGAAACTGGGGTAAGGCTACCAATTTACAAATACTATATCAATTTTTTTTTTTTGTATTTTTTTTTGCTTTAAAGTTTTTCTCATATATATATATATATTATTGTGTGTATATATATATTTTATTTAATGCATATTTTTTTTTACACATATACAACAGAAATTGTTGTACATGTTTGAAATATATATATATATATATATTGAATTGAATCGATGACGACGACGACGACGATACACCACCATCAATGGCTATATACATGAATTTACATCATAAACATACTATATCTATATATCTAACTATATATATATACAAACAAATATCCACTATATACATATATATCTATTACATATTACGATATTACATATTATGCATTTAATTTACATAATTTTTTATGATATGCAATTGCATTTTTATACATTTTATTCTGTGTGTATATATAAATTCATATCCAAATAAATAAATAAATAAAATATGTAATAACACTATAGATGGAAAAAAAAAATAGTGTATAATAAAAAAAAATACTTTGTTGTTTTTATTCGATTTATTTTTATTATTGTTATTTGCCATTTATTATAAGAAAGTGAATTGAATTGAATTTTTATTTTTTTTTGTATTGAAGTTATATCAATCCATCATTGGTATCGATTTTTTTTTATTATTATTATTATCATAATATGAAAAAAGAAATATAGTAATACTATATTAATGGAGAATGCAAAAATATTCAAATTCTAATTCTGATTTTTTCTTTTTTTTTATTATTGTACTTTTTCTTTTTGTTTTTTCAAATGAAAACACTTTTGACTGTTGTTTTTATTTAATTTTATTATTATTATTATTATAGTTTTGATTGCATCGAATGAATGAATGAATGAATGGATTGACTGACTGACTGACTGACTGACTGAATGAATGAATGAATTTTATAATTGAATGCAAACAATAAAAATATATATATATAAAATCTTATATTTATTATGATTATTTTTAATGAATGTGATTGTGGTGATGATGTTTTTTG
Organism: Dilophus febrilis; assembly: GCA_958336335.1. Classification (NCBI taxonomy): domain Eukaryota; kingdom Metazoa; phylum Arthropoda; class Insecta; order Diptera; family Bibionidae; genus Dilophus; species Dilophus febrilis. The sequence goes on along the minus strand of OY284471.1, from coordinate 4,491,212 downwards.
TTTTTCTATTTGTTTTGTATTTTTTTTTTTATTATTAAATGCGTATTATTATTATTTGTTATTATTACTATATTATTAACTGTGTGTTGCGAGATTAAAACTATAAATTTATTTAAGAATTTCATATTATAAGAGCATCTCTTAATTGTGAATCACATATGAATAATGAAAATATTATCCAAATGCCTATTTATGTGGTTGGTTGGTATGTCTGATAAAGAGTTCATCCTTTACGAGTTTTTTTTTGTTTAATGACTTTTCATAATAATTTTTATTATTGACCGTCCCAAAAAACAATTAATTTAATTAGAAAAAAAACCTACAAATCAATTTTAACAAAAAACTTAATTGTTCCATGTTGTTCAACAGATACATTAACAAATCCTCTCTTTTATGTCCATTATCATTATTGAATGTTGTCTTCAACTGCGATGATACTACAAAACGATCATTTCCTTTTATTTTTTTTTTTTTGCAAAGATAAAGATGAGGAGCGATTTTTTGAGAACGTATATTCTAAGGGAGTTAAATGTGATTAAGGAAAACAATTCATTAACAATTGTTCAATTCCTTAATCATATTATATATGTAAAATAATAACACTCCATTCGTTTTCCTCGGATGAGAAGGAATGCATATGAATAAATAAATATAAATATATATATTGATAATGAAAACTATACTTTGAAAATCTCTTAGAGATATTATTATATGATTATATTTATAAATTACAAAATAAAAAATACTCAATCTTGCGAATAAAAATACTAAAAATAAACATAAATGTATTAATAATTTAAATTGATTTTATTTTTAAGTAAAGTATATAGTGTGAAAAAGAAGAAGATGAAAAAAAAGAGTATATTAAATACTTAATTTATAATCACATTGATAGTTTGCTGCACGTTTTAAAGATGTTTATTTTTATTTTTTTATTAAATTTTTGGTTATAACAACAAACACAACAAAAATCCAATAAAAAATAAGTGAAAATTATCATATATATATATATAGATATTATATATTTTGCCATTGAATGATCAAAAAAAAAAAAATATTTAACTCTACTATACTATATATAGAAAGAAAAAAAAACAAATCAGTCATCATATACATAATAATAATAATATTTGCAAATTTTTGTGATTCATTAAACCAAATTGGAGGTTTAATTTTAATTTTTTTTATTGTATTTGCTTATATATTTCGATTCGTATTACATAAATAACAACACATTAAACTAAAATAAAATAACGATGATAAATTTTCAAATGTGATTTTAAAAACATATCGCGATTTTTGATATATAAAATTGCGTAAAAAAAATGTAATACGAAAAATTTATATAAATAATTTTTCATATTACCTTTTGTTTCCTATATTTCCTATAATAATATTCCCCATTACATATCCATATTACGATAATTAAAATTTGTTTGTTACTTATGGAATTTTGTTTACCTGTTTTATTGACAAATAAAATTAATTTTTTTTTATTGTTCTGTTGTTCTCAATGGTGAAGTTTCCGATTTCTATATTATATCATTTTATATAATTTTTTTTGTTTTCTAAGGACAATGTAATAAAAAAATATCCTTGATTATTATTTAGTAAGAAAAAAAGAAGATATTTAATTTAATAAAAATCATCATTAAACATAGATTTTCGAAGAAACAACTAAATATATTTAGAATTATCATTAAATTGTTATAAATTGTAATAGTAATTGTATATGAATTTTCCTGAGAGTTTTCCCAATTTAAATGAACGAAAATATTAAAACCATTATATTATTCTAGCCAATTAACCGATCCTCACAAATAGATCATCAAAAGAATCGAATTTTTGTGAGCTGTTGTACATGAATAAATTTAAAATTGAATTTTTAAAACGAATATTATAATGTATTGGCATTAGATAAAAAGTGATAAAATATTCAAAGAATTTTCATGACAATCTCACTCACCACAAATTTGATAACTTTTGCATATACAAAATTCTATATATATATATATATATATATATATATATATATTTTAAATCAGTTTCCCCCTATTGATCTATACGAGATCAATAACGAAAATAGGTATTTTATACCAATATAGATACATCATCATCTTTCTTTAATCAATTAATTTTTTTAAATATTTTTCAATACAAATTCTGAAATGATATAATAAAGATTGAGTATACACTTAAAAAAATCAAAAAACAATCAAGATCTAAACAAAAAAAAAACACCTGGTTATAGTATATGAATAATAATATTAATAATAAGAAAACATAAATGTAATATCATTTTATTGTGCTGTGTGTATGTATATATATAGAAGAGATACGATTACTTAAAATTAATGTTTAACAAAGATCTTATATTATTGAATAAGAAGATAAAAAAAAAAAAAATAAAACGAAAACTAAATGTGTGTATATGTATTTTGTTTGAAAATAAATTAAAAAAATCAGCTGTTTTATAAATATAAACCATATTAAATACTATTATAATAATTTTTTTTTTTTTGTTTCATTCATATAATGCGGTTTTTGTGGTGTTTGGTGTTTTTTATTTTTATTTTTATTTTTAAATATTCATCCAATATTGATAGAAAAATTAAATTAAAATAAAAAACTATATATACCTATAAATTAAATAAATTATTATATTAAAATTGCGTTAAAATATAATTTTTAAAGTTTTATTTATTAAAAAAAAAATATTTATATTTAACAAAAAATACATCAAATCAAATAATATACACACATATTAACATATTTATAAGTGAACAAAATTTTTTTTTAAATAAATTTGTTTTTATAAAAAAATACACGTCGTCTTCGTCGTCATCATGATCGTTTATGTAAAAAAAATTTATTAAATTTTGTGTATATAGTTAAATTTAATTTTAATTTTTTATTTTTCGTACATTTATGTTCTAGTTATATATACCATATATATATATATATATATGAATGTATACAAACAAACAAACACACATAAACGGCTCGGTGACCTACTTTGAATTCATCATTGACCTGATTATTGTGCAAAATATATATATATTAAATAAAAAGCACAACACATACAACAAAATATGCAACTTTTTTTCTTTTTTAAAATCTAAAAAAATTAATTTTTTTACATTTTTGTGTGTATTGTTGTTTTTGTATCATGTAAAATTTAAAAAAAAACAAACAAAATATTCGCACAAAATTATTCGAGAGACGACGACGACGTCGACGACGAATATTATTTTAATATAGTTAATAAATTAAAAATATATTTATAATTGAAATTATATATATATCTGTATATTGATGACTAACGCAATATATTCGGTATATATATATATATTCTTTTGATTTAAATTTAAATTTTGTAAATAAATGATTATTATAGTAGTGATTATTTAAATATGATTGTGATGATCCAAACAAAGTTAAACGGATGACGATGACGATTTTTGATTACGCGATCTTCCCATTTCACATCATACTGAATATATAAATCTATTTAAAACTATAAGATTTGTTATATATATATTTATTACATTACCTTTTCTGATATTTATAGACATATTATTAATTAATTAACTATTTATATATATATATGTTTCCACATTTATGTTGCAATATTAATAATATTTGCGATATCACACCGTACTTTTGATATATTCTAATATATTTTTTTACTATAAAAAAGAAATAGAAAAACATAACAAAAAAAATTAATATGCAATTTAAAGAAAGGAAAACCTTCATCAATAGATAAATAAATAAATAAATATATGATGGTTGTTCTGTGTCTGTTGAAATATATATATTCTATAAATATAATAATAATATAAATTTTTTTTTTTTATCATTCGCAAATCTTATCAATTTTATACGTATATTGTTATAATTGTTGTTTGTGGTCGATGTGTGAATTTGTTTTCAAACTGATAACGTAAAAATAAATTAATTTATTTATATAAAGAATAATTTGTATTGTTTATATTATATATATACAAGTTATTGTTAAAATTCTTTTTGGTTTAATTTTTTTAATCACCTAAAATAATAGAAAAATACTTACTAGAATTTTTACTTTGATAGGGAGATTAAGATTAATTTTTTCCCAACAAAAACCGTATTATTACCTGAAATGAAAGGAAATTCTTTTTTTGAAATCTCCTATCTCTATATAATATAATTTTATTCTTATAGAACAATAAAAATAACTTTTTATATACTACTCTAACCACCACTATTATATCGACTATTAAATTATATTCAAACGGCGAATATATACATTTCAATAAGATGTTGCTTGCTCTACCACAAACCGCTAAAACAACAAAGAACTGATTGAAAGCTAAAGAAATGTGTTTAGAAATCCACTTTTAGAAATGAACATCTTCAAGTCCTGATTTAACATAAGTCCAATAGAATCGATGTGCGGGCATTAATAAAACAAAGTAAAAACATGATGGAAAAGTTACAATTGAAGGAGTGAAGAATTCCAAGGAAAATTGAAATGAGGAATGAGGAATACAAAAAGACCGGATGAATGTAAAAATTTTATTAAACACCACGTCTAAGAGAATTGGATGCTGTTATATAGGCCAAAGGAGGTGTTACAAATGAGATTTGTGGCCTTATAATATAAGTGTCCGATATTATAATGGTTTTTTTTTTGTTAAATTGAATCATTTTGAAATAAATTCCATAACTAATTGAATTTTTGAAAGTTTTTTTTTACTTCTGTCTGCGCAATTATTTAACTAAAACCCTTTAATTTTATAAAATAAAATTAAAAGGATTAAAAAATTGTGGTTTAAAGTTCTTTTTTGGCATCTCAAAATCGTCGAGCATTTGAATAAAATAGCAGGTGACCGATATAATAGTGGTTATAGAGTAGTAGATGATCTATTCATTCATTGACAATGATTTATAATATATCGTATATTTTTAATTAAATTTTAACTCTATGAAAATATAAGCGAATTATCTCGGACAAATTCATATAACAAAACAAAAAGGGATGATTTATATATTAATTTTTATCCAAATATTACATTAAAAGTTTTTTTTTTAAAAAAAAGCGACGTTTTATTCAATTAGAATATAAAAATACCTTTCTATCAATGGTCTATTAAGAAATCATTTAAATCATTTAACTATTAGTTATTATTTAATAGTTAGAAAATTATAATGAATTTATTGCATTCTATATATGGGATTTTCCACAAATTTTCCTCTAAAAAATAGAGGAAATGATGAAAAATCTCGGGAAAATTCATATGAAAGTAAGAAAAGTCATTGAAAGATATATAAAATAGACATTTTTCTAAATTAAATGTAATTAAATCAATTGCTTTTATAATTTGTTTTGAAAAATTCTATGTCATTCTTTACTGATTCGTTAACTGATGCGAGAAAATTACAATGAAATTTACCATAAAAATGGATTTGACAAAATGAAAAATCTCGGAAAATTCATATAAAAATAAAAGTAAAAGTCTCGGAAAATATTGTAAAGAAATGTATAGTAAATTTTACATGATTTTTCCATATATATAATTAAATTTTGGTCAGTTGAAATTCCAATCAATCAATTCCTTTATAATTATAAGAATTTATTCTATATATAATAAAATCTATATATTTTATTATTCCAATGCAATAGAAAAAATTACATTTTCTGTAAAATTTGCAGTTTTTACTATAAGTTTTTTTGTTTTCTTCAGTGAATTCAGTGAATATGCATAAATTTTTTTTTTGGTTTTTTTTTAATGCATAACAATTAATTTGTTTTTTATTTATTTTTTTATATTGCATGGATTAACTTTTTTATATTTTTTTTTATTTATTTTTTAATTATTTTTATTGCAAAAATTGTGTTTTTGTTATTTTTTTGTGATTAATAAGCATATATATAAGAATTATTATTATATCATTATATAAATTGTTTTATTACAAATTTAATAATAATTTTTTTAATTTAAATTATTAAGTCACACTGCAAGAAATTTAATTGTATGATTAAGTGTGGCTTTGTTTTTTTTTTTTAGTTTCCAAATGGATTGGATTCGATTGACTGAAGAATTGATTTTAATGAAAATATATAAATATTCTGAATGAAGAATAAAGAATTGTTGTTTTAATAAAGTTCTAGATATTTAAAATCTTTGTTGGGAAGAAGGGAAATCTCCGTCTTATATTTATCAGTTTTTGTAAATAATTTATTTGATTTTCTTCTGTTTTAGAATCATATATATCTTTAAATTTTGATCTATAGCAATTATTTTTCACAACTAATATAATAATAGATTAATGATTTGTTTTAAATCTTTCACCACACACAAACCCCTGTGTGTGATTTTATATATACTATTATATAGAAATGAAGTAAAGAAAAACATTTTTCAATTTTTAAAATACCGACAAAAAAAAAAAAATTAATGGAATATGTGCTTAAAAATTGCAATAAAATATATAGAAAATGAATTCGTCAGCCAGCAGTAGCATCATATTATAGCATAGATAGACGAAGACATTCAAGAATTCCTTCATTTCTTCATTCCTTTTTTCTTTTTTTATTTCTCTGGTTTATTATACATACAACATCTATATTTGATCTAGTATTTATATATTTGTTTGCAAAAGTAAAAAAAAAGAAAAAGAAAAACCAACTAGAATGAAAATAAAAAAAAAAGAAAAGAAAATGTTTTTAAATATGTAAATTGGAAAATCTATTTTTATTTTTAAAATATTTTCGTTGCCTGTGTGACAAATGTTTTTATTTTTTTATTTGTTCAGAAAAAAATATAAATATATTTTCATCATCATGATGATGGTGGAAATCATCATTACATAAAATTAAATATTAATTGAATGAATTTGAATATATATGCAAACATTTATACAGATAAAAAATGGAATATGGTTATAGTAGAATATTATAATACATATATCAAAACTTGTTTACTATAAAAAAATAAATATATTCTTCTTCTGCTTCTTTTTTAGTCGTTTGCTGCGGGGTTTTTATCATTAAAGAAATTATTAATTTTTTTTGCAATAAATCCCATTTAATTTTTATCTCAAATAAAAAAAATTCAAGAATTTCATATAAAATTGCATATATAAAATCAAATACTCACTCACTCATCTCAATATAGTAAAACTTTATTTGTGTGTTATTCAATTCAATTCAATATTGATTATAAAAATGTATATATAGAAAATCATATACATCTCATTTCTTTTTTTTTTATAAATAATTAATCTAATAGAAGAAGAAAAATGAAACCAGTTTATATTACGACATCTCTTCTATATATATATATATATATATATATTGAGTTTTTGTTTATATACCATTAAATTAAATGTTTATTTATTATTTGTTAAATTTTTTTAATTTAGATAATGATAATAATAATTAACATTTTTTTTTTATATATTATATCATTTAATTGTTTTAGACTTGGTGGCTCTTGTGAATTACCACTGCCCGATCAGTGGATGTCTCATATGGAATTATCCCAACAAAACCATTCACCATTGTCATCAATATCATCACAGCTTACATCATTACAACAACAACAACAACAACAACAACAACATCATCCGCATTTAATGCATCAAACTGCCAATATAAATGTAGTAAATCCAATAATATCACCATTAGGAAGAAGTGGAGGTTTTCCATCACCGATAAATAATATAAGCACAAATTTAGATCATCAACAGCAACATCAGCACTCACAAAAAATTCGACGACAAAATCAACATCTTCAAGAGCAACAACATCAATTGCAATATCAGCATTCACAACATCAGCAACGACAACAACATCAACATCAACACCAACACCAACAACATCAACAACAACAACAACAACAACATTTTCAACGTCAACAACAACTATTACAATTACAAAATCAACAACAATTTCATCAACAACAACAGCAACAACAACAACAGCAAATTCATCAAATTCAACAACAGCAACAACAGCAGCTACAACAAAATAATTCTGTGACGGTTCAGTCAAAAATAATGAACGCTGTGGTCCCATCCGTGGCATGTCCACCAACGGCTACATCGAAAAAAAATCGAAGAAAATCAGAAAATAAAGTAATTAGGTTTTTTTTTTTATTATTATCATTCTTTTATTAACTTTTTTTATTATCTAAATAAATCAATTTGGATTTTCGATATCTTTTAAATTGTCTTATATATATATATAAATTTATTAAATTATTTGAACCGTGAATTTTTTTTGTCGAGATTTAGTCCCATTTTCCAGCTAAAAAATATTAAGACTTTTTTTTTGGTTATTTTAATATTTAATATATAATTTGGTTTTTAAATCGTTTTACAGCCACAAGCACAAATAAATAAATGTAATAATGAAAAACGGAGACGTGAACAAGAAAATGATTATATTGAACAATTGGGTGAATTTTTAGAGATATCAAAACGTGATGTGGCCGCCTCAAAACCAGATAAAGCTGCTATATTAAATCAAGTTGTACAAAAAGTAAGTACACACACATTTTTTCAATAAATTTTCACAATATAACATAAAATATAGATTAAAATAAACAAAACGGGATCGGGGTCGGCCTTGTCGGTTTTTATAAATACTTTATAACATCATACATCCTATGGAATGGAATGTGTTACAACATCACTCTGACTCTTTGTCTCGTGGTGTAAAAACAAAACTATACATATGATATAGGGAAAACGGATATTATTTTATTAAAAATTCCCTTTACAATAATAAAAACTATAATTAATTATTAATTATATTGTGTTATTGATAACAAAATAACAAAATTTAATTAATATCCAATTATTTGTGAGTAAGTTTTTCCAATAGCTGCTATAAATGCCTATGCTTTTTTATTTTTTTCTTTATCTATGTCAATGTTTAAGAATGTATTGTGTTGTATCATTGAGATAAATCCTTGGGGGAAATTTATATTTCGCACTATATATAGTAATATTGTTACTAGATATGTATAATATATTTTGCTAATCGAATTGAATTTGAAAAGGAAAACGCAATACAATTTTAGAACAATAATATAGGACATGGTAAAATATAAGATGATGATATGATATTAAGGTTTTTTTTTCTTTTTTGCTCTGAACCTCATTAATAAATAAATACAAATTTCTATTTCGTTTTTGGTATATCGGAAAAAAACATGGATTTAATTTTATTATATTCTCATTACTTGATTATCCTCTTTTTAATTTAAGAATGGTTTTGTATAAAGTAAAAGCAAAGGGAGCAAACTAAGAGTTGAGTGATGTAATGTTATATTATGTATAAGTGGTGGGTTTTTATTCAATTCAATTTTGTCAATTCCGTTCAATCAATATATATATAAATACATCGACAAATATATACTAAATTATAATTTATATAATGAGTTTGTTCACGAAGCATAGAAATAATATTCAATTAAATACAACCGGTTATTTATAATAGTATTAAGTAGTAATAATAGTAGTAATAATTATTTTTAATTTATATATATAGAAAATTTTTCACGGTTACATCATGATGATTGGCATCATCACGTATTTTATATTTTGTTTTTAAAAAATAATAATTAAAGATCTCCGTAGTGTGTATTGTGCGTATATTAATAAGACCATCATTATCCGAATCGGAAGACTTTATACAAATTGAAAATTTTCCAAGATTTTCACGATTTTTAATGTATTTTATATTGAAAATTTTACCAAATCAAACTATGAGTGCTATTTCTTGAAAATTCGTTAACCAATCCTTTTGAAAACTTTACAGGATATTTATAATGCATAATAAATGTTATCTGCACAATATTAGATAGGGTTTCCTTGGACAAACTTGATCAGAATTGAAAATTTTCCAAGATTTTCACGATTTTTAATGTATTTTATATGGAAAATTTTACCAAATCGATTTTTGATTGCGATTTCTTGAAAATTCATTAACCAATCCTTTTGAAAACTTTACACGTTATTTATAATGCATAATAAATGTTCTCTGCAAAATATTAGATAAAGTTTCCTTGGACAAACTTGATCAGAATTGAAAATTTTCCAAGATTTTCACGATTTTTAATGTATTTTATATTGAAAATTTTACCAAATCGATTTCTGAGTGCGATTTCTTGAAAATTCGTTAACTAATCCTTTTGAAAACTTTACAGGATATTTATAATATATAATAAATGTTCTCTGCAAAATATTAGATAGGGTTTCCTTGGACAAACTTGATCAGAATTGCGAATTTTCCAAGATTTTCACGATTTTTAATGTATTTTATATTGAAAATTTTATCAAATCGATTTCTGATTGCGATTTCTTGAAAATTCATTAACCAATCCTTTTGAAAACTTTACAGGATATTTACAATGCATAATAAATGTTATCTGCAAAATATTAGATAAGGTTTCCTTGGACAAACTTGATCAGAATTGCAAGTTTTTCAAGATTTTCACGATTTTTAATGTATTTTATATTGAACATTTTACCAAATCGATTTCTGATTGCGATTTCTTGAAAATTCATTAACCAATCCTTTTGAAAACTTTACAGGATATTTGTAATGCATAATAAATCTTCTCTGCAAAATATTAGATAGTGTTTCCTTGGACGAACTTGGTCAGAATTGAAAATTTTCCAAGATTTTTAATGGATTTTATATTGAAAATTTTACCAAATCGATTTCTGATTGCGATTTCTTGAAAATTCGTTAACCATTCTTCGATTATTCGTTTATTATATTATATTTTATTTTATTATATTTTTTTTTTCAGTATTATCAATTATGTGATAAAGGTGGACGTGATCTATTAACGGTACAACAACGTTGTGCTCAATGTCCACCGAATTGTGCTGACTCATGTACAATACATCCAGTGCAACAAGGTGATGTATCGTCAACGGAACCACCACCAACATTACCTGATCACTCTGTAAACGGAAAAACACCAGAAATATCCGCATATTTTGAAGCGGTCGAACAGTATATATCATCAGCGGATTGGGTCCTATTAAAATTGAATGCTGCCGATGGGATTATCGAATCGGTTACTGAAAATATAAAATCAATAATACGTTTTACACGTTCCGATTTACAAAAACAACCAATTTATTCGTACCTGCATCCTGAAGATCATCAAAAATTAAGTCCAACCCTAAATAATATATCATTTCAATTGGCCGGTCAATGGGGTGGAAATATTAATAATAATAATAATAACAGTGATAATAATAATCAACAATTGACAGACAATATTAATAACAATAATCAAACGTCGATAAAACAACGAACAATTAAAACTCGAATACGTTTGCTGGTTAAACATTCAGATGATGTTACATTGGAACAAAAACAACAACTTCAAGATAAATACGAAGAGGTTATTTTAGTTGCTGTACCATTTAATAACGGTAAATTACTTAATTGATTTGAAACGTTTCTGTTTTTGGAGGATTTCATTTTGATAATTTATTATTTCTTATTACTCTCTGTTTCTAGACAACGGTGATGAAAATTCATCAGTTTTATGTTTAATAACAAAACCAGAAGATGATACACCATTTGATAGTACGAATGTAAATAACATTAGTAATAATAACAACAATAATAATAATAATACTTCTACCATGATGATGACACAACAGCAACATCAACAATTAATGATGAAAGATGAAGCGGTTACATTTAAAATGGATACCAGTGGCCATATAACGCATGTAAATGCATCATCATTACGTGAATCATTTGCATTGCACATAACCAAAGAGATCGGTCGATCCATTCAGGAATTATGTCATGTACAGGATCTTACAAGGTTGCAACAACATTTAAAGGATGTTTTAGAAAATCAATACAATACAGCGTTACCCTTTCGAATTCGATTGGGCGGCCCCGATGCTTATGTATACGTAAAATCACAATCCAAATTATTTGATAAATCAAGTTCGGGTGAACGTGATTTTATCATGTCATTATTAACGATCATCAACGATGCAGAAATGATATCACAAATGGATTCCCATAACAATAATAATAATAATAATATCATTAACAATAATAATTTACAAAGTACAAGCCATCTTCATACATCATCGAATACAATTTTACAACAAAATGTTACCGGTCAAATAATGTCATCATCAACATTGTTAACGTCTGCTTCGTCATCATCTTCATCTTCCTCATCTTCATCATCTTCATCATCATCATCGGCAGCATCAGTGGTTTCATTAATGTCAAATGCTATGAATGGTGGTGGTTTAATACCTCATCATACTAGTAATAACAGTAACAATAGTAATAATAATAATAATAATAATAATAGTCGAGTTACCAATAATAATTTAGTTTCATCATTTTCAAGTCCATCACCGACAACTGGTGATAATTCTAATTATTATTCACAAGATTCATTTGATTTTTCATTTCAAAATGATGCATTTGGTGATTTAAATGGTATTGAATCGGTTGGTGGTGTTAGCGGTTGGGGTGATTCAAGACCTGAATCACGTACAAGTTTACCACCAGCAAGTACATCACGTCCACCATCCGTATCAGCCTATAGTCCCGCAGCGGTAACAACTGCCGCAGCATCAACTGCAACAGGAACTGGAACATCAGTTACTAATAACATGTGTCCATCGCCGTTATCGTCGATGACCGGTGTTCAGCAACATCATTCATTAAATGTTGGTCAATCTAGTCCTAGTAATAATCACAACAATAACCACATCAACAACAATAGTAATAATGGGGTTTACGCTAATTTACAATACAATAATTTTGATGATAGTAAAGAGAATAAAGATTTAATACAACGTATAACATCACCAAATCATTCATTACAACAGCAGCAGCAACAACATAATCATGATTCGGAAAAGTTACGTAATTTATTGACAAGTAAACGATCAACATCAAATTCATCATCAGGCACAATTGAACATGACATTTTAAATGGGAATGGTGTAAATATTAATGCCACCACAAGTACGAATAATAATAATAATAGTTCAACAACAAATGGAGCTAATAAAATTCTTAAAGGTTTATTAAATGCTGATGAAGAAAAAGATATAAACTATAATAAAATGCATAGTATTGGTAGTGGTGGTGGTGGTCCTGGTCCTGCTAGTAATACTACTAACAACAGTACAACACCTCAATCAATACCATCATCACGAATAAATCAATCAAGACATGGTAATCGACAAGGTATAGATAATAAAAATAATGGTAATAATATGCTTTTACAATTGTTAAATGATAAAAGTGATGAAGATGATGGAATGGATGGTATTGGAGGTGGTCATGCAACGACAGTTGGTGGTGGCGGAACCGGTAGTAACGGAGGAGGTGTTACAGGACGTCAACCAAATCATCGGGTACAAAGTGAATTATTGAGACAATTACAAAAAGATGATACACCAAAAGAACATTCCACCAATTCCACAAATGCAATAGATAATGATGAATTAATGCAAATATTAAGGTTTCAAGGCGGTAATGATATGATGTTGGGTAGTAATAGTGGGCCAGGATCAGTAGGTAGTGTGGGTAGTGGCCACGGTGGCAGCAGTTCCGGAGGTTCCAATGGTCGTAAACGATCACTTAATGAACCTGATGATGGACTATCGGCAAAACGTGGCGATGATAAACCACCATCGAAATTACGTGAAAAAAATCGTATGCTTGCCTCATTATTATCAAATCCATCAAAAGTTCCACCACAATTTACCACATCAATGGTTGTAAAAACCATCCCAGACATAGCGCCATCACGAATGCAATCAAATGCAATACTGCAACAGCAACAGCAGCAACAACATTTGCAACAACAGCAACATTTACAGCAACAGCAACAGCAACGAATAAATAATAATCTACATAAAATGGTAACTCAATCACATCAATCGCTTCCACAATTACCACAAGTAATTACCGTACAATCACCATCAATCCGACAACAACAACAGCAGGCACAACAGCAAATGTTACGAAAAGTTGTTGGTGATAATATTAATTCAACTTCATCAATTGGCCAACCAAATCATCAACAACAAGAGCATGATACAAATCAACAATTGATACAACAGCAACAAACGGCAATAATGTCTAGACAAACATCAATGGTTGCACATGGAATTCCATCACCACAGCCGCTACCTCCACCATCATCAGCATCCACCTCATCAACATCACAAATTCAACAAACTTTACCATCATCAATTAGCTCAATTTCATCATCATCATCGTCCGCTGCGACACTAACGGCATCGTCTGTGCCATCACCATCCGCCTCATCTTCAACGTCCACGACACCGTCAACAATAATACCACAAACAATTAATCAAACATTATTAGATACTACATCGACGACGACTATTAATAATTCATATGTAACAGCATCAACAACACAACAACAAACTCAACCGATTGTATCAATTGCATCTACATCGGGATTAACATCATCGTCGTCCACATCATCATCATCATCCACATCATCATCAATAGCCTCAACATCAGCATTATCCTCAATGTCCGCGTCATCATCAATTGCTCAACAAGAATACGATTCTGAATTATCGGAAATATTAAATAGTGTTATTGAAATTGCACCCGATTTTACCGGTGATGGTTTATTATTTCCAACCGGTAATGAACAATCACTTAGCAATGGTATAACGTCAGTTTCATCTTCTGCCTCGTCCTTATCCTCATCGTTATTGTCGCGACGACAACAACCCGATTTAAGTGAAAAACTTGCCATTAACCGTATTGCTGAATTATTGCAAACCGAAAATACAAATTTTCGTACAAATCCTTCTCCAATACCACAATCACCGCAACAGCAACAGCAACATCAACCATCGCAGCAGCAGCAACCACCACCACCACCACCACCACCACCAGCATATTCAACACAAATGATTGGCAGTAATGTAAATTTACAGCAATCAATGGGAAATCCACCGGTAATTATTAATCATTCACTTGTGTTAATATTAAATGTTTTTACAAAATAAAACTAATCCAATTTTTGTTTATATTTTCACTATACAACAAACACAGGATTTCACACCACCTCCACCAAATTACAATTCACAGCGTCAAATGTCTTTACCATCGATGAACCAACAAAGTTTAACGCAACAACAGCAACTTCATAATAGTAATAATTTACAACATCATCATTTACATCAACAAGGACAACAGCAACAACAGGTTGGTGGTGGTGGACATGTTCCAAATGCAAATGCAGCTGCCGTATTACGACAGCAACAACAGCAGCAACAGCAATATGCCATGATGCAACATGCATTACAACAAAAAGAACGTTTATTACATCAACAATCAAAACAATCATTGGTTGTACCTGTAAATGCAACAGCAAGTGCTGATCAATTATGTATGTAATTTGTTAATTCACAAACTTTAAATATATTATAATACAAAAAAGAAAAGAACACCTCTCAAATGACTTTTTCTTTTCTTTTAGGTGGAAGTTATGACGCTTTATTAAATAATGTACCGCCAAACGTATCGTTACAACCACGAATGGCTAGCCATCAGGAACCAACCAAATTAAATCAAAATTTTACACAAAATTTAGTACAACAACAACAGCAATTGAGCCCCAATCAACGTTTTAGTCCACAAACAACGGCCGGTGGTCCTGTTAATGGTAGTAATTCAGTTGTTACACAACAATTATATAATCAACAAGCACAATTTAATAATCAAACACAAACAGGAGCCGTATCACATCATCGATTATCACCATTACAACAGCAAATTGTATTTCAACAAACGGGCAATAATATCAATAATAATAATAATAATAATGCAGCAAGTCAATTGTCACCACGACCAAAATTTATACAAAATGCTAAGAATATTTTAACAGCTCATCAACAACAACAGCAGCAACAACAATGGAATCAAAATCATCGATTATCAATTCAGCAACAACAAAATCCTATGCTTAATGCACAATTACAAATAGGTGTAAGTAATAATGAATTTGAATTTGTTAGATATTATTATTATTGGTATTGGTATTAATGACTTTTTGAGATAGACTCTGATCATTCATCTGAAAACCAATTTAATTAATTAATTAATTAATTAATATTATATTCAGGGTGTTGCGGTTAATAATTATAATGCAACAAGACCATATCAAACACAACAACGACAACGTTCAATGAATTCACCGGGTGCTGTTGGATCAGCAGCTGTTACCGTAATACCAAGACAAAATTCATTTTCTGGTGGTGGTCCAGATCCATCACCAATGGGCGCTGGTGGTTTTCCAGTTGTATCACAAAATTCAGCCACAATTATAATGCCAGGACAACAGCAGCAGCAGCAGCAGCAACAGCAACAGCCAACTGGTGGTTATTCACAATCACCGTCGGGTAATAGTGGTGGTGGTATTGTATTTAATCAACAACAAATAAGATTACAAAGACAAAATTCTATACCTCAAGCAACACAACATTTACCAGGTAATTGAAATGATTATTTTTTTTATATTTGAAAGAAGATATTTTTAGATATTCTATTCAAAAAGGATATCATCAAAGTTTGTATTCATCCAAATATATATTTGGGATTTGATGGTTGTGGATTATCCTATAAATGTTTTTTTTTCCTTTTTTTTTTATAATTGTTTCATGTTTATTTCGTTTACCTTTTTCTATTATTACTAAATTTATTCTATGTTATATTATTTTTTATTATTGATATTTATATGATTTATATGATATGATCAATGTCTGTCTGTTCTGATTTGTGTTTTGTGATTTATTTCTTAATATACTTTATAATGTCGTTCGTCCGTTGATTGTTGTATTGTCTATTGATTAATATATGTGTTTCCTTCATCAACCATATGATTGATTCGATGACACAACACAGTGGAGATTTATATTTATTTTTATTTAATTTTAGTTGTTAAATTTTTTAATTTTAATTTTATTTTTCTTTTGTTTTTTTTATTGATTTTATTTTATATTCCAAATAAATAAATAAAATCTATATAGGATCACCTCGTCCATATGGTGGTATTGGTAATAATGGTAGTAATAGTAGTAATGGTGGTGGTGGTGGTGTTAATAGTAATAATAATAATAATAATAATAATAATAGTAATAATAATGGACCAGATACAACTACCACCTATGGTATGATGTACAATAATAATAATAATAATATGCAACACGGAAGTCCAAGTGACTATTTTAGTCGAAATCAGACTGGTAAGAATGTGCCGCCTTTAGTGTTTGTGTGTGTTTTGTTTGTTTGTTTTTTTTTTTTGTGGGCATTAATAACACTAACTGCAATTGAACCCAAAACATAAGAAAAAGATAGATAAATGTGAATCTGGGGCAATGGCAATAATTTAATCAACCCACACAGTTTTTTTTTTGTATTTTGCCATCAAACACACTCACCCCCTCATTTAAATATTAATAATGTACATATTAACATATTTTTCACGATATTGTGAATACATTTGTGATTAACAAAACAAAAAAAAAAGAGTATAAAACTATATATTATTGTTTATTGGAACTCAATGAAATGTTTTGTGTTCGATTCATCATACATCATCATTATCATTATCATATGATCCTTATTATCATTGTCATTCACCCATCATTATTATTTTAATCGTTGCGCTAAATTCACTAAATGTTTTTTTTTAATATTATTATTATTATTATTATTAATTTTGGTTGGTCATTTCAATGTGGATGTAGTTCATTTAATGTAAGCCTTAGAGATTGTGACTACGTAAATCTAAATCCATAAATAAATCCTATCAAGAACGTACTTCAAAACTTCAAAGCTTGTCCAAATTCCAGATTTAATATATTGCAAAAACAGATTGTCAAACTGTCAATTACAATTACAATTACAACAGGACCATATAAATCAGTATTCATTTTGCGCTCGGTGGTTGTTAAATTCACTTGAATCATATTTTTTTAAAATATATGTTTGCTATAACAAGAAGACTGGGGGGACTGCGCTTAATTAAAATTAATGGTATAATTAAAAAAAAAATCACGTTTTTTGTTTTGGAAAAAAAATTGCTTTCATTTCATATATTTTAATTATATTTTATAATTTTACTTAAATAATAAGAAAAAATATTGCTAATTAATATATAATAATAATAAACAATTAACCATTTAATTCTATAATTTGCATATTAACTCCCTCCCACTAATAATAATTTTTTTGGTTTTCCCTTTAAAAAATCCAAATTAATATTAATTTTATATGAAATACCAATAGAAACATTTTTGAAATGGAATTAAAATTCATATTGCAAACATATTAATAATAATTATATTAAACAATTTTGGTTTTTTTTTTTTAAAGGTGGTTTAGGTAATAACAATAATACTAATCCTGGCGGAGGAGGAGGAGGTGGTGGTGGTGCGGGAGGTGGAGGAGGCTTAGGTAATGGAATTAATGGAAATGGTACAGTTAGTATGAATTCATCTGAATATGTTCGACAAGAAATTCGAGCACACATCAGTGTACGATCTCAACAATCAACGAATAATAATAATAATAATAATAGTAATAGTGGGGTAGGAACAATTGGACCAGGATTAGGAGTACCCGGTGTAAATGGTGGCGTTGGTGGTGGTGGTGGTGGTGTTAATAGAACAACACAAAGTCCACTTAGTGGTATGGTCGCACAAGGTGGTCCAATGTTAAATGTAAATAATCATGTTATGACAAATTCAAATGAAGCACAACAACATTTACAGCAGCAACAACAGCAACAACAACATCAACTTGGAAATACATCGTTAATAAATCAAACTGATCCTACATTAGGATTTTTATTTGATTTACCATCAAATGGTGGTTAGTATTTATTATTGTTAATTTACTTTATCTAATTGTTTCTAAATAAACTCTGGAATTAATTTGTTAAATTTTTTTTGTATCGTTTTCTAGGTGATTACTATGGAAGTTCAACAGCTGGCGGCGGTGGTCCCAATCGGTGACCCTAAAACGGCTGTTCAACCAATTTTATTACGTAAATATTATTCCCGAAAGAAACATTCAAAAAAAAGAACGACAACCGCAACAACAACTGATGAAATCCAATCAAAATGGAAAATTATCCATCAACGACAACAACCAACCAAATCACCAAATATTCCAGCAACTAAAGAAGAACTCTCTTCACACAAAAACAAACAAACCAATACAAAAAACAAATAAACAAAGAGTTCAAACAAATAAACATTGAAAAAAAACCCAACAAAACAACATAAAATAATTAAGAGAGCTTTTATTTTTTAATTTTTACCAAAAAAAAAAAAGAAAAATATAACAAAAACACACACAACACAAAAATCAAACAAACAATTTTTTCTATAATTTTGTTAAAATACAACAAAAAAAAAAACATTATTTTTTTTGTTCTGTTCTGTAATTTTCTTTATTTTTTTTCCCCCAAAGACAAATTTAAGAAAAACTTTACAGATTTTTTTTTATTATTATTATTATTATTACTATTAATTATTATTATTATTATTACTATTATTAATTATTATTATTAAAAATTAAATAATTATTGTTGTTGATCTATAAAAAAAAACAAATTAAAATAATTGTGCAAACGAAAAAGATACAAAAAAAAAAACAAAGAAAGGATAATTAAAATTAATTTAATTGTGATGTTTAATAAATATAATAAAATACTTGTAAATATCTAAATATTTAAATAAACTTTAAACTTTTGTCATCATCATCGTCGTCGTCGTCGTCATCGTCGTCGTACGTCGTACGGGCAAACCCCAATTTAATTTTTAAACATAAAAATGTGAACAATAAATATAAATTAAATTAAAAAAAAATATACGCATTGAAAATAAAATTACCTCTAATTAAGTTCAAACGAAAAACAAAAAAAAAAAAAATGAAAATTTAATAACAAACAAAATAAAAATGTCATTCATTTCAAAAATAAAAAAAACAAAAGAAAATTATTATTAAATTATAAAAGTGAATATAAATAAAAAAAAATAAATAATAATAATTAAGAGAGAGAAAATTAGAATTAAAAAATATATATATTAATTAATAAAAAATAAATAAAAAATATCTATATTTAAAATTATATATTAAAAATCAATAAATATAAAATATTTTTGATATTTAAAAACAGATAAACAAAAGTTATATTTCGATAAAATAAACGACAAAACAAAACTCCCCGGTATATAAATAAATAAATAAATAAATAATTAAAAAAAAAGAATATAATTTATATAATTTTCTTTCTTTTGGTTAAATGAATTTATATATATATTATAAATGTGAGTGCGCGTCATTACGATTTTAAATTAAATTAAAAGTTAAGAAAGAAAAATCGGCTTATTCATGAACATTTAATAATAATAATTATGGTTATAAAAATTTAAACAAAATACCAACAACTATAAAACTGAAAATCATCGCTACGCGCGCCGACCGCCCCCAATTTCTTAAGATCTCTCATCTTATATATATTTTCAATAATACATCAATTTTTTTTGTTGTACGAGATGAGATTTACATCTTAAGATTGTCGCGGCCGAGGAACTTCATCAATCACCAAATTAAAATTAAAAATGCCGATCAATTACCATAATAATAAATCCATTATTATTATTTTTTGTAATGATATTTATTTATATAAATCAAAAAAACAAAAAGATAAATTAAAATAAAAAAGAGCGTAAAAGTAAAACAAAAACAAAAGAAAAGAAAATATTTTAGAATTATAGAAGATAAAAAATAAAACAATATTTAATAAATATTAATAAAAATTGTTTTGGGGATTTTTTTTTGTAATTATTTTTATTATTTTGTGTGGTTTTTACTTTTTTTTTTTAATTATTGGTATGGGGGACTCTTTTTTTTTTTTTTTTTTATTATAAAATACAATAATAAATATATATATATAATAATTTTTTGTGATATTTAATTAATTAATTAATAATTTTTATGTTAATTGTTAAGTATTTTATTATTATTATTATTATTATTAATATTATAATTTTTCCTTTAAGTTACTTTGATGTGTTTATATATAATTATTATTATTATAATATTTTTTTTATTTTTATTTTTAAGAAACAATTTTCATTTTCCTTTTTTCCTTTTTTTTTTTTTTTCTCTTTTGTGGATTTATTGTAGTTACCGAGATGATTTTTTTTTTTTTTTAAATAGTTTGTTTAATAGTTTTTTGATTTTTTTTTCTCTATTATATAATTATTATTTTATTTAATTTATTTATAATAATGCAATTAATTTCAAAAAACAAATTAACTTATAAATTTAATGATTTTGTTAATTTATTTGAATTGTTTTAAATAATATTGATGTGTTTTTTTTATTATTATTATTCCCTTAATTTCCTTGATGATAAAGAATTTTATTTGTTTTTTTTATTTTTATTTGTTACACACACACACAATAAATCCACAAAAAAAAATAAAATATAATAATGAATATACTTTAATTTTTCTATTATTATTATTATTTAAAAAAAATTATATAACGAAACAAGCAAAAAAATTATAAGAAAACAAAGAAAATAATTATTACCATTTTTTGTTTTATATATAAATAAATAAATATATATATATTTTTTTTTTTTTTGTAATTAAAAATACATTTATTTTCTTTTTTTTTTATTGTTAATTGTTTTTGTATATGAATATAATAAAAAGAAGAGATGAAATTTGTAGAAAAAAATTATATAAAATAAAAATTATGTGTAAAACAAAACAAAAAAAAAAAAAGTAAAAACCTATTTTGTAATTTAAATGTTGAAATGTTAAAATGTTGAAATTAATTATTATAATAAATATAAAAAGAAAACGTAAAAACTCATATAAAATCTTAAAAAAAAAAACACATAAAACTAAAATATGTATATAAAATTTTGCACCATGTACAAATAAATTAACGAAAATTTTTGTTTGATTTTATTTTTATTTTTATTATGTTATTTAAAAAAAAAAACTATTAATAAAAGAATTTAAAAAAAAAAAACAAATAAAACAAATAAAATAAAAAGGAGAGAAATGAATTTAAAATTTACATAAAAGAATTTGAACATTTAAATTTTGTTAATTATATAAATAAATGAATTATTTTTTTTTTATAATTTAAAATATAAATACATAAAAAAATTAATTAAAAGGATGAATTACCCAATAATTTAATTAATTAAACAATATTTTGGCATTTTTTTTTTTTCACAAAACAATTTGACATCAAAAAATATATATATATATAAGATTGCATTTAAATTTTACCATTGATTTGATCAATGCTTTTTGATAATTCAATTTCATTAATTCAAGTCAATCATATTTTATTTTATTTTTAAAAGTTTTAAAAGTTAATGTCAAATATGTCAATAATATATAATTCAAATTTATAAAAAAAACAATACAATACAATACAATATTATGATTAATTGAGAAACATACATAAAAAAACAAAAAAATACCAAATGATTTGGTGTTGGACATTATCCAAAAAAGAAAAAAAATAAAGGCGGATAAAGGCGCTAATGAAAATCATTGTGGAATACTAATTTTAAATGAAGTTTAGAAGTACGAAGCCATTTAATTTTTGTTCCAAGTGGTAATAGAAGTAGACAATAATTTTGATTCATCAAAAAAATTTGAATTCATTCAATAATAATAATAAATTCATAATAAATGTGGATGTGTGTCGTGGCGGCTATACACGCACGCACGCACGCACAAAGTAAGTACACGCATTCATATTTAGAATTTTAAATTGTTGTATGTATTCAATTCTTAAAACGTATTATATAAATTTAATATATGCAGACGACAAAATTCCCGATACGTTTCATTGGCTTGATTCATTGTTTTGGAAAACGTCGCATCCATCCATCTTCAGTCAGATACATTTTTTTTTTTTTGATATGCGTTTAAATTCATCGTATGAATTGTGGCGTCGAAAATTTTCTATTAACGTTTTGTGGAAAATACTCAAGACCGTGTTTTTAGCAAGAAGATCATTTATCACTGCTGGATCATTTAGTGTTTATTGCGTTGCATTTGAATATATCTAGCTGTCATACCAGTTAAGATAATTATCTTAACTTGTACGATCACGCGTTCCAAAATCACTTAGAAAAAGTAAAAAAAAAAAACGATTGGAAGATAACGCGATAAGATAGAAGATAACGCTATAACGGAAGCTAGAAGATAACGCGATTTTCATATGAAGATAATGCGATGAATTAAATACCATTTTCGGATATCAATTTACTTTGGCTATAGAGCGCTTCAGAAAAAATATGAATGAATGAACGGCTGCAATTAATAAAAGAATTTTGAACTGAATTTCATGTGTTTTCACTGAACTGAATTATAGAAGTCACATGCGGTTTCCACTTTCCAACTCCAATCGAAACGAGAATACAATGAAACGGATCGGATGCAATTCAAAAAAAAAAAAAACACAAGTAAGTTTCTTTATATCTATCTAATGTTGTATTTATATGAATATATATATATATTGATATATTTTTATGTAGAATTATTCTGAAATTCTATAAATTTTTATCAAACTGCGATCGCTCCTTAAATTTTAAATATTCTTTGTATTTCACTTATTAAATAAAATCTAATTTTTTCTATATATATAAATAAAATAACTAAAAAAAACAAAAAAAAACCGACTTCTCCCAAAAGACGTTCGCCCCAAGACCAAAATAAAGACACAAAAAAAACATTTAAAATTTTAAATTAAAAAAAAAAAGTGTATTTATATTATTACATTAAATAAAATAAAATATATATATATTATATGAATTCGTGGTGCAAGAAAATATTTTTTAAATTAAAACCTAAATATAATATAAATAATTAAAATCATTTTATAAAAAAAAATAATTAAATTCTATTTATTTTGTCCAAAAAATATACATATATTATTCGGTGTAATTTGGCGTAAATTTTTGCAAAATTAAAAATTAAAAATATATTTATAAATTTATATAGTATTTGTTGTTGTTGATGTTTTTTTCTTAAGTTTTTTTTTTTTTTGTTTATTTTGAATTACCTTTTTCTTTTACATGTTATTAAAAATTAAATTATTAAACAAAAAAAAAAAAAAGAAAAATTAAAATGGGATAATTATAAAGTATAAATAAAATATATATATATATATATATATAAAAATAAAAAAACATTCACACAGACACTTTAAATTATTAATCCCTCTCTAAAAAAAAGTAAAAATTAATAACAATTTTAATAAAAAACAAAATAAATATTTTTTTAATAAAAAACAATAATAAAATATATTAAAAAATCTCTTCCTCCCTCTATTTAATAAATAAATAAATAAAATAAAAATTCTATTGAGTCAAAATATATATTGAATAAATAAAAATATACTATTTTTTTTATTTATTATAATTATTATTATTAATATTATTGAAAAAGGGTAATAAAAACAGATACAATTTTTTTTTTTTTTTTTTTATTTTGTACATTTCCAATATTATTTATTTTTTCAATTCTATCCATCACAAAACAAACAAACAAAACTTTATGATTCAAAAACAACAATTATCTTTTCTTATTTTTTTTTGTTTTTCATCTCTAATTTAAAATATATATATAAATATATTTATAAATAAAAAAAAATAATTAAATAAAAATCACCTGTTCGTCGTCGTTCACCTTTTCCTTTTTTTTTTTTTGTTCATCAAAACAGAGAGCTCATCAACAAAAAAAAACACAATACAAAACAATTTTAAAAAAAACTTACATTACAAAAATCCGTTAACGATAAACACATTTTAATAGTACACAATTCAAGTGCATTACTAACAAAAAAAAAATAATTAAATATTAATAAATAAAAAAAAAAAAACAAACAAATGCTTGGTTTTTTTTTTTCTTTTGTGACAAAAACAACAAATAGAAAATTATAATAATTTATATAATTTTCTCCGATTTAAATCATTAAAAAAAAAATCTAGTAAATATATTCTTAATACAAACAAAAAAATAAAATAAAAACACGATATTTATATATTAAAACCACAACAAAACGTAAAATTCAAATTTTTTTCTTTTTCTTTTACTATATACTAAAAGAGAGTACATTTTAACAGAAATACAATTTAAAAAAAAAAATACAAACAAAAGGTTAATAAAAAATAAACATAAAACAATGTAAAATAAAAAAAAAATTCAAATCAAATAAAGAGCACATAAAATATAATAAATAATAAACCAAAAAAATAAAACAATATTATTTTGCAAAAATTAAATAAAAAAATAAAAAACAACAACCTCACTGAAAAAACAAAACAAAAAAATTTAATATATTTAAAAACACAATTAATTAAAATCTAAAATCTATATATAAATAAATAAAAAAATAATAATTAAAAAATTAAAAAATATATATATATATATATATATATATATATTAATATACACATTTAATATAATAATAATTTATAAGAAATAATCGAAAAAATAAAAATATTATTATTATTTCTATTATTTTAATTATTATTATATTATAAAATTATATTATTATTATTATTATATTATTATTAATAATTAATATTATATTATTAAGAAAATAATAATAAAAAAAAAAAAGAAAATATATATTTAACATATATATACAAAACAAAAAAAAATAATTATATATTAATATTAAAAAAGAAAATTATATTTAAATATATATATATATATAAATGAAGAAATAATAAAAAAAGAAAAAAAGAAAGAAAAATATTAAGAAAAAATTCACATCCACACATAAATTGTTTACAATTCATTCAATTTTTTTTTTATTTATTTATTTCATTTCATTTCATATGAGACTTATTTTATTTTTTTTAGGTATTGCCCTTCCCAAAGTGATCCTATATCGTATGGTATAACTGGAACAAGAAGTCTTGTTGTTTAACCTTTAACGTTGTTTAACGACTACGATCCAACGAAAAATTTATTGTCAAACATGATGAGTAGATCAAACATGATGAGTAGAGGTAGTGGCAAAGAATAATTGGAATATCGATCGTTACAAAAACATATATTGTGGGGGCGATATTATTGGAACGTTTAGAAGTTTATGTATAGTTCAAGTCCAAGTCAAAACCTCTTTGTGAACAGAAAAACTATATTGGAAACACAATAATGAATATAGATTCCTACAAATAATCAAAAATCTCAATCAAAAAAAAATAGAAGAAAAAACAAGATTCATATATACTACACGTACAGAGATGATGTCAAACATTTCCTTCAGAAGTTTCATTCCCAAACAAAAAAAAAAAAGGATCTTAAACAAAATTTTCCGCATATCGAAGCAATATTCAAATACCATAAAGCATCGCGATTGCATAAAAGATATCAATACAAAATAATTTCAATGATTGATGAAAACACACTAAAAAAAAACAAGAAATTAGTTTTAATGATCATCATTAAATTAAAAATAAAACTAATTTACGTGGACGAATTGGGTGTTATCAAAAAATCCAAAAAATCATATCACATCAATCAAAATCCATTAATCCGCATATAACACATAACACATAATATAAATATTTGTCAATTCGATATCATCATCTAATAATGTATATTGAACGCCGATATCAATATCAGAATAGTTACGATAATACCCAAATACAGTCTATATATAAAAATATATTATATAAAAAAAAATGATTGAAAACGGGAAAATTGACCGTAATTTGGTATGAAGCACACATTTGAAGCACAAATAATATTTATTGTGTGTATATTTCGATTTCGTTGAAGTGATGAAGTGTTTTTTTTTTAGTAATTTTTTTTTTTTAGTTTAATATTATTTTAAATTGAACATTATTTAATTTGTTTTTTTTTTTTTTAATAATCCTGATAATTAAAAGTGTGTTTAGTGTTTAATTAAAAAAAAACAATCGAATTTTCTTAAAAATAATGAAATTTTTATATAACAAGAGTATTTTTCCTTATACCAAAAATATAAAAATGGGCATCATCAATAAAACATAATGTATTTTCCGTATAATGTCAAATTTATTATTATGCAGAAAATCACATCGCATATTGTTATCAGAACAAAAAAGAAAAGAAAAAAAAACAATATTTGGATGTGCGATGGGAAATTTTTACAGAATTTATTCAGGTAATTTTAATTTGAAATACAATAATAGATTAATTTTAAATACAATAAACGTATGGAAATTATTTTATATTTTCATTATATATACACATAAAATAAAATATCCATTTAGATTATGCATTAATGTTAAGATTATAAAATTATCGTTTTAACAGGAATCTCAACTAAAAATCTGTTCAATTATAAAACGTTCTCTCAAATCATATCTTTAAATATATATTTTTTATTGAATTAAATCCTATAGCAGATTGAAGATTTTCAAATTTGGGTTTAAATTTTTTTTTTGTAAAATATCCTTTTAAAGTTTTTCTTTGGATTTTCTTTATTATAGATTGTCAAAACATTTCCATTTATTTTTCCTTTAATTAATTCAAATAAGAAATATTTAAATATAAGAAAATCCTTTGAAAGACATCATCCGTGGGATTTGAACTAAAATACCTACAGACAATTCATTCTATCGTTTGCGTATCATTTTGCTTATCCATATGAAATTACATTAAATTATTTATTCCTAAAAAATATAAACAATTTGTTTGGAAAACTGGGATGAATTAATGAAAGAACATTTAATATTTTTTATCAAATTGGAAAGTTTCATTAAATTTGTACGAATATTTTTTTAATGTTATCGCATTGTCAGCAATTACTTTAATATATCAACAATCACAATTTATCTGGTTTATTATTATATAAATTGTTGTATTCTATTAATATTTGTATATATAATAAAGTTGTATATTGTATATTGGATTCCTCCTATTTCTAAAATCTTCTTTTCATTATCATCGCAAACACCAACACATTATAATTGTATTATTTTATTTCATTATATTGCACATTGGTGCGGCGATGATGATATCAAACAATATATATATTATAATCAATCACACAATCATATACATATATATATATATATAATATTTTTCGATAGACCGAAAAAACGGGATATCGCTTTTTTCAACACCGCGACTAAATGTGTTTGAATATTGTCATCAGTTTATTTTATTCTTCAATTCTTCAATTCTTCTATTTTATTGAAATTGTGGTTTTAATTTAAAATTTTAATATATAATTTAATGTAAAAAAAATATGCGGTTTAATAAAAATATTTAAAGAAAATTCATTTTCCAACAATCAGTTTAAGAAAATTTTAGTTAAAAAAATGTGTATTTTGTAAAAAAATGTATTTAATTTTAAAGCCTATAATTTTTTTCCATCGTGATTTATTTGTTGCTTTTTTTTTTAATTTTTTTTAACACATTTGATTTGCATTGTCTTTTTTTTTGTTTTCATATCATTTATGTGTATTGTTTTATTGTTTAATTTTCAGATTTTTGATTTATTGTTTATCAAAAAAAAAAAAAAAATTGTAAATTGTTGTTGTTCAACTATTTTAAGTGTTTATCAATTTGAAATTCTCAAAATTTGGCAGAATGTTTGCGGTTGTTTATGTTTCAAAATTTGCTGATATATTTTTTTCTTCAAGATTTCCTGTTATCAAGATATCAGTCGAGCCGCCTCCGAAAGTCCAAACAGGTAAATAAAATTTAAGATTTTACAAAAAAAGAACAAACAAATCCAACTCCCAGCATAAATTTCCACAACATACTAAATGATAAATTTTTCTCATTGTTTTACTTTTATTATAGGTTAGTGTGATTTGTCTGCCAGCTTTACGAATTTAAATATAAATTCCAACCAAATTGGTGAGTGAAAATTTTATTTTCATTATATTTCACTAAAAAAAAAAAAGAAACTAAAAAATGAAAAAAAAAATAATTCATATATAAAATAAAAAGAATTAAAATTAAATGTAAGTAAAAATGTCTTTGAGGAAGTTATATAGAAATATAATTTGCAAGATTTCCTATTTCCATATTGCTCTATGATAATAAAGTGATGAACGGAATGTCTTAATCCAAAAATTTTTATTGTATGGTTTTTTTTTTATATAATACATAATTTATGATGGTTCAATTTGAAGTTTATCAGTAAAGAATTTTTATGATTAGCTCTGATAATTTCCTTAAATATATAGAATTTGTTCAAAATCTTTTATTATTAAATTTTCTATATAATCAGGCAAACCAAACAAAATATTCAATATTAAATGTTTTAGAAATTTATTAATTTTTTTTGTATTTCCGAGTTTACGCACATTTAAAGAAGATTTAAAAAAATTAAATGCATTATTATTTGTTGAAGTGTAATTTCTTAATTTTTAACTTTTCCTATACGCAAAATCAATCATTTTTAATACTTTTCCATCATTAATTTTAATTAATTGTATTTTTATTATATATTTTCTATTTATTATAACCCTTTTTCTGTTCATCACTTTTATTATTTTGATTATTTTTCGCATTAAATATATAAATGAATGAATTATTTTTAATTATTTTTTATTTTTTAATTTCTTTTTTTTTAGAAATATAATCTTCTTTTTAGAGTTCATGATAGATCACACAGAATAAAAAAACCATTGCTTTTTGTAATTAACTTATTCCCAACTAATATAAAACATATAAATACACTGGTAATGGATATTATACACATTAACTAATAACTAATTTATTCCTTTTGTTTTGCATAAATATATAGATCTATCATGAACTCAAACTAATATCAATCATACTAACCCCTTTTTTATTATTATATGAAAATATAAATTTTGAATAAATATAATGTGTCCTATTTTCCCTAGAATTACCTTAAAAAAAAGTAATTGCAAGTGGTCTGTTCTCATTAATGAACTGATTACTTGACAATACTTTATCCTATATGTTAAAAATGAACAAAAAATTGGGTCTCGCCACTCAGCATACTATGTCTGAGAAAGGCGCCAATTATCATTTAAATCCTATATCCAGGGAATACTTGGGTCAAGCCCTCTAGTCCTACAGCGGACCGACTACGCGCCAAGTATTCTTTCCCATCCAATAGCTCTGGTCTGTTTGAGGACCCCCTATTGCCCAAAATCATCGTTGTTTTTTTTATATATATATTGGGCTTGTTAGGGTAGTTTTTAATTTAGGGTAGTTTTAATTTTATTTATTATTATTATTATTATTGCGCTCTTTAGGGATAATTTTTATATATTTTATTTTTAATTTTTATATATTATATTATAATTTGTATAGTTATATGTTTGTAGTTTGTACTAACATAATATATTAACCTATTTTATATATTTATTTTCTATATATATATAAGTTACTGAAAGTTCTTATGAACATAAAAATACTTACTATTTGAAAACTAAATTTGAAGAAAAACTATTGAAATGACAATTGTCTACATAAGAAATGTTTAATTTACTTACTAAAAATTTAACTATATTTACAAAAACATTTGTAAAAAAGATGGTTTGAATCTTTATATATATATATTTATATATATATATATAGGAACTTCATTTTTGTGACTATCTTAAAATATCTTTGACTTTGACTGTGTTTCAAATAGAAACATTCTATGACAATATATTATAATAACCACCGATAAAATAGACATAGTATTTTCCAATTGAATATACTAATCAAATCATGTTTATATGCCCATTTATTTGGAAAGGATTTATCACTTTATATTGCGTAAAGTTTTTTTGTCAGGATTCCTTGCAAAACGGTTCATAATATTATCTGTAATCTTTTTGATATGATTGAAATGTTGTTTATTTTAATTGTATAAATACCATTTAGTGAGGATGTTGATAGAAAATTGTATATATGATAAGTTTTCCCAAAAAAAAAAAAAAAAAAATTAAAAAAGGGGAAGAAAACTTAATGAATTTTCCAATAATTTTTGTATTTTATCAATAATTTATATATATATATATATATAGAAATGTTTCCTTCCTTGGTTTTTATTTCTGTATATGTATATACAATAAATTCATTCATTCATTCATTTATGAGAAAATGTAAAAGAAAATTGAGAAAATGTTAAGTACGCGTTTTCCATCCAATCTCTCAATCAATAAAATATATTTATAGTTTATCCACACCGCACGCACACCACAACCAAAAAAAAATATACATATGCGAAAGAAAAACAATTGTGCGTAAGCGAAATAAAAGAAAATAAAAATCGGATCGGAAAACTCTAAAAAAAAAAACAAAAAAAAACCCCCCATCATAAAACAAAAAAAAAAATAATAAAATGTTTTTAGAGCAAGCAGTACAGCATTTGCATGGCAAATTGGCAAACAGTCCGTTTTGAATTTTCAACATAAAATAAAGTAAAAAAAATTTTACATTTTTCCTTTGAATAATTCGAACGGGAAAATGTAAAAATTGAAAATAATTTTCTTTTGATTATAATTTTTGTGATTTTGTATATTATCTATATTTGATTTTTCTCTATTTCTATTTCTATTTTTTGTTTTGATGATTCGTGTATTATATATACGAATAAATACTCATCAATTTCATCATCATTTTCATTTATATAGTAGAGATATTTGGTGTGGTGCGTTGGTTGGTGGTGGTTGCGTGTGTGTTTTTTTGTTATTTATAATTTCTACTAAATTATAGTTTAATATTAAAATATTCCAAATAACAAATCGAATTTAATCGAAAAAAAAAAAAGAAACGGATTTTAAATAAAGAAAACTTCAACGTTATAATTTGTTCAAAAGTAATTTGTGTATAGTTTTATTTAAAAAAAAAGAAATTTTTTTTTGAAAATTTGTCGACCTCGAAGCAAATAGCTTTTTATTTTTTTTGATTTTTTTTTTTTTATTTAAAGCTAAATCGAAACGAAATAAATTTTATATATATAGAAGTAGTTCTGTTTTTTTTTTTTTTAGTCTTATTTAATTAATTTTATATATAATTTGTGTGTAATAATTTTTGCATATACGACGACGGGTGATAAACATTTTCTATAACAAAAAAAAAAAAGGGAAAATGAAGGTATATATGGAAATATATAATATTACAAAAAAAAAAAGAAAAACTTTACAACTCCAACAATAATAACAACAACAACAACCACAACAACAATCTTTAAGAAAATTGTAGTTATTTATTAAGTTTTTTTTTTTTTCATTTATATTGTATATTGATAACGCACAGTTTTTTTTTTTTCATATTATACAAAAAAAAACCAATACGAATATATTCAGTGAAATAAAAAAGTTATTATTTTATATATATTATTAGCATGAAAATGAAAATGAAAATAATTAAATATATATAGTACAGAACAGTATAGTAGTACACAGAAGAAAAAAAACTTCATTATTTTCTTTAGGAGATCACACATTTACACGATGAGATGATAGCAGCAGTTAATATATACGACGAAGAGGACGACGACGACGACGACTAATAAATAGCATTACGTGTGTTGTGTCTGTTTTTTTTTATTATTTAGCTATTTAGTTTTTCTTGGTTGAAAATTTTTTCTTGTTGTTGTTCTTGTTGTTGTTTTTTGTTGTTGGTTGTTGGTTGTAATTTTCTCTAAAAGTTCGGCGTTTTGATTTTTTTTTGTTTTTTATTTTCTTATTTTCAACTAAACACACAATAATAAAAAAAACCGTTTGTGTGTTTGTTATACGCGATTCGCGATGTGGAATACCAGCAGTTAGCTGATATTTATTTATAATATACCAAGTGAATAATATATATATAAATATATATATTCTAAACTTCATCATCATAACCACATCGTATCATCTATAAATGTATATATATATATATATATATTATTATATTTACATGAGAATAAAAAGTACCAAAATATACAAATATACATACATTGAAGAAACAATTTAAAGAATATATTATATATGTTATACACACAGTCAGAGCTCACCATATTGACGTTGTTTTCATTTTTTCAACTAGAAAATAAAAAACGATTTCAACGTCGAGTATAACTATATCACGGTATGTTGTATATATAATATAATTTTTAATAAATAGATATTATGAATTTTTCCTTTTCTTAAAACATTCGGACTTTATATATATATCTATATAATAACAATGTGTATATAAATAACAATATATCTCATCATTATCATCGTCTCTATATCTATATATATATATATAAATAATAAAAATAATTTTTCAATTATCTAAAGAAGAACAGCGCAGCGAGTCTGTATTTAATAATCCTCTATGGGTTAAATTTAAATTTAACAATTATAATTCAAATTATTCTCAAAAATATTATGAGGAAAATTGTACAAAATAATTGATCTAATAAAATGTATTAAGAAAATCATCCGATACGATTTATTTTAATGAGGATTCTTCCTCCAAATCTCTTGTCGGTAACAACAAAATAAACTGTAAGAAATCACCCTTTTTTTGTTTTGGAAATTCTGTATATAAATAAATAGATTTCTAAATGACAGTAAAATTTGTTTAAAGGAAATTTTGAATAATTTTCTAAAGGAAAACTCACTATAATTTACTAAAAGAAAACTCACTATATAATTTCCAAGGCGATAAAATTAATATAGTATAGTATATATGAGCGGTTGTTAGTTTTTTTTCTATATCGTTTTCTATAAAACATCAAAACTTGATTGCAAAATTATATTAAAAAAAAAAAAAAATGTATATAAACAAAATTTTAATCACATTTTTCTTGAATTTTCTGAATTTTAAACCAATTGAAATGAAGATCATACAATAATGATTTAAAACAACACAAGATATTATGAAAATTAATAACATATCATTTTTTAATCAATTAATTAATCTATCTAATTAATGGATTTAAAGGTATTTTTATGTTCTATAAGAATAAAATAACATTATATATATGGGAATTCAACCGAAGATCATTCTCTAAAACACAAGAATGTCAATTGAACAATTTTTCCAATACATTTTTCAAATGATCAATTTTATTACATATTTAGAAAGATCATTTTAATATATCGATACATTAATTTTCCGTACCATACTTGAATGGTTTCATATGAATTTTCCGGGATTTTCCGAGAAATTTTCATTTATAAATAAAAATACAATATGTATTTTAAAACATTGTAACTTTCCTAATCCCATCCACATCTGAAGAAGAAATAAATCATCTAGAAAGTGATATTTATATATGTTGCTCTATAAAACAAAATTACATACTTTATAAGATTTCATGTGGGGGAAAAAAACCATTGCGGAAAATTTAGTTATTTATTGCTTTTCATCTGAATTTTCCGAGATAATTCAATGTCAAAATTTGGCTTAATTAAAGCCGATATAAATTTATATATGTATATAATAAACTCTTCAAGATTTTTTTAAATTAAAAGTAAACAGGGAATAATATTATTAGATATATATGAGATGCTTAATAGTTTTCAATCTATAATTTACCTAATAATGTTTACATCATTAAAAACAAATATATTTTCAGCGGCATATATAATTTAAGAATTTATAAGAATAATACAATTAATCATAATCCTATATATAATAATATGAAAACCAACAAAAAAATTATACCCATTCAAAACTCAATCATTCGTTCTCATTCGAGCTGCTTACTATACTTTGAAATCCAATTGGTTGGAAAGACAAAGGAGCAATTTACTTGATTTTTAGTTTTTTTTAAAATAATATTTTGCTTGATTTATATGCATAAGCATATATATATTGAAAGTATTGAAAAAATAGAAAAAAATAAATATATAAATTCAACAAAAATATTGAAAGAAAAAATTATTGGACAGGAAACGGATGCGCTATATATTATTACTCTGATGCGTTGATGTTATTTTAATATACATATCATAATTTAATTTTTCTTCAATATCGAAAAATTGAAAAATATCGCGTTGATTTTTTTGCACAATTTTCATTTGTTATTTTTTTATTTTAATATATAATATATAATAAATATGACGAAAATATTATGATGGGGGAAAAAAAAATTAAAACATAAAATATTATTTTATCCGTGGTGTGGTTTAAAAAGAAAAAGATTTGTTATGAAAATAAAGCATTATATATTTTAATAATATATATATAGATAGTATAAACAACTTGAATATAAACGATGTACGTAATAACAAAACAAAAAAATTATTATCAAAATTATTACATTAATTTGAAGGAATAGTTTTTTTACCGAAAGTGTTTAAAATTCTTATGATATCAAAATTATAGTTTTACAATTCATTTTTCAAATGTTAATAATACATTTGAGGTATAAATATTTTTCATTAATCATTAGAACATCAAATTTTCAAATCCTTTTGATAGTCATAATGCTTATTATTTGAAATCGCATCACGAACTGCGTATTTTATCCATTCAAATGTAGTAATGTTTCAATTCAAAGTGATCATTTTTTTTGTTATAAAAACGGAAAAAATATTGATATTTTCAATCAATCAATATTTTATGAAACTCATTTAGGGACAAAGTAATAATAAGGACCTTATCGGGGGACCTTAAATGAATTTCAATAAATTATATTTTAAAATATGTCGCAATCGTTTCTTTATCATAGAAATTCTGTAGAATTATCTAAAGGAAATTCTGTTTAATTTTCTCAAAGGAAATTCTGTTTAGTTTTCTCAAAAAGAAATTTTGTTTAATTTTCTCAAAGGACATTCCGTTAAAATTTTCTCAAAAGGAAATTCAGTTTAATTTTCTCAAAGGAAATTCTGTTTAATATTCTAAATGATAATATTTTTCAATAGAAAATTGTGTAAAATTTGTATATGTAAAACTCTACGACTCTACGACGAGTAACGACAATTTTAATGACATAAGTGTAATTTTCATGACAAAACAACCAATTATTTATTTTGATTGAACACTATAAAATTCCTTTCAATCAGTGATCTAATCATTTATATTCATTAACTTCGGTTAGGAAATTATAATTAAATTAATAATGTGTTATATTTTCAAGTATTTTCCATTAAAAAATATCCTTTATTTTAATTTAAAATTGGGAAAATTTCGGAAAATTCATATGAAAAACCATTAAAAGGATGTAAGGATATTTTTTATATTTATATTTTAATGATATTTCTAAATAAAATTAATTTTCTTGAGAAAATTTGCAATGAATACTTTGAAATTTTGTTCAATTGTTTGTATTTTTCAATTTTTTTCTTTTAAAACACCATTGTAATGTTATTTTATTCTTACATGGTAAAAAAATACCTCTATAACGGTCATCAACTCGGATAGATTCTTTTTTAAAAGGGGTTGGAAATTATAATTTTTTCCAATAATTGGGCAATAATCTTTAAAAATTTGTATTTTATACTGAAAAATCTTTGCGATATCATTAAAATGGTGTAAGAATACTTGGAATAATTTGATCTTTCTTAATGTGTAATTAAATTGATTCTATACGAATTCATTTAGAAAACAATATGATAATTAGAAAACAAGGTTAGAAAACAATATCATAATTATATTAAATTCCATATGCATTTGTTTTTAATATTAATTTTAAGTTAGTTAATTAGTTTTCCCACAGCAAATAAATAAAGTCGACACTTTTTTTTATCATTTTGCCATCAAGTTGTATTTATATTTTAGAAATTCTTTATGATTGTTAGAACAAAAAATTTACTTAATTAAAATTCTGTATTATTTTCTGAAGGAGTAATGATTTGTATATAAATACTTCTAAGATCTGCGATGTTATGATAATTTTTAATTCTCTATATGAAGAGTTATATGAATTCAAACACTCACCTAAAAATTCTTCAATAAACAATACGTTCTATATATATTTAATTCTATTTTGCAATTTGTAATTTACCTTTTACATCTTTCTTTAAGTCAATTCATTACATTTGCTTGTTAAGGAATTTTTGCTTTTGACAATATATAAAACTATTTCTATAATTATTATCTATAGAATTGAATACGCATATAATTAGATTTATTTCAAATATACAACCAAATTCACGCAGCGACGAATTTTATACAATAATATACCTGTAAAATTGAACCGAACAAAATTTTAATTCAATTGTCTATATATATATAGTTATTTAACAGAAAATTCTATTGTGTATATAAAAACTTCTTAATCATAAAATATAAATATAAAATTATTTAATTATCTTCTTTTTTTTTTGTTTTACCTATATAACAACTTGTATATATATTGAGTAATTAATCGCTCAGCTATATATTATTGTATATAGATAGGTATCGCGAATTTTTTATATATTCTATATATGATGGGACTATAAAGAAATGATGTATAATAATAATAATTTGTTACAATGTAATATATAATTAGAAAAAATAATAGAAAAAGAAAAACTAGCAAAAAGACTCGTCGTCGTCGTCGTCGTTGGTTTGTTTTTTTATTTTTTGCATTTTTTTTTGTATACTTTTCTATATAAATATATACATTCGAAGCTATACAATATATAATTCGTCGAGCAATATAAATGATCCAAATATTTTGTGTGTTTGCACTGCACGAAAAATTATTTAACATGACACATTTTCCTTTTTTTTTTTTATTTTCTTTTATTTTATTTTACTTTTTACACATATGTTATATTATTATATGTATATAGCTACAGAGCTATTATATAAATCTATATGATGTTATAACAAATTTGTACAATATATATATATATATATATATATATATATATAAAACATATGTGCATTACTATAATTTGTATATATGATGCGATGATGTATGAGATGAATAGGTTAGAGAGGTTTAAGAAAAAAATACTGATGTGTACAGTATATCATTCCCACATCATTGTGCATATTTATATATATATACAATATACATATTTATAATCATTTTCAATTCAATTTTTTTTTCTCTATATTGTTGGTGCGGTATATTTATATAGAGATATATTAGAGAAAAAATTCAATCTATATTATATTTGGTTGTGGAATACTTTTATTTTACTTTAATTTGGTGCACTTAAAATTTGAAAATTTGTTTCAGCGCTTTCAATAACTTGTTGTTTTA
The DNA here is from genome assembly GCA_958336335.1 of Dilophus febrilis. Classification (NCBI taxonomy): domain Eukaryota; kingdom Metazoa; phylum Arthropoda; class Insecta; order Diptera; family Bibionidae; genus Dilophus; species Dilophus febrilis. Next base: position 4,452,997 of record OY284471.1, on the reverse strand, counting down.
CCAATATCCTTATAACGAAAAGAATTCCCACAACCTTACCCATAATTTCGTTAATCGTTTTAAATATATATCCGATTTAATAATCCTCCTTTTTATCTGAGTCGCTGAGAGCATCACTTTTCATTTTGTAAATTATTATAATTCTTCTTAAATTCATTAATCCATTGTACGATATAATTTGTGGTTTATTAGTTCGGCCATACAAAAATTAACAAATTATTTGCATTTCACATTGCACTTTACACAGTTTTCCAAGAACGAATATTATATTATAAAGCGATGATAAGACAATTCTTTTTCAGATTAATATCAGATTCATATTAAACCGAATTTAATTTAAATAAATTATGAGAAAAAAAAACGAACATTATTTAGGATTGCGTATGAAAAAATCAAATTAAACCGTGGAAAACTTTACAAATAGTTCTTTAAAATAATCGTTACATATATCTTTTAGGATGAAATCGCCATAATTGTTGTAAATCAGCGGTACTATATCCCCTGTTGCTGTTATATTCTCTGTACAAAATTAATTTCTTGGAATTCTAATAAAACAAAATATTATCATTATTATATATTTCATAAAACTATATATATATAGTAATATTTTATTTTAATATAAAAGCAACATATACTTTGAAACTTTGAATATAGGAATGTTTGCATTAAACATTATATTTTTTGAGAAAATTCATAAATTTTCCTATCAGATGTTGATACTTGAATTTTTCTTATATAAAATTGAATTTTCTCATCTATGTACATACTTTTTCATGCATATTTCAAAAAGAAAATGAAAATATATTATATATAGGAAAACAATTATATATTTATAGAAAAAAAAATATGAATAAAATTAATTCTTACATTCAGATGTGCATATAACCAAACAAAAAATAATAAATTGGAACAAATAATTAATGTTTCGAATTCAAAATCATCATTAAGATATATTTAATGCACTATAATTATATATATGTATAATATATCTATAAGAAGTTGAATAAAAAACATATGCCTATACCGTGATGAATTTATATATATGAATATGTGTTTATACAATTAAACAGAAAACATATCGATCCGCGGGTGTCACATAACTCGCTATATATATTCAATTAAAGATTAATAAATTCATTCAAATTTGTTTTCACATTTGTTATATATTTTTAAGCGAGTATAATTAACCTATCCTATATAATAATAATTAATCTTTGTACATATAGTAAATGTGCGGCGGGATCAAACGTCTGAAAAAAAAAACAAAATAAAATAAAAAAGAAGGTGATGAATTAATGTGAAAATCCCTCTGCATCCTATTAACTATATATATATATATATATATTTATACCTATATTATTTATATGACTATATCATCACCGCGTATATCGATCGATTCATCCTGTATAAAAAATGTTTTATGTAAAACATTATTTTATTTTATATATATATACAAAGTGAATAAATTCTTATAGTGTTTCTTTATTTTTTTTTCTTTTTAATTTGTATATACTGGCTATTTTTACACAAAATATAAATTGAAAACTCTAAATCGCTCACTTGTATACATATATATTCGTTTTTTAATCTTTTATATAATACAATAACAAAAACATATAGCAAAGAAAAATATAATGATAGAAAAAAAAAAACAATCTATAGAAACTCGCACGTTTTTCACGTACCTACATATACACCGTCGAAAATAAATTTATTTAAAAATCTTTTCTCATTTGAAAATATTTTCAATCATGATTTTCTTGCTTTTTCTTTTTTGCTTAAATTTTCTACTTTTTCTTCTTCTTCTTCTTCTTTTTCTTCATCTTCTTCTTCGTCTTCTTCTTGATCATCGTCATGTTTTACATTTTCTTCATTTAAAATTTTTTAAATTAAATATATATAGACGACCAACCGACCATACGATTACATTTTTATATAATATATAAATTAGAAAAGAGCATATACAACATGCATATATGAATTAATATTAGCCAGCATCGCAACGCAAAGAAACATTACGAATTTATGATCATCATCGTCCAATGGCGATCTCACAACAAAACTTGTAATGGTTAAGAAAATTTTAGAATTTCTTAAAATAATTAAACTAAAAAAGAAGATGTATTATGTAAAAATTCCTTTAAACAATTAAACAGAATTTAATTTGGCTAATTGGATACACTTTTTTCTCAAGAAAATTTATATAGAATTGCCTTTAGAAAATTATACAGGATTTTAGTTAGAAAATTAAACGGAATTTCATTTAGAAAATTATACAAAATTTCCTTTAGACAATTATACAGAATTTTATTTAGAAAATTATACAAAATTGCCATTAGAAAATTATACAGGATTTTAGTTAGAAAATTATACAGGATTTTAATTAGAAAATTATACAGAATTTTATTTAGAAAATTATTCAAATTTTCCTTTAGAAAATTATACAGAATTTCCTTTAGAAAATTATACAAAATTGCAATTAGAAAATTATACAGGATTTTAGTTAGAAAATTATACAAAATTTCCTTTAGAAAATAACGTAAAATTTCCTTTAGAAAATCTTACAAAATTACAAAGAATTTCCTTTGAGAAAATTATAGAGAATTTCTATATAAAGTATTTACGAATAAATATGATGTTTAGGAGAACTTTGAGATTCTTTTAAGTATATATTTTGTCGAGGAAAATGGTACTTATAGAATAGTTGTTAAAAAAAATACCCTACCTCTATATTCTATAGCAAATTGTTAAGACCAGGACTGTGTCATTATCATATATACCATATATTGTATGTTTTCATTATTTTTACATCTCTTCTATATATTGCAATACAATTTTATAATATTCTTCTATAGTATATTATATACCTTTTTGTTGGCTATATTTTACATAAATTTATACATGTATAATATATATTCCTGTATAGCAATTTTATTTTTTTGCATATATACAAATTCATCTTATTTATTTAAACATACATATATATGAATATATAGTTAATGGACACGACAGAGTTTATATATATGAGAATATATACAATATATATATTTAAACAAAAAAAAAAAAAGAACTAATTTTAAATTATATTTCTGTATCGTATATATTTAAAAAAAGTATATATGAACGGACGGTCTCGAATTTTGTATATTTTTTCTGTTTTAAATTTTATATTGAGATATTACTATACTATTTTTCTATATAGACATTCGACAGTTGTTATATATTGTATATTATATACAAATAATAATGTTTTGTTTGATTTTTAGGTTTAGATTTAGAATTAATATATATACATATATATATATATATACATATAAAATAGGGAAAATTCACAAAACTCTCTGAGGTTCATTAACATATTTTTTCAATAATGTGTTATAAATATATATATTGTAGTTTGAACACTTTGTCGTAATCTTTGTCGTAATTTGTATAGTAGTTTTCATTTATTTTTGATAAAATCATTGATTCATTCACCACAAATATTCGATATAACAATTTTAATCATATGCCGATTAATTTTTTAATAGAAGCAATTGAAGAAGATAATAACAATTAGGGGTTTATATGAACATTTTCTGTTCAAAAGCACTTTGAATTCTTGAGAAATAAAATAAATAATCAGTTAATATTTTGATATTAAACTTTAACTAATTCTGATTAGCAATTGGATAGACATTTTTTTTATTCATTTAAAATGTTCCTTTATTTACCATCTTTAGATCTATTCACAAATGTCAATTAGACTTAATATTATTTAATTATTACGGTTCAAAATCCTTGGAGTTTCTCTTTTGGATAATATAATTGAAAGTTTAAAGAAGTAAATCATTTAAATTACTCGGATTTAATTTAAAACTCTAGGCGTTTCATTTTAATTAAAATATGCTTAACTTAACGTAACAAATTACAATCGCCGACGATTTTTAAATGGATTAAACTTAAAATCCCAAATAATACTGTTATCATTATATAATTGATGGAACAATTTTGATACCATTTTTAAACAAAATCTTTGAGATTCTTTATTATTTAAATTGAAATTGTCATTGAAAAACACATTGATCTTAAATCTATTATATAAGAAATCTCCTGAAGATAACAACATGTTAATATTTAGAATGGTTTCAGGATAAAAATACTGACAAAATCTTTACAAAATTTGATTTTTTGTCCATAGATTCATATAGACTAAAATTATTTTGATAGGTTGTTCTTTAATAATATTTTATTTTCAATATCAAACAACTTTATATTATTATTTTTACCTTTAATATACGAAGATACGATGATGATAATGATGATATATAAATAAATGTATACTAACAATGGAAACCTTTCCATATTATAATGTTTTTTAAAAATAATAAAGAATTTTCATATTTAAATAAACAGTTTTCTTTTACAGAGAGTTTTAACAACAACGTTAAATCAATAATAATATAAAGATCTATACACCAAAAAGAAATAAAATTATATACAAATTTTCATGTTATCTACCTTTTCATATAGCATATAGACAAAAAACAAAATATGCAAAGATAAATTGGATATGAAAAAGATATGATAAAAGAAAAAAACAACTATATAAATATATATATTAAATAATTGGAATTACGTCCAAGTTGTTGATTGAATAATATATATATATATATCTATGAATGATGATGGTCGTATAAAAAAAAATGCGGGAATGAAACAATTTTTGAACAGCAAACAAAAAAAAAAAAAGTTAAAATATAATAATCAACATGTGGTACATTAAAAATGATGTAGGAAATATTTTATGTTGTTGTAGCATCGACAATAATAAAACCATTATCGCCAACACCAACATCAACCCGATCGGCATCATCTCGAATTATATTACAAATAATAATAATCATTACAATAATAATAATAATAATAATAATAATAAAAATTTTAGTCAAATCAATGGTAAAAAAAACTACATCATTCCTAATAATACCACCAACACAATCAATAATATAAATAGTATTATTTATTATCATAATAATAGCATCAGCAACTTTAACGATAAACGTAATTATGATGAAAATAGTTGATGATCATCTTCTAATTGCGTTTAATTCTTCTTCTTGCTATTATTTATTGATTAAACATTAATATATTTGATAATATACAGTGAGTGATAGATATATTTACATTATAATTAAATGGATTTTACCTAAATGATTTGATAACAAAAAAAAAAAATCTTTATTAATAAAACATTTAAAAAAATAAATCTAGATAAATAATAGAATTGTTGTGGTGTTTTTTTACACTGATCTATAAACATATAACAACATTAAAACACACAGAGATTCATCTAATATATATTTGCAAATTTATTATGAAATCGCAACCGGTGCGATGAAGTGATGAATGGTTTTGTGTCGCCAGTGGTTGTGTGATGTGTGAGTGTTCCGTGAGTGTGTCGTGTGTATGTATGCTGCGATTTTGATAATATTTAAATACATTTTATTAGTGAGACCAATTCAATTATTATATATACTTTTAAAAAAATTATCAATTCAAATTATCAACATGTAATTTAAATAAATAATACTATATAATGGCAAAAGTATTCCAATAATTTGACAATTTTCCTTTTTAGCTATTTTAGCTATTTGATATAGTGATAAAAAGGTATTTTCTTTATACCAAAAAAAATAAAAAACCGCACAAGTTCTTAAAAAAACGACCACCGAAAAAAAAGAATTGAATATTTTTAGTAAAATTTATTTTTAAAATAATAATATTATATTAAAACAACTCATCATCAGTGCTATTTTTTTTTCCTGTGTGATTTTCTTTTTTTTAAAGAAATTTTTCGTCGTTTGACGTAAACACACACCGCGGCAATACAAAAACATATATATATATATTTTCGCGTTCGCATTCGTGAATCTAAATTCATAAATTGAATAATTTATAATTGTGTTTTATATATTTATTCGCGAATTAAAGTGAATTAAAGTTATTGTGTTTTTATTTTGTTGTTATTATTATTATTATTATTATTATTTGTATTTCGGAAAGTTTATATTCGATTCGGCAGTAAATGGATTATTTATGATAAAATGCAACAATCACAAGATTTGTTACATCATCAACAGTCACAACAACATCAACAACAACAATATCAGCAACAGCAATTTTCAAATAACGATATAAACAACTCAAATAGTCAACAGCAACATCAACAACAACATCATCTATTACAACATAATGGAGCATCACCAACGAGCGGACAACAATCGGCGACCACAACTGCAACACATTCAGCAGCAAATACAGCACCACAATCACCGGTATCAACGGGAACGACCGTTGGTCGAACACAAATCAGTGGTGGACGATTTGATTTTGAAGATGGTGGTACATATTGTGGTGGCTGGGAAGAGGGTAAAGCACATGGTCAAGGTGTTTGTACAGGACCAAAACATCAAGGAGCGTATTCGGGCGCATGGAATTATGGATTTGAGGTGTCCGGTGTTTATATATGGCCAAGGTAATGTGACACACAAAATAATTTTTATTATTAATTTTGCCAATATTAAATATAGAATAAAAAATATTTGATAATAATTTACTAAATAATTCACATTTGTTTTTTTGTGTATATGCGGCGGGTATAAACGAATCTGAATTAGAATTTGTATAATTCGGTTATTGGTTAATGAATATTATTTAAAGACAAATAGATATTCTGTACTTTTATTCATTGCATTGCAGTTTTCCATACGCTAGATATATATTTAAAAATGAATCAATAACTTCCTTTTTATCATCATCATCATATTTAAAACATATAACAATAATTACACAAAACATTTTCCTATATACATTGATACAATAAAATATGCATATATACCATACTATATAAATATAAATAAATATAATATGTAAAAGCTGTATAATTTATATAATTTATTACTACAGCATCAACAATAATATCGCAATATTTTGTACATGCACAAAAAAAAAAGGATATTCATAAATATATAAATATCTGTATAGTTATATTGTGTCGACAGTTTTGTCGCAGGATCATTGAAATACTTCAATGCGTATATATATATATATATATAGCAATATATGAAATGTAATAAAACTCTATATAAATATGTATGGATATGAAAAAAATAACAATGCGATTAAAAAGCGCACACATTTCACAGATCTCCTGTTATATTATTTTCAATGTTTTTCCCAAATGGTTTAAATACACAATAATATTTTTGCTGTGTGATAATCTTAATTAGTTTTGTTATTTTAACTCCCCTATTTTTTTTTTTACATATAAATAATTACTTAAAAATTAATAAAACTGACCTACTCTTAAAAAAAAACCGCCTTTTATATTGCATATATGCGGTACAGATTTAACCTATTTAATATTTATTCTATATTTTTTTTTAATTATTATTCATTGTATTTATTTTTCGTGGAAAATGGAAAATGTTTTTTTATTTCGTTTTTTTTTTTATAATTATTATAATGAATGTGAATGCGATAAATAATATATGGAAAACTCTTTTTTTTCAATTGTTTCAATATAGAATATAATTTTCATTATTTAATTAAATTTATTAAAGGATTTTTGTAAAAGTGTGATAAATAGATAAAGAATTTCATTTAATAATTCATTTTTTTACGTATAGTGAGTTAATTTCGATAAATAATATCATAAAATTTCAGTTTTATTTAGTATATAAATTTCAGTATATTGTTTCATAATGAGTTTAGAAAATATGCAGGTTTTTTACTTTAAATTTAAACTTTTCCATATCAAATTCAAGTTGCTATCAAAGGAAATTTGTTGAATTAGATATCACTTATTAGATATTTAATATGGAAAACATGGAATTTTAAATTAAAATCTAATGTTTCGCAAAATCAAATAACTTCAATAACTCATACTGCACTGTTAATTTAATCAATTCGAATTCAAATCGATCTATATAGATAGTGCTAGCTCTATATGTGCAATATATAGTAGTGAAGACATATATTAAATAATGTATATTTATATATAATCATTCAATACTCCAAGTGTTTCTGTTTTGTAAAACGTTTAACATTCACTTGAAATTTTATTCATTTATATATATTTTGTTGTGAAAATTAATTAAGAAAATATTAAACATATTTATAAGAGTATAAATTATTGAAAATAATTAAATGTAGTTAAAAAAATTGTATCAAACAAAAAAATTATATTATATATAAATGAGTGAGTGTATTAAGATAAAAACAGAGCCCGCACATACATATATATATATATATGCAACAACAGAAATCGCAATTAATTTGGTCTTCGATTGACTAATAAAAAATTCCATTAAGTTGTAAACAAACATGTATTTTATGTAATATATATATTAAAAGATATATACAGATTATTGTATAGTCAGTGTATAGAAAATGGAAAAGAAAAGAAAAACATATTTTCATCTGTATCCATGTATTTGAGTCCATTATATAGATTGTTGTATGTATTGTATGTGAAAAATTTAAACATATATATTTTCAATTGAATTTTCTATAACACTATATAACTACAAATATAACATATACAAATATATTTATTTTATATTATATAAATTAAAACTGAAATCGTTTAGCATAATATATATATTAGAATTTGTAAATATATCGATATGAATGTGTGCGGGTGTGGGTGGTTTGTGCGTATATAAAAAAAATAAATTACAAGTACAATCAATACCAACAATTTTAACTACAAACAAAAAGAATAGCGATCCTCCAAGATTCACTTTTGAATATTCTTTTTCAGAGTTTTGGAGTTTTTTTCAATAGATATTTTTCTGTTGATAGAAAATCCTTATGATTATAATCCCTTTTGAATATCTTTCCTAAAATGATTTCTGCTATGATTTCCAATCAATATAAAGCGATCAAAAATAAATGAAAATTTTTTGCATGATTGAAATTTCCTTGTCATTTTAATATTTTCCTTTGGAAAGGAAATTTGAAATCTATATTGAATCTATTTTGAAAGAAAATCATTCAAAAATACCTCGTGAAAATTTTTTTTTTTACTTTAATAGACATGTTTTCTAATGATAAAGAAAATCTTATATGGATCCCGATGTTTTTTAATCAATTTATCTTGTTTTATTGTAATTGTAAACCATTTTCCTAAACATGTCTTCTTCAATTTGGGTGGAAATAGAAATTCAATCAACAATCCCTTGTTATTTACATTTTTCTAAATAATTCTAATAATAACCCTTTCAAGCCCATTTTTAGCAAATAATAACCCATTTTTCATTTGTCTGTATACTGAAATTGAAATAATGCAAAGTTTCATTTTAATTTGGATTCCGATGCGAGCGATATATGGAACAAGATATTATTTTAAATATTAATTCTGTGTACCAAAAAAACATACAAAATTTGATAATTTCTTATTAAATCTAACAATTTTTTGTATACATTCCCAATAGAATAGTAAAACTTTTATACCTGTATTTTCTTTTGAATGAACTCACATATCACATCACATATATTTATATACGCATAATATAATTTAGTTTATATGTATAACATTTTATTATGAAATGATTCATTCTCATAAAATATATATTATATTTTTATACATTCATATATTCATTCATGCATATTTACATAACTAATGGTAATAAATATATATACAATATATAACATTAATATATGTAATCGAAATTTATTTTTCATATTTCCGCTAAAGATATATATATATATATTTATGTGTAGTGTATATTTTCATTACTATTTGAGTATATTTTTACAATTTGTATAGAAAGACTTTGTGTAGGCAATAATTTTGTTGTGATTTAAATGTAATCTCATAAATTTCTTTTTTTTTTGACATATTATAACATAAAAATAAAGATAGAATTTTTACGCTACCCATAAATACACATAAATTTTAAATACATATTGTAGATTTTTCATTTCCAATATAATAAAAATGGAATGGTGCTGAAAAATACTATATAGATATTTACAATTAAATATGAGAAAATAAATGTATCTATAACATATATGTTTAATCACCGCATTATAATTTTTTCTATACGGAAATAAATTTCCTGTATTGATTTTTATTTTTCTTATTATTCCATTTTTGATATATTTTACTATTACATTCGTTCATTAAACCAAATAAAATTTGACTTTATAATAGACCCCCATGATCAATCAAATGATCAAATGAGCCAAATGATTGCGTGTCCTTTATCATATTACATATATTTTTACTAGAAAATATAACTACTATATTGAAAACCATTCACTTTGTAATCAATATTGAATAGGTTGCAAATTTTCAAGGTAAAAACAAATAGAAATTTCATAAAATTGCAATGGATTTCTGCAATATAAATGACCAACAAAACTGCACCCAATCTCAAAATCTATATTCGGCTATATATTCAACAACATCATACCATTATCGTATTATTAATGATAATGAAAATAATAAATAAAAATATTTCGATATATTTCAAAATAAAGAATGTATATAGTTTATCTAAAATGGAAATGAGTACAAAGTCATTATACGATGCGACCCCTAATAAAATTCTATTTCTCGTTCTTTTTATATGCGTGTGTCTGTATATTATGAATAAAATATTTCAAATTTTAATCAATAAAATCTATACGTATATTTTTATATATTAGATTGTTTGGGTATTTCCCAAAAACAAAGAAAAACCTTTAACACCCCTTTGAATGAATGAATGAATGAATGCATGAATATATATTTATTATTACTTATTACTTTACATAACATCGTATTGTCAAAATATATAATCAAATTGGTTTTCGTGTCTGTGTTTATATCAGTATATACAAATAATGGGTTATAAATATTTATAACAGGGATTCAACAACAAATAGCATTTTAAAATTAATATTCTGTTAAAAAATTTATTTGGTAAATTAATAGCGCGTTTTTTTTATATTAGAATATTATAGCATTGCATTCAAACCGCAATTGTTATACATTTTTTTCAATAAAATCATTAAAATTGAATCTAAATTGTAAATTTCAAAAGAAATAAATCTTTTCGCAGATGTTTTTTTTTTTTTTTGTAATCCCTGTAAAATATTTTCCACCCCATATATTTGGAAATGAGAAATATCAATTGTATAAAATAATATATGCACTCGCTTGCACTCTATTTTGACGCGGTGATATCAATACCAATTAGTTATGTTTATACAATTTCAAATTTTATTATGTCACATAAATAACAACAAATAATTGATAGACAATCGATGATGAGGATGGAATAATGACGATGATGATAACGACTTTTCACTAATTTACAACTTTTCGATTTATTTTTCTTTTCTATATCTTTCAAATTAACCGATTCAATCTATTTGAAAATTTCACAATGTTTACATATATTTTCATCAATTGTTTATTTGTCAAAGATATCATCTCGATTTAAAAAGATTTAAGTTCTTTTTCAAATATCAATAGATTATTAATAGTTTAAAATGGAAAAATATTCATTTATCTTTAATGTTTTTTATCATAAAATTCTACGATTCAATGTATTTGAAATGTTTTAGAATGTGATTTAGAATACTTTATTCATTTTTACGCATCTAAAGACAGATATATACTGACAATCTTTTAACGTTTCTTGTTAAATTTTATTAATAATTAAGTATTGTTTTATAAACATTCCTTTTGCATCTTTTTCTGAATAAAATTCTTATTAATGTTTGCACAGAAAAGTTTTAGGGTTTAAGTCAATTTTAACTCATGAATTACATATCTATTAAATTTAATAAATGAATCACAAATATCAAAAGTAATAAAAATTACATTTTCTTAAACATATATTCATTCCATATTCTTCATTCCGCACAAACAATTTCCGTAGGCAAATGTTTTTGTAAAACCTGTTGACTTTCTATATATATATATATATATATATATATATATATATATATATATGCGAACGAATGAATTTATTTTCTTTTTTCGCATTTTCTTTAATAAACATTTAAACTTTATACAATATATTATGGAAAATATATATTCTTATAAATATTGTATGTATATTTATTCATCATTTTTATATATAATACATGTGTACGTATGACAATTTTGAAATTTATATTATATTTATATTTAGTATAAAGTTTTTTTTTTTTTTACTTCAGTTTGAGTTTCATATATATGAATAAAATATATATTATATTGATATATAAATCTGTATTTTATTGCCATGATCCATCCGCACCATATATTTACATTATTTAAATATACATATACATAACAAAAAAAAGAAAATTCATATATACATGTATTCGGTATATATGTTTAGGAATGAATAAATAAATAAAGGAAGAATTTTCCAGAAATTAGGTCAAGTTTATATAAATAAATATATATATGTAAATACATACACGCATAGTATTCAATATATATATATATATCTTTCTTTATATATATGAATTTTATTTATATAATGCAATAACAAAAATTCATAAGGCATATTTTGGAATTTACATAAATATATTTATTTATGTATTCTCATTGCGTTTATTATATAATAATTTCATTTAAAAATATGAAAAATATACAGAAATATTCATATATGAATTTAATAAACGTGTGTAAAGTCACATAAAAACAAAAATTTTCTATATAACGCAAAATTTTAATCTTAAAAAAGAATAAAACGATTCGCATATCATCTTCATAAATTTATACATATAAATGTCATTTGGGATATGATATATAATTAAAATGATATTGCACGAACGTATATATTTTGAATAAAGTCATGTTCTTTTAATAAATCAATTTAAAAAACAAAATGATTTTTAAATTAATAAATTGTTTTGTGATGAAAATAAAATCGTAAAATGAAAGATTGAATTTCTAATTGAGCTAAAAAAAATTATATCAAAATAAAACTTTTCATTATCAACCATATGTTTTTTTAACTATATATGTCAAAATAAATCATAAACGTGAATTCAATTAAAAATTTTTTTATTTTGTTTTTTGTATAATACAAAACCTTTAACTTTTTTTGATTATTTTTCTATAATCAATTTCATGTCAATATCTTTTTTGTTGAAAGTTTTTTAATTAATTACATTTCTATGAACGCATTTACATTTATTATTGTATATATATATATATATATTTAAAATGAAAATTTAGAATTTAATTTTGATATTCAATGCAACTCCACTCATCTGATAATAATAAATTTAAATATTTAAATGGAATATTATATATATAAAATTTTAAATTAAATATATATTTTTTGATCAAATAATATACGTATTTATTCCAAGAAAATTGTAATAATAATACATTATTCATAGTTGTTCATATATAAAACACCCACAAATATCGAAATGAATTTATAATATATACTATATATATAATGATGATGATTCACTTAAAGCCGACTTATTTTAATATTGATTATTAATACAATATATATATATGTTTTGAATGAATGAATGAATTGTAAATAAATATGTTTATATTTTTATTTTTCGGATATATTATTATTATTATTAAATTTTCCTCTATATATTACTTGAATTCTTTTTGTTTTTTTTTTAGTTTTTTATTGACACACATTTTTATTTTTAAAATTATACGCATCCGTACATATATTTAATAATAATATATTACTATAATAATATAATACCATTAATATAATTTATTATTATTTAATATAAGAGGGGAAACATGATTTATGATATTCTTAAGAGGGATTTCATTTCTGCAACTCCAAATGTATATGTTATATAGCGAATTGATAGGTTTTAACTTTCCCAATATTAGCTGGTTCAAGAAAAACTTGGTGTTTTCGCAATTTTCCCATTATTAGTTGGTTAACAAACAATTTGGTGGAATCTTGAAAATTTTCAGATTTTTCCAATTTTCCAAACACCATAGCTTTCTTATTTCAAAAGATAAAATTACGATAACTATTTTTCTTATATCTTTCAATTCCTTCAGAAATTATAAAAGATCTTAATTTTATTTGTTTTCTATTAAATTAAAGTAGTTTCACTTCAATTTGATCATTTATGTTTATCATACAATATAATTAAAAATTATATAATTATCTCAAATCTTGAATATAATAATATTTTAAATAATACAATATGCAAAATAAGATGCAATTAAAAAAAAAAATTCTATTCTATTCATATACTAAATTTCCATTAAAAAATCACATAGTAAAGTGAATTTTTACATATAATTTTAAAAATATTATTATATAAACATAAAACTTTACGAGATATGCATATGCATTTTTCATATAATCTTTTCTTTTTTCATATTTTTTTGTTTTGTATGTTAATTTTCCGTTTGCAAAAGGAAAATTTTTTTGTTTGTTTTGAACAAGAATTTCAATAGACAAGAAGATACTTTTCTATATGGCATCATCAAGGTGCAGAAAGAAAGAGAAAGATTTCATATTCAACATTTTATTTATTTATTTATTTTTTTTTTTGCACGTACTAAACAAAATAATCGTACTTATCATCATATCATCGTATGGCGGATATGTTATGTGAAGATGTGAAGATGTGAAGATGTGATGTGAATAAGATGAAGTTCCTATTTTATTTATATATTTAGATATTTAGATAGATAGATTGATATATGGGTAAAAGAAGTAGTGTATATATATGATGAATTTTCTTTTATTTAATATTTTATTTATTTATTTTTTTTTAAGTATCATCTCAAATTTTAGATATAATATATATTTTATTTATATATATTATAATATCGCTTTTATTTGTGTATGAATATATATTGTATACATATATATAAATTAAAATTAGGTTATAAGTGGCGACAGACGTCTGCATTAAAATATTTTTAATTTAGTTGTATTATATTGTTATTATTATTGCTGTATATACATTCTGTGTGTGGTGCGGTTCATGAATAATTGCGTGTATGATACAAAAAATAATCTTATGCATTTTGTGTGAAAATCCTTTTTATATAAACTATTTCTATATAGTTTTCTTTATAATACTCTCGTATAAAAGGTTTTCTATTTGGAAATAATATTTTTTTATTAATAATGTTGATTTAATTATTTTGTATGCAGCTAATATTTCAATTTTCAAATATGTTTTTAGAAGATTTTAACTAATTCTTTCACTATCTGTTTTTACGGTCTAAAAAAATCTAGCATTTTAATTCATCTTCATTTATCATATCATTGTTATTTCTATCCACACAGCAATGGAGCTTAAAGAAAATATTTTTAATAAAAACTTCTATACTTTAATCTGACTTTAATATTACAAAACTAGGTATATATAGTTTATATATACAATATATTTTTCGTTTATAAAATCATTTGTTATATATATTGTCCAATGTATTATATATAATCTAATATTTTAATGCAATTTACAAAATGTTTTATTTAAGACCATTTAATGTTCATTATATAATTTCTGTATTTTATTATTATACAGACTAAATCATGCAAAATGAACAGATAATCTTAATGATTATTTAACGAAATAAATATCGTAACCATTAATTATATATATATATTATATATATTGTATAAGAAAAAGGATTTGTGTTTTAGAGAGAAAAAAAAATAAAGGATTTGTAGTTATATCCTCCCGTATTTATAACTTATACCAATATATAAAATTACAATGTGATATTGTTAGATTGTTAGTTAAACGTTAAAACCATATGAATATAATAATAAATGTATTCAATAGACATTATCTTATCCTTTCTCACTTGTTTGAAAACATTAAACCATAGCAATGATAATATCGTATATGCTATAGATTAAATATAAGATAATAATGGGCAAAATCAAGTAAATTTAATTAACTTGTTGACCAAAAGAAAAAAAAAAACAGCACAAGAAAATACACATATCGTTTAAAGACAATTTAAATTGTTGCTTTCATCTGAATTTTCCTAGAATTTTCCTTTTGTTTTATGATTCAATACGTTTATAAGCAGTTTGGAAATATTTTTATCTATAATAATATATGAATAAAATAAACACACATTGGATTTTAAAGGAATCTAACAATGGAAAGTTGTTAAATTTAACATTTAATAAAAATTGTCAATATACTCGTAGATTTTTGGAAGATTTATTGAATATATTTAGAAAGATCAGTAAAATATCCTTTAAGTTTCATTACAACATATAATATCTTTCATGAGAATTTTCACAGATTTTTCATCAAATTATTATTATTAATTAATTATTATTTAATAAACGTTGCAAAAATCGTTAATTTCTTATAGTTATTTTCTAAATTTAATTGAATTCTCTTGATCATGACTCTCAAATCCTTACTGTTAAGGACACACTTTTATGTGTTATCATTTCCCAATATATGTAAATGCATTTTTTATTTGATACAATGTCCTTTAAATGATTTAAATTTCGAATCTTTACATTTATATACTTGTTAGACAAGCATTTCGCTGCTTTACAAATTAAATTCTTTGACAATTTGATTTCAATATAGAAAAACACATAATTTTATGTTCATCAAAGTTTATGGGGGGGGGGGGGGGGGAAACATTACTAATAATATAAAAATAAAATAATCTGAGTTCAAATAATATTAAAAACAAAACAGAAAATTGTTTTTTTTAAACAAAATAATATAATGAAAAATAATTCAATATTTTTTTTTTATAAAATGTCGTAGGATCAAAAAGAAATTAATTACATTTTTTCACATATATACATATAGAAAAGAAAGATTGAATTAAAAATAATTAGTTAAATATATCTATTAATTTGTGCGGGTTTTTCTTTTTTTTTTTTTGATGTAAACATTTTTATATAATCGAAACCAAATAAATAAATAAAAATTACATTATAAATTTGTTGCTGTCGTTGTTCATATCTTACAATAAATGAAGAATGATAATCATTTTGTATCAATTCCTATTTGGTGTGGATATCCCCCACGCACAATAAAATATAATGTACATTAGGTTATTTTTTTTTCTATTTAATTATATATATACAATACATTAACAAATATAATTTTTTTATAAAGATAAAATATATTGAGAAAATCGTCACACAAAGTCGAATGAAAATTATTATGTGAAAATTCTTTCTAATATATATTTCTAAATGTCTATCTATCTATATACCATATATATAAATATAATACAGAATATAAATAAGAGGAGGCGATTATTTAGAGTTGTTCATTGATAAAGAAACAACATTTTTTTTTCTTGTAAATATACATATACATGTTAATAGAGGTCTAATGAATATCTACTACATAATATAATATAGAGAGATATTCTATATAGTATATAACGCACAGCTGAAAATTTATTTCATTTTAAATATTTATTTATTTTTAATTTTTAACAATTTAAAAAATACACAAAATGAAAATAGGAAAATTATAAAATAAAATAAAGATTAGCATCATTTATATATGTAGATATTGTATATATAAAAAAAAATAAAAATATTTTCATTAAGTCGCGTATTTAAAAATCACGAAGAAGATTTTTGTTGGAATCACAAAAAAAAAAAAACAAAAACCCAAGAAATATTTAAACAAAACATAATCTTTATATTATAATGTTCAAGGTTTGAAAAAAAAAATTATATAATGATTGGAATTTCGGCTTTTTTTTTTGTTTTTTCTTACTTTATTCATGTGTGAATAATTTTCAATATATATAAATGTAATTATTTTATTTGGTTTTGTTTATGTACACACATTTTCTTCTTCTTATGTATATATTTGAGAACGTAAAAAAATAAATATTGTAGGATATTTCAAATATTTGATTGTCGGTATTTATTAATTTATCAGCTATAAATATGTAATGTTGTAATTGTTTGGAACGCTTGTGTTTTTTTTTTCAAAATGAATTGGATTATAAATTCTGTGATATATATTATCAAAATACATAAAAATATCAAATGAATTAGGAAAACTTACAAAATTTAGCATTTTTATTAAGTTAAAAATACTATTTAATAAATTTTCTTATTGTCAGATTAATGTAATAAACATTTCTTTGTAATTTTAAATTTCATCAATTATTATCTATTATTTGTTACAAATATTAATAATATGAACCTTAAAATATTTACTTTTTATCTCTATTCACTATGGAAACTCATATAATCATATAATTGAATTCGCTATAGGGAATATTTCCCCATTGACCGATATCCAATCTTTATTAAGAAAAATCCATGTTTTTATTCATATATTTTGCAAATGTAATACAACATTTGAACAAAACAAAAAAAACCTTACTGAAAGCAATGTTTTAAGTGTACAACAGAGAACGATTTCTAAAACAATCAATAAACGAACGAACGAATATGAACGCGTGTATAATAAAATAATAATCCCAAAATAGGAATTTATTATATGTATATTATATTTTTATATATTATCATTTTATTATTGAATTATATACGTTGAATTATTTCGTTTTCATTTTTCTTTCTATTTATACATATATATTTATATTTAAATGTTAGTGTTGATTCATTCATTATATTTTATCCAAATCTGTTGGTTTACATAAAAAGGACGAACCCTTTTTTTTTCTTTTTCTTTCTTTTTTATTATAATTTCATTTATTTATTTAGTTTTTTTGGAAAATTGAATAAAATATATATCTCTATAAGATTTAGTTTTGTCATATTTTTTATCATCACATCACATACATACAGTTTTAGTGTATTATTTTCTATCATTTCTATTAAATTGTCATTGACTAATATTTATTTTTCCTCTTTATATATATATATAAAAAAATGTGAATATAATAAAAAGTTTACAAAATAAACTTATAAAAATTTGCATGAAAAGTTTAGTATATAATTTTTTTTCATAATGTTATATTGTTAAATTTATATAATAATAATAATTAAATCACTTTTGAACATTTATGATGAAATGAATATTAAAATTGTATATATATATATATATATATATATATATATAGATGAATTGATTGCGCATACATAATGAAATAAATGATTTTTAATTTAGTTTAAAAAAGTTTTTCAAAAATTCATTAAATATAATATATATATATATATATATATATAAATTTGATGCCTTTATAAATACTTGTATTTTTTTTATTCAAAATATAACATCGTCATTTATTTTATATTTCAACTATGTTTATGTTTAAGAAAGCTCATAAAATTACAAATTATTGATTTTTATTTTAAATGTAAGTTTACACTACAATTTTCCTTCTTTGAATGCATTTACAATGTTTATTTTTTGTTCAATCAATACAGAATTTAAGGGTTTTTATTGAATACTTTTGAACTACATTTCTTAATAGTTTATAGTTTAAAATTCTTTAATTAATCTTTCCATAAATCGTTACCATAGATATCTCAAATTGAAAATAAATCATCTGTATACAATATTAGAATAGGTTTCCTTGAACAAACTTTCTCAGAATTGAAGATTTTCATGAATTTTCCCCAGGTATTTATTTGGAAAAATGTTTATCACTTTCTTGAAAATGTCTTTACCAATCCGTTTTGAAATCGTTACCAGGCATCCAGAATTTATTATCGACCATCTCTATAAAATATTTTGTATCGGTTTCCTTGACGGATTTTCTCAAAATTTAGAATTTTCCGAAAGATTTTCTTTGGTTTTTATCATTAGTGGGAAAAATTTCACAACAAAACTCAATTAAGTAAGTAATCGTAAGATTTCATTAAATAGAATCTATTGTTTCGTTAACAATTTGAATATTTAATGATTATATGTTTCATTCTCCATCAATTTTTAGCTCATTCATTACAATTTTTGAAACATTTCATTCAATTTCATTATAATAAAGATATTAGTGGTATGGAGAGGGATAACTTTTATTAAACTATGTTTGTGATAATGCTTGTGTAAAAATATTTAAATATCAAAAGTATTGTATATCATCCGTTTTATATTTATTATTATATTGTTTGTGAATAATCAGAATTAAATTAAAAAACAAACTGTTCATATATCCTGTAAGCTATATGATAAAATGATTTCTCTTAAAATCTCGACGTTATGCGATTATTTGATTATTATTTTTTAATTATTTTATCGTTTCATTGAATCATTTCTCATTTCATTACATGTAATAAATATTCGACAAATATATATGTATATATAAATATCGTAAAATCTTTTAACTGAACTATTAATTATTTTTGGATTTAATTAATAAAAATAATAATAATAATACTTGTAAAATATATAATTATTTTGAAAACAAAAAAAAAAACACTTAAAATATATAGACTTTTTGTTTTTTGTTACAATATATATATATAAAATTTTTTATTATTATTATTATTATTATAATATTTTATATGTTCAATTTTCATTATATAAATAATGAATTTGTTTTTCCTTAACTCTTGTTATACTTTTGCTCTTTCTTGATATAGTATTCAACAAAAAAATAAAAAATAACATTAAAATAACAGAATAATATGGAAAAGAATTAAAAAGAACGTATATTTAATTTAGAAACATTTTATAAGTATGTAAATTTCATTAATCATTTACATTCTATTGTTTGTGGTCTATTTATTCTTAATTAATTCAATAATAAATTAATTTAAAAATAGAAAAAATTCAATTGAATGAATTAAAATAATTAATATATAATATATAGATTTGCAAAAGATTAATGAATTATTTATATAATTGGTGAAAAAAAATAAAATAAATGTAATTATTTATTTAAATTATATTTTGGAAATAAATTCATTCTTTTTATTTTTAAAGATTTAATCTAAAATAACATAATCCGTAAAAGTAAAGTTCGGTAAAGAAATTGAGATATGCATTATGTCTCATGATGTATATGTGAATAAAATACAATGAAATATTCCATTATCCCTTTTTTCATGAACCCTATTCAATGTTATTTGATTCTTATAGAGAATAAAAATACATTTCTATTGGTTAGGAAATTATAAAATATATTAAGTATTTGAAAATAAAGCATTGGAAAATTCCGTATCCGGTAATCCCCCGCATTAACTTAATATATCTTAAATGAATTTATTATATATTTTTTAAAAATTGTATTTATATCATTTGAAAGTGACGAAATGTCAAAAGAATTAATTCGCGTAATTATTATATCGTATTATTTTCCAATAAAAATAATTAATAGCATTTTTATATAAATGTTTGTATTTCCATAAAACATATGGTATTTTTTTTTTGAATCACATGCAAATTCCAAATATAAAGAACAATACACAAAAAAAAACAATTAATTGTGAAAAAACAATATAAAAATAACAACATAAACATTTTTTGGACTACAAAATTAAATTATTGTTTATAGAATACAAATTTCGTAAAAGTATATTGGTTGATATACCAAAATTGAAAACAGCGTTCAATGTATAATGAAAATTCACTTATACACATATGTTTATTATAATTCATAAATATCATTACACATTTGGAAAAACGAAAACCTTTTAATTAAATCAATAAATTTGATCATAAAAATTGAAATAGAAAAATACTAATTCAAATTTGTAATGAATATAAAAAAAAAAAAATTTGATTTGTTTTCTGAGACGATTCATTTTGCAAAAAAAAAATTAAATTATAATAAAAGAACAATATTATATTTAAAGCATTTCCGTTTCTATAATTGAATATATTGATGAATATATATACAATCTATAAAATATTGTTTTGTACTATATAGCTATATACCTCATTCTTTGACAAGATTCAATAATATTCAAAATAAAAGTCAAACATTATTATAATAAAAAGAAATATTTATAATATTCAACAATTATTTCTATAGACTAGATCCGGCATTCCATTCATTCATCATATATTTTTACCATCTTTATATTGAACACAAAATGTGTGTATTTATTTTTTTTTTTTATTGAATTCATATACAAAAAAAAATTAAAATCTTATAAATTTATATAATTATATATATAAATACATTTATTAACAAAATGAAATTCACGTACACCAAAAAATTTAAATAATTAAACGCACGTGTATTTAATTTTACATTTTAATTTTTACAAATGTTCTTTCTGGTCAGACTAATATCAATTTTGCTGTTTTCGATATACTATATAAACATTTAGCTATAATATTATATCTATATTTATGTATGATGAGTGTATAGATCGATTTTATGATTATTATTATTATTATTATTATATAGATCGATGATGTGTGTTATTATGTATATATATATATATATAAAATTTTGTGTGTTTTATACAAACCCATTTATACAAATATCATTTTACTATATAGATATTTTATTATTTTTCTTATGTTATTCTTATTATGCTATTGAAATATATTTGAATGTTTGAAAATTCTTAAGTTTCAATTCAAATAAAGACTAATTGTCTCTGGGGATAATCTTTTTATTTAATATTATTCCTAATTTTTCTGTAATCAATTAAGATCTTAAGAGATACCGTGAAATCACCGTGATACATAATCGATATGATTATTTTTCGACAATAATCTTCATCTTTTTATATTGAACTTTGATTACATTCAAATTTTTCAATTCAACTCCGGTATATAAATCTTATTTATATGAACAGATTTACAAAACGGAATTTTTTTAAGTATTAACTATTCATTTATTACCGGTCCGATTTGTATTGAATACTTTTGCGTCTGGTAGATAATCACATTTACATCACCAATTTGAGTTAGAATGATGCCGATGCAGTTAAAATTTTAAAAAGGAAAATCCATTATACAATTTACTAAAACAAATTCTATATATAATTTTCCAAAAGAAATTCTATACCATTTTCCATAAAGAATTCTGTATAATTTCCGAAGAGAATTCAAAAGTTTAATTTTCTAACTGAAATTTCGTTTTATTTTCTGTTGGAAAAGTCTTTAAGTTGTAATTTTCCAAAGGAAATTTAGTATAATTTTCCCAAGAGAATTCTGAAAAGAAATAATTTTTTTTAAAGGTACTAATTTAAATTTGGATTGTTGAATGAATTTATATCATTTTATTTCCAAATAGCTCGCGTTATATATATATCTTAATAATAATTATATAGTGGATTAATTCATCTCTGTCTGAAATCGTCTGAAAAACTGTCTTAATTCGTAATTTATGTAATATACATTTAATTTTTCTTTTAAATTATAACATACATATAAAATAACTAATTTTATTAATAATGTAAAATAATTATTTATTTATATATAGTAAGTACATTTATTATTACTGTGATATTATTATTATAATAAATATATAACAAAACAACTTCATATTATAAAATTCAATACAATATCATTATTATTTATATATTTTTTTCCTCTATTGTTATGTATCAATGTATAATTCATTACAGACCACCAAGCGGAGCAGTCAGGCGCCACACTTGAAATTAAATATTTATAATGATTTATTAATCGATCGATCGATACATATAATATAATACAATAATACTACCATTTATATTGAAATATATAAAGATATCTTCTTATTCGCATTTCAATTTTATTGTTATATAATTCGAATATAAATACAATATCTTCTATAGTTCTGTTAAAATACTATACATATTACAATAATATAGATATATTCCATTCACATTTATATAGTTAAATGGAAAACAGAAAATATATAAGTACAAATTAATCTTTTTAAAACAATCATGGTATGGTATGAGTTCAACAATTAGTATTTGTTGAAATTCTCCTATAAATCCATATATGCACAAAAAAATGTCATTTAGAAATCGTTTAGAATAAATCCTTTCAATCGATTGTGTTAATCTCTACTTTGTTTTTTTTACTATAAATTCTGTTTTAATTTGTTTGCAAATTTCTCCATCATAACAATCGTGATTAAATTAATCTTAATTTAATAAAAAAAAAACTTACAAATTCAATTATTCCAAGTTGTATTTGTTCTAATTCGTTAAGAAAATGTTGCTTTTTTTGTCGGTTGCCAATACCGAGAAGAGAATTTGTACAATGTCATAACAATTTCATTTAAACTTTACGACATTGAACAAAATTATGTATGAATTAGATATTCTGATGATTTAAATGAAATTTATACAAAACTTTACTTTACTTAAATTCTATAATTTGTTTTTTAATACGTTTATATAGTTTGATAGTTTATAGTATATTAAATATTATCTATATAGCTATAGATAGTATTTTATTTTATTTTAATGTAAAACCCTGCAATGTTTCCAACTCAAGTGAAACAATAATATACTAAGTACATATATTTATTATTATTATAATTTACTTAAAATGCATTCATAATATGTTACAAAATAATTTATTCATAAACATTCCCTGTAATACACATGAAATGCATTCTTCTCTATATAGATATATATATATTTATAGTAATATAATATGCATCTAAAATTCTATTATAAACGTTTGTAATTTAAATATAATGCATTCAGAATATATAATAAATATATATATATATTCATAGTTTTGTTATGCATATCCTTCTATTTCTGTATTTGTTATACAATTACACGCATAAATATATAGTTTTGTAAATTATTGTATTTTAATTTATACACTTTGAACATCCTAAATCCATTTCAATAAAAATAAAATCCTTATTTGAGACGAACTCAATGAAAATTCAATGGTATTTGGTGTGGAAAATCTAATGAATTAATTCCTATAATAATTCAACAGTCCGCGAATTATACCGCGATTTTTATACCAGAATTTTCATTGAAATGTCTAATAAAAATTTCAACACTATACAAACAATTGTTTATAGAATTTGAATTGATTAGATAGTTTTGCAATAAAGTGTGTATGCATAAATATATAGTTTAGTCGTTGGTTTAGTAAATTATATATATACTCTAAAACATACCATCACCATCATATTGGTATATATATTGATTTTTTTTTTTTAAAATTGAATTCCCATAACGATCATATTAAAGTGAAATTCAATATACTCTTTTGTCTCTCGTATTTCTATATGTACATTTATAGTATATATAGTTATTCATATATAATAATAAAATATGTATAGTTTTAAAATACATTTAATATTTCTAAATACATAAATTAAACTTAACCACATATTAAAGTTTATATATTTATATATGTATATATTAATTTCCTTTGGGAACTGTTTGATGCGGTTTTACTATTCAAAATTATATGTATTTGTTTGCCAGTGAATTTATAGACTATATATTGTTTTTCAGTGAGTTTAGAGGTAAATTTATATTATAATTTAGTTGGTGCGATTTATTTACTATCCATCAAATTATATGATTATCATTTTGATATAAATAATCATTATAGAAAAGATTGCTTTCAACGTGTAATAAGTTGAGAATAAGATTGAATTTTACAAGCATAAAGAAGTTATTGTAAATAGAAGACAAAATTCTGATGGATTCTGATCGTTTTCCATGTCGTTCATTTTTAAAAGAAATAAAAAAGAGAAATTTTTCTTTCAACATTACATTTATTTAGAGTTTTTATCGCATCAATTTTAAATATCATTTCAAAACAGAATGAAATTCATTAATTATCATATTTCTATTACGTTTCTATATGGGTCTATCTATAATTAATACAATGTTGAAGTTTAGCCGCTGAGTCTCAATCGAGGGATTGTCTCTTCCAACCGTTAAAATATCATTCCATTTAAAAAATACCATTTATTTATAGACTTTTAAAATGTTTTGTGATCAACCCTTATTGATACCGTCATCTTATTTATCTATCTGATTAATTCCATATTTTTTGTAACTATAAAGACAATTTAAATTAGCAAATAATAAGATCCCTTTTCCTGTCATAATCAATATTCATTTAACCCATCGAAATGTATTCAGAAAATCAGTCCCTATATAGGGTTGTGTAATGAGTAAATGAATAGAATTTTCTTCTTTTTTTCCCTCTTAATTTCCTTATATTTAAGTTTTGTTCTATAAATGTTGAAATGAAAAAAGTTAATATAATTATTTTCTGTTAAAAAAGTTTTAATTGTTGATAAATTACATTGAATTAATCTGTACGTACACAAGAAAAATAACTCCTCTTTATATACCAAATGTGTTTAAAGAAAAAAAAATGAGAATTAATTGTAATTAATTTCATTATATTTTTCTGTAATTATATTATGGTTATATATATGGTTATAATTAATTATAAAATCTAAATAATTAACTATAAAATTTAAATATTCCTTAAAAATAATTAATGACATTGTGCGGTTTAACAAACAAAAAAAAATATATACGTACGGTCATCAAGCATTTCTTTATTCTTTACCCGTACCCGCGTATATATAAAATAAAATGCAATTTTTTTTTTCAACTCATTATTTTCCTTATACTCCCGTTTTTATTATATATAAAGAAAATTTATAATATTTTTTTTTTCTGTTGTATAATATTTTATAATGAATATGATATTTAAATAAAGAAAAACTTTATATTTAATACACCTGCTATATTTTAATATACATAACATATATACAAATATAATTAATTGTATATTTATATATTTTACCCTATTATTTTTTGTATTGTAACACTGTATATATAGTGGATCATCGTTTGAAGGACAATGGCAAAATGGTCGACGGCATGGTTTAGGTGTTGAGACAAGAGGCAGATGGTTGTATCGAGGTGAATGGACAAGTGGTTCAAAAGGACGATATGGTGTAAGACAAAGTGTAACATCAACGGCAAAATATGAAGGTACATGGGCTGGTGGTTTACAAGATGGTTATGGTTCTGAAACATATGCAGATGGTGGTATGTATATATAATATTTATTTTATTTTTTTTTTTTTGGTTAAAACAAATTATAAATGAATTTATTTGACACATCCTTTTTTTTTTTTTTGTTTATATTATTTGCAATATGACCAACAACAACGACATTTTTAGGATAATTTATCAAACTTTATGCTATATCCTTATATCATATACAATACAAAATATAAAAGAAAAACATCATGAAAAATAAACTTATAACAAAAAATGAATCTTTTATATATGGTGGAGTATAAACATATATGAGAGGTTTATTATTATGATATATAGAAAGTTATATCGTTCGTTGAATGAAAGTTCAAAGGGAGGTGTACTTTCTATAGCTTTCTATATAGCATTTTATTCATACTATATGTATATATGCTTTTCTATTTATCGTAAAACTTATCGTAAAAACAAAAAAAGTCATTGTAATTATAATTGAAATTTTACCCTTTATATATACATATACAATATTTATTTACCCTTAATTTTAATTTTATTTTTTGTATTTATACGTTTAAAAAGTTGCCATCATTCATCTTTTATATACTTACACACACATATCGTTATAAGCATATGAATATGTGAGTTTTTGTTTTTAATTGTCTAATTATTCTATATAGGTACAGATTTATACCGAATATAATGTTTAGGATTGTTGAGAATTGAAGGTTTTTGTCAATATCATAATTATATCTTGATATTCTAATGGCTTATTTGTTGAGGCTTGAGAATCTTTTTGTTATTTAACAAAAGGGTTTTTTTTTTAAATTCTTTGGTAATTAATTGGATTTTATAAAGTCGTCTTGTCTTGAGAAATTCCTAATACTTTTTATTAAATATTTATAATGCAATTGAAACAAAACTTAATATGATTTTTAAGAAATGAACATTAAATTGCATATTTACATACGAAGCTTATACAAAATTTCTTCTTTAACGAACCAAATATAGTTTTTATATAAAATTTAGAACGACCAGAAAATTGTATATTATTATTTTGTACTTGGTACCTATATATCAAATTGTGTTGACAATTTTGAATCTAAATATCTTGCCAAATTTGTAAATGCGGAGTCTTTTAAACTTCATCAAAATATATAATGATTGGATTCAATAAACAAAATTTGAATTTTAATAATCGCCGCTTTTATATAATTTTGAACCGATACAATAAATTTAACTTTATATATATAAAACCAAAAGGACTTGGAGTTTAATATGGCTTTTTTGTTTTAGCAAAAATTAATATAAATTTTGTACATTTACATGGGTTTTTTTTTAAAACAAACCAAAGCAAAAAAAAAAGGAAAAATTCATTATTAAATATGGCTTAATAATAATAATAATAATAATATATCTTTGTAATACGTTTTGGGATATAGTATATTTCATTATATGTGCGGATATACACTAAATGTATATATATTCTGTTATTTATATATTAAAAGAAACCCCCGCTTTCGAAAATGTATATATATAGAAAAAATAAAAACGTACAAGTATTTTATTAACATTAATGGCTTTATATTATAAACTATTATAAATGGGAAAAAAAATAAATACCATACATTCTATATACATAGATGGATATTGCCTAAAGTCATATACATATATTGATGTATTATAAATAAATTCGGTATATGCGTTTATATAAAACCATCGCAATTTTGATTTGCATATACCATATATATTCTAAATAGAAAAATATACATAACAACTTTATGTATTGACAAAATAAAAAATCTCGTTCATATACCAATATCAATATGGGAGGTATAAAAAAACATTATTATTATTCTTTTTTTTTTTGTTTAATATTGATTGAGTTTTTAAATATAGTTTTTTGAGAATAGTGAACATTAATCTTCCTTTTCATATATAACAATGATTTAGTTTTGTGTTAATTTTGGGCTAAAACTATAATAACCATGACCATGATTTGAAATTTTTATTCAGGAAATTGATCCCTTTTTGTTATATATTGTTATGCATTTCAAATCTTTATTTCTTCATTAGGAAAATATTGAAATAAAATTCTATATTTTTCACATTATTTCTATACAGCAATGGATTAATTTATCAAATAGTTGAAAATTTAAAATCTATTAATAATTTCAATTTACATTTGAGCAATTCTTCTTCTGCTTCTGAATTTCATGTCATTTTCCTAATTCCATTTTAAAATTATTTAACCTGTAATTGCGGTATTCCTATATAGTTTAAAATGACTCAGTTATTTTAAATTTTGAGGATTCTCGACAAGGAAAATGATAAGTGAATCATTTGCAATTAAGCAGCCAAAATTAATCTATACAAAATTAAAATATTTATGCACATAGTATAATTTATAGAAGATATATTCTTTATACAATTTCATTGATGAAATTTTTATTTAAAAACATAATTTATATAATAAAAAATACTTTTGTATATTATTCAGCTAGTATATATATATATGTAATAAAAATCATTGGAAATTACTTTACCCCATCTGGTTATGAATGCTTATATACAAAAATAAATGTATATTATATAATAAACTCTTATAATTACTTAATCCAAAAGAAAACTAGTCAAAAAAAAACAAATGATTTCAATAACATTTCAAAATTTCATAATTAATTAAAATTGTTTTCTTAATATGAATTAAGTATATCTATATTATGTTTACATTATTGAAAATTTTGTTTGGGTTATTAGCGTAATTTTTTATTTGTATTTGTTTGCAAAATCAAATAGATAATAATAATAATAATAATTTTATTAATATTCATTTGTATTATAAAGTTTATATAATATTAAATTAAATTAAATTATTTTTTAAATGTTATGATTATGATATTGAATTGTTCGGTTATTCTAAAAGACTCAAGTTTAGAAAAATTTAGACCCAAACCAAACCCAAAACAGAGGATGATTAAAATAAAAATAAAACATCCAACGATTCTTTAATGTGATTTACAAAATCTAAAAACTCTGACAAAACCAATAACAAAATATAATTCTTTTTTTTTTATTTAAAATACTTTTAAAGTTTTTTTTGTTTATTGTCGAATATTCATACATTTGATGTGTATATCTCGTATATATACGAAATGAACTCAATGAAAAATATTTAAAATTTCATTCATAATCAATAAAATTATTATCAATATCATTTATTCATTTGTTTTTGGTTCTATATTCTATCTATTTTTACGCAAATCATTTTTAGATACACAAAAAAAAAAAGTACTACTCACACTTAAAATTTCAATAAAAAAAATACATCAAAGATAAAAATTTGTTTTACAATTTTCAATTTAATAAGTTTGGTGGAAAATTTGGGGAAAAAAAAATTGAATGTTTTGTTTCCGTGTATTTATATACAATATATACAAATATATATTATCTTCATTGTGTATTTATAGAATAAATTACGTTTGATCTTTTTGTTTTTTATTTGAAAATTATCTGAATCTGAACATTTTTTGATAATTATAATATTGTATAAGCTTTGAAATTAAAAAGTTTTTATATTTTATAATTACTTTTTTGATATTTAAAATCAACAAAAATTCATTTAAATCAATTTATTTTGGAATATATTTTCTTTTTAATTAGATCAAAATAATCAAAAATAGTTTTTTTTTGATTTAATTCACCTTAAAGAATTATTATTATTTCAATAGTTTTCTATTTAGAAAATTGTTTGGTTTTTGTGAATCCACATTTCCTTTGCTTAGTCCTTTTTTGCATAAACGCGTCCATCAAAATAAATTTCTATTCTGTTTTGAACTATGATACGTGCGTACATTTCGAATGTACAATTAAATATACTTTTGCTATATTATCCCTTATTACAGTCTATTATATTTAACGATTTACCGCATATATTAATTTTAATAACAATTTTCAGTTGAGAAAATTGTGGTTTTCATTTGATTTTCCATTATTTTTTTATGATCATAAAAATTAATTAAGATATATATTGATTTTATTATATGTATTATGTCTATACTCTATAAATTATAATTAGTTTGATTTTTATGGAAATTTTATATACGATTGCAAACACAATAAATAAAATGAAATATACAAAAATTCAGAAAACAATAAAATTATCTGTCTGCGTATATATTTATATTAAATTGCCAAATAATCGTGTTAATGTATCATAATAAAATGATGTACTATATATAGATAGTATTTTGAACAACAGTATTGATTTTCCATCACATCACATCACATCATATTCAGATTTTGTGCTATCTCGATTAATATGTTTATATTACACACTATGCGCCGTATTATTTAAATAATGTATTTGGTATTAAAGTCACCAGAAATCGTGTGCTTTTTTTTTGTTTTTTCCACACTTTCTTTTCAAGTAAAACTTTTTTTTTTTTGGTTTTTGGTATATTTTAATATGAAAATTTTGTGATCATATTATTTTAATATTCATTAAAGACGGTTAAATGGTATAATAAAATATACATAAGTTATATAAGATATTGCCGCTGTCCGCGGTATAGATTATCTATATATAGATTGGATTATGCTTAAATAAATATGTCTATTTTATTATACATACCATACATAAGAATTGAAAAAAAAAGGTTCAATTAAGATTAAAACTTGTATAGCTGCAATAGAAATACACAAAATATAAGTATAAAAGAATTATATATTTAAAGAAAATGAACGATTTTCTTAAAGATTTGTTGTCTGAAATTTGTGTATATAATAACAATAATATATATTATAAGATGGAATTATCTCTGATGAGTACATTTTTAAGAAATTTTCTTATTGGTAATCATTTGGAAAAAAATGCTAGAACAAAAAAAAAAAGAAACACTCAAAATATTTTTATTATTACATATATTGTATAAATTGAAATTTGATATTTTTTTGGGGTTTTGTTTTTCAGTTTTATTTGTATTTTCCTTTCTTTTTTTTTTTTACTTTCTGTTTTATGTATTTGTATTTTTCTTTTTAATTAATTTTGTATAATTTTGTGTTCCAAAGAAAATAGTAAACAATTTTTTTTTTGTTTATATTTTTTTGTGGTATCAAATAACAATTCATTATGGCATAAAAGATTTTGATAAATATATATTGATAGATTTATTGACGCGTATTGTATAAAGAATAATACTCACACAGTCAGTGGGGAATCAAAAAAAAAAAAGACTATTTTGAAAAGAAAAATATAAATATATTCAAATTTAATTATATAAAATGTATAAATATCTATAGATTATGTGAAAATATATATAGAAAACTAAAAAATAAAGAAATGTAAAGACATTTTTATTTTAATGAACTTTCTAAATAAGTTATAAACTTGATGGGTTTTCTTGAAAAATCTTTGAATATTGACAATTTTTATCAAATGATTGGACTTTTCATTATGACTTTGTTTAGATACCTTTTAGGCAATGTTATTTTATTCTTATATAAAGCAAAAAAATACATTCTTCATTCGTATAGTATATTCGTTCAGATTTGTTAGGATATTACAATGATTTCAATATATTGTATATTTTCTGTAGTTTGATTTAAAACTGAAAAATATCGGAAAATGTATAGGAAACCAATTCACCCACGTTGCATTACCATTTAACGAACATTCAGATGATTAAATAAAAGAAATATATCGCAAATTTGAGTCGTCATTAATAATAAATATTATTAAAATTATTATGTATATTTAATAAACCTTGTATTTTTTTTTTTGTTTTAATAAAATATTCTTTTTTAATATATAAATTTCCCTGGAGAAAATTTTATATACACTTTAATTATTATAATTAAAATAGAAATTATTCTACCTTGTCATTTTCATTTTGTCATTCATTATATTATATACAATAATATAATGACATATACACAAGATCTAATTGTATATATTTATATAGATAACAAAATGTTTATTAGTTTCACATATGCTTATATTTTAATTTTAATACTACGTACGTATAATAAATGAAAATGCGAGCTTACAATTATACATTTAGTACATTTAAATACATTATACAAGTAATGACGGTAATTTCGACGTCAATGTGAAAGTCAATTAGCTTAGTTCTTTAATTATATAATTCTTATTAAGTCAGATGTATATATAGTCGTTATTCAAATAAAAGAAATTAGTACGTGGTGTCATTAAAATTTGTTATATTTTTATATATTTAAACTAAGAATGTTTCACGCAATTGTAGATATTTGAAATACAATAGAATAATATTTAACCATTTCAAAACTATTATATACATTCAATTTCAATGTAAATTATTAGAAATTCCTAAACGTGATAAAAATAATAATAAAATTAATATTACAATAAACTATAAAAAAAGTATAAATCAAACCCTGGACATAGAAGAAGAATTCGAATATACAAATGAATTTAAAAGATACAATTTAATTTTTATATATATATATCATTTTATTTGAGTCTATATATACATTAGAGAAAAAATTAAATTAGATGTTTGTCGTGTTTTCTTGAAATCCAATTTAATTTTATTTTCAATTTTTTTTCGTCATTTTCTATTTAATTAATTCACAAATTAATTGAAATGTTTTATTCAAATATTACACATTTTAGCAAAAAAGATTATAATGAATAGAATTTTATTGTTAAAATTGATATTTTTTTTTCCAAACATTTTAAAAAAGAAGTCAAACTCAAAAGGAATCTTTCATTATTGTTATTTCTTGTATAGGAATATTTAATATATATTTTCAATTTGATATTCAACAAAACAACAACACGCACATTAAAATATAATTTTTTAGAGCAATTGTGTTGTTCTAAAAATAAATTTTTCATATACATATATATAAATGAAAGTACTATATATATTGGCGGCTATACTCTGCTACAATTTTAAATTTTTCTGTTGTTGACATAACATTTTAAATATATAATATTATTTTTATATTTTTTACAAAATAAAGAAGAAACAAAAAAAAAACTGTATAACAATATAACTACACACATCTACTATACATTATAGATGTTATTATAAAATAAAATAAAATATGTATAAATTTGCAAAGTATTTAAAACAAATCGAAAACATTTTCAATGTACCAAAAGAAAATGAATCAACCAATATAATATTAATAATAAATGTATAATAGTTTTATTATTCATATATATATATATATTGTTTTGATTATTTAAATTTAGAAAATTATAAAATGAGATGTTGCATTCAGAATATTTCAGAATAAACATTTAAAATTAATTAAATTTTCTTATTACTGAATTTTTGGCCACTGCGTGATCCCGTTGCAAATATGGATGTACATGTTAAACACTCTATACTGAATCTATAGAAATCAAATCAGAATTTTTAAATTAATACATTAATTGTCTAGTTCAAGTTACCCTTTCTTTTACAAACGTAATACAAATTAAGATTTATAGATTAGGAAAAATAATTTATTCGTATTAAATTGGATGAGGCTTAAAAATTGAATGATTCGAGGTTAATTTTGAACAATTATAGTTAAAAAATCTAACTTTTTATTATATAAGGGGTGTAGTAAAAATGCCATAACTTGGGTACCTGTTGAGATAGAATAACAATCAGACCATCAATCGAAAGGTAATTTAATTCTCTAAAACCTTTTCTTACATATCAAATAGGGTTGTAGAACAAATTCTATAGTTAAAATCTATGTACGTGAAAAATTGTCAATTTAACCATACTCTTTGTAGGGACACCCCATAATATTATTTTAAATTCGGAAAATTCAGCTTATTTTACATAAGATTCAGTCTTAAAAGCAATACCATATTATTCAAATTTCACCCTAAAATATTGAATGATTCGAGGTTAATTTTGAACAATTATAGTCAAAAAATCTAACTTTTTATTATATAAGGGGTGTAGTAAAAATGCCATAACTTGGGAACCTGTTGAGATAGACTAACAATCAGACCATCAATCGAAAGGTAATTAAATTCTCTAAAACCCTTTCTTACATATCAAATGGGGTTGTAGAACAAATTCTATAGTTAAAATCTATGTACGTGAAAAATTGTCAATTTAACCATACTCTTTGTAGGGACACCCCATAATATTATTTTAAATTCGGAAAATTCAGCTTATTTTACATAAGATTCAGTCTTAAAAGCAATACCATATTATTCAAATTTCACCCTAAAATACTGAATGATTCGAGGTTAATTTTGAACAATTATAGTTAAAAAATCTAACTTTTTATTATATAAGGGGTGTAGTAAAAATGCCATAACTTGGGAATCTGTTGAGATAGAATAACAATCAGGCCATCAATCGAAAGATAATTAAATTCTCTAAAACCTTTTCTTACATATCAAATAGGGTTGTAGAACAAATTTTATAGTTAAAATCTATGTACGTGAAAAATTGTCAATTTAACCATACTCTTTGTAGGGACACCCCATAATATTATTTTAAATTCGGAAAATTCAGCTTATTTTACATAAGATTCAGTCTTAAAAGCAATACCATATTATTCAAATTTCACCTTAAAATATTGAATGATTCGAGGTTAATTTTGAACAATTATAGTTAAAAAATCTAACTTTTTATTATATAAGGGGTGTAGTAAAAATGCCATAACTTGGGAATCTGTTGAGATAGAATAACAATCAGACCATCAATCGAAAGGTAATTAAATTCTCTAAAACCTTTTCTTACATATCAAATGGGGTTGTAGAACAAATTCTATAGTTAAAATCTATGTACGTGAAAAATTGTCAATTTAACCATACTCTTTGTAGGGACACCCCATAATATTATTTTAAATTCGGAAAATTCAGCTTATTTTACATAAGATTCAGTCTTAAAAGCAATACCATATTATTCAAATTTCACCTTAAAATATTGAATAATTCGAGGTTAATTTTGAACAATTATAGTTAAAAAATCTAACTTTTTATTATATAAGGGGTGTAGTAAAAATGCCATAACTTGGGAATCTGTTGAGATAGAATAACAATCAGACCATCAATCGAAAGGTAATTAAATTCTCTAAAACCTTTTCTTACATATCAAATAGGGTTGTAGAACAAATTTTATAGTTAAAATCTATGTACGTGAAAAATTGTCAATTTAACCATACTCTTTGTAGGGACACCCCATAATATTATTTTAAATTCGGAAAATTCAGCTTATTTTACATAAGATTCAGTCTTAAAAGCAATACCATATTATTCAAATTTCACCTTAAAATATTGAATAATTCGAGGTTAATTTTGAACAATTATAGTTAAAAAATCTAACTTTTTATTATATAAGGGGTGTAGTAAAAATGCCATAACTTGGGAATCTGTTGAGATAGAATAACAATCAGACCATCAATCGAAAGGTAATTAAATTCTCTAAAACCTTTTCTTACATATCAAATAGGGTTGTAGAACAAATTCTATAGTTAAAATCTATGTACGTGAAAAATTGTCAATTTAACCATACTCTTTGTAGGGACACCCCATAATATTATTTTAAATTCGGAAAATTCAGCTTATTTTACATAAGATTCAGTCTTAAAAGCAATACCATATTATTCAAATTTCACCCTAAAATACTGAATGATTCGAGGTTAATTTTGAACAATTATAGTCAAAAAATCTAACTTTTTATTATATAAGGGGTGTAGTAAAAATGCCATAACTTGGGAACCTGTTGAGATAGAATAACAATCAGACCATCAATCGAAAGGTAATTAAATTCTCTAAAACCTTTTCTTACATATCAAATGGGGTTGTAGAACAAATTCTATAGTTAAAATCTATGTACGTGAAAAATTGTCAATTTAACCATACTCTTTGTAGGGACACCCCATAATATTATTTTAAATTCGGAAAATTCAGCTTATTTTACATAAGATTCAGTCTTAAAAGCAATACCATATTATTCAAATTTCACCCTAAAATACTGAATGATTCGAGGTTAATTTTGAACAATTATAGTCAAAAAATCTAACTTTTTATTATATAAGGGGTGTAGTAAAAATGCCATAACTTGGGAACCTGTTGAGATAGAATAACAATCAGACCATCAATCGAAAGGTAATTAAATTCTCTAAAACCTTTTCTTACATATCAAATGGGGTTGTAGAACAAATTCTATAGTTAAAATCTATGTACGTGAAAAATTGTCAATTTAACCATACTCTTTGTAGGGACACCCCATAATATTATTTTAAATTCGGAAAATTCAGCTTATTTTACATAAGATTCAGTCTTAAAAGCAATACCATATTATTCAAATTTCACCTTAAAATATTGAATGATTCGAGGTTAATTTTGAACAATTATAGTTAAAAAATCTAACTTTTTATTATATAAGGGGTGTAGTAAAAATGCCATAACTTGGGAACCTATTGAGATAGAATAACAATCAGACCATCAATCGAAAGGTAATTAAATTCTCTAAAACCTTTTCTTACATATCAAATGGGGTTGTAGAACAAATTCTATAGTTAAAATCTATGTACGTGAAAAATTGTCAATTTAACCATACTCTTTGTAGGGACACCCCATAATATTATTTTAAATTCGGAAAATTCAGCTTATTTTACATAAGATTCAGTCTTAAAAGCAATACCATATTATTCAAATTTCACCCTAAAATATTGAATGATTCGAGGTTAATTTTGAACAATTATAGTCAAAAAATCTAACTTTTTATTATATAAGGGGTGTAGTAAAAATGCCATAACTTGGGAACCTGTTGAGATAGACTAACAATCAGACCATCAATCGAAAGGTAATTAAATTCTCTAAAACCTTTTCTTACATATCAAATAGGGTTGTAGAACAAATTTTATAGTTAAAATCTATGTACGTGAAAAATTGTCAATTTAACCATACTCTTTGTAGGGACACCCCATAATATTATTTTAAATTCGGAAAATTCAGCTTATTTTACATAAGATTCAGTCTTAAAAGCAATACCATATTATTCAAATTTCACCCTAAAATATTGAATGATTCGAGGTTAATTTTGAACAATTATAGTTAAAAAATCTAACTTTTTATTATATAAGGGGTGTAGTAAAAATGCCATAACTTGGGAACCTATTGAGATAGAATAACAATCAGACCATCAATCGAAAGGTAATTAAATTCTCTAAAACCTTTTCTTACATATCAAATGGGGTTGTAGAACAAATTCTATAGTTAAAATCTATGTACGTGAAAAATTGTCAATTTAACCATACTCTTTGTAGGGACACCCCATAATATTATTTTAAATTCGGAAAATTCAGCTTATTTTACATAAGATTCAGTCTTAAAAGCAATACCATATTATTCAAATTTCACCCTAAAATATTGAATGATTCGAGGTTAATTTTGAACAATTATAGTCAAAAAATCTAACTTTTTATTATATAAGGGGTGTAGTAAAAATGCCATAACTTGGGAACCTGTTGAGATAGAATAACAATCAGACCATCAATCGAAAGGTAATTAAATTCTCTAAAACCTTTTCTTACATATCAAATGGGGTTGTAGAACAAATTCTATAGTTAAAATCTATGTACGTGAAAAATTGTCAATTTAACCATACTCTTTGTAGGGACACCCCATAATATTATTTTAAATTCGGAAAATTCAGCTTATTTTACATAAGATTCAGTCTTAAAAGCAATACCATATTATTCAAATTTCACCTTAAAATATTGAATGATTCGAGGTTAATTTTGAACAATTATAGTTAAAAAATCTAACTTTTTATTATATAAGGGGTGTAGTAAAAATGCCATAACTTGGGAACCTATTGAGATAGAATAACAATCAGACCATCAATCGAAAGGTAATTAAATTCTCTAAAACCTTTTCTTACATATCAAATGGGGTTGTAGAACAAATTCTATAGTTAAAATCTATGTACGTGAAAAATTGTCAATTTAACCATACTCTTTGTAGGGACACCCCATAATATTATTTTAAATTCGGAAAATTCAGCTTATTTTACATAAGATTCAGTCTTAAAAGCAATACCATATTATTCAAATTTCACCCTAAAATATTGAATGATTCGAGGTTAATTTTGAACAATTATAGTCAAAAAATCTAACTTTTTATTATATAAGGGGTGTAGTAAAAATGCCGTAACTTGGGAACCTGTTGAGATAGAATAACAATCAGACCATCAATCGAAAGGTAATTAAATTCTCTAAAACCTTTTCTTACATATCAAATGGGGTTGTAGAACAAATTCTATAGTTAAAATCTATGTACGTGAAAAATTGTCAATTTAACCATACTCTTTGTAGGGACACCCCATAATATTATTTTAAATTCGGAAAATTCAGCTTATTTTACATAAGATTCAGTCTTAAAAGCAATACCATATTATTCAAATTTCACCTTAAAATATTGAATGATTCGAGGTTAATTTTGAACAATTATAGTTAAAAAATCTAACTTTTTATTATATAAGGGGTGTAGTAAAAATGCCATAACTTGGGAACCTATTGAGATAGAATAACAATCAGACCATCAATCGAAAGGTAATTAAATTCTCTAAAACCTTTTCTTACATATCAAATGGGGTTGTAGAACAAATTCTATAGTTAAAATCTATGTACGTGAAAAATTGTCAATTTAACCATACTCTTTGTAGGGACACCCCATAATATTATTTTAAATTCGGAAAATTCAGCTTATTTTACATAAGATTCAGTCTTAAAAGCAATACCATATTATTCAAATTTCACCCTAAAATACTGAATGATTCGAGGTTAATTTTGAACAATTATAGTCAAAAAATCTAACTTTTTATTATATAAGGGGTGTAGTAAAAATGCCATAACTTGGGAACCTATTGAGATAGAATAACAATCAGACCATCAATCGAAAGGTAATTAAATTCTCTAAAACCTTTTCTTACATATCAAATGGGGTTGTAGAACAAATTCTATAGTTAAAATCTATGTACGTGAAAAATTGTCAATTTAACCATACTCTTTGTAGGGACACCCCATAATATTATTTTAAATTCGGAAAATTCAGCTTATTTTACATAAGATTCAGTCTTAAAAGCAATACCAT
Organism: Dilophus febrilis; assembly: GCA_958336335.1. NCBI lineage: Eukaryota > Metazoa > Arthropoda > Insecta > Diptera > Bibionidae > Dilophus > Dilophus febrilis. Next base: position 4,413,079 of record OY284471.1, on the reverse strand, counting down.
ATTATTCAAATTTCACCTTAAAATATTGAATGATTCGAGGTTAATTTTGAACAATTATAGTTAAAAAATCTAACTTTTTATTATATAAGGGGTGTAGTAAAAATGCCATAACTTGGGAACCTGTTGAGATAGAATAACAATCAGCCCATCAATCGAAAGGTAATTAAATTCTCTAAAACCTTTTCTTACATATCAAATGGGGTTGTAGAACAAATTCTATAGTTAAAATCTATGTACGTGAAAAATTGTCAATTTAACCATACTCTTTGTAGGGACACCCCATAATATTATTTTAAATTCGGAAAATTCAGCTTATTTTACATAAGATTCAGTCTTAAAAGCAATACCATATTATTCAAATTTCACCTTAAAATATTGAATGATTCGAGGTTAGTTTTGAACAATTATAGTTAAAAAATCTAACTTTTTATTATATAAGGGGTGTAGTAAAAATGCCATAACTTGGGAACCTGTTGAGATAGAATAACAATCAGACCATCAATCGAAAGGTAATTAAATTCTCTAAAACCTTTTCTTACATATCAAATGGGGTTGTAGAACAAATTCTATAGTTAAAATCTATGTACGTGAAAAATTGTCAATTTAACCATACTCTTTGTAGGGACACCCCATAATATTATTTTAAATTCGGAAAATTCAGCTTATTTTACATAAGATTCAGTCTTAAAAGCAATACCATATTATTCAAATTTCACCCTAAAATACTGAATGATTCGAGGTTAATTTTGAACAATTATAGTCAAAAAATCTAACTTTTTATTATATAAGGGGTGTAGTAAAAATGCCATAACTTGGGAACCTGTTGAGATAGAATAACAATCAGACCATCAATCGAAAGGTAATTAAATTCTCTAAAACCTTTTCTTACATATCAAATGGGGTTGTAGAACAAATTCTATAGTTAAAATCTATGTACGTGAAAAATTGTCAATTTAACCATACTCTTTGTAGGGACACCCCATAATATTATTTTAAATTCGGAAAATTCAGCTTATTTTACATAAGATTCAGTCTTAAAAGCAATACCATATTATTCAAATTTCACCTTAAAATATTGAATGATTCGAGGTTAATTTTGAACAATTATAGTTAAAAAATCTAACTTTTTATTATATAAGGGGTGTAGTAAAAATGCCATAACTTGGGAACCTATTGAGATAGAATAACAATCAGACCATCAATCGAAAGGTAATTAAATTCTCTAAAACCTTTTCTTACATATCAAATGGGGTTGTAGAACAAATTCTATAGTTAAAATCTATGTACGTGAAAAATTGTCAATTTAACCATACTCTTTGTAGGGACACCCCATAATATTATTTTAAATTCGGAAAATTCAGCTTATTTTACATAAGATTCAGTCTTAAAAGCAATACCATATTATTCAAATTTCACCCTAAAATATTGAATGATTCGAGGTTAATTTTGAACAATTATAGTCAAAAAATCTAACTTTTTATTATATAAGGGGTGTAGTAAAAATGCCATAACTTGGGAACCTGTTGAGATAGACTAACAATCAGACCATCAATCGAAAGGTAATTAAATTCTCTAAAACCCTTTCTTACATATCAAATGGGGTTGTAGAACAAATTCTATAGTTAAAATCTATGTACGTGAAAAATTGTCAATTTAACCATACTCTTTGTAGGGACACCCCATAATATTATTTTAAATTCGGAAAATTCAGCTTATTTTACATAAGATTCAGTCTTAAAAGCAATACCATATTATTCAAATTTCACCCTAAAATACTGAATGATTCGAGGTTAATTTTGAACAATTATAGTTAAAAAATCTAACTTTTTATTATATAAGGGGTGTAGTAAAAATGCCATAACTTGGGAATCTGTTGAGATAGAATAACAATCAGACCATCAATCGAAAGATAATTAAATTCTCTAAAACCTTTTCTTACATATCAAATAGGGTTGTAGAACAAATTTTATAGTTAAAATCTATGTACGTGAAAAATTGTCAATTTAACCATACTCTTTGTAGGGACACCCCATAATATTATTTTAAATTCGGAAAATTCAGCTTATTTTACATAAGATTCAGTCTTAAAAGCGATACCATATTATTCAAATTTCACCTTAAAATATTGAATGATTCGAGGTTAGTTTTGAACAATTATAGTTAAAAAATCTAACTTTTTATTATATAAGGGGTGTAGTAAAAATGCCATAACTTGGGAACCTGTTGAGATAGAATAACAATCAGACCATCAATCGAAAGGTAATTAAATTCTCTAAAACCTTTTCTTACATATCAAATGGGGTTGTAGAACAAATTCTATAGTTAAAATCTATGTACGTGAAAAATTGTCAATTTAACCATACTCTTTGTAGGGACACCCCATAATATTATTTTAAATTCGGAAAATTCAGCTTATTTTACATAAGATTCAGTCTTAAAAGCAATACCATATTATTCAAATTTCACCCTAAAATACTGAATGATTCGAGGTTAATTTTGAACAATTATAGTCAAAAAATCTAACTTTTTATTATATAAGGGGTGTAGTAAAAATGCCATAACTTGGGAACCTGTTGAGATAGAATAACAATCAGACCATCAATCGAAAGGTAATTAAATTCTCTAAAACCTTTTCTTACATATCAAATGGGGTTGTAGAACAAATTCTATAGTTAAAATCTATGTACGTGAAAAATTGTCAATTTAACCATACTCTTTGTAGGGACACCCCATAATATTATTTTAAATTCGGAAAATTCAGCTTATTTTACATAAGATTCAGTCTTAAAAGCAATACCATATTATTCAAATTTCACCCTAAAATACTGAATGATTCGAGGTTAATTTTGAACAATTATAGTCAAAAAATCTAACTTTTTATTATATAAGGGGTGTAGTAAAAATGCCATAACTTGGGAACCTGTTGAGATAGAATAACAATCAGACCATCAATCGAAAGGTAATTAAATTCTCTAAAACCTTTTCTTACATATCAAATGGGGTTGTAGAACAAATTCTATAGTTAAAATCTATGTACGTGAAAAATTGTCAATTTAACCATACTCTTTGTAGGGACACCCCATAATATTATTTTAAATTCGGAAAATTCAGCTTATTTTACATAAGATTCAGTCTTAAAAGCAATACCATATTATTCAAATTTCACCTTAAAATATTGAATGATTCGAGGTTAATTTTGAACAATTATAGTTAAAAAATCTAACTTTTTATTATATAAGGGGTGTAGTAAAAATGCCATAACTTGGGAACCTATTGAGATAGAATAACAATCAGACCATCAATCGAAAGGTAATTAAATTCTCTAAAACCTTTTCTTACATATCAAATGGGGTTGTAGAACAAATTCTATAGTTAAAATCTATGTACGTGAAAAATTGTCAATTTAACCATACTCTTTGTAGGGACACCCCATAATATTATTTTAAATTCGGAAAATTCAGCTTATTTTACATAAGATTCAGTCTTAAAAGCAATACCATATTATTCAAATTTCACCCTAAAATACTGAATGATTCGAGGTTAATTTTGAACAATTATAGTCAAAAAATCTAACTTTTTATTATATAAGGGGTGTAGTAAAAATGCCATAACTTGGGAACCTATTGAGATAGAATAACAATCAGACCATCAATCGAAAGGTAATTAAATTCTCTAAAACCTTTTCTTACATATCAAATGGGGTTGTAGAACAAATTCTATAGTTAAAATCTATGTACGTGAAAAATTGTCAATTTAACCATACTCTTTGTAGGGACACCCCATAATATTATTTTAAATTCGGAAAATTCAGCTTATTTTACATAAGATTCAGTCTTAAAAGCAATACCATATTATTCAAATTTCACCTTAAAATATTGAATGATTCGAGGTTAGTTTTGAACAATTATAGTTAAAAAATCTAACTTTTTATTATATAAGGGGTGTAGTAAAAATGCCATAACTTGGGAACCTATTGAGATAGAATAACAATCAGACCATCAATCGAAAGGTAATTAAATTCTCTAAAACCTTTTCTTACATATCAAATAGGGTTGTAGAACAAATTCTATAGTTAAAATCTATGTACGTGAAAAATTGTCAATTTAACCATACTCTTTGTAGGGACACCCCATAATATTATTTTAAATTCGGAAAATTCAGCTTATTTTACATAAGATTCAGTCTTAAAAGCAATACCATATTATTCAAATTTCACCCTAAAATATTGAATGATTCGAGGTTAATTTCGAACAATTATAGTCAAAAAATCTAACTTTTTATTATATAAGGGGTGTAGTAAAAATGCCATAACTTGGGAGCCTGTTGAGAAAGAATAACAATCATACCATCAATCGAAAGGTAATTAAATTCTCTAAAACCTTTTCTTACATATCAAATAGGGTTGTAGAACAAATTCTATAGTTAAAATCTATGTACGTGAAAAATTGTCAATTTAACCATACTCTTTGTAGGGACACCCCATAATATTATTTTAAATTCGGAAAATTCAGCTTATTTTACATAAGATTCAGTCTTAAAAGCAATACCATATTATTCAAATTTCACCCTAAAATACTGAATGATTCGAGGTTAATTTTGAACAATTATAGTTAAAAAATCTAACTTTTTGTTATATAAGGGGTGTAGTAAAAATGCCATAACTTGGGAACCTGTTGAGATAGAATAACAATCAGACCATCAATCGAAAGGTAATTAAATTCTCTAAAATCTTTTCTTACATATCAAATAGGGTTGTAAAACAAATTCTATAGTTTAAATCTATGTACGTGAAAAATTGTCAATTTAACCATACTCTTTGTAGGGACACCCCATAATATTATTTTAAATTCGGAAAATGCAGCTTATTTTACATAAGATTCAGTCTTAAAAGCAATACCATATTATTCAAATTTCACCCTAAAATATTGAATGATTCGAGGTTAATTTTGAACAATTATAGTCAAAAAATCTAACTTTTTATTATATAAGGGGTGTAGTAAAAATGCCATAACTTGGGAACCTATTGAGATAGAATAACAATCAGACCATCAATCGAAAGGTAATTAAATTCTCTAAAATCTTTTCTTACATATCAAATAGGGTTGCAGAACAAATTCTATAGTTAAAATCTATGTACGTGAAAAATTGTCAATTTAACCATACTCTTTGTAGGGACACCCCATAATATTATTTTAAATTCGGAAAATTCAGCTTATTTCACATAAGATTCAGTCTCTAAAGCAATACCATATTATTCAAATTTCATCTTAAAATATTGAATGATTCGAGGTTAATTTTGAACAATTATAGTTAAAAAATCTAACTTTTTATTATATAAGGGGTGTAGTAAAAATGCCATAACTTGGGAACCTATTGAGATAGAATAACAATCAGACCATCAATCGAAAGGTAATTAAATTCTCTAAAATCTTTTCTTACATATCAAATAGGGTTGCAGAACAAATTCTATAGTTAAAATCTATGTACGTGAAAAATTGTCAATTTAACCATACTCTTTGTAGGGACACCCCATAATATTATTTTAAATTCGGAAAATTCAGCTTATTTTACATAAGATTCAGTCTTAAAAGCAATACCATATTATTCAAATTTCACCCTAAAATATTGAATGATTCGAGGTTAATTTTGAACAATTATAGTCAAAAAATCTAACTTTTTATTATATAAGGGGTGTAGTAAAAATGCCATAACTTGGGTGCCTGTTGAGATAGAATAACAATCAGACCATCATTCGAAAGGTAATTAAATTCTCTAAAACCTTTTCTTACATATCAAATAGGGTTGTAAAACAAATTCTATAGTTAAAATCTATGTACGTGAAAAATTGTCAATTTAACCATACTCTTTGTAGGGACACCCCATAATATTATTTTAAATTCGGAAAATTCAGCTTATTTTACATAAGATTCAGTCTTAAAAGCAATACCATATTATTCAAATGTCACCCTAAAATATTGAATGATTCGAGGTTAATTTTGAACAATTATAGTTAAAAATCTAACTTTTTATTATATAAGGGGTGTAGTAAAAATGCCATAACTTGGGAGCCTGTTGAGATAGAATAACAATCAGACCATCATTCGAAGGGTAATTAAATTCTCTAAAACCTTTTCTTACATATCAAATAGGGTTGTAAAACAAATTCTATAGTTAAAATCTATGTACGTGAAAAATTGTCAATTTAACCATACTCTTTGTAGGGACACCCCATAATATTATTTTAAATTCGGAAAATTCAGCTTATTTCACATAAGATTCAGTCTCTAAAGCAATACCATATTATTCAAATTTCATCTTAAAATATTGAATGATTCGAGGTTAATTTTGAACAATTATAGTTAAAAAATCTAACTTTTTATTATATAAGGGGTGTAGTAAAAATGCCATAACTTGGGAACCTATTGAGATAGAATAACAATCAGACCATCAATCGAAAGGTAATTAAATTCTCTAAAATCTTTTCTTACATATCAAATAGGGTTGCAGAACAAATTCTATAGTTAAAATCTATGTACGTGAAAAATTGTCAATTTAACCATACTCTTTGTAGGGACACCCCATAATATTATTTTAAATTCGGAAAATTCAGCTTATTTTACATAAGATTCAGTCTTAAAAGCAATACCATATTATTCAAATTTCACCCTAAAATATTGAATGATTCGAGGTTAATTTTGAACAATTATAGTCAAAAAATCTAACTTTTTATTATATAAGGGGTGTAGTAAAAATGCCATAACTTGGGAGCCTGTTGAGATAGAATAACAATCAGACCATCATTCGAAAGGTAATTAAATTCTCTAAAACCTTTTCCTACATATCAAATAGGGTTGTAAAACAAATTCTATAGTTAAAATCTATGTACGTGAAAAATTGTCAATTTAACCATACTCTTTGTAGGGACACCCCATAATATTATTTTAAATTCGGAAAATTCAGCTTATTTTACATAAGATTCAGTCTTAAAAGCAATACCATATTATTCAAATGTCACCCTAAAATATTGAATGATTCGAGGTTAATTTTGAACAATTATAGTTAAAAATCTAACTTTTTATTATATAAGGGGTGTAGTAAAAATGCCATAACTTGGGAGCCTGTTGAGATAGAATAACAATCAGACCATCATTCGAAGGGTAATTAAATTCTCTAAAACCTTTTCTTACATATCAAATAGGGTTGTAAAACAAATTCTATAGTTAAAATCTATGTACGTGAAAAATTGTCAATTTAACCATACTCTTTGTAGGGACACCCCATAATATTATTTTAAATTCGGAAAATTCAGCTTATTTTACATAAGATTCAGTCTCTAAAGCAATACCATATTATTCAAATGTCACCCTAAAATATTGAATGATTCGAGGTTAATTTTGAACAATTATAGTTAAAAAATCTAACTTTTTATTATATAAAGGGTGTAGTAAAAATGCCATAACTTGGGAACCTATTGAGATAGAATAACAATCAGACCATCAATCGAAAGGTAATTAAATTCTCTAAAACCTTTTCTTACATATCAAATAGGGTTGTAAAACAAATTATATAGTTAAAATCTATGTACGTGAAAAATTGTCAATTTAACCATACTCTTTGTAGGGACACCCCATAATATTATTTTAAATTCGGAAAATTCAGCTTATTTTACATAAGATTCAGTCTTAAAAGCAATACCATATTATTCAAATTTCACCCTAAAATATTGAATGATTCGAGGTTAATTTTGAACAATTATAGTCAAAAAATCTAACTTTTTATTATATAAGGGGTGTAGTAAAAATGCCATAACTTGGGAGCCTGTTGAGATAGAATAACAATCAGACCATCATTCGAAAGGTAATTAAATTCTCTAAAACCTTTTCTTACATATCAAATAGGGTTGTAAAACAAATTCTATAGTTAAAATCTATGTACGTGAAAAATTGTCAATTTAACCATACTCTTTGTAGGGACACCCCATAATATTATTTTAAATTCGGAAAATTCAGCTTATTTTACATAAGATTCAGTCTTAAAAGCGATACCATATTATTCAAATTTCACCCTAAAATATTGAATGATTCGAGGTTAGTTTTGAACAATTATAGTCAAAAAATCTAACTTTTTATTATATAAGGGGTGTAGTAAAAATGCCATAACTTGGGAGCCTGTTGAGATAGAATAACAATCATACCATCAATCGAAAGGTAATTAAATTCTCTAAAACCTTTTCTTACATATCAAATAGGGTTGTAGAACAAATTCTATAGTTAAAATCTATGTACGTGAAAAATTGTCAATTTAACCATACTCTTTGTAGGGACACCCCATAATATTATTTTAAATTCGGAAAATTCAGCTTATTTTACATAAGATTCAGTCTTAAAAGCAATACCATATTATTCAAATTTCACCCTAAAATACTGAATGATTCGAGGTTAATTTTGAACAATTATAGTTAAAAAATCTAACTTTTTGTTATATAAGGGGTGTAGTAAAAATGCCATAACTTGGGAACCTGTTGAGATAGAATAACAATCAGACCATCAATCGAAAGGTAATTAAATTCTCTAAAATCTTTTCTTACATATCAAATAGGGTTGTAAAACAAATTCTATAGTTTAAATCTATGTACGTGAAAAATTGTCAATTTAACCATACTCTTTGTAGGGACACCCCATAATATTATTTTAAATTCGGAAAATGCAGCTTATTTTACATAAGATTCAGTCTTAAAAGCAATACCATATTATTCAAATTTCACCCTAAAATATTGAATGATTCGAGGTTAATTTTGAACAATTATAGTCAAAAAATCTAACTTTTTATTATATAAGGGGTGTAGTAAAAATGCCATAACTTGGGAACCTATTGAGATAGAATAACAATCAGACCATCAATCGAAAGGTAATTAAATTCTCTAAAATCTTTTCTTACATATCAAATAGGGTTGCAGAACAAATTCTATAGTTAAAATCTATGTACGTGAAAAATTGTCAATTTAACCATACTCTTTGTAGGGACACCCCATAATATTATTTTAAATTCGGAAAATTCAGCTTATTTCACATAAGATTCAGTCTCTAAAGCAATACCATATTATTCAAATTTCATCTTAAAATATTGAATGATTCGAGGTTAATTTTGAACAATTATAGTTAAAAAATCTAACTTTTTATTATATAAGGGGTGTAGTAAAAATGCCATAACTTGGGAACCTATTGAGATAGAATAACAATCAGACCATCAATCGAAAGGTAATTAAATTCTCTAAAATCTTTTCTTACATATCAAATAGGGTTGCAGAACAAATTCTATAGTTAAAATCTATGTACGTGAAAAATTGTCAATTTAACCATACTCTTTGTAGGGACACCCCATAATATTATTTTAAATTCGGAAAATTCAGCTTATTTTACATAAGATTCAGTCTTAAAAGCAATACCATATTATTCAAATTTCACCCTAAAATATTGAATGATTCGAGGTTAATTTTGAACAATTATAGTCAAAAAATCTAACTTTTTATTATATAAGGGGTGTAGTAAAAATGCCATAACTTGGGAGCCTGTTGAGATAGAATAACAATCAGACCATCATTCGAAAGGTAATTAAATTCTCTAAAACCTTTTCTTACATATCAAATAGGGTTGTAAAACAAATTCTATAGTTAAAATCTATGTACGTGAAAAATTGTCAATTTAACCATACTCTTTGTAGGGACACCCCATAATATTATTTTAAATTCGGAAAATTCAGCTTATTTTACATAAGATTCAGTCTTAAAAGCAATACCATATTATTCAAATGTCACCCTAAAATATTGAATGATTCGAGGTTAATTTTGAACAATTATAGTTAAAAATCTAACTTTTTATTATATAAGGGGTGTAGTAAAAATGCCATAACTTGGGAGCCTGTTGAGATAGAATAACAATCAGACCATCATTCGAAGGGTAATTAAATTCTCTAAAACCTTTTCTTACATATCAAATAGGGTTGTAAAACAAATTCTATAGTTAAAATCTATGTACGTGAAAAATTGTCAATTTAACCATACTCTTTGTAGGGACACCCCATAATATTATTTTAAATTCGGAAAATTCAGCTTATTTCACATAAGATTCAGTCTCTAAAGCAATACCATATTATTCAAATTTCATCTTAAAATATTGAATGATTCGAGGTTAATTTTGAACAATTATAGTTAAAAAATCTAACTTTTTATTATATAAGGGGTGTAGTAAAAATGCCATAACTTGGGAACCTATTGAGATAGAATAACAATCAGACCATCAATCGAAAGGTAATTAAATTCTCTAAAATCTTTTCTTACATATCAAATAGGGTTGCAGAACAAATTCTATAGTTAAAATCTATGTACGTGAAAAATTGTCAATTTAACCATACTCTTTGTAGGGACACCCCATAATATTATTTTAAATTCGGAAAATTCAGCTTATTTTACATAAGATTCAGTCTTAAAAGCAATACCATATTATTCAAATTTCACCCTAAAATATTGAATGATTCGAGGTTAATTTTGAACAATTATAGTCAAAAAATCTAACTTTTTATTATATAAGGGGTGTAGTAAAAATGCCATAACTTGGGAGCCTGTTGAGATAGAATAACAATCAGACCATCATTCGAAAGGTAATTAAATTCTCTAAAACCTTTTCTTACATATCAAATAGGGTTGTAAAACAAATTCTATAGTTAAAATCTATGTACGTGAAAAATTGTCAATTTAACCATACTCTTTGTAGGGACACCCCATAATATTATTTTAAATTCGGAAAATTCAGCTTATTTTACATAAGATTCAGTCTTAAAAGCAATACCATATTATTCAAATGTCACCCTAAAATATTGAATGATTCGAGGTTAATTTTGAACAATTATAGTTAAAAATCTAACTTTTTATTATATAAGGGGTGTAGTAAAAATGCCATAACTTGGGAGCCTGTTGAGATAGAATAACAATCAGACCATCATTCGAAGGGTAATTAAATTCTCTAAAACCTTTTCTTACATATCAAATAGGGTTGTAAAACAAATTCTATAGTTAAAATCTATGTACGTGAAAAATTGTCAATTTAACCATACTCTTTGTAGGGACACCCCATAATATTATTTTAAATTCGGAAAATTCAGCTTATTTTACATAAGATTCAGTCTTAAAAGCAATACCATATTATTCAAATTTCACCCTAAAATATTGAATGATTCGAGTTTAATTTTGAACAATTATAGTCAAAAAATCTAACTTTTTATTATATAAGGGGTGTAGTAAAAATGCCATAACTTGGGAACCTATTGAGATAGAATAACAATCAGACCATCAATCGAAAGGTAATTAAATTCTCTAAAAACTTTTCTTACATATCAAATAGGGTTGTAGAACAAATTCTATAGTTAAAATCTATGTACGTGAAAAATTGTCAATTTAACCATACTCTTTGTAGGGACACCCCATAATATTATTTTAAATTCGGAAAATTCAGCTTATTTTACATAAGATTCAGTCTCTAAAGCAATACCATATTATTCAAATGTCACCCTAAAATATTGAATGATTCGAGGTTAATTTTGAACAATTATAGTTAAAAAATCTAACTTTTTATTATATAAGGGGTGTAGTAAAAATGCCATAACTTGGGAACCTATTGAGATAGAATAACAATCAGACCATCAATCGAAAGGTAATTAAATTCTCTAAAACCTTTTCTTACATATCAAATAGGGTTGTAAAACAAATTATATAGTTAAAATCTATGTACGTGAAAAATTGTCAATTTAACCATACTCTTTGTAGGGACACCCCATAATATTATTTTAAATTCGGAAAATTCAGCTTATTTTACATAAGATTCAGTCTTAAAAGCAATACCATATTATTCAAATTTCACCCTAAAATATTGAATGATTCGAGGTTAATTTTGAACAATTATAGTTAAAAAATCTAACTTTTTATTATATAAGGGGTGTAGTAAAAATGCCATAACTTGGGAACCTGTTGAGATAGAATAACAATCAGACCATCAATCGAAAGGTAATTAAATTCTCTAAAACCTTTTCTTACATACCAAATAGGGTTGCAGAACAAATTCTATAGTTAAAATCTATGTACGTGAAAAATTGTCAATTTAACCATACTCTTTGTAGGGACACCCCATAATATTATTTTAAATTCGGAAAATTCAGCTTATTTTACATAAGATTTAGTCTTTAAAGCAATACCATATTATTCAAATTTCACCCTAAAATACTGAATGATTCGAGGTTAATTTTGAACAATTATAGTTAAAAAATCTAACTTTTTGTTATATAAGGGGTGTAGTAAAAATGCCATAACTTGGGAACCTGTTCAGATAGAATAACAATCAGACCATCAATCGAAAGGTAATTAAATTCTCTAAAACCTTTTCTTACATATCAAATAGGGTTGCAGAACAAATTCTATAGTTAAAATCTATGTACGTGAAAAATTGTCAATTTAACCATGCTCTTTGAAGGTATACCCCATAATATATTATTTTAAATTCGGAAAATTCAGCTTATTTTACATAAGATTTAGTCTTTAAAGCAATACCATATTATTCAAATTTCACCCTAAAATACTGAATGATTCGAGGTTAATTTTGAACAATTATAGTTAAAAAATCTAACTTTTTATTATATAAGGGGTGTAGTAAAAATGCCATAACTTGGGAACCTGTTGAGATAGAATAACAATCTGACCATCAATCGTTGTATACTTTTATTTTTTCTTTGATTATTTATATACAAAATGCAAAGTGAATAAAAGGATATTGAAAAAAATTGATGAAATAATATTTAATTTAATTGTTTACGTATATGCAGTGGTGTGTGTTCTAATATACGTACATGACATTGATCATCGATCATTTAAATATTTTTATGATATATTTTATTTATTTTTTATACGTATACAAAAAAAGAAAAACCACATTTTCAAAAGTTCAGGATGACGAGAATTCTGAATATATTACAATTGTATATATAGATATATAAACTGTAATAGATATATTGCGTATTGAAGTGTAGATCCATCCATTTGTATATCGCAGTCACACACAGCTGATGTGATTTATGTGCATGTATACCATATTTAAAAATAAAAGTCAAGAAAATTTTGATCGACACATTTTTATAATATATTTTTATATTAGGAAAATATACGCGTTAGTGTATGTGAAACACATTTTATATTTTTGAATTTTATTTAAGAAAATGCAAAATCACAAACATTATACAATCATAATCCTATATATTATAAACTCCGATCTGCTATACATATAAAAAACGATTGAATTAAAAGAAGTGTATCAGTACCTATATTAATATATAATTAAAATATCAATGTTTATTTTATTTTGTATATTTTACTGACGTTAAGATCTTCGATATAACCCAATGTTGTTATATATTGAACTTGTTTGGAAAATCTGTGGAAAATCTTTAAATTATTATTATTAAAAACTGGCAAATATTAACAAAATGTTCTTGCTAGAGGTGAGTGAGGATATAAGGAAAACTTTGTATATGTATTATTTTCAAAATAATTGATTTTGTACAAGAAATAAATCCCAACCGCTGTGTAAATGAGGACGATCTTAGCGCCATACTTCAAATAAGATTTGTAATTTGTCATAACTTAAAATCGAATATCATGTACTAACATAATAATAATAATATTGAAAAGACTATATCATTATGATTTTTACCACTTGAACGAACTCAATTGACGAATTTAATTTTATATTTGATTATTTATATAAATTATGATTAATGAGGAAAATATATAATTAATGATGATATTTACAAAATATAATATAATATAGGTTCATATCAAGGACAATGGCAAGAAGGAAAAAGGCATGGTTATGGTGTACGAACATCAGCACCATTTGGTTTGGCATCACATTATCGACCAAAAAATATCCAGGCATCAATGACATCATTGCGTAGCAATGAACCAGGTAATGCCGATCCAGCTGAAAAACGTAATCATCGTATGGATGAAGGACGTGGCGGTTTTGTATTAAAAGCCAGCTCTGATGTACCTCTCAGACGAAATAGTTTAGTTGAAAAAACGAAAAAAGGTTTACTTTCGGTAGGTGCTGGTGGTGGTGTTTTTATTTGATAAATATTTCATGTATCATACTGAATATTTTTTGTTGATATTATTAGGGTTTAAAATTGAAAAAACAACGAAGTACTGGAGATTTAGAAAAACGGGGAACAGCCGCATCCGGTAGTATTCGATCAACTGTTTCAACAACTTCCTGGTTAAGTGGAGCCTCATCACAATCGGCTATTTCAAATAAGTATGATTTAAGGAAATTCCTATATACAATACATGGATAATAAATGGATTAATATTGTGTTTTTCTTCTATTAACCAAATAATAGATCACAACACACAGATTCAAATGCTAGTTTTACAGTGGATGAAGAACACTTAGATCCAAGCATTACCGAAACATATATGGGAGAATGGAAGCGTGATAAACGCGATGGTTATGGTATATCAGAAAGAAGTGATGGATTAAAGTAAGAATTTTTCGGAAATAAAGGGAAATGTTTTATATATCTTTTTTTTTTATTGTAATCTAATAGATATGAAGGTGAATGGCATAATAATAAAAAACATGGTTATGGTGTAACAACATTACGTGATGGCACAAAAGAAGAAGGGAAATATAAATATAATGTTTTGATAACTAGTCAAAAGAAAAAGCATTTGTTTTTAATACGGTCAGCAAAATTTCGTGAACGTATTGAGGCGGCTGTTAGTTCAGCACAACGTGCATCAAAATATGCATTACAAAAGGCTGATATTGCTATATCACGAACGGCAACCGCTCGTGGTAAAGCCGAGATGGCCGATAATGTGGCCGATCAGGCAAAACTTGATTCGGAAATTGCGGTAGCCACCGCCAGAGAATTTGCACCCGATTTTAAACCATCTGTATTGGAACGATTTGAACGAATTCGATTACGAGAACGATATCGTTCACCGACCGACATTAATATTGGCTTCAAACCAACTGTAATTAATCCCCTAATGAATACCCCTAGTCATCATCAACCACCATTACCAACACAATCCCATCCGCAATTAGAAAATAGAACATCAAATCCATTGTTGTCGTCGTCGTCGTCGGCGACGACCACACCACAACATTATAGTACAGGAGGACCATCAATAAATCAAACGCCAAACAAACAACAATCATTTTCACAATCGAATCCCCAACAACCTCATCACGAAACGCAAACAACCACAACATCGACGACGACAATTAGACGACAGTCAATGTTACAAAAACAATCCTCTATCGATTATCCAATATCAGTGGCCAATTCAAATCTAAATAACATTAACAATATCAATAATCATAATATTAATAATAATTTATATTCACAGCAATCACAATCACAATCACAACCACAACAACAGCAACTACAATCAAATTCAACATCATCATATAATTATAATAATTCAACGCAACAGCAACAGCCAACATTTAATTATAGCACAAAATCAACAAATATTCAACAAAATTCCAATCAAATGTATCAACAACAAAATTCACAAAATCAATCAAATACATTTAATAACTCATCAATCGGTAATTCACAACAGTCAAATTATAGTAATTTACAACAACAGCCCGCACAAACACAATCTTCTACTACCCAACAACAATCCAATTCACCATATTATGGTTTTTCATTTTTACAAGATCAACAGCAGCAACAGCAGCAACAACAATCACCGACAATGCCACAACCAACAATTCTTCCATCAAATCAAATGTATCCACCGATTAATACAGACATTGGAAATCAATTTTTACAGGATCAACATCAACAATCACCACAACATCATCATCAACAACAACAGATGTATAATTATGATAATAATACAATGCAATATAATGATAATCAACAACAACAACAACAAGGAATGAATTTACGAAGAAATTCTAGACCAGTACATGAAGGTGGAAGACCACCAATGTTAGGAAGTTATAATCAATCATCAATAGATCATTTTGATCATTATAAAAGACCACCAAGTAGAGATTCATCTGTAGATAGATATGCAAGGGCTACAAGTAGATTAAGTGGTACGATAGGTACAGTTGCTGGTAGTAGTAATACAAATAATAATAATATTAATAATAATAATAGTAGTAATAATAATAATAATAATAATATTAATAATAATAGTACAATGACGGGCACCACAACTGGTGGTAATCCTATAGGTAATATAAATAGTGGTATTAGTAATTCTAGGCAACCGTCAATCGATCGAACAATACAACAACAACAACAACAACATAATACACCCGATCGAAATATACGAGCGGGATCGGCATTTAGGGGGACACCGACAACACCAACAACACCCAGTAGTGGTAGTGGTGGTGGTGGTGTATCACCATCAATAGCCACCGGTAATGGTGCTGTAATGACTGGTCGTGGTATATCGTCATCGTCAAGAGCCGGTACACCTGCTTTTCATCATCAGCACAATTCTAATACATCATCGGGACACACTGGAGTTTCCAGTAATTTACAAGCAACCTATTCAAATCCAAATCAACCATTTGAAGATGTTTTATTAAGACAACGAACATTAGGACAAGATATTATTCCATCACCAAGACAACCAAATCGAACTGAAAGTTTATATGTACCACCAAAACCAGTGCTTCCAATGGGTGGTGGGGGTGGTGGACAATCCGGTGGTGGCGGAAAATCAAAATTAAAAGTGAGTTTTTATATTCATTTTCTATATTTACATATTTAATTTGATCAGCAACAAATTTTATTATTATGCTTTGCTTTTCTTTATAATAATACATTTATCGTACAAAAAAAAAATTGAAAGTTAATCTTATTTAGATTAATAAAACAAAAATACAATCAATATTTATAAATTTTTTAAAATATTCAGAGAGTATATATTCACGAATTATAAACATATAATGTATTTTGAAAATTTATTATAGATTTTAATGTAACTATTTATTATGAAACCGTTAAGATAGCATGAATTTATTTCACTAAATTATACGAGTAGTTCTAGTAAAATTAATTTGTCCTTATACCGATATATATCCTTAAATCATCTTACATTTTAGAAATTAGAATTGATTTGAATTGAAAATTCTTTATTCGTTTGTTTGGTTTTAAAAAAAAACTTAATTTAATATGACTTTTCTACCCAATTCGGTTCAGACTACCAGAATTTAAAAACTTAATAACATTAAGAAAACAATCCCATTTATTAAAGTACCCGCAACCAAAAATATTATTGTCAAATTTACCATACCATAAAATATCTATTTATTTTATAATAACAAATTCAAGTTTTATGCCAATATATACTAAATAAAAACAAATATATATTCACTATCTAAGTATAATTATATATATATATATAATTTGTAAATGTACACAGTAGGAAACCTAAAATAACATTAAATTAAAACACAAGACATATATTTGGAAAAAAAAAGTCTATGCATATATTTATATAGATATAAAATGGATTTAACTTGAAATCTCTCTGCACGATACTTTTTTTTATTATTTATTATATATATATAAATGTATTTTACATTTAAGTGAAATTCAATTCATAATCATTATTATACATTGTATTAAATTGAAGCATCTTAAGAATAAATCATGAATTTTGTCTAAAAAAAACTCTATTTTCTTCATCTATTTCGTTCATCTGTTTAAATAGCGAGCATTGGTCGTTAATTAAGAAAAACTATTAAAAAAAAGTGGACGTTTGTAACGATTTCATTACTATTGTAAACTTATTGATCAAAAAAAATAGCAATTTAACTAAAAAGAAATTAGTAAAACAAAATAAAATAGGAAAATTTATTAGTAGATATGAAGATATATTATATTAGTATATAGTTTGGTTTAATTTTACTTTTTACATTGTCAATAATTAACACAAAATCGCTCTATACCATATTTATTTATTTATTTTTTTTTTTTTGAATAAATGATCAGCATCACAGTTATAAAATACACAATGTGTTTTTTAAATGTGTATTCTAAATATTTTTCATTATTATACAATTGTACTCTGTTGTCATTTGAACTACATTTTCAAAATCAAACAAAATTGAAATGAAAAAAATCATTTACAAATACACATTAAAATAAATTTTCAAATGTATTTTTCCTCTTTCATACAAAAATTTATAAAGAAGAAAAGAAAATCAGCACAGTAATGCTGCTATGTTGCTGTTGCTGTATTGCTGTACAAACAAAGCTATATAATTAAAAAAAATAAAAAATATATACTTTTCATTTGAAATGATTTTTGAAAAATAAAGAAAATACAATAAAATAAAGAGAAAAATGGTCCGAATTGGCTCCTCGAAATTATAATCTCTATACAATCGTAATATTCTTTTCTTTTTTTTTTTTTTTGGCTATATAGTATATTTTCACACATGTAATATAAATATAAAATTATTTATAGTATGCGAAATAAGAAGAAAAACAGAAAGAAAAAAAAAAAAAACTTATAATTTAATATCAGAAATAACCTGGCACATTTTTCCTCCGTTTTTCTTATTTTTTTCTTTTTTTTTTGTTTTGTTTTTGTGTTATTTGAATTTAGTTTCATTTTGAGCTCTCGAAACACGAGGAGGAATATCATACAAAAATTCAAATATAATTTTTTGTTGCATTTAATTTCAGTTTTAAAAACAAAAAAAAAAAAAAAGTTAAAAAATTTCCGTGTTCGGAAATACATTTTGGTTATTAAAAATTAAGGACTATTTTTATATAGGAAATATTAGTTTTTTTTTGTATTGTATATATACAATTTAAATATAGTTTAGTTGGTGAAAAACTCTACAATTTTCTGATTGTCCTTTTAATAAACAATTTTAATAAATTGGATATGTGTTTTTAATACAAAAAAAATATAAATAAATAAAAATAAATATATTAAAATAATGAAAGTTAAAATAATTTTTATAACTTTTGTGGATTTGTGACTAATTTCAAAAAATCAATTTAATAATTGCAAATGTGAAATTGAAATAAAAAAATCAGGAAAAATGTATAATATATATATATATATTTCAATAATATGAAAAATTTTCCTTTTCTTTTCTTGTTTTTCTTTAATTTTTTTGGTAAATTAGTTTTAACAACCTCAACAATTTTTTTTTGCAAAATTGTGATCAAGCAGACAAACACGCAGTTTTCAGTTTTAGTCAGTCCTTTTTGCAATCGTGCAATATATAGTCGATTTTTTATCATTTTATTTAAAAACCAGAATTATTATAAAGCGAATTACAAAAAAAATTAAAAATATATATTATAAATGATTTGTATTCTTTAAAACATTTGAAAATAAAAATGAAACTCTTCTTTATTTTATAAATATATACACAGTATATTATGTATAGGTATCTATCTAGTTCAAACTAATCTGAATATATATATATATCATATATTTTCTTATTATTATATTATATGTGATGATGATGAATATATATATTTGATATATATTTGAATGTCACGCAATCGTATTTTTTTGTTTGCTACTTCTTCTAATTTTCTTTCTTTCTATATATATATCTATAATATATATATAATATTTGATATATTCGTATTTAAATATATATATTTAAATATTTGAAAAATGTTCAAGAAAGATAAAAACCGGGAAAAATAAAATATATATTATATAGTTTTCTGTGGGCGAATTTATCTGTGTTTTTTTTTTTCTGTTTTACTCTATATATATAAATGTGAACTATTTATGTTTCTTTTTAAAGAATTTTAATTTTGTTTTTTATTTTGTTTTTTGATTTATTTATTTGTTTATTATGAAATGATATTGAATAAAACAATATATATCCTCAAAGTCGCACTTTATAATCGCACAACTTCATTTCTATATACAAATTAGAGATTTTAAAATTTGGAATTGTGTATTCAATTCTTTTATATTAAAATATTAATTGTTATGGTAATTTCATATAATTTATTCAGATTTGAACGATCTATAAAAATTGTCTGGTTGTTTCAAATTCGGTTTTCGTGAAATTTGTCTTGTCTTGGAAGGGTGCGTTTTAAAAGGTATTGCAGTTTTCTACATAAATTGCCTGAATCGGTATTTTTCACTCTCCTTATTTATTAGATATGTAATTGTATTTTATTTCTACTTGTCAATTAATTTATTTTATTTATTTTTCATTTTAATGTTATATATATAGAATATTAGAATCTCATGAGCATAATAGAATCCCATGAGTTTGAAATATTCTCCATCAACCGTTTAAATTCGCACAATAAATCGGATTTCTAGTATATTAGTTTTCAATAATTTTTGCATATACAAAATATTTAATTTTTTATTACAAAAATTCCCATTCTTTTACCATAACACTATCATTTTGGCTTTAATATTTTAACAATAATTTTATAGTATATAATAAATAATAATCAATAGGGTTAAAATCCGGATAATGCAAATACGGTTCAAGAAAATTAATTATAGTATTATTTTTCCTTTTAAAAAATCTATTAGTAATTTCATATTCATACATAAGAATTAATTATATTAAGGCACTGCGCGCTGCGTATTAATATATCACACAATAATAAACACAGTCAAAATACACCAAACGCAACGCAATAAATACTTATATATACAAATAATTTTTAATATATACACAATAAAAAATAAATAAATAATTAAAAATAAAAATCATTTATATTTTATTTTTTTGGCTTTATATATGTAATTATAATTAAATGCTTATATGTTAAATGAAATTAAAACACTCGCATCTCATCAAACAAATAAAATAAATGGTTTTATTCATATTTTTGGTATTCTTTTTTCCAATTTTTTTCTTTTTTTTGAAGCTTTTCATTATAATTATTTTTTCTTAAAATGTTTGGTTCGTTTTTATTTACCTTATTTTTTAATATTTTTTAATAGCGCAATAAATATAATATATATATTTTTTAGCCATTTTCTCTAAAACAGATTTTTTTTTTTTTTTGGCACTCATTACATTTCTTATATGGTTTTTTTTAACATACCATATAAACTATTCATATAATAAATAATTGTAATTACACACTTGCACATTTTATATTACACAATTAAACATTCAATCAAAAAAATTGTTTTGGGTAATTTGATAATTTGTTGCGGGATAATAATTGACTAGAATTGGTTTATAAGTTAAAAGTATATTCTCTTTGATTTTACTGTGATCACACACACGATCCTCAATTGATTGCCATTCCTGTAATATAGGATTCCAAAGTGTTCTTAAACTCTTATTCAGTTTAATATCTTGCAATAGAAAATTTAAAGGATATTTTTAAAGGCATAAACAAAAACTTTAATGTTACTTATACTTAAATATAATTAAAAAAAAAACTGCACTGTTATATATTACAAAAATCCCTATTTATAGTGATCTAATGATTTTATATTCCAAAATCCATTCGTTCACATTTTAATAACTCTTTCATAATATATATATAACTCTTTAACTGAATGCTTCTTGTGATAAATCTCAATTTTCACGTTAAAATTGTATTCTATAGGATACGATTCAATACATTTTTTTAAATAACATTTTTGATTAATTTTTTTTAATACAATTACAAATATATTAGCAGAAAATCCTACAGACTCGCCCGCACCGAAAGTTTTTGTAATAAAACAAAAACTCTTGTTGAATGAAATCAAATGAAAAATATTGTTCTAACATCACTATATGTGCTATTATGTTCTTAAAACATCTCTCTATAAATAGACTTAGATATAATTAAACTATGAATTATCCCTGTATAATTATAACTTTCATATTTTAAA
The DNA here is from genome assembly GCA_958336335.1 of Dilophus febrilis. Taxonomy (NCBI): domain Eukaryota; kingdom Metazoa; phylum Arthropoda; class Insecta; order Diptera; family Bibionidae; genus Dilophus; species Dilophus febrilis. The sequence continues at coordinate 4,391,148 of OY284471.1, read as the reverse complement.
TATCCATAATTGAACAATTACCAAAAAAATTATAAAATGTTGTTGAATAATTTATAAAACGAACTCTAAAAACAAGAAAAGAAAAGTTCCTTTATATATATATATACAAAATGATAAACTCATTCAAATATATATATATAAAAAAAAAATAAATTAATAGGATGCGATGGTATCAGGAAGAGGAAGAAGATGAAGATGGTGATATTATGTTTTCACCAGCATTGCTGGCTCGTAGAGCATCTGAAAGTTGGATTATAGCACCGCCAGTAGAGGTGGTGATTTTTTAGTGTTATTATTTGTATTTTTGTTTATTTTTTTTTTTTCAATTAATTTTATCGATTCATATGCATAAACTGCGTGCGATATTATTGTTATTATGAAAAAAGTTTTTATTTTAAATCTTATCTATATTTTTTGATTTTTTGTTTTTTTTTTTTTTTTTTTACTTTACTTCTCTATCGGCATCATTTCTATATATTAAATTAATATATATATAGAGTGTACCCATAGTTTTACCATTATCTCGTAAAAAATCTTTACCTGATGTTCAGGAGCTTCCACGAGCAACAGATCCAATGAGTCGCGAAGAAGTATCAGCATTAGGATCAGCAAGACGTGAAGAAGTACGTCGACAAATTGAAAATTCCGAAAGATTAAAGGCTAATCCATTATTATATTTGGTCAGTCCACAAGTTAAGGTGAGTTTAAAAAAAAAAAAAAAAAAACAATAATAAATGTGTATATACACCAAAAAAAAAAATACAACACCCACACCGCATACACACAACAATCACAACTCATATCTTCTTTTTTTTTTACATATTATATAACCAATATTGCTCATTAACTCACCCTTATCGTACATTATAATCAATTAATTTATGTTTTTTTTTCATCTTGTGTTTTTTATTTAATATTCTTTGCATTTATGTTGGGTTTTTTTTTTTTTGTAATTTCTTTCTAACATCAACACATTGTTTTTCTTTTGCAGCATAAAATTTTCACACATTACATTTCAATTCTATTTAATTAATATTTTCTTTTATGCATGTTTTAAAGAATGATTTTACTTTTAATACTTTTCTTAATAAATTTTTGAAAGCAAGATAAATTCTAGAAACAAACAAAAATAAAATTTGTACATTTTTTGCGAAAGATTTTACCACAAATAATTATACAGAAATGAAAAAGTTAGGCAGAATTTTGTTAAGGAAAAATTGTACAGAATATTTCCTATACCAAATTGTACAGTTTTTTTTCCATCAGCAAATGATTCAAAATTTCCCTTTAATGAAAGTTATATACAGAATTTTTCCTTTAAGAATATTATATACAGAATCTTCTTTTTTGTTTCCTCTCTCCTCAAAAACTATTTTGTATTTTGTAAAGACTATTAAAATTTGATTAAATCTTTTCATTTAATATAGGTTCTTAATCAATTAATTATTTTTACTAATTTAATAATGGTGTAATGATTCAAAATTCTGAAAATTTAAAGATTTTATAATCTATTTTTCCCATATCTATAATTGTTATAAAATCTATACTATTTTTAAAAAACAAAGAGGTTAATAAAATGTTGTCTTAATTAATTAATTATAATAACCTTATATATTAAAGAAAATTCCAATTAAAATCAAATGAAATGAATTCAATATTTGTATATATAAGACAAACCAAATTGAAAAAAAATGTACAATTAACCGCACAGTAAAAAGGCTAAAACATATAATTGAAATAATTCTATATACATAGTATAATATTAAATAATTTATGACGACTTGGTGGTGCCGTTGATAAAGCATCCAACCCAATTGCGGGTGGTCACGAGTTCAAATCCTGGCCGGAAAATTTTTTCTGTGCTTTTTATGATTTGAATTCATGAACTAAGTCACCATTTATTCATTGGGATCAAATTAATGAATATCTTTGGTATATTGTGTCGGACGCAGCCAAAGATTTACAAAGTCTACTACACACACATATTCGCAATTATATATGAAAGTATATAACAAATACTCATCATCATTATTAAAATTACATTAATAATTATAATATTAATGATTTCTAATTCCGGTAAAAGCCAAAGGCCCTAGCAGCCATAGTGCTTATTAAAAACTAATGTTGGCATTTTACATACATCATTAGTTGTTAAATAATAATAATAATAATAAATAATTTATATATACGTAATAAAAAAGTTCTAATTTTACGTAATAAATAGTTTATTGTATATATAGAAGGATTGTTAGAATTGTTTTAAATTTCATTTGGAAATATTAGTTTTATTTATTTTTTCTCTGTAGAATTTTCTTTCACTTAATCAAAAAATTATCACAATAATAATAATAATAATCCACAAAGTCACACACAAAACATATAATAAATAATAATAATAATAAAAAATCAAATTAAATTTTTTTTTTTTTTTGTTTTTTTTTTTGAAGCAATTTAACCAATAATATTTATATATTTTTTCCATTTTATTTATCCTAAATTATTCTCCGCTTATCACCACTACCACCGCCACCAACCACCACACAAACATAATATATGATATAATTATATAATATATTATTTATAATGCAAATATATAACCGCAACCAACCATAATTTAAAATAACAATTTAATTAATTTAAAATATATATAACACCATATAATATATATTACAATGTGATAAATAAATATAGAGTGACCGATAGGTATGTTGTTCGAAAAACTATATATAATATGATTTAACTATACTATTAATATATAATCTGATTGTTAAATGTTCAATGTTCAATGTTTTTTTTTTTTAATTAAAAATTAAAATAATTTGTTTTAATTAAAGAATAAAGCAGCGTTTAGCTACGATTGAAATAGTTTAATTATATATGCGGTATACAATATTATTGATGCGGTGTATTATATACAAGAAAAATAAAACAATAAATTTTGCTTTAAATGTTTTTAAAATGCTTTTGTGAAACTGTTTCTGTTTTGGGGTATTGTGATAATTTTGTTAATTATCGGTGTGTGATTGGTGTGTGGGGGGGTTTGTTAAACCATCTCCATTAAAATGCCTTCTCATATACAACCCTCGATATGTAAATGAAATTTAATTTTTGTCAATGTTTTCCACGAAAAAGAAAATTATTATATACATTTTACAATTCATTTTAATGTTACTTGGAAAAAACCAATATAAATTTTCATGTATTTTATGAATACATAAAAAAAAAAGTTAATTATTTTATTTGCCAAATATATTATAAGAAATTTAGAATCATTTTAATAACTCGAGCATCCCTTATCAAATACCCTTCCAATATTAGATCAAATACATGAGAAAATTCATGGTTAAATTATAGACCAAACTGAAGATGTTTGACAGTGAAACAAAACACGAAACGTTGCTGACACAGCTGTTTAAACCAGTGTTGCCAAAAAGATAATAGCTAAACAAAATCACCCTTTAGATATTTCGGATAAAATTCTCGGAAAATTCAAGACAATTTTCCATATATATATCATCAGGAATATACATTTTCCCAATAAGGAATTATCTTTTGAATATATATTAAAAGTTTAATAAAAATATTAGCTGTGTATATTTTGTGGGGAAGAAATCATTGAATAAATTTTCAAATATCAATTCCTTTACGACTTCTTGTACAATATAAGTACTGAATCATTCGCTGTGTAAATACCATCTATAAATATATAATATACATATACAATATACATATTATAATAAATACACCTTTTTAATTCATATACTATATAGAGCATTTAGATTATTAACTAGTGAAATTATTGAAATTTATTATTATTATGCATTAGGAATATTATTAGTATATAGATATAGTATATATAGTTGCTTTAATATTTACTTAATATATGCAGATAATATATTAAATATATCCTTGTAAATTATCCGTTTATCATGCAATATGCATTTGTAGGATGATAAAGGAGTTTTTTTTTTGTTTTGTTAATTATTTAGCATATACTATATATTGCATGTTATACTCTCTGTTACTTAAAAAAGAATAATATACATAAATTAATTACAACTTAAATATGTTTTAATATAGTATAGTATATATAGTTATACTAAATTAGGGCAGTTTTTTTTATTATTAAAATACATGTTTAATGTTTTCTTTTTGCTGCAATTCACTGCAAATATTTTATAATTTATTATTATTGTGTTATCAAAATAAAATTATATCTTAATTAACATTTACAAAAAAAAATCACGTAGTCAAATTTGATAAAATGTCTTAGAATCAATTTATATTTGAGAATTTCTTTATTGGAAAATTTTCTTTATATACTAGATTAATGTGAAAATTCTCGGAAAATGCATATATAAAAAAAATATTAGGAAACTTAAAGTAATTTCTCTAATGTGCAATTTTTATAAATTATACAGAATTTTCATTTGAGAAAATTATACAGAATTTTCCTTTGAAAAATTTGTACGAATTTTTTACTTTTATAAACTAAAATGTATATTTTGTCTAACATTTTATCGCAGATATACATCATTGATTATTTGAAGTATTGAAATGAAGCTTTGAAAATGAATTTTAAGCCTCAAATCAAACATTCAACATTTAGATTTGATAATACTGACAATAGTTAGGAAATTCTATAAATACCATATAATTTCAATTGTAAATTCTATAATTTTTCCTATAAACTATTTTATATAAATTCAGATTTGTCGTCGGAAAATTCATATAAAACCTTATTTATATAATAATAATAATAATAATTTTATTTAGAATTAACTCTATATATATATATATAAAACTTAAATGCATGCCAGTTTTAATATTTAGTAAATTAATATCACGCATAATTTAAATAAACATTTTATTTCAGGAATCATTAAAATGGTTTTATTTTTTTTTAGTTTTTCACATCAAATCTTTATCTATCAAATCTTTTACTTTTATATTGAAAAAAATTTCATTTCAATGATTTCTCTTTATTTTTTTTTTTGAAATTTATTTTTATTAGGACTGGTTTTCTCGTCAACAACTGGTAATGTTGGTATTAGTTGTTAATATCGCTTTAGCCATAATGTTTTTTAAAATGCTTACATAGCGTCAACTGAAATTTAAGTTGCTGTGACACGACGTTTTATTTTATGCTGTTTATTTATCAAAACAATATATATAAATGTATATATATATATATTGAAATTCAAATCATCAAATTCAACTCATTTTATTGGATATGTTAAATAAAATATGTGTGTTTTTCAAATTCAAACAATTTTATCAATATTATATTATTATAATTACGACGAGAGCTACACTTCCAATATATATATATACTAATAATGTACTATACAAAAATTATATATACTCTATAATATGCTATCTTTTACTTACTTAACTTTACTCATAAATTTAATGATATTTAAATTTTGATTGTAAATTATTATATTATTATTATTATTATTGTAAAAAATATATCAATAAAATGTAACCCAAAACTATATAAAAATGGAATTCGCAATGGAAAGAATATAAAATTAATAACAATGACATTTATTTTTCTATATTATTGTATCAAAAGTTGTTCAAATATAATTGAATATTCAATTCAAAATCTTTTAAAAAATATGCAATGAGTAATTATTATTGTAATCAATTGGAATATATGACTTATATATTTGAAAAAAAAAAAAAAACCCCGCAAAGATTACCCAAAGAAACATATTTTATATGAATTAAAATATAATATTTATATTTTATATTCAAAGTATTTATGATGTGCTGCGCGATGCCTCCATCATCGAATCTTTTTTTTTTTGAATATATATATTCTATATCTTTGTATATATTCTAGGTCTAGTATAATGTTCAATAATTATTCAATTATAAAAGAAATAAATCAAATAATTGATTAGATGTATGAATTTGAATTGTACGCATTTGAAATTGAATTTCATTATAAAAGTTGTTCAAGAGGGCGATATTTGATTAAATGTCAATATAAAGATTATTTCTGAATGATTTTTTTTTTTTTGGGTTATTTAACAAAACAAATTATCAATTATTTCCATTGTCGAATAATTAATTATCATTTAAAAAAAGATATTTAAATAATATTTTATTTTTCTAATACGGCGATGTATAAGTTGATTTATATTATTACATCGCACTTTGTAAATCAAAATATATATTATTATATTAAAATAGATAAAATTTATCCTTTTTTAAAATATTTGGTTATCTTTTTTAAAAGGATTTTTTTTTTCTCTTATTTTGATTGACTTATTCTGATTCTTATATTTCTTCTTTTTAGTTTTTATCAAAATGGTTAAAACAAGCATATTTAAATTCAAATTCAAATATATCATAAACATTTAAATACATGGATTAAAACAAAAATTAAAAATATATATCCATAATAAAAAATGCAAGTGATATAAAAAAAAATACTTTAATATTTATTATTATTTTGTTTTGTTTTTTAATATTATTATTATTATTATTATATTTTAAATGTTATCTAATTTTTATATATATATATATATTTTAATATAAATATGATTTTGAATTAAAAATTTTCCATAAAGAACAATTAAAAAATAAAAATCAAAACAAATATAAATCTATATATAATATATATTTTATATAAACTCTCTATCAATCAATAGAAATTCTTTTTGGTTATATTTCCGTTTTTAAAATTTTTTTTTTTTTTTAAGATATATTTTTGAGAAAAATTGCTTATTTATATATATATAGCTAATAAATTAATATAATAATTGTTTAATATAACAATATAAAATATATAATAATAATAAAAAAATATATATATAATAGTTAAAAAATATAATTAAATTATATGCGATTAAATAAATAAATTAAATCTTGAATTAAATCTTAATGTTGTAAAAAAAATAAAAAAAAAACTATTTTTTCACACAATTCTCTATTAAAATTATTAAAAATTCTTTAATCTCTTATATATTGCTATAGAGACGTTTCGATATTTTTTTTCTTTTTTTCTTTTTATAATCAAAATGTTTAATTTATTTTATTAAATAAATAAATATATTTTATTGTGTTTTCTTTTTTTTTTTTCTATATTTTATTCGCATATTAAATAGTTTTTTTTATATAATACAAATGAAAAAAAAAAATAAAAAAGAATCAACAATCAAAAAATATTTATTCAATTTTTATAATTTATTATTATTATTATTATTATTATAAATATTAATTATATTATTATTATTGTTATTATTACATATTTAAATGAAAGAAATGAAAGAAGCATAAAAAAAAATACTAAACAAAAAACAGAACCGATAAAAGATATTTAATTTATTTTTTGTAATCTTGTTGTCAAGAATCAAGAATCGAAAATATTTATAATTTTTTTTTTTTTTATATTCTATATATATAATTATAATATAAATCAATTCCTTTTTTCTTTTTTTTTTTTGCTCCTTTTAATTAATTTATTAATCAAAATGCCTGCAAAAAAAATAAAATAATAATTGTCCATATATATATTGAAGAAAACAAACAAACACACATAAATTATTTATTTATAAATATATATATATTTTATATTTATTTAAATAAAAATTATATGGAAAAAAAAAAACAATTATATAATTTAATATATAATATATATATATATATATTTTTACAATTATATAAAAATAAATTTGTAAACATATATATGGCTAAAAATGAAAATAAATTTACTTGAAATTTATTATAATATATAATATAATAATATATTTTATGTAACTATATCCTCTTTTTTTATGTATTATTGTGGCAAATATTTAATATTTTTCTTATATATTTGAGAAAAACTATTTAAATTCAAAAAAAAAAAATATAAATCCTTATCAATCACTATATATCAATAAAATATATATATTATATAATGATAAAATAAAAAATCGATAAATATATAATATATATATTAATAAAATAAATTAATAAATTAGCTAAATATATATTGATTATATAATTTAAAATATGAATAATGGCAAAATTAAAAATTAAAAATTAAAAAACAAAACACTATATATTTTATTTATTATATATATGCGGTAGTTAAGTAGTTAGATAGAATTTTTGTATTATTGTATAAAAACAAAAAAAAAAAAAAACTTAAAATTAAAATATTATAATAAAAAACGAAAATCAAATAATATTAATAATAATAATTAAATTAAAACTGGCTCTTTTCAAAAAAAAAAAAAAAAAAAAACAATGAAAATATAATAAATAAATTAAATAAAATAATTGGAATATATAAAAAAAAATTTTAAATGATTATATATTTAAAAAATAAGTGGGTAATAAAATATTTATTTATTTAATTATTTTTTTTTTTCCAAAATAATTTTAAAATAAAACAACACGCACACCACACAAACACATAAACGGAGACCCAACAAATGTATAATTATTTCTTTAAAAAATTTTATGTTACAAAAAAAAAACTGTATGTCAAAAATTATTTAAGACATGATTTCAAAATAATATTATTATATTTTTACATGTTTTTACATACTATAAATTATATATATATATATATATTTTATTTTTTAATTATTATAATTTATTTATTTCGCGATAGAAAAATATAACAAAATATATAACAAAACAACACAAACCAACACAAACCAACAAACCAACAAACAAACACACACATAAATATATATATACTTTTACATAATTGTAATATAATTAATTTAATTATTTTTTTTTTTCTTTTTTTTCAATAAATTATTGATTGTTTGTTAATTAAAAAATGTATTGAGTTTGTTTGTATTTAAATATGTAATAGAAATATGATTATTATAAACAGAGGTCCTTATATAATTCCTTATAATGGGGGAGAAAATTCTCAATTTGATTGAATCAATCTAAAATCGTAAACTTTTTTACTAGTACAATTTCTCTTAAAATTTATTATTATCCTTAATAAATTTTTCAGTTTTATTATCCTTTTCTGAATGATTTATTTTATTCTGAATGATTGTATTTTAATTAAAATTCATTATTCTATGAAAATCACATGAAAAAATTTCAAAATTATCAGTTTCGATAAATAATTTTCAATTGATTATACTGGGAAAAATAAAGGAGTTAGACAAAAGTCGTCCATACTAAAAATACTCCTTATTATTAGCTCTATCGATTAAAATCGAAAAAAAAAAATTTTCGATTTTTTACCAAAAAAGTGAAAAAATGGCAAAAAGCCACTTTTTACTAAATTGAGCTCTGGCCTTCTAGGACATGATAAAGGATGTAGAATGAGGTAACATTTGTTTTACCACTTTTTTAAAATCATCCAATTTCGGCCAGGAGCGTCGATTGAAATTTTACGAAATTTTCACGTAGAGTCAACTTTGAGCCACCACTGTACGGAAACCAGTAAAGTTAAAACTATGGGGATAGTGTCAAAAAACGTCTCATATCCTCTATTTTAACTCACAAAAATCTGGGATTGATTATCCCACAGGATCATCTCGGAACTAACCTTTGAAATACATCGAAAATAGCGGTTTTTCAATGTTAAAGGAAAATCCAGGATTTTCATCGGAAAATTCTGAAACTAATTTTAAATTAAAGCTTATTCTTTGTCCTTTACAATGATATAATGAAATTGAAAATGAAGCAACTCCTTCATATTTAATTAAATCCCGGAAGTTGGGTCTACTTGGGATCATCCAATTTATGATCATGCCTCCTGGCCAAACCAGTTGATGGATTTCCATGGGACTCATATCAATCGAAAGGTAATTTGATTGCCTTTTGAACCATTTGAGTGGTTTTGCATTTCCCTGAAGAAAATTAAAAGTTATAGGGGTTGGAAAACGCCGAAAAATCGATTTTCAAAGTCAGATCGTGAGCCACCTGGTCCATCCCCAGAGTTCATATTCATGGACGTGATAGAGGAGATCGAGGTCTATAAGTGTGTAAAATTTGGTGGCGCTAGGACGAGGTGAACAAAAAAAATACAAGAGTTAACTCTTGTATTTTTCAGATCAAAATTTATCAAAAAAAAAAGCAAAAATTAAATTTTTCCTCTTTTTCTTTTTCCATTTCAGGTGATGTGCTGCTGCTGCTGCTGCTTGCTGATGATGCTTGCTGATGTTTCATTTCAAACCCCCACACGAATCAGAATTTATATGAAAAAAACTTTTTCATCGGCTGGCAACCATAGCATTCTGCCATCCATGCATTATATTATTGATGGTTTATTTTCGATCATATGATACTGAAAAATTGTATAGGGTAAAAAAATCACAAAAATTTAACTTTTCTTTTTCGGGTGACGACGTTTTGCTGCTGCTGCTGCTGCTGCTGTGTCATTTCAAAACTCATAGGCATCAGATTTTATATAAAAAAAAAAAATTCTATATTTTATCGGCTGCCACTCTTAGCACTCTGCCATCCATGCATTATATATTTGCTTGTTAAATTTCGATCATATTATAAGTGAAAAATTTTTTAGGATAAAAAAACCAAAAATTTAACTTTTTCTTTTCGGGTGACGACTTTTGCTGCTGCTGCTGCTGCTGCTGCTGTGTCATTTCCAAACTCATACGAATCCGATTTTATGTGGAAAAAAAATTTTGTATCTTTTATCGGCTGCCACTCTTAGCATTCTGCCATCCATGCACTATATCATTCATCGTTATTTTTTGATCATATTGAAAGTGAAAAATATACATTCATATGGTGTTAAGAGTAGATAATTTTATTTCATGATACACAAATTATAGGAGATTTTGGAGGTGACCTTTTTTCATTATTCTCAGGTGGTTTTCAATCAGATTTTGAATCAGAATCATCCAAAAATAAAAGGGTATTATAAAATAATAAATACATTTTAATTTATTCTGTTAAATAAAATATGTAATTTTTATTGAAAATTCTTTTTTTATTTCTTACAATTAAATTATTAAATTCTATTATTCAGTTATTATTTAATCAATGATTTTGAATTATATTTAATTAAATATCTATTTGCTTATTAAATATTATTATTTTATTGCTTAATAATTAGTTTTTCTACAATATTTTAATTTTATTTATTATTTATATAACTAAATGTGTTGATATTTTTCTATATTACAATTAATTTGATTTAATTAATTAATAAATTTTGAAATTATCATTGGATTTTGTGTTTAATATTTATTAATTATCTATGTTATCTGGTTGTGTGATGTTTGTTCTTCGCGGTCTCTATATATTTAAATTGCACAGTTTAAGTTTTAAAATAATTGATATAACAGATATTGAGATAGAGTTCGTACGTGAAAAATCAAATTTTGTCAAATAACTCGAGGTAAAACCAATGAAATACTAAACAATTATTAAGAATTATATATATAGAATGAATTGGGCTGGTGGAATGCATCCTAACGCTCAACAAGGATGTGCTTGTGATGCATAAGTATCAAAATAATTGATATAACAGATATTGAGATAGAGTTCGTATGTGAAAAATCAAATTTTGTCAAATAACTCGAGGTAAAACCAATGAAATACTAAACAATTATTAAGAATTATATATATAGAATGAATTGGGCTGGTGGAATGCATCCTAACGCTCAACAAGGATGTGCTTGTGATGCATAAGTATCAAAATAATTGATATAACAGATATTGAGATAGAGTTCGTATGTGAAAAATCAAATTTTGTCAAATAACTCGAGGTAAAACCAATGAAATTCTAAACAATTATTGTGAATTACATATATAGAATGAATTGGGCTGGTGGATTACATCCTGACGCTCAACAAGGAAGTGCTTGTGATGTATAAGTATCAAACTAATTGCTAAAACAGATATTGAGATAGAGTTCGTGTGTGGAAAATCATATTTGCTCAAATAACTCGAGGTAAAACCAATGAAATTCTAAACAATTATTGAGAATTACATATATAGAATGAATTGGGCTGGTGGATTACATCCTGACGCTCAACAAGGAAGTGCTTGTGATGTATAAGTATCAAACTAATTGCTAAAACAGATATTGAGATAGAGTTTGTGTGTGAAAAATCATATTTTCTCAAATAACTCGAGGTAAAACCAATGAAATTCTAAACAATTAATGAGAATTACATATATAGAATGAATTGGGCTGGTGGATTACATCCTGACGCTCAACAAGGAAGTGCTTGTGATGTATAAGTATCAAACTAATTGCTAAAACAGATATTGAGATAGAGTTCGTATGTGAAAAATCACATTTTCTCAAATAACTCAAAGTAAAATCAATGAAATTCTAAACAATTATTGAGAATTACATATATAGAATGAATTGGGCTGGTGGATTACATCCTGACGCTCAACAAGGAAGTGCTTGTGATGTATAAGTATCAAACTAATTGCTAAAACAGATATTGAGATAGAGTTCGTGTGTGGAAAATCATATTTGCTCAAATAACTCGAGGTAAAACCAATGAAATTCTAAACAATTATTGAGAATTACATATATAGAATGAATTGGGCTGGTGGATTACATCCTGACGCTCAACAAGGAAGTGCTTGTGATGTATAAGTATCAAACTAATTGCTAAAACAGATATTGAGATAGAGTTCGTGTGTGGAAAATCATATTTGCTCAAATAACTCGAGGTAAAACCAATGAAATTCTAAACAATTATTGAGAATTACATATATAGAATGAATTGGGCTGGTGGATTACATCCTGACGCTCAACAAGGAAGTGCTTGTGATGTATAAGTATCAAACTAATTGCTAAAACAGATATTGAGATAGAGTTCGTGTGTGGAAAATCATATTTTCTCAAATAACTCGAGGTAAAACCAATGAAATTCTAAACAATTAATGAGAATTACATATATAGAATGAATTGGGCTGGTGGAATGCATCCTAACGCTCAACAAGGACGTGCTTGTGATGCATAAGTATCAAAATAATTGATATAACAGATATTGAGATAGAGTTCGTATGTGAAAAATCAAATTTTGTCAAATAACTCGAGATAAAACCAATGAAATACTAAACAATTATTCAGAATTATATATATAGAATGAATTGGGCTGGTGGAATGCATCCTAAAGCTCAACAAGGACGTGCTTGTGATGTATAAGTATCAAAATAATTGATATAACAGATATTGAGTTAGAGTTCCTATGTGAAAAATCACATTTTCTGAAATAACTCGAGGTAAAACCAAAGAAACACTAAACAATTATTAAGAATTATATATATAGAATGAATTGGGCTGGTGGAATACATCCTAACGCTCAACAAGGACGTGCTTGTGATGCATAAGTATCAAAATAATTGATATAACAGATATTGAGATAGAGTTCGTATGTGAAAAATCACATTTTCTAAAATAACTCGAGATAAAACCAATGAAATACTAAACAATTATTAAGAATTATATATATAGAATGAATTGGGCCTGTGGAATGCATCCTAACGCTCAACAAGGACGTGCTTGTGATGCATAAGTATCAAAATAATTGATATAACAGATATTGAGATAGATTTCGTATGTGAAAAATCACATTTCCTCAAATAACTCGAGGTAAAACCAATGAAATTCTAAACAATTATTGAGAATTACATATATAGAATGAATTGGTCTGGTGGATTACATCCTGGCGCTCAACAAGGACGTGCTTGTGATGCATAAGTATCAAAATAATTGATAAAACAGATATTGAGATAGAGTTCGTATGTGAAAAATCACATTTTCTCAAATAACTCGAGGTAAAACCAATGAAATTCTAAACAATTATTGAGAATTACATATATAGAATGAATTGGTCTGGTGGATTCCATCCTGACGCTCAACAAGGACGTGCTTGTGATGCATAAGTATCAAAATAATTGATATAACAGATATTGAGATAGAGTTCGTATGTGAAAAATCAAATTTTGTCAAATAACTCGAAGTAAAACCAATGAAATACTAAACAATTATTAAGAATTATATATATAGAATGAATTGGGCTGGTGGAATGCATCCTAACGCTCAACAAGGACGTGCTTGTACTGTATAAGTATCAAAATAATTGATAAAACAGATATTGAGATAGAGTTCGTATGTGAAAAATCATATTTCCTCAAATAACTCGAGGTAAAACCAATGAAATACTAAACAATTATTAAGAATTATATATATAGAATGAATTGGGCTGGTGGAATGCATCCTAACGCTCAACAAGGACGTGCTTGTACTGTATACGTATCAAAATAATTGATAAAACAGATATTGAGATAGAGTTCGTATGTGAAAAATCACATTTTCTCAAATAACTCGAGGTAAAACCAATGAAATTCTAAACAATTATTGAGAATTACATATATAGAATGAATTGGGCTGGTGGATTACATCCTGACGCTCAACAAGGAAGTGCTTGTGATGTACAAGTATCAAACTAATTGCTAAAACAGATATTGAGATAGAGTTCATGTGTGAAAAATCACATTTTCTCAAATAACTCGAGGTAAAACCAATGAAATTCTAAACAATTATTGAGAATTACATATATAGAATGAATTGGGCTAGTGGATTACATCCTGACGCTCAACAAGGACGTGCTTGTGATGCATAAGTATCAAAATAATTGATATAACAGATATTGAGTTAGAGTTCCTATGTGAAAAATCACATTTTGTCAAATAACTCGAGGTAAAACCAATGAAATACTAAACAATTATTAAGAATTATATATATTGAATAAATTGGGCTGGTGGAATACATCCTAACGCTCAACAAGGACGTGCTTGTGATGCATAAGTATCAAAATAATTGATATAACAGATATTGAGATAGAGTTCGTATGTGAAAAATCAAATTTTGTCAAATAACTCGAGGTAAAACCAATGAAATACTAAACAATTATTAAGAATTATATATATAGAATGAATTGGGCTGGTGGAATACATCCTAACGCTCAACAAGGACGTGCTTGTGATGCATAAGTATCAAAATAATTGATATAACTGATATTGAGATAGAGTTCGTATGTGAAAAATCACATTTTGTCAAATAACTCGAAGTAAAACCAATGAAATACTAAACAATTATTAAGAATTATATATATAGAATGAATTGGGCTGGTGGAATACATCCTAACGCTCAACAAGGACGTGCTTGTGATGCATAAGTATCAAAATAATTGATATAACAGATATTGAGATACAGTTCGTATGTGAAAAATCAAATTTTGTCAAATAACTCGAGGTAAAACCAATGAAATACTAAACAATTATTAAGAATTATATATATAGAATGAATTGGGCTGGTGGAATGCATCCTAATGCTCAACAAGGACATGCTTGTGATGCATAAGTATCAAAATAATTGATATAACAGATATTGAGATAGAGTTCGTATGTGAAAATTCAAATTTTGTCAAATAACTCGAGGTAAAACTAATGAAATACTAAACAATTATTAAGAATTATATATATAGAATGAATTGGGCTGGTGGAATGCATCCTAATGCTCAACAAGGACATGCTTGTGATGCATAAGTATTAAAATAATTGATATAACAGATATTGAGATAGAGTTCGTATGTGAAAATTCAAATTTTGTCAAATAACTCGAGGTAAAACTAATGAAATACTAAACAATTATTAAGAATTATATATATAGAATGAATTGGGCTGGTGGAATACATCCTAACGCTCAACAAGGACGTGCTTGTGATGCATAAGTATCAAAATAATTGATATAACAGATATTGAGATAGATTTCGTATGTGAAAAATCACATTTCCTCAAATAACTCGAGGTAAAACCAATGAAATTCTAAACAATTATTAAGAATTTCCTTCCGGGAATTGAATTCAATTTATGGGACGGAAATCAAGTCAAATATCCAAATGAAAACTTGAAGAATTTATTCTTATTTATTATATTTAAATGTTCAGGACTGTGATAGCGAGCATTACATCTCAAAACATTGAAATGATTTAGATTAAGGGATGCAAATAAGTCCTTTGAACGGTTGAAAGTTTATGTGGTTATTGTTTTAAAAACATACGGAACCGTACGGATGGATGGACGGAAGGTATATAATTATCAAATTTACTTACTCCATTAATTGGTGTTTTTGTTGATTGAGTTTGAAAATTGAAACATCTGAATAAACTGTACATTTTAGATGTTGATTTTTGCTGCTCCCGTGAGTGAGGTTGATTCTTCTGTTATTTATTTTGATGGTTGTGTCTTCTTATCATCATGAAAATGTATCCACAATACAAACATCAGTCGATCAGTCTATATTATTTTCATTTTTTGATGAAAAATAAATAAACCACAAAACAGACAAACTTTTACCGAAAGTTCCACCAAAATAAAAACAAAAACATAACCAAAATTGAATTTATTTATGACCAAAAATAAATAATACCTAAACTGTCCCACACATATTTTTTTTTTTTGATTGGTTTGACTAATACCGTATAGAAGGCGCTAATTCATTTACCTATGAATATTGCCATATTGGCAATTTTTTTATTATTTTTTTTTTAGTATTAAAATAAATTTGGTGATGTTCGGTTCAGTTTTTGTTTTGTTTATTTATTTTTTGTTTGTGTTTTGTTTTTTTTTTTTTCAATAAAATTCCCAAAGTTTTATTAAATAATTCCTTGTTATTTTAATATTTAATTTGTTTATTTAATAAATTTAATAAATTTTTTATTCCTTTTTTTTTTTGAATAGATTTCATTTAAAATTTAGAAG
Organism: Dilophus febrilis; assembly: GCA_958336335.1. Taxonomy (NCBI): domain Eukaryota; kingdom Metazoa; phylum Arthropoda; class Insecta; order Diptera; family Bibionidae; genus Dilophus; species Dilophus febrilis. Next base: position 4,374,414 of record OY284471.1, on the reverse strand, counting down.
TTCCAAATGAATATTTTCGACAAGATTTTAAAGAACAAGAAGTTTTAATTTAATTACCATCCAAAAGATTCTAAACAACCCAAAAAAAATATTAAAATAGCGGTTGGTAAATTGCTGGAAATTGCAAGATTAAATTAAAATGGATATTGTAAAATTGGAAAGACAGTTTTTGTGACCGTAATTAATGGATGTTTTACGTGATTGTGATTATATAGTGATGATAAAATAGACAATGCCACGTCAATGTCAACGACAAAATTAAAAAAATGATACAGAATTTAAGAAACAACATCACAATCTGAACAGAAAATCCCACAAGTTTTCAGATGATTTAATAATCAACTATAAAATTGAACATAGTAATTAACATTAACATTAACATCATCATTAGCCGAAACAACAACATCAAATGATAGATGATTCAATTGCCCAATCAAATCGAAAATGAAATTATTAAAAGGATAGGAAGAAAATCAGTTTTGAATTTGATTTAAGAATCCATTAATTTTAAAACATTACCCTTGAATGAATTAGTTATCAATTAATTAGCGTATAAGCAATTAAAATTAGAGTACAAGCGAAATTTTCCTTAATCATTTTAATATCATTTGTTAATATTTAATTTAATATATTTAATATTTAAAAAACGCATTGATTTATTTAGAAATATTTATTGAAAATAATTTATATATATATTTAAAATAGTAATTAGAATGTTGTATTTCATGGAATTATAGTCATTTAACAAGGATATATTATAATTAAAAGGATTAGTTTAATAAGATTTTTTATTATATATATATTTTGTATTTTCCAAATTAGAAATAATTAATTTTAATAAATAAAATTTATTTAATTTTATATTCAACATAAATAAAACAATAATTTTAATTTATTTTAAAAGTTTTCCGAATCCCTGAAATCCATGTTAAAATTCCCTAAAAGATTCTCAAAATAATATAAAAAATCCAAATAAAATAAATGCAAACCAAAAAAAAAATGGTTAAAAAACAACCGATTTTGTAAAATTTCTACCAGGCTCACATAAATCACATGCACAAAAATTTAAAATTTTTATATTTAATATTATTTCGCGTTGAAATCTTTGTAAATGTTTTTATTTAGCAAAAATACAACCCATTTAAAAAACCTTAACATTTACATAGGTTTAAAGGTTTTTTTTATTATCTCAAAACCTTTCACATGTGTATCGAATACTTATCTTTTTATCTAAAATAGCAAAAAATAAAACCACAAACATTTGTAAAACCTTCAATAAAAAAACCTTTTTATCTATTTGAAAACCTTAAAGGTTTTATCATTTTATTTACCAACCTCGAAGGTTTTTTTTTTATTTAAAACATTTTGTATTGTTTGAGGTTTTGAATGATGAAAATAATATTGAATAAAAATTTTAATATTTTATGCATGTGATTTATGTGAGCCTGGTATTTTTATTTTAAAATCGTATGAAAAACTCGAAAAATACATGAAAAATATTATTTTTTCCCTAAAAATCAGCCAAAATAGACGGATTTTTAACAATTTCTATTAGGATTCCATAAATAAATGAAGCAAAAAATGTTTAAAAATTTTTATTTTATTTTCATATAGAAATGACGTAACAAAATTTTTTTAATTTTATTTATTTTTTTTTTATACAAGCAAAATATTTTACGTCATCCGTATATGAAAATAAAATAAAAATTTTAAAACATTTTTTGCTGAAATCATTTATGGAATCCTAATAGAAATTGTTAAAAATCCGTCTATTTTGGCTGATTTTTGGGAAAAAAATAATATTTTTCATGTATTTTTCAAGTTTTCCATACGAATTTAAAATAAAAATACCAGGCTCACATAAATCACATGCATGAAATATTAAAATTTTTATTCAATATTATTTTCATAATTCAAAACCTCAAACAATACAAAATGTTTTAAATAAAAAAAAAACCTTCGAGGTTAGTAAATAAAATAATAAAAAACCTTCAAGGTTTTCAAATAGATAAAAAGGTTTTTTTATTGAAGGTTTTGACAAATGTTTGAGGTTTTATTTTTTGCTATTTGAGATAAAAAGATAAGTATTCGATACACATGTGAAAGGTTTTGAGATAATAAAAAAAACCTTTAAACCTATGTATGTAAGTTTTTTAAATTGGTTTTATTTTTGCTAAATAAAAACATTTACTAAGATTCCAACGCAAAATAATATTAAATATAAAAATTTAAAATTTTTGTGCATGTGATTTATGTGAGCCTGGTAGAAATTTTACAAAATCGGTGGTTTTTAACCATTTTTTTTGGTTTGCATTTATTTTATTTGGATTTTTTATATTATTTTGAGAATCTTTTAGGGAATTTCATGGAAATTGAAATTGAAAAATATACATTCATATGGAGTTAAGAGTAGATAATTTTATTTCATCATACACAAATTTTAGGAGATTTTGGAGGTGACCTTTTTTTTTCTTCATTATTCTCAGGTGGATTTCAATCATCTTTTGAACCAGAATCATCAAAAAAAACAGGGCGGTATTATAAAACAATAAATACATTTTAATTTATTCTGTTAAATAAAATATGTAATTTATTGCAATATTTTTTTCTTATATTTGTATTAATAATCTTAAGATTTTATTTAGTTTTAATTATTTCTTAATTAAATATATTCTTATTTCTATTTATCATATATTTAGTTGTATAATGTTTTTTTATTTATTATTATTATATTGTTTAATTTTTGTTTTATTAATTACAATTAATTATTTTTTTCTAATAAATAAATAAATGGTTTTAATTTTACATTACTTTTATTTTTGTGTTTTTTATTCTTATATTTTTAAGTCGTATATACAATTTCTGTTGTTTTTTTTTGTTCTTCCATGCGTCTATATAGTCCGGTAATATTGCCGTGTTCTTCTGTTTCTTCTGTTATGCGGATACCTGTTCTGCTGGGGGGATCCCTGCAACAATTACTGTCACAATTTGATTTCTCTTTGCTAAGAACATTAATAATAATAATAAAAACAAAATATAAGTAATCAATAATCAATCAATAAATTATTAATATCTAAAATATATTGATTAATTAATTAATATTAAAAAATAATTAAAATCAAATAAAATTTATATATTTATTGCACAATATTTGTTTGTTTTTTTTTGTTTTTAAATCTAAAATTTATTTTATTATATAATTTTCATTTTTATTTATTTTGTTTTTCTGTTTTTTTTTTTTTTGTTTTTATATACATAAATTTATTTCTATATTTTACTTTATTATTTTATTTCTTAGGTATATAAATAAATAAATAAATTAATTAAAAATTTGAAGATTTATAAAAGAACAAAACAAAATATATATATATATTTTATAAGACTTTGTTTATGTTGAGATGAGTACGCGAATAGGAGGAGGGTGTGATTTTTTTTTTTTGTTTTATTTATTTATTTATTTATACTTTATTTGGTCAATTTTTATTATTTTAATAATATATATGGTTTTAATTTTCATAATTTGTTTCATTCGTGTAAATATATTTAGATATATAGATATTTAAAAGGTGTTTTTTTTTTAAGAATAATTAAATAATAAGTAAAATATAAATCGATAGATAGATAGATACAAGTAAAAATTTATAACAATTAATATATATATAGTATTAATATAATTAATAACAATAATTAATATATATAAATAGAGTAATAATAATAATAATAATAATAATTAATCGTATAATAATAAAGTATAAATAAATTAATAATAAAATAATAATAATAAATATTTATATATCATTTTTAAATTACATTTTAAAATTGAAATTATATTTTTTTTTCTCTCTATTATGGATAGTCATTTGGTATAAATATAAAGTGCCGCCGTCATCATCATACTTATTATATATTATATTTAGAAATTTATTATGGCTTTTATACATTTTTTATTATGTTTTAAAAATAAACCATAAATAAATAATAATTTGCGCGTATTTATATATATATATATATTATTTAGATATATGAGAAGAAATAATATATTTATTTTATATTATATATTTAATTGCATTTTTTTTTTCTTTCATTGCCGCCGATATAATAATCAATAGTTTATAATAAATTCATTAAGTATATATAGTGTATTGCATTTAATGTCTAAAAAATTATTAGTAAAAAAAAAAAAAAAAGGTGCCGATAACAAAAATTAAAAAAACAAAATCAATTTATATAAATATAATAACACATAAAAATATATAATATACAGCGAATTAGACTGAGATTTTTTTAATATATTTACAATAAAATATGTTTTATTTAATTAAAATATATAAATTTATCATATTATATTTCTTTTGGTTTATCTTAAAATAAAATTTTTTATTTAGATTCCCAATTTGCTATATTATTTTTATTTATTTTATATATTGAATTTGTTTTATTTATTTTTACATTTTTATTTGAATTTAAATTATGGTATTTTGTTTTTTTTTTTTTAAATTAATTATTAATATTAAAAATTATATGTCCTTAAAAATTGTCCTATAATAATAATAATTTATATCTAAATATTTATATATTATATTCGCAGTATTATATATAGTATATAATATATATTTTAATATATTATATAAACTACTGTTTTATAAAGCTATGATCCCAACATCAGCTGATAATTTTTGGTATATACCGCGAGTGTACCATCATTTATTATTATACAAATATATATATATGGATATATTAATATATATATATATATAGTTTAAATAATAAATTATATTGCTCAATAGATATATTTAAAGGATCGATCGTAACAAGCAAAATTATGCTGCTAGGATGATGCGACTCTGAAAATGTTGGCTTTTTAAACATCTGTTTTATTTCCATTTTGAGGACGAAAAACATCCAAAGATAAATTGAATATTCCACGTTGCGGCTGTGGTGCGTTGTGAATCGCGATACTTCAATCATGCATAATATTTCTGGATTTAGAATACAAATCGAATTGTATTCAATTAATTTCGTCACCGTAGTTATTACATTGTTATTATTACATTGCGTGTACTTTACTTTACTTGATTGTTGAAAAATTGATGATTGTGGAATTTGAAAACTTATAAAAATGAATACGTTGACTATTTGTGATTTTATTAACACAAATATATAAAAGTATTTGTCTTTTAAAATCCTTCATCGATGGACGACACGACAACGACTGATATTAATTTGATTTTAAAATCTAATAAATTTTTTGAGCAATAAATCTAATAATTTAAACTTATTAATAAATATATCTTAATATATCTTAATATAAACCTATATATATATGAATTTGGTACGGTACGGTACGCGGTATATAAACCATCATTTCAGACATAATAAAAATTTGTTTTTAAATTAAAAAAAATAAAAATAATATAATAATTATTATATAAAATTCAATTATAATGATTATTAATAATAATAATAATAATAATAATAAATTAAAATGTATTATATAGAAAAAAATAATACAAAGCTCAACAACAAATTCATTTATACTATTTTATAAAATTATATTCTAATTTTATTTTTTTAAGTTATTTTTTGTAATATTTTTTTTCTTTTTAAAATTTAGATTCAAATTATTTTATATTGATTTAAAATTATTATTATTATGTGTATTTATTTTTATTTATTTAAAATATATGATTAATGACTTATTTGTGTTTGAATTATTATTCAAGGGGGGTGGTGGGTATTTTTTTAAAATTTTTTTTGCTTTAGGTTTAAATAAAGATAAAGATTTAACAATGAAAAATATAATGAATTTTTCTATAAATTTATACAATTTAATTTGTGAAATTCAATAGAAAACCACCCCATTTCGCGGATACACAAAAAAATGTTTATCACAAACAAGACACATTAAAATTGTATAATTAATACTTTTAAGAATTTCGGCTGAATTGATGCGAGAAAATTGTATGATTATAGGATTATAGAAGAATTAGTAGTTGAAAAAGTTGAAAATTTGATTAATAAAAATATCCTTGTGTACCGGCGAAAAGGATGTTTGATTCAAAAGAGGTTTGATTTTTCTATTGAATCTGCCGTGAGGCGAAATTTTTTCAAAAAAAAATATGTGTTTAATAAATTATCATATAAATATATATGCATAAGAAAAATTGCCGTATTGTTTTATCGTATTATTAAATTATGCGTCTATATGAGATTTACTGTACTATTTTTTTGTTTCTATTCAAATTCACATATTATACGATATATATAACCGCTTTACAATCTAATAAATATTGTTATTATTATTATTAATAATAATATTATTATTATTATTTATACCTTACAAATTAATTTTATAATTAATAATAATTATTACCATAATAAAAACATATATATATCATATTTTGATTAATTTTTTTCTGTGTTTTTTTTTTTTGCTGTCCAGCAGCTTGAGATAGTAAAAATTTTATTTGCAAAATCAAAAAAAATAAAAAAAAGGAATATTAAATTAATATGTATTTTTTCTATTATTATTATTATTATTATATTATTTTTTTTTTGTATTTAGGTGTTCATAAGATATTTTATTTATTTATTTATTATTATTATTATTATACGCGTTATTTCTTAAATTAAATAAATATATATAGATCATTTTTACTATTCATTTATATAATATAAATTGGTGCCATATATTGCATTTTATAAATAAATAAATAAAAATTTTGTCGTTTCTATATATTCTCAAATGAATAGCGATTATTTTTATTTTATTTATGTATATACCGGACCTATTTTATTATAGGTGAAAGAAATGTTTTATTAATAAATAATTTTTTTTAATTTTTATGGTTATGGTGGTACTTTGAGTTTTTTCTCTATATATATTTTTTTTTTATTATTATTATTATCCTTTATCATATATCCTTTATCATCATCATCATATCGATTATCTTTATCAATATATATATATTGTATATAAGAACATTTTTTTTCTTAATGTTTTTTTTTTTAATATATATATATATTTATTAGGGCGGATTCAAATTATCATTTATATATATACTTATAATTATATAGTAAATCGCAATTTATTTACATATGAATATTTATATATAATTAATATAAATATATTTTCATAAATATATAGTTTAATTATATACTTAATAAAATATGTGTTTTTGTTTGTGTTTTGTATGTATGTATATAGAAAATGTAATGTGTAAATAGAAAAAAAATATGTGAAAGTGAATAATATTTAATAAGGCTCTGTGTTAAGGATTAGCAATATTTCAATTTAATAATGTATTAATAATAATAAATCTATTATTGTGTGAAAACATAATTATCTATGATATATGATAAAAACAAAAATTTGTTTGTATATAAATAAAAAAAAAACAAACAATACCGCACTACTTACGATTTAATTTAATCTTATCATTTCTTAAGGAGTGCAATTTAATTCCTTTTTTTTTACAATATATAGATTTCTATATCGAAAATATCTTTATAATCCATATAGATATATATCGCAGTTAATTAAATATTGTAAATTTATAATTATATCGTTTAAAATTGTTAAAGAAAATCCATTTGTTCATTTCTGATTTATAGCAATTCACGGATCAATCCACTGATTATAAAATCAATACTTTTTTTCCTTTTTTTTTAATTATATAATAAATTCAATGTGTTTTTGTATTGTTTTTGTCTGATACAATCCTGTTTTTATGGTATTCTTAAAATTAAATTATTCTTCTATATATATATTCTTCTATATGTATATTAAATTGCACAGTGATGATTATAGAAATAAATGATTTTTATAAATGTAATAAATAATAAATTCTTTAGAGATAATTTCATCTGTTGTATAATGTAATATTTCAAATCCATTAAACGCACAGTACTTGTGTGTGTGTGTGTGTGTAATAAAAATTTATTGCAAATACTGATTGAATCTACCGGTTTTTTTAGGATAGTTGCCTGCTATAAGCACAAGCATTATTGGCTTTGATAATTTCAATTCCACAATGTCGTTTAAAAAAATCCCCAATGGATTGTTGACATCCCAATCAAATTTCCAACGTCAAATAATTCAATATATTTGTAAATGGAATTGTTGGCAAAATGTTTCTGTACGTTTTGGATTGTTGAACGTCAATACGTCATTTAAAATTGGCCAATTCCCTTTTTACTTACATTCTTTATATTAAAATATATTGTAATAATTCGCATTTGAATTTACACACACAGTACTGTGTATAATTATGAATATTATAAATATTTGTATATTGCATTCCGAAATTCAAAAGTTCAATTCGCAAAAATTAATATCTTACAGAATATATTACATGTATTCTATTATTATTATTATATATTATGGATTAAACAAAATAACAGAGTCAAATACCCGATATGATGAGAACCAACTGAACGGAAATCTTTTTCCATAATTTCTAATTTAAATGTTAAAGTATTAAGTTTATTTAAAGTTCTATTGATAATTGTTCTTGATTTTAATCGAAAATCATATTACTTTTATTGATGAAAAATGAAAAATTGAATTGATTGTTGTTTGCCGTCCTCAAAATCTGATATAGATATAAAATTGCCATTTGTCATTTGTTGCATGTTGAATGGTGTATTTTGTATAATTTAGTTATTTTAACTTAAATATAATTTGTGTCAGTAAAACATAACTAACAAGCGAATCATATATATCTATTGATATATGAAATTTAGTTGTTATTATATATTTTATCAACTATATTAAATTAATTTGTATCACATAATAATTGGTGTTGACAAATTTTAAGCAAAATTGTTTATAATTATATAGAAAGTAAAAGTTGTTTAGATAGAAAATATATATCGAGAATATTTACGTTAAATCATTTAAAATTTGATATAAACAAACTTTTCTACTATATACTTGCATGAGTAATAAAATGATTCGATAATGTATATATATATACATGTAATTATTCTGTAAAATATACTATTTATATATAGTGAGATTTATTTATATTGTATATACGACAAACGAAGGATATGTTGAAAATTGTTTTTCAACTTACTCTGTTTTTGATATGTTTTTAAATATATACATACATCAAAAATGTTATTTAAGTATACATATATATATATATAAATATAAAGTTTTTATTATAACGTACCATAAATGAAAGAAATGGAATAAATTTATATTTTACCTGCAAGCGCATAATATATATGTATAACTTTCTTGAACATCATCAAATCATATATATGTTTTTATCGTGTAATTCAATTTTGAATATTACAAATTGAGAACGAACGAACGAATGCGACGATCTCTAAGCTAATAAAAATAATATTATTTGTTTGTTTAGAAAATGTTTTCGTAACCGCACACAATGTGTATTTTTATGTTATATTTGTATATTAATTTTAAGTCCTTGTGTGTTTTTGTGTGTGTGTGAATGTGTATTAAAAAAAATATTTTAAATTAAATTATAAAATGGTTAAAAAACTAAATAAATTAAATTGGAAAATAATATCTATATATATGCTATATATATATATATATAGTTATTTACTTTTGTTTTATATAAATATATGTTTTTCTTCATATATAAAAATCATGTGGCGATTTTAAGATTTCCGCTTTTTTACTTGCTATATATATATATATATGAAATTATTTATGTTCTACCTTTTCTAATATTCTAATTGATATATTATTTACACAAAATATTTTTTGACTACTCTAAAGTAGCCGGTTGTTGATCAGCATCTTCTTCTTCTTCTTCTTCTACTTCTGATGGTGGTGGTGGTGGTGTAATCGATTCATTTAATGTGGCTGCTGCTGCAGCTGCTGCACGAGCTTCAGCATCTTATTAAATTATAAATAAAATTATTTTAATTGTCTATTAATCGGAAAAATATAACAATAAACATTTATACTAACCTCGAACAGCTTGTTCTTTCCATATTCGTTTATTTTCAACTAAACATGCAATCCATGGTTTTCGTATTCGAAAACGTTGTTTTGAATTATTTTGATCTGTATTTCTATTACTATTTTTTGTTAAATCACATTCTTCACTGATTGAATCAATAGGAGCAAGTCCACCACCTGCTCCACCACCACCACCACCATCTGTACCATCGCCAACCGTCAGAGTATTTGTATCTTCATCGGTGGTGGTTTGTTTACAAGAAATTGGTGCTATCGGTGCCAATATACATTCTAACATATCAGCACACACAGCCATACTTGGTTCAACGATAAATTCAATAAAACCAATTTGTGATTCGGCCACCAATGTATTATTACGATCACACAATGGACTAAACGGTAATCCCAATTCACTTTCCAAATCACCCTGACGAAAGAATTCCTCTAGCAGAAGCATCGTCCAGCGATGATGGATACCCCATTTTTTGGCCGGATGTGATATATCACAACAATGTAATACCAATGCAAGGGCTTTCGATTTGTCAACGGTGGGTTCGGCGAGCGTCAATAGATTTTTCATATTTTTCAATTGTTGAAAATGATAGGACATGTCGGTGGCCAACACCATATCAATAACTAATGTTCGCAATTCACGATATTCTTCACGTGACAAATTACTCAAGATATTACATTCATCCTCTTTCAGTACACGAAATGCCGCACTTATATGATGATTTTCTAATACGGCCCGATCATTGTACAACATTGCCGTTTCCGAACCGGACATCACATGAAAATTATTTGTTGTACCTGTATGCTCAAAATCATGGATTAGTGCCGCCAATAATGTTGCATATATTTCTAAATCGGACATCCAATGCATTAAACCCGTTTGACACAGAATATGATGAACGGTTTGCGCGACATCCGCCGCATGTAAATTATTATGATATGGATTACGAAATCGACAGTAGCCCTCTTCGATGCGCACCAAAAATGCCTCTAATGTTGCCGGTGCCACTTTAAATTTATGTATAATACCATAACGATTCAATAGATCATAACCCAAATATTTAACTGGTGTTAATTTACTTGCATCATGCAATGCAAATACATCAAATGACCAATCGTCTAATGTCTAAAAGATAGATTATGTGTTATTAGAGATTTTAGATTAATAAATAACCATAATTAAATAATTTCATATCATATATTGTATATACCTTTAACACTTTCACAACATCTGGTGGAAATTGCATCAGTGCTGAACTAGATACACGTCGATATATTCGATCAACAAATATACCGGCACGTATCGCATGTGCAACTGAACGAAATTTTGGTTTTTCATCGGATTTCTTTTTCGTTGTTGCCAATTGTCGGGTAAATGTTGATGCTAACCATTCTCGTACCTCTGGCGGTACCGCATCCGGTTGTACCTCTGATAATTCATCATCTTCATCCGCTAAACGTCTATTTACGATTTAATTCATCATCAATTGATTTGATTTGTTGATATGGTGATATGTTTTGTTTGTTTTAACCATATCGGCAAAACAAAAAAAAAACGGGTTAGGTGGAAAAATGTAAAAAAAAAACAATATTCAATTAATAATTTTGATAAAATACAAAGTTAAAATATTAAAAAATTATAAATTATTTAAATATAATAATTGTTATTTAAATTAAAAAAAAAAACCCTTTCATAATATATTTTTAACTATATAACGTTCGTTTCGTTTTCTATTTTATTATTTATAATTTTTTTAATTAATAACATAAAACAAAAAAATACCCACACATTCTAATAAATAAATCAATTTAAATAAAAAATTCACATTCATTCATTCAAAAAACTTACACTTATTTCATTTTATTTAAATTTAAAGCAATTTATTTATTTATTTTATACTAATAAAAAATTATAGATTTAATTTTAAATAAAAAAAATACACAAAAATATAGAAAACACAGAAAAATCATGCGAATAAAAAGAAAATTCGGGGGAAAAAATGGTTTAAAGATTTGTAGTTTGGTCTAGATTTCAATTACAAATGATATGATTTTTATTTTTTATTAATCATCAAATCAACTCACCTATCTCTAAATAATGTAAATATTATTATTATTATAAATACGCATTATATTATTTTAAAAATTAATTATAAAAAAGACAATATATATTTAATTTAATTGTCTTTTCTTTTTTTTATTATTATTTGTAAACGCAAGCAAAACATTTATTTGAAAAAATAACAATAAAAAAAACAAATAAAATATTAATTACAATATTCACAATATAAAAAAAAAAAACAAATATTTAAGAACAATTTTTTTTGAACACGTAAATTAATTAAAGAGTATTTGACGTATATTTATATTTTAATCATGCTTTTTTTTTCTATCTATATCATTAAAAATATAATTAAAGATCAAAGAAGAAAAATTTAAAATATATAGAGCAGTTTATGCGACGACAACAATTTAATTATTATTATTATCGTCATCACGACAGAGGGGAATACACAAAATAAAATAAGACAAACATCAATTAAATGTATATTTTTATATATCCTTATTTTATTTTATTTTTCCTTAATAATTAAAACAATTAAAATATAAAAAAAAAAAACAAAATTAAGCTTAAATTTTATGTTCAAGTGGTGGTGGGAATAATAGGAATAATATTTTTCAATTATAGTTTAAAGAAGTGATTTATTTATATCATATAAAATTCTCATTGCTATATTACTAAATTAAAATACAATATAATAATTTTGAAATAGGAAAAAAATTGATACCTGATGCATTTGATTTGATTTACATTCCAAATGATTACAAAATCATTTTAATAATTTTATTTTATTTTTTTATATTTTACTGCAGTCTAAATATATTAAAGTTTATACCTTAATTATATAAAATGAATTTTATTGTAATGTAGAATGCAATTGCAATTTGGCAATCGCATGAATTCTTATTGGAGGAAGAACAATAATAAAGTATTAAAGTTAAAGTGTATTATGAATAATAAGGATAAATATATAGGGAACATTATATAGAAAATAGAATTATTTTCATCATAGAAATTCAAAGTCCTGATTGTTTTTTAAAATATTTATTCACTTTTATACAGTCTAAAACTTGTATAGTATTTATTAATTTTTTTTGGTTATACTCTTTTAAGTATTATTTACAATAATTTTTACTAAAGTTAAACAAAAACAGATAAATTTTAAAAACATTTGGCACAAATATAACTTAATTTATATAAAAATGTATTAAAATATAAATGTAAATGAAAATTGAGTTAAATTAATTTTAATTAAAGAATATTTTAGTATAATTATATTTAATAATAAAACAAATTATTCTTTAGTTAACCCATTTTGATTTTAGATTGATGATATTAAAACATAATTTGTTAGAAATTAGAAACAAATAATTTTTTAAAGTATATTATGCAATAAAATATGATACACGATGAAAGAATTCCAAAATGTAACCTTTTATTTGCATTTTCGAATTGAGTTACTTGAGAATGATAAACTAAGCTAATAAATTTAGTATATTTGAAGAATGAAAGCAATTCTTAGTGTAAAGTTGTTTAGGGTGTAAACTTATAACGATAAAATTAATCGAAATTAAAGAAAATCGCCCAATACCAATCATTATAATAGATTTCTATTACAATTATTTCTATATATTCTTCTAAAAAAAAAACACCTTGTATAATAAATAAAATTAATCGCATATGATGTAGAAAAAGTTTTATCGTTTTATATTTATTTATATTCTTTCGGTATGAGGACATTATATTTTGTATATCGCTATATCGCATCATATTTATATACATAAAATTGATAGAACATAAGGCCACCGTTAAAACTCATTTTAATCATAAATATATTTTTATATATATATATATATGTAATCAACCACCTCGTGTCGTCATAAATGCATAATAATAATAAGGTATATAATAAAAATAATAAAGGAATTTGTTTTCTCGATATCATTACAATATAGAAATGGTCAATGTACTATTTATCCATATAGATAGATAAATAAAAGCGTTCAGTTTATTATAAAAATATAAAATAATATATAATAATACCAAAGGGGAATGAATGTGAATGTGATATCGATCATCTATTAATTTTTTTTTTTTTATTTATTTATTACGAATATAAAATAAAAAATCATACCAAAAGTATTGTATCTAAAATCCGATTTGGTTTATATTTTTATAGTAAATTTCATTTGTTTTGTGTTCAATAAAGTGTGTTATAAAGTGAAGTCATCTTTTTTTATAATAACATATATATCGCAAAGGCAGATATATAATATGTTTATGATATATATATATATAAATGCGCTATTTTATTCAGATAATAAAATGTATCTCATCATCTCATCGATTGTATTATATTTATTATTTATTTCTTTTTAGATTGTATATATATGCGAAATCGAAAAGGTTTTTTTCTTCTATAAATTCCCATAATATTATATCAAATGATGAAATTTAACTTTTACAATAATTTACACAATACTGAGCTGTGGAATACTTTCTATCACCAGAAAATGTTCCACAATATAAAGGAGAAATGTTTAGAATAAGAGATCTTCAAAAGGGTTTTTCAATTACCATCTGAAACATTTCTATTGAGGGAAAATTCAGTTTTTTTAGAAAAATAAAAGTTTTTTATTGATTTCAACAGTTAAGTTTGGCTATTAATAATTAGAAATTATTAATTAATAAAGCTTGTATTTATAAATGAATGAATGAAATACTGTCGAGAAAAAATCCCACATAAATCAAGGAAGGTTTTATAAAAAAATGTAAACCCTTTTTTTTAGTCATTCGATTAAATTTAATATGGAAATTTGTTTGAATATATATATATATATACATTATATACAAACTAAGCAAAGTTAAAGCTGATTTGGCAACTATTTGATTTTAAAATTAATGGACAACTTTTTATATATATGTTATGATTTTATTTACATAATATTTACACATCATTATATTTATATTAAAGTTAATGCATATATTAAAAATGACGGCGAATTTATCTGCGATTAAAATTGTGAATATTGAATTGAGATATTTTGTGTTTAAATATTGTTAAAATTCAAAACTACAAAACTATTTCACTATATATATATTATGATCTATCTGACGATAAAATTTATTTTAAAAATTTCAATTATAAACAAATCATAAATACTAAAAAAAAAGTTTTATTAGAATATCCAGAAGGATAATATTCTATTTTTTTTATTTAATAAATTAATAATAAATGAAAAGGATAAAATAAATACAGAAAAACATACTCTATATATGTAATGAAATAAAAAAAAATGTATCATGTCAATGTGCATATATAAATTCAATTATAAATATATGTAATGTGATGTTATATTCGTAAATATAATAATCTCATATGTATTTTTGTTTATTTATTTTTATACAAAAATATTTTAACATTTGTTTTATGATATTTTTGCATTTTATGTATATCCTAAATGCATTAACATCATCCTCATCATCATACTATATACTATATATATATATAATGATATACAAAAATATATATTACGATGATGCAAAAACAGAAGAACTATATTTATATATTTATTAGACTAATAATATACTAAGAACTCCATATTATCATATTATATATAGAATGAATAATAAAATGATATGATATTTACTACTTAAATATTTTTTTTATAAAGTACAGCTGGTGTACAACTAAAATTTATTATTTAATTTTATGTATATTGCGCTCATGAGTAAAAAAAATTAAAGTTTTTTATTTTATTTTCATATGAAATTCACAAAAAACTCTTCTTCTTCGGATTGATGCACTTCAAAAAACAATAACTATATATAAATTCACATGCTAAAGATAAATTCAACAACAAAAGGTGTGTGTTCACATATTAGAAACAGAAAGGTAAGATATTAAAAATCAAATGATTATATAAAATTTTTAAACCAACTAAAGAATACTCCATTAGGAATATTAATGGTTTTTTCTTATAAGATTGGTATTCCATCTATATATATAATATAGATTTGATTGAATTTATCTTTAACGAGGGGGGACAGAAAGTTGCAGAATCAATTTACAATAATAAATTTAATAAAATTAATACCATTTTATAAATAACATGCAAAATTTGGTATTTTTTTTTTAGTTATACTGATTGATTAGTGAAGCGCCTTTTGTCTAAATTTTATTTTTTATATATAGCAAACAAAATAAAATAAAAAAAAAAAATAACAAAAAGTTCATTTTTGATTCTGTTAAATGGCAAATATTTCATAATAATATATGCCTTTCATACGCACAGAGATCACATAAAAAAAAACAAAATTATTATGTATTTTATAAAGATCGATGAAATATGTATATGAAGTTGAAATTATTTTTTAAAAAATGTTTTGCGAATTGATGATGTTTTTATATATATTAAATTAACATATATAATATATAATTATTAATAACACATGATGGATAAGGATATTTTTTTAAAAACGACCTCAAAATCAAAATCATCACACTATTTTTATTTATTTATTTATTTATTTATTTAATTGGTTTTTTGCTAATTTAATATACCTCTTAATAACATTTTGTTCGTTTTTTGTTCCGGAAACTGTAGAACGTGAATGTTTTTGATCAGATGATGATTTTTCTTGAGAATTTGTATTGTCTTGGCTAAAATGATAGTGGTTTTTTTTTTTTTTAATTTTTTTTTTTACGATAAGAATTTTTTAATTAATTTATTTAAATAATTTTTCTGTATCTATATATTTTTTTTTTAATTTTATTTAGAAACATAATTTAACATAACCAAATAGAAATTTAAAATAAATAGAAACTTTTTTTTATAACCTAAGTGTGATAAAAAATAAATTCAACTATATTCGGCTATTTAAAAAAAAAAAAATATTAATATTTATTTTATCATTTTTAATCGTGCCATATATTATATAGTCAAAAATGTTGTAGTGCTTTGCTTTTATTTTATTTAAAATATACAATATATATTTGAGAAAATATTTGTTGATCTGTGAACTATATATATATATAATCTGTGATTTATACATATCTTTATACATTCGCAGACTCAGCGATATATATATAGAAAGAAAGATGATTTTAGCCTTATTAATTGTATTATAAATCTAAATTTAACTATATATTATTATTATTATTATTAAAGAATTGATTTGAATTTTATAGCATTTGAAAACTATTGTGTTTTAAATCTATATGTAGATATATTGTTTTATGAACGTGAAGAAAACAAAAACAAAAAGCTGCTATAAAAGATTTAAAATTAAATTGCTATTTTTTGTGTAAATTTTTCTATTAAAACATTTTAATTCTATAAAAAAATTTGTATATTTGCTATATTATTGCTTTATTAATTTTTGTTTTTTTTTTTTCTTTCTTTTTGTTAACGAAGAGCAGTGAAAGATATCATTATATTTATTTTAAAAAATAATAATAAAAAGTGCTGATTCACTAATTTAATTAATTTAATATACTTAATTAGTTTATATTATGTGAAAATTTTTTTTTATAATGAAATGATTAATCAATCATCAATTTTATTTCTATATGCACGGTATATACCTCTAAAAATATAATGCTTATTAAATATAATTGTTTTTTTTCTATATTTATATATAATTAAGTATATTTGATTATGTGTATTCAAATGTAAAAATATATATTATTTAATTTGCTATATATATCTCTATATATTATATGATTTTTTTTGTGCAATTTATTATAAAATTATATGCTTAATTTTATTTGTAATTTGTTCATTTATCTATCATATTACATATGATACATGCGGAAAATTATTTGAAAAATGAATATTAAAAGGTGAAAGTTTATGATAAAATTTGATTTAGATAAACATCATGGCCCTGTGTCTAAATTTACAAAAAATTTAAATTCCCTTGTAAAATGGAATTCAACAACTTAGGTTCTTCTTCTTGTTAAAAGGAAACTTTCAGAGTAAATAAATTTTTTAAGGACTTGAATGAATCCTTAAAAAAATATAGAAAATGCCTAGATAAATATGAGAAAGACTTGGCATATAACATTCAAATGACCCTCAATGAAAAATTATGAAAAAAAAATGATAAATGTTTAATAGACGCATTTTTGATAATGTTATATAAAAGAAAAATGATTTTTATGTAAAAAATACTGTATGAAAATCTCCTGTAAATATGACAATTTTCTTTTCTCTTTCTTATTATTCATTATCATAGTGAATTGAATAATTTTATGCGATTATCATTAGAGATATATTAGAATTATGCTATGCAATAACTAAAGAAAATAGATTAATGTAGATTTTTTTTATATATTAAACAAAGTATTATAAGCAATTTTCACCAAAAAAACCAAAAAAAAATCTTATATAAAATGACTATAAAAATAATTTTTTAATGAAGATATAAGCAGCTTAATATTTTCCGATATTGTCGATTATTATATAATTAAATAAAATTAAGTTTTCTATATGGGTTATTTGTATTTCTTTTATATATAGATATATATATATATGGATTGTTTGTCCTACATATGTATATAAAAAAAAAAATCCACAAATTCTATGTCAATTATTGATTAATTTATAACATCTATAGATAGATAGAGAAAAGGATAAAGAAAATAATAAAAGGTTGTTGTTCTTTTTTTTTTTGTAAATTGAACATGAATTTGTTTATTTTTGTGTATTTATATAAGAGACAATTATATTTTTATCACGTATTATATATCAGATAATATATATAATAGTTGTTTATTTTATATAATTATTTATATATTTCTATTTGTTTTGAATTTATTTTAGGAAATTTATTGTTTAATTATTAAATTACAGATATATATATATATATATTCTATTGGCTATAACCAAATAATAATAAATATATATTATTTTTTTTGTTTATACAAACATATATTTAATTGTATTGAATAAAAAAAATATTGGAAATTTTTTTTTTTTTATGTATTTATATGCATGCAATCAACTATATATATATTATTATAATTTATATAAATTCTATATATATTAGATTATATAAATTAAAATTATTCCAAAAAGCACCATCCATGATATAGAATAAGATAATCATATATAGTGGTGGTGGTGATGGTGGTTTTGTTGTTTGTTTACCGAGCGAGATATACTTAATGTGATTAAAATAATATAATAAGTACAATATAATTTCTATAATTATTTCTATAATACATAATTATAAATTTGTATATATAATATAAAATAATTTACCAATCGATTGTCGCAATTTAAACTGCTCGAGGAATTACATTTCGAAATCATTATAAAATTTTGAATTTTCCATTAAAAAAATCTTAATAATGCTCATATGAAGTAAATTACACTTAAACAGTGAATTTATTGATAGTAGAAATGTTTCAACGTTAACAATTTCAAGGTGAACTCTAATATATAGAGGTACAAAATTATAATGATGAAGATTTAACTATTAAAAGATTAAAATTGAAAAGAAAAACGTTCTGTATGGAAATGTATTATAATTTATATAATTAATTCTCTTGTAAATATCTAGTTTTACTAAAGCTGATTATAGTAAAACTTAAAAACCTTTAGTTAATATTTCGTAAAAATCATCATATATTAGATATTAAACAAAATGACAATGTGAAAAGGGAAATTATATATATAACTATATAAATAAGATAATTGTATCTATCAATTTGTATCAACATATTTTTTTTTTTTTATAAATTACACATCAAAATCAAAACTCTTGAACATTTTTACACACATGTTATGACATTTTTACATTCATTTCATAATTTTCCAGTTAATATTAAAGTACACCGACAACATTATATACTATTCAAGAGATGTATATACTTTACAAAATTGCGTGACCGCATATGTTTTATATATATGAACGATAATTATACAATTGTTTTGATAATAAAATCGCTACAATTTAGAAATTGTATATTATTTTATAATATTAGAAATATTTTATTTGGATTAACATTTTATTGTAATTAATTTGATATACGCACATATATAAATACGTAAATGAGAGTCCTTTTTTTTTTAATATACACCTCCACACCAAATAAAAAATGGTATATATAAGTATATTTTTACAACTACCATAGCATATATCCTTAATTGCTATTATAGATAAACTAAATACGCATTACGGGATTAACAAGTAAATTCGATATTAGGATTGAAAAGTTTATGGGGCATTGACCTTATATTTGATGAATTGAACCAATATAGGATATGTTTTTTCCTTTTAGAATATCAAATAAAATCTTTTTACTATCAATAAAATTGTGTATTTTTATGGGAAACATTTTGTTTAATCGACAATTTATGTCAACTAAAATGTTGCTTGATGATTTAACCTCTAACTAAGATATAATTTCTATTATGCAGTCACCGCTCTGTAGAAAGAAAACTTTATTTTACCTGTAAAATTTCCTCAAAACATTTTCATGGTATATAAATTCCAGTGATTTATTATACAATAATACGTGGACAACCGCAGTATGTTTATTTAAGTTTTGAAACTTTTCAACTTATTCACTGGTTAGATTTATATATGTATATATATATAATAAACAAATAAAAAACTTATACTGCGATGTTACCTATCCTCGCACATATATACGCAAGTGAATGTATTAACAACAAAAGTACATACAATATAATAATAATATAGTAATTATAAAGTTTTTCTTTTTATATCCCCATTATAATTGCATTTTTCACGAAATGTATATTATTATTTGTATAGAGGTTATTGCGTTAAAGTTAAATAAATGAACATGCAGAGTATTATAATTTTCCTATATATAGATATAAATATATAATTGTAAATATATATTTTCCAAAAAAAACATTCTACAAATATATAATGTGTAATTATAATCATCATATATGTATGCGATGATAGTATTTATAGAAAACACGAACATAAACCCATTTTATATACACATTTACCACTATATGATTTTGTTTATTTATAGAAAATTGTATTATACAAAGTCACAAATGACTTTATAATAATAATAATCAATCATATATATATTTATAAGTAAAATATAAAGTATGTATTTTGTCCAAAAAAAAAAAAAATATAATAATTATAACCTTACAATTTACACTTTAATTTTATATATTTATTATCAAGTATAATTTTAGTTGGAAAACAAAAGCAAATAATATATTGATTTTCATTATACTATATATATATACAATCATTCCTCAAAAATCATCATCTTTAATTATATATATATATATATACAAAACCATATATTTAAATTTTAATATGACCGCACATATATTCAAATTATATACATTTATTTATACAATAACATATATTTAAAATACATGATTATTTTCATTCAATCTTTTATTCCATATATTCATATCAGTATTTAAAAAAACAAACACATCATTTTGATAACAAATTCAAATTATATTGTATACCTTAAAATTGATCGATAACGTATTAAAAAATATACAATTTCTGCAAGTCTTTTTTTATTATTCCTTTTATTTTTACTATTATTAGTATTATTATTGTTATTAATATTATTACTATTTTGAATTGTTTCATAATTCATTTTCATTACAAACAGTTGATTTTGTTTTAAAAAAAATGTATATTTTTTAAATGATTTGCGCTTATTAAATTCACTATATTAAACTATATAGACGTCCGATTAAACTAGAATAACTTTGAAAACTACAAAATAAAACGAAATATTTTTGTACATAGAAATTTTGATGATAATTATACATAAATAATTGAGTGTATATTTATTTGTTGGAAATATTATATAGAATATAATATTATATTGTCCCCCATACTTCATGTTTGTTTTTTTTTTGTATATATTATTGCGATACAACGCACATTCCATTCAATTAATAATATTTATAAACATATATAGATATATACAAGATAATCTTCGGTCACCGCACATATAAAATGTACGTGTTTTATAAATAAAAGAAACCAAAAATCATTTATATATCGTGTAAAATACGCATTTATATAAAAATATATATAATTTTTTTGACAAATATAATTAAGGTATTTTAATTTATATTGACATTAAAATAAAATGTAAATTGTAATAATTGGAAAATGTATATATACCATACAAAAAGAGAATATAAATATGATTATTATTATGTAAAAATTTTCAATTTGTATAATATCGATCGTATAATTCGTCTTCACAAAACAAAAATATAAACAAGAGGTTAACAATTCAATGTATATAGAATAATTTATAGAATTAAAACAATTTGCTAAATTAACAATCGACAATTGGTTTTTGTTCGCCGACAATAGATTTACATAGAAAAGGTTTAAAATTATTTGATAAAATATCTGTGTAATGAGGCTATATGCAAATTAATAGAGCCATTATTAAATCCAATTTAAATTCCTATATAAATATTCTATTATTTTAGATAGTTATATACATCCCAATAAGCATTTAAATCATTCAATCATTTATATAAACTTAAATATTTTGTATAATAAATCCCCGAATAAACTCATAATATATAATAGCTCTCAATGTACTTTTGTATTGATATTCATTGCCAATTGTTTATTAAATTAACAAAAGTTCTATTCTATAAATATATTTATATATAAATAATTGGTTATGTGTAAAGGGTGCGAAATATTCATAATATTTTATCTATTATTTAAATATATGAAAAAGTTAATTCAATTTATATAACATGGTATAAAAATTCAAGAAAATATATTGTTTTATTTATTTTTGACTATATTTGCTTTCACCTAATTCTGCTTTTCAGATTTTATATTAAGGATATGGTACCAATAAAAATCCTTTTAAGAAAATATCGGAAAAATTAAAAAATCAATAAATGAGAACGATTTTGAGAACTTCTATATGAATTGGAGAAAAAGTTAAATATATTTAATTCTATACAAGGGAAATGTTATCAAGGATTAATGAAATATTTTAAAATATTTCGGATTTAAATTTTAGCTCTATTCATTCCAATTCCACTTAATTTTTCCTATTGTTATTATTTAATCCATTTTATAATTTATTATACGAAATATTAACATATGAAAATGGTTTATTTTTCATTAAATTATTTATAAATTTATGCGCTAAATTGAATTGGTACCAAAAAACAGCACAGACCGTTTAAGTAAAATATATGGTGCTAAAACAATATATATACAGATGATTTATTGAATGAATTTATAATTTACCCAAACTTTATATATACCGAATTAATTGTAATATTATAATTTATACATATATATAAGAAATATATTTATTATAAGAAAGGTATATGAATATTTATCAACCCTTTCATTTAATAGGGAAAAATTTTAAATATAAAATTTATATTCACTAGTCGTTGTTCTTTACATTATATTGATAATTGAATCTATATATATATTTTAAAATCATACTTTTATTGTCGAAATTTTATTGAAAATAAATTTAATTAAAGTTATAATAAAATTAGAATAGAAGCAAAACAAAAAACAAAAATTCTTTTATGTAAATTATTAAATTTATGATTTTTGTTTAAATTTATTATAGATATACGATAAATTATTTATAGACCAATTTAATATTGAAGCGTTAAATAGATTTTTAATTTTAGAATTTTTAATGATAAATTATTTAAAAGAAAATATATTCCATTTGTTATAATAGTCGATTTCAATTTTTATTTATAAAAAATTGAAGAAAGATTTAATATTAAAAAATTCTTAAAAGACAAAAGGGATGGCTTAAAAAAAACTACGAGTTTGGTGGGTGAATTTCTTTCAAGAAAAATTAAAAGTTCTTGGGACGAAATCCTCAGATTTTCTTTCGAAAAATCTTACATAAAATGGTGCCGTATTCATTCTACATAAATAAATAAATTGATAAAATTTATTAAAAGATAATCTATGTTTCGAATAACATTATAGAAAAAAACATGTTTTTTTTTTTTGTGATTTAGTTATCGAACAAATATTATATATATGTAAAAAATAACAATAGAAAAATTATATAATATAATTTTTTAATATATTACATATTAAATGAAATAGATTTTGTCATTTTATTTATGAAAAAAATAAAATAAATAATGTATAGAATAAGGACAGAGTGTTATTTAAAGGACAAATTGCAAAATACATGTGCTAATTTCGGCGTGATTTTTTACAGAAAAGTTTGAGATAATAGAAAATAAAATAAACATATGTTAGGTATACTAAATGAATCATTATTTATTAATTAAAATATATCCAAAAGAGGAACCTTCTGAGGAGCGAAATCAAATGAAATAATATGACATATGGACAAGATCAATATTCCCATTTATTGAAATATATATATCTAACACAGTGAAATTACATTATCAAAATCTATAAACACACTCTGTATATCTCTATATAACATAAAAGATAATTTAGGTTTTCAGTTTATATATATATAGTATTAATAAATACAAAAAGAAATATAATAATAAAATCAATATATCCGCATATATTTTTATATATATAAATTGTATATTTCATAACATCATAACATTTATCCTGACTACAGTCAATCGACTTAAATAGATTATTCATTTTAATTTTTATCCATGATATACTTTAACTTTTTTTCTCAATAAACTTATAAAATTCCCTGAATCTGAATAAAAATTAAAAACCAATTTAAAGTATTGAGTAAAGACTTTTTAAAAAATGTATACTTGAAAATGGAAAATTAGGAAAATTAATAAAGAAAATGACAACATTATTTGTGGTGGTTCTACTGTTTTATAACAAATATATATTAAAACGTATAAAAATAAATGGAAAAATTGAAATGTTTTATATAGATATATGAAAAAATATCCTTTTCCCTATATTATATCTACCATATATAATAATGTACTATATATTAATCCCTTATATATTTATATAATTATATGCGGTATTCTAAATATGGAAAATTTATATATAACAATATATGTCTATTGTTATAATAATGATATATATATATATAAAATATATTTATTTATGATTAGATATTAATATGTATAAAGACAAATTGAATATTTTTTTTATATATATATTTATATATTTGGGTTTTCATTAAATATGAAACCAAATATAGGTTGTTTTTAGTTTTCTATTCTCTATATATAAACACGCACCGAATGATATTTACTATATATATATATATATATATATATATATAATAAAATAATAATGTTTGTGTCCTTATCATCATCATCATCGTATCAATATCTTTCATATAGTAAAGAACCAAAACTGAAATTGACAGAATATATATATATACATATATATATAGATATAGATTTCCCGTCGCGTATAAAAAACATTTTTGAAATATATATATAATGAAAATGCTGCGTAAAATGAAAAACATTTAACATATACATATGTAATTGATATGATGATGATGTTGTAACATAATAAACAATTATACTTGTTAAAATATATCGAAGATATCAGAGAACATAATGTTGTTTAAATGTTTTACTTAAAATAATAAAATAATTATTATATAGAACAATATATTCTTAAATGATTTTATTTCATTGGAAAATATTACTGTGAAAATTCAACCCACCCCTTTTTATTGTAAAACTATTCAAAGCACTGGGAAATTCTGGGAAAATTATCAATTCTTTTAATAAAGTTTGTTCAAGGATACCTTATGAATCGTAGGTGAATTCTTAAATTTTTTAATGCTTATCGGTCACTATATATTGAATTCAAGTGGCTTTAAATATATTTTTAAAATTGAATATTTCCATTCAACTACTTTTCCCATTAAATTGTACATTCATTAAATGTAATTCTATTTAAAAATTGAATATGGCAAATTTATTTGGCAAAAATCTAATATTATATAGGGAAAAATTTAAGATATATATTAAACTACAATTGAATGAATTGACTTTCGCATTCATACGTCATACACACGTCCGTCCATCATCCATATAAATCGCAAATATACAATTCAAAAATATACACATTTCATTATAAATTAAAAAATTTTCATTTTTGTAACACGTTTTCTTTTTCTTCTTCATATTCATATTTTTCATATCATTTTTTTGATTTCCATAAATAAATATTCATATCATACACAAAAAAAAAATATGAAAAAAAACTCAAGCAGATGCCGATATGCTTATCGACACATTCAATAATTTTTCAACATATTTTATTTGTATAATGTAATTCGTATTGTATAATTTGTATATTGTCTATACAAATATTAATAATAATATATAAGAAAAAAAAAAGGAAAGAAGTAATCATAATAATAATAATAATAAAATGTATATTATAAATAAAATACATATTTTATGTTGTTTTCTATTTATATAAATAACATAATATATATACCATATATATGTATAAAACATAAAAGAAAAAATGTTTAATACAATTGAACATATATAATAAACATAAAAAATATGTTTTAATAAAATTAAACGAAATAATAAGTAAATAATAATAATAATAATAATAGAATATGTTGTACAATTACAAGATATACAATTTAATATATCTTCTTCGTTTTTTTCCTTATTAGTTACGCCTGTTTTATAGAATGACATGTAATCATATCTATGGAAATTGATATAGAAATTTTGAATATGTGAAATCATCATTTATGAATGATGGAAAATTTCGTAATGGATTTTTCTATATAATAGTTATTTGAGCATGAAATCACAAGGTATAATAGAAAGGGATTTTTTCATATAAATAAATTCGTTCTTTTTGTATGAATACATATTGGCAATGATTTGAATCCTAGAATCAATCGGGATTGGTATGCATTTGTGCAATAGTTTAGAAGCACTTTCACAATACATTATGTATAATAATACCATCCATGACTGTCAAATAGGTACGTGCATAATAAATATACATACAAAACATACTTATTCAAACATATATATAAGTTATGTACATTATCGTAATCGTATCATGTAACAAAAGGAATTATATTATATGTACAATAATGTGTTATAAATATAGAGAAATCAATAAAATAAAATTCTTTTATTCCGTATATAGCATTTATATATTTAAATATATTAAAAAAAAAAGTATTCAATTAATGTATTTATTTAGAGGTAAATGTTTATGTGTATATCTGATAAACTCACTATATATAACATAATATAAGGATAGAAATTGATAGTACTTATATATAATTAATCTAAAAGTCAGGATGAAAATTAAACTAAATTTGATTATAAATAAAACTTTTGTATATATATATGTATGTTATGGATGGTATATATCTAACGAGAGATATTCTGTTATGATGAAGGATACTAATAAATGATTTATTAATAAATCTATATATATAAAGTCATCTAAATGGTAATCATTTTGATGACCATCTTTTGCAGAATACCTTTTCATTATTATAATGGAATTTTTAAACATTTTCTCGACATCCTTTTTGTATTAGAATTATATTATATTTGCATAAGCATTTTGTTAAAATGTTAATACATATTCAACAAATATGTTAAACAATTTAAGTCATTATCGTATATTTTTTACAATTTAATATACAAAATTAGAGGTTTGAGATTTCCATATAATTGTATTTTTATCGTTATACAATTTTCAATTTTCCTTTCTTTTTAATTAAATATTTATATACAATTGAATTAAATAATTTCTGTTCCTTATATACGCAGAATTATAAATTTATTCCACGTAGAATATCTGTATATATAGAAAAAATGTTTAACTTATGAATAATTTATGTATATAATTATTTTGTTTGTTTGTGAATTTTCCTGAGACCAAAATTAAAAAAAAAAAAAAAACATAAGGTGTATATGTGCAATTACTGCTAACATTTAATATTATTATATTCTATTTTATATATTTGATTGTATATTTCATAAAAAAAAAATCACAATATATTTTTTTAAGTATATATAAAACTTATATAAGTATATATTGAACAAACACAGAGAGAGAACCACAATTGGGAATCACAAACAAATAAAGGTTTAATTTTTGGCATATTATTGATTTTATCTATCTATATATTTTAATTTTTTTTTGATTGGCTTACCTTCGAAATTCATTCCAATATAAAGAAATATTTTTTGAATCAGTTGGAATATCAATACTATCATCTGGACTAGTAACCCTAATTATTTTTTTCTTTCTGAAATAAAATTAAATTTTTCGTCCGTATTTCTTAACAAAAAAAAAAAAGTAGAAGTGTGTTGTGGTGTTTGTGTGTTTTGGTTTTTCCTTTAAAAAATTTTATAACAATAATACATAGGATCAACCTCCCCAAAAATAATATCATATCTTTATTGTTATACTAAATATTAAGGTTTTTTTTTGTGTTAAAATTCTTTTTATTTTTGTAAAATCTATTATTTTTGTCATTGAAATAAAATCCTTGTTTGTTTGTCATAATATAAGGAAAAATGTATATTTTTTTTTGTTATAAACAAGATTAAATTGAAAGAATTTTTCGTGCTTTTCCCAAAATAAATCAAAATCAAACAATCACACACATAATTTTCTAAACAATAATTAGATTGAAAAAAAAAAAAACAGTAAAAAAAGGTGGTTTTTTTGTGCTTTGTGTATGTTAAATGCCTGAGATTGGTTTATCTGCTATATATATATAATGTAGGGATGAATGTGTAATGTGAATATATAATATATAGATTTTACAAAAATTCCTATATGACTATTTTGGGGTTATTAAAAATAATGTTTTTTTTTTCCTTTTCAATATAATAAATACAATTTTATATATATATAAACATTGTGTTCACTGTTTGTTCACTAGATTAAAATTTATAATAATGAAATGTATATAGAAAATTCTATTATAGGTTATAGTTTGTTCTGAGTTTATTGATAGCCTATACTGTGTTTTAAGGATATTATTCCACAAATAATAAATCGCACAGTTTTGTCAAAAGTATCAAAAAATAATTGGATTATCTCAGCCCAAACAGAAATTCTGGAGAAAATCGATAAACGAATATTAACATAAGAAAATATATCAAAAGTTAATTATAAAAATGTTATGGATTTAAATAAATAAATGCCATCGGATATCAAAAATTGTATCCAAATAAATAAATTCATTTCTTTAATCTGAAATTTATCAGAGTGAGTATTTTGTGTAAGTTTTTTTGTTACGATTCAAATTTATTATGTAACTTAAATATAAATATTTTGATTGCTTTCAAAGTTCATAAAGTTATTTTATAATATGTTTATCACTTGATTATTTCTATTTCAGTAACTTATTATTATTTTATGGAGGGCTTTAAATATTATATACAATATCAAATGTATATAGATAGATTAATATAATATACAATTATTTAGTATTTTTTTCTTTTGGAGTTCTATTTCTTCTTTATGTCTAAGGAAATATAACTAAAATAATTAATTTTATTTTCATATTTGTGATGATCGGGTGCCCTCATTTAAATTTTAGTGAATTAAATAATTATTGCAGTAATTTTAAAAGGGAAAATACTAAAGGATATATTTCGCAATCTATTACACCATTATTAGACTATATATATTATTTTTTATTTCCAATATAACTATAATAGTTTATCTAACTGATCTCTATTATTATTATATTTATTTAAAATAATCATATATAAATAAATGCAGGAATATAGTCTATAATAGAATAGGTTTTATCATTCGTATAAACTACATACACATAAAATACTCTAATTTAATTTGTATTTATGGATGCAATTACAAAAAAAAAAAAAAAAGTAAAACAAACAAATGCTTCTATCTTCGCATAATAACCAGTGATAATAAATATTTTATGAATCATATAAACTATTTTGAATAACAATAAAAAAAAGAAGTGCAACCATAATATAGAAATAGGATAGAATCTATCAAAAAAATAAATAAGGAAAGTGAAATAAAATTAGAAGATTATAAAGATTTTTACGATAGGTATAAAGAAAATAATTAAGAAAAGAAAACATATACAAAATTGATGTATATTTATTAATTAGTTGAAATGAAGAAAATGCAAGTTATTTTTCTTCATTCAAACACATAAAAAGAATAAAAAAAAATAGAAGAAAAGATAGAGATAGTAAAATAAAAATAAATATACACTATAGAGAGATACACGTTCTTTTCATATATAGGAAATTTTTTTTTTGGTATATAACACAATAACAATTTAATTTAATTTTTGTTAATTTTAAAATGCAATCATAAAAAAAACAAAATTTCTATATAATAATAAAATTATAGAAATTAAAACTAATTAAATTTATTTTACAAAAAAAAAGAATATGCTGATAAATAATTTTGGTTTTTTTTTTCTTTATAAATATTAAATCTTTTTAATCAAATAAATAAACGAAAAAAAAATTTCTTATATATATTAAATTGTGTTTGTCAGAGACCTGGCCCATACTGGTGTTCTTAATCGTCGTCTATGTATCGCCACATTTCGTTCTGGAGGTGGTCCCGTAGGACCACTATGTGTTTTAGGTTGTGATACTATATCTTTTCTTTGTACTCCTGGATTTGCACAGTTGTCGACGACACGCTCCCCATCTTGGCTTTATAGTTTTTTTTTTTGGTTGGTTTTTTTTTTTTTTTTTATATTTATATATAGGTTTTATATAATATACACACACATTATATATATATATTTATTCAAATTTTTTGTTTTATTATGTATATGTATAAAATATTTATGATTGTTTTTAAATTATATTTTTAAGACGTTTTTTGTTATTGTTTTTAATTAAATTAAATTAATTTTATTTATAGTTATTTAATAAAAATAGTGTCATTTAATAATAAATAGAGTTTTAATTTAAAATAAAAAAAAAATAAGAGAGAGAGAGAGAGAGGAAAAAAGAAAGAAAAGAATTTAATAATAGTATATGAAAAATATTTTAATTAATTTTGTATTTTAATAGTTTGTATATAAATTATAAATTATTAAAAAAAAAAAACAAAATAAATTTATACAATTTTTTTAATGGATTATCATAAAATATATTCACTTATTTATTTATTTATTGATAAAGATTTTCAATAGGTGGTTTTGTTGTGGAAAAAAATCGATACCACTAATAAATAATTGATTGTATTTCTCATATAGTTAAAATTGTAACGAAAATTAAAAGGTTTTCAGGAAAACCTATTAATCACACACAAAGCAAGTGAAATTATCCTTTTAATATACCATAGATGGGATTTATCTTTAATTTTTTTATGATGTTGTCGATAAAAATCATATCAAATAGCATATAACCCAAAAATTATTGTACCATTATAAAATTTACTATATTTATATGAATGGATATGAAAATATTACAAAAAAAAACCATTTTGAGATTTATATATATATATATATATATATAATAATTGATTTAAATGTTTTTTGATGAAATTATAAATTGCATTTGAATAATTTATAAATAATATTTTACAGAATGTGATTCAAAGGAAAACATCTGCGGTGGTTTTATGTTTTGTAATAATAATAATATATGTATAGATAAGATGCAAAAATATAAAATTAAATTAATAAAATATTTAAATTTAGACAAAATGATTTCAAAAACAACACATTTTTTTTTTTGCGTCTGTATAAACTTTTTCGTATAGAAATGATAATGGTAAAAAAAATTGTATTCAACATTTATAAAATTGAAATTTTATATTTGCGTTTATTGAAGATGTATATAAAATTTCAATTTTATATACGTCCTTTTCCAGAGTCTGAAGAGAAAACTGTCAAGTGGTTTGTTAAAAACGAACGTCATTTGAAATTTCAATAAATTTATAATTGAATTGTAAAATAATTTGTTTACTTTTCAAGCATATATAAAAAAGTTTTATTTGAAACGTTAACTATTTTTTATATTTTTGGTTATCATTTTGTTATCAAACAGGGAGGAGGAAGCGGGGGTTTGGTTACAAATATACAATTTATATTTATAAATAATTATATTTTGTTTTTACAACAAAATGAAAATTGAATATTAAAAAAATTTGAAAAACATTTCGATAAGCTCTTTAAAGGATTATTATTATTTTTTTTTTAATACAGTAACAATAAATATAAATCTAAATTTTTTTCGCATGGAAACACATTCGTATATAAATATTATTTGTTTTCTATAGGTTAAATGAAAAATATACAATTCAATTCAATTATAATACGTTGTATATTCATTGAAAACTTTTGAATAAAAAAAAATGAATGGTTTATAACCATCCAAAAAAAAAAATTACAAAACAATTATGAATTTTGGGCGAATATTAAAAAGAGTGTTGTTTTGTGTGTGATAAAAGAACATCGCAATAGTGAATGAAATGAAATACCACATGATTAAATGTGATGATTTTTAATCCACTTCGTTTCATTTTTTAAATGAAAGTAAATTTGAATTGTAATATTTTTATTTATATTATTAATAATACCCTGATAAAAAAAAATTGTATTTTCAATTCAAATTGTATATATTCATTTGTTGGTATATAAATTCTTTTATTTAAAAAAAAAAATATTTTAATGGATTTAAAAACTTATAACACTGTTTTTTTTTCTTTGGTAAAAGAGTTCTTTTATTTATGGTATACTGGAGTTTAGTTTGAGGCATTAAAAAATTATAAATTATGGATATATTTAATGAAATTTATTCGTAGAAGGAAATCGTAAAAAGCCGAAAGGTATATAATGAAATATATCATTGAAGATATCCTTCACTTTTCATATTCATCATATAAATTAATAAGAATTGTAAATAAATCCAATCATTTTGACTAAACGTCAAAATAACATCCCTTCAAAAAAAAAAGAAAATCTCAGATTTATTTAGCATTTTCCTTGATATTCCTATGCTATTTTTCAATTGTTATAAAAGAATTGAATTGAAACGTTTGGCTTATCCATGTGATAACTGATGAATAGACATAGAAAAAAATTCGATTAACTTGTCTTGTATAATCTTGGACGAAGGCAATAAGTGAATTAATACACAATTTGTATTCTTATTTATAGATTATCCATATAGCATTATCGATATTATACAGATATGATACAAAAAGATATATCCTTTTAATGATTGATACAAAAAAAATATAAGTAGTTTTTAAAGGATACAAAAAAATATATGTCAATCATATATTATTATATATATATATATATACTTAAGGACTGGACGATTGTTATATCTATATTATTTTTCGTAAATATTGTATCTTTATAATAGAATAAAAATATAACATAAACGGAAACAATACGAAAAAAAAAATTGATTACATTTTGGTTATAAAGTAAAACAATAATATATCGTTTTGTATATATGATATATATATATATATATCAATTCAATTCATCTATAAATGGATGATTGTTTTTGTTATATTTATTTTTATGTTTTTTTTAGTAAATATATCGTAAAACTCAATTCAATATTTGTGTAAATCTAGATTTGATCTTATATTATAAATAGATTAAATTGAAGAATACTTATATTTATATATATCAAGATATAAAAATTGAAACAGTGATTTAACTTTGAAGTCATTGGTTTGGTATTACGAGTATTTCGATAATATATTCTTTTGACAATCTTTTTGTCAAAATGTTTTATTTTTGGAATCCAAACTATTAGTTTAAAATTCATTGATTTTAATAATAGTTTAATTCATTCCGTGATTGAGCAAAAATCGAAGCCATTTGAATGACATATACGGATATTATTTGAATTAATAAATATAGATATAACAATAAATTGAAATTGAAAATTTTCTATCCCAAAGGATTTTTCATCAATCATTATAATAAAGGAAAAATTTCTATTGCCACTTAATGATATTTATTTTTTATTTATTCTCCTTTACCATGTCAGAAACAATAAAAAAAAATTAGTAAAAATGATTTAAAAACTCTGTATATATAATAAATAAAAAAAAGGGATAAAAATATGAAGAATAAAAGGAAATAAAATTCAATTTGTATCAATTCACAACGTTGATATTATTATTATTATTATATAATAATAATTGTTTTATGCGGTTTTTGTGGTGCTGAACGAACGAATAAATGCAGATGCAAAAAATACTTATCTATATAACATATAGATAGATCATCATCGCATATGTACAATAGTAAATGTTATTATTATTAATAAATATATCCATTTTATCTGTCCATTTAGACGTTTTGTTTTTTTTTTCGTTATCGTATTTATTTATAAATGAGCTTTTTATATACAATTTTGTTTGTGTCGATTTATATTTTATAAAAAGTAATATATATATATATATAAATCTATATTTTTATATAGTATTTGGTGTACACGATGATGATGAGGGATATAAAAAAGAAAAAAGATATTATACATCTGACGATAATTCTTTATATAAAATAATATCTATATGTAATATATTTTTTATTATGATTCGTTTAATCCCATATCGCATATTTCATTTTAATGTATTTTCTTTCATTTTAGTTTCTAAATTTTTTCTATAGTTATCTATAGTTTTTTTTTTGTCTTTTGAAAATATACACATTTAAAACTATTTGTTATATTGTAATAGCATATGAAGGATATAAAAACAGAGGTCAATCCATAATATATAAAGATTATTTGAAGCAAAGATCTGGTATTGTATTCCCGATAGGATCAAAAGTTCATATGCGGTGGTTAAAATGTCAAAAGAGACACAGAGTAAAAGTAATTAAATTTTAATAGACATTTTTTATTTGAAATTATAACTAACATAAAAAAAAGGATTGGTATATGACTTATTGAAAATCATGTCATGTGATCTAAATGATTTTCATGAATGAAGAGACATTTTGATTATATATCTTTAGTGTTATTCTTCATGTAAGTTTAAAAAAGGAAATTAATTCCTGAATAATTATAAAATAAAAGCATTGTAAAAAGCCTCCGATAATTTCTTATAAAGAAAAAATCCTTTAATGAATATAAACAATTAGACTATAACCAGTGTTATTTTATCAGTCTCCTGTTGTAGAAGAAAAATGTAAACAATCCTATATATACCACATATAATAGCTATGTGCATTTTTGAGTTTTTATAAGCACATTATATATATAAAATATATATTGACTTTTTCTTTTATATTGTCTTATTTGCGGTATATAAATACTCGTATATATATAAAGTTAAATTTTGTATTGGTGGGGTTTTGCTTTGGTACATATGGTGGGTAATGATGGTTGTTTGAGGAGGTGATGCTGCTGCTGCTGGCTCTTGTGGTTGTGATTGTTTATGAGATGCGATTGTCAATGGAATTGAAAAGTATTTCTTTTATGAAATTCTTTTTGAACCTTTTTATAAATATTTTTTTGCTGTATTACAATAAAGAAACCCACACACACATACCTATATCGCAATTTGTTTGTAAAACAACGTTGATAATTTACTAATTCGATGATAAATTCAACGAACCTTTTGCGATGGATCATTGATTAACACATATATATATATATATAGTGTGAATGTATACATAAATATTTATAGGTATCTTTTTTTGTTTTGGTTAAAGCTTGACTTGAATTCAATCAATATAGATATAAAAATCGTGAGATTAGAAATACATTGGAACGGTACAAAAGCAACAAAGTCTTAAGTGTATATATTGTCAGCTTAAGAAGGAATTTATTTATTTATTTTTTGTTTAAATAAAACTTAAACGAAAAAAACAAAGAATGTTACATTTTAAGTTATAATAATATAAAATCTATATGACTGAAATACTTTTGTATGTTTTGTTGAAACAAATATGAAAGTTGACCGTATATAGATAGAGATATT
Organism: Dilophus febrilis; assembly: GCA_958336335.1. Classification (NCBI taxonomy): domain Eukaryota; kingdom Metazoa; phylum Arthropoda; class Insecta; order Diptera; family Bibionidae; genus Dilophus; species Dilophus febrilis. The sequence continues at coordinate 4,338,496 of OY284471.1, read as the reverse complement.
ACATATATGATTAAATTTTGTTTTTGAAATTGTATTGTCTATATATATATATGTAACTAAATATTTATTATAATCAATTTAAGTTATTTGAACAATTCTTTTATATATATCTATATATGAAGAGTCAATGAATCGTCCGAGAACAAACAATTTATATAATCTGATTGTTTTTGTATATATAGTAAAAGTTGTTTAAAAGTGGTTGAAATTAGGAAATCCAAATATAAATAGTATATTTGGAAAGTAAGTTGACTTAAATTCCTATTTTACTTTTGAATAACGAATTGAATTGATTTTAAAGTTATATATATCAGTGAATAATTTTGATTAATCAATGGCACTTTTTAAAATACAAAACCTTCAAAGAAGAAAATTTATACAACAAATTCTTTTGTTTATATTTAAAGACAGAAAAAAGTTTGAATTTTCAGTAAATTTATTGCCTTTTCAACAAAGTGTACACCGGGAAAATGTAAAATATTAATTAAATCTCATATATTGAAAAACTTTTCAATTCTATATACCATATACTATATATAATTTTAAATATGCGAGACATGTCATATATTTTTAGAAATATAATAAAAAATATATAAGTCTTGGTACGTGTAGATTCATATGAGTAAATTAATCCTTTTTTATCCTTTTATCAGGAAGGTATATATAAAATAATATCAACATATACGATACGATATGTGATGAACATTATATATATTGTATATGAAAAAAAAATAAATAAACTTCAAAGGTAAAATAAATTAAATAATTTTCTAATTTAAATGAATTCATTATAAAAATAATTTTTTTTTTGTAATATACGAATTTTTGTTCAGAATAAATTCTTTATGGCTTTTATGTTGCTTTATGATTATTATTATTAATAATTTGGGAATTCTTTTGTTAATTTATTTAGAGTTTTTTATGTTTTCGGTAATTTTATATTTTAACTTAATTATGAATAATTTTTAAAGATACATAGTGTTTAAAAAATAATATTTTAAGACGTTTTCGTATCATAATATATATAAAATTATGATTTGTGTGTGTGTGTGTGTATTTTTAAAACGTCTCTTAAAGACTATATATCGCCCTTTTATTATAATTATTTAATAGTAATAATATGTATATTTATTATTGATTAATAAAGGAAAATTATTTTGAATTATTAATTATTATTTTATATAAATCATAAAAAATAATCAAAAACATAATACGAAATTTAAAAATGTGTAAATATGTATATATAATAAAATAATTGTTTTTTTTTGTATTTAATAAATGTGTGTGTGTGTGTGTGTGTGGATAATAAGAATTATAAAAAAACTTACTTTGTTTCATCGATAAATACAGCTTCTAATACCCGGGCTGCATAATGAAGATTTTGTTGTAAAATATCTGCAGAAATTTCACCGCGTTGTAGTAATCGTAAAAGACAACGAAGTCTATGGTATTGAATAAAGAACACACAGAATTTTATTAGAAATTATAATGAAATCATCAATTGCCGGTTTAATATTTAAGAAATTATTTCTATATACCTTATTGCTGCTTTATCACATGCATCTGGTGTATCAACGGCAGGTAAATTATCTGTGGCCAAATCAATATTTAACGGAGCTAAATCATTTTGATTTCTTATAACCGACGACGGCGGAGGCGACGACGACGACGAAGATGCTGCTGTAGTGACTGATTGCATATTTTCAAAATCAATGTTTGTATTTAAATTATAATTATCAAGTGTTAATTCACTATCACAGTGATGTTGCTGATTATGATGTTGTTGATGATGATGATGATGGTGATGATGAAATGAAGATTGTTCCACCTGTTGTGGACTTGTAATTGTATCTTCCAATTGGGTTAATACTTTTTTACTATTCGATCGACGAACAATCGTTAACGCACCTTGTTGTTCTGTAAATAATAAAATTGAAAAAAATTAAATATAAATACAAATGAATTATAATAAAATATTGTTTTAATATAATTTTTAATTATTTTTGTAAAGTCCGTAGAAAGAGTATGGTTAAATTGACAATTTTTCATGTATATGGATTTTAGCTATAGAATTTGTTCTAAAACCCAATTTGATATGTAAGAAAAGGTTTTAGAGACTTAAATTATCTTTCGATTGATGGTCTGCCCATCATTCTATCTCAACAGGCACCGAAGTTATCACATTTTTACTAAACCCCTTATAGAATAAAAAAATTAATTGATCAAAATCAACCTCTAATCATTGAATTTTTAAGGGTGATATTTACATAAAACAGTATGAATTTTAATACTGAATCTTAAGTAAAATAAGCTAAATTTTTCGAATTTAAAATAATATTATGGGGTGTCCATACAAAGAGTATGGTTAAATTGACAATTTCTGACGTACATAGATTTTTACTATATAATTTGTTCTACAACCGCATTTGATATGTAAGAAAAGGTTTTAGAGAATTTAATTATCTATCGATTGATGGTCTGACCATTATGGTCTGATTGTTTTTCTATCTCAACGGGTTTTTAAGTTATGCCATTATTACTTTATTACTTTTCTGTAATTTAATATTTCATAAAAACTATTACAATTCCTATTACAATCATTACAATTCCTGACTATACAATAAATTTATATTAAATTTAAAAAAATAAAAAAAAAATCTCAAGTTTATAGTAATCAAAAAATATTGTAAATGATATAATATAAAATGTATTGTTGTATCATTTACAAATTTTGCAAAAGTAATATCCTTTATATAAATAAATATATTTACGTATCTTAACTCATATATATATATCTATATATATTATATGTAAATGGGAAAATAAATAAAACGAACAGGTGGAATTATTTTCCAATTTTTTACAGATTTATATATATATATTTTCATTCTAGATTTTGTTCCGATTATCCAGTTGATCGATCAATATTACAACAATATTGTATATATCAAAACAATTTTATATTAGTGCATAAAAACACCATAAAATGGATTCGTAGGTTAAGAGTTATATATATATATATATAGAGAGATATAAATCGCGTATATATATAAGAAATTTTCATGACATCTTTAGAAATAAACTTATGTATACATTTTGTTAGTAAACTTTATATACTTTTATAAATATAAGTTTTAAGAAAATATCGATATTTTACAAAATTTAGATAAGAGGCAAATATACATTTTATTTATATATAAATTTTATTTATATACATTGATTTGTAAGTGATTTATCAAATTGTAAAATAAATCAGATTTTACGAATAAATTATATATGCACATATATAGTTATTTATATTTATTTTACTTATTGATTTTTACCTTTAAACTTTCCTTTGATTTTTTTGCTTTTTCCAAATATATAAAATAACATTAAATTTATATATTTGTAATACATGTAAAAAGTAAAAAGTTTTCAATTTGAAATAATTTTGACTTATCACATATAAATAGTTGAATTGTTGATAGAAGATATTGAAACAAAAATCAATTCAGAAATGGCAATTAAGTTTGAACTTTGAAACGACGATCAAAGAAGATTCCGTAATTAATAAAGCGTCAATTAGGCAATGTAAAAACTTGAAAGATGTTCAGAAATATTAGACATTTGATTAGCAGTTTTTATATTTTAGCGCAGTATATATAATATGATAAATACTTATACTTCATACAATTTAAATTTAGCACTTAAAATATGGAATATTCATCATATTTATGTATTAAACGTGTGTTTGAGTTATACTTAAAAAACAAAACGATATATATACATATATATATAATATTATAATATATATAAATATTCTAAAATCATTTCATAAATAAATATATATGCAAATTTATTGCTTTTTGAATAAATTATTAATATATATATAGATATATATAATTAATGTTTTACAATTATAATATATTTATACAATAAATTAGCTATATATAATACATTATCATCATCATCGTGTTTGATTACACATTTTATTTTATCCGCGAGTTCATTATGAAGTATATATATATGGTATTTAGTAGGATAATTATGTCAACATATTCTTAATTATACACAATAAATGATATTTTGTTTTAATTTATATAATGCTTATATGGGGCCTTTGTTTATTTAACCAAAAAGGGTTTTTTGTTTGGATTTGAAATCTTTTGTATATGTAACCTGGTTTAATTTGGGGGATATTCAGTTAAATGAGAAATTAAACATTTAATTAAAAAGATGAGAGGTGAATGGGGAATTTACAGCCCACGATGAACTGTTATTTAGTTCAAATTATTCTAAATCTTACCTTCTCTTTGAATAAATATGTTATGGATAATATATATTTGAAAATTAATTGTGGATTAAATTGAATGAAAATAAAAGGAAAACGAAATTGTCAATTTTACCATTTTATCAAGTTAAATTTAGAGTTTAAATTCATATATGGAACGTTAATCCGAAAGGACACTGAATAGCCTGTTATGGAATCCATATAAACCATAAATAAATGCTCCCTATATATTTGTATTTAACATTCCTAATTTGCCCGCTTTTAAATTGAGTTTAAAATAAATAATGGAAAAAATTTAAAGCAGCAATACATAACAACGGATAGATATATATTTATATATATATATATATATATATGGTAATCGAATGAAACACACCAAAATAAAAAAATCGACAAAAAATTAAACAGAATTTTTAACAATATATCTACAATAATGGTATTTTAAAATTACATCAAAAGGTTAATCATGAAAATCTATATGCAATATATAGTTATATTTACAACATTTATTATAGGTAAATATATATATTTATATATTCATATATGAATTCAATTTTCATTTTTCTTTATATCCGTATATACATAAATATAAGAAAATAATAAAAACATTTCTTTTTATCATATCGTTAAACGATATATATATATACATAAATATATAACAGAGATTTTTGAATATTGTGTATAGCAAGGAAGCACCCTCCCAAAATAAAAATATTTCAATATACACACATTCATATTTTCATCGAACAAGAAAAAATTCATTAAAAGAAAGCAAAACAACACAAAAATGGAAAGAAAATTGCCAAAATAATGTTATATAAAAGAAACGAAAAGAAAAAAAATCAAAATACAATTTCTTTTACATCAATCTTTATATATAAAAATAATGATAAATAAATATTATATAATAATTTAGTTTTCTAAAAGCATATACGTTAATATTCATTTATATATTTTTAACAACCTGCGTGAATAAATGATACAATTTGTATAACCTTTTATATATAATGTATTAGAAAACAAAAATTATAATAAAGATAGCAAAATGTATAATTTAAAAAAAAAAATTTAGAATTTACCTATATATAGAAATATACAGAGTCTTGTTTATATTCATGTCTATTAACTGGGAATCTTTTATCAAATTGAGGTATATTATAAAATGAATCAAAGACAGAGAGAACAGATTGATTTCAAGAAAACTGAAAACCGCAAATATCCGACAGCAATCGCATTGAATAATATTTAATAATGCTATAAAATAATATCTATACAAATTGTTAATAATTTTTGTTAATAATTGGTAATCTACAGTAAACAAGTTAAATTACATCAAGTTAAATTACATTTATAAAGTTATTAATTAAGGTTCCACTTCGATAATACCAAAATGGATTCTTCCATTGGAAAAGAACATCATTAGAATATTCTTTATATTGTCATTTAATGCAAATTCTATGACATATCTTAATCTTGAAAGATTACAATCCTACATTTTTTAAAACTAAATTTTTCAAAATCATCAATTACAAATGGATTTTAATACATCTTTAAACTAATGTACTATATATACCATTTTTATAGGCTTTTAAGGTATAATTACAATCAATTGGGATTACAATAAAATAAAATCTTTTACTTTAACATATATATATATATAATATACATATATATATATAGACTGTTAATTTTACGACTACACTTAAAAGGCTATTATACAGTTTACATAAAAATAAAACTTTCGAGGGGGTTGTTTGGTTGGTATATATATATAAGTAAACCCTTAAAAAATATTAGTAAAAAAGAAAAAAATAAATAAACATTACAATTAAATTAATATAAAGAATCATTATATATTTACTATATATATATGTATTATACCAGCAGAGAAAGCTTATGTTAAAAGATTTCAAATATATAGTACATTTGATTTAAAATGCTGTAGGCATAAAGTTAATTTAAAATATATATTATATTATATTATGACGAGTGTATATATGAAAATTAATTTAAATAATTGTCAATAACTATATATATGTGGTATACTTATACTTCTTACTCCATCATATATATATATACTTTTGTTTTACTATACATTTATCTGTAAATGTATTTAAACATTAATTAAAATATACTATATATGGGATATATACAGAATATTATGATGTATTCATTGAAAATCAATTTCATATACGATCGTATATTAAAAATCTTGAAACATTCAATAAAAAGGGAAAATGAAATATAACATTTAGAATATTATAATTGTATTTTAAAAAATAGGGTTTTTAAACAAATATCCTTAAACATTGATATTATCTTAATGTTGTTTAAATGAATTAAGTATCAATGTTTTGACTTTACTTTTTTAAATGATGATAGAAAATATTGTAAATGAATTGGTTGGTAATTAAAACCATTGTCTGTGATCTGAGATTACAAAAAACAGTAGATAATAAAAGGGATCAAAAATGAAGTAAATTCGGGACACTTTTTAACTGATGATTAAAGTATATATATGCATACTTTATTATATAATATATATACGGTTTTGTAAACGATTTTATTTTTTATTATAAAAGCTTCACTATATACCATAGAAAATGAACTCTTCAAATAAATCCTTTGTAATTACTACTATATATATACAGCTAAATATATATAAATGTATTTGTATATACAGGAACCTTTTAAAAGTTCATCGTTTTAGAATTTTTTTTTTTGAAATTAAAAAGGATATGAGGATATATTAAGTAATGTAAAAATTGTAATAAAAAAACTGGAAAAAATATTGAAAATACTTTAATAAATATATAAGGTTAAGTGGAATTTTACAAGTTTATGAATGTAGGGATTAAATTAAATAAAAATATATAGAAACAATTTATAGATCATTCGAAATTAGCTATAACGACAAGTATTATGAGATATATAGATTGTATAATTCATTATTGTTATGTAAATCTATAAATCAATGTTTAAAATTTTTAAACGAAAAAACTTTGTAATAAACCTTTTTATTTTTTTAAATTTTGTATATACGATATATGAAATGAAGTGATCACATAACAGAGCACACAAGATAGTTGCTTTTGATAATCGTACACAAAAAGTTCATTCAAAAATTATCCCCATCATATATGATATAGTAAAATATACTGGATATGAATGGAATGGGATGGGATAGGGATAGAATGAAGCTATACATTCATTATTATTTACGCATACAAAAATGAATAGAAAAAAGGATATATAAGGATTTTGAACAACAAAAATGAAAAAAAAAATAAAAAAATCATGTTAAAATAAAACATCAAACAATTTTTTTTTGTTCTATTTGGATTTAAGGATCTATTGTTATATATTCCTATATGTATATATATATATATATATATATATCAAATATGATGCGTAAATATAGAATGCTGATATATAAACTGCTATGTATATATTCGCGGAGTAAACGGAAAGAATTACCAAAGTGTATATTATTCATATAGAAAATATATGGGAATTGAATATATGCAAAATAAAATTATAAAACCTTTTGTATTAAAAAATGATATTATTATTATTATTATATGTAAATAATAAAATACAACAATCTACAATCGTTGTATATTTACATTTATATAGATGTATATAAGGGTGTCAAAATTTCAATTCACATTATATTAATATTCAATTCATATATCTATTTATATACATTCATTCATCTATCTATCTATCTATCTATTCTATAGACAACCAAGCAAGGAGACAGGCAGAAATAAAGATTGCGATGCAAAGTCGCTAAAGAAAATGTATATTGTAGGATATGTTAATTTTTTTGTTTTCATCGTGTTTTTTTTCTTTTATTTGTGAATTTTATTCTAAAGTGAAATTGATATAATATAATTTCATTGTTACTTTTCTGTATTTATATATACAGACGGAAAATATATATGACTTATAAATAATTTATATTGTATATATGTTTTTAAATTTCAATATCTACATTATATTTATTTTTAAGGATATTGATTGTTTTTTTTTTTTTGTTCCTTGAAGAATTTTACATTTACAAAAGTTTTCCAATTTTGGAAATTCAGTTATATTATACAAAATACATAATTTTTGTATATTTATTTAATTTTATATAATTTATGAAAAACACCTACGAAAGAAAGTCGACAAAAAAAATTAAAATAAATATAGGAAAAATCTTTAAAAGAAAAATGTTTTTTTTTAACCATAAAGACGATAATCCTTTATGGTTAAATAGAAATATAAAGCTAGATTGACGGATATAGAAGAAATATAAAGCGGACGTTACATCAATTGATTTAAGATAAATATAAATTAGTAAAAACAATATGTTTTTTAACATTTGAAAATTATAGATTAGTCTCAATCATGGCACAAGTTGAATGAATACTATAAGAATATTGGATTTGCTAAATGGATTTCAACAGAGGAGTGGTTTTTATGAGTATATATATTGTATCTAAGTAGACAAAAACAAAAAATTGTTACTCTATTTGTTACTTATCATCATTAATGATCAATGAAAGTATTTTGTGTGTTAATTATAATTAAATAATTGTGATAATGGTTTCATTTACTCACTTGATAATTGTCCGTTAACGGGTGAATGAACATTTGACGACGTTGGACTATGTGATTGTTCTGCTATTTGTTGTTGTTGAATAGCACCACCACAGCCACCACCACCACCAACACCACCACCACCACCAACTGATTGTAAATCACTGTTGGCCCCAATGAACGTATCGTCCTTTGGTTGTTTATTTTCTGGTGAACTAGCCACTGCAATAAATAATAAAAAAAACATTAATATTATTCATATATAAAAAATATATTCTTATTAAATCATTAAATGTATTTCTGAAAGTGTAATGAGATATACCGAAGGCATATAAGGTTACTTATATTACATAATTTTATTAAGTACTTGGGTATTTTTAAGGAAAAAACAAAACAATAATATAAAAGCTTTGAGACTGTATGCAATTTTTTAACAAATGACTCAATGTTCAAAGCATCAAATTCATTTAGTTTTTTTTTCTCTCTAATATATTACATTTCAAAAACAATATAATATCACAATATATATATATATATATATATTTCAGTAAAGTTTATTTTGTATTATTATTTTTGTTATACCACAATTGTTAAAATTCTAATACTGCTATACATTGTCTCGCGTACATACTAATATATTGCCCAAGGTGTATATTGCATAGTCATACAATATGAATAGATATATAGAACAAAAATAAATATATTTGATTTGACAAATGATTGAAATTTACTTAACTTCTACTATACATAAATTGTTTATATACACAGAGAGAATTAAATTATTTTACCTTGTTATAAATATTAATCTACGCAAATACAATATATCTATTGTATAATAAACGGAATACATATTCATATATACTATGTATAAAATGAATAAATATGAATTTACATTTATATGGTTCACGTAAGTTTAAAAAAAAAAAAGTAAAAACGTATTTGTTCAAAAAAAAAAAGGAAAAAAAAAAGTGAATAAACATTTTCCATTACATATATCACAAAAAAATATACGGGATGATTCTATAAAATCATGATTATTATTTTTATTACATCTCTAGAATATACAATAAAAAAAATGAAACCAAACCAACCATAATCAAGATCGTACATCATTAAGTCTTATATGATAATCTATTTATTTAAATGAAAATTTATAATATGGTTAATAAATTATAATGTTTCAAATATTTAATATAACATAAACTTTGATCCTTTTTGGTAGTGTTTTTCAATACCCTGTGTGTGAGTGGATGTTGTATTTATATACATTTAACTTTATAGAGCGAATGTCAAATTATATGTATACATATATTATTTTATTAAAGGTATATACAATGTTCAAAACATAAAAATAAAAAACATTCTCTGTAAATAAATAAACAAGTAAAATATATAGACTTATATATGAATGTTGTATTTATAATATATATACTATTACGTTGGAATTGGAATAAGGAAAAATTACAAAATTTATTATTTGTTTAGTATTCAAAAGAGTATACCTATACGAGTAAAAAATAAAAAATTGCATATATTTACCTTATAATAATATATAGTTCACCAATTTTGCATATTTTAGGTTTTTTTTTTGGTAAAGCTATACACATAATATATATATATATATGGATTTGATGATCAATATATAAACCTTAGAGTTATATATATATATATATATACATTTTGAAGGTTGTCATATGAATATATAAATATGGCTTGGATTTATTATTGATCTAAATAAATCTATATACATCAGATTCATAAAATTTTAACATGAATTTTATTATTAAAATATCAAAGGTAACAGAAGAAATCCAAACTATCAATATAAAGGATTTTAATAAAGGACATACAAGGATGTGCTGGGATCTCTCTATGTTATTTTGAGATTAATAATCAATATATTATAGTGTCATGACATTATTTTTATTGTCATAGCGTTAAAATTAAAGAATTCATGAATAATAAATATGAATTTGTTTCCGTATTTAATTAGATGTGTAATAAAAAAAAAATTATATGTAAATATTGCGATAAAATTCTTCATTATAATAATTTATAAGGAATTAATGAAAAAAAACTATTATATATATAATATAATATACCGAAGAAATAATGGTTAATAATTTGTTTTTCATTATTTTTATATAAATAATCCAACGAAAATAATAATAATAATACAAAAATATATGTATATATCTGTTAATTAAAAATGATAAATGGATATAATTATATATATATATATATCTATAATAGTTTAAAGATTTTAGAAAATATATATAGTTTGCGGTTAATTAAAAACTTTTCAACGTAATATCACTCACTATATATATAGTATAAGTATATAATAGTTTTAATGATTTTATGCATGCATATAAAAACAAATGTTCGTGTATGGATTTTTTGTTTTTTATTGACAGACAGATACACGTTTATAAATACAAAATATATATAATATACTATAATATTATACATTTATTTATATATAAATTATTTATGTAAAATATTTATAATCTTAATGTTTATATATAGTAAATGCATGTACAATATGTACATATACAAACATCTTTTTCACAAAACTATAGGTGCAACTTGATGGTGTACAAGATATATTATTAAATAATAAATGTATAGTTAATTTAAAACTTTAAAGTATATATATATAGATAGATTTATGTTGTATTGTATATTATAGTTTAGTTTTGGTTTGATGTACGTATACGTGTACCTATAAAACTGAGCTTATATATACATTTAAACGAGCATATTTACTATGAATTATGCGGAAAAGTATACTGAAAGTTTATAATAATACCAAATTGTATATATCTATATATGTATATAAACGTGAAAACTTTTAAATTGATATTATTGTATATTTACGTATGCAGATAAAAGTTAATTATAAACGAAAAATGAAGCTCCAATCCAATATACATCTAAATATTATCTATTTATTTAATAATTATTCCATATATTTACATAGATTTTAATATATGTTGAGTTTAAAGTAAATATATAAGTTTATATTCACTTTATATATATATACATATTTTGTAAATATATGAGATATATACCATATATGTAGATTATGAGGAATTATTGTTATATACAATAAATGTTAAATGTAATTTGAGATATTTCAGATATTGATGTTTTATTAATAACAGAGTTAAAGAAAGAAAATATATTTTAGATATTTCATACAATTTCCGAGCTTTTTCAGTTTTAATTCTATTTATAAAACATACAAAATATACTACATATTAAAATTATTGTAATTTCCTAATCACACAAAACGAATCTGAACAAATTGACTACCGATAGAAGGGGATTTTTATACATTCCTCTAAAAGAATAAAATACAATTTAATAAAATAACAAATAAGAAAATACTAAAGAAAAACCAAAAGAAAATTATAGTATTATTTGTCGATATTAAAAGATTTTGATTTTCTACCTATAAATAACTTATTAAACCAAAAATACCCCCGCTGAGTTAAACATCCCTTAACAAAATACGAAATACAAAACATTTATTTGGAAATAATTTAAATGGGTGCGTGGTTGATCCACCCCGCAATAAAATATATATGATTTAGATTTTTTTTTTAAATAATAATTCAAAGTCATATACATATTTTGATATGTATTTATATATGTATATGTAAGTAAAGTACCATTATTGTAAAAAAAAATTCATATTCAAAAATTTATTTTATGATGTGATGCTGCTTAATGGTGATGAAAATTATTATTTCATATATATATATGTATATATTTGATGTATAAATATTATATTAACATTAAAAATAATTGACATACGTCAATCGAATTTCAAATTATTCAAGTATAATATACATATTAGATATGTATGTATAAAAAAATCAAACATATTTTTTTTGTATAAACCCTTATCATATAATAAAATCCATTGTTATTATTGTTATGTATATTTACAGTGCGATCAGTTTTCTTTAGTAAATATACCTATAATATATTAGGAAGAAGTCAATTGAACATATTTATGCTATTAAACAACTAGAACAGGAATTATTTTATCAATTCTCAAATCAGAAGTAATCTTATTATCAATGAAGTTTTTCAGTGTCTTTGATTACTTAATATACTATTGACATTTATTTGTATAGGTTGATATAAAACAAACAAACAATTTTATCAATAGAAAACTTTCTTTATTTTTTTTTTTTAAATAACATAAAAAGTTAAAAGTGATGTTAAAATACATATATATTATTATTGAAGATTTGTAATTTTTAACATGTACAGTACATGTCTATATATTATTAAACCCAAAAAAAAAAAATTAGGTTAATAAGTTTATGCTCAAACGACGATTGTTAAGGGACATAATATACGGATATACATAAAGGATATATACTCACTCATCGTATACATATAATATGTATATTTAAAAAGGGAGAGATATACCCAAGGATATATATAAAGGATATATAATCATCGTAATAATACATGTATATATAAAAAAAAGGTATAATCACAATATGTTTTTTTTTATGTTCAACATTTTTGACCGGATTTAAAACTGAAATAATAATAATAATCATTATATGATGGGTTATGAACAAAAAAAATAGATTATGTGCGAATTGTTTTATTCCCATAGGCGTTTAAAATGATGTTCTATGGTACTTTTTATTAGATTTTCCATTATTCTTCTCAAATTTTATATATATATATATATACATATATTGTTTATATATATACATTAACAGGATAGAGAATATACACAGAGGATTATCATTTAGAATAAATTTACAAGTGTACAAGTACGCGTAATGTAATCGCAGTTATGTATATATGTACGTAATAAAATTTATGATTCAATTTAATTATGTGTTATATACAATTGGAATTAATAAAAATGATTATTCAATTGTTCAATATAATATATATATATATAGAGGATAAAATGTCATATAAAAAAGTGTGGGAAATTAAAAAAAAATGTATATTTAATTGTGCGTTGTTTCAATTAACTGCGGTTACAAAGATTTGTTCATTCTAGATATTTAAGAAAAATTAATTTTCTAGTAAAGGAAAGTATAATAATTTTTAATATGGTCACTAGACCAAAAAGGTTGATGATGTTTTAACCATTGAAATTCTATGGGTAATGGGTTTTTTGTAAATTATATTACATAATTGAATTCAATTCGTTATTTCGTTCGTAATGGATGTAATCACACTTTGGATATTAGTATTCATAATATTATTTAGTATATATTTAAATTTGTTAAATATGGATATAACAAAATGGATTTAATTCAAATATATAAATTATTGATATATGATAATATAAAAACATATATTCAAATCACGTATACGTTCCTTATATAATATACGCTCCTTTATATTCTCATATAATTCTCTATGAGGTTAATTTTAAATATTGTTATATTATAAACATAACTATATATATCATAAGATCTAGATATATTTATTGAGAAAACATTTTCATAAAATATATAATTTATAATATATAAATTATACCGCATTTTACACTACTTAAATATACAGTAGATTTTATAATAATACAAACGACTCGTATATATATATATATATACCAATGGAAAAATCAATACAAAAGATAAATAATAAATTGTATTTATTTACATAATATCTCAAGTGTATTAAATAACATAATATTATATAGTGTATTTATTTTGTATATGCATATTACTATTTCGCGAAAATTTATATTAAAACTATAAATAAATTAAATCACATTTTGAAAATCTTATTTAATTTTATCTATTATATATTAAGTTGCAAATATTCATATAACTTCAAGAATAACTAAACAATACGGTTTAATACAACTTTTTTTATCTTAACAAATTTATAGAATTGTTATCAATTTCAGTATTGCCTGATGAATCAAAAAATCAATTAATTATGGTCATCAAATCCCGTCCATACAATGAATCTATCGATTAATTGTATAGCAATGTTTTGAAACCTTTAAAGTTCTTTATTGTGTTTAATTTATTTGTTTACGCGAATATCAATAATACTAAAATAATTGAAATTAAAAATTTAAAAAGTAATAAATGTTCTATACATACACTAAATCATTTTTTAATTGCTTTAAAAAAAAAAGGAATAATAAATATTTTCGCATCACAAACTAAATGAAAAAAAAAAAAACAAACAATAAAATCAAAACAAAAGATTTTTTATGCGAAAGATGAGAGAGTATTATTAGTATGATTCGTTACAAATTCGTTACATTTTCAATGTATATTGAAATATATTTCAAAAACAAAAAAAAAAAACCAGCCATTTAGAAATTTCAATTTAATTTGATACAATATATGCCCCTAAAGCAAAAACATTTCATTTTCAATTATATATTCGCTTCAATCATGTAAACATACATCTATTTATCTATCTATATTGAATATTATATGAATATGTATCACATTTATTATATATGCACGTGTAAATGTAATTTTCTCTTTAATGGTTTCTATCAACATGTAATAAATTAATCAGTGACCATTCTATATTCGTAATTGTTATCCACGTTGATGCTATAAAACTATCGTATATATTTGTAGGTAAATATATAAATATATTTGTAACATTGAAATTTTAAACCTACATTCAGATAGCATATATTTTAGTATATACAATTTGCAATTAACCTTTTATTTTGTGATTAATTATATTATGTTATGTTTAACGAAATAAAACACATAATATACCATATATATATATATATGATAGAGTATGTTAAATTTTTCATCTTATATACTATACATTCATTACTTATATATTTATTTTATTAGTATAC
Organism: Dilophus febrilis; assembly: GCA_958336335.1. Taxonomy (NCBI): domain Eukaryota; kingdom Metazoa; phylum Arthropoda; class Insecta; order Diptera; family Bibionidae; genus Dilophus; species Dilophus febrilis. Next base: position 4,322,798 of record OY284471.1, on the reverse strand, counting down.
CTTTATAGAAGATATATTTTTATAGGTAAAGGTATTTCTAGCAATTACTATATATATATATGTTACACTATTATTTATATACTTAAAATGGTATATAAGAAACATCATTTATAGTGAAATTCTGTGTATATTATTGATTCATTTTTTGTTTTTGTTTTAATTCATTTTATATTTTTCGTTGTAGGTGTAATATAATATAATTACAGAATGTTATTTTTAAACTGACAATAAGAATATATACAAGATACACCTTTTATATACAATATATTAGCTGTGTATTTTAATCTACAATATATAAATTCTCATATATAACAATTGAAATAAATCTTCATATTTCATTTTAGAAAATAGAGCACAAAATTATAATTACGTATATGTATATATATATATATATATATATATATATATATATATATATGGTAGTGTTGTTTAGACAGACCTCAAACATATAAAACATAATATTATACACGTTCAGGGGTTCTATGCATATCATAAAAATATATTATTTTACGTATAAAATGTTATTACAACATATAGGGTGAATTTAATATATACATTGTATTTAAAACTAAATATTTAAAATAATAATATGGTCAAGCAGTGGATATTAATATATAATTTCATTTCAAATCTATTAATCTGACTAATTTTTCAAGTAATGAACATTGAGGTATTTTCAACATTGTACACAACTTAATCCTTTCTACATTCCCCAAGAACAATAAATTTGATCAATTGAATTTCAATATTAACTATTTATTTCTATTCTATAAAACTGAATGCTCATCATAATATCCCATAAACAGAAATAAATTTTCAAACTTTAGAAACTTTAGAATCGTTTTTTCCTCTATTTATATAAAATTATTCAAATAAAGTATAATTTACAAAAATTTATATAAAACACCCTTTACAAAATAAATTGTGTTATAAAATAATGTTTAAAATTTTATTATTAAACACTAATCTGTGTGCTGTCTGTAACACTCACTATATCTATAATATAATAATATATAACTATATATATATATGGTATATATATAAAAAGATTATATTGCATATAAATTTATAAATTTATTTAATCTCATTTAAATTATAAATGGCATTAGGTTATATTTATTTAAATTAAATCTATATAATTTTATAGAAATATGCATATTTAAAATTATACAGTACAGGTATTGTTATAATAATAATATAAATTTGTTGTCCCATCACCACCAACCCAAATGATCACAATAATTCAAAATCAAATGAATTTTCTGTTTTAATAATTATTGAGGAAATCAATGCTGGAAAATGTAATATTAAAATAATTTTCAATTTCGTAATCAGTTAACTATAATAAACCATTGATAGAAGGGTATTTTCTATCTACTCTATTGCCTTCTCTTATTATTATTATTTAGATTGTTTTTTGGTTTTCAGACAAAATTTACTATAATTTGGCAAAAAAATTGTTAATACTAATAGAGATTCGATAGCAAAACAATTTTCAATTTGATTGAATTGAATTGGAAATAATAGAAAATCTTTTATTTAATACTGCAAAATAAAACAAAATTTAAATAAAATAACATATAGCCAATAATTTTATTTAAATTGGATCATTGGTCTTTGTAGATACATATATATAATACACAATCAATAATACACCAAAACAGTTCAATTCTACATATATAGATAACACTTTATTACGATTATACTTTATAAATAAATGTAAATGTTTATCTTATAAAAATATATACACTCAATCATATATTGAAAATACTGTGTGTGTTTACAAATATCCATTTTCTTCAATTTATTATAAGGATGTTTCTTAAATCGTTTACGTATTTTTTTTTATACCATATACTCGTAAGAGCATATGCTTATTTATATAGGTTATAGGTTTTAAATGTAAGGTCTAAACATTGTAAAGGTACCAATACATTTTGTATTAAATGTAAAACTGAAATAGTCAATTTTATATCTAATAAATACTGCAATTTTCTCTTATAAATATACCTTTTACAAAGGAAATATTCTTAAATCATATATACTATATATACATTTATATCTATATAAATATCCGCTTTTTTTGTGTACATCTATCGACAAGGGAAAAGAGCTTATGAATGTAAGTATGTTTATATAAAGGTGATATTACATATATATCTATGTAATCCATAAAATATCCTTTATTTATTTATAGATACTTTAATATAGCAAATTTTATTTTAACATCTATTCGTTATAAGAATTGTTTTAATAAAATCAATAGAGTCTATATATTTTATGCCATATAAATATTCTTAACAATACTTCTCAAACCAATATTTAGAAAAGAAATTTGCATGATTAATAAATAATAAATTTGTTATCATTAAGATTATAATTTTCACATTATCTTCGTTTTTTCTATTTAAATACTTATATGTGCCTATACAACATTTATTTATGATTGTATGTGAACTTATCAAATATAATTCTTTGCATGTTGATATATGTGTTATGGGAATGATGAACGTGAATTTCATTAATTATAAATGTGAATCATATAAACAAGAACATGTTTATATTATAATAATGCAAAAATTTCATAATATCAATCGGTCGGTCGGGTATACTACCATATATAATAAACAAAATTTTCGTATCTCAATTCTTGATTATATAACCGCACATATTTTAATTAATTTATCTGCTTATAAATTTATAGATATATACAATACTTTTCTGCTATTTATTGGACAAGATTAAATAATCATATGTAAGTTAAGTACTTATAAATATATAATATCATATTTATTAAGAGTGTATAGTAAATTTAGAATATAAATATGATATGGATAGATGATGATCAAAATTTGTTGCAGACGTTTCTTGTGATTATTTAACGCATAAAGTTTTAGTCGGGCGAAAACGACAAAGGCCTTTACAAATCAGAATTGTTTCTATTGTATTTTTAGTAAGTTCTTGTTAATTTTTGCATTTATTTTATATAGAATTTATTTAGATAGTTTTATTACGTGTATTGTTGAGTTATTATAAAATTAATCAAATGATTGTGTATGCACATTTAATTGATATAATTGTTTGCTAATATAAAATAAAACAAATTGTGATTATTTTTTTTAATGTTATGTAATAATATTCTCAACAAAAATTACATATTAAGTTTAATTGTTTAAAAATAATCACATTTATTGGAATTTAAAAGTTAAAATAATACATGAATTTTTTCAAAAAAAAAAAAACCAATAAATAGATTTAAGAAAAATGAAAACATTATTACTGATTTCGGCAGTCATATGTTCGGTGATATCGATTCCAAATCCGTTACCACGACATGAAACTACAAGAGATTGGTTTGAACACGGCATATTTTATCAAATATATCCATTATCATTTAAAGATAGTGATGGTGATGGATGGGGTGATATCAAAGGTGTATATATATTAAAAAATTATATTTATAAATACTTAATAATAAATATGATATCATATATTTTTGATTGATTTAATATTATAATTATAATTTGTTTCCCGTTTATACATTCAAAGGCATAATTTCAAAATTGGATCATTTAAGCGAAATGGGAATTTCAGGTACATGGTTGAGTCCCATATTTGTTACACCACTTAAGGATTTTGGTTATGATATTGCTGATTTTTTTAATGTTGATCCATTGTTTGGCACAAACGAAGATCTTATCGAATTATTTGCAAAAGCCAACGAATTAGATATTAAAATTATATTAGATTTTGTTCCGAATCATACTAGTGATCAAAGTGTATGGTTTCAACAATCAATTGCACGAGACGGTGAATTTACAGATTATTATGTATGGGAAACTGGTACAACAAATTCTACTGGTCATCCACTTCCGCCAAATAATTGGGTAATTTCTTTCATTTTTATTTAGCAAAGCGGATTTGAATAATACAAAGGTTAATTACAAATAGGTTTCTGCATTTTATGGATCAGCATGGGAATGGAATGATCAACGACAACAATTTTATTTACATCAATTTGCAAAAGAACAACCAGATTTGAATTATCGTAATCCAAATGTTGTTGAGGCAATGAAAAATTTGTTAAGGTTTTGGTTGGATGTAGGAGCTGCAGGATTTCGTGTTGATGCTGTCCAACATTTATTTGAGGTTGAAGATTTAAGGGATGAACCACTTACCGGTGATCCTGATCCTGAATCATATGGATATACCCATCATGATTATACAAAAGATTTGGTAATGAAATATAAGTTTTTTAATTTAAATATCGATAGATTACATTATGGTATTTTTTATTACATACATTTTAATTCATATAGGATGAAACATACGATATGATTTTTCAGTGGAGAGCAGTATTGGATGAATACACGGAAGGTTATACCAGAATTATGATGTCTGAAGCATACGCAAATGAAAGCATGACAATGAAATATTATGAATCATCAGATGGAACAAGACAAGGAGCACATATGCCTTTTAATTTCGTATTGATTAACGAGTTGAATGCGGAATCGTCAGCATACGATTTTAAAAGAGTTATAGATGGTCGAATTAATGCTTTACCACCAGGTAGAGTCACAAATTGGGTGATAGGAAATCATGATCAACCGAGAGTAGGATCCCGATATGGTACAGAAAAAATTGATGTTTTATTGACGTTAGTTATGACATTACCGGGTACTGCTGTAACGTATCAGGGTGAAGAAATCGGTATGGTTGATAACAGAGATGGTATTTCTTATGAAGAAACATTAGATCCGGCAGCATGTAATTATCAAGATCCTAATGATTATAAATGGAGATCAAGAGATCCGGAACGTACACCATTTCAATGGGATAATTCAAGGTGGGCCGGTTTCAGTGATACCAATGATAAAACATGGTTACCGGTACATCAAAATTATCAAGATCTTAATTTAGCTAATCAAAAATCATTTCGACGCAGTACATTTAAATTTTATAAACAATTGTCCGAATTACGTAAACATCATTCAATGATCGATGGTGATTATGAATCATTTGTATTAAATGATCATGTACTAATGTATACCAGAAATCTCGAGGGTCACGATGATCGGTTCGTCGTATTGTTAAATTTTGGATCAATTCCACAGACTTTAGATCTCAGTGGTTTAGAGGGATTCAATGAAGTGGGTTATATTGCAGTAGCCGGAGCAGATACTTGTTATAGTGCAGGGTAAGATTTCAAGACATAACTATATTATAATAATATTGAAATTAATTTTTATCTTTTTTTAAATAAATATTTTTTTTTTTTTTTATTTAATATATACAATATAGAGATCAGATAGCTATGAATGCCTTCACTTTACGAAAATATTACGCCGTGGTATTAACAAATAATGAGGAAGTTGCGAATTCTAATAAAAAGTAAAGCTTATAAGTGGTTTCATGTAGGTGGTTTCCTCTAGTATTTTTTTATTGATTTGAAGTTTTTCGTTAACATACACATTTTATTGTGACCATACTATATGGTATATATTATATAAATAGTATAAATTAAATTTCAACATACAAATTGTAACTAAATAAATTAAAACAAAAAAGAAACTGCCGGTTTTTTAATTTTTATGACTGGCAAAAATGTAAAATATATTATATCACTTTCTTATAAACTATATAATGATAGCAAAGAATTGTATAGCAAAAAATGTACTAAAGAAATGTGATGAGTAATTTGTATATGAATGAAAATAATCGCAATATATCATTTGAAACGCACGAACGAGATAAACGAATTACCAATGTATAGAATTTTAATGTTTATATTTCAATGTCTCAATTGAATATATGTATATTTATTTTCTGTGTTGTGTTTTTGCAATCAAATCTATTATTTTTAATCATTAAATATTGATAATATTGAATGATTATGTTAAAAGTACTTAAGATATACTTTAAAAAGTATATATACCGAAAAGATTATTGAATTAAAAACTGAACAATAAAATATTCACGATTTTATAGTTTTTCAAACAGTGAATTACACGAAGTAAATTGTGATATTAAATTATATTTTTTAAAACATATAAACGTATTAATTTTTTAATCTATGTTATAAATTAATTTATAAATTACATTTTAAAATATTAATAACAATAATAATAATAAAACTAGAGACGATTGTTTACATGTGATTTCGGTTTTAAATTTTTGTTGGAGCACGACAAATTTTCCAAAATGAAGATTGGACTATTGTTTATAATTGTAATTTTTTCGGTTATTACCAATGGCAATCAATTGCCACGACATGAAACTCCAAAAGATTGGTGGGAACATGGAATATTTTATCAAATATATCCATTATCATTTAAAGATAGTGATGGTGATGGATGGGGTGATATCAAAGGTACAGAGAATTCTCGAGAGTAATAATATTATTTAAGTTTGTTTAATTGATTTTAATTGTAATATTGTAGGAGTAATATCAAAATTGGATCATTTAAGTGAAATGGGAATTTCAGGTACATGGTTAAGTCCTGTATTTGTTTCGCCAATGAAAGACTTTGGTTATGATATTGCTGATTTTTTTAATGTTGATCCATTGTTTGGCACAAACGAGGATCTTATCGAATTATTTGAAAAAGCCAACGAATTAGATATTAAAATTATATTAGATTTTGTTCCGAATCATACTAGTGATCAAAGTGTATGGTTTCAACAATCAATTGCACGGGACGGTGAATTTACAGATTATTATATATGGGAAACTGGTACAACAAATTCTACTGGTCATCCAATTCCACCAAATAATTGGGTAATTGAATTTCTTTCATTTTTATTTAACAACAAATTTTTTAATAATACTTAGGATAATTACGAGTTGTATAATTACAAATAGGTTTCCGTATTTTATGGATCAGCATGGACATGGAATGATCAACGACAACAATTTTATTTTCATCAATTTACAAAAGAACAACCAGATTTGAATTATCGTAATCCAAATGTTGTTGAGGCAATGAAAAATTTATTAAGGTTTTGGTTAGATGCAGGAGCTGCAGGATTTCGTGTTGATGCTGTCAATCATTTATTTGAGGTTGAAGATTTAAGGGATGAACCACTTACCGGTGAACCTGATCCTTATTCGTATGAATATACCCATCATTATTATACAAAAGATTTAGTAAGAAATATTGTAAAATTTAAATATCTATTAATTCAATTTAGATTTCAAGTAAAATTTTTATATTAAATTCGAACATTGGTATAGGATGAAACATACGACATGATTTATCAGTGGAGAGCGGTGTTGGATGAATACACGGAAGGTCCTACAAGAATTATAATGTCTGAAGCATATGCAAATACCAGCATGACAATGAAATATTATGAATCACCAGATGGAACAAAACAAGGATCACATATGCCTTTTAATTTTGTATTGATTAGCGACGGATCATTTACCGGTTCATATTTAAATGGTGAATCGACAGCATACGATTTTAAAAACGTAATCGATACTCGAATTAATGATTTACCACCAGGTAGAGTCACAAATTGGGTGGTAGGAAATCATGATCAACAAAGAATGGGATCACGTTATGGAACAGAAAAAATTGATGTTTTGTTAACGTTAGTTATGACATTACCGGGTATTGCTGTAACGTATCAAGGTGAAGAAATCGGTATGGTTGATAACAGAGATGGTATCTCTTATGAAGAAACATTAGATCCACAAGCATGTAATTTACAAAATCCTGATGATTATAAATGGAGATCAAGAGATCCAGTGCGTACACCATATCAATGGGATAATTCAAGATGGGCCGGTTTCAGTGATACCAATGATAAAACATGGTTACCGGTACATCCAAATTATCAAGATCTTAATTTAGCTAATCAAAAATCATTTCGACGCAGTACATTTCAATTTTATAAACAATTATCCGAATTACGTAAACATCATACAATGATCGATGGTGATTATGAATCATTTGTATTAAATGATCATGTACTAATGTATACCAGAAATCTCGAGGGTCACGATGATCGGTTCGTCGTATTGTTAAATTTTGGATCAATTCCACAGACTTTAGATCTCAGTGGTTTAGAGGGATTCAATGAAGTGGGTTATATTGCGGTAGCCGGAGCAGATACTTGTTATAGTCCAGGGTAAGATTTCAAGACATAACTATATTATAATAATATTGTAATTAATTTTTATCTTTTTTTAAATAAATATTTCGGTTTTTTTTGTTATTTATTATATACAATATAGAGATCAGATAGCTATGAATGCCTTCACTTTACGAAAATATTACGCCGTGGTATTAACAAATAATGAGGAAGGTGTAATTTTTAAACACACAAAATAACGCAAAATGTTCACAATTATAAGAAAAATGTATGATGTATTTTTATTTTAAGTAAAATTGTAGTTAAATATTTACTATATAATATACTTGATACATATGAACTTGATAAATAAATTATTTAAATCGGATTTGTTTGGAAAGTTGTGTTTTTATTTTTGTAGATTAAAAATTGATTGACAGTTTTGGAATTCAATTAAAATATATTCAAACAAATTGAGTAACGCATTTCATACATATATACAATGTTAATATTATTTCAAATTTCTTTTTATATTTTAATAATAACAGCTTTGTGAATTAGGTTTTGGTTATTGTGATACATGGAATAGGGGATTTATTAAAATTGAAACGAAAAACAAACTTGAATATTAATACGTTTTTGCGATAACACAAAATCGGATATTATAATTATGAGAATATTTCCTGATAAGAGATATAATAAAAAATATATTTAATATATTACTTATTTATTGCATGTATACGAAAATCCAATTTGAAACCACTTTAAAGACTTCAAATTATTATCATTAATTGTATATACATGAAGATAGATATAAAGATAAACATTTTTTTTGGACAATTAAAAATATTATCATATTATTAATGCTTATCACCAATAATAATATTACTAATATCACCATGGTTTATGTTTCTGTATTTAATGGTATGCTTTTATATTTTATATATACCTAAATGTACATTTTTATCAATAGGGAGATAAAATAGATTGCTAAACATTTAAAAAGATGTAAAATAATAATTATAATAATATCTATAATAAATATTTTTATAATTTCGATTTTATACGTGATTCGGAAAAGTCAATTAAATTAGTTGAGTTAAAATATTCACGTAAGTACAATTTTATTTTTTGCAACTGATGCATTAATGATATTTATTTTGCATTATTTTTTTTTTATGGTTTAATATAAGCAAAGTGTTTCTTACGATTCCTTTATATACATTTTTTAAATAATTATTTGGAGAATATTCGATTTTCATAATTTTTTAAACACATTTTTTGTTAATTGAATGTTAAAGTAATGCTGTTTTCTATAATCAAATGTGTAAAAAATTGATTTATTATAATAATATTCATTAGATATAACACAGAATAAGTTATTTCAATTAAACTATATAGAAATTAAATTCCATTATAATGAATTTATAAAGAATCAATCATTTTATTTGTACAAAACGGTTATATAATACAATAGTAACTAGTCATGTGATTACATTATAATTTTTAATTGAGCATTAAAATTATGTATTGGCGAAAAATTTTGTTTAATCGAACTTTAATATTAAATAACATTTAATATGAATAATAATTTTATACAGAATTATAAAAATGAAATCAATATTACTGATTTCGGCTGTCTTATGTTCGGTGATATCGATTTCCAATCAATTGCCACGACATGAAACTACAAAAGATTGGTTTCAACACGGAATATTTTATCAAATATATCCATTATCATTTAAAGATAGTGACGGTGATGGATGGGGTGATATCAAAGGTATATATATCAGAAAATTATATTGATATATATTTAATCATACATTTTTACATTTTTGATTGATTTAATATTTAATTATAATTTATTTTCCGTTTTTAAATACAAAGGAGTAATTTCAAAATTGGATCATTTAAGCGAAATGGGAATTTCAGGTACATGGTTAAGTCCTGTATTTGTTACACCACTTAAGGATTTTGGTTATGATATTGCTGATTTTTTTAATGTTGATCCATTGTTTGGCACAAATGAGGATCTTATCGAATTATTTGATAAGGCTAAAGAATTAGATATTAAAATTATATTAGATTTTGTTCCGAATCATACCAGTGATCAAAGTGTATGGTTTCAACAATCAATTGCACGAGACGGTGAATTTACAGATTATTATGTATGGGAAACTGGTACAACAAATTCTACTGGTCATCCAATTCCACCAAATAATTGGGTATTATTTAGTTTGATTTATATTATATTAATTTTGATTTTCCATTTTTTAAATGATGTTTTGAACATTTTATATACATATCCTACTTATACCATAAAGCAATCTGTATTTTATGGATCAGCATGGACATGGAATGATCAACGACAACAATTTTATTTACATCAATTTACAAAAGAACAACCAGATTTAAATTATCGTAATCCAAATGTTGTTGAGGCAATGAAAAATTTATTAAGATTTTGGTTAGATGCAGGAGCTGCAGGATTTCGTGTTGATGCTGTCAATCATTTATTTGAGGTTGAAGATTTAAGGGATGAACCACTTACCGGTGATCCTGATCCTGAATCATATGGATATACCCATCATGATTATACAAAAGATTTGGTAATGAAATATAAGTTTTTTAATTTAAATATCGATAGATTACATTATGGTATTTTTTATTACATACATTTTAATTCAAATAGGATGAAACATACGATATGATTTATCAGTGGAGAGCGGTATTGGATGAATACACAGAGGGTTACACCAGAATTATGATGTCTGAAGCATACGCTAATGCAAGCATGACAATGAAATATTATCAATCACCAGATGGAACAAGACAAGGATCACATATGCCTTTCAATTTTGTATTGATTAATGATTTAAATGGTGAATCGACAGCACACGATTTTAAAAGAGTTATAGATGGACGAATTAATGATTTACCACCAGGTAGAGTCACAAATTGGGTCATAGGAAATCATGATCAAGCGAGAGTAGGATCCCGATATGGTACAGAAAAAATTGATGTTTTATTAACGTTAGTTATGACATTACCGGGTATTGCTGTAACGTATCAAGGTGAAGAAATCGGTATGGTTGATAACAGAGATGGTATTTCTTATGAAGAAACATTAGATCCACAAGCATGTAATTATCAAGATCCTGATGATTATAAATGGAGATCAAGAGATCCAGTACGTACACCATATCAATGGGATAATACAACATGGGCCGGTTTCAGTGATACCAGTGATAAAACATGGTTACCGGTACATCCAAATTATCGAGATCTTAATTTAGCTAATCAAAAATCATTTGAACGCAGTACATTTCAATTTTATAAACAATTGTCCGAATTACGTAAACATCATACAATGATCGATGGTGATTATGAATCATTTGTATTAAATGATCATGTACTAATGTATACCAGAAATCTCGAGGGTCACGATGATCGGTTCGTGGTATTGTTAAATTTTGGTCCAATTGAACAAACTTTGAATTTGGAGGATTTAACAGGATTCGATGAATTGGGTGAAGTGGCTGTAGCCGGAGCAGATACATGTTATAATGCAGGGTACTTTTTATTTTAAAAACATAACTTTTTTTAATTTAAAATTCTATTATTTCTCATCATCTTCTTTTTTTTTTGTTTGTTAATAAAGTGACAAAGTTCCAATGAATGCTGTTTATTTAACTAAGTATGATGCGGTTGTTTTAACAAATACTAAAATTGTGGATGAAACAACAACGCCAACCGCAGCTCCAACAACTACTGACATACCCAGTACTACACCGAGTAGAGCGTCTATCACTATATCGCTAACTAATACTCTGTTGTTAGTATTACCAATATTAGTTTTTACTTTGATGAATATTTTTTCAAAATAGATTTTTAAATAATTGAATTTAACATTTTGTGAATTATTTTAAATATACAATCAAATTAAGTATATATTATTGAAAAATTATATTGATTTTAGATAACCAAAAAGTATAAAAATTTTTTTTTATTATTATTATTTCTGTACCTATATTTTTTTTTATGTTCGAGATAAATAGCGACAAATTGGTATATAAAAAAATCTTTCTTTCATATAAATATATATCGCATAATAAAATACATATATAATTAACGATTTATTGGCAACGTTTTCTATTTCATTATGATGGCAATTTGTCAAATTAACTTGTTATAGCTATAATGAGCTTATACAACAAAATGAAGAAAAAAAAAAATGGAAATGCATTCCAATTACATTTAATTTTTGTTTTTCACATGCATTTTCTTTTTATTATATACGAGTATTTATAATAATTTTCCAACTATATTCATAGACATTATTTGGATACATTTTTTTGTGATAAATTTAGTTTATAAACAATTATCTTATTAGAGGGTAAAGTAAAGCAATGTTGAAAACATTTAATTCAAAGTGTAATTTACACTCAATATAAATTTTTATTTTAAAATTAGAAAAGTAAAATACAAATAGAAATTTAATTGTTATTACACGTATGATATTTAAAGTATACACCGAAAAAGAAAGATAAATAATTAAATTGGATTTAAAGAAATACAAAATCTCTTCATAATCGTATTAATATACGAATATATGCATAAACATACAAATAAATAGCAATATAGATTGGCAAAGATCCAAAAAAAATGGTGATTTTATTTTGGTGCTAACAATAAGTTATATATATATCGGAAATTCATTCATAGTTTATTATAACCAAAACACACGATGGGAAATATTTTTGATTATAAATGTGTAACAATGAGTAATGGATTTTTTATCGTTATAAAAATGATTATATTATAGTCTGAGATAATTTAATAGATATATGGTACATTAACATTGCTGAGTTTATATATGCACAATATGCGAAACTTATTGTTAATTTCCTAATTTATAATATAAATTAAATAAATAATGCAATATAATTATTATTAATGACATCTCAACAAAAGGTTACGATGCCACCCAAGGATTACATTCCTTGTATCTAAACGCACAATTATTGTGCATTCTAAACGATTGCAAAAATGTACAAGTATTTTGACTATTAATAAAATTGAATTTCTTAAATACACAATCACAGGCATTATTTGAATATGAATATAGATAGATGAATTAACATTTTATACAGATAGTGTGATTTCATTCATGTTATATGAATGAACATAAAATTTACATAAATATTTAAAGTAAATGTTTTGCATATATATATGGTATATGAAAAGATTTTTTTACTAAACACATTTACAATATATGCATTCATAAATTTAAATATCCATTGATAAATATAATATGTAAAAATTCTATACAAATATCTATCTTTATACTATATATATATATATATATAGAAAAAAAAAATATCCACATTATTGGAAAGTAATATTTTACATTATATCTGTTTGTAAATGGATTATTGTATCCGATCGACACTATATGGGAAAATTGTCTGACATGGAAAACTAACGACAAATATTAAAAGCATTGGAAAAGTGGAGATAATTTTCTTATATAGTTTAAGTTCCGAAAGCAACAGTTTGAATATTATTATAGTACCGCACATCCCATTCGATTCAGTGTTACTTGACTATACAAAAGAGAGGAAAAAAATAATAAAATCTGAAATATCTGTGACATTCTTAGGATTTTTCCGGATTCAACTATATATAAAAAAGTCAAGTCTGTAAAACATATTGTTTGGTATAGTATTTTTTTACATAAATAAAGAATATATTGTAACCTTTATTTTATGTTTTTTTTTAAACATATTTTATACATCCGATATGCTATATAACTTATAATATTTAATATGGTGTATAATATAATAATAAATATATGCAATTATGTGTATTTATGTTTTATAATATATACAATATTAAAAGATATTTGCATACATATCCTGAATAGAAGATACAGTTCATACTGTTGTATACACATTTAGCGTATATGAAAATATAATGTTTCAAAACTCATGAGAGTTATATAAATATATGTATATTGTTGTATGTAAAATGTAAATAAAAATCACAAGAGATAAATTTCGTGATATGAATATGGTACAAATATATAATACAATAAATATCTTCAATGGAATATAATATATCGTATAACAATATATAAGGACTATTGTGCATAATATAAATATATTATACATTTAAGTGTATATTATATTATGTACATATATAATATAACTTAATTATATTATTTAAAATATCATAATAATAATGTTAATATACAAAATTTAGAAAATATGGTATACACATTAATGATATGTTTTGATATGTGTTTATGTCATCCGAGTTATACATAATATACGAAAAGATTTATACACACATTTAAATATGAATAAATTGTTTGCATTATGAATTGTATTATGATTTTTGTCAGTAACAGAATACATTTTGCAATATGATAGATATGTGATACAAATGTAAATATACTAGCTTAATTTAAATACAATACAATATAAAATAAATGTTTAGTGTCCTATATAAAAAAAAATCAACAAATAGTTTTATGAACGACATTTCCGATATAAAATACACAAAAAATGGAGAAATGCTTGGAAAATTCTCAACTCTAATCAGATGTGTACAAGGAAATCTCATAAAATATTTTACAGACATCAATTAGGATACAATATAAATAATATGTAATGTTTTTAAAAGAATACGTTAATGAATTTTCAAGAAATCGCACTCAGAAAATGATTTAGTAAAATTTTACACATAATTTATACTGTGTAATAAAATAATTTTAAATACGAAAATATTATATTGTATGAATTGAAAAACTATAATGATTAAATTGTTTACCTGAAAAATCTTCATAATATACAAACAATAGATAAAGAAAACCTCTGTTGGTTACAAGTGCCGTTGATGATGCATTCCAATGGATCAACATCATTAAGATTTTTTAATTTTATTTGAACACAAACGAATTCAACAATTTTAGACTATTTACAAATAATAAATTATATAAATTCATCAAATCAAATATAATGAAAAAATTATTTAAACACTTTGTGTTTGTGAACAAGATAACAATAAAATATATATATATATCGGTAATTTACCGCACAATTGATTGTGTGAATATATTTTTATAAAATTATTATATTATTTTTATCACACAATGGATAAAATGTATTATAAGTAAATTTGAACAAAAACAATGATTTGATGATGATGATGATATTGAAAATATTAATGAAATTATTAGAACAATTGATCACTTTTTTATGTGGATTAAAAAACGACAAATTGGAATTAATATATAAATGATTACATTTTTTAAGGGAAACAAAATTTGGCAATTGATATTATAAAATACTTTTTATTATTATTAATAATTATTTTTAAGAAGATATTTTTATCAAAATGTGATTGCCAAAATGAAAAAAAAAACCACTTCAAACACTATTAAAAACCCGCACAAACTGAATTTTTGAAAAGAGATATTTTAAAATATCAAGTTTATATATCATAATGAAATAATAGAAGAAAAAAATGCTCAATAAAATATAATATTATTGTGTGTTGTGTGTTGGTACACACAAAATTATAAAAAATGTAATACTGGGATTTACAGCAATTGATTATTTACACATTTTTATAAAATTATATGTGATGATGTGATGATATATAAAACAAAACGGGATTCTTGTGTGAATGAACTGGCATAAGGTCGGTATTTTATACCAGATATATTATTAATTTATAAATAATTGAAATAATATCATCATCAATTTATGAAATTAATTTAATTAAAACATAATGCAATTAAACAGAAATTTTATGTTGTTATTTGATAAACATAAAAACATAAAATGTTATAATGTTTGAAAATGAAATCTGTTTTGATTACACTTGAATTTCTGTTTGGAAAATTTCAAACTAGTCTGTCCAATGACATCTCATCCAATATTTTAGCGAGATTATTTAGAATATATATTATAAATAAAGTTTTCAATGATTGATTACTCAAAGGATTTTTAAGAAATCGTATACAGAAATTAATTTGATAAAATTCCAAGAATTTAAAAACAAATACCACAGAAAATCATCGATATATATATATCATAACAAATGTTTAAGAATTTATTTCGTATATCAGATATATAATAATATAAGACATTCGTGTGGAATAAAACAGTCAAAGGTTTTGTCTGCAACGTTAAATGCAAATCTAAACAATATAATGATAAATAAATATATGTATATTATACATTCAATCTATATATATATATATATATCGTATATATAAATTTAGAACAAAGGTATATATTAAATGAATATATATATATATACAAATTTGTTTATAATTCTAAAAACTGATTATATATTCGTGTGCACTATTTTATATCATATATCTATATATATATGTATATTTTTATACAAATAAAAGACGATAAAACATAAAAGCTATATAGATATATACACACATTTAATGCAGTACACAAAGTTTATGTATTTATGCGATAACATTAATAAAATACAGAGAAAAAAAAACAACATAAACGTTTTCTTTCCTTTGAAGTTCGAAACAACAAATAAATATAGACTTTAAATATAGCATATATATATACATTTGCCTTTGTATAATATTTTATTTATTTTTTACACTGAAATGTCTATATATATACCTATTATATTATATGATTATATCTATATATAATATAAATAATAATATACATCTACAATTTACATTGTATTTTATATAGATATATACCTACAATGAATATATACAATAATGTAAATTGTATTGTATACATAAAATATACGTATATTAAATAAGGCAAATGAAGATGGATATATAATATATATATAAATGTGGTGTATGGGTATGAGAAAACGGTGGTGAAATCCCGATATAATACATAAAATGTTCTGTGTATTGTATATATTTTAGTATTTATTCTATATAAACATATAAATGAACTGAAGAGGAAAATTATAATAAGTGAATATTCCGTATATTAGCAGCATGTTATATATATATATATATATATATAAAGGTGAACATTTTACGATTATAAAAAAAAATAAGAACTCCAGTAAAATACTTTCTTTTGTATATCATCCAAAAAAAAAAAAATTTATAATTCCATGCATTACTTACATGTATATTTATAAAATTTACATACATGCAACTTTATTATACATTTATAGAGTTTAATTTTTAAATACAATAATGGATGTTAAAATCTGAAATGGGGTGAATATTATGCTAATGTTGTACAACATTCTTATAAACGAGAACTTAATGAAAATTTCCATAAATTATAATTAAAGTTAATGTATAAAAAACAGAAATCTTTTTTGTTTTTTTTTGAATCAATTAGTAACTCGTGGTTGAGGATAAGCCAAAGAAACAGGATATACAGAATCTCAATATAATTAACTGAAAATCAATTTCTAATATTAGATTCTCAATATATAGGTGTAATATCGCAATTATACATTGCACAAAAGCCTTTTAAAAACGCAATGTTTAGAATAAAGAATATATGGATTAAATCAGTTTAAGAATATACGTAGAGTATAACAATTGTACATAACATAAACCGCAATTAAATTTATCAAAATATTTGAAATTGATATACACAAAAATATTAAAAATATAATGTTTGTTTTAAAAGCATAATATAATAACATTCATAAACATCCATCATTAAACCGCATACGAAATCATATATGTTATAAAGGTTATATTATTATCTTTGAGACCTGTCCGTATATAAATAACAACATTTTTGCTTATGGTAAATCAACTGAACATATATAATTAAAGAAATATTTAAGCAAAGAATCATCAAATGAATGGGTTAATATTAATTTAAAAAATCGTTGAAATTTGTATATATATAAAAGTTATCCAATTAAAAAACATTTCATAAAGTTTTAATTTTGGTTAAATTAACATGGAAAAAATTAAAATTCAACAACAGAAAATTATAAAAAACATCCATCTATCCATCTTTGTACATCTCTTTATATATTTAAATTGTTTGAATTAATTTTTGTTGTACTTTTTTTTTTAATTGCAAATAGATAAATTTATGGTTTAAATAAAATAAAAAATGTAATGGAAATAAATTCAATATATTTATTAAATTGATTTGAAATGTATATTGATATAAAAAAGGAATATTTTTTCAGCAGAGTTCACCTGATATTTGGGCTTAAAAATGGATTGGATTGGATTCACCTGATATTTGGGCTTAAAAATGGATTGGAAAAATAAATGCTCATTATAGAAATTCTCAAAATTGGATTAATAAAAATAAAATGTCATAATAATAATAAAATAAACACATGTCGAATATTTCAAGTAAATATATAATTAACTCACCTATAACATATGAGTATCCGTCCAGTGTTAATACACATTTTCTTGTTGTTGAAAAACCGGACGGATACCGTACCGAACGCGTATGTAATGTTTTTGGTGGACTAACAATTTTACTACCGGGATCTGAAGGACATTTATGTACAATATCTTTAGGCCTTGCTCCACCAACACTACAAATACCACTACTACTACTATTACCTCCTTTAAATTCATTATTGTTATTTTCTTTATTATAATTATCATCATTATTGCTATCATCTGATGAATCACCCATAGTAAATAATATTCATTCAAGTTAAGTATAATATAAGTTAAGTTTTTATCGTCGTTTAAAACGTTGATATAAAAGCATCTTTATATTTATTATACTTTTTATATTACATATTTACCGGATTTATTTCAATTTTTTTTTTATATCTATTCAATTATAGATATAATTTTTTTTTTATAACTACATTAATTTTCTTCTTTTCTTTTTCATTATCGCATTCATTATCGTTTTCAAGTTTTTTATTTTAAATATAAGCGCAATAAATTAGTATACATACATTTGTTTTTTTTTAATGATATATTAAGATTTACAAATTAAAATGAATAAAACACATAACACATATTTAAAGTCGTAAAAAATTTAAAACGATTGACTTTTAAATAAATTATTAGAAGAAAAAAAACAAATAAATATTTTCACAAAACACGCGGCAATACACTAAAATAATTAATGTCATTAAATAGAAATTTTCTTTTATATCTCAATTTGAAAAAGAAAATAAAGCTTTTCATTTATTTGGTTTGTTTTTTTTTGTTAATTTAATTTCGCACTGCATCGGATATTGTATAATTTTTCTTTTGTAAATATTTTAACGTTGACTCTTCTGATATATGATTTTATTTTTACACCCTAAATTAATTATATTATATTGATATGATGAAAAATCTTATTCACATATATTATATAGAAATAGAATTGTATTCGATGGTGATGGAAAAACAAAATAAAAGCTATCTTATTGTTTGTATAAAATATATATTGTGTCCTGTGATATTATATGTATTATATATATTGATAGATAGATAAACAATGTTTGTGAATATACAATTTATATAGAAAAATGTATATATGATATCTATAAAATGATTACATATATGTATATATATTTAGAAAGTATATTTGGAATGATATGTAAAATCATATATCTATAATACCACAAATTTGATATCGATGTTTTTTTTTTTTGGTTTGTTTGTTTGTTCTTTGATTATGTTTTATTACACTACATATTGTTGACATTCACTAATAATAAATGTATGTATACAAAAAAACTATTTATAATATATTTAGATAATATATATTGATAACATTGGATGATAACATCACTTTAACGTCATTGATTTTTAGTAAATATATATACAATACGACGATAAAAATGTGTTCTCTGATTAGAACATTATAGAAATGATGATTTGTATACAAGAAAATTCGAAAAAAAAATCCCGTATAAAATAAACACGTATATATACACGCGAAATGTTTTTATATTATTTTTTGTTTATTATTTTGGAAAATTTTCTACATTTTCCTTATATTGTACATCACGCGTCATGGCCACTTACCCATCGCTTATCAATGGGAATATGTTTTGTTTATTGTATTTTAAACCGTTTGCCGTTTGATACACCGAACAACCACAAAAAAAAATAAAAAAATAACCCTCACAATATCACACAATTATCACCACCCCGATAAACTTGTACCCCACTGAATATATGAATACATGAAACAAAACAAGGTATTCATTTCACTTTTATTTTTTGTAATTATTATATCTATTATACAAAATATACATGATACATTCATTGAGAGGTGGTAATCTATATTTTTATATTATACATTCATTTTTTTTGTTTGTTTGATAAAAAAGAAATTTTTTTGTACGTCACTATAATTAAATTGTTTACATTTATTGTTGTTTTTATTGTTGTATATTTAATATTGGCTTTTTTTTTTTGATAAATATAATGTTGATGTTTGTATTATTATTTTATATTATGTTGTATAGATATATTAATATTATAATTAATACATGTTAAAAGAAATGAAAAAGTGGTTAGGAAAAATAATATAAGAATGTTCATAAAATTAGAATAGAATCTAACTGGGAATTCTCCACCACAGAGATGCTATAACTATCGAAAGAAAACCGCCAAGAATTTTTTTATAAACCATTTTGAACTATTTCAATGTTTTGTTTTTCATTTCTTTTTTTATCTTTGGTTTAACTTTTATGAGAAGTATATGAAATAAATGTTATAGTTATATGAATATAGTTTGTATAGTATCTATCAGTTATATATATTCTTTATTGTATTTTTTGTCATCTGTCAATATATTTCTTTTCTGAACAAAATGTTATCTTATTTTTATATTTATTGCAACATTATTGACATGAAAATATGAAATTACATAAATGTATTAAATTCGATTAGAAGTTATTGTCATATATACATTGTTCTATTTATTTTTTGTTTATACAAACATACAATTTTTGTAAATAAAAGATGAGGTTTTAGAATGTGTTATATATAGATTATTTACAAGATTTCTTAAATTTCTGATTTGTTAAATATTTGCTAATATCGGAAATAATAGTAATATTTATGTTAGTAAACAGAATGCATTTCAGATGGGAGTTAAATATATCACAATTTCCATTTACTAAACATAAAATGTGGCAAACTATTAAAGTGTAGAAACAATTAAATCTTAAATATAAAAAAATACAATTTCAAAAAACATAATTATCTTTTAAGTGTTTAATTAATCACAGATAAAAAATGCATCAAAAAATTAAGTGTAATTTTAATGTAAATGTAAAGTGTAAATCTCTATATGTAAACATAATTGTTTATTTATCTTTATATAGATTTTTAAGATTATAATAAACGATTTGGAAAATTCAATTTGAAAATGTAAAGAAAAAACATTCGTGTTATATATAATGATATAAATGTAATTAAATTTGTATATAAATAATATTTATAATACACGATTTCTATATGTATACCATTTAGTCGCAACAACTATACATGTATATAGTAATTTTAATTTAAATGTTCTTACATTAACATTCTATTTCTAAATAAATGGTTCTTTTTTGTACATATAATGCTATTTAATTTTATTTAGATAAATATGCATAAAAGATATTGCAGCAGTTTATATTTATATAAAATGAGATTCTAATGAACATAAATGGATTTTATTATAAATAGTTTTTTCAAATAATAGTTTGTGTTTACGAAAAGTTACTGAATTTCTATAAACTGTGTTTATTTTTTTGGCATATAGAATTTGTATTATTTTATTGATTGTTATATTTTTTAAATATTTTTCTTTGAATTTCTTCTTTGAAAACATTCCCATTTTAAAACATTTGAAATCGTGTGTTAAACATAGCAATTTTACAAAGAGTACAAAGTTGATTTTAATCAAACAACAACGAATCAGGAAGATTGAAAACTTTTATAGTTACCTATAGATATTTATAAACGGAATATACTAGTAGCATCTATTTATCTTAATATTATTTTAATTTTAAAATTATAAATACATTGGATTTTAGATTGGATATGAAATGGTTTTATATACTATATTAAATTTTATTCATTATTATTAATTATTTATAGTATATTTATAGAAGATTGCGAATATAAAAGATGTTATATTACTGATTATATTCCAAAATATCAATCTAAGTAAATGCAATTTGCAATTTGCAATTTGCAAATGCAAAAATTGAGATTAATTAACACACTAATAGAAGAGATTAACACACTAATATAAAAAAAAGAACTTTTTCAAATAATTTTGCATCCCAATTTTATTTTTTCCACATATACATATTTTCTGTTATATTAATTATATTTTTCAATGAATATCAAGTAAAATAAATATAATTAAAATAAATAATAATAATAAACATATTATTTTATGACACGTGCTCGTTATGCGACAAACATTTTATAATTATCTCATTCACACAAAAAAAAAATAAAAATAAAATAAGTAAAATTAAATGAAAAAAAAAATAAAATAAAATGACTAAAGAATTTAAGTGTTATAAAAATACCTACATAAATAATATATGTAATTAAATAAATGTATAAAGTTTATTTTCAAATTAAAATTCTTATATGGGTATTGTATATATAATTATTTCAAAGAGTTATACTTGATTTTTTTTAATCTTTATTTTATTCCATTCGCAGTGAATCAATAAAAAAAAATACAAATCATAAATGCTGTACGATATGATGTTGAATTTATATATTTAGTATAAATAAAAAATATGAAATATGCAATAGTAAATAAATTTATATATATATATAGATATATGAAATGCATTTCAGCACTTTCATTTTTGCAAGTTAAAAGAATATATACGCATAATATTTCTGCGTTGAATGTAATACATTTTTTTTTTTTTTTGGTGCCGTAATATATATATTCATTCATATCGACGAGATGACGATGGCGACGACCTGTTTATACATTTATATATGATATATAGGTACATAAAACATTTAATTATATAATAAAAAATTGTGTATGTTATACGACTATATTTATATCTATATATAAATAAGTAGTTATTATTATGCACTCGACATTCTGTGCATTTATAGATATATATATAAATATGTAATTGCAATGATATCAATATATAATATAATATATGCATGTAATTTTATACATTTAATAAGTTTCGTTTTTATATACTTGTTTTTTGTTTTTCTTCATTCTTTTATTATATTAACATTTACATCAATTTATGGACGGCCGACCGCATATATATAGTCGTACATATATATAATTGTTTCGTTTTGTATACGCGTAAAATCCTATCTATACGAAGATATCTATATATACACATGTATACATAAGACAAGCACAAGATGACCTAATTTAAACATTTGATAGCAGAGTGATCAAATTGTCATTAATATAATGGTTTCAATATTAAGTTATGGTATTGACTACATATATAGTAAACATATAGAAAGGTTTTTGAAATGAATTTTTCTTCAGAAATAAATTCATATGGAATCAAAATTATGTAAGGATATTTAGCAAGTTATTGCTTATGATTTTTCTGAATTTTTAATTAAATTTGGACACTATATAACATAAAATCTATGAGAAATAAATGAGTTTTATTGCATTTTGCTTATCTGGTGATTTTTATATTTTCCAACATGATTATGATTTTAATAGTATATTGTAATTCTTGGTTTTATATATGATTTTTTTAAAGAATAATATCATATTTTGTTATACTTATATATATGGTTAGGTGTTTTATCCTTTCGATCGACGATCAATTCTTCCATAAATCGATTTTATTATACAATCATGCATATAAATGTAAAAATACCTTTACAATATATTGGTAACTATAAAATACTTAAATAATTTCCATAAATACTTTATTATACATAATAAATTCAACAATAATTCAATGGGATATGTATAAGAAAAATACAATCAAAGCAGTAAAATAACATGTATAGGGTTCATATAATAATAATAAGTATAAAATGATGGAAACAAAATATATGTACATGGTCATCTGTATTTATCCATTTATAAATGTAACAAAACATGATATTATATATTCCATATATCGCTATACTTCAAATATAATATAAAATACAAAACAATGTTATGTATAATTGTATATATATAGAGACAGATAGAATGCAATATATATGGATATCAAAAATATTTCGTTCGCATATATATAGGAAAATTTCACAATTTCAAATAATGAAATGTACGAATATGTTATGTATATATTGAACAAACAAACAATATGAAAATGTATAAAAAAAATAATAAATAAATATGATATCCCATGTGTAAAATTATAATACATTTTATTTTGTATATACAATAGGATAATAAATATTTGAATTTTTATTCCATCCAGTAAAGTAATTTATTTTATACACACACACGTTGGATTAATTACCATATATATGATAACGTGTAGTATCCCTACTTGTATATTTTATACATACATATACAAAATATATACATATTAAATTACAATGTTCAGTATTTTATCATGTCACAATACAATTCTATATATATTTCATTATTTTATGAATAATTTTTTGAAAATTATTAAAAAACTAAATGTAATAAAATGGTTATGGTTTTATTAATAATTAAGTCAACACACATAAAAAAATATACAATTAAAAAAATAAAACTTTAATTCTTAAAAATTAAAGTTTACAAAAAGGAATCATTTTTATATGATTTCGTATTGTATTACTTTTAAATGTATATGCATATAGCATAAATTCAACAAGGACATTTAATTGCAAGGACAATTTTAATTATTTTATATATTATACTAATATATGGTTAAGTTATGGATAAGCAATTTCAGAGATAAATAAATAATAACATTAGAATTTGGTCAATTCAATGAATAAAAATGGAAAATTGTCCAAAAGTTTATTAATTGAAACATTTTTATAGAAATCTAAATGAAATTAAAACTCATAGAGATTGATCGCAAAAATATTACAAAATTGCATCCTGATTAAGAATCATTTGGAATACTTTACTTGCGAATGAACTAAATTTATTTTTGAAAACATTTTACAATACATATAATAATAATAATAAATAAAGTTCAATATTGAAATTCCATTAAAAATTATAATATATTGAATATTATATTTATTTATAGTTTTTATTTTATTTTTTCCTTCTTCGTTACATTTGTATTATTATTACTATTTAATTTATTTTTTTTTCATTTCCATATAATTGAAATACACAAGAATAATGAATATATAAAGTTTATTGACATGCAAATGCATTATTATTATTATTGTTTATTGATTGTTATTTTATTTATTATTATTATTATATAAATTGATATTGATATATTTTTATAGAAAATTAAAATATATGTACAACAAGAAATATTATTCAATTTAATATGTTTTATTAGTGCACAACAGCAGAATTTTGTTTTTTTTTATACATATTGTATATACATTTATTGGAAATTGAATACACACGAATGATTGAAACATTATGCTTTTTAATTTTTTTATTATTTATATAAAACATTTAATATTTTGTATAAAATATGAATGCTTGTTTTATGTTTGCTTGCTTTCAATTCAATTTGTAATGCAATTGTGGTTTATGAAAAAGAATGTTGAAAATTTAAAATATTTTAAACATTCAATTCAAGAAAATGTAATGTTTTGTATTGTAATATTTTTAATACAATTTTTGCGATTCATGTCGGGGATTTGTATGCAATATAGGTAGGTAAATTATTATTTATATATAATTAAAGATTGGTGGCCTAATCTAATACCATCTTATTCTTTTCATATTCAAATATTGTATTATAAATATATATATTACTTATAGTATTATGAATATTTTAAAGTTTTGTTAAACAAAAAAAAAATCGTGATTATTTCTTATAATACCATCCTGCGTGTTGTATTTTTATTTACTAATAGAAAAAATATTTATTAAAAATATATGTATATACAGATATGTTGAGGGTGTTGTTTGTTTTCCACTAAGAACAGTATATATACTTATTTTTAAAATTTCTATTTAATGTGTAGGTGAAAAATACATAAATATACCTTTACATTTATATTTCCCGTGGAAATATTTTCCGTATGATTAAGAAGGATATGTTCAAGAAAAGTTATAGAATAAATAAATTTGTTTTGAAATAAAATTTTTTTTTTCCTATTTCGTTTTTTACTTTTCACCTAAATATAATATATATATATAATAACTTTATGATATGAAGTTTTTTTTTTATACGTATAAATATATTAATAATATTAATATCTTGCTAAATGATTGATGATTTTTCAAATGTGTATAGGTATATAACAAAGAAAATAAAATTTTTGGCAGTGCTCATTTTTATATCTAATATCTATTGGGAAAACCTAATACAACTTTTCTTTTACATGTATTATATATTGATTATATTTACGATTTGTTTTCATTTTAGAAACTTTATATAGTGAATGTGAATATATGCAAAATAAATAATGGTAAACAATTTTAATCAAATCAATATATTCTAAGTACGCATACAACAAAATATTTTATTTATTTAGTTCAAAATAAATAATTATACCTTTATGTTTGTTTGTTCAATCAATTTTTGTGTGAAATAAATCAAGTATAATAGAAAATAATAAAATATATTATAAATAAATATTGAACAACAACCAACCAACAAAAAAAAAAAAAGAAATCAAATAAAATTGATATTTAAATATATATTATATTTATTTATCTATTTTTAAATATTTTCCCCTCTATATTTATCAATAATAACATAAATAATATTTCATAATTTTACCTATTCACGCTATATATATTTAATTTATTCAAAATATATTATTAGAAATGGTAAATCACACAACATTCTTTCATAAAATTTTGGTTACCACAAAGAATATTGAATAAAATTACGGACACTTATTTAAAAAAATGGTTTTGAAGTTCATGTGACTTTGATATTCGTTAATAATATGATGTTTTATGGATCTGAATGTCAAGTAATTTGTAAACGTATAAAAAATGATAAACTATCAAAAATCAACAGAAATAGAAGTCCTTTGTCGGACGCTTTAATTTACGGTTGAAAAGTCCAATTATTTCTTTCTCTTTTATAAAAAATAGGATGTACAATTCACACCTGTTTTATAAAAAATATCACAAGTCGTATATGAAATTTTCCATTTATTATTCTCCTTAAACTTTGAGATATTTGTTTTTTTTTTAAATAATCTCACTGTCATCTGACCAAAAGAAGGGATTAATTTGATTTTTGTATCAATAATTTTATGTATTACTGTTAAAATATATGTTTAAAAAAAGAATATTCATTTATCATATAGGAAAAGTTTTGTTTTTGTTTTTCGAGACAGAAAGAAATGACCTATTTATAGTAATATGTAATAAATAATATATATGTAATAGAATGAATGAAATTTAAATTGATGTATATTATTATATGTTCGTAATAAAACATTTTTTAATAATGTATTTGGTATATATAATATTTCTTAAATAGATATATTTTATTTATGATGTTTTATAGTAAAGTTCTGTGATAATATACAATATCGCTTATATAATAATCATATAATAATAATAGTACATGGGTTATAAAAAAATTTATATATCGAAAGTTTGAATATTATTTTTATATATGTACATAGGGTTTTGTTTCATAAATTTTGTGTCCTTCAAAAAAAATATTTATTTTTGGTTATGGTATCTATACAACAGAATGAGCTCTATATATGGAGTACAAACTCTTTTCAAAATTGAAATATATTTTCTTGTACCAAATTTATATAATAACTGATGTATTAATGACTTTAGCTATTCATAAGGTATTACATAGCGAAAGACGCATCACATTTTTCTTCAAATGAAGTTTAAAATTGGCATTAAAACCTAACTAATTAAAATCTAGCTAATCCGGCAAATATTACCGGGCTTTACTATGATGATGAATCCAATAAGTGGGCATTTAATTTTGTACATATTTCAGTTTAGAAAATTCTTATATTTAAATTTAATTTGTTTCATCAGTGGATATAAATAAAACTTGAGCACCTAAAAAAAAAAAATAAATAAATAAACAACAAGGAAACAAAAAAAAAACCACCAAAGGACATTTAATGCACAATATTTTTTTCTTTTATATTACAATATATCACATTGTATATATGGAAACGTATAAATGTCATTAATGGCAAAAGTATACTTTTATAATATATGCATTATGTGTCTATTTATAAAAAAAATTCCATAAATATAAATATAGAAATGTTGGTGGCTGAATGATGGTGTTTGGTATGTTTATTTTTTTTTTTTATTTTATGAAAGTAAGTATACTAATGTTTTTTAAATAAATTGAATGTATGTTTTTGCCGTGTAATATTCTATCTTTTTTTTTTATTATATAGGACATGAATATGTTAACTATATACACTAATAATATGTATATACTAATATTCTTATGTTTTATATTGGTTGTATATATACATCATAAAATTGTTTGTATTTACGTCAATAAGAAATATAATGGTAAAATTTAATTTTAAAATAATGTATATACAATATATACATAATGTAAATAAATATATGTATATTTATAGGAAAGGAAAATTCTTGTTTATTTATATAAGGACATCATATACATATGCATGTGTAGGTATACTCGAAAAATGAATCGATATATTCGTTATTTGTTTTATTGATAAAATCCATATATCAAAGGGAAAATTAATTTTCATTTATGTTGCACTTACACGTATTGGTTATAAATAGTATACATATAAAGAATATTGAATAAATAGAAAACTTCTATTTGTTATTATAGAAACCGCGAATATGTTTTTAATTTTTGATATTAAAGAATAAGATAATGTATTTGCATTTTGACATAGATGTTAAAATGATAAGAAAATGATTAAGGAACAGACAGATTGTGGCAGGGAAACCGAATATTGGTTTTTTTATTCACGCAATAAAGTTGGAAATTGTTTGGACCAAAAAATGCATGAAGTTTAGATATGACGATTTTAATAATCTAACTTTCATGTAGTTTTAAATATTATATTACAAAAACCAAAAACAATTAATAATTTATCTCGTATTATATTAATAAATTGAATATTGAATAGAATATTTATTTATAGTAATTGCGGAAGAATAACATTTGCAATTATATTTTAATATTTGTTATTATATATAAATTGTACATAATTTTCTCATTAAAGATAATGATACATATGGATAATGAAATAATATCGATAATAATCTTTTTATAAATCTCTCTATTATTATAAATTATTTTCTTTCGTATAGATCTATCAAATTGTTTGTATTATATATTAATATATATGGTACAAAGAAATGTTTATAAAAAAAAAATTCTATATATAAATAAATATATATTATATTTCACCTTTGGGCAATATATACTTTCGATATATGTATATAAATTAAACACAATATTTTTTCTGTTCATTCATTGCAATTTTTCTATATATACACTTTACAATGTAAAATATTTATATCGAAGATATATAATGAAGTTTTTTTTTATAAATAAATATTGAATTTCTGAATGTATCTTATATATTCTTTTGTATAGTTCATTTTTATTTTCAAAAAATATCTATTTTATCTGATTTTAAAGCTTTTCAATTTTTACTATAGCAATAATTGTTATTGTATGGATGTTACAAATTTACAGATTGAATGTATAAGGATATCGAGCAAATGGCTTTGAATGTAAGAACGGTATCGAAATTGAAGGTAATCTCAGGAAGTTTTTTCTATATTAATTATAGTTATTTATAGTGAAACTCTTTGCAATACAAATTAATATACAAATTTGTTTCATTTTATAGAAAAAACCCTAAACGATTTGAATTCAATATAAACATTATTATGATTGCTATACGAATAAATAAATTATTAGTTGGTAAAATTTAATCAAATTGTGAACTTTGACTTCTTCTACAAAAGTTTATTAAAAGTATAAAGTAAAATTGTTTTACCAAATGGCAATGTTAAAAAACTCATAATTTATCTATATTATGAAATCAAAAAGTTCTTATCATATATGTATGTATGTATATAGTGATGGATGTGGTTTTGGTTATGAAAACAGAAATCATTAATATACCTTATATATAATACTGTTGTCCAATCCATTATTTAAAAAAAAAGAAAAGAAAAGAAAGAGTTAGTAATACACAGATGCTATCATTTTACATCATTATATAATAAAATTTAAAGTTATAGATTATATAAAAAAAATGTTCGCTTACATGTACAATATAAAGAAGAAATATATATTATGTACTTTATATCTATAAATTTTAAGAGCTCTTTTGTATATACATTAACGTGTATCTGTATATATATATATGAACATTCTTAAATATGACGTGCGGGTATTGAACGATAGATAGATGGATATAATGTGTATAGTGTATGTATAAATCTACAATGCAGTATATTAAATTATGCGGTTGAATTTTAGATAATGTCATTTCTTTATTTGGTATTCCTTTTTGGATTATTTTTTACTCTATTCTTCAAATAAGACGAATATATGGACAAGTATTATGTTATATTTGTCACCATAGGAGAAGTTAATTCTATTATAGATATATCGATTGATGGCGATATTGATTTTTTTTTTTCGGTTTTATGAGTATTATATAATTAGATACTTAATTGAAATGAATTTTCATATTTTATACATTTAATTGTACAATTAAATTTAAAAGTAAAATAAATAATTTAATAATGAATTTTTAAACAAGTAAATTATACTAAAATTGCTAAATTGCATGCACATATCCCTGGATAGAATTATTTTGCAGTTTAATTCACATTTTTACATATCTATATACATATAGTAATTAAATTATTAAATAAACTTTATCTGTGATGAAAAAAATATTATAATAATTTTCAATGTTCTTATTCGTCGTCGTCGTCGTCGTCGTATATTTATACAAGATTAGACTAACTCGATTATAAAAGAAAATGAGCTTATGTAATACTTTTGTAATATCCTATCACAGATCACAAATATGAGTAATCAATTTTAGTTGTCTATAATGAGTCCGCATAAATCGCTTCCTTAAAATTATGCCTAATATTTTGGAATATATAATTGGAAATGTTAGATTTATATAATTAAATAAAATTCAAGTTACATTAAGTTTTGTATAAAACAATGAAATGAAAAATGAATTAGAATATATCCAAATGTTCAGAAGGAAAAAAATCCTACAATATATAACTTAATTCTACATTCCAGGCGATCCATACACATTTATTTATTTTGGCCAGTCTAATTTATAAAAATGTTATAATATATACGATAAAGTACTTAGTTTGTATATATCCTATATATCATATTCATAATGTGAATTAAACATGCATATGTGCATACTGTATATACAAAAAATAAATGTTATTTTACATGAGTGCATTTAACATATAAACTTGAATATATGGTATTATAATGTCATATGTATATATATATTTAAATGGGATCTATACGATTGTTTGGTTTAAGCAAGTATATATTTTATATGTAGATTTTACATATCTAAAAAAAATATACAATGTATAAATGTTGAAACATTCTCTTTAAAATGAATTATGTATATAATTAAAATTAATTATTTGTAAAAATGACATATAACAAAATACAAAAATGCTATTTGAATATTTAAATTAATATATACAACAATAATAATGATATGTGGATATATATATAAATATAGATTTACATAATTTATTTTATGCAGTAAATATGTGCAGTAAAGTTTGCTAAATCTATGTATAAATTGTGTTTTAGACGATTCATTGCATTCTATCACATTTTTGTAATGAATAGAGTAATAAAAATTAAAAAGTTTTTTTGATTAAGTTAAAACTAATTCACAGACAGTTGAGAATTGAGAAGGAATTTTGTTTGGTTTATAAAATTATTGTCTGTTTAGAAATGAACGATGTTATTTAGAATGCTTAGAATATATACCAAAATATTGGTTTTGGATTCAGTAAAATGGAATTTACCTGATAGATCTTCTCATTTAGAAAAACCAAAAGAATTTTCTTTTGATAAGTTTAATGACATAAAAATATGAGTATTTTTAAACGATATACAAAACCGTAAATCGATTTGTATTTGATTTAGTTCTATTAGAATAACTTTTGCTTTACAAAATATATAAAATATTTAGAAAAATCAATATGAAATTAACGTTGAATATATCAAAAACTTAATATTTAAATCAAAAAAAATTTAATTAATGGTATTAATAGAAGTGTATACGATATGTATGAGTAACTTAAAATGATTTAAACGAATAAAAAAATGTTTTTAATTATACAAATGTGAAAATTTTTAAATAATATATATACTATATATACATTAACTAATCTGTTGGTTCTATTAATCTAAATATATATAGAATTATAAATAGATAAATAGATATGTATGTATGTATATACAATTATTTAAATATTTGGCATTTACCAACAACTAACTATATACGAAATTGTTTATTTTTATTTAATTCACGTACTTATCAAAATAAAAAACAAAAAAAATAAATAAAAACAAAACAATAATGAAAAACAAACACAAAAAATTATATAAAACACAAATAAAAAAAAAATAGAACACGCAATTTAATTAAAATTTATGTATTTATAGGCACATATACATAAAACCAGCATATATATAATAAACTCAATAATCTATGTTGTATATATATATATATATTGTATAGATAAATAATAGATACGCATATTTAAACTGGAATGGGAAATGCAAGTGTTTTATTTTGTTTTTTCTATTTTTATACCACATCACCGTTGAGATGCGGCTGTATCAGAAAACAGAAGAAAAAGTTTGATATAAACTAAAAAATTGTCTATAGTCCGGTTAAGACAATCTCAAGCATTTGTTACCTATACAATAAAGATTATTTTTGGATGTATTATTTAGAAATGAAATGGTTTATTATACTATTCTATATATGACAACATAACAATGATATAATATAGGATATATCTATATATATATCAGAACAAAAGTAATACAATAATAAAAACAACAATAATGATTTCAGAGAAAAACGCGATAATTTTCTTCTATTGTGTATACAAACAACACATTGTGATGAAAAATCAACATTCATCATCATTATACTTGCAATGGATTATATATGAAACATATACAACAATACAGGAAAAAAATAAATAAAATGTACATTTATATTTTCATCTTGTTATTGTGTGATTTATACTAATATATAGAAATACCAACCAACAAACTGAATGCATTATAAATTGTAATATGTCAAAATGTATCTTATAAAATGCTTGAAAATTGAATAACGTATCGCACGCATCAATTAATAATAATAATAATAATAATCATAATGAAAATTACCATAGAATAATCAAAAAAAAAAAAAAAACACACACGATATAAAAAACGAAAAAATAATAAATAAAATTTTGTCAATATAACATATGGTTTTTATTTTTTCATTTATATACTTTAAATTTAGAAAATTTCTTCTCACTTTTTATTAAAATTTTCGTTTTTCTTTTGAGAAAATCTTAATCAAAACATTAACAAATCAAATCACATGAATTTGGAAAAAAAAAACGATTGTGGAAAATTTTTTAAACATAAAATTATTATTATTATAATAATAAATGATCACTATTTTATATCGTTCAATGATTTTTAAAATCATATGAGTTTTTTTTTTAATGATGATTGATTAATAATTAAAATCATCTTATATTTTTCTATATATAGTATTTAATTGTATATTTTTGTTTTGTAACAGTAATTTCTTTTTTATAATACATCAAAAAATTTTGTGTAAATAAATATTATAAAAAATTGTATATTTAAGAAATTCCACATTTTATTATGATAAGATTTAAGATTTTAAAATCGCACTTTTAAAATATATCACAAATATATTGTAATATACCGATTTTAATTTGAATATATAGAAACAATTTTTATTTACAAGATATGCGAATATATTATTTTGATTGCAAACATTTTGATATGTTACATGGCGGGAGGCATATAAATAAACGATATATATCTGTATTTAAACGAAATTATCGAAATTAAGATAATGTATAAAAAGGTAAAAATATTGTTAAACGTTTATAAAATGTCAATTATTTTAATTACAAAAACTTGGTAAAAATTGGTTATTTTTTAATGGTAAATATACAAAAGTTGTTTTTCATTTTTATTTATATATCTTAATTTGTATAGCGTTACCGAACCGCGTATCGCGATGCCCTCCATGAACAAACTGAACTAATAATAAACTCTACAAATTGTATTGTACAAAAAGTATACTAAAACATAATTTGTTTTATTTATCATATATATGAAAATGTATACCAACTGATTGAATATGTATAATTTACCAACTTGATATTTATACATGTATTTTCTATATATATATTATACCATCATATACCGCATCGATATTATTGCTATATATATATATTTAGAAGTACATTGTATTTCAATTCAGATGATATATAACTTTATAATATATATAATTCAACAAAATGCGATCCAACCCACTATCATTATCCTCCTCATTATAATCATTTCTCATGTCTCAATATGTATCATTCAGATATATAAATATATATACATTCATTTTCCTAATTTTCTTATTTACTCTCAATTTCTCGTACATATATACTATACACATCAAACATTTACATTCATATATAATATTGTATATGTGATTTTTGTGAAAACAATTTTCCTATCCCCATCCCATATTATATATTTATAACATTTATTTTTCTCATATATAGACAATCTACTATTATTAAAACATGTTTAAAATGCGTTTACCTACATACACTTTTATTCATTTTGTTGGTATATGGATTGGAATGGCATCTATTATGATTTGGTATACGAATATTTAACAAATGCATATGCATATGTAAACAAATATCTGACGTTATATATAGATTGATAGATAGATAGATAGATGTATGGCGATAGGTACAATCTTATATAAAATAATGAAAAAAAATGTATTTATGATGATTTTCATGTATATAGATATATAGACATAACATCAACTAATTCAGCATTGCATTATAATGTTCAATATATAGAGAAATATATGCGTAAATTCAATCGTCAATATATATAGATATATATAATCTGTTCAAACATAAACAGAGATTAAAGAATATATATATTTATCAATATATTAAATATACATGTATAATTTGTATATTATCATAAAGATACAGTAAAATATATTATAGAAATTTGCCAAAATCATAAAGAATCCCAATTGACTTACAATAATTTTTGTTAAAACTGAATATCTTTCGTTTAATAGATTTTTTTTCTGTTGGTGATATAAATTTAATTCCATTCAAAACCACTTGTATGTTAAATATAAATTATTTGATTTGGTATTTTTGAATGATTTAACAAAAATTCAGTGAAAAACTTTTATAAATGTATAATACAAGATAGTTTATAAAATAAGAGTTTATTATTTATGGAAATTATGCTGTATTATTATATATCGCTTTTAAATTACACAATCGATTGAGAAATTTATATATCAGAATATATATGAAAATACGTAATGGTATTTTATATAGCAGTGGTAGGTACTTACATTTAGTTTATATGTTATATTACATGATTATATATGTAAGTATATGCTAAAAGAAAAAAGTAGGTATATATTATTAAATATTCACCTATAAATTCGCATATATTAATCTTAAACTCGTTTATATATATATATGAATATCTTTATAAATATGATTCGACAAGTACATATATATACAAATAAAAATTAATAATCAAACATAATATACTTGATTGCAAAATTATAAAACCGTAGTCAAAACAAATCAAAGTATTTTGTTTTAGTACGCAATGGAACTTTTGAAAACTTTCTTATTATGCAAAAAGACAAACATTTTTACCAATAGAGGTTTCTAAATGCAGAAAATAACAAGATAAGTAAAAGTAGAGTATAAGAATAAGAATATTCGATCTGAAACCTTGCCTGTTTTTTGAATTAAAACCAGAATTTTCTTTTGTTTTAGAATGGAGAAAATTTCGTGAAAAATCAAAGTGTATTTTCTTTTAGGAAAAATTAATAAATATACAATTAATATTATTGTTATTAAAAGGTTATTCCATTAAATATGTATCAGAAAACAGTTTAATTAAAACAAATTATCTATAAATATTAATATGGCATTAATGATTTCTCAATCGACATTCGAATATATAACTAAATTAAATAAACAAATTGTAGGTGTTTATATACAATAAATAATAATTATTATTATTTTACTCCCTTTATTTATATATTGTTATCATTGATTTTGTGTTGTGATAAACAAACATTTATTTTGTTTTTTGAATATATTTATACATTAATGAGATTCAAAGACAAATAAACGTTAAAATTCTAATTATATTATTCTTAATTCTTAAAATAATGATATTATATATTGTCCATTTGAATTCGGAAGTTTTTTACATTTACGTATATGCACATTGGAATCGTAAATCAATCTTTATATCAAAATGATAAAATGATTACAAATAATCAACGACGATGATTGATACGACGTACTACATTCGTTAGATGATTCTTAGAAATTATCATACAAGTGTTTTTTGTAAAATTAATATCAAATGAAGATTGAAAAAAATTTCAAGTTATAAATCTGAACAAAAATTAATATGATTTAGCTCATTGAACATTTCAATTGCTAATATAATTGAAAATTTATATATATATAATATAAAACTTTACAAATGAATGATAATTTCTCAAACATACATTCAACTGGTGCGTATATTATTATTATTATTATTATTATTATTATTATTATTATTGGTATTATGATTATTATTGTATATATACCATATATAAAAATAAATCAATTATATATGTACAAAACGATGGATAATGGGTAGGAAAATGAGAGAAAACCAAATTCAAATGTATACAAAAAAAATATATTGGTAACCTTTTCCTATAACTATATATGCATCTATACAATATAAGTATCATCAATTTATATATATATAATTTAATACATCATTTTACTATTATTATTGTTATTATATTTATACATAAATGACTTGCTTTTATTTGTATATTGGCTGATTTTATTATTAATGAATTTTTTTTTTTATAATATATTTTTGTTTCTGATTTTTATTCTATATATATATATATATATAATTGATATATTTACATATTATATATTTTGTAATCGTTCAATCAAAATGATAAATTATATAAATACTTAATAAATATACACAATCGACAAACCGCAATCAACAACAATAAAATTAATTATATACGTAATGAATTATTATTACAATTTAATAGAAAATGTATCTTTCAATTCAGATAAAGTATTTTATAAATGTGTATTAACTATATACACATAATATATCTATTAGATATATATATTTTAATTGATTAATAAATCTTCATTGTATAAAATTGTAATGATTTGAGTGATGGAATAAAATGTATTATTTAATTTATTGTCTTGTGAAATGAAAACTATATATAGGAAAAATTGTGAAAAATATGTGCTTAATGGGAAATTTTGTGGAAAATCTAATGATAAACTAACAGAATTGTTGAAAATGCACATACTTTATTAACCAAAATTGTTATTATATATTATTCTTAATGGGAAATTACAGCAAATAGTTGTCTTGAACTTATCTAGAGAAGAGACCGTAGTGATAAAATTGTAACCCATATAAAAAATGTTCTTATTGTAGAAAAAGGTTAGAATTTACAGAATTTTATAAACAAAAAAATGTGCATAAATGACTATACAATAATTTTCCTTTTATCAGCATAAAAACAAAAAAAAAAAAATAAATCAATAAAATTTTCTATATAAAATTTATTAAAAGTGAATTAATATTCAATTGAATAATTAAATATATGATTTAGTATATATATATATATATATATATATATATATATATATAGATATTGTAAGTGTATGTATACAAAAACAGAATTGTTAATTATACATTTTATAAATATAGACAACAGCATTTAGTGTATACAAACAAACGATATAATAAAAAGAATGATTATTATATATATATATAATATAAAGGAAAACAATAAAATATAAGATTTTACATTAAATTTATATAAAAAAAAAATTGTTTAGAAAATAATTTAATTACATCCTTTTCGCTACTTTGCATTTAATATATAGAAAATTATATATATGTTTGAAAACATAATTCTTACTTGAAACGATTTTAATTTATTGAAAAATTAATATTGAACAAAAAAATAATGGGGAAATTCTCAATTGCGACGATCAAAACAATAAATGATTTTGAATAGTTCAATTAATTTAAATGCGGGATGATCAAAGAGAAAATTATGAATTCGATTCAAAATGAATATTACAGAATTTTTTAGTGATAGTTTTATTTATATACAAACATTTATTATAATTTCTAAAGTAAACTCTTTTAAAGTATTTTCTATATATCTTTATCATTGAGATATTTCAAAAGAATTGGGTGCGATGAATTTTATTACTAATATTTATATATGGAAAATTAATTTATTTATATATTTACGTTCGCGTATACATTTATTTATAGATTTGATAAAATGGTAAGTATATATTATTATTATGCATAAATTATATTTTCATAAAGAATTTAATAAAAAACAAAAAAAAAAAGCAACGATGATTTTAAATGTAATTAATTATATGAATTATTTTTGTATATATATGTGAAAAGTGAAAATAAAGGAAAATTAAACAATAATTTTTCATTCTATAAATATATTATATTAATAATAATTTATAAATATCCCGTTTTGCATATAGAAAAGTTTATCAAATCGATACGGCCCCGAAAATCAAATTAAGTTATTACAGAAGATTATAAAGATTATTAATTTTATTTATTAAAATTAATTGTTTTAAAAGATAAATTTTTGTCCATATATAAATATAATAGAATACGAAAAATTGTAAAGGTAAATTACCTTATATTTTATGTGTTATTCAACGATGGTGGTATTGATACAGTTTTGATGAGTATGGTATTGATATAGTGTACACACAGTGGTGTAGTTTTAATATTTATTATTTAACATCAATTTTAAAAACGCTTACCTGTAAAAAGAAAAGAAAGAAAAAATATAAATTAATAATAATATAAAAAATCAATTAGTAAAAAAATTTAAATCTATAAATATATTTAAGTGAGCAGTTTATAAAAACATCAATTAAAAATATTATCTCTAATTGATCTTAAAAACTCCTAATTGATTTGGTAGAGAAAACACAAAAAAAAAATGTAGAGATCATTCAATGAATATGTCAAGATTAAAAAAAATATTTAATTAATCTTCAAAATCAACGAATCAATCAAATTAAAAAAGAAACGAAAATCGCTCTATTATAAATGGTAATTTTCATTTTTATGATTTAAAATTAAAGCTTTAAAGATAATTTTTAATATATGGTACACTCTTTCAATGCAAATAAATTCTTTTTTTTTTATTATTATTTCAATAATCATTAATGGAAATAAAATTCACATACAATTCAAGTGATTTATAAAAATAAAAATTTTCATAAAAAAAAAAATATCGATTTAAAAGTTTCATTTTCACATTCAGATTATATCCATTATATAATGTATATCTATGTATATATATATATATAATAAATATGTAAATACCCCACCCACCAACACGTTAAGATAATCGCGTAAAATATATATATCTCCAATTTCATGATACAAAATACACTTAAATTATATTTGTATATATATAAAAAACAAAATGCTTATACATATATATAGAGTTATAATATATTTACGACGAGTAATACATAATTTAATATGATATTTTTATTCCATTTAATTTTAAATTTATGCATATAAATATATATATATATATGATATATAAAAATTTCACTTTAGAATTACCATCATAAATACAACTTTTATTTTTATTGTACATGAAAATTCCATGCATAAAGTATATTATACATATTAGAAAATGTATATAAAATTTATTTTATCATATATGAATATATACTGTATAAAAAATATAAAGTATATTATGCAATAAAAGAACTGCAAGAGGAATGTTCACAATACAAAGTAAAATAATTGTTTATAGATATATAAATATATATCTTTTCTTATGTATA
The DNA here is from genome assembly GCA_958336335.1 of Dilophus febrilis. NCBI lineage: Eukaryota > Metazoa > Arthropoda > Insecta > Diptera > Bibionidae > Dilophus > Dilophus febrilis. The sequence continues at coordinate 4,282,425 of OY284471.1, read as the reverse complement.
TAGTATATAGAATAATATTATTTTTTTTTACTATATATGAATTAATTCCATAACAATAATCCAATGTGCATGTACATTAAAAAAAACACAAAACACACACAAAATCGATAATTCTTTTCTTATGTTTTTCTTGTTATTTTTTTAACGATGTTTGGATTACTTTCAAATGCGATTTTCATTATGTTTTTTATATACAGGATATTCATTTTACCTACTAACATCTATATATGTATATAAACAATTTTCTTTTATCCATTGTATATCTATACATATCGTTGATACAAAATGTGAAGATATTTTTTAAATTTGTTTATAAATTTACTATATATAATATGGAAATGAATGTAAATAAATGCGGATATGAAAATATGATATGCAATAAATTTAGAAAATTATCATGATTGGTGGTTGTTCTAACCTGAATATATTGATTCATTGAGGGGTGATTTGTTTTATTCGTTGAAAGTATAAGTATAATTCGAGTCAGTATAAGTCGATAAACTCCACAATAAAAACTAGTGTCTTAAAAATCATTTAAGTGCCAATTTCATTGAATATACAATTCAATTTAAATAAAATTATGTTAAATAGATAAATATAATTATGTCAATGATCAAAATAATTATGAAATGTTAATGGCCACAAATGTGTATACGTCTGTAGTCGCTATATAAAAATGTAATCGCGTTCATTCACCCTGTGTTTATTTTTCAAGTTAAGTATCCACGTGTATATAGAAAATACCAATTCAAAATTTTCTTATATTACCGCAGGAGAGATTTATTACTAAAATTGAATCTAAATGTTATAAATAAAGCATCTCTTAAGCCTATATATATACATATATTTGAATATTGAAACAAAATATTTATTATTGTTTATATTTTGTGTTAAAATAAAATTTCATTCATATGCATTCATATAAATATATTGTAATTTAAAAGAATAAAAAAAAAACTTATGTTACCTAAAACCATCATACAAAAAAATATAATAAATAATATATAGTCTAAACATAATCTAAAAGTAAATAAATATAAAAACAAAACAAAATGTTTTACATTTTAAATACCATAATCATCCCTATATGTATTTGTATTATATAAATATATATATATATAGATAGATACTAAAATATGTACATATATAAAAGCTTATGTCCCTGGATGATATATATATTTAATAAAACAATAACAAAGATTTTTCACCTTTTTATATATATATGTGATACGATACATGTGTAAAGTATTAGTGCAATATACAATATATATAAGATAAAGAATTGTCTATTTGACCCTCATTGTGTAAGTTAAAATGTATTCTTATTTGTATTAATTTTTTTTTTTTTTTCGTTTATGTATAATCAACTCGTCTTTAGTCATTTTATCATTTTTTTTAAATATGTTTATGTATATTTAAAATAACAAAATAAAAAAAAAAAACAAACACCTTAGAATTTATGAAGTAGGTAAAACCCTAAAATCTGTCAGAATACGCAAAAAAAAGAGAAGTTTTTTTATCAATATCTTGAATCTTTTTAGATACTGCGTTGTTTAATTTTCCAAAACAGCAAAGAAATGGCAAAAAAAACCTTTTTAAAGAAATAAATCAAAAATTTATATCTATATGTAATATTTAACTTTTGGAAAATCCATATTTCATATTTGTATATGGTATAGTATCAGCGGCAACAAGTATTTTATTTCACAATACACAATAAGCAAGAAGAAGAAGAAGAAGAAGGAATATAAGAATAAAGAGTAGAAAAATAAAGTCAACCCCTCGCATTGTTATTAGTATAAAAAAAAACTTAAATTTCAATAAAATTTATTACTTATTTTGATAATATCGGTATAAATTCAATTTATTTAGAGAATAAAAATTATTTTATATTTTGAAAGATAAAATTTATTAGTATGTACATCTACTACTGTTTTGGGGATCTGCTTTAGTTTTCTTATTATTAGCTTTGTACGAAAACCGAAATAAATATATCAAAACAGAAGACAGTATTTTATTTATTTTGTAGGAAAATGTTATAAAGTATACGAAAGGAAAACTTTATCAATAATCGCTATATATATACATAAAAATTATAAACTTTTAAACATATTTAGATTTTCTCAAGTAAACTTTAATTCATAAGATTAAAGTTATTTTTTTGTCTGCTATAAAAAATAGAATTTTAATCTTGTTAGGTATATAATAGTATGGAATTCATATTGTATATATTTGTATTTCTATCAATTATGAAAAATTCAGGAAAATGTTTGTATTTTCTTTATACAATATAAATGAAAATGGAAAAATTTTCTTTCTCGGTACACCTCTACCGACGAATAGATTGAACGAAAATGATTTTCTTTTGTTTCGGATAAAATAGAAAAAGGTATATGATACTTTAAACCTTAAAATAATTCATAATATCATGACAAAATTTTCCTATACATTTTTCGTTTGGTTTTTCCAAGTTTTTCATTTATTATCACTGTTTTTTATCAGGTTTTATCATAAAAGCTTTTCTTATTATTTGAAAATCCCCTTTTTTTTAATATTATCATATAAAACTTTTATTTTGGCTATAAAAACAATAATATATTTATCAAAAAAAAATATGAAATCATCTTTAAAATAAGTTAATTTTTTAGATAAATAGATTTTTTATGATAAAATCTTAAAAAAAAGGTTCAATTTTTGTTAAAATTGCAAATATTTTAAGTTTATTAAATTCGTTATATTCTTTAGAAATCATAAAAATACCTGTCTATTGGTTCAAAATCGTAAAATGGTAAGGAAATTACACAGATTTGAATATATTGAAGATTTTTCACTATTTTTCCTATATAAAATAGTTTTTAGAAATCAATTTAAAAGTGGAAAATCTCGAAAATTTGTATGAAAGTCATATACGTTTTTAGTGTATGGTATTTTTTAATTTCTTGCAATTCGCAATTATTATGAATAATATTTACAAACATTTAATTGAGAAATGAGTTAAAGGAAATGTATATTGATATATGTAATATACGAAAAAAAAATTGTATATTCAGGTATATTGTATAAGAAGACGTGCGATACTAGATATAGAACGATTATTCTATATGATGATTTTGGTATAGAAACATTCAAATATTTTGTGAAATAAACAAATGAAAAAATAAATAAATGGTGTGTAATTGTTAAAGAAATATTGGATAAATAATAGATTATTGCAAAAAAACACACAGCATGAGATTGTGATTGAAAAATTATATAGTTTATTAGAAAAATAAATCGGTATTTATAAATCAATGTTTCTAATATTGGTATATTTCATAATACTTTTCTTTTTAATATAACAAAATTTGTTTTATTAAATGTATAGTAATTTTTATTATTCAACATAACGATTTAACTTGAAACCTATGTTTTTTTTTAATATCGCTGTCATATGTACATAGATTTAATATTGAAGTAAACTAATCCTAATATAATAAAATATTAAATAATAATAAAATGAAACAATAAAAAAATGGTATACTAAATGTATTATTGGTTTGATTGCGAATAAAATATTTATTTAATTGTAATTGCGATGTGTAAATCATTAAAAATATATGAAATCTATCAAAACAAATCACAGACTTTTATTATCCATGTTTATTTATAAATATATTTATAGTAACAAAACACCTTTATAAAAAAAAAAAAACAAATAAAGCATTATTTATTATTACAAATACCTCTCTCGTCGTCTATACATTTTTTTTTGTTATTCAATATGATACATTTTTTTTTATTTATGTTAGAAATAAAATTTTATATATATAAAGCAATCATCGTATATATATGTGATGTTATAATAAGTATATAGAAACAATATATATATGATGCTATAAATATAATATGTGATGGTGATATATAAAAGCAATCCAATATATTCAACACTAAAGTATCTGTAATATTAATAATATAAATATGTTCAATTAAACATATTGTTATATAAAATGTACGTAGCATGTGTACAATTTATACAATATATATACACTTTAAATTAAATTCCTACCTATATAGATTTTAAAATTAATGCTCTATGAGATTTTTTAACATCATGTTTTATTGTGCATGAATATATTACTATATGGTAATATATGAATATACGAATATAATAAATATATAAACACAATTGCCCCAGACAGATATGCATTTATATTATTATAATATGCATATAATGTTCTTGTCTCATAATATATATATATATTTAAACATTGTGATTTCTATCTATTTTTTTTCTTTAAATATAATTATAAAGAAGTGTACATTTAATAGAATGTATATGATATAGTTATTTCGATTAATATTTTTAAATATATATATATATATAGTACCATAATATTCATGAATCTAATTATAAATCCTCATATAATATATGTATGTAGTTATAAAATGTAATTTCTTTTCAAGTTAAATATATATAATGCATATGTTAATTATATATTATAATCTGTGTATAGACAAACTTTAACTTTATTAATATAAAAAAGAAAATTAATTATAATGTAAATAATATACAATATATAAATAAGTTGCAGTCAAAACTATGGTCGTCTTCGCATTGTAAATCAATCAGGGATTGTTGACAATTTTTTGTTTTGTTATAGGAAATCAGATTGAAATGGATATTTTAGTTTTACAGGAATTTAATTTACAGAAATCTTTCATACAAGTTGACATATAAAATCATCAATAAGTTACAAACAAGTTGCCAAAACATTAACATTACAAAATAAAATAAATGATGAAAAGCGGGATTCGTAAATGATAATCTGTGTAATGTTTAAGTATTTTAATTCTGTATAATTTGATAAAGGCATTCTCAATGGACGAAAAGATTCAAGAGATATCAAATACAAATGTTATTTTCTACTTGAAAATATATCAAATTCGAATGATTAGATTGATTAGGTTATAAACTATATATTGACTGACGGATAAACCTATAAAAATCTATATATTTCTTTCTTTCAAAACTATAAAAAACAATGAATACAGAGAAGAAAAAAAATCAATTATTTATTTATGATAGAAATTTCAAATTGATTGATTTCTATATATGAATTTTTTACATCATATTTTCAATTCGATTACCAACGCAATATATCGCATTATATATTGAAAATATATATATATATGAAAGCAAGGCAAATATTGCAATATTAAAATAAATAAATAATAAAAATGTTTATAACAAATAATTTTTTTGCACATCATTTATTTGTTTACATACACAAATAAATATTAAAAAAATATATAACATTTTCTTTTGAATAAACACATAACATTTTAAACTGTGAAAACTTCTTTTTTGAATTCAAATAGATTTAGAATATATATTATAATTTGAAACGCATCAAAACGAAGAAGAAAAAAAAACGATAATGATTTGTATAAAGGAAAATTTATCTTCTTTTTTTTTTCTTTTGTTGTATTCAAAAACATTATGTATTCATTATACATTTATTTCTTTTGGCATCCGCGTGTTTGATATAGTATATATATATATGATTTAATTACAATGAGATCTTTATTAAATTTTAATTATTATTATTATAACATATAGAATATATATAATGAAATAAAAATATTATTTTTGTAGAAAATTTAATTTTGTGATAAAAAATAAAGCAAAGAGAAAATGATAAACATATGCATTTATAAATTTGTTATATAATATGATGAAATTTATGGAAGAAGTGTTTTTTTTTTCTTGATATAGATACTTTATTTATATACTTTTGGACATGCAAATTGCAAATCCCGTAACTCAATTTTTCGATCATTTACAAGGTAATTTAAATTAAACACTCATTGCCTTTTTACAATGGTTTTATTTTGAAATCCTACCAACATTTTATGATAGAGCATGAAAATATCGTTTCATATTTCTTTTCACATGGAAAATTCACATGAAATCTATTAAACTTATTTAAGGAAAAGTCTCTTTTCTATTCAAATTATATATACACAAAAAAAAATGGAATAAATTTAAGGAATATCATAGAAATTAATTAATTGTCGGGTCTATATCTTTCTATACCAAAATATCATCTGAATTTGTTTATTGGGAGGTTTTTACCTTATATTTTTACGGGTTTTAACGTTGTGTATAAATGTAAAATAAATAGACATAAATTGTTAAATATTTAATTAACATTATACATAAAATAATTTTTTTTTTAAATAACATTTGTTTACTATCATATATATAATATTTTTTAATGTATAAAGTATAAATAATAAATTAATTATTTTTGGTGTTTTTTTATTATTATGCAGAATATTTTTTTTTTTATGACTCGGAAGTACGATGAATAATTCAATTATGTAAAATTTTATTTGATGTTATTATATATTCATACATTATATGAAAATGTAAATGGGATATATTTAATTTGAGTTTTATTTATTTTACTATTTTTTTTTTTTTTCATTTTCTTTACATCTTTACTTTTCTTCTTTATTTTTAAAACCAAATTTTGTTTTAAGAGAGATGCTTTTATAAACATTATATAATGAAAAATATTTAGTAACATGAAATTTTCATAATTTTAAATAAATTTTTTAAATTATATGTTTTTTTTTATATTGAAATTTGTGGTTTATTTAAAATGGTATATATAAAATATATTGAATAAGCAGAGTTTCAGATTGTATAAGTGTACCGTACCTGTTTAATTACATTTAACTTTAACTGGTTTTTTTATTTCATAATATTATTTTGTTTGCTATATTTGACCTAATTTATATTAATATTAACTATATTTGAATGATCAAGTTTGGTTTGTTTGCAATAATATATGAATATATACCTTATAGAAATACAAAAGGATTTTTGGAACGTTAAACGTTAAATAAACGTATAGACAAAAACAAAAAGGATATATAGATGATAAAAAAAGAAAATCACATATATAGAGAATATTTGAATATGGATAGTGGCCAAAAATAATATGGGATATCCTTTATATCTTTATAAAAAAATATAATTCCGCTGATTATAATAATAAAACATATATTATAAAACATATTCATATATATGATATGATATCTAATATAAATTATAGATTCATTCAAATGTTAATGCACACTAGACAACATAAATAAAGAAAGTAATAAATCATTTTAGAAAATTTGTATATTAAACATTATATGAGAAATTTTTTTATATATAGAGAGCTGCTATAGTTTATGATAATATTCATAATCAATATTACATATTAAAAAAATAATATAAAGTGTTCCATTGGAATCTCTAACAATTGGGAATGTGATTCATTGGTGAAATATCTGACAAAAATTGTACATTATTCGGTTATGCTCTCGAATAATATTGGGAAATTTGTATATCGTTTCAAATGCTTTTAATTTTTAATCGTTTTCTTCTATAAATCTATAGATATTACAAATTTTATTTGATTTAAAAGAAATTTGTAGGGAAAAATATTTGAAAAAAAATGTTATTACTAATCGTGCTTATATTCATTTTATACTAAATTATGTTGCTTAAAGATTTTATTGTTACTATATATATATAAATATATATAGGCATTCAATAAATCTTGAAAATGTAATATTAAATGATGACTATATATATTTTGGGAAATTAATCCATTAAGATATTTTCAACCAAAAGTGTCTTGTCCAATTCAGATGAGTTATTATGTATTTTCACGAAAACATATCATATTGGTATACATTATTGTTAAATATATAGGGGTCAAATGGAACACGACGGTCTAAATGTAAATATTTATTATATGAGATAAGGGTTTAGTTTATACATATATAATAGATATCTAGAGATGAGATTGAATATTTTGTTTTATATATATATCTATATATACGATAAAAATGGATTGATTGTTTTTTTTTTATAAATATAGATATTATATTATGCATTTTTTACAAACTAATATTTCTATATATAATGTGTATTCAATAAGATTTTAGAAATATAATACACCAAATATATAATATAATATATGGAAAATTTATGAATAAAATTGAAAGCACTCATCATCATATAGACAATTTATACATATTTTACTTCCATATATAATAAAACTTTTGACATTGAAATAGTTTGTGATGTTTTTATACAATTTTTTTTCTTTTTATTTACAATGTCTATAGATTTTTCTTATATATTTTTTATCTTTACTTTTTTACATGTTATTAAATAGAAAATTTAAAATTCATAATAAAAAAAGAAAATAGTATAAAAATAAAACATAAAAGAAAAGTGAAAAGTTGATCAAAAAAAAATTGGTTTTTATCTTATATAAAAATGGATATGGATATAAAATATATCTATTATATATCTAAATATATTGTAAAACGTTGTAGAGAAATAAATATATAGAAAAGAATGGAATGTTAATAGAAAATATGAAAAAAAAAAAAAAATTCATTCTATATTACTATAGTTTTTTTTTTTTTTATATATATATATATATGATGTGTAAATGCAATAAATTTTATGTATTATAAAAATATATATTAAGTTAGAGTTAAAAGTTTATCCAATATGTTGTGTAAAAATAAATTGTTCTTATATAAAAGTTTTTCTTTTTTTTTTTTAATATTCAAGTTATTTAAGGCGATGACTTCAAATAGATATATAAATATAAGTAAGTAGATATTTGTGTAAATATTAAATATAAATATGATCTAAATTCAACGCGTATGCATACAAATATTTTTAATAAATTTTTATTTTTGTAATTACGCGATAGGGTATATTTTAAGGTAAGTAAATCATCTAAATTTCACATGAATCCCTTACCGATTTTACATACACATAGACATACACATTTTCATTAAAATTTCTTCTAGTCCTCAACACGAAATGCGTGTAATATTGAAAGGAATTTAAGGGTTATATACATAAATAAATATATATATATATATAGATAGATACTAAATATTATTTTGATAAACATATTTGTACGCACTATGCACTGCACGATGAACGTATAAATAAAATAACACGCAAATACTATATATGAATATATCGGTTCAAAGATAAAGGATGTTTTATATATATATATATATATATATATATATGTTTAGTATTTTAATATATAAACAAATATAGATATAGGAATTTCATTTATCTTTTTATTTTCTTCTTCACTAAAATTTATATATATATATAAATATATTTTCATTTTTTGTCATAAAAATTTATTATAAGATATCTAAACTATATATATATAAATGTATGCCAAAATATTTCTAATAGACATTTATTACGGTCTTTTATTATTATATGTATATAAGAACAAAATATTTTTCATATATGCCATAGATGAAAAAATATATACAAATATACATCTCCTTCTATTATATTTTTCTTTGCATAATAGAATTTCTTCTATATTTATTTTAAGGAAAAATGATATAAAACAAGTAAATATTTTCACGTATTTTAAATGATAATTTAAAAAAATTAATATGTGCAATAAGATCTATAAATATATTTTATATTAAAAATATTTGTATTATAAATATATATAATTAAATTTTCAATAAATGCCTGAATGAAATTAAAATAATATATAAAGTTAAAAAATTTAACTTAATTCAAAAGAGTCTATACTAAAATTATCGATCAGCAGGTCGATAATCTCAAAACTTTATAAAGAGTGCATACCTGTGAATATTTTATAACATAACATTTAGCATAGAGCAATATACAGACTCGAAATCCCATCACATATTTCCATAATCATATACGTACAAATACACACAATTCACAAAATTAAACCGCAATAACAAAATTAATAACAATCACATACTTTTATAAATATTTTTTCTTGTTTTGATATCTATCACAATCATATATATAAAAACGAACTACAAAAAAAAAAAGTACCGGTGATATGAAACAATAAAATATTTTTCAATGATTTACAAATGAATTTACAATGGTATATATAATAAAAAATACTTTATTTAATGATTTTCAAATGACAAACATACTTTTTTATGCAAAGAAAGTCTTTGAAATTTATGTTTTATTTAAAATCTAACACAATTTTTATGCAATATTAGAAATTAAACATTAAAAAAATTATATAATTAACATAAGACGGGTTATCAATCAATACAACATATACTTTATTTAATATATAAAATAACAAATTTTCTATTTATTAAATATTCCAATTGAATTGCACGACGTTTTTATTTAAACTAAAATATATTATAATAAAAAAAAAACCATCAATATACACAGGCACACAATAATGAACACGGTTATAATAATGGACCGCTATTTAAAATTTATATAAATTTGTTATACCAGATATTTTTATAAATTTTATATGGTACCGTACTTTTGAGTTCAATATATTCTATATCAATGACAAATAAAATAATAAGGTGTTTTGTTTTTAATTTTATTAAATTTAATATTATACAACTCAATGGTTTAATAGGGTGATTGATTATGATAAGGTAGGACGATGAAGATTATGATTTCCATAAATAAATTCCAACGTCTATACGCATAGTGATAAAATCTATATATTGATGATAACACGGAATTTCTCTTAAATTTATTGGCTATATTAAAATGTGTGTATGTTTTAATATATTTATGTTGTTTAAACTAGATAACGTGAAATAAACACAAATTTTACCAGGAGTTCAATGAGCCATCATATATATGATAAGAGATTATATCCCTATATATCCAAATTCAATGCTAAAATGTCTACATGTCTACATCATCTAATACAAATCTACAACATTCAAATAAGATTAACATAACATTTATACGGTGTAAAGGTATATTAGAATATTTTATTACATACACAATTTGTTGTTTTCGTTTCTTATTTTTTTTATTTTGTTGTTTTCGGGGATAAATACAATCTTGACCGTTGAAATAATTTGATGAAAATCAATAAAGGTAAGAAAAATAATGGAATCCTCAATCTATATCATTTATATATATATATTACATATTGTACAATATGTTTATATATAAATATATATATATATATTAGAATAGTTTTCATGTTCCTATATAAATGTATTAGAGATATATTTGTTGTATACTGCAGTAAGTATATTTTACTAAAACATATATATATATTTATTTATCTATACCTGTCCTGTATATATTATTATATGCATATAATAAATATCTATTTTACCTCAATATATATATATTATTTTAAGAGGATAATTTTATTTCACGTGTCCGTATGCCATTAACTTTTTCATTTAATTTATATATATTTTGCGGCATATTGACAAGATAAACTATGTATATAAATACAGCTCATATAGTAATGCTTTTATAATATTTAACATGAATTTTGAATAAATATATGTAGTCCTACTATAAATTTAAAGATATAGGGAAAATGTATATAAATTCACAACACATTAAAAAAAAATATTATAAATACTTTAAAGAAAAATATACAATTTAAATCGTCACAAAAAGTATTAAATCTGCATGAAATGAGGGTAATATATATTTTTTTTTATTCATAAAATGAATAATATAAAACGTATATATAACCTATTTAAGTATTTATATATATTTTAAAATAAGCATATATATATCAATATATACATTTTAAAGTATATACACCACACAGAAATGATATTCAATATTGCACTTAAAATAATGATAATAAAATAAAAACAAATTTAAACTATCATAGAAAAATGTGCATAAATAAACGAATTTCCATTATTTGATTAATTTCGACATCCTGTATAAAATTATACCATAAAATCTTCAACCATCTATTTAGATAGATACGATAATATACTATACTATATATATGGATCATATGGATGGATGAATATGGTTTAGCGAGTAAACTAAATTTTGTTATTATAAAATACACTATATAGGTATATCTATATATATATTTAATCAAGTCTCTGTTATATACATTTGACATTTATTATATGTAATTTATTTTCATTGCATATATAGAAAGAAAGAAAGAATGTCATTGCGCTGCTTATAATGTTCAAATATATAAGTATATATATGCTTTTCGTGTATATAAACATAAATAAATATTAAATATATAAAATTATATATATATATATATATATAAAGAACAAGCATTTATTTTATGCTATAACATACACGAGTGCTCTTGTCTTTGGATATATATAATTTAAAGAATTTATGTATAAATATTATATACCAACCACCAACATAACATCTTAAACAAACGAATATATATAGAAGGTGATAAAAATGAAATAAGGTGGTTCCCTTCTTGATAATATCGGAAATAATACCGTATATATAAATAAATAATAAACAATGTCTGTATATAAATACATATACTGCGGTTCTTAATTAATTTTTATATACTTGAGTGTAATTTGATTAAAACATATTCAAGTGTAACACTTTAAATGGTATATTACAATCAATACTCAAGATTTACTTGACCATCATCTATCCCCGTATCACCCCTATTTAAAGTTATTGTTAAAAAAATTCTATATTTTCAATTTGTTATTAAATTAATATGATATGTCATAAATCCTTATTTGCATACGCGCGGCTTTACTTTGTTATATTTGTGTGGTGTAGATAAATATACATAATTTTATGCTGACAACGATGGATCTGTATATATTTATATATAGAAATGTGGGTGAATGGAAAAATAAATTGTAATCTAAAGATTTTTCGTTTTGTTTTTATCATTATTTTTATTATTATTATTATTATATGAATATTATGCAAGTTATTTTAAGTATAGTCTTATCATCCAGTACTTTAATTTAAATAAAGACAAACTCTAAACTACTTTTGTAAACTATGAGAATGAAAATTTATATAGGAATTAATTTAAAAAATTCGTAAACAGTTCATTTTAGTAAATGCGAATAATCTATATGTTTTTTTGTATACTATGATTGTTAAATTGAAAACGGTTTAAACATTTTTGAAGATTGTATCATTACTAAAGATATAACAACATAGTGATATAGTGACTTATGATCACGGATAAAGGTAAAAGCATTAATATATTACCTCATAGGATTCATTTTGAATAAAGGATAATGTTAATTTTATTAATAATAATTACTAAAAATATCGTACGGTTTTTGAGGTATCATGAATGATAAAGAAAATAAAAATTATTTTACTGAGGACTGAGATTCAAAACCACATGATAAATAATGTAATACATTAATTTATATATTAACGCGCTCTAATTAACATATATTAAGTATATTATATGTATATATACTAATTTAAAATTTGTGTACTTATATCTAAATAATGAAAATTAACATATCATGAGAATTTTTTTTTATACCCCATAGATTTCATAATAATATAATGCACTTAAAAACAAAAGGTAAATCTAATATTCATGTATACATCGCTGGTAATAATAATAATAATAATAAGAAAATGATGTACATATTATTCAAGCATAAAATGTATTTCATTCATATGGGGATTACAAATGCGTTAAAAATAAATGTGTTTAAAGCCTAAACTGTAAATTCTGAAAGAAATATTTAAAGATTTTGCATAAATATATATTGAAATGGGTTTATTTTTTATGACATCAATATATATATATAATTATAACAATTCGACTCTTTTTTACTTCAATATTTTAGCATATTATATATACATATAAGTAAATTAATTTCATGTATATATGACAAAAAATCCTTTTTAAGGATCATTAATAATGTATATATTACATGCGGATATTAGTGTAAAAATATATTTTCATATGTTTTATATAAAATATTATTTAATTCCCACGAGGAAGATATTCTATATATATATATATATATATATATATATTTGTTTCTTAAAGAGGTTTTGATATTAGTATATATATATAACATGAGTATTTACATAACTTATTATATATCTTTATATGTTTAAAATCGTATATTTGTAAAGTAATGTTACCAAATAAATTCTATGTGATGATTATTAACATACATATACATAATAATGGAAGATAATATCTATTATAGTATATATTAAGACATTTTCTTGAGCAAAAACAATGAAATGTAATCTCTATATTTATATCGTACATTTGTTTCTTTTGACATTATATACACGTTTTTGTATTTAAGGTAAATTATTTGTGTCAATCTCAATCCAATAATGTTATATCCGTTACATTGGTCATAAAAAATCCAACAAAATGTTAACTCCTTTGAGGATTAATGTAAATTCTTAATCAAGAAAATCCTATATTGTATCTAATGTTTCATTATTTATTTTTGATAATTTATAGTAATTCATATTGCAAAACAATTTAAATAATACTTAATTTCCGAATCTTAATGTCATTCTGATATTTTTTCGTTAATAAAATGAAACGGAAAAAATAGTAAATGTATATAATAATAATAAATACACGTATTATTTATTATACATATAAGAAAAAATACATGACATATAAAATATAACTTTAGATTAAATCTTCTTATACTTTTTAAGTGGTCTTACGAAATATTCCAACTTTCTCTATATATTTATACTACTATATATAGTATATTACTGCACAAATATATTTAATTAATTGTTTTCGGCTAACAAAGTGAAATTTTCAAAGCTTTATATAAAAAAAATAAAAATGATGTACAAATTTAATATTATTTTTTTAAACATTTCCTTTTTTTTTGTTATGTTATCAACATTCTTAAAATTATTAATAATCTTAAAAATCGAATTTATATAAATTTAGTTTTATATTTGTTTAACACTTTGTTGCAAAAAGCAATTAATTGTCAATCAAAAACCACTACGAACATTTTTTTTCCATAAAATACATTGTAACTGGAAAATTCTAAAATATTCAATATGACAGATGCTTTAGAATAGATCCTTTAGAAATGAACCAATATTTTGAATTAAGAAGATTAATGGGACTTTTTAACCATAATAATATAAGCAAAATCTAAAAATGCAATTTGCATATGACATCAGCATTCCAAATGAAAAATGATTTATTTTTAAATATTAAACTTTCCTAGCATAATATTGCTTACTACAAAAAAATTTTTTGCGGTTTTTCAATGAATTTATTGCAACAAAGTGTATAAATATGCAATATAACAAAGTATAAAATATATATAATAAAAGTTTAAGTTCAAAATATAAAATATATACAAAATGTATCAAGAAATTTTCATTTCGTTTTATTTTTTTCATTTTTTATGTGATACATAATATATTGTTATAAATTTAATATATACATACATATACGGATATATGATGACGAGGAAAAGTTATAGGACTGTTCATAGCTTTTATTATTAAAAAAGAAAAAATACAATTCTTCTAATACTACAAGTACCGCACACAATTTCCATTAGAAATTTTCAATAGGATATTTTTTTTAAGAGGATGAATATAAAATCTTATAGATATATAAACAACTTTATAACATTGTATATATATAGAAGAATGAATGATATCTTCCTATTATTATTATATTATTTTTATTATTGTTTTTTTGTGTGTGTTCGAACTCGTAATGGCATATACTTTATTAAATTGTATAAGAATTATGTAGGAAAACCAAATGAAAAGAATATTGACAATCTAAAACTAAAGGAAAAACCAAGTTTTCATTTGTATATATGATATTTACCGAAAAAAAATACAAACCTTAATGGTTCTTTTATTTTAAATTCATTAACACACGTTAAAGTGATAAATTAATTAATTCAAGTCTACTCTACTATACAATATATATATATTTACATTCTTTTTAATTAAGTATATATGTAAAACAATAAATTTCTATAAAGATATAATTAAGAATTTCTTTGCTAAACAAATTTCTATATATAAAAAATATTATAATTACAATTTACATAACAAATAAGAAAATGGAAAATTAAGGACCGTATATTTACACAATCTGAAAATGTTTTTAAGCTAAAAATGTTTCGATATAGAAATCTAATTGAGAAAGGTATAGGGATTATAAAATTTTTCTTCATCGTTGAATAATTTTATTGGAATTCAGACAAAGTATGGTATAGACACATTATTTTTAATCAACAATATGACTTCAAATTAAATTTACTGCAGACATGCATTCAATCCTTCACCGTACGGTGTTTATCTAGTGCGATTAATTGATTTATAAGAAAATTTTTATATAAAACAGCTGATTGTAATTAAAAAAAAAGTCCTTTTTTTATTCTTTCTCCAAATAAATCTTTATCAATATTATTTTGATACTTTAATACAACAATAAATGTGTATCTAATATACATTTAAGATTTTATTATGGTTATATATTTAAGAGTTTATATACTTTCATCTATCGACTGTATCTGTATTATACCATACATAATTTTATTATATACCAGCACAGATTAAGCATTAATACAGTGGAAAGTATTTTATGAACCAAATAATATATAAGGATATATTTTCATTCATATATATGTATATACATATGTATATTGAATGTTTATATACTAAAAATCAATAAAACGTGAATTTCATTTTAAATTGCTTTTTTTCTTCAAAATATAATAAAAAAAAATGTGTTATAAAATTTGTTATATTTTTTTTATAATAAATATGTGATGTGGATGTGGTGTGCTGATGGAGAACGCAAGTAAATATAATATTTATCAGAATTGAAAATCGATAATATATATATATATATGTATATAATACTACTACTTCTAATACACAAATCGAAAATACAAAATTGAAGAGTTTGTATACACATAAATATAAAGCAACAAGTATTTTATGTTTATAACATATATATTGCTGTAAAAGAAAATGAGGCATATATGCGGCTAGCACACGATCGTATACAAATAATTGTGGATTATTGAATCTATATATATTGTTTCATAAGACATTCCTATCAATAAATGATAAATCCCTATTGGGGGAAAGAAAATTAGATATTCCGTAGGTTATATAAAATCTCGAATCGATTATATAGCAAAAAAAAAAAATCAACTAAAATAAAGTCAAGTTAGTAT
Organism: Dilophus febrilis; assembly: GCA_958336335.1. NCBI lineage: Eukaryota > Metazoa > Arthropoda > Insecta > Diptera > Bibionidae > Dilophus > Dilophus febrilis. The sequence goes on along the minus strand of OY284471.1, from coordinate 4,265,385 downwards.
AGAAAACCAAAACCAAAAATATATTGTGATTGATCAATAATAATAATACTATTATATAATCTCAAAACTTTATAACTAGTGCATACCTGTGAATATTTTATAACATAATATTTAGCATAGATACAAATTCCATTGTCTCATTCATCTTTTGTTCAAGTATCATACAGACTAGTAATCGAATGCCCGTCACATATTTCCATAATCATATACGTACAAATACACACAATTCACAAAATTGAACCGCAATAACAATCACATACTTTTATATATATTTTTTTTTGTTTTGATATCTATCACAAACATGTATATAAAAACGAACTAAAAAAATAAAAGTACCGGTGATATAAAATAATAAAATATTTTTCAATGATTTACAAATGAATTTACAATGGTATATATAAATAAAAAATACTTTATTTAATGATTTTCAAATGACAAACATACTTTTTTATGCAAAGAAAGTCTTTGAAATTTATGTTTTATGTAAAATACAACACAATTTTTATGCAATATTAGAAATTAAACATTAAAAAAATTATATAATTAACATAAGACGAGTTATCAATCAATACAACATATACTTTATTTAATATATAAAATAACAAATTTTCTATTTATCAAATATTCCAATTGAATTGCACGACGTTTTTTTTTAAACTAAAATATATTATAATAAAAAAAAACCATCAATATACACAGGCACACAATAATGAACACGGATATAATAATGGACCGCTATTTAAAATTTATATATTTGTTATACCAGATAATTTGTATAAATTTTATATGGTACCGTACTTTTGAGTTCAATATATTCTATCAATGCCAAATAAAATAACAAGGTGTTTTGTTTTTAATTTTATTAAATTTAATATTATACAACTCAATGGTTTAATAGGGTGATTGATTATGATAAGGTAGGACGATGAAGATTATGATTTCCATAAATAAATTCCAACGCCTAAACACATAGTGATAAAATCTATATATTGATGATAAATATTTTTGATAAAAAACATTTTATAATGTTTTCTAGAAAATGAATGTCTATAGAAAGGGATTGTGATTATATGTAGCAGACACTTTATTGACAATTGAAAAAATAAAATCCAACGTACTATAAGAATTTATACATATATACATTTTATTTTGGTAGTCTTTTTTATACGATGTATAAAAATAAATACCACTTTAAATATAATTAAAAATTTCTATTAATTTGAACAATTTAAATGATTTAAATTTAGAGAATTATCTATGCGATAATAAGCAATCATCCTTAATGTAATTATATAAAATTTTGTTATTTCCGTATATCAAGTATGCTGTATAGTATATATATATATAGTAAATAAATGAAATGAAAATATGTAGGTCACAGGGATTTACATTTATATAATATATCCTTATATATAATATATGTAAAAGGTTTGTTATCATATATAGTTTTATATAAAATTTAAAGGTAAAATAACATATACTAGTTTTAAAATATCATTTCAAAGGACAAATAAATTTAAGTATTAATTTCTTTTACGTTCATATTTTTTTCGAAATATTCCCCGAGAAATATAGCTTTTTAGAAGAGGAGATTTCACCATCATGAGATTGTCTAGTAAATTTTAATATCATTCATTAAAGCATTAACAATCTTAAAAACAGAGTGATAAAACATAGATAGATTTAGAAAATAAGTGGAAAAAAATACTGTTCAATATAGAACATTGTGAAAAACTACAATCGTTTAAAAATATACTATAAAATTGAAATTCTTTTTTTAAAATATGTCATGATATGCCCATTAATAATAATAATTATAATGGCATGCATATAGAAGAAATGCGGTTCAATTCATTTGTTATCAACATTTTTCCATGATTTCAATTAATTCTATATTTATTGCAAAACAAAAAAAAAGAATATGAATGTTTTTTCTCTTTAAAACAATTCAATGAAATTAATTTATTTATCCCCATAAATCGTCTATATCTATATATGTTCATGTGAATTTTAATCGAATCCTTCATTTATATATAGATAAATTATATATAATTTCTTATTGCTGCTATACAATCTATGTATATCGCAATGAACTGATGCATTATTCAGATATACGCATTATTATTAAAAAAGGGTGTTTTATGTTTTATGTATATACAAATTATTTTATTCCTATATAGAGCTTTAAGCCAAGTCTTATCATGTACATTAGTACAAATGTACATATGCTAAGATCTTTATCAATGTAATGACACAAATAATAGAAATTATACTGTGAGAAAGTTAAAACCTGCGGATAGAAAATGTCAATGTCGATAATCACCACACATCGAGAATAATTAGAAATTTTCAATTACATCATTTTATTTTTCAATTTTTTAAAATGAATTTAAATGTAATTATAAAAAGTAAAAACACCTTCTTTTATACATGTTTTGAAAGACAGAATAAATATAAATAAATTCCATTTTATCTAATATAAAAAAAGTATTTGTGTGATAGATTAAGAATTTTTATTATTGATTTATTTTTTTTTTTTGTGTACAGATATTGAACAAATTATTTTACAGAATACAACATTTATTTATATAACAATCTGTATAAGATGTCATTTATTGCGGTGATGATAAAATGTAAGGTATTTTATTTTATTTATGATAAAAGAATGGGAACATTAAATTTTTATATATTCTATACAGATGGAAATATGTTAATGTTATGGAAGATAATATATATTATGCTAATGGTTGTGATGCTGATGACTTAGAGTTGGTACTTTTAAAAATAGAAATTATTCAAGTCAATAATTTAAGTGTTTTGTATAGAGCTAAAATAAATATAGACTAGAAATAAAATGCTCATTACAATATATCATGATGATTATCAGAACTCTTCTATTAATACGTTTAACACTTTAGATATTCCCATTCCATTTACAAAATAGTTCCTTAACAAAAAAGGAGATTTTAAGGGAAATGGTCACTTTTTCCTGGACAGATACGTATATAATATATATCTAAATATATTTAAGTAAAACAAATCATATCATGATGTTTGATAAAACGTGCAAACACGTTCAAAGTTGTAAATATAAAAACAAAACTTTTACCTGAAAATCAAATATATTATTTAATCCTTACACACACATATAAAGGTGTGGGATATCCATTTATATGTTATATATAAAGATATTTAGTTGCATTTATTATAAAGACTACTGTTGAATATATAAATCATACGCACCTATATATATAGAATATGGATATATATCTAATTTTATTTGAATATTTATATAGGGGTATATTAAAGATATTTTTGAAACTTATTTATATATAAATAAATATAATTTGTAACCTATATATATATTTTATCTCATCTACTATATATATATAGATGATATAGAAACTTTTATTTGCTAAAATTGGTTATAACATATTTTATTATTATATATTTATAGATATAGATAGGAGTTTAAAGTTTGGTAAATTATTCATCATCTGTCTATCTATCTATATAGTGAAGACTTTTCTATATACAATCTTTATTATTATTATTATTATTATATTGATATATAAATAACTTTATCTCGTCTACTGGGATATGTCACACATATATCATTTTAAGATATAATATTGCTTATATTTACACCAACTCAATTAAAAAATACCAATCGATTTAATTGAACTTTTAAATATGTATTATATAAAATTTGGTTTATATATTGTAAAACTTTTTAAAATATATTTTCTATTTATAAACAATTTGTTGTATAATTATAAATTGACACTATATGTAAGTCATTCTAAAACATTTTCGTATTTGAAATGGATTGGCCATTTGCTCATTTTTTTTTGTATACCATTAAATTTACTTCAACCATATATTATTAAGCAAAATTTAAACATACCAATTGTATATGTTGCTCCATCAATTTGAAATGTTGCACTTTTACATTTCTTAAAAAATTTGGCTGTAATTCCACCCATTGCCGTTTTTAACGTAGGTGTTTTTGGTTGTGCGGCCTGAATTGAAGATACGGCCGCCGACGTTGTTTGTGCTTTGATTTTAATCTTTGACAACGATTCAGTTGGTCGTGATGTAGATGCAGATGTTGATGATAAACTATTGTTATCATCATTTGATTGTGTATTTTTTTTATTGGACATATTTTTAATTTATTATATTTAACAAAAAATTATATTAATTTGAAAAGCAAAAAAAAAAAAAAAAAAATGTGAGATTTACTTAAAAACTCATTAATTTTTTTTTTGCTTCTTTATTTCTTCCAGTTCACTCAAGTTGATATTTTTTTTTATTTATTTATATATACATATATATTTTATTTAATTAAAATCTGCTTGATATTTAACTATATATATATATATATATATGAATTTAACAACGCATCATAAAATTATATATATATATATACATTTCCTTTTTTGATTATTCACGCGATAATTTCAGTATAAATTTATATATACTCGTTACGTATATATACGTTTATGTTATATAGAGTTTACCAAATTATTTGTAAAATATAATTATATAGTATTCGTGTTTTTGTGTGCTTGTTTCTTTTTCTCTTCATTTATGTATATACAAAATAGTGTAAGGTACATTTTAATTTGGTGAAAATTACAACAAAGTTAAAGATTGAATTATAGTGAATTATTATAAAATAAAAACGTAAAAAAAATACAGAAAACCACAATTCAATGACGGATGATGATAAGATAAGATATTTCAAGGCAGATCCGCAGATTAATTAATTATAATTGCAGAATAATTCATTAAAAAACCATGGTTTTTTGTTTCATTTATTAATGATATATTGAAAGATTTAATCTGAGAATGTTGCGGTGGCAGACAACATTCCAGATAAATGGCATATTTACACGTATTAAATATTGTTTAAAACCATATTATTTTAAAGATTTGTTTGATAAAATATATAACTTTTAGTTTACAATTTATTATCATAAAGTTTAACAAGTGATTTGGCTTCATATTCGCAAATAGTAAAACGTATATAAAAGCCTTTATATATACGATTATATAAAATGAAAAAGATAGATATTTAAATTAAATTATCAATGTCATACATATATAGTATTTATAACATTGTATTTTATATATAGAGATATATATGTATATTAAATTTTAAGAAGGATAGGAATCGCAGTATCCCTATATATACCATATATACTTATATATAGCGATATTCATTTAATTTTTCTCATTTGTATTATATATCAAATCTTTTATCCGCATGAAGACACAAACAGTACGATGACTTTTTAATGATTTTTCATTGCGTCATCATAAATACATTTTACTTCATTGAAATATTTTCATCTATAAATGTGGATATAGGGAAATAAATAAAATATAGAATATGGTATAAAATTATTAGAAGGATGGGCTGTATAATTTCAACATCGTCAGCGAAACTAATACGATGATCGGAACCGCAGTGATTGTTGTTTATTATTATAAAGAATTTATTTCAAGAAATCATTCAATTTCAAAATCTGAAAAAATTCTTATAATGCTTATAATGCCATTTGAGCCTTCCAATAATTGCTTTTTATGAAATAATTTTGTTTTGGAAATTTTTGTTACGTTCTGTGTTCAATCAAATTCAACACCAAAAATAAAAAAAAAACATTTCTTTTTATTTAAATGAGAAGATTTTTTGGCTTGTTTTTTAAAAAAAAAAGAAAATATAATAATGTTTTATTCTAAATATATTCTAAAATGTATATATAACAGAATTTTTTATATACTTAGATACGTATTATTATTAATACCAATTTATTTATATATATCTTTAAATTTAACTGAAAAAAGGGAATCATATATATTTTGATGTTTTATAAAAGATAAAAAGAAATTTTTTTAATTCGGTCAATTGCAGTGATGAGAGATTTTTAATCTTATATATATGAAAATTTATAATCTTATATAAATTGAAATATTTTCTGGGCTGATGTGTATTTAATTATTTCAAATTTCCCTATTTTGTTTTTATTTTTACGATTATTATTTTTATTTTTACTGCAAAGTATAAAATTATTGGATTTTAAATTCAATATTTATATATGATGGTATACAAACATATTAAACTAATTAACGATTTATAAATTGTATAAACAACAAATTTATTATATTTTTCCAAGTATTAATTATTATTTAATTTTTCGTATGAAAGCATTTTGTATTTTTATCGAATAGTGAAAATTCTGAAGTATACTTTCAATATAATAAACAGAATTTCTTTCACAAGTATATTATATTAAATATTTTTCAGTAGAAAATTTAAATTTGTTGCATTTAAAAAGGTATGCAGGTTTTAAAAAAAATTCCATTGAAACATAATTTTAAATGGAATTTTTGTTTCAGTTAATAATACTATTCTAAAAATTAAAAGAAGACAAAAAAACCGCACAAGAATAAAAATAATAAAAGTATACATCTGAATCCTTGTGTATCCTTAATAAATTATGTTTAAAAAAATTCAAGGAATTCATTTAGTATATACATTTTTTTTTATTATTATTATTATTATATGCATGTGAATTTTTATTTTTTATTTTTTTTTTAAATAACTCTTATGCATTAGTAACATCATCTATTATATAGTATAAATAAATCATTGTGAACTTTTTATTTGAAAAAAAAAATAAAAAGGATAAAACGAAAATGGTTATTTGATCATACAAAAAATATATATATGTGTATACCATTTATATAAATTGAGGAGTAGTAAAATGAAAAAAAAAAGAAAAGGATTCATATATAAATAAATATAAACTTTTATTTTTATTTTGTATATATATAATAATAGCATATATACTATATATATAGATAAATCAAATAAAATTTCTATATATAACATTTACCAGCATTTACGGAAATAATCTCTTTTCTTTCTTTTTTAGATATACAATACAGAATATAATTTTCAATTTTATGGTTATTTATATTTTTGTTCAGAAATTTCGATTGTTATATATTGTTTAAAAATATGCAAAAATAAATGAATGAGAATATTATATAGGTATATAAATAAATAAAGAAGAAAAATAAAAAAACATATAAATAAAATCAAATCAAAATTGGATGCTGAATTGTTTATGTTTAACTTATGATCTAAATTTATATTTGTTTACGTACAAACAAAAAAAAAATTATCGGTTCATAGTTTAGTTTTTGATTTGTTTTTAGTCATTAAATTTGAAATTTCATTGCAACTTTTCAATTGTTTAAATTTAAGGATTTTCTTCTATTGTTATAGTATAGGAAAATTGTGAACATCCTTAATTTTTTTCCATATATATATATATTTAATAGTAACATTATATATTGACAAAAAATCATAATGAAAATTAAATATCCCAACTAAATAAATTATCAAACCGATTACATTGGAAATTTTTAATTGACATAAGAAATGTAATGAACAAAAAAATTTTATATGAAAATGTCAATAAATGGATACTGACCATATATAGATTTTACATCATATCGTCTCACATTCAATATATTCTTTTCATTCAGAAAATCTTATAGATGTAAATAACATATTATATTATATTCCATATCAAAGTCACTCAAAATTGACATGATATTATCTATTATCTATAATAAATATACATTTTTGGTGAAGTAAATAAATAATAAAAGAATGGTCAAAAAATCTTAAGAATTTGGTATATTATCAATATAATATCTTTAAATACGATATAAGAATAAAAACTTTTGATTTTTTGATTGTTAGCAGAACGTGTATACAAAAAAATTGAAACAATAGTTTAAACAAGGAAGAGTAAAATCAAATGTGTATGAGTAATATATAATCATTAAAGATAATAGATAACAGGCATGATTCCAAAAACTTTTTGATCAAAATATTATACATATATAATTGAAATCAGATATATTATTATAGAATATACTTCAAATGAAAATACACAAAATAAATGGATAGATATCCTAAAACGTATATTATTTATATATATATATATATATATATATATATATATTCTTCATCATGTAGATTTATTATACTTTGAGACAATGGAAAACAATCAAAATATACATTATGATACACAAATATTCGATTAGGATTTAAAAAAAATATATATTTATATACTTTTGTATTCTGTGTGTTTGTAGACACGCACGCATGTAACATATATATATATATTTAGATAAATTTTCACACTCAATATAATAAATAAAAAGGCATGAACATTGTTGTGTGATTTTGATTTTGTTGTGTGAATTACAATTTTTGTCTTTGATATTAAAAATACTATGCATATACTACGATAATGAATTCCACATTCATCAAAATATAGATAGAAAAAATTTCAATATATACTAATAGAAATAATCAAAATGGAAAATATTATTACTATATATCATTATATTTTCCTTTAATTAATTTTTCCCATAAACAGTTTATTTCTTTCTGTAATAATTTTTACTATCTTTTTATATATAAATAAATTAAAAAATTCAATATATTATATACGTAACGTAATATATATATAATAAATATTTATAACATGATGGAAATATATATATATATAAATCTGTATATATGCACTGATAAGAAAAATTATAAATGATTTATAATATAATTTTCCTGTATTTTTATTTATAGATACCCCCATTAGTTTTACTTTTTCTATATAGACATAGAAAAAATGTATATTTTCTCACATCAGTTAAAGATAAAATAAAATATAATAATGGATATATATGAATAAACAATTTGTATTTGTTTATTTAAGTTGGGTATTTAAACGTTTAATAAAACTATAATTAGTTTATTTTTTATCATAAGCAAACAAAAAAAACCAATGCTATTTTTTCACTTAATTATTTATTGGGAAACAGAACTATTTAAATAAATTAAACCATCAAAATAAACTTTATCAATTAGTTTAATTTTATGAATAAATCTTAAATTGGGTAAAGTAATTAAACGAAACACCACAAATAAAAAACAAACAATATCTTTAAATAAATCTGTTTTTAAAATTCTCATTAAAATGTTTTTGAATTTATATAAAAACAAAAATAAAAAGAAACTCAACTAAAAAACGAATTAAAATCATTTAAAATGTAAACCTTTTTTTTTAAATCTATTTAGTATTTACTATACTATATATATTTATATAACTCACACGTGTTTGTACATACGTTGTTCAAATATTACTATTCAACTATTATATTCACAACCATTTAACAAACAAAAATTATATATACCTCTATATATACAATATAAAGAAAATGCGAATTCGGAAAATTCTTTTATATATATATACATGTGTATATTTAATTCTCTATATGTATATACCATATTTATTTATCAATGTGTGAATATATAATCATAGTAACTTTAACTAACTAACTAATATATATATTAGATGATGTGTTAGATGTTCTCTAAATAATTGTATGTGAACAAAAAAAGTCATTGTGTATCATGTGCTTCTGTGTAAAAACCAAAAACAAATGATAAACGAAAAAAATAAACAAAACTTTATGGGAAAATTGTAACGAAGTTTTCTTTTATCGAATACGAATTTTGTATATATATATATAACCACCGACAACTGATAAGAAAATGTATGAATATAGATAAATAGCAGATGCAAGAGAAAAATGATTTTTTTTTCCCTCCATCATTTATTTACTATCATTTTCTTATACAAATTGCTCTCAATTTAAACCTGATATTGTGAAATTATATATATGATGTGGCTATATATACACTATAGTATATCAAGAATCAGTTTTTCATTTTATCATTTTAAATATAGATTCAAAAATCTTAAAGGGACCTCAGCGTTAGAATGCGCTTTAATCTACTTTCATCTATTCATTTATCAATCACTAAATTTAAAAATAGAGATTTGAATTTATTAATAAAATTATTAAAGGGGTTAATGAATGGGTTTTCAAATCCTATGATTTGATTTTCCAATGAAACCAAAGATTTTAATATATATCATTAAAGTATCCCACCTGACCATTATTTTTTAATATACATTATTCTTGTATTTACCCTTTTACTAAAATGCATATGAGGTAAAAACTTAAAATTCTTATTCAAAATGTTAATAAATAGAATTTACTAAATAGAAGTTTTACTTGAAAATGGTAAATTTTTCAGTAAAAACTATTTTATATATCAGAAATTCTTCGTAAATATTATAAAGACAGATCAAAGAATAGGATATTCATCATAACATTACATATTACATTTGGGATTTTCTCGTACATATATTCAATTAACATCATTCATCAGATATTAACCATCACTGGTCAATACACACAATTTTTTTATTTCATCTATACACAAACGCATATTGTAATATATATATATAGTATAGACATAATAACATTTCGATTTTCTCTCATCAATTGTACATTTGTTAACCACAATAAGGAAAAAAAAAAAAACAAAACAAAAAAAAAAAGAAAAACGAAAAAGAATTCTATTATTGTGCGGTTATATACAAGTGCAAAAAGAAAATCTTTTATTAATATTTTTTTCTTTTTCATTTCAATTCAATGATGATATATAAAAAAAAAATATGTATATAAAGCCATAACGAAAATGAAAAATAAAAAAGCGGATAATCCATTATAAAATTCACTATATTTATATGTATATCTATAAATATATATATAATGAAAATTGGATACAATTTTACAAATATATATGTATTATATACAACAGGATACAGAATGGTCACGAAAGATTTTATTATATATAGTAGTTGAATATTGGGGATTAATAAAATAGTATAGAGAAAATTCTAAAAATGATTATTTAGGTTTTGAAAACTTTGATTTCTATAGTAAAAATTTGTAATAAAATCAAAGGAAAAAAATGGATTATTTTTATTTAGAGATTTTAGACGATTAGTTAAAATAACAATGTATTGAAATATAAAAAAATATATTTAATCTGATTGAATAGGAAACGATAAATGAACATGTGAAATGGAAGTATTTTCCGTACTATGAATAATTATTATCAAATTTTATATTAATTAATAGACCAACATTCGTTAGTTCTTGATAAAACTATGAAACTATAGAAATTTTTTCAAATAAATACAAATGGTACAATGAATATGTTTTTAATAATATTCTGAAGCTATTATATTTTAAGTCTTATCGGCGATCCAAATCGATATTCTTCGATATGAATATCAGACGCGTTAATGAGCAAAAATCAAATCAAACAAAAATATTAAATATATGAAATGCATCATCAAAAGTTTTTTTTTAATTAGCTTTTTATATGTATGTATAATAATATATATTTTTTCCACTACATTAAAATAAATGTTTAAATACTATATAGATATAGTATAGATAGATATAAATAATTCGTTATTCAGCAAAACTTTATCTTTTATACACTTTATAGACAGATAATAATGATGTCATATTATATATAAATAAAATAATCATCAATCAGAAGGACATAAAGGGCATTCAAATATTTCTATATCTATATATAAATAATATTATATATGAAATGGTAAAATTTTCCAATGGAAATGTAATTATATATGTTTATATTATATTTTCTATAAAAATATATAATTTAAAATGTATTTTGTAAATGTTGATGATGTTCATTCATTCATATATTCATTTATAAATATTGTTAAAATAGATATTTGGGGAAAAATTATTATATATCATTAAGTACATTAAAAATGATAATGTCTTCTGCTCATTTGATATACATAAAAATATTCTTATATAGATAAAAATCATTTCATTTTTGTTTTTTTTTTTTGGTTCATTATATTCTATGTTTCATAATAATATATATCTACTTATTATTATTATTATTATTATTATTATGATTATATGTAAACAAAAGAAAACGAAAAAAAAACGCATTTCATCTTATATAATATACATATATCTTTCATCATTAAATGAATGAAACTTGCTCTATTTAAATGTACTAAAAAAATTTATATAAAGTTATTCTGATTATACAATAAAGGAAATATGGTTTATTTTTTTTTTGTTTAAAAATGTTTAATGGCTAAAATTACAATACCAAGTCATTAATTTATAGTTAAATGATTCAATTAAATATGTTTAATGTATGTTGTAAAATAAAAACGTTTCCATTTGGTATATATAAATAGAAATTGTAGAGTTCTTAAAATTGATTATATCATTATATAAATAAAATGTTATTATAAATGCCTTTTTAGGATCATTCATTAGAATGCTTTTGTAAATTACAGACATGATTTTTTTTTTATTTTGGGGTAATAATTGCATTAAATGCTTTTGTTACTATTATGGAATAAGTTATTATAAATTTGAATATTTTAAAACTTATATATAAAAATAATAACGAAAATCTTAATATAGTACAATGCGTATTAAAACTTTATACAAAGTTATCGAATTTTTGGACGAATAAAAACGTTACTTGAAAGGCAATTTCATTATGGACAAAATAATTAGGAGAAAATTAATTTTATAAACTATAGTGGCATAATTAATGTTATTTCATTGATATGAAGTGATTTTGATCGAGGATTGTTTGGAAAATGAATCAATTCTAATTTGGAAAATGTATTAATTCCATATTACTTTTCATCTTACTAATGTAGAAAATTCTACAGATCGACCAATGGATTTGAAACAGGAATATAAAAATGTGAATAGCAAACAAAACGTTAAGAAAAACTATATACGATTTGAAAATGTTAAAACCAGAAAAAAAATCACATTTATATAAAAAAAAACTCTATAATATATTGGAAATAATTAATTACAGCTTAAATTCTTTTTTTATTGTATCAAAACAATTACAGAAAAATTCTGATTTTATTTATAATATAAAAATTGAATATAAATGATCTGCAGAATCATTTTTTCTGACAATTTTTATATTCTAAATAAAATCGTCTTTTCTGTAAATGTTTTTAATACTATATGATATTTAAAATTCTAAGGTTTTAATACTATGATATTTATTATAATTCTAAATCTATAACAATTTCTACATCATTGAATATTTTTCTGGTTTCCGGATAATTATCGCAAAGATATAGTTTTTCTTTTGCTTGAATGCTTGACGCGTTATGATTCTTGTGAGTCTTTTTGGGTAGTTTTAAATCACAATTTTGTCTAATCGCAATTGGAAGATAATACTAATTCTAACGTTTTCAGATAATTTGAATTGAATTCTAAAGAATATATGATTCTTTTGATCTGTTATTCTATCTAATCTGAATTTTCCAAAAATAGTCAAAATTTATTACCGAATAAAATGGTATTAACCCTTTTGTATTTTGTCATCAAAATTTGATATAATTTGAAAAAAGATAAATTATTACCTTGTTATAACAACACAGCTCAAAAAATGCGATTTTACAGATCATACAATGAAATAAGTTGTAAAAAAACATACCTGAAAATAGAAAAATAAATAAAAATTCATTAGATTAAATATGGCATAAATAAAATTATTAATTGTTATTATGATTAAATTATTATTAAATTAATATTCAATAGAATGTTTCAGAGTATAAAAGTCCTTTAACAATCAATAAAACAATCAAAAATACATATACAGAGATCAAAACAAAATATTGGATGTATTCAGATCTTTTGAAAAAGTCTTAAAGTCGAAATTACTCCTTAAAAAACCCAAGCAATTGTATACATCACAAAAATATAGAAAATATATAATAATACCAAAATATCTATCTATAAAATTGTATAACTTTTAACACTTTAATGTGATGCAACATTCAATACCAATCATTACACACAATATATATTTATTTATACAAATAAAATCATATAAATTACTTTTTATTACACACCATATCTATATAATAAAACATTGAATATAGCATATATCGATATAATATACATAAAAAAGCTAAAGTATATATATATATAAATTGACAGATAGGAAGATTGTTATCTTTATAGATGCATTGACACATTTACACATTGATTCATATAATCATCATGTATATCGATGGTAGTTTTTATTTTATGTCTTCTTCTATATATATGATGGATGTCTTATTACGAATGGAACTCATTTTTGATAATGACTTCTTCTTTTTTTTTAAGATTACCGAGACCTAAATAACATGCATTTGTAAAAATTACAACTTTTTTAAATTAGATGAGCTATATGCCTAATTCTTACAAACAGGATAAGATCCTTTTATGTTTATCTTTTATCCAATAAGTTTGAACAAAAAAGGATCTGAAGGAAGAGTTATATTTTATTTATATAAAACGAAAAAAAGAAGAGTTAAAATAAGAAAATTGCATGATACATTCTGTTACACAAAAGTCATTGATATATATTTAGGTTATAATCTATATATAAATTTGATATTGAACATTGAAATATATTTCCATATGGCATATTGCAGTTGAAAACACACATGTGTACAATACACTGAATAGTTGAATATATGGTTTGATAAAGTTAAAATAAAAAAGGATTATAACCGTTTTGTAAAGGACATTTTATACAAATACATACAATATTGTATATAAAGTAATGTATGAATGAATTTATACAAAAGTTAAAGAGATTATACACATAAAACTATATGCATACATGAATACAGTGTTTTATTCCTTTATCTCTTTCTTTTTCCAACTTTTAGCATATGTTCGATAAAAGAAATCTTTTATATAATTACCATATAATTTGGTTTGTTTTTTAACTCTATAACTTATGTGTAAAATCAAGTGTTTTATTTATAAAGATAATAATAATGTTGTTATATAAAGGTTTAATTAGAATGATTCAAAATAAAGTTTTAATTTTATACAAAAAACCAAAATAGGATCTTTGGTTTATCGATTATTATGCGATAAAATATAGAGTAATATCTATATATATGATGTGTAAGATGAATTGCTTGCGATCCTTTGGCCACAAGTTCAGTATATAAATCCACTATATAGAACTATAGATATCCTCAATATGGATTTATTCTACCGTATTATATTTTCTGTCGATATATACATAGTAAATTTATCATTTTGTACATTTCAAATATATAACGATATAAATATTATGTAGACATAGTATATGGTAGAAGTAAAAGGGATGCCAACTATATATGTATGTATATGCATAGATAAAGGCATTATGTTGGGTATACAATTCCGTTTTCCTTTTTTCGATATTAAATAAATGTGATGGTCAAATATCTATATTTCTATACTTCTTACTATCTATTTATATATGAATATGCGGCTATTACACAATGTATAAACGGGAAAAACATATCATATATATAACTGAACTGAAATGTTATATCATATATATAAAAGGAAAAGTTTTCAGATGAATGTAAACATATTTATTAGACGAAGTTATGTATACGCAGTTAAATTGTTTGTTATTAATATCTTTTTATAGGCTATATATCTCTAAAGCACAACCGAACAAAATGTTGATATGAAATTTTATTTTGCTATTGTTTATTTTTTACCAAAAGTTTATTATAAATAATATATGATTTTTTGTTTTTATGTATTTATAAGTCTTCTTTACACAACTAGAAAAAAAAATATACTCCAATTCACACACACCATATATGGTATTATAAATAGTGATTATTTTATCGTTGATTGTGGGTTATATCAATTGAGTATATTGGCAAACAAATTTATATATAGCGAGGATAAAAAGATTAATATATATGATGTAAACAATGTGATAATTATGTGATTTAAATATATTATAATTATTTAATATATATAAAAAATGATCATTAGGTTTTTCTCATTTATTTATATACAACAGAATTTTGTTAGTACATGACGAATTGTAGAAAATATATTCAATCAGTTTTGGATTAATATTATTGTTAAAGTTAATCGTAGAACCTTATACATTGAATATTCGAACCCAATGATTTTACATTGATTGTAATCAAAAGATGTTTTAATATTTTTATATTATTTATTAACAACAAAAGACGTTTCTATAATTTCTAATTTTGTAAGTTGATGAGTGTTTCAATTGCAATTATTACCATATAGCATATAAACCATGATATAATTTATGTATAACATGGCTTATAATATAATAATAATAATAATAATATTAAATACAAAATTGCGTTACGTAATATATATAATTATTGAAAAAAATATTAATAATTTATATAAATGTATATATATATATAATAAATAATTTAATGAAAATGTAATCAATCAAATTATATTTATTGACACAAAAAAAAAATTAATAATTTTTTTTTTAACATTATCGATTCGAAATAAATTGAATTTAACACCACAAATCCTCGGTATATACAAATTTATTTATATATTTTATATAGATATAATATATATTAAAATATATGAATATTGATATTGGTTGTATGTTTTGGTATCCAATCTATCGAATTCTTTTTTTTTTTTTTAATTATATTTCTATATTCCGATAAACCATCACAAATCATTAAACTTCAAATTAACTACTTTTGATATTTTATTATATATATAATTGCTGTCCAAGCATATTATGAAAAATTATGGATATCTGAAGATGATCATATTTATGGAATTATTTGATATGATTTAATCTTACTAATGAAACACAGACTTTATGGCAAAGAGTTTTTAATGAAAACAAAATTCTTTCATCTTAACAAACGGAAAACTATCTCATGGGATCTCCAAAAAAACTCCCGTGGTAATCGTGTATAATATTTTGCAATTTGAATATTAATGTTTATATAAATTGAAATAATAATAATTCCTATGAAATAAAATACCAAGTATATAAAATTAAAACAAAAATATGTAAACAAAAACACTATAAAAATAAATAACATTTTAAAAAGAAATATATTTTACATCAGTGAACAGTGCAAAGGTATGCATTAGGAATGTATTTTCAATGGACCGTGTATCGTTAGAGTGAATCATGTTATATGTTTACAATGTTTATCTATATTTGTATTATATAACTTATAAATAATTCGTAATAAATATTATTCACACAAAAAATAATACGGACCTGTTTTGAAAAACAGCAATATAAAAAAATTATTATAAAATAAAATTGCAGTTAGGCCACTATTGTTAAATATACATATGCATCATGAAGTAATTTATTTATATGAAATGTTTCAATTCAATAACAACAACACAAAATATGAAATTGTTATTGTAATACAAAATGCAATTATGGAAAATTCTAAATTATATAATATTTATATTAAACATATGAATTATACCTTAAACAAATTCATGATGATTAAATAAAACCAACATCCAAGTTTGATGACGTCTGATGAAAAATTTAATGAACAAAATACACATTTATAAAAAATGAACACACTCTTTCCAATGACATTTAGAAACACATTTATAAAATAAATATTTCAAGAATTTGACAAAATTTTTTGATAATTAAATTGAATTTTTATTTACTTATATGTGAAAACCGATAACAAGAAAGAATAAGAATTAAATTATCAATTATTAAACAACCAATTGAAATTATAGATTATAGCGACACACTAAAAAAAATTAAATAAAAATACTAAATAAAAAAAAATTGGTTTCTTGATACGACGAGAAATAAATTTGATTCACGAACAACACACAAAATACAATTAAACTCTATAATACAAATTGAAAAAAAAACAATGTGATTTTAGTCGGTGCAATAGGTAGAAAAATTCTTCGCGGCGTTTTACCGTAATGTAATTTTGTGTTGAATTTAAAATCTATATATATATTATATGATATGATATCTCTATATAATAATATCGAATACAGACGCATACACATTCATGAATATAAATAAATATTGATTTGAGATTTAGGATTAAGGGGTTTTGGTTTATATGTTTTATAGTTTTAGAGTTTTATCTATGATGGTCTTATGAAATAAAATTAAACAGAGTATTCTTAAGGACAAATTAAACAAAAGTCCATAAAGAAAATCAAACAGAAACCTAAAGAAAATTATAACTGGAATGTTTTTAAAACAAACTTTATAGAATTTTCTGTAGAAAGTTAAACTGAACTTCCAGTGAAATAAATTATCAAGTATGCAAAATTTAATTGATTCCAAAAATATGTATACAAAAAACTTTAACAAAAATTACATTTAAAAAAGAAATATATTTCACATCAGTGAATGATTAAAAAATATTATTCGGATCTGTTTGAAAACCAGCAATAAAAAAAATTTATTATAAAATTAAATTGCAGTTAGGTCACTATTGTTAAATGTATATATAGATATGGTGACGTGATTTCTTTATATATGAAATGTTTCAATCAACAACAACACAAAATATGAAATTGTTAGTGTAATTCAAAATACAAAATTATGGAAAAATTATTATGGAAAATTCTAAACTATATAATCTTTATATTAAACATATTATAATTAGAACCTTTAACAAATCCAATTACTCAAAAAGACAATTTTTTATTTATTATATCTATAATATACAATATAGGAAAAACGATTGTTATAAAAAAAAAAGACAAATAAAAATATGAAATATTTGATACATATGGTAAATTTCACAACCAAATTATTTGTCATCTAGCAATTTCATTACTGTCAAGTTTGTTTGTTATTTTTATTTTTTTTTTGGTTTGTATATATTACATATGTAATATATATAAATTTCATGAATATATTATATCTGTTATGTATTTTTTTTCTCTTTTTTTGTTTTAAATAATATATCGTAATCGAGTGTCTCGGGATAAAAAGATTGATATAAGAAAAATTTTAATATATATGTTATCATTCAAGTATATTGAACATAATTTTTCAAACTGTTTTGATAGCATTTTACTTGTGAAACAGAGTATTTAAAATTGATGTTATTCTAATTTTTCGGGAGATCGTAAGGATGTTATGATGGTTCAGAGGTCATTATTTCACACCGAAATCAAACACAAAACAATTTCAAATATACATGATATTAAATTCATCCTTTAACATTTATTTTTAAATAAATCTTTATGCGTGTATTTCCACGATCCATATATATATATAATGAATGTAATAACATAATAAAAATCATCAACACCATATTTTTATATAATAAAATATATAACCATATTTTTTTATTCTGATACAAGAAATAAATAAATGAAATGAAAAGTTTTCAACATATTTTTTTATATACATGTTGTTATACACAATTTTACCATATACATATATATATAATTCATCATCATAACGCATAAATTCATAATTTTGTATACACGATGAAATATGAAACATTTTTTTTTTGTATCTCTACAAATGTTTGATTATAATTTTAAGCATGGTTTTATTTATATGTATAAGATTTATATTTACATTATTTTTTATATAATCCAATTGAATAAAGGCGAATGTGTGTACTGTAAATACACTTTTACATGTTTTTGGAATGTGTAAAAAATGAAAATCCTTTTTATTTTTTTATTTAGCACTGGATAAAGAACTGTCCCTTGTCAAAAGATATTTCGGACAATTTGAATACGTTTTTATGTATAATATATGTCTTACACATTGCTTTTCTTTTATATAAAAAAGGAATACACTTTATATTTCATCTGCGAACCCACAAGTTTAATCACATGTAAAAACCATAAATAAGTATATACTATATATCGAATGATCCGCAATATGATGATATTTATTTTGTTCTATGCATATAAACATAAATTATAAATCACTTATAAATATATATATATAGTAAAATATTCTAAAGGATATAAAAGCATTTATAATATAAGAAAAAAAGAATGGTAATTTTTTATTATTTACCTTATTTGAGTATTAATTTTAAATAAACAATGAACTAACAATATTTTATCTATTGTCCAAAAAGGATGATATATTATACAAGAGTTTATACTATATGAGGTAATTGTTTTGAATAATGATTTATTGTGATTTTTTTTTGTCTTCATAAACTTAATTGTCATTCAAACTATATATCCTTTAATGAAATAACGAATAAAATGATTATATTTTTTACTTTAAATTAGTAATTATACCAGTAAGAATATGAAAATTCTCAAAATAAAATTATTCAATCAAATAAAAATAAACGAAAATTCAGGGTAAATATAACCAATTATATAGGAAAATTTAAACATCTTTTTTTTGTCTAATACTTTATATTTTTGTACGAATATTTTATGTTAAAATATCCTTTATAAAATACAATACAATAAATTTATCATAATAAATGATGATAATAAATAATAAATAAAAATAATGAGAGTAATAAATTAATAAATATTTATATATGAATGAATGCGAAACTTCAAATATATTAAATAAATTGCGGTATAATACAATCATTTTATTTTTTTTGAATGCATAATGACTTTACATATATATAAACATATTGTATATATTTAGTTTGAATAAGTATCTATTCAATTTGTATAATATTATATTTTATGATATTCATATCAAAATGTTATACTTTTGTATATTTATATTTAAAAAAGGAATCGTAAGAAATTAGTTTTTTTTCGTCCTTTTATAATAAAAATAAAATGTATTCATAACAAAATGTGATTTATTGATATTTTCAATTTTGAAAAATAAATCATTAAGTATATTAAAATTATATATACTTTATTTTTAAAAATAATGAAGATGAATAACCATTTGGAAATTGATTATTTAACATTATGTTTTAAAATATGAATCCATAAGTTGTCTTTTAGAAAATTAAACAGAAATTCATATTAAAATTAAACAGAAAACTATTTGTTATTTTGGGATCTGATATTTTTATATTGCCATCCCAATCGAATATATACAATAATACAATATAGTATAAAGAAAAAATAATATTTTAAAGTATATATTATTTTATTTTCCAACAAACCTATATAGAATTTTCCTTTATTTTATATACCATACAGAAAAATTTACAAAAACTTTTAATTTTCTTCATATGCCACCTGTCGTTGAACAGTTCTACCAATGTATATTTGTATACTCTATACATATATATGCATCGAAATTCATTTGTTTTCTATTTGGCACTATCATAATATTATATATATATACAAAATGTAAATATAGTATCAGAGATAAGCTTTTTAGTTGAATAAATATATATATATAGACAAACAAATACATGTATTTGTATTCAATATATATATATATATATGAAGAATTCCACTCTACATGTACCTTTTTCAGGTATTTTCGTATTAGTTTAGCACTTTAGTTATATATGTAGGAAAATTATTATATATTATTGATACGTGCAAATGAATATACATTTATTTATTTTTAATACAAATGTATATATCTTGAATCTTGGTTATATGTTTTATAAATGTATTACTAATTTCTATCAATTTTTATTATTTTAGATGTCAACTTAACTTATATTATTAGTTATTGATATATAAATATACAATTGGAAAATAGTTATAAATTGGAAAATGAAAATTATTCTTATATAAACAATTTACTTTAATTTAGAAAATTAGGTTTATTCAAAAATATACAAATAATAAAAGCATTAATTCTGATTTTATTAAATCATAATTTAATTTTTGTAATTTTATATAAAGAAAATTATATAGCATAGCTTGATGAAAAGAAAAGAAAAACGAAACACTTTTGTCAGGAGAAAGAAATGTAGGATAAAATTCTTTATTGCCATATAAAGTTCAAGATATTTAATTGCTGCAAGTAGTTGACATTGCGCGGTTTTTACATAATTTAAGAATATATAATCAATATTATATTATGCGATATAAAGATATAGATTTTCTAAATTAAAGCACACAAATTGTGTGTTTCAAGATAAATTAAATCTTCTATCTATATACATGAAAAATTTATAATTAAACAATTGTGGTTTGTTAAAATTCTATGCTGCCTATATAGAATAACATTCTATATACTATATTGAAATATACAATATGGATATTTTTTTTATTTGTTCTATATAATCTATATATAATGAAAATTGCACTTCAGTTACGATGTGAATTACAACGCTTTGTGTTTGACCATTGTATTTACATAATTATTTTAGTCTCGTGCGGTTTCATATTTACATTTATATATATTTTAAATATAATCTAATGTATGTTAAATAAAATCATATTATATCAAAATATATACTAATTGTATATATATACTATATTAAAATTTAAATAAAATTATGCAGTTGTAGTTCTTCGTCTTTATAGATATATAAATTCAAATACAAAATATATATACATATATACAATCTCATTTAATAATATATGTATATATTCATTCCATTTCTTTTGTACATTATTATTATTATTAATATGCTGTATAAAAAAACTATTTAATAATAAAACTTTTACAGATAACCATATAGTTTTAAAATTTATTTGTTATATGCATGCAAGATATGGTTATGAAACTGAACTAAATATAATATATTTTTGTGAATATAAATGAAATGTACCACAAGCTCATATACATTTTCCAACTCATATCAAAGGAATATAAACACAATTGCAAAACAATAGAATTAAATATGAAATGAGTGGTTGGAAAGAATTTTTGTGGTATATCCATGTGTATTTAGATATATGGATAAGTGCTTCATAAATGCGGTATTATATTTAAGTTTTAAATTATATTTATTTGTATATTTCACAGAGTTTATGTAAATTTTCTGTTGAATTTATTTTCATGTAAACATATATTCATTATATATACAACAATAATAATAATTATTCTATATATTAACTTACAAATTTGACTATATGTGGTATAATAAATACATTTATGAGTGATGATGATATATAATATATTGATTATTTAAATACATACAATGTGTAATAATATAATAAAGGGTGTTTTGTTTTTATTATAAACACTATAACAGAAACTATCACACTATTTGTTTGGGAAACCGAAAATAAATCACATAAGTAGAATATTTTATAATAAGATTTGTTAATTTGAAGTGATTACATTAAAACGGTTGGATCGATATATAATTTGTATAAAATAAAAAATACCTTTTGAATGTATATATTTCAAAATATACTATATTCGGATATGCAAATAAAAACAATAAAAAAAATCAATATAATTCCAAATTTGTTTTATATGGTCAGTGATATATAAGACTGTGAATGTGACTATGAAATTAAAGTGTATTTAACAACCAAAAAAAAAAAAAAAAAACTATATCGAAATCATAACAATTAAATATAGAAAACATAATCGTTTGTTTTGCCATTAAATTAATCAATAAGAAAACCATATTATCTGTTTTGTTTTCGTATTTTAATGAATACAATTTGAATAATTTTAAACTCAAATCAATCCGATTATTTAATTATATATACAAATTAAGTATATAAATAACCATATTATTGAAAATAAATATATAAATTTAGTATTGCACAATATACATACATCATGAAAACAAATCAAATGTATATATCTGTTTTTTTGTGAATTTTGACAATGACAATAATTATAAAATAAACTGAAACAGCAATTTTATTTCTATTTATATTATATAGTATATAAAAAATAAATATATATATATATATTTCCCATAATGTTAAATGTTACATTATGCAAATTTATAAAAAAAAAAAAAAAAGTTAAAAGTTTCCTGTGTGACATAAAAACAACATTCGTTAATTATTTTTGTTTATTGTTTTATATTATATATATGCTTATTTTGTATTTTATTATCATAGTTGTAAATATACATTTTAATTTATATTTATTAGTTTTTATTTTTAAATAAAATTGGTATTTGCTTTAGTATTTACACTTTTAATGAAATATTTATTTATATAATTGAAAAATAGCTTTGTAACTTTGTATAACTAATAATAATAATAAATGCCAACGATATAGAATGAAAAAAACGAAAATACCAACGATATAGAATGGTATTTTTATACTGTATTAGAATAATTTTAGGATTAAAATAAAAAAATAATGATACAAAATTGTCAAACTCATAGATTTCAATAAATTTCATAACATATTTAGAAAGATCATGAAAAATTACTATAAGTTTTGTTATGGTTTTTGCCAATGAATTTTCCGAGATTTTTCACATTTATAAAATGTGAATTTAGGAAATCAAACTATTAATATATAGAGGTATTATTTTGATAATAATACAATTACAATGAATAGAGTTTTAAAAGAAAATCATAATGAAAAGGCAATGAGAATTGATAAAAATTTACAATATATACTCATAGATTTTCCAACTACATAAATTTAATATGTGCGTAAATAGTATAAATAGGGAAAAATACTATAAATGGTTATAAGATCAAAAATCATGAAGTGTGATTTATTCTTATAGAATTTGGGATAAAAATAACCATAATCTGATATCAATATATATATATTGGTATCATGTTAATGTATATAATTTATATTATATTGAATATAAAAAATAATAAATTTTCAAAAACATTTTTATCTTATATTGTTGTAAATACAATATATCTATATATAATATAATAACAAACAAAAAAAAAATATAAAAACATATTTATTAATAGGCAATAAAGAACTTTGTTGTTTTACATCCTCAGTATTATATTGCATTTATGCTTATGGAATATTTTATAATAAAATATATCTATATACTCTGGTGAAAACGATAAATATATATATATATATCTATTTTTTATAACCCCATATAATATCTATATACCAAAAATATGTATTATTATATATATAAAAAAAATTCGTGATTGATTACAATTCCAACAAAGTAAATTATACATCTGTTTTATATATACACAAAAATATATCTCTAGATCATTGTATTTATTTATATAAGTCTTCTAATATATACGTTTATATTTGAAACAAATTTAATAATAATGGAACTCATGTCAAAAGAAGAAAAAAAAAATTAAGGTATAAATACTTCACTTTCAAACCCAATTCAATCGTTTTGAGAGGTATATATATTAAAATGGTAAAAAGGATAAAATTTATTATTATGGTAAACAATAAACACAAGAAGGTTTAATTGTTAACCAATTATTTTATAACATGATGGTTGATTCAAAATTAATCTTTGGAATATAAGTGTTTTTAAAATTCGAATAAAAAATACAAAATGTATATAAAATATTGAATTTAATATCAGAACGAAACAAAACTAAAAGGATACTATTCCATACCAAGAATCCAACTGTCCGAATCCTTGATATATTTAAATATTAAATTACTTTGAAAATCTTTTTTAATAAAAAAAACAGGTGTATTTTTTTTTTTAATATCAATTGTAAAATAAATATGTTTAATATTTTATGTGTCTTGAATGTTATTTATGATTGTTTTGTGTCTGTATATCCATATTTTATTAAAATAAAAACAATATTATTTTCTGTTATCTCTATAAAAAATACTCTTATAATAATAATGATTATTAAATGTGTGTTGTTTTTTTTTTTTTGACCAAATATTTTTATATATTGTAATGTTTATTAAAATTATTATTCTATAATATTGATTGTAGCTGATATAATTTGTATTTATTAATGAAAACTTATATGAGTATGATTCAATGTCACTGACTGAAATTTTGTATTATTATTATACAAAGTAACATTTAATATATAAAGTATTTTAATTTTTTTATAATATTATTTAAAAACAAAAACGCAACTTTGTTGTTTTTATCTTTAAGTTTTTTTTTTTTTTGTCATTCCATATATAAACACCTGGGCAGTAATCGATCGTGTAATTATTATTAATCTATAGTATAAATATATATATATATATTTATATGAAATGATATTGTCAAATATATGAAGAAAGTATTTATTTATGTATATACATTAATATATTATCTGCAATAGACGGCATTTATAATTGATAAAAACAATTTTCTTTAAAAATGTATGATTAAAAAAGAATTATCAATTTATTATATTGCATGTGAGCGATGAAATTTAACAGTAAAATTATTTGAAATTGAAACAAATAATAAATATTATGATCACCAACAGAATGTCTTTTAAAAAATGAAATAGATCCTTTTAGTAAGAATGTTCTTTAACAAATGCATAATATTCGAATTAAGATGAACGTAATATAGACAACATTTTATAGAAATTCTGATTAGAAATAAATTAGTTTATGTTGAAATTATACATTTTAATATTGTTATATTTATATAAAATATTAAAATGTAAAAGGAAATCACATATAATGCATTTCTTTCAGTTTTCTTACCATTGTAAGAAAATTTATTCTATTATTTTTAATACATAATAAAATAAGAATAAAGATATCTAATTGGTTTTCAGAACACAGCAAAACGTATAATTCTTTAAATGTTTCAAAATCGTTTGATATTCATGATTGTTATATGAATAAATTGCTCAGCTAAAGTGATAAATTGAGAATTTTCCAAGAATTTTCCACAACCTTAAGTATATATTTTAATATGAAAAATGTGTCCTTTGTGATTTTACTTAAATAAAATTTCATATACATTTAAAGAACATCTGAATAATATTTGAATTATTAACTATAGAAATTCAAATCTTATTATGATTCATGCTTTTAGTTTACAAACTTGAGTATGTTTCTATCAGATAAATAAAAAGTTTGCTATTTCTGGAAATTTTATATCTAGCCCATCTATAAACATATATACCATATATAGACAATTATAATAATCGTTTATATATGCGCGATATGCATATATAGTAAATAAATTGACCAACAGAAAAAATAAAATTGATAATACACAATCATTAATTATATATATATTTGTATATATACATCACGATCGATATCGGAAAATGTGTACACCTGCTGTTAAATTGATATAATTTTTTTCAATATTTCTTATCACTACCGCGCGACCGACATTTATACAAATAATATGTTTTATTACTTTTGATCTATATATACATCCATATAGATTCACATCTTAGTTACGCGATACTAATTGTAACAACACAACACATAAACGCGATATCAGAGAGCTTAAAACACCTATATATATATATATATATAATTAAATAATATAAGATATGCATTATCTCGTCGGTTACGTATTTCTTTTTTATGATAATTTAATTTTTTCGATGAAGTTGAAAATAGTATATAAGACCATAATATGATCATTTTTAATTATTAGTAACTTATTTACTTTTCTAAGTGTACCACCTATATATATAGACCTGATTCCTGCTGCCGCATTTATTATTATATACAAAGTGAATAGAAAACAAAACATTTAATAACAAAAAAAAATGGCATTGAAATATTTATTAGCTATTGCATTCTTTGCAGCCGTTGCAAATGCACAAACACCCGGAATTGTTGCATGTAAGTTAAAGTTAATTCATTTTATTTTTTTTTGTATAAATAGTGTATGTGTGTGAGTTTTTCTTTGGAAAATTTTATTTTATGAAAAATAATCCTGAAAGTTTTCATTGGAATGCACAAATACTAAACACGTATTATTTTGGCTAAATAGATCTCGATATGGTGCTTAACGAATTATATTCTATTTATAGTAATTAAATAATCGGTACAAAGATTTTAATTTATCTCAATTTTTTTCTAATTTATAGGTTTAGGCGGTCAAACTGCACCAATCTCGACAGTTGTCACTGGATGTGCTCAAACACCATGTGATGTAACACAAGGAACTAGCGCTGAAATGTTTATTGATTTTACAGCCGTCGGTACACATTCATCTTTACATGCAACCGTACAAGCGACAGCTCTTGGTATCACCGGTCCATATACATTACCCGATAATATTGCAGCTGTATGTCAAAATTTACAAGGTGCTTCATGTCCATTGAATGCCGGTGAAGAAGCAACACATCATTTCCTTTTCCCAGTCGGAAATCAATATCCACCAATTCCAGTTACAGTAGAACTCACCGTTACCGATCAAGCCAATGTAACAGTGTTCTGTGTCCGAATTGCAATTCATGTCCGTTTATCATAAATATTTTATCATACGTAAAATTGTAAAATTATATAATAATAAATTTTTTATAAGTAATTACAAGTGTTTTTTCTTTTTTCATTTTTTTCCGATATTCCAAAATCTCAAATCTCTGAATGATAAATTTTATTATATTTGACACGACACATTTATATAAATGAATGATTTTCTGAATATAAATATAAAAAATTTTCTTATAATTTTGATTTTTATTGATAAAAAAATCGAGTGAAATAGAAATAAAAAATTATTAAATTATTATTATTATTATTTATGAGAAGGCATTTTATTTTTTTAATCATTATACATTTTCAAATATCAAATAAAAAAAAAAGAACAGCGAGTATTATGAACATAGTGATTAATGATTAATGAATTTTGATTATAATATATAAGAGTTAACCCACATTAAAAATATACATATACATTATTTATTACTTTTTTTTATCAGTTATATATAAATGATATTCTTATTTATATATTAAATATTGATAGAGAATTGCGTAACCAATTTATATACAGAGTGATTACATGGCAAAAAAAAGTGTATATTATAATATATTAAATAGATGTTAGTCATGTTTTAATATTTTATCTTATAAATAAACGCTTTTTCTGAAAAGATTTCTAAACATTTTTTTATTAGAATACAGAAAATTCTTGTAAAAGATATAAAAAGTGGTTTCAAATTTTCCAATATTTTACATGTTGATAATATCATATACATATATATAAATAAATAAATGTGACCTTTTTATTCAGATGTGCGATGTGCTTTAATCATGAAAGCGAACAATAGAAGGAAAATTTCTTTAGAATTATATATGTAAAAATATTTATTTATATCAGAATTTCATTTAATTCTTTGATGATTAGAGTTTTTACTTTGAAATTCTTATGAAATTTAATTTAAAAAATAATATATAAATATAAATTACATAGCAAAATTGATTAAAGAAAAAATGATAAAAAAAAACAAATGCTTCGTATAAATAATAATTAATTTTTAGGATCTTAATTAATGAATTTGTTATTAAATAAGTTTTCAATGGACCACGTTCAATACCTTTATTCTATTTATATAAATTATTGTCTATTTTTACAACTTTATAAAGTAATTTTCTATCAGAATTTCTACAATATATCTACGACATAACCACCGCATATAATAACTAGCTAAATCAATATATATATTGTTTATTCACAATACATATATATATTATCTATATATATTTAAAGTCGGAAAGGTGGTTGCGGGTACCATAGATAATTATAATATAAAATAAATTGAAAAAAATAAAATAGAAATAGAAGAAGAAAATGATGAGCATTGTTCATATATATATTATCCGCAATATATACATTTGCGATCTTTATTTATACAATGTGTATATGCAAAATATATTTATTTTTTTCCATTACACAGCATGTATCGATTCAGAGCATCATCATCATTATTATCAAATACTATATATTTGTATTATACATTTCATTGCAGCTATATAGATAACTGAAATTATCCAGAAGAATGCTTACGATAATACAAAAATAGGATTTTTTTTTTACATTATACATAAAGGATATACATATATATATATATATATAGAACGAATACAGTATTTATTGATTGTAAAACCATCTGATGAACCTCAGATATTGTATCTGTAATTCTATATATAATTTATATAGATATATAGTAAATAACTCCTTTTTTTTTGTATTTTTACTTTTTATATAGTCATATATGGAATAAAATAGAAATGGGGACAAAAATAAAATTGCTGTATATACAATACATACATCAAAATTAGAACAAAACCATATATATATATTATATTATATGCTATTTTTTATGTATAGATAAAAAAATTTACACTAGAAATACAATGTATATTTATTATATATATATATATATATATATAATCTATTTTACTATAAGTAGGATTTTATACAATATGTTGGATTTTATACTTAATGTATTGATCATCATCATCATTTGTATATCATTTGTCTTTTCTATTTCATCTAACATATATTTATGTTTAAGAAGACATATATTTAATGTATAATATGTATATCAATTTACATATAATAATGTTAAGTTACTTTCTGTGAATTCCCAATAGAATTTCTTTATGATTTCTGTGGTATAAAAATTCTTAACAAAGAATAGTTAAAAAAAAGTGTTTAAATGTTAATATTGAAATTAAAGTTAACAAAACGAAAGTTTTTCTTTCATTTATATAAATAATTTCATAAGATAAACTTCAATAAAAAACCCAAAAAAAGGATATATTAAATGATATGTAAAAAGGATCTTTTAAAATTACTTAAAAAAAAAGGAATTTATATCGTAAGCTTTTATTGTTAAGTTTTTATTAAAGGTAAAAATAAGCCTAAATATTATTAAATCAATATAGATGAAGAATTTTATACCTTTAAATAAATAAATATATATTTAAGGAATAAGAAATAAATCACATATAGAATTTCATTAAATATATATATTTTTTCATTATTATCAATAACATACATATGGTTGTTCGTTCTGTAACAATTTTTTGCTATATATTTCGATAGCGAGTGTTTTATTGAGATGTAAATTTAATAATATCTTCTGTATAATGATATATACGCAATGAATTTATATATATATATAAATACAGACAGATGTATATTTATATATATAAATTTGTAATGAAGATATACGAATCAATAATGTGTATATTTTCTGACAAATGAGAAAAAATAAACAACAAATCAATATATGATATACATAATGTAAAATGATAATGTAACTTTATATATGTATATAGATATAAAATACGAATAAGTCAATATATATACAATTATACATATATGTTTATGAATAAATACATTACGTTTAGAGATTTTTATTATGTACATATATAGTAAAATATAGTATATTGACTGAAAGGAACATATGCGAAAAGTTTATTTATGTATACAATTTGAATTTGAAATTACCGCATTCTCGCATTCGAAACAAAACAATAATGAAATTCAAAATAATATAAAGATCTATTATCTTTACCTATTTGTATGTATCTATATATTGAATTCGTATTTATAAATAATATATATAGAAATCAAAATATAATAAAATTGGGAAAATTCTTGGAAAATATGCAATCCTCCAAAGGTAAGTCACAAAAAGTTAAAATCAAATTTAACCGCATATATTAGAAATATTTTATATAATAAATACACTCATTTTACATTTACGCACGTGTACAATGAGATTACTAAAAAGGATACATAATCACTATTAAGAAGCCATATAGATAAATATTCAATGCATATTAAAAAAAAAAAATATCCTTTTCATATATTATTAATAATATTATGACTACATATTCGTTTCGGAATATAAAAACTTATATATATATAGGTGGTATTATAAAGCAAACAAAAAAAAAAGGGTTATATAGGACTTTTTTTGTGCCTTGATGATCAATCATCAACATACTTTTTTTTTTTTTTAGTAAACAAATTATTAAACTAGATACAAGGAAAAAATAAATAAATAAAAATTGCAATATTTTGCATTGTCATGATTTGGTATTATTATTATTAATAAAAAAGATATAAAATTTTAATAAAATATGTTGTGTAATGGTAAATGGTCAATAAAAAAAAAAGGATTTTTTAATGAAATTTTATTATCTGTAGCAGCTAAAATAGCTTTTTATTCCTTTGATGAATTTTCTTTTACCACATAATAATTTATTTTGTTAATGTAAGGCCAAGAGGAAAATTCAGCTTATGTTAGCTTGTTCAAGACTCCGTGTATTCTTTGGTAAATTATAATATTCTTTTCCAATATCTTTATCATAAAAATGTATATAAATCACAGTAAAAACTGAATTGAATTGTGCAAATATGAGCAATGAACAATGTGCCTCAACCAGTTCTTTATAATTATTGAATTATTATTAAAAATATTGTCTAAATGATTGGATTCTTTTTTATTTAAATTATGTTATAAAGTAATTTATACATATTGATGTATAGAAAACTTTATGAATAAATTTCAACTTTAAATATAATGTTTTTAATTTATTATTTCTATATATAACAAAAATATACCTTGAAGGGAATTGCAAAAAACAGGAAGTAAATCAAAACAATATATACCTATATAATATATACATAATTTATATACATTTAACAATATGAAAAACGCTTTATTATAAATATAATATTTTAAGCAAAAAAAAAAACAACTTTACTTAATGGTATAATATAATTAAATGGAGATTTTTCATTAAAATAACAACCATATAATAACATACCGAAACCGAACAAGAAATGAACAATTCAAATCAAAAGTTAAATCTATATAGGTATTTAAAACAAAACAAAAAAAAAGGTGAAAAAACAATAACATTTTCATTATATGTATTACATATATTAAATATATATACATCATTATTCAAATTCACAACCCATTTCATAAAACATACAAAAAAATAAAACTGAAAAGTTCAATTGTTTTAAATATATATATATTAGTATATGAAATAACAATAAAATATAATGTACGATTTGAATATTATTAATTTAAATCTATATTTTTAAATTTAGATTTTTACGGGATAAATCGCATAGAATAATTATAAGTTAATATATTATTCACGTTTTCATGAAACATTTTCACAATAAAAAACGATATTCAATTGTTATAACAAAACATTTTACGAACAAGAGAAATGTCAGTTAATTGAAAGTATAATCTAATATTCAGTTAATTAAAATAATATGAAATAAGAAGTTTTTTAAATTTGATATGATCACAAAATAATATACCCGGTATTTTTAACATATTCAGAGTTAGAGATACATAAAATTATAAAATTATTATATGTGTTTAACCAAAAATGATATAACTTTTATAAAAAAAAATTTCTATTGTTTCATAGATACACAAACGAACTTCAATTGTTTATTTATGTAAATAATAAAAAAGGGTTTTTCGTTTCTTTTAGTAACATTTCAAAATATATCATAATTCTTTTTGGGATATAATAAATTTTGTTTGGTTTTTGTTTCTATTCCACTTTGCATATAATTTAAATGAATATATATATATATACATCGACTCTAACTCTATCATATACAATAATCAAAATAATAATCTATTGTATTAATAATAATAATATTAAAATTCAATTATTTATAAACGATAAATATGTAAATTTTCAGTATAAAATACATTAAAAATCGTAAAATCCTTGGAAAATTCGAAAATTAATCGGATCTGTGCAATGAAATCTGAGCTATTTAGCATAGATCTTCTATCTTGGATTATAAATACCGTGAAAATCATTTCAAAACTATTAGTTTTAAAATGTTTAACAAAATCGAACTGAGAAAATGTTTTGTTAAAAATTGTGATATACAAAATATTAAAAAAAAAATCGGAAAATTCGTGGAAAATTCTCAATTCTGAATCAATTTGCCTATCTAATATTTTACAAACATCATTAACTTTACGTATTTTGGATAAAACGACATCACTTATTAACATTTCTTAATATTAATTTCTTAAATATAATAAATTTTAAATAAAGAAAATCTTAATATTGTATATATTTTACTACTCACATTGAGTTGATATAGTATAGTATAACGTTTCACATACCTGTAAAATAAAAAGAAAAGAAAAAAACAGATTCGATTAATAAAAAATTGATATAACATTCTAAAAATAATATAAAAATTAAATATAATATAATAAATTAAAAATAAAATGTTGAATAAGATAAAATTTTTTTATAATATGAATGAAATTATACAATTTTTCAAACTTGAATTGAATTATTGTAGGGAGAAAAATTGAAATTGATGAAACACAACGTAATACAACAAACAAATGGTAAAACATTTCAAACATTTCATTTATATATTGAAAAAATTAATATAGTATATATTTTTTCAATAGTGTTTATTTATGTTTATGTTTATTTTTAATCAACATCATCTGTGCGGTTAATTATATATTCCCATCGGTGAAAAATCATCAATAAATAGAATATATATATAAAAAGATGAATATATAATTTAATATACAAAAAAATTGTATACAAATCGACAATATATTATTAAAATTAATTAAATTATATATTTTATCGTAAAATTATATAATAAATGCATTTAAAATTCGCTCCCAACTAACCTATAATGTGAAAAATATATACAAAGTTATATTTCTATATATTTTGTATGAGTCTTTTTTTTTGTTTATTATATTAATTCTATATATATACCAAAAGAATGAATGAATAAATGCGTTGTATAAATATATTCAAAATATAATAAAAAATGAAAATAAAAACAAAAACGATATGAAGACGTGTACACTGTACAGGTGATGAAGAAAAATATATATAATGAAAAATGTAGGAAAATTTAAAATTCAAATTAAATTTTCATTCTATTATTTTATTATATATATGGTATATATACACACGAGTATATACGAATTATTATGGAAAATTATTCGAATTTCCTTTATTTTTATATTTTCTTTTATTTAGTTTTTCTTTCGATATCATATAATATATATACGCACAACACAGACATTGGTATATATGTTTAATAACAGCAGGTATATGTATATGATATATAAAAAAAAATATAAATATATAATATAATAATTGAAGAATTTTGTTTATATACATATATATATATATATTAGGTTGCCCATTTTTTGTATGGAAGTGAATTCATGGTGGCGGATTTAGCTCTTCCACACAAATTATCTTCATACAACCTTAGAAACGCTAAATATAAAATTTTAGCAAAATCGGTTAATATTTAGAGGTCGCGCAAAGTCGATTTGTAGCTTAAGTACCCGATTTTTTCAAGCATTCTCAGCTATATCTCCAGAACGGGTAAGTTTATAGCTTAGGTTAGTACTAAGTGGTAATATTATTTTATTAAAATGCAACTTTTCTCCATACATCACATCATTGAGAAGCGACTCCAAAACAAGATGTCCATACAATTTTTGATTTTTTGAAATTTTCAAAAATTTGGGATTTAAAGCTTAACGAGACACCCGGTGTTGTTCAAATGTATGAAAGACTTACTATATTTTTATAAAACACGAAACTTTTTCATGGACGACGTTATCAAAAAGTGAAAGGCAAAAAAGTTTTAGAGCAAATATTTAGTTTTTTTTGAAATATTCACATTTTTCAAAAACGGGAATAGAAAACACACAGTTTTGGCAATTCTATATGTCCGGGTTTTCCACAACAACCTATATTTTATCGGGAAGAGCTATATTATGTGTTAAAACTCCATATAAGGTACTCAGGGATGATGAAACAAATCAAAGCAATGACATCAACGCTAAACAAAATTAACACCCACAATAATAACTCATGAAATAATTACCAAAGGAATAGTTAATTAAACGCATCTTCAACATCAAATCAATATACAACATTCTCTCTACATATAGCCTGATAGTAAGCTGATAGAACGGTGTATATTATAAATAATAATGTTAGTTGAATAATAATAAGGTTTCACAGTTAAAAATACTGTACATAATGCATTGTTATTCAAATTAGCGATTTTTTTATCATCGCAAACACTAGATTTTTTAAATATTATAGTGTAAAATAGGTGGCCGTCTTTTCTTAATGTTAACTTACAAAATTAGAAATGTAATGAAGATTACATAGCCATTCAAAATATAGTTAAAAAATGTATTGTTGTTAATGATCCAACCGAAGGCGGAATAAGTTTATTAACAAATTTTAATAGCATATTGACTCACCAGGAAGATCAAAAACAATTTCTACTTCAATTAATCGAGCACCACTACCACCACGAAAACCCTGATAAATGCGTACAATTTACAATTTACATAATGATATTTGTTGTCGTAAAAATAAACGACAACAAATATCATTATGTAAATTGTAATTGGAAATGTAATTTTTTTTCATTTATTATTTCCATTAACAATATTATTTAAACAATGTTATTAAAATTAAAAATCATGAATTATCAAATGTATTGTTAATATAATAATTTGATGTGGAAGATGCGTTTAATTAACTATTCCTTTGGTAATTATTTCATGAGTTATTATTGTGGGTGTTAATTTTGTTTAGCGTTGATGTCATTGCTTTGATTTGTTTCATCATCCCTGAGTACCTTAAATGGAGTTTTAACACATAATATAGCTCTTCCCGATAAAATATAGGTTATTGTGGAAAACCCGGACATATAAAATTGCCAAAACTGTGTGTTTTCTATTCCCGTTTTTGAAAAATGTGAATATTTAAAAAAAAACTAAATATTTGCTCTAAAACTTTTTTGCCTTTCACTTTATGATAACGTCGTCCATGAAAAAGTTTCGTGTTTTATAAAAATATAGTAAGTCTTTCATACATTTGAACAACACCGGGTGTCTCGTTAAGCTTTAAATCCCAAATTTTTGAAAATTTCAAAAAATCAAAAATTGTATGGACATCTTGTTTTGGAGTCGCTTCTCAATGATGTGATGTATGGAGAAAAGTTGCATTTTAATAAAATAATATTACCACTTAGTACTAACCTAAGCTATAAACTTACCCGTTCTGGAGATATAGCTGAGAATGCTTGAAAAAATCGGGTACTTAAGCTACAAATCGACTTTGCGCGACCTCTAAATATTAACCGATTTTGCTAAAATTTTATATTTAGCGTTTCTAAGGTTGTATGAAGATAATTTGTGTGGAAGAGCTAAATCCGACGCCATCGGTGAAAAATAGTTACCCTAATATATATATATATATGTTCAGTCAAATTCAGTATAATAATATTAATATCAATATCATTCGCGAATATACATAGTGATAGAAGAACAGCAAAAAAAAAAAAAATAAAAACATAACGATAAAAAAAATTGTCATTTTCAAGGAGTCGTCATTGTCGTCCTTGTTGTCGTCAAACGTCAATCGTCAACCGCTCACAATCTGAGTTTTATACCCAGATATAGTCATCTATTTGTATCTACAATTTTTTTTTTATTTGCTTTAACATCATATAGGAGGAGGACGTACAGGATATACGTATAATATTATTCCTTTATTTTTGATATATGTTAAAATATATATAGATATAAGGTAAATTCATTGTGTTGATTATAAACGTTACGATATATAAATTTGTTACCAAAATATCGCGCTCATAATATTTTTTATTCGTATTTTCATTTATTGAAAATATTTCATAAAAAAAAAATACGTAAAATAATATAAAATATCTGTATTGTATATTGTTTTATTGACATTGAATAACAAAAAAAATAGAAAATAACAATACAAAAAATGTAATGAAAATTTGCATAAAATGAATGAGTTTTTATTTTTTTTCGTTTTTCATTTTCATTTTTTTTTATTATCTCATCGTGACTATTAAAATTTTTCATTGTTTATTTATTATTTATATACAAATACATGTGGTTTTATTTTTTTATGCATATATTATATTTTTACCTTTAGGTTTTCATATTAATTTTGTGAATGTCATAAATGAATTTTAATCTTCAGAGAAATTAACGCCATTGTATAAAATAATAATAAAATTTACATTTTATATTGTACAAAAATGGTTTGCACTTTTTCAATTTGTTTCACCGAAAAACTTAATTATATGATGGCAGAATCGTGCGGCGGTGACCTAAAAATTGTATTATAATATATGGGTAATTATTGAAAATTGTGTACAATTATTATGGAGGATAGTATACAAATATTATTAAAGATATGCGTTTAGCTATATAGAACTTTGAGAATTGTAATGCAATTCTATAATACTTTAATTTACTTTGTATATGTAAACAAATTGCCAGAAAAAAATGAGAAAAATATAGCTTATCTAATTAAAAACAGAAGGTATTTATAGATCTCCGCAAGAACCCAAACATTGTATTTATGAAAGATGTTCATTTCAAAAATGTACATCTGGAAAAATAAGATTATGTATACATACAACCTCCAGAGATAATTAGGTTACGTTCTTATACAATATAGAATAATATTGCCCTATATTCACATAATTGTTTAAAATGATATATTCTTTTTTTTATTTTACAAAAGTAATTTAATATAAACAATTTTTAGTTTGTTATTCTTACCCATAATTAGATTTGTATACTTGTTTAACAAAATTAAAAATACATTCTTTGGAAAAATAAAAGAAAAACCATCGGATTTCCTTTATTATATAATCTATATTATTATTGTTATTATGCATATAGAGAAAATTAAAGCATAGTTGCTTTTGAACATTTAAAGTGTAAGTGGATTTTATAAGTTTAACAGACTCTGTATCCTAAGTATTCTAGTAAAGTTTTATTTATTGTATAAAGAAATTCTATCATTTTCATTTGTCTCAATAAATATATCGTGACATTCTGTATTTTATGTTAAAGAATTTTCTATATTTATGATACATTTTCCTTATTACCATCATATGTATGTGTATAAATATATAGAAATACACATTTATAACAAGATATTGCAATCAATTTGTCTAAACGTCACATACAATCATTGTTTTGATTTTACCGAAATAAAAATCAGAGTTGGAATAAAGAAAGAATATATATATATAACTATGATTATCCTTTACAACCATACCCATAAAATCCATTTAAATAATTTTAAAGTACCTTTTGTAATCATATAATCAATAGCAACGATTTTACGATTTCTAAGGGTGCTTTCCAATTCGAGCTACTTTAAGCTATTTATTCTTTTGTCTTTTTGCAAAAACATTTTATATTTTGAAATTAATCGGAAAATTAAGTAATTTTTATAAAGATTTTCCTTTTCACAAACTCAACTATTTGATAGCAGAAGGTCTTCATTAAGTCTTCATTCATTAAGAATATGAATGAAAAATCACATAACATAAATTTAGATTTGTTTATATAAATAGTTATCGACAATGCCAATATAAGAAGACGTATCCCTATATGAACAAGGAATTTTAATACATATATTTTTTCTCATCTTTATTCCATTATCTACTATATACAAAAAAAAAATATGTATATATATTACACACCGCACCATTTATGATTATCGATATATTATCCGCCAGAGTATATAATATATATAAAGGAAAAAAATAAATAAATGTACGAGTATATATAATAAAAAAAAAAAAAATATGTATAATAATTTATATTATTATTGCTATATACAACAATATTGCATATGTCGGATAAAAAAAAGGAGAATAATATTCTTTTTCATATATATTACAGACTATTATTTGTTATGATTTACAAACCAATGATGTGAATAAAAGTGGAAATAGATAACAATAACAAACAAACAAAAAAAAAAACATTTAATACGATGAATTTCAATCATGAGAATATAAACTATATGATATAATATATGGAGATTCCATTTTTATTATACAATTTATACAAATTGACAATATATATAATGTGTTGTATACAATTGATATACACCATACAAAATATATCTTTATAAAAAGGATATATACAAAAAAAAATGTTTAAATGGAAATACTTTTCAGATAAATAATTTTCAAAATTGATATCCTCAATATATTATATATATCACAGTAGATTAGAAACGTTTTTTTTTTTATTTTATATTGATATAGATTTAATGCAATATAAGAACTTGGCAGATATATTCCGCAAGAATGAATGATAAAATATTTTCAAGTGTATTAAAATTATTTTATTTAAGTTCATCATATAACCTAATCGCTATATAATCTGTTTCATCATTGAATTGAAATATATTTTAAGATATTTAACTACAAATTTTTTAACCATTTAGGAATGTTGATTAATGATGCAAAAATCATGTTACATTTAATAAATAAACTAAAAATAATTTAGTTTATTTAAAATGGGTGGAATATTAAAGCATATTCAATACCCAGAAACATTCGTAATAAAGAGACATTGTTCTTTAATGATTTTCTTTTACTGTCTTCTATTTTCTATTAATGGAAAGATGTTTAATGTTTGAAAGTGTTTGGATTTCACCGGAAAAATGTTTATTAAAGAAAAATAGATTCACGAGGAAATTCTTAGTGAAATATTGAAAAGTAGAAGTTATTGTGGAGAAATTATTGTTTCTTTTTTTTAATTTTCCACGAATTATTTAAATATTTTAATTGGTTATTTAATCACAAATAATTATCTCTGGTTTAAATATTAAAATTTAAGCATTTTTGTGTGCGTTGTTGTTGATAATAACCAAGGATTTATTTATATATATTAAGATTATTAAAAAAAAAAAAAAAATATATATTTCAATGCAATAAAATACAAATTATTTATTCATATATAAAAAAATTTTCAGCATTCTAAAAATATATAAAAACAAAATAGTAGAGTGTAAATGGATTTTAAATAAATAATAAATGAATGTTTATAATGGATGCGAAAGCTATACATATTTATATATTAGAAAATTTATAATATAAAAATCCTATATGGAAAATTAGACGCATATATTATATTTGGAAAAAGCATATGACCTTTTTTTTGTTCTCGCGCTACATTATCCATATAATATCTATTTTTAAAGACTATAATAATATAAATTATTAATTCTATTATCGTAAATCTATATATGTATGTATATAGATACGATTATATTCAATTAGACTGTGTGACTGTGATTTTTATGTATATAAATATTTCACGAATAATTCATTAATATATATTTTAGTAGATATACCCTTTTTTTTTATTTTGGTATGTGTGTATGTCATATTTTTTTTTTTTTTTCACTTTATAATTTAAGGGAAAATTATTGCGATGCGATGGGAAATGATGGCGGTGTGGAAGAGATTAAGAATTTTCATTATTTTATATATTTATTTATAAGTATATAAAATATAAATGTTGCTTGCGTACGAACAAAAAACTCTAATCATAAATAATTGATTAGGATTTTTGTTCTGTTTTATTCAATATTTATATATATAAAATAAAATAAAATGTACACTTGAAATTGTGCCCTTATAAATAAATTAATAATTTAACCATTTATTTATAATTAATTTGACAATTTTCTGTTTTTTATTTTGCTTTTCGTTTACATCCAATTTATTATGAATAAATTTAAATAAATTATAAATAATAATGTCTATATATAACACATATATATAACAAAATAAATAAATATGGATAAAGCTCTGTACACTTATTGAATTATAGAATATTTTAAATATAAACGAAGGATAATCGAAGGACAATGATATTTTACTATATATATATATTTTAGGAATAAAATTACATATATGTATATAGATAATTATATACTCGTGATTCAAATCAAGATTTTGATGATTGCTTCGATTTTTTTTAATGTGGATCGATTACACCA
The DNA here is from genome assembly GCA_958336335.1 of Dilophus febrilis. Lineage (NCBI taxonomy): Eukaryota > Metazoa > Arthropoda > Insecta > Diptera > Bibionidae > Dilophus > Dilophus febrilis. Next base: position 4,223,939 of record OY284471.1, on the reverse strand, counting down.
ATATATAGGTTTTATAATTTAAAAACTAAAGTTTATGCTATCAGAATAAAAATAAAGTAAAGCCAAATTTGTCGTATGTAAAGAATCATTTGTATATTATCATCAAAATAATTAACTCTTATCATAGATGAACCAAATAGCAAAGCCCCCCCAAGAAATAAAAGCCTTTATAAATTAAATAATAATAAATTAAATTATAATATAAGGGAAATTAACATAAAAATGTATTATAAATGAACATGTATTTTGTTATTTTTTTTTATATTACAATAATCGATAGATAGATAATAATTATTTATTGTACAATGTATTGATTAGATACGTATAGAGATATATTAAACAACTACAAAACCAAAATTATAGTATTGAATTTTGTATTGTTTTGAATGACGTCTGTGTGTGTGTAAATGAGGGGTTTGTGGAGGGTTGAAATAATGATCAAAAACTAATGCTAAATATTATTATTTATTAATATATATACGGTATTAAATATTATGTATTATAAATTTATCGGTATATACAATATGATGAATGAACAAAAATTGATTTTTTTATATCGGATATTAAGGTCATAAGTTTCCTATATATGTACAGAATGAATGAATAATATACAAATATAAATCTCGATATGTGTGCTATTGTGTATATAATTTATATTGGAATGTTATATAACCAACCAACCATATATCGATGCTATATTTTTCGTTGATTTATTTTGAATAAAATTGTTTGAAAATTGTATAACAACAAATTCATTCAAATATATATTTATATTTTTTAATATCGGATTTGTTTTATCAAATATATTGGTTTTAGATCATCATGAGTTTTTATTATTATGAAATCTTTTCATATATTTCAAATAAAAAAAAAACTCTATTGTATAAAATTTTATATTATATTTACACAGAGAGTATGAATAATAGTTTAAAAAATAAATTAAAGCAAAAAACGCATATTGAACTGGAATTTAATATAGATTATCCCTGTTATAACAAATGGAATAGAAAAAGTTAAATGTAAATTTAATATATCGCATAAGCTTTTGAATTAAACAGGTGTGTCGTTCTCTGAAGGCAGATAATTTTCTAAAGAAATTCTTGTCTCTCAAATTTTGTATTTTTTCGATTAAGGAAATGTTTTACAATTTTGCTTTGGGAAATTCTATATAAGCCAAATTTTCTTTTCTTATCTATTCTACTATTGCATTTATTAGAACACAATTATATAGATTTAGTAACACCATTTTTATTTATGTGTCACCTTTTTATTATCCTATTTTTAACATTTATTGTATATTTACCTTGTGCAAAGAAACAAAATATGTATATTAGGAATATACAAAAAGGTAAATATAAAAAGAAAAAAGTCAAGGGTATAGATTTTCTTTTGGTATATATCTGAATATCTATATAATGAATAAAATATATAAGCATAATTATCAATAATATCTATTATATACTCGTAACAATATATGCTTTTTCTCTAAAAGCATTCAAATGTTTAATCTCTTTTGTTTGAATTTATATTAATGGTAAAGTATGGTAGAATCGTACAGAGTTTTCAACAGTATAAAATATAACAAATATTATTTATTAGAATTCATTTTTTTTTTGTATAAAAAATAAAATATAAAATACAAAAATATATACCAATTTCTTTAGTTTTATTGTATATATATATACAAGTGTGTTATAAAAAAAGATTTTCAGAGACAGTTGAATTCAATATATAAAAATAGAATATCATCAAGAAAATTATATAGAATTTTCTTTAGAACATTATACAGAACTTCCTTTGAAATAAAATACCAAGTATGTAAAATTAAATTGATAACAAAAATATGCATACAAAACAATAACAAAATAACATTTAAAAGAGAAATATATTTTACATCAGTGCGACGACAGTACAAAGATATGCATTAGGAATATATTTTAGATGGACCGTGTATCTTTAAAGTGAATCATGTTATATGTGTAAATCTTTATATACATTTGTATTATATAACTTATAAATAATTCGAAATAAATATAATTCACACTAAAAATAATACAGACCTGTTTTGAAAAACAGCAATAAAAAAATAATATTATAAAATAAAATATGCAGTTAGGCCACTATTGTTAAATATTTATAGACATGATAAAATAATTTCTTTATATGAAATGTTTCAATTCAACAACAACAACACAAAATATGAAATTGTTATTGAAATTCAATAATGGAAAATTCTAAACTATGTAATATTAATGTTAAACATATGAATTATACCTTAAACAAATTCATGAAGATAAAATAAAACCAACATCCAAGCCTGATGACGTCTGATGAAAAATTTAATGAATAAAATACGCATTAAAAAAAAGAACACACTTTTTACCAATTACATTTAGAAGCACATTTATAACACAAATCTTAAAAGAATTTAACTAAATTTTTTGATAATTTATTTCAATTTTTATTTACTTATATGTAAAACTGATAACAAGAAAAAATAAGAATTAAATTATCAATTAATTAAAATCAATTGCAATTATAGATTATAGAGACACACTAAAAAAAATGAATAAAATTACTAAATAAAAAAAAAATTGGTTTCTTGATATGACAAGAAATAAATTTGATTCACGGACAACACACAAAATACAATTAAACTCTATATAATACAAATTGAAAAAAAAAACAATGTGATTTTAGTCGGTGCAATAGGTAGAAAAATTCTTCGCGGCGTTTTACCGTAATGTAATTTTGTGTTGAATTTAAAATCTATATATATATTTATATCATATGATATGATATCTCTATATAATAAATATATCGTATACACATGCATACACATTTATGAATAAAAATAAATATTGATTTGAGATTTAGGATTAAGGGGTTTTGGTTTATATGTTTTATAGTTTTATCTATGATGGTCTTATGAAATAAAATTAAACAGAGTATTCTTAAGGACAAATTAAACAAAAGTCCATAAAGAAAATCAAACAGAAACCTAAAGAAAATTATAAATGGAATGTTTTTAAAACAAACTTTATAGCATTTTCTGTAGAACGTTATACAGAATTTCCTTTGAAATAAATTACCAAGTATGCAAAATTTAATGGATTGAAAAAATATGTATACAAAAAAACTAACAAAAATCACATTTCATAAATAAATATATTTTACATCAGTGAATGATTACAAAATATTATTTATACTAAAAAGAATTCGGACCTGTTTTGAAAAACAGCAATAAAAAAATAATATTATAAAATAAAATTTGCAGTTAGGCCACTATTGTAAAATATATATATATATATATATATGGTGACGTGATTTCTTTATATATAAAATGTTTCAATTCAACAACACAAAATATGAAATTGTTATTGTAATTCAAAATACAAATTTATGGAAAAATTATTATGGAAAATTCTAAACTATGTAATCTTTATATTAAAAATATTTATTATATACCTTTAACAAATCCAAAAAGATAAAATAAGACCCATATCCAAGCCAAGCCTGATGTCTGATGAACAATTTAATGTATAAAAAAAAAACAACACACTTATTATTAAAATGTAAATGCAAATTTAGAAAAAAAAACGCACTATATATAAGAATTTGACTAAATTTTTAGATAATTAATTTTTATTTACTCATATGCGAAACGGATGATAACAATAAAATGATTAAGAATTAAATAATCACTTATAAAAATTAATTAGAATATTGCAATTAAATTATAGATATAGATAGATACTAAAAAACAAAAAGAATACTAAATAAAAAAAAATTGATTTATATGAAATAAATACGAAGCACATTTTATTCACAGAAAACATAACAGTTAACTCTCTATATATGAATATATGGAATATAGATGAACACGCATTTATATGATAATGAATATATATATTGGATTACGGTTTTTTTTTATGTAGTTTATATATGCAATTAAAATATATTATTATATTATTGGGTTGACGGAAATCAATTAATTGCACATTTCTTTTATGGAAACCAAAGAACGAAAAAATGCATTTTATGTCGGATATGTCTAGCCCATCCCGGTTCAAAACCCAAAGTATTCAAATATTTCATATCTTTTTTTTTTCATTTTTAATAATTATATATATATATATACATATAAAAAGAAGTTCATTAAATTGGAATATGATAAAATGGGAAATTAATTTTCATTCAACCATCACATTTTTTCATACAAATTATTTATATTTTAAATTGTATGTGAACAAAACTTAAGCATATATATCGTAACGTGATAGTATGGTCGGGTTGGTAGCGAAGCCGCCGATTTTCAAACAAAAATCTCACATGTAAAAAATTACATGTGAGATTTGCTTTTATTAGGGGGACATGGTTGTTCGAATGTTGGACAGTCGACGATGAGACATTACACCACGTTCTTTGCAATTATGTCCCCCGAAGGTTTATATATATACGGACCGCGCTGGCGATTCTGCCAGTGTGGTTAGTGTATATATATTCCCGGGTATCCATTGGGGGGGGATACCCGCTCTACACCCAATTATAACTGTAAATTTCTATCGTTGAAACTTACATAAGATAAAAAGGAAAAAATATAACAAGAAAACACACAACACATTGGTTTTCCTAATATATTTTTTCTTTTTACCTTATGTAAGTTTCAACGATAGAATGAATTGTCTGTAGGAATTTGGTTCAGATTCTCGAAAAACATTTAATGAATTCTGTTTTAATTTTTTTATACAATTAACAAATTGTATATATAATTTTAATTAGAAAATTATACAGAATTTTCCAAAGTAAATGATACAGAATTTTCCAAAGTAAATTATACAGAATTTTCCAAAGTAAATTATACAGAATTTTTCAAAGTAAATGATACAGAATTTTCCAAAGTAAATTATACAGAATTTCCCTAAGCACATTATGCAGAATTTCCTTAAGCAATTATACAAGATTTCCTTAAAAAACATTAAGCAAAATTGCCTTAAGCAAATTAAGCAGAATTTAGAAAGGATCAATTTATATATTCCATTTACAAATTATTTATTTATCATCATTTTCAGACCAATTTTAAGTAATGTTACAGAAGAAATTAATGTTATTTTCTAAAAATATACAAAGTGCGTTAAAAAATTTGATCAAATAATTCATTAAAATAATTGTAAATGAAAAAAATATTATTTCTATATCATATACGAAGGGAAGTTAATAAAGGACATTTCAAAATATTGTATAATTAAATTTCCATAAATACCAAACAAAAAAAAAACCACATAAAATGTAATATCAAAAAATTAATTAATATTTATATTAATAGATTTTTTTTTATTATTATTTTTTTTATACCCGCATATAGAAAACGTTAAAAAAAAAAGTACTAATAAATAAAAGTTTATAGTCTTTATATACATCAATATTATTCTTATCTATATCGCTATATATATGGTATATATTTGTTTATGTCTAAATAAATACACAATATGTATATATTAGAGGACAAATTAGATATATATAGTATAGAATATTTTCATTATATAAATTTTCAATTTACATAATATATATTATTTATATATATTAGGGATATAAATTTGTTTATATTTCGTAAGTACCCAGCAACAGAAGTTTTCATAAATGGCTAAATATCTTTATCAATTGGAACAATAAGGTTACAAAATGTTTGTAATAGAAATGGTCAAATAAGGAAATTGTTACGTAATCCTTCGTATCTATAACCGATAATTATATAAAAAATTATAATCAAATTAATATATAATACATTTTTGACAAACTTTCCGCTAAAAATTTTTCGTTTAAATCAATCACGATTAATCTAAAATCGAAGATACAAATGCTTTTCGCACAATATCGATTCATCCATATAATAATAAGTCATCTTAATTCATATTTCGGACAGTTTTCGATCTGTTTTTTTTTATATCATATCAAGAATTCCAGATAATTATATTTATAGCTATGGGTATTACAAATATTCTTATATTTATAATGAATATTTGAGCAAGTTTAGAATGGATTATATAAATATGTATATATAAAAAAATGTGTAAAATTTATTGATTAAAAAATAAAAAATTAATTTCCTTTACCGATTTCTATATCCCATTTAAATATACCATCATATGTACATATAAATAATAACAAAATTCTATATAAAACATCAACAAACAAACTTTTATTATGTTATACATATATATATATATATATTTTGCATATAATAAAGGGTATAATATATATATATACTAATAACAATCCCTAATTCGCGTTTATCATAAAATTTTATATAAATATATATTTAGCTAATATATAAATGATTATGTTTTTTTATGTATCTATAGATATATATAGAGTATATAAACGACAGATATAAAACATTTTACATGATATATTATGTATATAAATAAAAGATATTTGAAAATGTTATCATAAAAATATTTTTATTATAAAATATATGTACATACGATATTGTGGTCGTAATATTAGATGATTATAGATAGAGAATATTATAATAAATTATACATGTATGTATATAATATACAAAAATATGCTATTGTATACAAAATTGTGGTGACTGACTTTTTTTTTTTGTTTTATTTTATTTTGGAATATTTGTTTGATATGCTTATATATGATTATATATGGAAAAGTATATTAAATTAATGAACAAATAAATTTACTCGTTTAATTCATCATCATATATATATGTATGTATATATTTACATATATGATAATCTCTATATGGTGTGAATTTAATCACATAACTCATTAGATTAATTAAATCAATTGATTGTGAGTGTTTTTAAGTATGTGATGTGATGTGATGTGTTATATATATATATAGAAATTATTTTATTATAAACATTAACATAAAATTGTATAAATAAATTTATTTTATATAATATAAAAGCTTGTGTATGCGAGAGATTATTTTCATTTTATATATTTCTTTTTTATTTTTCTGTTGTGTTTGATCATTTTATAAATATATTTTATATACATACACATATAGAATTGATACGTAATTAATGACAAAATTAAACTCGTGTACATAAATTTATATTTACATAATAAAACGCAAATATCTATATTTATATATAAATTTTGATATAAAATTAACGAATTTCCACATCAAACTTTTCTTATATACCTATATATATATAAAAAACAAACTGGATATTTATAAATCGTCAATTATCGTGTATTTTCTGGCTAAAAACTTTTTTGAAATTAATCTAGTGAATTGCGAAGGAGAGAGTATGGTATAAAAGATGGTAATGATGGGTAAATAAAATTAAAGATTTTGTAATAAGAAAATATGAGAAAATATATATTAAAGTTGTTATTATTTCAATAATTTTGGCGACGACCAATTGATTGTTTAATTCTATAACTATTTTTATGAATACGAAAAATCATAAATTTTTAAATAAAACTTTTAAGTAAAAAAAAAAATTGATTTAAATAAATTTGTGTAAAAAAATCGATAGAAATACAATTTTATGAATCATAAGATCTCATATAAATTGTCAAACTGCATTATATATATGTATCAGACATTTTAATATTTAATACAATACAATTGCCAAAAATAGAACAAATATAATATTAATTGAATTTCTATATATATTTACAAATAAATTGACAATTACTTCAAATTCTACATATACAATGATGAATAATAGATTCAATATATCATTCGTATATACTATAAAGCAAACCATATAGCAAATAAAGCAATGATTGATATTATATACATATAAAATATATAGTATTGATAGAAAATTCACAACATTGAATATATTACCTATAAATATATATATGTATAAATAATTAATGAATGATTCACTTCGACGTATCATATGAGAGCATGTAATTTAAAACTAAAGTGTATCAATTTTGTTATATATACATATTTAATATTTACTAAATACATAACAATTTGTATATTTAAACAATTATATTCATCAAAATCAATAGATTTAATTATAATAATATTTTCGTACATATATATTAATATATATTTATTAGAATAAAGGAAAATCTTATTTGTGGAAAATACAAAATATTCATATATATATTATTGAAACACATGTACTTGTTATATTTATATATATATATATATATAATTATAAAATACTCGTATGTTATGTATTTACTTTTTATATGTGTGTAGTATAGATATATAAATAAATAAATATTAGAAATATATATTCGTGTATTGTATATATAATAAACTTATAAATATATGAAATAATTTTAATTGAATTACATTGTTTTACAAATTTCAAATATTGAAACAATTAATAATGAAGAATTAAATTAATAATAGAGTTGAGGGGGTAATGGGAAAACATTTTTAATGTATGTGAATATTGAAAGGTACTTTTTACGCACTTAAATATCATTCGAAACAAAAATTGATTATTAATCTATTTTTATTTTCATTTAATTCATGGGTCTTTCTACAGTTTTTTTAAAGTAAATTTTCTTGGAAAATTCCTATGAACATTTTAAATATATATAATATATTTCCATCAAGGATCTATTCCGTTTATTGTCACAAAAACGAAATAGTAAAATCCGTATAAAAGCAATTTAAAAGTATAATATATTGCAATATAAAGTGAAAATTCATTGATAAAATAATTCAAGAGATAAAACTTTTCTTTAAATTGTTCTGAACCAAAAAATATTATAAAACCATATAAATAATCAAATCTTCAACTATATATTATTTATTGTTATCACTAAAAAAAAAAGATATCTATCACTACCGCAGTTATTTCTTATACACATTCATAAACAGGAAAACGAGAAATATACTAAAGAAAAAAAAATGTTATTTTAAATATAAGATGCCCGAAAGCACTTTTATTATTAAATTATTTTTCATCTATCTCTCTATATATTTATTATTATTATTATTAAAATGTTCATTTTCTTCTTTATTGTATTGTATAAATTTATAAATAGGTAAATTTGAATGAATGAAAAAAAAAAAACATTGCAAAAATGAAACAATTTAATTATATAAATCGTGTGCATATAAAAAGTTAATTTTATTTGAATAGCAAAACAACAAATAAATATATTTATTAAAAAATATGTTTATATATTATAATATAAAATTTTATGTATAGTATTTTCGAAAGGTCGACGACGTCGATATATCTATATATATATAGAATATATTCAATTCTATATTCGGAAAATCTATGAATTTGAAATTCTTTTGGGGAAATTCATGAAAAGTGAAATAAATATATGATTATAAATTCGATACATAATGATGCAAGAAAACTTATAGTAATTTTTAATGATCTTTCAAAATTTGATGTAATTTATCATATTATTGATGTCAATCCATTGACTGGTTAGGAAATCACAATAGTTTTCACATATTTAATTTGTATGTCACGTAAATTTTCCTCGGAAAATTGGTATGAAGGCTATTAGATACAATTGTTCAGGTTTTTTTTTTAAATTTTCTATATAATCAGAAAATTAAAATATAAAATCATTATCGATTGTATACAATAACATTCATTTACAATATTTTTAAAATACGTTTATCAAATACTATAATATTGATAAAAGATTATAATATTTACATGGAATATAGACAAAAGTTTTTCCTAGATTTTTCCTAGAATAAATCCAGTAATGTTTTCATTATATTCATGGACATTTTACTATATAAATATTCTAAATATTTTGTTTCATCGATTTCTATATACATTTTTGCTTTTACATTCAGTTTTAGAAACTTTGAGATTATTTTATTCAATATATATACATATACATATATATTTTGAAATATTCATTATTATTTCATTATCTCACATATAAGTACATATTTTATTATTATTAATTTTCGAATGCGATGAGAGGACAGACAGATATACAAAAAAAAAAAATAAACAAAACGTGAGCCTATATATTATATATGAATATAAAGCAAATATACATGATATATATAGAGATACGTATACGTTGTATAAACACACATTTTCATATAGATTGTTGTTTATTCTATTGTTATAGGTATTATTACTTGTGTATTTTTATTTTTATGATGCTTTTCTTTTTACATTTTCTTTTCTTTTCTTTTTTTTTTTTTAACATGTTATTATTATTATTATTATTATTATTATTATTGTTGAAGATAAGTATATATATCCAATACAATAATACACGCAATATGGATTTTCCCCAAAAACTTGTATGCTTTTTATACATACCCAGACTATATGCATGTTTTTAGATGTTATATAAATATAAGTAAAAGTATATAAGTATAAGAGTAATATATTATATATTTGTATAATACAATATATATATATACAGATATTCTAAAAGATTTGTTTACAAAGATGCTAGAATAAAATATTTCTTCGTTTTTTTTTTCATATATTCATTTGAATTCTGTCTGCGTGATGTATTTTGTATATATATTTTCTTTTGGATTTTAATGATGTTAAATGGGATCATATCAAAAAATAATTTGTTATTGTTATTTATTTCTTATGATAGTATTATTATTATTATTATTATTATTGTTATTATTACTATAAAATTATTATTGCTATTATTATTATTATTGTTATATTGTATAAAACCGTTTTCGTTTACAATGTATATACATAAAATGATAACAAAAGGCAAACAAATTGTTTGGGAAAACATTTTTCCATTATATATACACAAATAACCGAAAGGAATATTATTTGTAGATTTAAATACCTTCGGCTAATATTAAGCAATCTATAGTTGACTTAAATAAAAAATCTCTTTCTTATTATCTTTTCAGTGGTGAAGAAAAATGTATTTAAGAAAATAGATTGCATTCATTTATTTAATTTTACTAGGAAAATAATAAATTTTGATTTTATATTCAATACCATTTTATTTGTATATAAAAAAAGATTATTAAAATATACTATTCATTTCCTTACATCATTTTAATGTGGATTTCATTTCAAAATTAAAAACAATTAATCATTATTATATAAATGAAATAATGGATCAAACCAAAATAATCATTTGTAATGAATGTGTTAATATACTCTGTGGTGTAAATGTTAAAAATGCCAACCTAAAAATTCTAACGAAATTTTGGGGTCGTGGGTTCGAATCCTACTGAATGCATAAAATATGTTTTGTGTTTTCGGTTATTTTTCGAATCTGAATTTTAACACAGAGTTGTATATTCCGCTTGCGGTTGGTCGTACGGCTAATTACCGACACCGTAAAAGCCACAAATTAAGTAACTAATAACAGAAGGCTGTTGTTGGACGCTAAAACCAGATTGTTGGTTGTATAGCGAAAAATTTATTTTATTTATTTAATGAATGTGTTATTTCCGAAACAAAAAAAAATAGAATACAATCTGTTTATTTCTACAACATATACATATATAGATAGAGATTTCTCACCCTTAACAATCGCGTGTAAAGATCCAAGTGATTAAAAATATATTATGCATGCATATTTATATAATAATATAATATGCAGGCAGATATATTTTATTTGATATATATATGTATATTTAATGTTCAAACTATAGAATATACGAAAGAGATCCTTGTAATAGGTCAACAATTTTAGCCTAACAACAACACATAGCTATTTATTTATATATATATATATTATATGCATATTTGTATAAATTTATATAAACACAAATGAAAATGGGTCGATTGTTGAACATATAATAATTTTATATATATATACTTTTGTAAATTATTTGCTTCTTTAAGTTGTTTTGTTCTTATTATTGTTATTATTATTATTTCTGTTATATTTTTATGAAATGTGAAAATATATACTGTATGCAATTATTAAAGTTTATGATATAAAAATATAAAATATATAATATAAAATATAAAACTTATTATTAATAAATTATTATTATTAACTTATTATTAAAAATATAAAAATATAAATATAAAATATAAAACTTATTATTAATAAATATTAAATATATTTTTAGCGAATGACACACGAGGAAAATGTGTCTTTTAAAATATGGCATTTTTTTGACATCATCACCCTAAGTTAAATATTATGTATTGTTTTAAATGGGTAATCAAATTGCAGTTGTTTTTTGTAGATAAAATAAAAGTTTTGGCTGTTTGTTTGCACCAAGCATTCGAAAGATATTACAATTTAGAAATGAGAATTGCTTTAAGATACACTTTTTTGTACAATAAAAAAACAATATCTTCAAAATTAAAGATTATCGAAGTTCTATTTTTGAGAAAAATACAATAAATTTTACCACACATTCACTGGATTTATTTTCGTAATTAATTTAATTATCTAAACAATAATATGTATTGAAGATTTCATATAGTTGAATATATCATTTTAAATGGTATACTATATAACATAATAGGTATATTTTATATACAGAAAGAATAATGTGATGAAATTTTTCTTTTATGGTATATAGTATTTTTAATGTCATTACACATTATTCAAATATTCAAATTACAACTTATAAGAAATTAAAATGTTCAAATAAAGTTTCAAGAACATTTCAAAGAAAATTATTATTTTGTTTTATCTTATTACGTGCCGGTATATATGTATATGTATATACTACCTACTTATTTGTGGGAAAAAACAACTTAAAATTGTAAAATTTTCGTTTTGAAGAAGAAGATTATGCGAAAAAATAACAATATAATCTTCTTCACCGATGCTTTGTGTGGTAAACTTATCCTTTTTTTTTTTATATATATATATATATATATATACAAATGGAATGCAATGGATATACCGCACTTATATTTCTACACATATATGATATATATATGCTAATATTATAAAGATATACACAAACAACGGTATAAAGAGAGGTATAAAAAGGCCTTAAAGGTATATAATCCGAAAATAATTTAAGATATTTGTTATGTATATATTAATGTATATTTTAAAAATCATAATGGGTATACTATATATATATAATTTGAAGAATTTGTATAAATACAATATAAATATATAGTTTCCTTTCATTTATAAATATATATATACGAGTACAAACAAATAGAATATAAAATAATAATAATACGTATATGTTTTTGAATTTAATTTCATAAAGCATATTTTTTGTATTAGTATTATATATGAAATATAATTGCTCTAGTTATTTCGTTTTATGATCATCACACAGGATTTTCCTCCATTGTTTATATATTTTCGAAAATTTATATAGTATATATCATACAATAAAGGTAAAACAAATAAATAAAATAATAGAAAAAATAGAATATATGGAAGGAAACTATTTGATAAAGACTAAATAGACTATAATTTACAAAAATATATTATATTAGATTATTCATTTGTTTGCATAAAGGATTATACATCTTTTTGTGGATCGAAAATAAAATTAAAATTAAATCATAAAGTCAGATAAGTTACAAAAATAAAATTTCATTTCAATTTTATTTACAAGAAACGGCTGAATGATTCGTTTCCACAATTGAAATTTTAAAATGTGGAATTGTTATTTTTAATTATTATTATTCGAAAAATTTATTGATCTTTTTTACTCCACGGTTTACCCTTTATTATTTTATAGTACATTCTCGCATGACATATACTATTGTATCTTAAAATATGAAATATTTTATATATAAAGCTATATTTACAATTGCTATATATATATATATATACATATCAAAACAAATATTTTAGAAACAATTATTTATATAGCATATTAAATATATGTATTGAGATACATAAATGTTGAAAATGTGTTAAAACTTTGAAAATATACAGATAACAAAAATATACCTATATAAAAGAAACACATCCATATATCTGAATATAGCATAAATAAAATATTACTTCATTGAATTCATTGAACTGTGAAATTAATGTATGTTTTTCTAGAAAAACTATTGAAATTTTAGGATACCTTTTAGGATTATGATGAATTTTTGTAGTAAATCATACATAAAACATATATTTTATTGATTATTTCAATATAATCTTATAACGTATTAAAAATTCAGATTAGATAAGCCCACTGGAAATACGATATTAATCCCATATATTGTACAATTTTAATGAAAAAGTTAATTGAAAAGTGAATTGTGTTGGAAAACTCATTTAAAATCAACGCATAGAGTGTATTTTATTCATACAATTCGTTATAGTAATTTCTTTAAATGTAGTTTCGTCAAGATGATGTAATATTTTCATCAAACATAAAGGATTATTTTGAATATTTCATCAGAAAACAATATATTATGAGATATCTGTGAAATTATATTTTATTTGTAATTAAGAGGTAATAAATATTCTTTTCAAATGTAAGGCTATACACAATTAAGGCTATATTAAATTAGATAATTGATTTTCGATACACCTCTATTGTTATTATATTTCAAAAAGTAAATAAAATATGAAGGAAAATTCTTTCCCACTTAAGTATAATCTATTTTTTCATTTGTTTAAAAAAGAAAATGATAGGAAATAAGAAATGATAGGAAAATACGAGAAACTCATTATTTTACAATAATTTTCCTATGGACATAAAATATCCTTTAAAAATTTCAATTATAGTTATAAATAGTTATAAAAGATCAATATGAAAGAAAAGTTATTAAACTAAATATAAATAAAAAATCCTTTTAATCATCATATCCCCAAAATAATTGTAATTTGATAATTTTGTATAATAAATAAATCCAAAATCGTCCACAAACAAAAAACAAAATATTCCATTATATTTATTACTATTATTATAAATTACAATTTAATTCAAGACATTGCAAGTCAAATTATTAAAGTACATTTTTTTTCATTAAAGTACAATAATATATTTCTACTTCATTAATAATATATATTTATATGAATTTGAGTTGGATTTTGGGCATTATGGGTATTATATAATAAAAAAAAAGAAATGATTAATATTAAATATCTATATAGATGTATGTATGTATATACTCACTATATTGATCCATGTAAAAATTCTAGTAGTTGGTAAAATAATTTATATTATTATTAATAATACACAATATATTACAATTGTATTGCGTTGATATGGGTTCTATACGTGTAAGTTGTATTTTAGTAAATGTCATTAAACATTAATAATGACGACGATATATTGTATATCGATGAAATTGAAAATGTGATTTTTGGATGTATGGAAAATATATACAAAATATATACGATTTAACATTAAAATTTAATATATATTTTATTGATTATTATTTTATATTGGTAAATAAAATTCCAATAATATATAATAATAATAGTAATAATCAAAACAGAAGGAAAAAAACCATTAAATGAAATTATAAATAATATAATTCCCACCAAAAAAAAAAGAAAAAAAATAATAATAAAATAAATAACGATTGGATTAGACAAACAAATAAATAAATAATATATATCGTATAGGTATTTTTCAATGGATTTTCAAATATATATATATATATAGAAAAAACAATTTCACAACATAACAAATAATGCGAGATTCAAACGAAATTTATTTATTATTACTAAATATATACTACTAATATTAGAATAGGTTATAATTAAAATTATAAATAAAAATAATAACGAACGAATGAATTTTTATATTGTTTTTCTTTTTTATTTGATCATAAATATTACTTAAATATCAACAAAATCACGAACTGATTTATAATAACACATCAATTTTTTTTGCTATTATACAGAATCGGATATTACAAAAAGAAAAGAAAACAATTCAAAACAAAACCGCACTTTATTTCATATATTTTATTTTTTTATGTTTCACATTAAATCACAATATAAAATAAAATCCACATTCCTCAAATATTAATAAATAAATAAAAATTAAATTCAAATCATCTAAAATAAATCATCAAAATCATCTTATACAAGAAATATGTATTTATAAGAAGATGAAATAAAACATTAAATAAAAAAAAAACTATATAAAAAATACACATAAAATGAATATACAACAAACCGAATCAAGTAAAATGAAAAAAATAATAAAAATATATAACGAAATAAAAAAAAAAAAACTCAAAAAAAAAAAGAAAAACAACCAAAACAAATAATATATTTTATATATATCACGGGAAAATCTTTTCAAGAGATTGTTTTTCTTTAGTTTTTTTTTTTTTATATATTTCTACTTTACTTTTCTTTATTTTCTGAGATAATGTAACGTAATTTTGTTTTCTATACGATATATATATTTGTAAACAAAATTAAGTATATATATATATCGTATGTACTTTAATGTAGGTTGTTTAATATATATCTAAATTATACAAAGAATGTATATAGAACCATACAGATTGACAGATGGTATAGAACTGAACTAAACTCAAAATTGAATTGCTGCTGAATGTGAAAATGATTGGTATACTTTTTGTACATTGTGTACAGTATAGTACAAAAAAATAAAATATATAAACAAAAAAAGGAATTTTCCATTTTTCTAAAATATTGAGAAAATTCCGCTATATATGCTTTTAAATAATTTGGAGTTTATACGTGTATTTTAAACGATATACCTCGTGGTGTGAATCGAATCGCGTTGTCTAACGAAATACAATCGTGAATGTAATTTCTCTTTTTTTCTACCTTTTGTTGTGTAAATAATAATAATGTTTTTTTTTATTTTAAACTATATATATATATTTAATATCAATTTCAATAAAAGGTTTAATGTAATTTAAGTTTTTTTTTGTACTTTAAAATTGACTATTTTAATGAATTCCATTTTTTTTTTCAATAATTTTTTAATAAATAATACCAATAAAATTCATATATCCAATTTAAATTTATTAATGTTAATTTAAAAACATTTGTCATGTGGTTTTTTAAGTATCAATAAAAAATTAAGGATATTAAAATGAAATAGTATAAAATAGGAATTTATAGCAAAAGGACTATAACATATCGTATATATATTGTATATATATATGATAATAATAATTCTCTTTTTCCTTTTTAACTATATTTTATGGTGGCGGTAAATATATACACTTTATTTTCCATTTCAAAATTGTACATTCTCTTCATAATATATATAAATATAAATATAGAGGTGAATAAATAAATAAGGTATATACAAGGATATACTGACTGTGTCCTTATAAATCCTATATATATATATATATATAAATTAAGGTAACCAATTCTGATTTTATATGAAATAAGTTATATGGGAAACATTTCAAGATTTTTCTATATCCAAATGAAATATTTCGAAATTTTTACAAATCAAATTACAAATTTACAACGCAAATTCAACATAATCCCATTCCAAAAACCCAAGAACAAATATTTCAAAGTATTTTTTAAAACGTTTTAAGAAGTTTTACGATTTCATTTCTTTTACCTATATGCGGTCACCTTAAAATCTCATCATTTTACGGTGAGCCTATTTATATACAAATTCATATAACTATATAATATAGCATACGTACGGTGAGAGCTGTACATAGAAACAGTATAAGTACATGGATATATCTGTTATTGGAAAATCTTGCAATGCCTATATGTGTATATTTTTATACCAAAACATTCTAAATATTATATATATATAATTTGTTTTGTATTTCCTTTTATATACTTAATATATATATATAGTAAATATAGATAAATATAAAGCGAGGATATATCCTCGCGTACAGTAACCCAACATTTTATCCAGACTACATATTTATAATATATCATAAAATAAAAAAAAAAAAAACAAATAAATGTGTATAATTCACTTAAATAAGGTAAATATCTATAAATAAATGTACGTGTTCATTATTGATTAAGCTTTTTATTAAATTAAATATTTCACATATTCAAAAAATACTACATATATTTACAGAGTTGTGTTGTTAACCTATCCGTATATATAACAATCGTACATGTGATATTTGTATACACAATTTAGTTAATGCTAGGATGCAATTTAATGCCATAAAAAAGTACTTTATATAACACTAAAATAAACCTTTAAGATAAAATCATTTTGGATATACATATACAATTAATATGTATATGCACAATCGTATATATAATTGAAGAATATACAGAATCGTTTATATATATCATATACAAAAAAAAAACAAACAAATTTGCTAATCGTTTTGTTTTGTGATATTTATATATATATACATTTATATTGGAATTTTGTGAGTACCGGGAAAAACAAATTTGATAAAATATACAATATAAAAACATCTAAATGTAATTATCAAAGTAAGATTGTCTGTATATATATTATATTATTATTTGATTTAGAAAAGTGTATAATTAATTTAATATGCAATGCATTAAAGATAATATATCAGTTGTAAGAAACACCTATATACAAAGTTTAACAACACATCAATATAGAGAATTAATTGAATGAGATTAACAGAAAAAAAAATTCCTTTATAATTTGTTCTATAGAATGGTATAACAATGAAAGTAATAGTCTACATATTCAATGTATAAATTATCGCAATTAGGATGAAAATAGAATGTATAAAGTATACATCATTTGAACCTCAGGTGGATAACAAATGCCCGACATAAAAATCATGAAATGTCAGATGGACAAAAAAAGAATTCTATGCAAAAGTATTGTGGTGGAAATTCATGTTTTAATTTTGATTTTGTATTTAAAAATCCCCCATTCTTCGGGACGCCAATTTTTATATCTGGTCAACTCGGTGACCCCTTTATAATATATTAGTTAAAATATTTAAGTAAAAATGTTTTGATTAATGATATAGAAACGAATCGTTGCATTGTAATTTATAACATGTTTTTTTTATTGACTTTTATTTGTTTTAATTAAAAATAATGGTGTATTTTATAGTTATTTTTATTTCAATTTGAATACTGTCGTTTTTTTCTTCATATTTTCTTCTTTTGTATATGCCCCATCAAATATAAATGTATGCTTATTGTTATATTCTAAATATGCGAGTATATCAAAAACAAGAATAAAAAAACTGTATAAGTTTATAACAAATAAAATATCTATATATTTTAAATGATACTTTTCTTTTGTAAAAATCTTTTGAAAAATGTCATATGTATAAGAAGAAATGATTAATATTTAATAATGATGAACACCATGTAAAAGTATAACATATAGATATTCTATATAAATATGGAATGAATGATGTTATATAAATAAATCATATACAGGAAGATCTTTAATCTTTAACTGGTAGATAGATTTGTTTTTTATATTGTTGTTAGATTTTCAATTAAAGCTGCGGTATTTATTTAATTTCATATTGGTTAAAATTCATGAAAAATGTCTAAGAGATTGTTGAACTTGGGAAATATTTTCAAATGAATACCGTGGAAATTTTCTCATTTATGAAACATTTTCTTTGATTTTACTAACGAAAATTGAAATAACTTTTATAGACTATCCTGTATCTTGTATAAAATTGAATTTCTTTGTGTCATTCATTTCATATTCTACATATGCACATATATTTCTCATGTATAGATACAAAATAATATTAAACAAATAGATTATAAATAAAATAAAATACAATAAATAAAAAAATTGCATTTATATTTCAATGCACATTCAAGCTTAAAATCTTAAACTTTTATCATTTTATATATATATATATATATATCATATATGATATGATACAAATATTTATTAATTTTTCATTTGAAATGTTATGTATTTATACAAAAATACAACAAACAGAATATATAAGATGTTGTATATATATATATTCAAAAACAAAAGACAATTCAGATATGAACTCATATTTATATATGTATATAACAATGACTGATTTTATGAGTATATAAAAAAAGAACTTTATTATTATATATTTTTGCATAAAAACTTCAATAAGAAATGATATATAATCTCTCTGTATTATATATATAGAATCTTCTAAAAAGAATTACGTAATCTTCTTATAACTTTATTAATTATTAATTGTATTACTTGACCTATATATTTTCTTGTCATCTTCATATATATATAGAATAGATATATAGTAAAGTATTCTAAATACAAATGTGTATGTATATAGATGACAAAACACGTGTTCACTTTGAACATCATATAATGTCTATATTTATAGAACTGTACGTAACGTAATCTTTACTTTACCATAGGTGATATTGCAATGTGGTGCATTTCAAAATAGAAACTTGCAAAATGCAAATTAGACAAATCTTTCTATAAGAACCGGAGGATATTGTGGTAAATAAGAATTCTTACTGTGAGTCTATGGCAATAAAAATAATATAATTTTCAATCAATGCAAGATATTAAAATTTGAAATTATATGGATTAAAGTATAACTTCGGTTTATTATATAGTTTATGAAAAGGAGAAATATACCTGAGCAAGCAAAAGAATTTTTAGTGTAAATAAATTGAAATATATTTTATAACTTATATATAATCCGATAAGAATTTATAAATAATATAAAATATAAAAATCCATTAAATACAATGAATATACCATATATTAAAAAAAAATCCCCAAATATTGACATCTTAAATCTATATGTAGCCTTTTATATATACATATAGATATCGAATTATATATATATATATAAAGTAGATCGATTTTTCAACTTCAAAAATAAATAAAATTATATATGATAAATTGTGTATTTCATTTATTTATATACACACATTAATATAGAATCTCAATTTACCACATTTAATAAATTTCAAACTATTTTTTTTATGGAATATATATATACCAAAATTTTAATAAATGTTTTATTATTTATAAATATATTTTTATATATATGCATAATATATATATAGAATAAAATAAAGTAATTCATTATAAATTATAATATTTTGGGAGGCAGGGGGATCGGTCCTTAAAATATTGAAAATGGAAAATGTTTATTCAATCTACATAATATAAATAAATATATATAGTGAATGGATAAATTTGGTAATCGCATATATACATTATATATTCTGATAGATAATAATTAATTATTATGGATTAAGAGATTGAAATACAATATATATATATATATATATATATATATAGATATTTTTGTAATATATTATGACTATAAAATGTTTATATAATATAATAATACTAATAAACCACATCAATCAAATTGTCTTAAATCAGTTTTGTTTTCATTCTCTTCCGTTCAGTTTTTATGTTTATCTTTCATATTATTATTATTATTATTATTATTATTATTATTATGTACACATCACAATTCCATTAGTCTGCTCTCGTAAAGATATGAGGAAAAGTTTAAAATATCTATCTATATCCATTTTATATATATATATATTCGTTTATCTTTTTGCAGATTTATAAATTTGCCTACAATAATATTATTTTATATATATATATATATATATATATATATATTTAAGGCTATATATATACAGTAAATAAATCTATCTATATGGAAAATATGTCCTTATATAACTATATGTTTGTATTCTAATATATATTACAACTTAAATAGATTTGGCAAACTCATTTATAACATATATATAGCGAATAGAAATAGCGGATAGAAAGCACATCTATATAGAATATATACATAAATTTGTAATTATATATATGACTGAGATTTTTCAAGATTTATTATTTCCTCTATTTCATGCTCGTCGTTATATTTATATACAATGCGTGTGTGTGTTTGTGTAGGATGAAAAGACAATTTTCTTTATATTTGAAAACAATATAGAACACATAATAACCTCTCATTTATTAATATTGTCTTTATAAAAAAATTAAAAATAATATGTTTATAAGAAAATATTTTATTTTTGTGATATAAAAACTTTAAATCGCTGATGAAGATAAGGAATATAAGGATACTATACATATATATCGAAAATAATATTTTGAATCATGTAAAGTTAAAGTATATATAAAATTTTAAAATTGTTGTATTTATTTGTTGTATGAACTATATTTTGAGTAAGGTCAAAAGTTTTAATAAGACTAACCAACAAAACTAATATATGATAAGTCTAAAACTAACCAAAAAGAATTGTAATTATAAAATGTAAGGATTATCTCATGAAGCGCGAATATATAAATCGTACATTTCATAATATTTATACATATTTATATATATGCGAAAAGGATAATATGCTAAAATTATAAATGAACGGCTATTTATTTTAAATATCGAAATAGGTCAACCTTTAAATTTCACTGAATAATCATAAAATTATTTTATTTTAAAATTTTTAGCTTTAATAAGCAGGTAATTTTTGTATGGAATAAATATTTTTTTTAAATAATTACTTATTCGATATTTAATTTTTTTTTATAATTATTGTTTACTTATACTTAACGAATAATATACCAGAGGGGTTTTTTCTTTGTTGTTTATTTAATAACATTTCTTATGAATAATTGACTATATATTTGAACAGACTTTATTAAAAATAAATAAAAATAGGACATGATTTTCTATTTTAAATTTTTGTGCTCTAATAAATTTAGATATAAAAAATACAACGAATTTTTGGTTCAAAAATGTATCCTATATTTAAATTATAGGTCAGCATTAAGGATATATAGGTTATGTGTTATGTATTTAACGATTGTATCAAATCATATTCTAATCGATGGAAATGTTTTTCGTGATAAAACAATATTTAAAAATAACTCCTGAATTAATCTCATGATATGAGAAACCCATCAAGAATTTATTCTGAAAACATGATGTGTGTTTAGAGGATATTTTATTTGATGAAATTTTTTATGAACATTTTGGCTTAAGAACCAATATAGAAAATCGGTATATAAACTGATATACAAACGGAAATTTAAGTAAATATATCTATTGATATCAATATATAAACAATATATAAGGTGATATTGTAATGAATGGAAAAAAGGTATAATGTAAAAAAATGGGATTTTAACAATAATCTTAACTATACTAATATATAATAATATATATAAATATATTTTAAGATCATAAATACCATAAATATATTCGTATACTAAAATATATATGATTCCGTATAATAAAACGTATAAAGAAAAATATTTCTTTTATAGAAAACTAACATTTTATTACATGTAACTTTTATATATATTTAACTATATATACATTTAATGTATTAAATACTTATGTATATATCTAGTTGTATGAAAATGTCACATTGTATGTATTTGTC
The DNA here is from genome assembly GCA_958336335.1 of Dilophus febrilis. Taxonomy (NCBI): domain Eukaryota; kingdom Metazoa; phylum Arthropoda; class Insecta; order Diptera; family Bibionidae; genus Dilophus; species Dilophus febrilis. The sequence continues at coordinate 4,200,776 of OY284471.1, read as the reverse complement.
TCGATATATATTAACATTAAATATATATCTATATATATATATATATATGTTGAAGTAAACGTGCCCTGAAGTTATTATATATTGTATAAGTATCAAAAGGTAATATAAAATAAGTGTATATAAAATTAAAATGCAATCCACATACATATGGTTTTTGTACAACAATGAAACCCTTTTTACAATGTTGTACCAATTTTCATTTTCCTTTTTCCGTGTTTTTTTTTCTTTCTTATTCTATTTACTATTTGATTATTATTATACTTCTTTATATCTATGTATATACACTATATATATAGAGATATATTAAAAAAAACTAAAATTATTTTAATCTTTTAAATCAATCCAACATATGGTATATTTCTATATCCGTCGTAAGTAATATAATGAATAAATGTGTATGATGAAAAAAAAAAAAACTACAAAATACACAATGTTTAGAAGCGGAGACGAGATGAACATTAAATATTTATACAATTTTTTTTTCTATTTTGCAATAAAAAGGTAATTTTTAAATATACACAAAGTATATTGAAATCGATGTTCAATAAAATTATTTCTATATTATAAAGAAAAATATACAATTCATTTTTTTTTATCAAAAATAATAATAAAATAAAATATATATGTTTTTATTTCACCTTTTTTATTTACATATATAACAAATAATAATAATAATAATTCAATTTATAGGTAAAACCAATCAAATAAAACAAATTGTTTAGAATATAGTGAAAAAAATACATTTTTTGTATGTTTATTATAGATTTTTTTAAATTGTGAACTTGATAAACTTTTCAATTTAATCGGTTTTGGAATACAAAATTATTTTAATTTATTCTAGAAAAAAGGTGAGAATTGCTACACTGATAAAAGAGTTGATTGATCTGAACTGGATGTACAAATGGAGAAGTTTGTTTAAGTATCAATATATATATAGAAATTACATTTATCATTCATAATTATATTTATAATTCACACAACATAATTCATAAACATTTTTTATATAACAATAATAATAATAAAGAAAGTGCGATAAATAATAAAATTCAAATCTTTCAAAAACATATTCAAATATTATGAAGTTTTATCAATGAAACATTCATATAATAAATAATTATTTGATAAAGCGAATTCATAAAATATTACATCAGATTCCAATCTTTGCTGTGATTTAGAGACAAACCAAAAATTTCATATATTATATTTCATAAAATTTATTATTTAATTTTTTTCCTTTCTTCTATTTCTTATTGTTATCAATCTCTATATACTTCTTTCTGTATAGATATTTTATTATTATTTTTCAAAAATAATTTCAATTTAATATAGAATATATAATAAGAAAAGTTTTTTTTTAGATATAAAATTATCACACTTTTCACTTGACACGATGAACGAAAATATTGTCTTTATATAATATTTATTATATCATATGAGAATAATAATTCTTTTATCTTATTCGAATATATATATATATATTGTTAAATTGATATCCCCAATTTTAAATATACATTACAAAAAAAAAAACAGAAAAGTTTAAAAGATATTTTATGATGTGTAGAGAGTTTTAATTGTGTGTTTATACACAATATATATACATTTGTTATGTCTAAACTTATTTTTAATATAAATATATATATATAAATAAATCTCTATATGGGTTAATTTTCTTCTTTTTTTTTAGATATAGACTTTCCTGCCAACTGTGTATTGTATTATTTTCCATATACATATACATCATAATATAAGTATAGTATATGTATATATCGATTTTCAATAAATAAACACATAATAATTTCTATGTCAAGCCTTTTACTTCTGTTTATATATATATAAAAATGTTTATTTGGGATTTAATTTCGTATAGAATACATATAACAAAATTAAAATATGGATATGTAAACGATCATATTTCCGTTTTGCATCCTTCTATTTATATATAAATGGTTTTTCATCCAAACAAAAATGTAACTACAGTACGGATCATTTAACAGTTGAAAGATGAAATACCTTATAAATATTTAAAGGAAATTATATGTAAAAAAAAATTTGCTGATGAAAATTCTGTATAAATATTTGCTTAAGGAATATCTGGTCTGGAAATTTTTGCTTGAAATTTAGTATACTTTTCTAAAGGAAATTCAGGATACTTTTCTAATGAAAATTCAATGTGCTTTTCTAAGGGAAAACCTGAATAAAAAATCTTGTATTTCTGAAGGAAATTTTCTAAGGAAAGTTACAACTTTTGTCTCTTATTATCTACTATCTTTAACGATCCTAAAAAAAAAATCGTACGAATGTGTGTGGTTTACAATATATCTATATAAAAAGCGTACAAACGCAAACATAATTTATAGCCTATATGTGTTTTTCCAAAATACAAAAATATATATATAGATAATATGCCATACAAAAAATTTTATTTAATATATAAATAATATTCGTATATATATATATATTCGATGGTAATTTTATAATGGAAGTATAAAATAGAAATTGTCTGTATTATTTTATTATATCTATCTATCTATATATTGAAACATACAAATATCTTATAAATATACCCACCATAACCATATAAGAAACAGATTGTCCCTGAGGTAAAATTGGGATATAAATAAAAAAACACCGCCTGATAGCATTTTTTTTTAATAACTAATCAGAACGTATTTTGGAAGATATGGTTTTTACTATCCACATTTGCGATTTTATATAATGATAAATAATGTATTTTATTTTAGTTTTTATATATTTTGATAAATAAATCAATTATTTTTTGTATGGTTTTCGTTGTTGTTTGAATTGTGGGTATTAAAAGTATAAATTAACCAAAAAAGAAGCAAGAATTAAAAGAAAATGGTTTGTATTTTTAACCGTTTAAATTTTGATTTACCTAAAGTATGGATTTATTCTAAAGTTCATTTATACTCATTTATTTTCCTTTATCTTTATAGATTTTCTATAGTGTTTTCCTTTATTATATATAAAATAAGAATAATAATGACAAATAATAAGGAATGATGGATTCCATGTAAAAATACAAATTTGAATATGAATATAATAATTTTGTAATACAAGTATTGTTAAGACATTCAGTATAATCCATCGTCGCATATATAAACAGATTCGTATATTTAATGTACTATGTATATACATAAATATGTATATATTTACAATATAAACGCAGAAAACACACAAATTTTGTGATGTTTTAAAAGGTTTTATTATATGGTTACATTTTGTTATTATATTATCTGAATATATATATATATATATATAGTCTATGTGAACGGTGGTAATGTTGTTTGCTATTGAATTATTATTATTATTTTATTTTTACATCAAAAATGTTAAGTAAGAGAAAAAAAAACAGCAAAAATAAGAAAAACATTTACGGTGCAGCAGAGTTCTTTATAGAATATATGTATATAGAAGAATATATATAGGTCTTATAATTTTCATTTTCATTTTTTATAAATGTCCTTTTTAAAATGTGAAAATATTCGGAGTTTTCCGTATATATACAAAATAATAATAATCATTATATTAAAAATAAAATTAATATATGGAAAATTTATGACCATTTCTTTCAATTTATACCATAAATAAATTTTTTTTTATTATTATATTTATTTTATTTCAATAAAAGACGTACGAATAATAATAAAAAGGCTCAACAAAAAATATATAAAAAAAAAGTCCCTTTTTATTGTAATATTATTGGTTATACGCAATTTGTTATTATTATTATTATTAATAATAAATATATATACGTATGAAACGAAATTAGTATGAATTTGATCATTCATTCCATCATATACATATATAGGGCAACTGAATTTGTAAATATTTTATACTGTTTAATATTCTAAATTGAAAATTTCAATTATTGCTTTAGTGCTTTCAAAATATTGTATAGTATATAGTTATGTACTTATACATTATATTAACCCGTGAGATTTTCCGTATTTCTATAATGAGAACGTTCTTTCGTATCTTTAAACATAGAATTTAGAATAGAATTTTATATAGAATATTGTGTGTTCGGATTTAGTTTTATATAATGAAAACTTTTCATTAAGTAGATAGAAAAAAAAACAATAGAACAGTAGTACAGATTTTTCTTATAAACATGTTTTCTTTTCCTATTGCTAATATTATAAAGTATAAACATACCATTTGTTACAGGCGGTCTAATAATCTTAATTCGTTAACTGTGATAGGGCTGATTCAATCATTTTCCATTCATTAACATTGGAATTTTTTAACATTGCGACAGTAACATTAAATTATATCCAATATTTGTTGTATTTTTAGTCACTTAAACTCTAGTAATTATACTAACCTAAAACGAGAAAGAAAAATAAATTGTTCAGATTAGAATTTAATAAAATAAATAAATAAATTAATTAAAAATATAATGTAATAAATCAAATAAAGATATGATAATTGATAAATTGATCATTGGAAAAATATCTAAACAAAATGTAAATAGTTATTTAATTGGTGATTGGTGATATCAAAATATAGTTCGTTGAACTTTAGAACGGAATAATATCAATAATATATTTATTATATACGCATTATAGAACTTTGTACAATTTAATTTTGTATTTATTTTTGCCTGCACTTGAAAATATCTATAGATTGTATACCTGTGAATAAACCGCAAAGATACCATTGTAACCCGGTTGAGAAATGATGATGTTGAGTTGAATTGAATAAAATCATTGGAAAAAATCAAGATGCTTGGTTTTTGTTGTTTGCATATTGGTTATTTATATTATTTTAGAAAATTCTTTAATTGTTAATTAAAATTCAATGATTTTTATTTAACACATGCATTTTTAATGCAGAACAAACACAATTTTTATAAAAAAAAACAACAACTTTAAATGAAAAATAAAGGTGAAAAAAAAAATAAAAAAATAAAATTAAATGAACGAATGAACTCGCCAACAACCAAAAATTTTATGCGTGTTTGATTTTGTACAAAAAAAAATGTACTGTACTTGTACAGTACGATTTTCTAAAAAAATATTTATAATAATATATTTGTAATGTAAAATGTATTTGTGAGTATGAAACGTGTATATTTTAGCTGATGGTATTTTTGATTTTGTCTCATTTGTGTCATGGTTTTTTTTTTATTGTCGAAGTGTTTATATATAGCAATGATTGAATTTCGATTGTTTTGTATTATCAATTTGTTAGTGTAACTTTTAATACATTAATATTTATTATGATTGATATACCGGATAGAAATATATTTCATTCAATCATTACCTTTTTAACAAATTAAATAGTGCTGGATTTTATTTGCCAGGTTTTGATTATAGGAAAATTATGGGTATTTAAATAACTTGATAGTAGAAAATCTCGGAAAATGCATGCAAAATTTAACAAATAAATTGTGGCAAATAAAATGTGCTAAATTTCTAAATCAATTTTCTAAAGTTTTTTGTATTACGTATACAATTTTATATTATTTTATTTTATTTTTTGTAAATATACAAATCAATAATAAATTATATGCAAATAACCTGTATAAATGAGAATTCAATTTTTGATCTGTTCTATATATAAATAAAATATATAAATTTGTATATTCACAGACTACCATCATTATCAGTTTCCGCAATGAATATATCGAACATTTTATAAACATATCATACAGCGATTGCAAAATATTATGCCATTAACGCATTACCATTACGTTTTATTATTATATATATAAATATTTATTTATATATAGATTTAATCGCTAAATATATACAGGAATTTTATATATTTGAATATATATTCCAAATACTCAATATTTTATATCAATCACCCTACAAAATTTAATACATTCTATATTGTATATTATTATTATTATTACTTGTATATTGCGTATGCAAAACGACTATATAAAAATATATAACAAACTTTAATGGTTTAAATGTTTTATCAAAAACACGTATGTTTAAATAAATAATATTTATTTTTTTTTTTTTACATTTTGGAGTAATTTAGATGAATATTTTTAAAAATATATACAATTTTCACGGATACTGCTGCTGAAGGTATATTTCAATTTAAACGAATTGAGGGGAATGATTTTTATTAGCATATATTAAAATCCTAACTAAATAACTTTGTTATATTTTTGTAAATTTTCTATGGTTATAATAATTTGAAAAGTAATTCGAACGGAAGATAAATCTAAAGATTTTGAATAGAATGTCAGCTATAGTTTAAGAGTTTTAAATTCTTTATACCAAAAATAAATATTTTAAATTTTGAGTTATGAGTTTAAAATATATATCGATAAAGTATTTGTTTTATTTATATACATCATCAAGGTTTTAAGGATTGAAATGATCTGAGTTAAAATTAAACTTATATTATATATAGTTCATACAAATAATTTTACATAATTATGCATAAATTTATGAAATGAAATGGATAGTTAAATATATGAGGAAAAATATCCAAAACATATACATAAAAATATTTATATGTATGATAAACAAACATTTTCTTCACATACAGAAAACATATAAATCTGATATGTTTTTACAAATTATTATTTTATACACATGTATTTTTTATTGCTATAAAATGTTGTATTATAAATATATATTACACTCGTAAACATATATGAATAAAATACAGAATATTTCGCATATATATCATTCTATGAACATTGAGGGTGTTATCGTCGTCATCACCAAAAGCATGTATTTAATTTATAAAAGAGTAATTATTTTCAAAAAAATTTTTCTACATGGAATTTTCCAATGAAAATTCCAAGCTCTAGATTTACAAATTTACATCAAATTGATTTTTAATTTGATTAAATACGAATGTAAACTTAATAGAACTTAATTTTATCATTTTTTATTTAAAAAAAAAAAACTTAATTCATTGACACCCCGTAAATAATAAATTAATATATATGACGACGATGAAAAATACTAAAAAATGTTTATTATATTATATTATAGTTGAGCGATAGTTATTATATGATGCATATATATTAAAATTTTTTTCAAAGCATAGTAAAACATCATCATTTAAAGCGCTTGTTTGTCATTATATTTATCTATGTTCTATACGAAAAATTACACTAATAAAAATTTTATTATTCCATTCATAAAATAAATTTAAGTTTAGCTATATAATTTATAATATGCGTACGAGTTGTGTGTGTTTAAACATCACATTATATAAAGGTTATATAAATAAAACGACCATGTATTTAATCACAATTCTAACACATAAAATTGTACTTGAATAAATTTTAAATTACTAGACGGTTTAACATATGAAAGATTTAAATCTATGATTAATTCAAAAATTTCATAGAGGGCTTATCACACGAAATTGTAGATTGAAATAAAATAAATCAACATATAGAATCACCGAAAAACTTTATCCAGCTAATGATACCTTGCTGACCATCCCACACTTACATTCATACAAATCATATATACAATTTACCAAAACATTTAATTAAAATAAAATGTTATTTTATACACATTTATATTAAAAAAAAACGTTCATTCATTTATTTATTATGTATATTTAAATAAAAAATATGTGCATATCAAGCAAACGAAAAGGAAAAAATCTGAAATCTGAATATATATATATAATATATACCGTATATTATTGTATAAATGGTATAATAATGTGGTAATATATATATATATTTATATATCCTAGTTAGTTATAAATGTTTCTGTGAATTCCCCCATAACTACATATATTCCTTATATATATATATATGCTATGTGTTGATATAATCATTTTCATTTTAATTTCATTGAAAGCTATATATACACAATAATGTATGTGTTAAATAAGATTAATGGAAAATGCTAATATATAATAAATGATAAAAATAAATATATCTAAAAACAAACAAACAAAAAAAAAACCAACAAAATTGTTAGATTCGAATTCATTCAATGTTATTAGTGTTACATTCCCTTTTTTCATACAACTAATTCTGTTTATTATAGTTTAATTTTCCAATAAATAAAAGTAAAAGTCATATTGCGACTATAATTATTTTCCTTTATCTAAAGAATTGATTTAGAATTTTGATATGGATAAGGAAAGGATTTGTAAAAAAATACACAATTTCTTATGAGAGAAATGCAAGATATTTGTCAATTAACCATTTAAATGTTGATTTAACTTGTAATATTCAAAAACATTTTTAAATATAAAACATTTTAAAACATTTTAAATTAATTATAAGTGGATCTTAATCTTGTTAAAGAATTTGTAATAGAATATATAAGTGGATATTTAATTTTCATCACTGCGATTGAGAAAAATAGATCAGTTTTATTCCAATTATTGAAAATAATAAATTTGTAGGAATAAAATTCGAAAATTGATATATTTAATGACATATAATCATCTTATCTGAGGTACAAGTTCTTCCAATATATTGATATTGATTGAAAGAATTAGGTGCGTACATTATAAGCATTTCATTATATATTTATATACATAATATATATAGTACAATAATTTAAGATACCAATCCATTAGATGCGAAGATAACGATATATTTATATATAAATGAATAGAATTATTTTAAATGTTTATGTTAAATATACGAATCTAAATATGTAAGATATATTCTGTGTTTTGGAGCGATTTATTTTGAAGTGGTTTATAGAAAATTAAAAACATTTGTTTGTTTTCTTTTAATGTTATTTTATATAGAAGATTATGGATTTGTTGTTCAGTTGCACATCGAAAGAAGGGAATTATCTTTGGGGATACAAACATCACTAATCTGTGTAAGGTTTGTAAGCTTTCATTCCATCGAATTCTGACGGGAATTACTAATTTTTTTCACATAAATTCAATTATCTTAAATATTGGCAGTATACAGATTCATTTGAATCGATACAACTTTTTTTTTTATTAAAAACTTGGTATTTAAACATTAAAATAAATCTCCATTTGTTCAAGTTAAATAATTGATAAAATTTTTTATAATAAATAATAGTATATTTAAAAAAAAATATGATATAAGAATTATACAAAAAGTATTTAAACATACCTGATTTTTTTAATTTAATTCTCAAATCTGTCATTTCTATTGATGCTTTTTTGGACTGCAAATAGAGAAACAAAAAAATAGTAATTATAGCACAAGTTTAAAAATAAATTAATTAATAATGCTGATTGAAAATCGAAATGGAACAGAGGTTGATAAATCAAAGCATGAATTCCAATCCAATTAAGAACATTTTCAATAAATAAAGAATCGGTACAGATAATAAAAATTAAATTTAATAAATTTTTTACTTACCGTTAACAGATATGCGCTTTCACTAGATGATACTCGGCCAGCTGGATCAACTAAATATATAGCCGGGAGAGATAAAAACAATATTTAATTATAGACATCTGAATTCAAAAATTTATATTTCTATATGTTAAAGAAAAATAATTATTCAATTTTGTATATTTACCTCGATTTTCAAATGGTCGTCGAATGCATGCAATACAATTATTACATTGTTGGGTCAAATCCGGACCAGCCGGAAGACAAACGGCTGTTCCCATACCAGTTGTACCAACAAAAAATTTAATGTATATTCCTTTTTGGTTGAAATATCAAATATTATTTTTTGTAAATTGAATTGATTATGGTACAAATTGATTAATATATAAATTGTTGAAATGGTCCCATCAGAATATTATAGTTATTCGATGGTAAGATGAATTGAAATATAAAATTAATCAGCCGTTTTACAATCATGATTTCTGTTTTTGTATATTGTATATTGTAATTTTTTATTATATTTCGTTGTGATTTATTTATAAATTATAAATCTGATTTGATGGAACCATTTGTGTATGGATATTATTGAATGAATCCCATATGTGCGTATAATTTGTTATTTACGCATTATTATATACAATAGAATTGTTATTCCCATATGAGTATATATTCTATATTTGGGAAAAAAGAAATAAAATAAAATAATAGTAATTAATATTTTGGTTTAATTAAATAATTATAATTAAATTAAGGTATAATATATTAAATATTAAGTATAAATGACAGATACATTTTTAAAATTGTTCAGTTGTCGCATGCGGTTTTAATAATTTATAAATAGAATTGTAATAATTTTACAATATATTAAAATTGAATAAGCAGAGAGTATATATAACTAAAGTGCATCTGGGATCAATATCAAAATATATATATATTGATTTTAATAACAATTGGTAAATAATTGAGTATTCCCATAACACACAATCAATTTAAAAGAGTAAATTGAATATGAAAATAATATTTATATATAATAAAAGAATATGCTTTCGTGATTAAAAAATAATTTTCCAAAATAGAAAATTTAACAAACGACAAACCCATAATGGTATAAATATCATACACCACACATAACAAAAAAATACTTATAAAGGACAGATTAAAAGGAATTTCAATTATATTTGAATGGACTTATGTTAAATGATTTGAGGGTTTTTTTTTTCGATAAACAAATAGAATTTAAAATTAAATTGTAATGAAAACATCCAGATATGAATTATTATAATATAGGGATAACATTTTCTAAAAAAATTTTCAATGTATAAACCCTTTTCATAATATTATCACCAGTTCAGTGTTCATTCAATAATCGTCGTAATATATGCGGTTATCGATTTATCATATAACCGTATAACCTTTATATTATATATATAAAACAAATACACATATAGTACAGATTAATAATACAAAAAATATTGTCTATGAAATTTATTAATGAAAAATATAAATCATAGGTATATTTATTTTTTTTATATTTATTTGCGGACATTGACAAATATTGATAACAAATATATGTATATATTAATATTGATTTATATTTATATCATATTAAAAGTTTTTTTGCATGAGGGTGGAACTCCCACATTTCGAGTATACATATAAAATAAATTGCGAATTGAAATTGTACAAATATTATTTACATATATAGACAGAGATTACATTATTTATGAATATTTTATTGATTAAAAAAAGAATACATCCATCAATCAAACAGAAAAAAAATTAATTAATATTTTATTTCTATATATTTAAGTTTAATTTTTAAAGTATTTTTCTGAATTTTTAAAGAATATTTTTATTATGGAATTAATTAATACAAAGTCATATTAGTTTAATGAATAATTTTTTAGGATATAATTAGTATTTTTTGTTTATATGCAGAGAGGATCACCGAATTATACTATAAATAATTCAAACAAAATGCGACAACTTAATACAATAAAATATTCATTTGTTTTTATAAAATGATAATCTATTTTTTCATAGTGAATATTTTAAGCTAATAAAACATAAAAGCTTTATTCTATATAAAAATAGAAATATAGTATTATTTTACATTCTGGGAATTAAATAATCTGACACATGTATATTATAAATAATTTACATTTGTGATGCTGCACAAATAATATATTTTTACGTTTATTATATATTTTTATATATATATATGGTATCATTTTACAATTAAAACAAGTATTTTTTTATAAATTAAAGTATATAGTCGTTGAACAAAAATGATTTAACTACACATGAATGAATTGTAGTTATTTCGAAAAAAACATCAAATGGATTAAAAAATATTATAATTGAACCTATGGAACTGGAGAAAATCAATATCTAATATAGAAGACTCGTTACAATTCAAATGGCAATTGTTTAGAAAATTAAGAGAAATTTAGAATCCAAATTATAATTTATAGATAGAATTTTTTAAAAAAACTGTTTGGAGTAAACCTATCGTAGGTTTGAAGGGAACATGCCACCGTGAAGGGGCGTCACTGATAAAACTCTCCGAAGTCGTATCAAATATTTAGAGTTAAAAACATATACATTTATATAATATTTACTAGGTTTGATATAAATGAAAAATGAGGTATAACTTTCAACAAAATTGCTATATACGCAATATAAATTAAAGGTTATAAATTATTCAATTCATAGGATTTTATTTTTTTGTAAATTTTATCACAATATTTAATTATTTATTATTCACCATGCGATTTATGTCACCATCGCACGACTCATAGAATATTAATTTAATATGTGCGTTATTTAATTAATGTTTTTTTTTTCTGTAAAAATAAAATTATAAGCTTTATGATATAAATAATATTGTTAATTATAATTTTCTACATATTCTATATTATATAGAAATGTTAATATTTTGAAATGAATATTTATAGTTATAATTTCATAAGTGTTTTTTTATCATCATTCAAGGGGTTCCAAAATTAATGGTCCTTTTCAATATTCGATTATAAGTCATTCAAATTTTTTCATTCATAGCCCGTTTGATTAAATTTTTATTATATTGTGGTAAATTAAAACCTTACTCAAATACAGAATTGTCTTTTTAAATTAACGATGTAAATCCAAATGTAATTATATGATATTAATTAATATAATAAAATTTTTATTTTATATTTTGGCTTAATGCGGTAAAAAAAAATAGAATCAAACAAAAAATCCCAACTTATTATAGCTATTATTATTATTATTATTATTATTATAGCAAAGAAATAGTTTTTTTTTATTTAAAAATGGATAAGAATAAGCATTTTAACATTATTTTGGTTGGTTTTTTTTTATTTTGCAATTTTCAAATGTAATTTGTATTTTAAAAGTTATTTCATTGTTATTATTATTATTATTTTGTTTGTTTTATTTTAAAAATATAACATAAAATATATAAGTTATATACAAAATTTAATTAAAAAACTTTTATATATTTGTATATTTTTTTTATTTTTCATTACTTTTTGTGTGGATGTGTTTCTACAGTATATAAAGCGATTTCTCTATAAAGATTTTCATTTAAATTTCCATGGAAATTTTTATGGTTTATATATTGTATATAGAGATATAAAGTTCAATAATATATCGACGTTATGAAATGATGCGGTGAAATTCAACAACATTCTACACACAAAATTGTTATTAATTTTTGAAGAGTAATTCAGAACCATTAAAAATATATTTTAAATTATCAATTTGTTTAAAAATAACTTTAAATATTATTTGCTAATATATTTAAAACAAATCACAAGTTTTTATGAACAACAATTTAAATCAAACAATTCTCAAATTGATAAATAATAACTTTAATGATAGCATCAAAGGTCATAGTTATTCAGTTAAAAAAAAACTCTTATTAAGGATTTAAAAAAATATATATATTAATATAATTATTCCAAATGAACCGGCAGTTAATCCATAAAAAAAAAATTAATTTTATAAGGTCACGATTGACCAATCATTTATACCGCAATCATATGAATAATTTTTCTTTTAATTTTTTTAAAGCTTTCAATTATATTCTCCCCCTCTAAACATAATTTGATTGAATAAACAAATTTTCCGATTTAAAATTTTAAACATGATATATTAAAATTTATTATTCATAAAGCATTTATATATATATTTATATATATATTTATCTATCTATATATACTGGAAAAAAAAATTATATTAATCATGAATTGATATTTTAAATCCATTTTCAAATAACTAATATCAATATGTATTGTATATATTATATACCATATCGATGTATATATATCTTTATCTTTTTTTTCATGCAAAGTGTCAATAAATTTTATATTATACACAATTGGTTACATTTATATATATAAAAATTGATTCATATATAGCATCAATTACACCTTCATTCATATGTGTTGTGTATATAAAAAAAATGTAAATATTTATTGATTTTAAATATATATATATTATTCTAATATACTGTATACATATACTATTATATATTCAATCGTCGATGTTTAAACAAAAAATAAAAATAAAAGTACATAGTGTTTGTTTGCATATATAAATTTATATTTGTTAAAGTATACGTTCGTACTTATATATATATGTATATAGATGAAACATTGACATAAATAAAACAATTCATATAATAAAATATATAAAGAAAATTAATTTTTATATTATTAAAATAGACACAGAAAAATGATGTATACAATATATATATATATTTATTTTTATATGACCCACATCCACAATCTAAATACATACGTATATTTATGTATAATATATAGTTAGTTATATTTATATTTTTGCTTATGACATTAAAGATCATATTACCGGTGTTGATAAGCAACAACATAAAACTTATATATATGCATTTATATTTTGATGAAGATTTTTCTTTTTAGCAAGGACAAGTATTTTAGATATATATACATATAAATAATGCATTTTGGTTTCACAATCTTTCATTTAAATATTTTATTCTATTTTATATTTTATATATTAACAAGTATGTAGAAAAAAATATATATATATATATATATATATTATATAAAGAACAAACAAACATAATAAAAAAAAAGAAAACCAAGGAAATGCATTTGTGAAATTAGAAATTACACACATATTTTGTGTTTTTTAAATGTTTTTCTTATTGTATAATATATATTCAATGCGGAATACATTTCATTTTCATCTTAACTGAATGCAGATATTTATTATCTGTCTATAAAAACAAAAATAGTTTTTGAATAGAATATTATTATTCAATTACTTCTGAACACTTTTCCTTAAATGAATTTTGTTTTTTTTCTTATTTGAGATTGTTTTTTATTCAATGAAAATTTACAGTATAGTAAGTACATTACTGAAAAAAAAAATCAATATGATTCTAAGAATATATTTTATGATTTCTCACAGAGTTCACGTAATATACATCTCTTATATAAAAAAAAACAACAGGATATATTATAATTAAAATGTTTATTAAGATTATTAAACTAGATATATATATATATATATATATATATAGATAATTAAATTTCATGGTAATTAATTTATCTATTATATAAAAAAATAAAAAAAAATGATATGATTCTACTATAAATTATTGTGTTAATAAACCTAAAATAACACATACATTGTATATGTTATTATCATATATATATATATATATATAAAAAAAAGCACATATAGGATATTGTCTGTATAAATAATATATATGATGGGTATATAAATAAATATATATAATTTACTTTGTATATATATATATATACTAAACAAAACTTATAATTATGTATATTATAAAGAAAAACAAAAAGATATAAATAACACAGCGGCTCTTTACGTGATTCAATTTAGCACGAATTTTTTTTTTTTTGTTGCCTTTCTATCTTATATTTTGTATTTTTCTTTATATAGGTAAATTCTCTAAACAAAAACTATTTTCTGTGTTATCCTGAATATATACAAACTAATAAACGCAGAGTACACAAAATAACAACACATGAAAATATAATAATATAGTAATATATATGTAGTTATCTAACGTGTATTATTTTCCCTTTTTTTATTTTACATCATTTGTGCTACTTTGGGAATACTCTATATATATCTATATATATAGTAGCGATGGTACTTATATATCCGTAAATTATCGTAATATTACATAAAATATACTTCATTATTTTTATTAGTACTATTATTATTATTATTATTATAGCAGGTATATATATATGTATAAAGGAAATGTATGTGCGTTATATTGTTTATGTTTTATGTCACAGGTGAAGTTGTTTTTTAGTTATATAAATATATACAGAGGATATATATAGGTCTATCTATTTATTTATTTTATAAATTATAATTTATATAGAGATTTTTTAGATTATATATATATATAGCTCATTTCATTTCAGTCAACTAAATATAATTATGGATAAGATATAAATAAACAAAATAAATACTGCAAAAATATTATCAGATTTCGTGTATATATAGTACAAATATATATATTGTTAATTAATTTTAATAGGACCCCAAAGATTAGGTATATATAAAATCGCATATTTGTTAACACAATGACATTAAAATATAGATTATATTGTCACTCGCATTATACGGAATAAATATAAATATATATTTGGTAAAGAACAAAAATGTGTGTGTAACTCAAAATGATTTAAAAATTTGTTAATGATTTATTTTTTTTAATTGGATTTTAATTTCAATTGTTAAGTTTAAGTTAAGGTTTTTATAAAACAATATACAATATAAATAATGAATAAATTAAACTCTAATTTCTTCAATACACGAATAAATTGAATAAAATTTGGATGGTGTATATATAAATTGATAAATTGATTATTGAACGGATTCGTGGAAAATGCATTAAGTAATAATAGTAAACTATAAGATTCTGTGAATTAGCAGAATATTCAATACAGATAAGTACGTATACGTATATTCTAAAAATGGTTAAATCAATAGAAACACTTTTAATATAATGTAAAATAATTTAATTTTAATCAGTATTTAGTCAAAAAAAAAGTATTACATTTTCATGATTGAGCAGATTATAAATAAGAAAACTTTATTTTGTTTATTTTTCTTTCTTTAAAATAATTACTTGCAAGCTTTAACAATATCACAAAGAAACAGAAACACCTATATATTTTATAAATATTTATCAAAATTGTATTATATTTAATTTTATTTATAATACAAACAATACATATATTGTATATATTCTATATATATAAAATATTAATTTAAATTTTATATAATAAGAAATTCGCATATATATATATAATATTATCCAGAGAAAATCAAAGAAACGGAAATTGTTATTTTATGTATTATAATATATATTATTGTATTATAGATATTAAATATGTTTAAAAAGCGATAAATGTTTATATAAAAAAAATATTTATTTATATAAAAACACCTTTAACAAATAGATTTTAATATAATATATGCGTCTATAAACAGAGTGATATATATATATTGTTATGCGCCGGGGATTGATGATGATATACTATAAATATTTTAAATATCAACACCATTTAGTTAAATTTACAATTTGTTATATATATAGGTTTTGTTGTTCAATGAAAACTATAAAATTAAATCCTTTTTGTTTGTGAAACATTGCTTTTAATCGGGTCGGGTGACATGATATCATATATATATAAATAATATTTATACATAGATAGATTCAATGTGAAAAGTTTTTTTTTCAACCAGTAATTGATTGATTGATAATTAATATTTTTTAAAAATAGATACATTCATTATATAAATATTTGTTAATTTAAGTTGATATTTTCATTTTCGCTATCCTTATATATATATCGTTTTTAAGAGTGATATAAAAATTAATCATTAATGGCGGATAATTTAAATAATAAATTGGTGAACTTTATGTTAAATAAAAAAAAGTATTATTTATAATTAAATATCTTATAAATGTAATCAAACAAATAACGTGTGATACAAAGAAAATTGGACTGGTTATAATTAATTATTATACTTCTATCAAATTTACCAAATATAAATATAACATTTTGACTTGTTAAAACAGCAAATAAAATATATATTTGTTAAATTAACATCTCTTTTGTCTGTACAACATACACAAATTATATGATGATTTACCATTTTTTTATGTTTAATTAAAATAAATTAAAATTTTTTATTTCATTACTCTTCTATATATATATATATATATATATATATATATATATATATATATATATGAATGCTTTTTTAATTAGATTTTATGCTTGGGTCTATACAAATATTTTTATTTGTGCAATTTTGTTATACAAAAAATTTTCAGTATAAACGCATAATTTATAAAATAAATATGTATATGTATATTGTATATATACAATTCCTTTTGGTTTACGCACGTATATAACAAATGGAGAATAATTAGATTTTTTTTTTTATTTTGTAATCTTGTATTTTGAATTAAAAAGGTTGGAATTTTTTTTTTTGTTTTTCATTTAAATCCTAATGAAATATTTTTTATTGTGTTTGTTCTTTTATCTCTCTATATACTAATATATTTATTGATTTTTTTTTTTGTAATATCTATATAGATATAAACAATATACAATATATATTTATAAGATTTCAATAAATTGAAAAAAAATATATTATCGACTATATGTTCACTTTACAGTTTGTTTAATAAAATTTGTTTATTTTAATGGTTCATGAAAATTCATTACTGATTTCTTTATCGCAGTTAAATTAATTTAACTTAAATAAAACAGTGGAAAGTGGAAAATTTGTTTAAAAACAACATTAAAAGTGATCTAAGGATATTTAATAGAGTAATGTTTGATTAAAATTCTAAATATTGAATTAAAATTTTGAGGATTGATATACAAATTTTGATTTAAATATATTCTTAGAAATTCAAATGATAATTTTACTGATATAAATATGTAATTTACATAAAGATATTATTGAATTTTAATGGAAAACATACTATAAATAAGTCACAAAATAAATGTTTAAAAGTTTGTTAAAAATAAGTTGTTCCTACATATATGGTAAATATATAGGGTTAGAGAATTTTAATAAGCAATTTTTAATGTATAATGCAATATTTTTCTTTCAACCAATTTCTGAATTTCTGTACTACGGAACTTTACGATTGTTTTATAAGTTTTTTTTTTATTTTGCACATGAAAGGAAAAAAAGTAATTCCCAGAGAAACATTAAACTAATTACCCTATACCGATAATAATATATATTATGTTGAGTAAAGTATATTAATATTTATAACATTTCCATATACATACTTAAATAAACGTGGTATAGACTCTATATAATATATTATGTATATATAAATTTTGTTATAATAAAGTTTCTATATAAATGTATATATATGTATTTTATATACGATTAAAAATGGTTTTCATGTTAAATTCCAAATATTTGGTGGAACATATACTTACAATAAAGAAATAAAGGGAAACATTTATACAACAATTTATACAGTGAAAGTTGAACTATACCGAAATCTATACTGAAAATGTGCAGAAATTTGTAAAGAATATAGAATCAACTTTCGTAAATTTCACTGTACATATTAATATTATTATGTATATATTTCATTGTATGGAATGCCTGTTTAATAGGCATACATAGAATTTTCTCATAAAAAAACAAAGAATAATCGGTATATAATAAAAGTATATACAAAATAATAACTTACTATATTTTTTTTTTTCGTTTATAATAATATATGTATTTATAATTATGTAAATAATTACATCCATTTAAGTTTGTATAAATACCTTTTTTTATATACAATACCGCATATACATTTAATAAATATATGGATTGTATATTTAACATATTTTTGTAATGGACTTTGTAAAATTACTTATATATATATGTACAAACACAATATAATATTTTAAAGAAAATAAGCTTAACAACTTTTATCGCAAATGAACTCTTTAAACCTTTTGTGTTTGGTTCAAAATATCCATAAAAAAAAAAATCCGTTGAATATATATGAATGTAGTAATATCATATATGACATTGTCCTTGTTTTATTGTAAAGTTTTTCTTTTAATTTCTTCTTTTAATTTCTTTAAATGGAAATTTTTGAAAAATATGTCTCTTTGCATATATGCATATATATTAGAAAATATATATATATATATATATATATATATTGTTTTATATTTTTATAGAAATGTATGTAGATATATTCAACATTTGCATTGTATATATAAACTTTGTTCACCTGTCGTGTGTATAGTGCACTAAAAGTGTGTCGACTAACATAAATTATAAACTTTTCTTTCAATAATGTATAGTATTTTATTTTATCTTCGTACAAATTATGCAAATCTAAAAAATCTAACTTCATTTTGAACAGATCCAATGAAACATAAATGGATTTCAGAAAATCCATCAAATATTTTGAAAAAAAATAAAACTAATTATAACATCTCTATAGATAAAATTATTAACAAAATTAATTACAAACGGAAATAATTAATCTACAATTCTAAAAGTCAAATCAATAACATTCTGTATGCAAGACAGACGACAAATCAAATATAAATGTTATTAAGAATCAAAAATACAAATCATTTCTGTGTTTTTATATCTGTATATAAATATATAAGATTCAAGAGCCCTTCATTATTAGTTAATGGTAAATCTTTATATAGTATATACAATGAACATCAACCAAATATAATGATAATAATAATAATATATTGAACTGATATGAACTCGAATATATATATATATATATATATATATATACATATATATATATAACAAATGTCAATAAAAAAAAAATCAATTGACAATTATTGAATAATAACTTTTTTTTATATCATATATACACTTTTATATATCTCTGTATAGACATTTTCTTCGTTTGCAAATATCATTTTAGCTTTATATGGGAAAATTAAATGTTTTTTTTTAGTTTCGTATTTTTTGCTATTATATACATACAAAAGAAAAAAACTAGATATAAATCCATATAAATGCTATAACAAATTATTATTAGCACAACAATACACGACGTTCAAATATCGATCGTACAACAGCGTTTTGTGGGTAATAAATTGTGGAACTATATATAAGAATTCCACTATACAGTAAAACTAAAATATAACAAATTTCAATTCCATTTATTAAAACAAATTAAATTCAATTTTTTCCAGGTCTAATATTGATATATATACAATTTTGATTGAGGTGATATACCTTTAATTCAGTAAATTATAAAAGGGACACTATAAAGAACGAAGAATTTGATTAAAGGACTTAAAAACAAACAAACAGAGGACTAAATAATGTTTTAACAATATAGAAAATAAACAATTTTCTCAAGATTTCCAATAAAGCTGCAATAAATTTTACTATACGTGGTTATAAGAACAATACTACAATATAAAAAAAAACGATATAAAACTTTATATGTTTATTATTTATACACCTCTCTCTGCATATATACAATTAAGTTTTTTTTTTTATTTTAATTGTATATATGCCGAGTATAGTATGGAAATTTATTAAATGGTTAATAACCGGAAAATAAGACACCTGTTAAGTATATTATAACTTGTATATATATATAATTTTTTTAATGTACAAATATAGTTTTACAAATTATACCTCACTATGTGGTATAATAAAAAAATAGGGTATGCTTCACCGATTTTGTGTCTTACTATCTATATATATGTATTTAAATGTCTATATATACTTTGGTCATTTTTGGTAATTATAAGAAAACGAAACAAATAAAAAAACCATTAAATTTTCAATATTTTATAGTGATTAAATTTTATATAAATATCTTATGAGTCATCATAATATATATATGATTATAAATTATTAATTTTCCTTCTGTATACGCGTAATAGAAATAAATAAATAAAGTATATATTATATGAATAAATGTTTTATTATATCATTTTTTTTTTTTTTGGTTATTCATTAATAAATGTTTTGTTATAAAATTTTCTAACCTTTTGATACAACACACATGTATATATAGGCATGTATAGTACAAATTTACAACTAAATCTTCATTTTATATCTGCGTTTGGAATGAGCGGCACACGAATTTATATTTATATAACTATGCAAAGGTAAATAATTAAAATTTAATCCTTAATTTTATAACTTTAGGCACATACACAATTCCTAATATAAATATGAGAATATACAAATAACACATATAGAAAGAAAAGTTTTATTATCAGAAAAACGGCATCATCATCACCAAATAAAAATTAAAATTTAAAGTGAACACAAAAAAAAAAAATAAATAAATAAAATAAAATACCCCACGCACAATATCATCACATTCTATTTATAGAAAGAAAAAAACTTTTTATATAGATTTACATATTTTTTATTTTATTTTTTTTTTGGTAAAGTTTATATTGTCATAAAAATTAATTTCAAGGATTAATAAAACGATTTTAAAAATTTTTTATACATCTTTACTTTTTAATTTCGTATTTTTCATGTCTTTTTATTTGGTATGTACAAATTTAAATACAACCCCCTTATCATATATACAAAAAAAAAACACACACACAAACATACAAAACATTTTCTTTCCCTTTTAAATAGTTGTTGTTATTATTATTATTATGTTGTTGTTGTCATCGTCGTCGTCGTCATTGAATATATATAAAGGGACATTTTTTTGAATAGAATATGAATATGTTCGTATAGAAGATATATTATAAATAAAAAATAAAAAACAAATTGAAGAGTTCCAATCCCAAAGGGAAAAATGGAATTATATATAAATAAATAAATGTTTTTATAAAAATAGATAAAACAAATTTATAAATAATATATTTATTTCACCTTGAATTTTTTCCCCATTTTTAATACATATACACAATAACAAAAACATCTGAAATTTTGTTTGGTTTGTGCTATGGTCTTTTGCTGATTAAATTATTGTCTATTTAACTTTTGTCTTTTGGATATGAATTTTTGTTTGTTTTTACGTTCATTTTGTATATATATTCAATAAAAAAAAAATTCACACATACACATAGTTTGTTTATATAACTATTTATTATTATATATAGTGCAAATCTATAGAACTACATAACTTTTTATATTTTTTGTTTATAACACAAATTTTTCCTATGAATTTTCCGATAGGAAAATATATAATATTATCAATACGAGTTTTTTCTATATATGTACAAATAAATCAACGATAAGAATTTTGTATTTATATAGATATAGATTCGGTTGAAGACTGAAATCACGTGCACTGTTTGTATTAAATTGAAATAGTCTATACCAACCCCGTTCACGGTAAACTTGCAACTGAATATTATAATACTTTCAACACAACAAACACGAAAAAAAAAACCAACATTTCTTTTTTACAGGGATTCAAACTGTTGCTTTTTTACAATATATATATATTATTATTATTATAATATTGTATGTATAAATAAATATAATATATGGGTATTTTGTAGTATATAAATATATATAGAGTGTATTTGAAAGGTTACACATTTATTTTATATATATATATATAGATAGATATTTGTATTTTATGTATACTATATATATAAATTTATACTTATGTATATTTAGTTATTATATATATATTTCAAAGATAATACAAAAATGGTATACATAAAAGATTTTTATATTTAATTTAATATATATATATATGTATATATGGAATTTAAATTATATTTGTAAAAAGATGAATTCAAAACTTAAGCAATTAACTTTTTGTCTAATTCTCAATATTAATTTGTTTATGTTAAAATGTATTATATAAATTCAATTTTAATATTAATTAAATATTTTGGTTTTATAAAACTAAAGATTCATGATTGACATGTGATGATCACAAAATTAAAAAATATAAACCAAGTGTAACCTAAATAATTAATTGCGATAATCTGATTTAAATCTCTATATGGATAAATATGTGGGATACAATTCTATAAAATACATTACTTATGGAAGATTTTACTAAATATACCTGAATAAAATAAAATCGTAAAATACTATTGATAAATCAATGATTGATTTTTAATAAAATATTTAATTTTAAAAGATATCGTATTATACATAAAAAAAAAATTCTACTGTAAATTGATTCCATTTAGTATGTTGAATAAAATAATGTAAGTTCAACGAACGTATAAACATATTATTTTGTATATTTTTCACTAATTTTCCTCATAAAAAATAGGTCTTATAAATTTATTTATAAGGTGAAAAATCTCGGAAAATCCATATGAAAGCTATTAAAGTGATGTAAGGAGATGTTTCGTATATTTTAAGGGTTGAAGATTTAAGTATAAGGTTGAATAAATCAATGATTTAATTGTAAAATTAATTGGTGGACCTGGAAAATCTATTAGTGTTGACAAGTTTTTTCAATAGAATGTATTTTTCATTAGGATTTTCCTGTAAAACTCTATAGCCAATGTTATTGTTGTTTTTATGTTAATGTTATTTTTATTCTTATATAGAACATAAAACTTGATTAAAATGTTATATACATCTAACGATTTTGTGATTTTATTTCCTTATTGTCACGGTTAAAATTCAAACGAGTTCTATTCAATCAAATCAAATTATTCATTCAAATTCGAGTAATACCAATAACTTTACAAAAAAAAAATTACATTCAATGAATTAAATCTTTAACGTGTTTTAGTGTTGATCTTTAAGGAACAGAATAGATATATGTCTTAAATACATTATTTATGTATAGTATATAACTAATATGTAATACAAAATACATTTTAATATACTGTATTATATCTATATATTATATATAAGTAAAGTATTTGAGATTGAGATACTGAACAATTCATAAAATATTTATATTTCCAATGCATAAATGCTTATTCCATATATATAATACTTATATCCTCAATATATTCAAACACACGTTTCAATTTCAATCAATCCATATATATATATAATCATTTCAACTAATAAGTTTAAATCGTTTATATATACGAATCGATTCGTCGTATATACATAATATACAACCACCAAATCTATATACTTATTTTTATCCTAAATCATATATAAATAGAATATGTAATGTATTTAGATTATATATATATATATATGTATATAAATAGATAGGCTATAGATAAGATAGACTTCTTCGTATTTTTCAAAATAATTTATAGACATTTAAAGATTTTTGCCATGTATAAAATAAATAATTTCGTATGTATGTTAAGAGGAGATATATGTTATGTAATTATATATCCTTTTTTAGAGCAAAAAAAAAGGATATTTTTTGTATTTTATAAATAAATAAATAAGTTTTCATAAATCGATGATTTTAGAAAAACCGTACTCAGAATACCGTACTGTATATATATAAATCATGAATTTTGATAAATAAAAATATTATTATAGTATATAGTGAGTAAATAAGATATAATTCAAACATAAAAATATAAACTTTTTGTAGTGAAATGTATTCTTATTCATTTTGTCTGTGTCCTTTAAATTCAATTGAATTCATTCAATTGAAATTTCTATAAAAATTTTAATTTAAACGATTTCTAGATATTTACAAAACCTAAAATAAAACTCCGATGAACTATCCAACATCTTTACAAACTATACAATTAATAAACAACAATAGTTTTCAAATAGAAAATATTCTTTTAACCATTCAAGAATAATTCATTTCGTGATATATTATCTGTATCAAATTTCTTTGGATTTATTATATTGTATATATATATATAAGGTAAATATCATATAAATATTTTAATAAATAACTTTTAAATTAAGGAAAACTTTTAAAGAAAACTCTAAATATTTTTCTGTTGTAAATATTTTCGATTTTTATGATTTAAATGCTATACCTACCATCTTAATATAGGCGGATTTACTTTTTGTATTAGTTATAAATTAAATCATATGTTTTTTTAAATTTTATTTAGAAAATATAAATATGAAGAGCTTTTTAAGAAAAACTATAACACATGAATATGAATGTTTTTATACTATTGTTCATATATAAATGTATATAACGCGGAAAATTGTGGAAAAGCGTTTTTCCTTACATTCCAACCGTTTAGAATTTTTATTGGGAAAATTATTGTAATTTTAAGAAAAAATTATATTTTATTACAATTTTTATGCTACACAAAAGAGTTTTATTAACAAGGCCAATTTTTAAGTACACAATTTATTTGGAAAAGTGAAACACTATACATTTTTTGGGCAAAATTAAATAGATATAATCTTGTGGCAAAACTGTATAGCAAAAATATCATGCATTTATTTTTTATCAAGAAAAATATTCATTTTATTTACATAAACAATTTACATTTTTTTTTAAATTTAATTAAAGATAAATGTTTCGATTCGCCCTATCGTTTTTATGAAATTATGGTGTTATTGGTGTCAATTCATTTACTTCTCGGGCAGCGGCTACCATTTCTATAAGAGCATCCAAAGTTTCACGTGCATTGGGAATAATTTGTGCTGGAGGCAAAACAAAGCCATAGGTACCTATATTATAAATATGTCGTATATCGCACGATTTTGTATATTAATTTAATTTGGTTTAATTTAATTGAATGAAATTCAATGGAATGGAATGGAATAATTGCATTAAAGCAATGAAAGATAAAAGTGAAAATTTAACCTTTATCTCTGAATTCAAAGGTATATGAGATCCTTATGCCATATGTATCAAATGCCCAATCTGCAGTTGTTCCAGTGGTAGCATCTTAAATTGTAAATTTATTAGTTTTGTTATTAATATGTCCGTATATGAGTGATTTTGTTTATAATAATATAAAATTTATTAAACATACATAGAACTGTATGCGTAGGGCCAACAGTATAAGTTGTATTATAAAGATTTGCAAACCCACGAGCAGCAGCGTTACCAACATACATCTATATAATTTATGAACGTATTCGAACAGACAAAAAGGTATTAATTAATAATAGTAATAATAAATAAAAACAAATAAATTTATATTATTTTTTTTACCAAATTTTCATGATTGAATGATACATCATCGGTATCACCATACGGCAAAAGAACATATTGACCATATGAATGGAATGCAATATAAATATTTGTATTTGATGCATGTTCGGCTAAGAATGCATCAAGTGCAACTGATTCGGGTTCTGATAATTCAGTAGGTCCCATAAATGTCTCTGAGCATGGATCTGTAGATGATCCTCCTTCTGTAATATTTTCGTTTCTCATTTTAGTATTAAAATGATTATGTTTAATTTGTTTATTTTGTCTTTTATACACGCAATTTTATTGTCATGTTTATTTTTTCATTGGTATATATATATACTTACGTCCCCATTTATATGGAAAATTACGATTTGCATCTGTTCCATAACAAATGGTTGCATGTAATTGACGTGTCTTTCGCCATAAACGATTCTATTATTATAAAAATAGGTAGAATTTTTTTTAAGTGTTTATAGCTTTTAAATAGAAAATTATCAATGCGTATGGATGAATTTGACGATAATGGCTTATCAGAATGATCAGAAACGAAGAATGATGGTGAATATATATTTTTTCGAAAATTATTGTTACCGTTGTATGTGCATAAATGAATCCATCAACATTAAATATCGGTATAATAATCCAATCAATATTTTCGGCAAGATCTCTGACAATTGGATCTTCAGAGGTTAAAAATTCATTTATTAACCATGTAACAGTTGCCGAAGTAATCCATTCACGGGCATGTATATTGGCTTCAATGAAGATTTTCGGATTACCCTATATAGATAATCGTTTAACATATATATTTTTTGGTTTTAATCTTTAAATTTCTTTAAAGCGAAATTATCACCTCTTTATAGGATATAGCAACTGATAAAATATCATTTCCTTTGTGTGACGTGCCAATAACTCGAGTTGTCAACTGTGGATAAATAGCTTCTTGTTCGAAAATCCATTGATAAATTTCATCATAGGTATAATAGACTCCCCAACCGAATGCCCGAGGTGAAACGGCATCCCGTTGCTCATTATCAATTAATCTATATATACATAATATATTATTCGATTTTATCAATATTATATAGTATGTTATATGTTTATACTTGAAGCGAACAAACAAATGAAAAAAACCCTATCTTACTGTTGAACATTTTCGATTTTTAAATTATATTCAATATCAAAATCATTTATCAACTCATGAAAATGACCTAATTTATGTGGTGGCACCATAATATCAGCTGAATGCCCTAATGCTGTTGCACTTTTCCACACTTCATAATCTTCGGAGTGTGTTTCTATGTCACGTAATACATGTAATTGTTCAACTGTATCAATTTTAATTGTATACACTTTATAATTATCAAATCGTGCCTTTTCACCATTTGATTCGGTAATACACAATAAATAGCCACAAAATACGGCAAATATAATATTGAAAATATTCATGTTTAACTTTCCGTCTAAATACAGCACATATTTAAAATTAACGAATGACAATAACAAATTTAGTTAAGTTAATCACAAATTTTCTGCTTAATAGTATAATAATAATAATAATGAGAAATGGGCTTTAAGTGCAAAAATATATATATGTTAACACCTTTTGAATGGCATTATCAATGCTTATAAAATATATCAGTTGAAAAAAGATTATAATACTTTTATTTTTTGTTTAAAAATTTAGGTAAAGTATATTTAATATATTAATTTAATCTTAAAACTCTTACTATATGCCTATTCTATTGTTCTTCTCCTGCTTCTTAAGTCAATCACGAACTATAAACAACTAAGTCAACGATTTACTATTATCATTGCTTTTATATATAAGATATTTGAAAATGTTATCAATGTAAAAATTTTGATAATCAACATATATGTACATATAATATTAAACAACAAAAACAAGCAATCAGATAAATTCGAAATAGATCTAAATATAAATCAAATTTTGTATATATGTAATTCGTTATAAAGTATAGTTAAAAATAAAAGTTATATATAACAACATAAAAATTAAACAATCAATTTGTTTTGTATTATAGTATAAATGAATTGTTTATCATATGTCAGATACCACACTAATATTATCACGAATTGGATTGAGTTAGGCAAAATGTATAGGATTTATCTAATGCAATTCATATACCATCAAACCTATAATAACGACTGGGTTAATTAAGTATTAATAAAACTTATCACAAAGTGACAAGATTTCAAGTACGCACAAATATGTATATGTATATATGATAAAAATAAAAAGACTTATCATTGCCAGAGAAATATACAGATTATAAGATTTTTTTTTTTTGGTATTATATTTAATATACACCAAAATGTAAGAATCGAAATAAATAATGTTTTTAATTAAAATCGTTTTTTATTATTTTGCATTATATAAAAGAGATAAATCACAATAACATAATCTGAAATTTAAATGTGTCCCAATTGGCGAGCCCGATGAATGGCTGCCACAATACCATCAGTAACTTCTTGAGCATTTGGAATAATTTGAGCTGGTGGTAAAATAAAGCCACTAGCACCACGATCACGGAATTCAAATGTATATGATACTGGAATACCTACTGTACCAAAGGCCCAATCTGAACTACCACCAGATGCAACATCTAATAATGCAAAATATAACTTTTAGTTTCATACACAATTCAATATTTTAAAGTATATAGATAATTGTAATGAAAACGTACATAAAGTAGATGCAATACCACCATAAGTATAAGCTGTTCCATAACGTTGAGAAATTGCACCTACAGCAGCCGCAGCAATTGACATCTACATATTTTTATAATTTTTATATAACATATTTAAATGTGAATCCACCTTTAAAATAATTCCATTTTAACTTTACCATATTAGCGTGATTTGATGATTGTGCGGTTGTATGACCGTATGGCATTAAAAGATATTGTCCATATGAATGGAATGAAAAATAGATATTGATTGATCTACCGAGTCCTGTAAGAAAATCACGAATATTTGCTGTTTCTGGTTCGGACCACGGTAATGGACCAGCAAAAGTATCCGAACATGGATTATTAGAAGCACCACCCTCTATATATATATATATATAGATAATGTAAAAGGACGTTATTTCGAAAGAAATATTATTGAAATTTTAATAAAATATTTACGCATCCATTGGAATCCAAAATTTCTATTTGGATCGGCACCGAAACATGTTCCATGTGGTTGACGCGTTTTTCTCCACATACGATCCTATATATTTATATTGTACAATATATCATAATATTTAGATTGAAAATATTATTAATCTGATTTGTTTTGGGCTTACTGTTGTATGAGTATAAACAAAACCATCAACATTTGCAATCGGTATGAAATACCAATCAATATTTTCGGCAATATCACGAATGACGGGATCCGTAGATGTAATGAGATGATTTAAAAGCCATGTTGCTGTGGCACTCGTAATCCATTCTCTAGCATGAATATTTGCTTCAATGAAAATGGCTGGATTACCAGATTTATAGGATAAACGAACGGCACGAGTTAAACGCTGTTGAAACGAATAACCAATATTATAATTGGTCAATAGATTTGGATATTGGGCAATCATTGTATTTAACCATGCGTATATTTGGTCATATGTACCATATGATGTCCAATTATTAACCCGTGCTCCTGCATCTTCTGATTGTTCATCATCAATTAATCTACCGTGGGAATTTTTTAAATACAGATAAAATATAATATCTACGCATATATATATATATATTATTCTAAGATAATATAAAACTCACTTTTGAACATTTTCAACTTTTAATTTTGATTGAATTTTAATGGCATCCACTAAATCACTAAAATCGGCAAATTTATGTGGTGGCACCATTATATCTACATCAACATTTAATCCAATATCATTCCAAAATGAATAACCACTGGACATTTCCTCAATTTGTTCCATTATTTTCAATTGTTCTTCATTTTCAATTGTTACCGTATATACACGATAATTATCATATCTTGCTTTTTCACCAGATGCATAATACAGCATCACAGTCGCAAATATCACCAAAATTAATTTCATTTTATTCTAGATTTTGTTGTTTACGATTGCGGTTTAAAAAATTTGAAGAAAATAATATGTTATTATAAAATATCTTGATAGTTTATTTTGTATAAATGGTCACTAAAAATCACTTTTTATATATTCTTCAATATCTTAATAACCACACAATATATTTAATTATACGTACCTATTTCAAATCAAAAACAGACAATAACAATATATTATGGATTTCATAAGCTTTTATAACTTAATCTTTATCATATTTGTATATATACACGTAGATAATATATATAGCATAGATGATAATTGCGTTCAAAATTTTGCATATTATACATTTTTATCACCATTTTTTTTTATTACTTCTCATTGATAAAATTTAACAAATAAAAAAACCAACAAACAAACACTTTATAAAATAAATACAAAAAAATTAAATATCACATTTCTCTCACATTTATAAAAGCATCACATCATATATATTAAAAACCCAATAATTATAATATATGTTTATACATTTGTTTGGATTTTTTTTAATTTGAAGTGGTGCATTTGAACTGAGAATTGTTTTTATAAACTCAATATCAATAATAATATTAATAATAATAATTAATATTGTACTTCATTTTCTATTTGCTATAAAAAACAAAAGCTGGTTGAACGATATAGGATAAACATATAATCGAATGCAGTTATCTCATTTTATAAATTTGAATAATTTCATTTAATTGATTCGATAAAGAAATTAATTAATTTTTGATTAATTAATAGTCATATCGATATCTGTATATAATATTATTATATTTGCAGAAGTTATCCAGGAACTCGTAAAGTATTTTATATCAGCAGAAAAAATTCTATTAAAAGAAAAATGTTCGGGAGAGGTTACTGATACATTTTTCATCGACAGATGAAAGGAAATTCAATGAAAGGAAATACCAAAGTGCCGGCGAAATTAAGTAATAAAAATGTATAACACATTAAATTTTATAAAGAAAATTAGATTAAACATAAAATTAATCGTAAAATCATAATAAAAAAAATGTCAAATCATGCTGAAATAACAAATTTCTTTACAAAAGTCCTTCTAAATAATATTTAAATTTGCAGATCATATTGAAAACATTTATTTAAAACAATATAGAAACATACACAAATTTTAAACATCATGTTATATACTTATTTTTTTATATTTGCCAAACTATATTTTTTTTAATTACCAAGAGCTGAACCGATAATAATTAATTTGGTTTACCTTACAGTATTTAATATTTTTTTAATATAGAAATTAATTTATATAAAAAATAAATTGAATGAATGAATATAATATACAATCAGTAGGTTGATATAAAATAATATATAGTTATTATCAATAATATGGATCAATAATTGTTTATTTTTAAATACAATTGATAACATTTTAATCAATTTAATTCAAAGTAAAAAAATAATATATATTTTGCTGAAATAACTGATAATTAATTTCTAAAGATATTGAACAATTTATTATAAAAAGTACATACACCTTTTGGTTTGTTTTGCATTTTTCATGACTGTGTATATAGAGTTAAGTGATACGTTTTTTTGCATTTGATTTTGTTTAATTCGATTAAGTTATAAGTA
The DNA here is from genome assembly GCA_958336335.1 of Dilophus febrilis. Classification (NCBI taxonomy): domain Eukaryota; kingdom Metazoa; phylum Arthropoda; class Insecta; order Diptera; family Bibionidae; genus Dilophus; species Dilophus febrilis. The sequence continues at coordinate 4,168,742 of OY284471.1, read as the reverse complement.
TTGATTTTAAAATACATTTATGAATTTTGATGGGGGGGGCTCGACTAAGATTTTTCATTTAAAATATGTATATGGGTAATGATCTTATTATATACTAATAATTTTCTTTAAGTAGAATAATGCGACTATAAACTATCATATCATTTTGTAATGGATTTTGTATATCCAATTGTTTTATATATTAATAATTTATTTATTTCTGATCAATTTTGAATACTTCAACCACTCATTTTAAAAACAAAAATGTCTATATAAGCTTTTTAGAAATGAAAAAAAAAAATTCTATTACACATATTATGTGAATAAAATTAAGATATAGTATGATGCAGCAAAAATCTGTATATATCTACACATATAAATCTAAAACAGATGTTTGATATATAGAATTAAAAATATTCCTTTGGTTTTGCACAATATACAATGAAATTGTATTGCATTTTTTAATTAAATAATTCATAATTTTTTATTTATATAGCATACATATATTCAACGATATAATTTATTTGATATAAATATTTTTTCACAGGCGGTACATTATCAGTCGACACATTCAGATATTTACTCAATTAAAATTGAATGTCCCGTCATGTAGAACATATTTGCTGAATCTATACCTTTGCAAATCCGCAAATTATATAATTTATATAATATCCCATTTCATTGCTATATCAGAATTTTCAGGTTATATTGTAATAATTTATATTAAACATATTTCTTTCTATTAGAACATACATTAATATTTATAAATGTATATGTTTTAAAATGATAATTCAAAAAAGAAATAGTTAAATGTGTCCCAATTTACGAGCCTGTTTTATGGCCGCCACAATACCATCAGTAACCTCTTTAGCATTTGGAATAATTTGAGCTGGTGGTAAAATAAAACCATTAGCACCACGATCACGCAATTCAAATGTAAATGATATTGGAATTTTTGCTGAACCATAGGCCCAATCCGCGCTACTACCAGATGCAATATCTATTATTTATTTAAATTTTTAATCATAATTTAAAGAGATTGTAAAATAAAATGAATTGAATAACAAAAAAACAAACGTACACATGAGTTTAGAAACGGGGCCATACTTATAAGTTGTTCCACTACTGTTAAAAATGCCATCAACAGCTGCTTTAGCAATTGACATCTATATTTGTACATATAAATTATAATTTATATATATACAAGTGAAAATAAAAAGCAAGGAAAATAAATGCAGCGATAACATTTTATTTTAATTTTACCAGATCATCGTTATTTGGTGCTGGTGCTTTTGTATGACCATATGGCATTAAAAGATATTGACCATATGCGTGAAATGATAAATAAATATTTATTGATCTACCGAGTCCCATTATAAAATCTCTAATATTAACCGTTTCTGGTTCAGACCAAGCGGTTGGACCAGCATAATCCTCAGCACATGGGTTTTTTGAAGCGCCACCCTCTATATATATATAAATATATAATCGATTATATTTTGAGAAAAATATTATTGATTTTTTATTTATGTTTACTCATCCATTGAAATCCAAAATTTCTATTTGGATCAGCACCAACACATGATCCATGTCGTTGACGTGTTTTTCTCCACATACGATTCTATATATATATTCATTTTATACATTTTTATTTTAAATAATTATTGACAAATCTCTAATAATTTTTGTTTTGGGCTTACGGTTGTATGAGTATAAACATAACCATCAACATTTGCTATCGGTATAAAATACCAATCAATATTTTCCGCAATATCACGGATATCTGGATCGGATGACGTAAGGAGATGATTTAAAATCCATGTTGCCGTGGCACTGGATATCCATTCTCTAGCATGAATGTTTGCCTCAATGAAAATGGCTGGATTACCAGATTTATGCGATAAACGAACAGCTCGAGTTAATCTTTTTTCATACGAATAGCCAATATCATAATTAGTTAATTTAGTTGGATACTTGGAAATTATTGAATCTAACCATCCGTATATTTGTTCATAAGTACCATAGGATGACCAACTATTACTACGAGCCATAACTCCTGATTGTTCATCATCGATTAATCTATATATATGTGGGATATGAACCGTTCGATATTTTACTATATATAGATATACGCACATTAAATTATGCAAACTCACTTTTGAACATTTTCAACTTTTAATTTTGAATTAACTTTAATGGTATCCACTAAATCACTGAAATCGGCAACTTTATGTGGTGGCACCATTATATCTACATCATGATTTAATACCGGTTCATTCCAAAATGAATAATCACCTAGCATTTCTTTAGTTTTTTCTAAAAAACTCAATTGTTCCTCATTGTCAACTGTTAGCGAATACAATCGATAATTATCATATCTTGCTTGTTCACCAAATGCACAATAAATATTTAGCGTTAAAGTCGCAAAAATCATAAGTATTAAATTCATAATAATATACGGATCTTTATTCGATTGTCGATTAAACTCATGTGTACGTTTTTTTTCCGATAATAATTCAAATAATAGAAACAAATTATTTGAAACACAAACAGTGTTTATGCAAATTTTATATAAATTCAGTAATAACTATTATTGTAGTGCTTTTTTTTTTTAATTATAGTATTGGCTTAAACAACAAACTCTGATTGAACACTCAAATTGGATAATCTAACTTATTATATATTTATATAAAATTATATAATCATATAATTATAATTATATTAATTCGCTACAAAATATATATAAATTTTTTTAACTAAATGTAACTAATTGATTATAAATTGTATTGATTATAAATTGTTATATAGTAGGGTTGCCATGTGTTATAGTTTACGAAAGCTTAACATTGTCATTTGTATAGATGTTCGTTTATAAATACCATTCAAATCATGATTGCAATCATATACAAATATTTTTGAACAGATGATTCTTCAGTCAATCTAATTGAGGAATTTAAATGGGGATTTTAAAAATGAGATTTTTTTTAATAGTTTTTTAACTAAATTACAAACAACATATGATATGGAACATTCACACGGTCAGATATTCTGTATGATATATATATTTATATACATAAACATCACGCAATGATTTTATTTTATTTTATAAATTAAATTGAACACATAAAACATTAGCAAAATGTAAAAAAAAAATATACGCCGAAGAAATATTTTATAGAACAAAAAAAAATCCCATATAGCAATTAAATTAATAAAACGTTCATTAATTTCTTGATTTTTATTATCTTTAAGATTATAATAAACAAAATAGAAAATCTGCAAACAAATTAAAACAAACCATAAGGATGTGTGTGTGTTTTCCACATAGCAAAATTCATTTTCATTCAACAATGTATATGCGACGGCCTATATAATAATAACAACATATCTATCTATAATATATAGCCGCGTATAAATCTTTTATCAAGACAAGTATCTAAAAAATTTATTTAGAATTTAATTTATATAATAATTAGGGAAATATATAGGGAAATATATATTTTATCAATTAAAAAAATAGCATTTTCCATATTAAAATCAAATTGTAAATCTGACACATTTTGGAAATTCTCCGTTGATATTTCAAGAATATTCTATTTATTTCTATTGTATTTCAATTTATTCGGTCGTTTCTGTTGTGTGTATATATCATTAAAATGCTAAATATAAAATATATATATATATTATAGTGAAAATATTTTAATTTATTAATAATCTTATAAATATATATACATACGAATGAATATATATGCTTGGTTCAAAAACACTAGAAAATTTAAACACATATGCAATCGCATATTTAACGCACATCACATGATAAATAAAACGTGATGATAATTTAATTAGTTTTTTTTTTTGTTTTTTGTATTTATATATTAACTTTATAAATACTTGATAGAAGTGTGCATATAATTAAATATATATATTTGAAGAAATTGCATATTGAAAAATATTGGTGAAATTCCTAGCAAAAACAGGCGATTATATGATTAGTGAATTCCCATCAATTGTTTACCCTTTTTTTTTATTTAAAAGGAAATAATGTGCTTTGAAATGACTTAGACGATTTTATAGAATTGTTGGTAGGAAAAATAATGAAGTATATTAAAAACTTTGTATTCATAGTTTTTTAAAACATGTATAGGTAAGATTTTCATTCTAATTTATTCACAAATCTTTGAAAGTAATTATCTGAATTCGTGTAATACCTATCTATATATATTTTATGTATATGAAGTAGAAGGTGTTTTAGTAAATATATATCTAGGAATGTCATTATAATTACTAAAAATCATATATATGTAATAATATAGTAAACCGAAAACTACTGTATGAATATTTATAAAATGCGATTGACAGCACGCGGTTATATCATTATTTATTTATATATATTGATATAAGAATATAGTATCGAAAACAACAATATTTATTTTTCAAAAAAGAAAAAATCTGTTTTTTCTTTCGTTATATATATTTCACAAATATGAAATTGTATTATAAAAATATAAAAATACTTCTAGGTCGAATTAGAAACAAACAAATATTTTTTTTATTTACATGTTCTATACATATATAATGTTTAGCAATCGAATACGACTTTATTCAATCAGTAAATTGTATAAATAATAAATAATTCCATATGATTATTGGGAATTTTCAAGATAGAGCTATTATATTCGTAAAATTTTTTATTAAAATATATTAAATTATTTTAAGTACTATTCATAATTTTCCAAGACCTGTATGATTTCCGATTTTTGTTTAAAATCAACATTTTTATATAGATTCAATCTCGATCTATCAGTATATGCACTTGATTTAGATTCTATATATACTATATAGAAACGAAAGTTATTCGATTATGAAAATAGAGCCGCGGGAAATCGTTCTAATGTATTATTATGTCAAATATCATATATTTTTAATGTAGTTTTTTTTTTTATGAAAATCAATTTATAAATAAATATATATGTATTATTTATATACTATAGTATATCGCTAGTTTGGTATAACGAAGATAATTTCAATATAAATGATGACAAATGTGAAAAAAATTAAGACAAAAATCAAAGGCAACACCAACTTATTATATACAAAAAAAAATATATGTATGTTACAAAAATAGAGTATATGAAAAGCAATTCTTTTTTATAAGAAAAACTTTTGTAGTATATCCAGAAAATGTTTAAAAGCAATATATACTTTTGTGTGTGGAATGCGTTTATTTAATTTTTTTTTTTTTTTATTATTATATTACCTATACAAATATATAACTTCAACGTGAACTAAATAAATATTATAATATCAACAAAATTTATTAAAAAAAAAGTTATTTAAATAAAACTTTAAACAAAAATAAAAATTATACAAAAATTAAAAGATAACTCTAATTATTCAACTATTGTGAAAAAAATATAATGTAATTCTAAATGAAATTATTATTATAGCAACCAGAAGAAGAAAGTCTGAAGAAAATGCAAGAATAATAAAGAATAATAATAATAATAATATAAGAATAATGTGCGAAACTAAAGAACGAAACAACTTTATGTAGAGTTTAAATAGTATTTTAATTCTAAGATATTCCATAATCTGGTAAATAAATTTCATTAATTGAACTATAAACCATGGGGAATTTATAAAAAATGAATATCTAATGGTATGAATTTTTGATGAAATAATAAATTTATACAATTGAAAAATCGAAATGTGTAAATTGAAATAAAGATATCTCATAACTCTAAAATTAACTTTTATTCAACTATTGTAATTCTATAATGGAATTTATGTCGGATATGTCTATAGCCCATCCCGGTTCAAAACCCAAAGTATTAAAATATTTCATATCTTTATTTATTTCATATTTATATATATACATATCTATATATATATAAAAAGAAGTTCATTAAATTGGAATATGATAAAATGGGAAATTAATTTTCATTCAACCATCACATTTTTTTTAATACAAATTATTTATATTTTAAATTGTATGTGAACAAAACTTAAGCATATATATCGTAACGTGATAGTATGGTCGAGTTGGTAGCGAAGCCGCCGATTTTTCAAACAAAAATCTCACATGTAAAAAGTACATGTGAGATTTGCTTTTATTAGGGGGACATGGTTGTTCGAATGTTGGACAGTCGACGATGAGACATACCACGTTCTTTGCAATTATGTCCCCCGAAGGTTTATATATATACGGACCGCGCTGGCGTTTCTGCCAGTTGTGGTTAGTGTATATATATTCCCGGGTATCCATTGGGGGGGGGATACCCGCTCTACACCCAATTATAACTGTAAATTTCTATCGTTGAAACTTACATAAGATAAAAATGAAAAAATATAGAAGAAAAAACCACCAACCTTATTGGTTTTCCTAATTTATTTTTTCTTTTTACCTTATGTAAGTTTCAACGATAGAATGAATTATCTGTATTTGGATTTGGTTCAAATTCTCGAGAAACACTTAATGAATTCTGTTTTATTTTTTTTAATTATATTTATAAATATTAATTAAATGCAAACGAAATCTTATAATTATATAGTTCCAATGAAAATTGTTATAGGAAAATGGAAAAACCATGGACGATTGTGAAACTTAATTTATATATTTTAATTTTTTGTAACTTTATATATATTTTAATTTTTTAAATGAATTTTCAGAGAAATTTAAATGATCTACAAAATTCTTAATATTCAATGACAATAAGTGAAATTTTTTACCAATTTTAATTTGGTTTTAAAAAATAAATTCTGAACTTGCTTATAATGAGGTAAAATTTCTTTTTATTTCAGATGAAAATAATGAAAAGACATTTTATTCCTAAAGAAAATCGTTGTATTGGATATTTTTATTTGATAGACAGAAATTATATGTTTATTCAACATATTATAATAATAAAAAGTATATAAGAAAAGTCAATGCTCGAATTTAAAATTACAAAGTAGAAATCCCAAAAGAAAAATATTTAATAGATAATACTAATATAAATATACCTATAAAACATTCACTTAATATATGTGTTTTTTCCAAAAAAAAAAAATAAAAAAATAAGAGTTTATTATATGGTTGGACTTGATCTTCTCTAATATTAAATGTATACTATAATATGTTTTGCATATGTTCAACAATATCAAGTGAAAAAAATAAATAAATACGAAATGACGGCTTTATTAATAACAACAATCATATATTAATAATGATATGTAATAATAATAATAAAAATAACTATAAAAAATTTTTTTTTTAAAATTCCAAAACTATATATGAAAAGGCACACATAAAATTTGACTAGACTATACGCGTATATAAATAAGTATATATTTATTTGTGTGGATATGCATTCGGCGGTGTTATGTATGAACAAAAAGTATAGAAAATTTAGAAATTTTCGTATATACAAATAATTTTTTTTAAAAATAGAATTATGTATAATAATAATAATCATAATGAATATAGAGGAGAAAACATTTAAGAATATTGTATATACATTACAAGAATCCAAGTAGCGATATATTCAGAGACTTATGTATATGTATACCATTACACATTTTTCAAATTACTTAATTTAAACCTATATCTATAAAATGAACGAGAGTATATATAATATAATATGATATTAGTTTATATAAAATCAATTATATTACATTTTTGTAATTAAACTATATTTTTTTTCCTTAACTTTTTGAATTAAGTATATTTACATTCACACACAGAAATGGTTTACATTTATAATTACATATATATGTTTATCTAATTTAATCCGGATATGATATAGATAGATATAGTATATACAAAGAATTATATTTATTAAAATCAGCACATTATAATACATTCCATTTCGTTCTTTTCCCCACTAAATTATGTATGGTGTATATATTATTATATATGATGCGGTTTCATATCAGAAGAGTTTTTCATTTCTATATATCTTTAATACATAATTTATTTATATAGTATAAGAAAATTATAAAGAAATATATATATATATATATATATATATATTTACGGAGACAGACAAACAGCAGTGATAGTCCATTAAAAAATGTATATACCTCCTCAAAATATATCGTTATAAAAAATGTACATACAGTTAAGGTCAAAATTCTCAAGATTTTCAAAGTGATTGGCAGAATTGTTAATTGCATGTTTTATCAATTACATCACTTAATCACTAAAAGCTACTAAAAAAGATTAATCGTATTTTTTTATATTTTCTAACTATGGTAAAAGAAATAATATAAACCATTTCGTATAATGTAAAATGATCTCAATACAATAAAAGTTTTAATCATTTATCAATAAGGAAAAAATCCATTGGGGCAAGGTTTCGTAAAAATTTTAAGTTCTGTTATTTAAAATTCTTAAATTTTTTAAACTAAAATATAATATATACGATTAATTTTTAATTTAAGTGTAATAAGTTATATACTATATGTATATTTTTTTACACTTCTAAATGTATATAATATTTAAAATAAATAATAATAACATATCCGCACAATACATGATTCAATTAAAATATATATCTATATATATATACTTCATATATAACAAAACACCGCACTCCTATAAACTCTATAGTCAAAAATCATATATATTTATTTATATATATAAATTAACCTAGAGCGATTTTCTAGTTGTTTAAAATAGTTAAATATAATATAGATACAGAAAATACACGCAGTATATATATATTTAAATACAGATATATAGAATGAGGGTATTCTCAAATATATCTGTATACATGAAAAATATTTTTGGAAAATTAATTTTCCATTGATACATATATATATAAATAAATATAACCATTACAAAAGTACATTTTTTGAATATACTATAATATTTTCTTCTTTTTTTTTTATTTTTGTTTTTTGAATATTATATTTTATATAGAATATTTATATATATATATATATATATATAAATACTTAATATTTAAAAAGTAAAACAGTGAATTAAAAAAATTTTGTTACAAAAATAATATAATATTACATTTTAAACGTTGAGACAAAAACTCCATAAAATAGTTCATTAATATATTGGATAAAATATTATTTGATTCATTTAGAAAATATTCAAAATATTAACTATAATAAACCCCACTCATAATCTCTTCGATCTTCGATCGAAATTAGAAAATGATTAACATTTTGAAAATGTTAATATTCTTCATATATACCCAATCATATATGTCTTCTAAAATAAAACTTAATTTAGGAATTAAATGTATGCATGTGACTGTTTTGTGTGCGGAGGTGGAAAATTATAAGAGATGCTTAGAACAAAATATTTTCTTCAGTAAATTTTTAATACTCGACCGGTCATTAACAACAGTGGGTTACACCTACCTATATATAAGTATACATATATATAGAAAACCAAAACATTTATATCTACTTTTATACCTGAACTAATATTTAAAAAAAAAAAACTCAAGATGATGGTAAATTTTCCAAATTTAAATATAAATTATAGAAAATATTAATATAAAAATTAAAATATTTTAACAAAAAAAATTATTAAAAGTGATTAATTTTGTGATCAATTTCTTGGTTTTGGATTGTAAATTGGTGAACAATTTTAAATAATTCAAATCGATAACTTATAATATATATATATATATATATAGTTTTATTTTTATCCTAATATTTAAAATAAAACCAAATGATATGTAAATCTATATATGGACATGAAGAAAATATTTATATTATATATTCATTTGTGTTTTGAATAACGAGATTTTTACGTGTTTTATTTGAATAAGTGAACATATATATACAAAGAATTTAATTGTAGATGTGCAAATTATGAATTTGAAACATTCCTTGTGAAAATTCTTATATATAAAATATTTTTTTGTTGATAATGAATATATATATATACAAATTGAATTTTTCAATTGAAATAAAACAGATATTTATTATAAATGTGGATTAGTCTGTCTGTATACATTAATTTCAATTTAACATTGAAATGAATCACATGGTTGGAAAACACATAAATAAAATATGATTCATTTTTTCCAGGCAAATAAAAATATTTATTATGTCCTGAAATGAAGTATGGTAATCTCTCAAATAAAATATCCTTAATGCAAAAATAAAAAAAAGACATTCTGGTCCCTGAATTGATTTGAATGTATATCTTTTTTCTAATACGATCAAAAACTAAGACTTATTAAACAAAGTTAAAATTTTTATCTAAGATTTTCTTACTACTTTAATTACTGAATGCACATTCCGTTCAAATGATTAGTCATAAGATTTCTAGAGAGAAAAAAACCCACATTGAATCATTGCAAAAAAATGTTAAACGAATATATACTAAGTATATAATTTCATAATAATAAACAACACAAATTTATATGCACAAAAATTTCATATTGCATTTATATAAACATTATTTTAATTATATATGCTAAAATAATATACTTTTCCGATTGAAGTGTAATTCTTTTTTAAATTATTATTATAAATATAGAGCGACTGTATTTTATCAGTATATAAAATATATACACAATTTTTCTTTTTTTTTTTATATATATTCTGTATATTCTATATAAAATTTACTTTGAACAACATATACAACAATTTTAATAATTATTTATCTTAAAAAATTCTTTTTAAAATACATATATATATATATATATATTTATATTGAATATGTATTTTAAATGAGATGTTGCGAATGAATCGTAGAATATATACATTTAAATATTTTCCTTTTAAAAACGATTTGAAAATAATTGTTATTGAATCTGTATATATCATATACGTTTATTTATTCAGCGAAAAATTAATGATTTCATGATTTAAAATGTGACTAATTTTATTAAAATATATTTGGTAACCAAGAAAAAATAAAAATAAAACATCAACTTTAATTATATAGAAATAATTTAATTTATAAAAACATAGCTATTTATTATTAATATTCTGATAATTTTTTCTTCATCAAATTTGATGATCAAGTATACAATAAAATGTTTGCGTAACAAATGAATTATTAAAATGTTTCAATTAATTATATTAATATATTAATAATTGTAGATATAGCAATTAAATAAAAAGTATAACCAATATTAATTTATTATTTTTTTTCTTCCATTAACAATAAATAAATATTTAGGACGATGATGAACAAAAAGTGGCTGTTATGCGTAAAGCATTCCAAATGTATGACACAACAAAATGTGGTTTTATTGAAACCATTAAAATTTCAACAATTTTAAATACAATGGGTCAATTATTTGACGATACTGAATTAAAAGCACTTATTGCTGAAACTGATGCTGGAGGTATAGTATTTTATTTTATATATTCAAAATCTAAAAATTATTTTTAATATAAATGAATTTGTTTTATATATTCTATTCAATTTTTCTTTTAAACAGACTCTGGCAAAGTAAATTTTGATGGATTTTGTACAATTGCCGGTCATTTCTTAGAAGAAGAAGATGCTGAAGCTATGCAACAAGAATTAAAAGAAGCCTTCAGATTGTACGATCGTGAGGGTAACGGTTACATAACAACAAGTACATTAAAAGAAATTTTAGGTGCATTAGATGATAAATTAACAAGTTCAGATTTAGATGGTATCATTGCTGAAATTGATACAGATGGTTCAGGAACAGTAGACTTTGATGGTAAGATTATATTATATAATAAAATATATCTAATTTCGATATTTAATAATTATATTTTATTTTTATTCTTTTTTTCTATATAGAATTCATGGAAATGATGACCGGTGATTAGATTTCTTTTTCGTATACAATTCGTTTCATTTCAATTTTTATTTTATTTTATTGTATCACAATTTATAAATTAATTCACAAAAGTATACTCTCACTTTCAACATATACACTATCAAAATAATTTTATTCATAAAATAAAATAAATACAATTTTTAAAAAAATAAATTATATTTTTATCATCAAAAAAGAAACATTTTTCAATAAAATTCTTTTTAATAAGTACTTATATATTTATTATTATTTATTGTATATTAACATTTTTATTTTATGAGTAATTAAAATTTTACTATTAAACAAAATTGATGAATTTTTATTGTAAAATATGCATAATTAATTAGGCAGATTTGATTGGCATATGGTTTTAAACAAATGGAGAAATTTCTTTTTGAAATCAGTAAAAATGCAATGCGATTTTGTATTTATATTCATATTTTGGAAACCGCAATAATAAAGAAAAAAAGGAAAAATCTTATGATGCTGCTTTCACAGCAGTCACCACCACATCAAATAAATAAAAATAAAAATATTATAATAGTTTTCTAATAAGAAAAAAATGTTGGCAGTTATTCTTCTTTATTTTTTCATTTTTGTTTTGCGAATGACAGAATTTTTTTATATTTCAGATGCGGAATGACGCAAATAAACAAAATATTTTTATAAATTAATTTATTTAATATTTTTTTAAATTTCTTTTGCAAGTCATAACACAGAAACATTTTTATGTTTTGTCTTTTATTTTTGTTTTTTAATAATATATTTATTATTTTTGTTCACGACCATATGATGATATATAGAGAGATGATCACGGAATATTTTAGAATCTTTTTCTGAATATTTTTTTTAACCCAATATGAACTGATGTATTTTCTATACTATACAATATGTGATTTATATATATTTTAAGCATTATACTGTATATATCCTTTCGTTCGTTCGTTCGTTGAAACAATGCCTCAACTCAATTATATAATATATGAATATTTTACTGTTTCAGACTGATTCGATTTTTGTCAAATTCTTCAATAATAATGACTTGTAATTTATCTGGGAAAAATCGGAATATATCCTCGAAGTTAGAGTGTTTGTTTTTTACTTCACAGTGTTAATTGCTATAAGGATACGTAAACAATTTATCATACACAAAACATAATTTGCATTTCAAATATTTATATATTTTGTATATCGCATAAATACGATAAAAATAAAGTATAAATATTATACATATATATATAATAATAATAAAAAAAACAACAAATGAAAAATTTTGCTGTCATCAAGAAGCAATAAAAAAATGAAAAAAAAAATAAATAAAAGCAGTGAAAAATTAGAAATTTGATTAATAGTGAATTTTTTTTTCACAAACACTAGAAATAACTTTTAAAAATCGCGATTTTATACAATATATAATATTGTGAATATGATTTTTTTCTTTAAGAAAGATTTTACGCACAAAATTCATTAGTTTTTTTTTTTTTTTTGTTTAAATAATATTTATATAAAACATTTAAGAATTGGAAGGTTATTTTCATATGTATAAATGAATAAAATTTTAAACTGATATATAGCAGATTATAATATATTATCAAAAGATTAACAGCAATTATAATATAAAATGATAATAATATACATATATCTATATACAAATTATAGCTGCCTGTTGAATGGATATTATACAATAAATACGTCATACGGAAAATTGGCAACAATTTAATAATCAAAATTATTATTAATAATGTGAAAAGTCATCGAATTAATGGAATTAAATAAATATAAAGAGGTGATGAAATTACAGGTATAAATTATAAATATATACAAAAGGAATATAGTGAACTTCTGGGAAAATTCTCAATTCTGACCAAATATGGTGGTCCATTCGAAAAACTTATTCAATATTTTATTTTTAACAGAGATCATTTATATAAATATTTCCATTTCACAATTTAAGAACACTTCAATTATAGATAAAATAAAATTAAAGCATATGATTTTTGTATAAAATAGAATATGATTTTTAAAAAACGATTTTCCAAAGAGGTATCACGTACCCGTAAAAGATTTGATAAATTCTATATTCACAATAGTATATTATAATGATAGTATATTATAATGATCGTTGAATTCCTAATTTATAGTCATATACTGATCAATAGTATTTTAAATGTTTTTTTGTATGTGGAAGTTACAATGCTTTCAAATTCAAATAGATAAAACGCTGATGGTGCATCGAATTGAGAATATTTTATGACAGAGAAAACGGTAATAATCTATAGAAATTAATAAATAAATTGAATTTTTTTTTATTGCAAATTAACGCTCATATATTAATGCGATGCTGGGGTTTCATTTGATGTAAGAAATAGATATTTTTATATATCTATGAATAAAAAATATTATAAGTTATGTATATTATAAAGTATATATTTAGTATGTACATGTTTCTATTGATTATATGTACAGTATGTATTGTCAACTATATATTAATCGGTCAATGATTCATTAAAATCTATATATGCATATACATATCTATATTACACAAAAACATCAACGTCATCATAAAACGTATATTTTTTCTATATGTTAATATTATATTATCGCATATATTATTAATAATTATCTGTGTATAAACTGAAAGATTTTCTTTTGTTTTTACTCTATGTTTTAGTTATTGATCGATTTCATTGAAGCATATATTGTCTCTATAGCGATATAAATAAAATATCTCTATCTATCTATAGATATATTTGATGTATAATCAAAAAGTTATAAAATTAAACCATTTCAAATATATATATATTTTTATATCTGTACATATAGACAATGCAATTGATTATAAACTTTTATCTATATATATATATGACAAACTATAACCAACGATATATATATATATAATAGTTAAAGTATAGGATATAGAAATAGTTAAAGAAATTATCTCAACACCTTTACATATATATATGCATATACTTGAATATTCAACGATTAAACTGTTCATATATGATATATATTCTTATACTTATACGATATATATGAACAACAATTTTTATTATTATATTATAATTTTCCCAGTTTGTTCCACTTTCCACCCTTTGACCTATATATATATATATAACGATATTTTATTCCATGCACATCCAAAAATTTGCTTATATACAAAATAAGTTATTTTAATGCACTCGCTCGCAGCCGTTTATTGCATCAAATAATATAAAATCTTTTTAAAAATAGTAAAATGATTTATATTTGTAAATGTAAATGACATTATTATATACGCGATATCGTACATATATTTTGTCGAGTATAAAAATTATGATTTTATATCATTGTGGAAAAACTCTACTATATAAAAAATGCAATTTTACAACAAAAAAAAACGAATAGTTATTATTAAATTTTCTTTTAAAGTTTTCAATTTTAACAAAAGCATTAACCCATACAGTGCATCGTCGTCGAAACAAAAGAATAAAATTGTGTTGATTCTATATAAACAATTTCATTGATTATTTTTTGCATATATTTATGCAAAAGTATCACAAGAGAAAATTGAGAAAATATTTAATTTTTCCGGAAAATGTATATTTTAGTATATAAACACTCTTTGTACGCGTCTCTGTATATGCACAATATGAAATTCTATTTTAATATTTACACAATATATATATATTTATTTATTTCTGTATTGGGTAATTTATTATAAATGGAAACATTTTACATCTATATAGTATATTTATATGATGTTTTGAAAGAAGTACGCGGCGGAAAATGTCTATATATATATATATATATATATGGAAAAATGTTCTATAATTTATATTTATTTGCTTTATCTCTAAAAAAAAAAGGATAAGAATATATATAGAGTTATTCAAATATACTATATATTATACGAAAACGACAATATAACGATATATATAATGTTATAAAAGAAGCAATTCACTTAATTTTCTTTGATAATTTTAATTCTTTCTATATTTTGTTTTAACTTGATATGTAATAATTCGTATATAGATTTTTCCTCTAAAATCGCGATCATAGATCTTTTATCCAATTCTTTATTTGGATTGTTCAAGAGGTTTTTTCAATTAAAATAGATTTTCCAGGTTGTCTCTGAAATTCTGAATTCACAGGATCATATAAAAAATCTCATTATACAATAAATAATGATCTTTAAAGAAAGTCAAAAGATTCAATAACAAAATAAGTCTTAAAAACAATTAAGTGATCGATATTGCTCACATTACTTAAATAAAACCTATTGTGGACCTTTGTATTTGCGAAAAAATGTATCTTCAGTTTATAGTTAAAAGTTAAGGATTCATATATTATATGGTGAATATGTTTTTTTTTAAGAAACCTCAAATATATATTTCATTTATTTGTTTGTAAAACAGTTTGACGCCACTGTAGCTATATATTAATAATAATAATATATATATACTTTTAATATTTGTTTTCTTATACCATATATAATGATGACGATATAAGTTAGTGAATATATATATATGAAAAATATAAAATAAAACGACTATAACATCATAAAATGCCTATAAAATATTCGTTCTATTCTATATATATTACAAATGCAAACATGAACATATATATACGTCATAACTCAAAACGTATTTATACATATATATATACTTATATGACTATATATGCGTAAATAAATGAGGATAAATAAAGGAAAATTTGGAAAAACAACAAAAATAAACTGTATATATACAATAGAAAAGAGAATAAAGAATTTTCCTGTGATATGAGGATTTTTCTTTCATCACATATAAAATATGAAGCCAAACAAGTATTAGTTAGTCTTAATTTGAAGATCGTCGTCGTACATTTATGGTTGGTTTTTGATTAAACGAATTCATTTATAAATTACATATATATATATAAAATTTCGTATATAGAAATAAAAAAAAAAATTCAATATATATGGTGTGGAAAAAGAAATGTATATGTGAATAATTTTATTTAATTATTTAAAGTATAGTAATTTATTTGTGTACGTTTTTTTTTGTTCTATTATTTTTGTTCTATTATTAATTCTATATTGTTTATATTGTATATGCCCTTTATATATTGTCTCCTTTTGTGAATATATAATGAAAATATCGCAAAAAAAAGAAAAAAAAAAAAACGTCCGTAGAATATAAAATAAATATACGAAGTGAAGCATTAACAAACACAAAAAATAGTATTTATTTAATATAATTTATAACAAAAAAAAACAAAATATGGAAAACAAGAAAAGTGAAATTATTATTCAGTATTATAAATAATATATTAAAAAGAAAACGAAAAAAAAACCAACTGAATATAGAAAAATACATAATATATGAGAAAATAATGAAAATTGATTTTTCCATTTTCATTTTATAGTGTATTGTTGTTGTTGCCTTTTTTGTTGTTTGTTGTTTTTGGTGTGTTTTTATATTTGTATATATACTAAACAATTATTATTATTATTATATATATAGTTGTATAAGTTGAAACCATTGTATTGTTTTGTATATTGTATATATATTGAAAAATTATATATATTCTTATATATTTTTGTATATAAATGGAAAAACATAAAAAGGTGGTTGATGGAAAATCGTGCGTGTTTTATGTTTTTCCCTATATATACCGATGTATATAGAGTGTAATAATAAAAATTAATTATGACATTTATTCACTGAGAATTTGTATATATTGTGCATGAATTCATTTAATCATTTTCTATATTTAAACTCAATGAAATGAAATTATTCGAATTTAAATATTTATATTTTTTTTTAAGCATTATTAAATGCAATAAAATGTGCATATCTATTACTTTTTATCAATAGAAAAATGTTCATTTATTGTATATATGAATTAAGCCATTTACTAAATTAAATAATGGATTTTATTATGATATTATTTATTTATAGTAATAAAAAAAGGTCATTAGATTTTAATTTCTTTTGTTGTTAATTTATTTTTCATGTTTTTATGTACTTCATATAAAAATTCTCACTTCACTATATATATTGAATGATGTCATTAGAATTTTTTAAAGTAAATCATAAAATAAAATAAAGTAATAAAATACTATATAGAAAAATAGAATGCATTTTTGGATTGTTGTAATGCAATTCAATTAAAATGTTGTGTTTTTTTTTGTTGAAAAATATATATAAGTGATTGATGAATTTATTTTGGTGTAATTTTGCAAAGAAAACGCAGGCAGTAACAACACAATAATTGAAAATAAGCATTTTCAACCAACACAATATAAAATAAAATATAATATATTTATATATCGAGATATTCCATTAAAAATAATTATATTATTATGTATATTAAAATGGTGCCAAGGTATATATATTCACAAAAATTTAATATACTATATAATACAGATTTTTTGTTTGTTTAATATTTCAATTGAACTTTATAGTATTCAATAATATATATATCAAATATATTAGTTTATAGTAATTTAAATCGTGCAGAAAAAAATATAAAATAGAATTTCTTTAATATTCACAATTTATATATATATAGAGAAAATATTTATATTTATATATAGATATATTTTGAACTAGATTTAGAAAAAAGAAAAACTATATTCTCATATACCCATCATAAGATAAAATATTTTCAAATTTATAGGTTTTTATTTTTTCGATTGCGATTTGCCTCATATATGAAATTTGGAACAAGTAAAATATATATAGATACTATATACATATTTATTTGTAACAATTTATATATTGTAAAAAATAAGTCTATATATAGATAAATATTTATTATACCATATATATATAGTCGATAATACGCCAAATATTTATATAATATTTTATGATCATTCTTATCGTATAATATATTTTCTGCGTCATATACTTTACAAAATGTAATACTATTTTGTACATATATACATACATATGACAAAAGAAATAATAATAATAAAAAAAAAATGAAAGGAAAAATAAAGAACATTTGTCCTATATATATTCATTTTTTAAATTAAAAAAAAAACTAAAAGTTAAATTAAATGGGCATCGCGTAGTTTCGTTCTACTTTGACAACCTACATTGAAAACATTTATGATTCGCATATGGGAGGGTTTTTCTTTTGGTGACATTTTCAATTTCATTTGCACAGGTTTTTGCCAAAATCTACCTTTGTATAATTATTTTACCATAATATAAATTAAATCTTTTACTTTATATCTATCAAATCCGAAGTAAAATAATGTTATTTTTTATTTTAAATATTATATATTTGCAATAATCGCAGAGCTCAACCTTGATAAACATTTTTTATAAAAATATATATCTGTACATATATGGGGATCATATAATCTTTTATACTTCGAATAATGGAAACTATTATATATTTATACAATTCTACTATTTATTTATAGTTGCTTAATATACTTTTTATGCAGTGATTTTTTTTTTTTAATTCCTATTAAACCATTAACAAATTTATTTATCAAAATATCGCGTATTTAATATTGGTTCATTTCATTTATATGTTCATATGCAATACTATATGGCTTCTATTTTAAATTCTTTCATTATTTATATAGTATATATATATATTATACAAATAAATGTTGTTTTTCCCATATTGTAATTATAATACATAGGTTGTTTATATAATTATAATTTTTTTTTCAAAGTATTCTATATGATATATAAATATTTGGCATTGTGGCATTGTTATATTTATATATTTTATTTATAATTGTTATTGGTTATAAAACAAAATAATCATTAAAGTATATAGATTATAGTATTTTTTCATATTTAATTTTTAACTTTTTCTATTTATTATTATATTTTTGTACTAACTCATCAAATTTTAATTGTATTTTTTTTGTTAAAAGGTTTCTAAATCAATTAGAAGCATAATACAATATATTCGTTCAATAATGTCAGTGAAAATATTATTATTTTATCGGATTTTATGCGATATTTTTAAACAATGTAACATTTAATATTCTATTGTATAATTCTTTAAATGGTTCATAAATAAGTTCATAACAAAACGAATGAATGATGATATCCATAAAAGTTGAAATGTTTTATACATTTTTTTGTCATATAATTTCACATTATAAAATGGGAATATTGGTTCAATAAGAGAACTTAACATTATGTGTCATTACACGCAGTATATATACATTGCCATTATTATGATAATTAAAAAATACGAGTCAACAACAGCAATTATTTATATATATTATACTTCTAATTCTAATATATATATTGTATCATTTATTCAAATGATATCGCACCTCAAAACTATGTATATATTATACAAATAAGTTCATTCATTACATATATATGTTGGTTCATTATTTATGCATATATACTCTAAATATATACATATAAATATCAAATACGAAACGGATATATATTTGAATTACACTTAAACACCGCAGCACCGACGATGACATTCATTAGAAATAATAAGGGAAATGTTTTACGAGTAGTTTGTATACAAAAAAAAAAAAAATAAAATAATAATATAAGAAAATAAATATATAAATAGAAAATTATTTAATGTTATTTAACGATATGGCAACATTCGGGGGAAAAACACCTTTTTTAATAAAAACACGCAAAACTTTAATATTTTCTTATACAGAAACAAAGAAAGACATTGACTCCATACATATATATATGTATCATTATAACAAAATATCCTTAAAGTTTATTAATCATTAATGAAATTAATTGAAAAAGTATATAATTTTCCACATAGCTATAATTTATCTCTACATCTAAACTGTGTATACTAAAACTATATATATTGTCTTGATATGGTAATTGTAATTATATATATTTTATACTTGTATTACATCATCGCGCGGAAATATATATGTATATTATAGTTCTTATTATATATAGATTATTTTTCCTGTCTACATACAAATTTATATTTACTCATTTATGTTTTCGGAAAAATAAAATACACTTTATGTAAAAATAAAATAAATTACACTGACATGAAAATCGTTAAGTATATTTTCTTTCCTTGTTTTTTATTTTTTTGGTTTTTTTATAGCATGCAATACCTTGTAAATAATAATTTATACCTTCTTAAACATCCTTTATTACAATATATAATTGTTATTTCAATTTCATTATCTGATTATGTGCGTCAGATCGTGGTGTTTTGATTATAATTCATATATGATTAAAGGATAAATGTATGTAAAAACTATATACATATATAAATATAGGACTTTAATATGTTCAATGATTATGTTTTCATCAAATCGTAAATTTATAATTAATTATTAAAGATCCATTATCATATATTTATTATACATATATATATAGAAGAAATAGAAGAAAAATATAAAAGAGAATTCTATAGAAACATATTTATATATATAGATAAATACTAATATGAAATTCTATTCTTTAGAAGTTTTTATACATTTTTGAAAAAAAAAATATGTATGGAAACATTTATTGACATTATCATTTATTAGTATCTATATACAATTTAATTCATATAGTTAAAGTGTCCATATACATTTAAATGTATAATCTATAGAAACAATCATTCCAAACACAGAAAATTCTTCGAAGTTTTCTTCATTAAGATATATGTATGTATGCTTGTTATTTTTCAACAAAAATTATTTTTAAATAAATGTATTATTTAAAATATCTCTGATAGGATTTTCAATATAAATGTCAAATTATTATTATAAATGTGTCATTACATTTTGAATATACCAATTTAGTTAGTAATTATAATATCTTTTTAAAATTCAAAATAATTATTATAGTTTTATATGTTTTTTATCATACAAATCCTGTGCAGTATTTATTAAAATTGTGAAAAATTATAATTGTTTTCTTTTTTGCTTATTTTTAAATATATACACAAATATACATGATTTTTTTTATTTTCTTTTTATATATATATATATATATATATATATATACTTTACTATTTTATAGGTCACCGTAATAATTTCCTTGTATCAAAGAAATGCAAGTTGATTTTAAAGCACAAGCACAACACTTCTGGATTGTGAGTATAATAAAAAAAAAAATATTTAATTTTAATATTACGTATAGTTTTTAGCTGTATATTCTATTTGTTTGTATTTTCTGATACCGAAACAGGATGTTATTTATATAATAAATTGTGGTATTGCCACTTATAGAAATTCGAATGTAATAGAACATTTCTAGAGTATTGGAATGAGATGATTAAATGTATACAAAAGTACAATCATTTTCAAATAGTTAACGCTATACTGATTAAAAGAAGATTTTATAGTTAAGCATATCCTTTTTTTTTACTAAATGAAAGATAATATTTCAAAAATATAGATAGCAGATAAAACTTATGTCCAAAATGAAATATACTTAATACTTATAAGAACTTATATTGTATATATATGGATTTATCTTTGATTGCCTTTTCTGTAATATGTATATAATAGATCATATGTATAAAAAAAACAGAATAATCGAATAAAAACCTACTATACACAAAAAAGAAAATTTGACATAAAAATCAATATAATGATTTTCTAAAAATGAATGATAAAAAAAAACCAAAACATAAATGAAATAAAAAAATATATATCCTTTTTAAATATGAATTTATATATAGTTGCATTATATTATTATAACAAAAATGTACCAAAATCTGTATATCATCTTGATGTATAGAATAGAATATAAGATGTAAATAACACAATTGTTATATATTATATTGCTACATTTCAATATCAATGTAGGAAAATCCATTTGTCTAGTTTTCTTTCTATATATTTTCGTATATATTATATAGCGATAATCAACAAGTTATAGAATTTTGCAAAACACATATATGTATATATATATATAATCGCAGTCAGTTGTTGTATTTAAAATACACATATAGAAAATAGAAGTTTGTATATATTGTATGATGATAAAATAAATGTAAATTTATTATTAGGTTTATAAATAATGAATTTAAATTTTTTATTTTAATATATATATATATATAATGTATAATAACAAACATTTATAGTTGTTGTATAAATATTAAGTATATCTATATACAAATATATATATATATATAATACACATAACATGATAATAATTATTCATAAAATTAATATTCCCTATGAAATAATATACATAAATTTGTAATGGATTTATTAATATCATTTATCATACTATATATGTTTCTTAAATGTTTTGTAAAATAAGAAGAAATTGTTATGTTATGCTAATATACAAAATAATTGTTTAAAAAAATATATATGCAAATCATTGCCATCCATTTCTAAAACGATTTAACCGATCTGAACGAATAGTTAACCGATAGAATTTTCAAATTCAATGTATGATTTTATAAGAAATGTGTATAGCCACCAAGCGATTTGATATAATTTACAAATTATTATTAAAAATAATATTTATATTAATTATTTTAATTTTAGATAATATTTTGGTTGACATTTGGTACAATAATTTTTGGAGTCATTGCAGCTATTACATGTTGGATACGGAAATGCAGGTAATATATTGTTTTTAATGTTGTTTTTTAATAATTCGTATGCATGAAATATGAAATATATAAATATATAAATATTAAAACAATATTTTACACTAATATTTCTTTTTACAAAATGAAAAATGATAAACAATTTTAATTTATAAATTTCAAAACACTTAAAAATTCATTTATATATGTCATATATTTGCAAGCTATATATATCATCATCATAATCATCATATATATACAATGATACAATTTCAATTTTGTATATATACAATATATATAAATACAGAATATTGTAATTTTTTTTTCTATGCGTACGTATTTCAGGAATATCTTTAATATAAATTATTAATTGGTTTAATATTAATTTTTTTTTGTTTCAAATTCATAAAATCAATTTTGTTTCATTTTGAATATACATATAGTAATATTTAAATATTATGCGTATAGTTTGTTGTTATAAAGATGATGTCAAAATGTGAAAATTTTTATTTTTAAATGTAGAATATACATTCAAATTCGATATAGGATTGGATGATTAAATATCTTGAAAAGATTTAATCACTTTTTTAAACATATAAATGTTCAAATAACAAAATTTTATAAATATTTTATAAATGGCTCTTGTAAATTTATAAAATATTTATATACTTATGTGCGTTTGAAAGAAAGTTTCGATTGGTATTTCAATCACAATTTAAATATATGCACGATATAGTATATAGATATATAAGATAATCAATAAAATTATTTATTTTTTATCAATCGATTTTCGATTGTCAATAAAATATATCAAATATTTATATTCTGTCAAAGGTATATATACATAAATATAAACGAATAATATATAATTGAAAAACGACGTATATAAATGTAAATATATTTTTTTTTTTATCAATTATATTATTAGTTTTTCCTTTCATTTTCACATGACATTTAAACTAATCTATTTATATATAAATATATTGTTAACCTTTTTCATATATTATAAATGTAATGTATAGACCACGCAGAATATGTATATATATATATATCTGTATGAACGCATATAAGAAGCTTTTAAAAACATTATCATTTCTATCGGCGGCATATATTATGACCATGAAATATTGTACGAAGTATAGAAAAAGTTACAAGCTATAGAGCATATTATATATTCTATATGCGGTCGATAAAACCATATATGGTATATACTTGTTATTTGTTATTTATTTAATTTAATTTTTTTATCCTTTAATTTACCTGAATATTAAATTAAAATTGTATAATTGAACTGACACGCACACAAAATGTACATTTTTTTTCATACTAAATATAATTTATTTATACATTGACCATAACATTTCTATATATTTCTATTTCTACCATAACATTTCTATATATAATATATATATAATGAACTGACATAAAGGCTTCTTTTTGTTGAGTTGTATTTTAATTTTTTATACAATTTATATAGAAATAAAATGAATTATTTAATTGAGATAGGGAATTTTCAAAATTGAAATATTCGACAGATGATGAACCTTTCTTATTGTAAAAAAAAACTAGTAATTATTTGGGGTAACAAAATCCTTTCGAAAAGAAGAATATATATAATGTTATGTTAATATAGAAAGTATATCGTAACTCATCGTAAATTGAAATCCCACAGCCAGAAAAACACTTTGAATAATGTATAAAGGAAAATAATTAATTTTAATAATGTTTATATATATATTTTGCCGATTCTTGGAAAATTTATTGTGATAGGTGTGGTATATTCTATAACTCTCTTATCAGATATCATAATATTATAAACCGCATGTTAAGCTTTGAATATATACGTATATATAAAATACAAATAATATAGTTTATTTAATATAAAATTAATATTTTTAATATAAGTTGAATTAGAAATTCAATACAGAAACGTATATATAACGTATATCTAATATAAGAAAACTTTTAGCCTTTTATTTTTTCATATATATATACATATATAGATATAATTTCTATTATTTTATATAGCATTTGAGTAAATAAATATAAATTAAGTTGTTCGTATACGAGTACATATCATCATCATATTCTTTCTATATATACAAAACTAAAGTCCATATAGCATAAATTAAATACGAAAAATAAAAATTATCATTATAATGGAGTCAGTCAGTCAGTGAGTGAGTACGTGGGTGTCATGTGAAATTTATAAAGTACAATTTTCCGACAAAATAATATTTATTTCATATAAAATAAAATATTTAGTTTTTTTATTAAATTTTTTTGTTTATACATATTAGAAAAATTGTTTTATAAAGTCAAAGTTTATATGTTGTGTATACACATTTATTATTCGTTTTTCGTTCGTTCATTCGTATACATATAAGATATTATTTGTATATACAATATATATATATAAATATTATTTGTTAAGAAATGAAAATGATACTTTAATAAGTTTTATATTATTTCTTTTTGTGAATTTATTTTGTGTTGGTTTTTTTGTGTGCTGATATTACATGGAGCAAAAAAAATTAAACCTTATGTGAATTAACTTTAAATTAGATAAATAAATGGAATTCTTTATCTGATTTCATTTAAATTTATTAAACAGGATTATTAAACAGTTTTAGTGATTATAATTTAAAGTGAAATATAAAAATTTTTTATTTAAATATTTATATATTTATATAATTAAAATCTTAAGATATCTTAAGACCTTAAGATGAACAGAGATTTAATAATTGTCGGTAAAAAAAACCATCATCTTATCGGTTTCGATTCTAAAATATAACTACCATTGAACATTGGATATGGAATTTCTTTTAGAAAATAGTACAAAATTTCATTTAAAAAACTATATGCTGAATTGTATTTATAAAAATATATACTGAATTTCCTTCAGAACATTTTCCTGAATATCCTTCACAAAAATTTATACAAATTTTTTTTTAGAAAATCATACAGAATCGTATCGTTTTAGAACCGGTTCTAATAGAGTATTTTGTTACATATATATAAATCAATATTAAATTGCGAATATATCAACCTCATTCGCAATGGATATATCAACCTCAATCTATATTATTTCAACTATACATATAATTATTATAATTTATTAAATTAAAATTTGACCTACTTCAAAGAAGATGATGAACATATAAATATATATATATTAAAACAAAAGCTATAATAATACATGAAAAACTAATATATATTATATGTTTGTAGTGTATTGTATATTGGAAAAAAATAAAATAAATAATTAAATTTATATATATTCTCTATATGTGTATTTATATATCTATAATAAGATGATGGATGTATATTAAATATATATTGAGTATATATACTCGACGTATATATAATAGCGTGTGTATTATATGGCTTCAATTATATTTGTAAGATGACATAGAAAACAATTAATTTGAATAGAAAAATCAGTTTTTTTTCCATATATACTTAATTTTATTAATAGAAACAAAACATGATTTGTAAAATAATATGTAAATATTACGTATATATATTGTAAGTAAATTATTAAAATGGCAAAACATGTATACATGTAAAATATATGGTGTTTAACATTAAAATTCGAAGAATAGAAAATTTAATATATACTAAATTATTCATTCATATATGTATTTAAGGACACTTGAATATCTTTTTTTTTATATATATATATTTCATATTTCATTTACTCTTATATATTTATGTATATTCGATCATCATAGCGGGGGGATTTATAACAAAAAAATCCTTAAGATTATTAACAGAACATATGTATATTAAATGTATGTTTAACCTATACACTTTTTTTTATACATATATGAATATTCGACATATTCTATTTACAGCATAATATCTATTAAGATATTTTATATTATACGTAATGATAGGCGTTATTATATTTGTAATCGTTTTATAAATATAAATATATACGTAAGCGAATAACTTATATATTGTCGTATAATATATACAATATACATATATAAAATTGTTGAACTTTTTTGATGAAATATCGCACTCATTCCATATAAATAAGAAATAAACTTATTGTTGACATGATATCATCATGACACATTTATTGTATATTTATATATATGAAAGGATATCGTTTAACCGCATCGTATATCATGTATATAATAAATATAATATAATAAAACATTTAGATTATAATTTATAATTTGTAAATATATATATAGAGAGATAAAAATGAATAACAAATAAAAAGTTTAATGTGTATATAATCGCTCCTACCAAAATATAGAAATACATAAATATAAAATGGAATTAATTAAATATATATTATAATGGACATTGGATGTAAACATGTTTTTGAGTTTGATCAAATACGAATGGTTTTCTTTTAAGTTTTTATTTCATATATTTCTCTAAATTTTTCCTTATTCATGTAAAGTTTTGAAATAAATCCTTGCGTTTGTTTTATCAAGTTTTTATTTTAATTTTTTTTAAATTCCAACAATAAGTAATTGAAAGAAATATTCTAGGAGCCAAATGTATTTATACGGGAGTACAGGAACATTTTTGTTAATCATTTAGTTAATTACCATAATAACATATTAAGCTTGAATGAATCAGTTGAGAATTTCAGAAATAATATATTGTATTATTTCGATTTGCCAATTATTAATCTAACAATTTTAAAGGACATAATATGTCATACCCTATATGTTTATATATTTTATTTGAAAAGTATATTGAAAAAAAAACTAAAAATATTATAAAATCTATTTGTCAATCATATTTATAATAATAAATATATATATATAAATATAGAAAAGTTTAATATATAGTTTATTTATCAAAATGACGTATATATAAATATATAAAAAAAGGATATATTAATTTATATAAAATGTGAAAGATAGGGGATTTTTCTATATATATATATACAAATATAATTTATATTTAAATCAAATCAGATATTAAACTATGTTTTACGGCATAAAATATATATAAAAAAATCTATACAATATACGGAAAGTTTATAATACAACTATAGTGATTTAGTTTTGGTTATAAATTATATGGGTATATAGTAATTTGTGTCATCATAATTTATCGATAATATTTCCATTTTTATTATACATTAAAACATTTTCTGATAGATTTATATATTTGAATGTATAAATTATTAAATGGCAATTATTGTTTAATAAATGATTTATTAATTTTTTCTATACAATATATAACTGCAGCAATTGGTAAAAATATCTATGGGGGCTTTTTGTCGGATCTTTCTGCATGGATTGGAAGGCATTTAGTTTAATATATAAAACCAACAAATATAACGAATAGTAAAGTTTCTTGATGGTTTTTGCAAAATAATTACCATATAGATTATGGATTTTAAATATTTATTGTGTTAGATATTTAAAAAAATAATGATTTTATGTTTTTAAAAAAAAAACAGTGTTTAACAAAACAAAACCCATAAATAAAAATTATGTTTAAATATAAATAAAAGCGATACGTTTTTTAAAGGATTCGTCAACCTCACCACCGACGCAATCACAACCACATCAATCCCAGCATCATCATCACAATCATCATCAACAACATTTTCAAGAACAATTACAACCTCAAATAATACAACCCCAACTACAACAACAACAACAATCACCCGCACAAAAATCTGTATCAATTTTAGTTCATAAAACATTAAATTCTGTCTTTAAAAGTAGTCGTAAATTTATTGTACGTGTTTGTGAGGTAGCTAGTGTTAAAAAAGCGAAAACATTTAAAATGTTTAATTTATATTCAACGATGAAAAGTCGTGGGGGTGGTGGTGGTGGTGGTGGTGGTGATTATATGGATGGTGGTAGAGATGTACGTGAATCGGGAACAACAGGACATGATCGATTTTGTCAAACACGTTTGTCACGGTTCGTTTTGTATAAGTATTATCTACTATCATTAATTTACCGAAAAATTAAAACGTTCTTCAAAAATTTCAAAATATTTTATATAGCTCTTCGTATCGCAAAAAACGTAAAAAGAATGTACGTCGTGCACAGTCAGTTGCCGAAATCAATCCTCAAACATTAACGGCGTCCACTAAACGAAATATATTTCAGTAAGTTTTTTTTTCTCTATTCTTTGATGTTTAATGTCTGTTTATATAATAATCGCATTGATTAAAAAACAAAATATTTATCAATATGCAGACAAAGATCGGCAAGTTCAGAACATGATAATTCTGAAACAGAACAATCGGAAAAATCACCATTAGTTAGTGCCAAATTAGAAACATTTGCCAAATTATTATTTAAAAGTAGTATATCAACATCATCGACACCGACTGGGACACAACACCAACAACAACAACAACACCACCACCAAATTAAACAACATTTTGTTGAATCAAATAATGTAATGGGACGTGCCGGTATCGGTACAAGTAGAAAAAGTATTAGCAGCAGTGGTGGTCATGATATCGGTAGTGGTGGTGGTGGTGGTCGTCGATATGGTGGTGCAAATCGACCTTATAGTAGTTGTGATGGAAATAGTAGTATTAATAGCAGAGACAGTCAATCAATATCCTCTAGGTATCGCACTCAATACAATACGTATTAAATTTATTGTAATATTTTTCAATATTTAAAGTTAAATTTTAATGTTATTAAAATGATTGTGTAAAAAAATGAATGTTAAATATTCTTTTCATTTGTATACAACAAAAAAGAAAATGCATTTCATTTTTATAAATGTTTTATATAGGTCTTTTTTGAATGTTTTTTTTTTAAATTTATTTATGAAGTTTTCTTTAAATATGTTTAGTGCTAAATATTTAAGTATTGATATCCTAATTTCATATTCAATTGACTATATTTGATTTTACTTTCGTTATTATTATTATTATTATTAATATGTATATGATTTCATTTCAGTAAAAAAACACAAAATTGTGATTTATTTTTTATATAAAAATGTATTGGTTGTATATATATACGAACTCGAGTTAGAATTAATTTTCATTTCGATTATATGTTCATTGTGTTGAATATATTGTTAGAGAATAGTAGACGAGATTGAATAAATATTATAGTATAAACAAATAATATAGAAAACATTTCAATATAGAGATCATTTGACTGTACTTTAGTTTATCATTATACATATGGTTTCTTATATATTTATTATTGAAATATTTTTAATTCAATAATTTATTTTGAAAAAATTACAGACGAAATTGGGAGAACTATAGGCATATATAGGTTTACGTTTTAATATAGTTGGGTCTTTGCAATTGACAAACAAACAATGAAAACTTTCATACATGAAAATGATGGAACATGAAAATGTTCATCAATAATTAAACGAAATATTCATTAATTATATATAGATTATAAATTCCATTTCTCTCAATGAAATCTGAGTTCGTAGCGAAAAAAAAACTATAATTTTACCATATAGTTATTACCACTGTTAAGCATTTAAACTTAACATATATGATTATCAAGTGTATTATACAATCAATTTAAAAATGAATCAATTTGTTCTTATTTTATTTTTTGGAAAAACAAATACAGCTTGAACCTATTATTTAATATTATGTGAAAATTATATATAGTAGTGCATTTGAATTTATATATATATATATGTATATATAAATAATTAATGTTATCTATATGTCGTATACAAAATATATATATATATATGTTATGCATTTGGTTTCATATGTAATATGATAAAATTTTCTAATTTTTTTATTTTATTATTGTTATATATAACTTTTGTTAAACAATTTTCCCGCA
The DNA here is from genome assembly GCA_958336335.1 of Dilophus febrilis. Lineage (NCBI taxonomy): Eukaryota > Metazoa > Arthropoda > Insecta > Diptera > Bibionidae > Dilophus > Dilophus febrilis. Next base: position 4,137,739 of record OY284471.1, on the reverse strand, counting down.
TATTATCTTTTGAAATGTGACATCTCTATATATTGTTGTTTATTTATATTGTTAACATTATTGTATATAAAATAAATGTTTTTTTTTTTACTTTTTCTTTTTTATTCAATGTTTTTTTGTTTGTTTTCTATTTTAATTATCACCCCTTTTGTATATATAGTAATTTCCATAAATAGGGTATATATATATATTAAATTATCAAGATAATAGTTTGTTTTTTCATCATAGAAAATTCCATATAATATTTCTATTAATGATATTTTCAAAGTATTTTTTTTTTCAATATTATACCGGTGAAAAGAAAATCCGAAAGTCATGAACCCGATCCTTTTTATTTTGTTAAACTGGACTGGACGAATATCGTGTAAATTGTATGTGACATTTAATGTTTAACTGTTTGAAGGATTAAGCTTAATATTCACTTGAATGTGAAGTATTGAACGGATAAAGAAAACAAAAAGTTAACTTTTTGTCAAATTTTTTTCAAAAAACTATTATATTTTATTATATTATAATAATATTGAATGTGTGAACATTGAAATGTTAAATGATAATCACTGTGAGGACGAAAAACGAAGATTCCACGCCGCGATCAGAATTGGATGGGGATAAAATAGATAGATAATAAATAATAATACTACTCACATATTAAGTTGAAGTCTTTTGTCAATTGGAAATTCTTATATACACATATTAAAAAATTTGTTTGTTTGTACTCACCTGAAAAAAATAGAAAGAAAAAAAAATCAATTAATAAATAATAATATATTTTTAAATTTAAATATTCTAATATATTCTAATATAAATATATTCTGATTTTGTAATATTTTAATTCGGATAATTCAAACAGGATTAACTTGGAAAATGATCACGTGAATCGATCCAAATAAGAAAATATCATTAATGTAATATTATATTATGGGATTATACCCATGTCGCATCATCATTATATTGTATATATAAATGCATTTTACAAAATCTATATGATAAATTTTAATGTTTATTTATTGAAAGTTGGCTAATATAAAATTTTCTTTTCATCAATAAAATTATAACTCATCAAATAACTTGAATTACTACATAACTAAAATCATGCTTGATATCATTCCTATTAAAATTCATCTGTTATTATAATAATGCTCTTTAAAACACCATTCTTGAACGATACAAAAAATATATATAAGTATATATTGTCTGAGAATGGGCATAAACGTTTTCATATTCATTCATTTATTCTATATATAGATATATTTATATATAGACTATATTAATTTTCTTTTAGAATAAAAAAACTATTTTACCTGAATGAAAATTCATTGTAAAATGTAAACTCTCTTCATGTATTTATTTTTAGTGTGTTTATAGAATACAATTAAAAATAATTTATATACAATTTATAGACAATTTTTGAGTCGTTCACAAGTCAAAGAATGAATTGCATTATTTTTTTTAGATAAATATAGGAGAAAGTTGTATTAATTTTACAATCTTAAAACAAAAAGGAAAAAATTGTCTATATTAAAATCATTTGAATTATATTGGAAAACTGAAAATTGGTCAATCCTTGCAATATGTATATACATTTTCTTTTATATCTTATCCTGAAAGTATCCTTTTATATAAATATTTTATTCTGGGAGAATTTTTCACTGGCATATTTAATATATACACGAAATAATTTGCATTTTTTATTTAATTAAATTATGGCTAAGATGAAAACTATAATTAAATTTGATTCTAAACAATTTATAAATATATGATATTTAAATTGTCAATAAAAAGGATATAAGAATATTTTAAAGCAGTGTTTTAAAAAGAATTAACTTAAAAAAAAAAAATTGAAAGATACAAAAAAGAAATGCATATAAAATCAATTGCTTTTTAATCGCTAAAATCTTAACTTAATTTCAAAACATTATTAATAATCTTGGCTTGTAAACGGCTCAATTTTATCTATTTAATTTAAAAAAAAAATCGTTTAAATCATTATAGTTGGTATTACATATAATCGTGTATAGCTATTTGAACATTTATTTTTATTTACCAAAAAATGTACACTATACTATTTACATGAATGTGCAAAAAATAAAACTATATTATATTTTGTGTAATATAGCTCGCTATTATATTGTTTTTTTTTTCAATAAAGTTACATTTTAATTTTAATTATTCAAATATAATTATTATACAAAATATAGGCACAGCCTGACCTATCAATATTCGGCGTTGGAATGTGGAAATGGTGCAAACGAAAGAAGTGTACGAGAACGAACATCCAGGGATCGTGGATTAAATGCATGTCGCGAATGGATCAAAACAACAACTGGTCGTTACGAAATCATACAGCATCTAGATGATATTGGTTCAAGAAATAACAAACATTGGTTTCTTTTAAATGATACAACGGTTAGAAAAAAATATATAATGAGCAACTACTTGATTTTTAGATTGTATATATATATATTAGAGCAAATGTAGTTATATTTCACTGCACATCGAAAAAATATATATTTTATAGAAATATTATATTTATACAAAACATATAACTTCAATTAATTATTAACACTAAGCTTATTTTATTTGTGTGATCACTATAAATACATTTATAAATATACATAGAAACTAAATATTAATTTATTATTTTTTTAAAAATATTTTCTGACTATCCCACAAAAAACTTAGGTTCGTACCGATCGTTTAATGACATTACTACCATTACCACCCGATTGTGTTGCCCTCGAAGAATTACCGGCAACGGAATGTCCCAAAGGAATAATTATGGAATTATTAAGTTCATTACAACATCCATATATTTATCCGGTATTAGATTTAGGTTTTTTATATACAAATTCAATACATTATGCATGTTTAGTGATGCCATTCAATTCACGAGGCAGTTTAAAAGATTTAATTTATAAGGTAAGTTAACCCAAAAAAAAAAAAAGAAAGAAAATTAGAATAAATTTGATTGAAAATGTAATATATAAATTTATACTTTTATAAAAGGCTCAATGGAATGATACATGGAATCGAAAATACACACGTAAATCAACTTGTTTACCATTTTCACAAGTACAACGATTAGGACGTCAAATATTAGAGGCATTATTGTTTTTAAAAGAACGTGGTTTTCCATCACATGGTCATTTACACAGTGGAAATATTATATTACAAAATGGTGTTGCAAGGTATTGATTTATTAAATATGGGGCAAAACAATAATTTATTTAGAAATTTTTTTATTATAGATTATCGGGTCTTGAAAATGGTTTACTCGGATTAAATTCAAGGGTGAATGCTGTGATGTGGTCAAGAAATGTTAGTGACATTGAAAATATGGATATTATATGTTTTGGTCATTTATTATTTGAAATGTGTGCCGGTTATGAATTGAATTCACCTCAACCGACAGCCGGTCATTTAGAATTAGATTTAGAACGATATCCACAAGTATATATATTTTAAATACATAAATAAAAAAATAATTAATAATATTTTATAAATAAAAAAACATTTGTTTAATAATCCTAAAGATTGCCGAAGTATTACAGTTAATATTTGATTCACCTGATAATCAATATCCAACCGTTGAAGATTTAGTATTATGTGAATTATTTCGTAATATTGATTTAAGAGAAATGAGAAGTCCATGTATAACAGTAAGATTGTGAAAAATTAATTATATGTTTATTAAATATTATCTAATGGGTAAATTGTAATTAATATTATTATTATTATTATCCTAAAGTCATTCAAACAAGGATTAAGTTCGTCAACATTAAATCTATTGAATGCAGTACGTCGCCGACAAGGACAATCATTATGTGGAACATATTATAGTGAATGTAGTACACCGTTAACACCACCATCAACACCACGGGATCGGCGAACAAGGTAATTAAATATAAAAATTAAATATATATATATATATAAAATGATAATGATGCGAATGATTGTGATAGTATAAAAGGGATATATCTATTAATATCTTTAAGCGTTTTTACCAGGAAGGGATAGATTAAAAATTAATATATATTCGATACTATGAAAGTTACTATTATAGAATTTTCAGATTATTCTTAGAATTTTTACAAATGTGAATTGAATTTATATATGAATCTCATCAGATTAATTATCTTATATCTTATATTATATTATGAAATTTTATGTTTATGTATTTGTATACTATATATATTTAGAAATAATTGTTTATTCCGCAATTAATAATTTTAATGTTTATTTTTAATTTTAAATATAGATCTGTTGTTTTGACATAGATTATGCATACACATTTTTTACATATTTATTATATGTATTTAGAGAGTGTTTTGTTTTAAATGTGAATTATTTTAGTGATATATATTATTTTATTATATATAGTGATATTCCTTTTGCATATATACGGTAGTTTTTTCTTCCATATTTTTCTATAAGACAATAGTAATTCTGAGAAGTAAAATGATTAACTCATTTCGTTTAAAATTAACACCAACTCAATTTTTAAAGAAAATTATTGAACTATATGAATTATTAACATTTAAAATCATTTCGATTATTAAATTTTAAATCAAACAGAATTAGAAAATGTAATCGATAGGGTATTTAGAAGAAATGAAATCCTTAAATTTATCATGAAGTGTATATGTAAGGCGATAAGGCAAATAAAATTATATTACCGGTTCACAAATTTACATATAAAATTCTATGATTTATTGACAGCTATGAATTCTTTTCTTTATATATACAATCTGTTATCGGAATATGATGTCTTGTGCACTATTTTGTACGCAGTTTCTACGATAATTCATATGATTTAACCATATATTGAAATACATGCAAAAGGACTATAATAATCGCAGGATAATATATATATATAGTTATAAAGCAATTATAGTAAAATTTGTTATGCGATATCTACATATATATAACTATTATTATTATTATTATTATTATTATTATATATGTTATTATAATTTTTCATTTTGTTTTTCTTTTTCTTTTTCTTTTTTTTTTTATTTGGTTTTTTTTTTATTATTATGCATGCCATATTTATATATTGTATCATTGAAAAATAATTTGATTGCGAATAAAAAATGTTTGCAATGTGCGAATTAATATTAATATGTTATTGTTGATGTTCAGCGCTGCTCATCATCTAAAGATGCATATGATTCGTTAGAATTTTGGGTATATTACCACCCAATATTTGGGGATATATATAAATATTTATATATATATATAGATATGCTTAAAATGGTTTAATATGTATTTTCAAAAATGTATATGCATAAAATATTCACATGTGTTCAACGATTTAAAAGAAATCTACTATTGTGTATAATACCGCGATAATATCAATAAATAACAAATATACCTATATATATAATTAAATAATATCAATTTTTAACACATACCTGAGATAATTCATTGATTGATTGACTGGTTCATTGATTGGTTGATTATTTATTGATTTTTGATTGATATAACAATAATAATAATAATTATAATGTAAAAATTTGATGTAACTCCACAAATCGATAGGTAAGCGAAATATATATGAATTTTATTTATAAATATTATTTGTAATTTGTCAATTATATTTATGCATTAACATTAAATAAAATCATCGCATAATCTGAAAAATAAAAATAAATAATCGTTATTATACAAAATAAAAGCAGTAAATAAAGCACACAAAATATTTAAATTTAATATATGCCAGATAAAAATTAAAATATATGCCAGAATAAATAGTCAGCATAAACAAAAATGTTTCATCAAATGCAATTTATGAATATATATATATAGTGCTAAATAGTATAAATGTTTTAATTTTTTTATATATAAGTAATTTGCTCTAATTTTTCATTTTTTTTTTTTGCGATTAATATTCAGGTAAGTTAAACAGAATAGGTAATTCCATGAATTTAACTGCAGTGGTTGGTTCTATTGCAGAAATATTCAAAGTTCTAAGTTCTATGAATAACTAAAATAAATTAAAATGCGTCTTTATAATTATCTATTGGTTTATAGAATTAAATAATTTTCCCCAATAATATGTTTGAATTCCATATATATGTTTTATTAATTTTCTCAATCCTAAAGATACTCTGATGGCTACAATTGTAAATTAGCTTGAACTCTGTAGGACTAATATCAACGCATTTAAATTCATATATATATATATAGATATAGAAAGCTTTTATTTTATATAGTTTAAATAAAGACTTGATTTTTTAGAATATAAGTAAGTTATTTTGAATATTTTATACATTGATTCGGATACACCGAAGAATTTGTATATCCAGATGTATATATAGTAAGATTATATTAAAATTTATTGAATTGCTTATATTAGAATATATAAGCACTGAATTCTAAATCAGTTATTGTATAGGCATGTTCGTATAATTATCAAGATTATATATTATATTTTTAGTTTGTACATATACATATATATACCAAAAATTTTTAAATTAAATAATTACTTCAATTTTAAATTTTGTATATATAATTACAGCCTACAGAGAGATTTAGAATCAGGTGATATAACCAGTGAATCAGATGAATTAGATACGGATAATTATAATAATGCTCATGATGCCGACGATGACGAGGATGAGGATGATGACGATAATGATAATGAACAAGATATAGGAACATTAAATGAAATTATTATAACAGATACATCAAATTATAATTTTAATGAAAATGATTTACTTAATTCCCCGATACACATTTGTGATCAATCGGAATATGTACAATCAGATGAAAATAATACCATTAGTAATAGTAATACTAATAATATCAATACAACAACGATACGTTTAAATGACAATAATATATGTTTATCATCAACGACAATCATAGACGATCATCATAGTATTCAACAAATTTACAACGAACCAATGTCCAGAAATGGTTCATTATTAATTTCATCAAATGTAAATGCTTCTTCATCATCCAACATAATAACACCGTCGCAATCATCAAATCAATTAACAACCGATATTAATGTAAATAAAAATTCAAAAAGTCGTCGTATGGAATATTCAAAAAAGGGTATGAAATTATGTTGTAGTAGTAATACGAATAGTAATAATCCATCACAAGATTCAGCATTTGGTTCGATGACCGACGGTGATTTCTCAATTGCATCATCCAGTTTACGTATGAGTAGCTTTCAATCAATAACATCACCGATCGATGAAGATGTTGAAGATATTATTATTGCCATAGACGATGATGATGATGATGATGATCATCATCAATTGAACCAAAGTATAAATGAATCCAAATCGTCCATAATGGAAGATGAACGTTTATTGTTAAATTTAAATAACAGTTGTGATAGTGTAGGTTCAAAAACTACAAACATTTCAGCGTCATCCATCATATCGGGATCCACCATAAATCATTTACTCGCAATAGAACCACCGAAAATTTTAGTAAACGATCAGAATTCATTTTATACAACGTCACCCTCAAAGGCATTCAATACAATTGAAGTATTTTCACAAAAATATCGTGTATCATCATTTGAAGATGTTACAATGAGACGATCATCTTTGAAAAATGTTAATAAATTAGCATTTCGTTCGTTAGAAGATGAACGTCGTATTGATACGGCATTTTTACCATTACAATATCAACAACAAGAACCGCAAAATAATTCCAGTCAACAATATCTTAATCATAATAATCACAAACATTTTCAACAACATTCAAATGGTCATGTACACCATCACAATCAATCATTAATAGCCCAACAACGATCAAAAAATCAACAACATCAACAACAATTTGTTCAGCATCAGGGTACCAATTTACAATCATCACCACCAACATCCACAACGATACCAACAATCATAAATACATCTATAGCAACATCAACATCAATAACAACTACAACAGCCACATCAACGACATCCGCAAATAACAGGGTTTTTATAAATAATAATGAAAAATTTAAAAAATTAACACATGCAGCATTTTCACGAAAAATTATACCACTTGGTCCATTCATTTCAAATACAAATATAAATAATTTAGCATCGACATCAACGGGATTTTGCTTGGATAATAGAGAATATCCCCATCAATTTGGAGCTTGGGAAACAAGAAATTTAGATGAAGACGATGATCATATTTCAATTGTTATGAAAACCAAAAAATTAATTCAATCAAATGAATCATTACTATTGGATCATACACATCCAATTGGAGTGACAGACAGTAGTCGTACTACACATCATTCCAATACAAACAATAATAATAATAATAATAAATGTCATCGATATTCAAAAAGTGAATATAACGTTGCTGTTGCTGTATGTGCAACCAATAAAAATAATTACGATGAAATAGGAACAAAATTTAATAAATATTCTACAAAAAGTTATTCAAATATTTGTTCGAGTTTATCAACTGTACCGGATGCAATCAGAATTCGTAATACTGGTAGTCGGTTATTAAGTGGTCGTTCTACAGATGATGACGTTATTCCGTCAACAAATAAAATGGATTGTTATAAAAGTGCATCGAATATTAATGATAAATTATTTAATATTGGACCGCAGCAAACAACAAATCGTTTATGTAAACGTGTTGCATCACACAATGAAATTTCAACCGTATCAAAACCGTTGCCGTCATCTTCATCGTCATCGTTAAACGGACGGTATTCTACGTTTACAATGATACAGATGGATGACGACGGAGCATGGAAATGTTCATCAAGTCCAATAAAATCGAAATCCGAAAGGCATTTATTGGGCTTAACAACAACACAAAATAATACGATGATGAATGGCAACAATAATAATAGCAGTGGTAGTTATCATACAGATTTGAAATCGAATTTTGTAAAATGCAGTAATTCAGTTAAAATGATCAATATTGAAAATGATAAAATTTTAGATAACCCTAATAACAATAACAATTCAGTAATAACATTAAGTCATCGTGATGCATGTAAAAGCATTGGTGGCATTAGTGAATCAAATGTAATATCATCTTTAGCGTTATCTTCATCTTCATCGTCGACATCTTCATCGTCGTCATCTTCATCAGCATGTTCGCCGAATGAAGAAAAAACACCATTATTATATGGTATGGAAATGTCACCGATTAGTCCACCAATTGAATGTGATGAAATGTTGTAAGAACATAATATTTTTAGGTGTATATGTATATATAGTTATAGTTTTATATTTAAGGCAAAATTTATTAATTGTATAATTTTGTATATTTAACAAAAATATGTTGATTTTTTTATATATATTTTCATTTAAATAATACAAAATTTTACAAAATAATTTATTTTAAATATATAATTACATGTTGGAAAATGAATTATAAATGATACGGTTATAAAATTGAATATATATGCAATTGATTGTTGAAGGATCATATTGTTTAAGGGAGAATTGCAATGTGATTGTTAAGGAATTATATAAATATGTCAAACACCTTACAGAAAAGGAGTATTAACCAAAAATGGTATTTAGTGATTTATAAAACAAACAACATGTAAAATTATAATAATTAAATATATAGTTAAACCACATTTCGCATTTGCAAACATAATTCCATAAAAATTCCATACACAAAAATATACAAATTATATTACACTATAAAAACGTTAAATAATAACAATAAGGATAAAATTCCAAATATACGTCAACAATCATAAATGTTTTATTACCAATAAATATATAAAATAAGATTATATAATATATTTATTTCGTTAATTACAACGCAAATACAAAATATATGTAAATATAGTTAATAATAATTATAATAGAAAATTTTTTATAATAAGAAATGCATTAATATATAAATAGTATAATAATCTATAATAAAGTTAATACATGTTGGATGTTTATTTAATCGCAGAATATTTCATTCAAAGTAAGACAACATTTATTATATATCATTTACCAATATCTAAAAATATCTATATTATAACGAAATTCCCTATATATTATCTGAAATATTGAATCTCTATAAGATATTTTAACACAAAAACTTTACATTCACACACGAGCAAATAGAAAACTAATTTGTATGTTCTGATTATAAGATTATCCTCTTTGAAATGACTTCAATAAGTTTTTTTATATGAATCCTCAGAAATGTAGATCCTCAAATCAGAATTCACAAATAAATTTTAGGTATGATCTTTAAGTGAACGTATATATATATACTATATATACATTGCATCATCCGGATATATACTTAAAACATTTTTAGAATAAAAAACTATATCTTTCGATAATTAAAACTATAATTTTGAATACTAAATATTCTAAATGTTTATAATATTCCTAAATGTTTATAATATCAGAAAATTACATATATTCTTGTCTGTTGTATATGTATATATACTGAATTATAGTATGGCAATCAAATAGTTTATAATATAATCACTATATATATGTAAAAACTAATCAACAAAACCCAGCTTAAATCAAAACTGAAATTGACTATCGAATTTTAGTTTATATATAATGTGAAAAACTGCTTCATTTGTATATATTATTTTATAAAATTAAGTAAAAAAAAATAAAAATATATAATGTTAATTTTAATGAATTAATTTTTTTAAGCAAATACATTATATTGCATAAGTCAATTCTTTGTACCTATTTTTGATCACATTCTTATATATATTCTTATTAAAATATTTATGCATTATTTTAAATAAAAAAGAATATAATTTTACATTAAATGAATTTTAACAAATTCGCATTTATATATCAATATATATTAATAAAAAAAATTCTATAAGAGCGACAGTTTTAAAAAAGTCGAAATATTGAAGAAATCGCGTATATGGAGCCATATATTAAACTCCTTCCTATACATAACATATTTATTATTATATAGCTTTAATTTTTTAATTAAAAATTAAACAATTTCATTTTTTATATTGTTGAATTTGAAAGCAAAACAAACAAATAAAAATAATAAAATGCCTATGATGCCGTCCCAATAAAAATATTTTAACAAAAAATTTATAATTTCGTCGCCGAAAATTTTTACGCAAATTGTTCTTTTTTTTTTTTAGTTTTTCATATTGAACTATATAATTAAAGCAAATATTTTATATTTATTTCGTTTTTATCTATATTAAATATATATATTAAATATAAATTTTAGAGTCTTCTCTATATGTATAAGCGAAAACGATAAATAAATTGAAAATTATATTTTTAAACTATTTAAGTTATACATAAAATCCATTATAGAAGATAAATATATATATATATATCTAAATAATTTATTTACAATATAATTATATGCGTGTAACAAATGTTTTTAAATAAAAATATTATTATTAAATCAATATATTGTTGTATGTGAAAAAAAAGATAAAATATTTTAATTTTTCTTATATTCTGTGTATTTATTTATATTTTTATTAATACATAAAAATCTGTACATTTTTAAAGTGAAACTATATATATGATATTTATTTCAGCGGGTCCAAAATAAAATAATTTATTATATATATATATATTTCCCCAAATATAATCACAATAATATTAGTGTAATAATAATAATAAAATATAAATTTAATTTCAATTTATATATTTTTAAATTCAAAATCAGTATAAGCAATAATTAATATAATATATTTAAAACATTTAGAACAATTTCCGCATATACTATTGTATTACATAATTATTGAAACCTATTTGTTTAAACAGAAATCTAACGCATCTCTAAATATACTTAAATATAGATCGATACACTTTAAAAAGGCATGTTTATATTTTTTAATTAAATAATTTCCCATTATTCATAAACAATTAACGATATTTATAAATACAAATATATAAATTTAATTTTAAAATAAAATTCATTTGTATAATATTTATTATATATATATATCATATAAGGAAAAAATAAAATCGCATATAACAATTTATATAATAATAGAAAATTATATTGATAATATAATATTAATTAATTATATATATAAACATTCGATTTCGAGTATCCAAATCATTTTAATTATAAATAATCATATCAAAGAAAATATATATATAACTTTAAAAAATTAATTAATAAAAAAAATTAAAATAATGAAAAATGTAAATATTGTTTTATTTATAGAGATATCAGTCAAAAAAAAAATAAAAAATCTAATATACATTTGAATTACAAACTCGTTGAGATTTCCTTTTGAACCATATACAGTCTTCATTAGAATTGCTTGGAAAATTAATATGGAAAAATATAGTAATACTTTTATTATACTTTCATATGCATTCTTTCCGAAGCAAAATTCTTATAATATGATATCAAATATATAAATGTTGTTATTTGTTAGAATTTCAATATTTTTTTAAGTGAAAATTAATGAAAATATTCGATTTACTAAAATTGGCAACATTTACTATAAGCCGAGATGATGATTCTTATTAGTCATCGAACAGTTTGAATGGTATTTTAATGTTCTTTAAGAAGTGTATATAGATTATAAGGAATAATTCATATTGATATCCTGTTTTGTGATAAAAACAATTTCTAAAACGTTTTATAATAAGTGTCGTTTCTATATAGACAGATTTATAATTATGGATATTCAAACTAACATTATTTTTTTAAATTAAAATTACAAGAATTTTCCAAGGAATTTTCATTCGATTTAACGAAACTTCTATACCCAAACCCAATTGAATATATATATATATATAAATCTGAAGCTTCGTTAAATAAAAACTTTCGTCTATTTATAGAATATATCTCTCAAAATAAACTAAATATAATATCGTTCTCGTTAGCCGTCAGCGTTTTTTCATCTCATATCATCATATCATACACACATATAAAAATAACCAAAACCAAATACGTAATAATAATATATATTTTTTATTTTATTTTCATAATAAAAAATTATCATAACATCATCATCATACTTATAGTTATAACGTATCGTGAGTGATGAATATTTTTTTTTTACCGATTCAATAGCAGAAAAAAACTTGCTTTATTTTTTATTATTAATAATCTAAAATTATTGTGTATTATTCTTTTTTGTTGCAAAATCTATTAATAACTTTATGTTATTAATTATAAAATATATATAAAAAATAAATAACAAGTGTTTAAAAAACAAACAAGAAAATAACAAGAATTACGCGAATTAGAACTTTGTGAGTGTGTGTTATTTATAGAATGTTATTTATAGAATTTTATTAGAAAATATAATTATATAAATATTATTATTATCAATTTTAGAATAGAATAGAATTTTGTGCATGTTCATTTAATATTTTTTATTATTATTATTATTATTAAAATACAATGGCAAAATAATTAATAAATAAAGATTTTTATTTAAATGGAAATTACATGATTAATTAATAACAAACAATATAAATAAATTTTAAAATCGCATACGTAATAAAGAATAATATTCTATTTCAGATTCAGATTTTTCATGTGTATTTATTTCACATCTTCTTATTTTGATAAAAAATATATACAATATGTGTATTGAAATGATGAAAACAAACGAAACAAGATTTTCTTGTTGTTGAATTTTTTTTTTATTGTAAATTGTATTTCATTTTATTGTATTTTTTAATTTTTTATATTATATATTTTGTTGGGAATTTCGAGAGTAATGTTTATTAGTATTTGAAGAAATAATAAATAAATAAAAAATATTCAGTCGTCAGTCGAGATAACAATATTGAAAGAATAACTACACTACACTATATACTGAGACACTGATAAGACGATACAGTGTTGAATTTATTTTCATGTTATTATTATTATTATTTTTATTATTGGTGTATTTATATTAAAATCCAAATGTGAAAATCAAAAAGTAATGGGAATAAATTTGTTATTTTCCTCAAAATATACCCAAAAATTCTATATAAAGAACATTTAAAATATAAATAATTTATTAAGTGATAGTGAAATTTCTTTATTTTTGTTTGTTTTAATAAATCTCTTCCTTATATATAACAATCAATTAATAGATAACAGATTCTTTATTCTAACTAGTATTTTCCAGATATATAAATTTTATATTGGCTCCAAAAAAAAAAAAGAAAAAGACAATCCAACAGAAAAAATATTAATTATTATAAATTGTGTTTACTTCATAGAATATAAATAATAATAATAATAATAAATAATATTACAAATATTACGAAGAAAAAAAAAATGTAATATATTACATAATATAAAATTAAATATATATTTTTTTGATTATTTAATTATATTTTCATTTTATTGTTTATTTATTTATTTGTTTAAAATTGATTAGTACATTTTTTGTTTTGTTCTAATTGAAAGTCATATATATATAAGAAATGTAGGTAAAATATCACGTCGTAAAATATATATATATACCACTAACAAAAATATATTTTCAATTCAAATATTCATGCAATTTGCTATTTTTGTATTTATTATGAAATCAAATATTTGATATTATTATATTTTTTTAGTTTAAGTTTTTGGTTGCTTATATTTTCGTACAAATGAAAAAAAAAAATTTGTGAACAAAGTTTAAATTTAAATTGTGTGAACACGAAAATAAACAACACATCGAGCGCGTATAAAAATAAAAAAAACGTAATAAGAACGTAAAGTAATTTTTTATTTTTTTTTTCTTTTGCAAATAAGAATTTATTGCGAATTTGGTGCTTTGCATAAATAATTTCATATAATATATATGTATATTTTTAAAGCATTTTTTTTTTGAATTGATGTGTTCGTGTTATAATAACAAAAAAAAAAAAACTGTAGAAAATATACGCATTCTGATATATATATATGTTTGTTTAATAATAAAATAATGGTTTTTTGTGCAATTTAATTCTATTATTATAATTATCACAATATAAATATGTACATATAAAACAATACAAAAATAGATAATTTATTATTAATTAAACAACAAAAAAATTGATAACAGCAATTATATATTTTAACAAATAATAAATTTTCATCATCGTGTGTTTTGTATCAGAGAATATATATAGAGTATGTTTAAGAAAAGAAATACATATAATTTTTGATATATTTTATTATTAAAAAAGAATTCTTTTGTATATATTAAAAAAAAGCAAAAATTAAAAAATTAATACGCAATTTATATTTTATTTTTATATATTTCATTACGTTTATTATATTTACGATAATTTTTGTGTTTTCTGTTGCCTCTTCGCATATTACCATATATATTTTATTTATATACCATCACAACATAATTCAAACAAACTGATAGATTTATATATATTAATTATATATTCATAATATTTGTGCGGTATTTTGTATTGTGTCTTTTATTATAACATATATTTATACGGCAATATTTAATTATAAACAGCAAAAAAAAAAAAAATGTATATACAATTTTCAATTATAAACATAATATAATCGATCCATTTAAAAAAAAAAAAAAACGAAAAAGTGACAATATCAAAAAACATATTGTGCTGATAAGAACAGATAAAAATAAATCACAACAAAAATATTAAAAAATATTAACCAAAAATAATTTTAATATCACAAAGTAAAAGAAAAAAAAAATACGCAACACGACCTAGGACACACGTACCATATATACGAATAAAACACAAAAGCTAATCTGAAAGAACAACAATGTCAGAACGTGAACGTGATACAATAATCCATCTGGTTGGTGGAGGGTATGTATATCTAAATAAGATTTTAATTTTTTTTTATATTTATTATATATTCAAATTAAGTAGAATAGAATTTATATAAGTATAGAATAGAATCATAAATATAGAATCATATCATATAGAATCAATCAATTGTACCAATAGAATTTATACATATATAGAAGATAGAATTTAAACAAAAAAAAACATTTAGAGGTCATTTAAAAACTGGATATTTGCTTAAAATGCTTTTAATTATCATATTTTTTAATTATTAGAGAAATTCATTGAATTGAAAAACAAACTCTTATCGATATTAATATATAATAAATATTCTCTATATGATATTAAATTCTAAATTTAGAATTGTTATATTGTTAATTTTGAAACTATATTGAAAATTTATTGTTTTTTTTTAAACTCTCAACGAAATAATATCGATATTCTGTTCTTATCTGAAGATATTCTTTACTAATCACAATACATTCTGTATAGAGATTAATATATAGTTATCAAATACAATTAGATATTCATATACAATTAGATATAATAGATCAGATTGCAATTAAGTCAATCAAATTATATATATTCTATCAGATTTTCCTGAAATTTACGTTCATAGATTTATGGGATTCTTCGATGGGGACCTCAAAAAGAGTAGAAATTTACCAAATATGTTATCTATGTTCTATTGAATATTATTCTTTTTATTTACTTTGATAATATTCCAAACAAACGAAGTTCTATAATAAAACAAATATTTGCCATTATAGATAATGAAAAGTTTTTTACGAGCATCTCGTGATACTATGGCTCGATATTTTTATGAAATTTATAAATATTAATTGAATATTTATATAGATAATACTATGGAAGAAGGTACACAACAAACGAATGTTTATTATATAATATAATTATTATTTAATATTCTTTGACATGCATTATTTGAATATATATATATAAATGTTTATTATTTGTTTATAATTTTTGTATATATTTTAATTGAATGTATTTTATATTATTATTATTAAAATATTGTTTATTCAATAAATGAACGAGAATCAAATGAATGAATGAATGTTGTTTTGGTAACCCGCAATCGTTTATGCATTAATTATATATATTTATAATAAATTATTTATTTTGAATTTATAATTTTTTCCATTTTAATATAAAAATGTTTTGTTTAGCAAGTTGACATGCAATTTATATGCAAATTGATATTCAAGGAATTAAAAAAAAAAAAATAGAATTGGTTTTAGGTATTGGATTATATTGAATCTATCATATAATATAGAGTAAAATCCCTGTTTCATATGAGTTTTTGGTTCAGTTTTCCACTGAATTATTTTGTAAAAAATCTTTCTGATCAATATCTATACAATTTCTAATCAGTCTTTATCTGTTGTCTGTGCGATATCGTTTTGTTAAACGTTGTAATTCGGAATTCTATATGTGTTGTATAAGGTGTATTCCATGTATTATAATATATAGTAAAAATTTGTACTTTAGACGTACAAACGAGCATTGTGCTAATATAACATAATTTTTTTTTATCTATATATGTCTTTAAAAAATTCGGTCTTATCTATACACAATATATATATATATATATATACCAAAAAGATATCCATCCATCCATTCATCCATTAGTATATTAGATTATTTAAAAAAAAAAAAATTAATAAAATGATAAAGTCTGGGTGTAATAATATAAATTTTCCATAAAATAAAAATATAGGAATTGTTTTTTTTTCTGTTTTAATTTAATCTTTGTGTGAACATTTCAATCTTTTAAATTTTGCTCATATCACATATGAATTACGATGATGAATAATTTAATTCGTAAGTTTATAATCATATATTATATCTATATACGTATTTAACATTCGCATAATCATTTTTATTTTAAAACACACCGTATAGTATATATGTATTATTTTTTTTTATCTTATGAAAAATACATTTAATGAACAGCCGCATAAATATGATACAATATACGAATACAAATCACAATCATATATTTTTTAGACTTTTGATATACCAAAAACAAAATTACATATGCATTTATACAACCAAACAATCATGATAGAAACAAAAATATTAAATAAAGCATTCGAAATGTAAACAATTTTCACAAGATACCATCTGCGTGTATAGTTAGTTGGATAATTGAATTGATAAATGTATTTTCATTTCAGAAAAAAATATAATATTGATTCCGAATTGGAAATATCTATATGGAAATTCAATAAAAATCAGAGATAATAAAAGGAAAATTATTCATAAAAACTAAATATGTATAGTAAATCCGCAAAAAATATAATTATTTAAACATTGATTAATAATAAAAGTCTTTTTAAATGATACAAAAATTATTTTTAAACTCATCGCGGTTTGGTCAACAATTTTATATAGGAAAACAGTCAAAACATTTTTTAATAATTGGAAATTTATCTCATTCTTATCTAAGAACTTTTTAGAACTTTAACTATAAAGTATTTTCAATATATAAGATAACCTTATGATATTAAATTTAGGATATTAAATTTTTACAATATATAAAAAAGAAATGCTGCTTTCCTTAAACATATAGTCTGCGAATTGCTATTTAGATTCATAACAAACAAATATTGAGAATCATTTAAGTGATTGATGATTGATGATCAAATTGCTTTTAGTTTAAATAAAATTAACAAATTATAGAACAAAAAATTATAAGAACCAATAATTTATTAATATATAAATTATGGTTATATTCTTTGAAGGCCGACTAGGCTGCTGTTGATTCTTTCATATACATTCTTTCATATATTTATAAAACTTAATTAAAAATAAAAATAATATATATGTATTGTAAATATTGTATTTTTATATATTGAATTTAACAACGCGTATTATATACGAGGTATTATTCTACATATATATATATTGTATATAAATATTTGATATATGCGAACACGAGGTTACTGAATGTTTTATGAATTAAAAAATACAAAAATAAGAGTAAAAAATACGACCACAATACAAAAAAAAAAGAAAAGAAAACAACAAAAATATATAAACATTCCGGCCGGTTGAATGTATGTTAATAATATTATTATTATTTTGCATATATAAGAAGATATTTGTTTATATTCATAATGTATTTATATATATATATTTTTTTTTGCAAATAAGAATACGTGTTTTATTATTATATATAAATATAAATACAGATAGATAAAGTTATAAAAAAAATTGAATATATTATATTAAATTTATAATTTCATTTTGAGTCGTCTTAATAATAACAGAATTACTATAATCTATGTTTATATATTTAAAAAATTGTATATAAATATTCAAAAAAAACAAATTATTAATCAAAATGAATATTTATATAAAAAAATAAATTGTGATTATTCCATGACGTCCGCACACATTTATTGTGATTAAATTAAAATAATTGATTTAAAGGAATTGTATTCTTTTAACTGATTTCGATCCATTACTGCAGTAAATAATTCAATTTTAGAAACTATAACATTCTTAATTTATCAGAATACAATCTTATTTTGTACAAGAATTTGCTGATTTATGAGAATTTCTGTTATTATTTCAATAAGTCGGCAATTTCTTTTGCCTTTATAGACAAAACCACAATTATCTCCGAAAAATTCTAATAAAGTTCTAAATAATAATAAAAAGATTTCATATCGCGTATATATATCAAAATTTTTTAAAAGAGTACATTGGCATTGTATTTTTAAATTATTGTTTATAAAAAATAAAAAATTATTTATAGAAATTGCATCTCATTTTTCTTAACGTTTTATATACATAATTTAATACATATATTTATCGTAAAAATTATTTGTGGAAACATTTATTATAATGTATATAGTATAAGTGGAAAATTTCATCAACAGTTTTATTTTATTTTTTTGGTTAAAGGAAATTGTGTGCTAATTTTACCATATGTGCGTATTTTTATGCGAATATTATGATGAAAATATTAAATTTATTTTCTGTGTTTATATATTAATTTCACAGAGTTGCTGGTACGGTTGGAGCCGTTCTTACGTGTCCATTAGAAGTGGTAAAAACACGTTTACAAAGTTCCACAGCATTTACTTATCCACCACGGATATCATCAAATAGTTCAGGAGGAGGAGGAGGAGGAGGTAGTGGTAATGGCAGTGGTGGCAGTTCATCAAATAATAATGTATCATCAGAACCAAAAAATAAACCGGATCAACGACGAAGTCTATGCTCAACAATACTTAAGAATAGACCACAGGTTGGTGTATGTATATTTTTAATTTTTATTTTTGTTTTTTTGTTTTTTTATTAATTTGATTGAATTTGGGATGAATGGAAAAGCAATATATGGTAAAAATTAATCAAAATCATATAAAGAAAAGAAAATTCAAGGAATAATTCATATAGTAAAAGCCAAGATATTATTGTCATGTCCTTCTTTAACTAATTAATTGTACTTCAATATTTTTTAATATATTTATTTGATAAGATATGCATAAATCAATGTTTATTTACTATATATATTAAAAATTTTTATATGTTTAAAAACAATAATTGACGGAATGTGTATCTAAAGAATAGTCAGGCCTGTAATTCATATGTTCATTTTAATATTCGTCACAAAAATTATTGATTTGGTAATATAAGAAACATTTATTAAATTGATTTTAAGAAATTAAAACTTTTTCTATATATAACAACACACATTTTATTTAGATATATAGATTGAACCGTGCGAATACAATTCGGTATAATTAAAATAAAGATTAAATATGTGTGGTTTTTCGGTAAATATATTTTAATTTAATATATAGGAACATTTAATTTACATTTGAATGTGAATAAACTGTCTTTTTAAGTCTGTTTTTGGAAAACATAACATAAATTCAAATATGTTTATTTAATATAAATATTCGTGCCAGGTTTATTAAACCTTAAATCAAAAACTGGACAGTGCAATATACCTTCAAAATAATTTCCAAGAGGACGTATTCATTTTTTTTGGTATTGTTAAAGAAAAATATCTCTGGGTCTTTGTTTTCATCATCACTTTTATATTGTAAATTAAAAAAAAAAGTTAATAAATATCAATTAATGAATCTATATATATAAAACAATAATTCATATCTTTGTTTTGATACACAACACATATTATAATTATAAAAAGAAAGAAAAGAATATATAAATATAAACCACAGAGATAGTGAAGATAAAGAATTGTTTATATATATATATATATATATATATATATATATATATAGGATGATGTTACCTATATATATACGAATGACATATATATAATATTTATATAAACAAAAGTATAAGTTTGTCATCCATAAGAAGATTTAAACAATAATAATATATTTGTATATTCGTCGTAATATATTTATATTTAATTATTTTATTGTGACGATATTGTTCAAGTGTGATATCATTGCTGATTGTATTATATATATTCATATATATATATAAATATATTAAATCCAATTCGCAAAACCATATATAAGAAATGAAATAAAATGTATATATGAAAATGAGAACATTTTATAAGAAAAACACGTATATGGTTTTACAATTCTTTTTATACGTAAAATAAATAAAAAAACAAAACCAAACAAATCAATATATTAAAGGAAAAAAATTGGGCCACTCATAAATATTTATTTATTTATTTTTTTAATCTTACAGTGAATTAAACTGAATGTAAGTTATAATATAGGAATATATATATTTAAATTCTTTCAGTTTTGTATATAGTCTCTGATTGTCTTAAAGGATTACCGTCAAATCTATATAACTAAACTATATTTATGTAAAACGACATGTCATCATCTTTCAATCAATGGAGAATTGGCAAAATCCTTGGAAACTTAAATTTAACCTAAAATCTAGTAATTTAATAAGACCTTCCTTTAATCGTTTGTATAGCCAAAAGAAAAAAGATCCAAAGATCCACACATTGCCAAATAAAGTCATTTTAAACATTTTTTATTTAAATAAATAATATTAATTATATAAGTATATTTAGTATTATTTTAGTATGCAAATATATGCAACAATAATTAATATATATGGTATATTATACAGCAAAAACAACTTAAATATATATGAGTTGTTTAACAATTTTAACAAAATTTAATAATATTCATATATTTATATTATTTATTTAGTTGTCTTTATTTTTAATGAAATGAATAAAGAAAGTGCAACTATATATAATAATAATATAAAAATATATTGCGTATTTATAAATATTATAAATAAATTTTATTTTTAAATAATACATTTCTTTTTCGCACCTTTTTATTTTTTTGGTAATATTATTATTATTTATATTTGAAATAATAATAAGAAATAAAAAATGAATTAACAGAATGGCATTCGCATTTTTGTAAAAGAAATAAAAGATTTTAAAGTGTCCAAAAAGTATATTTTCCATTTCCATTGACTGAATAATATTTTGTATTGTAAAATAAATAATATTTTAAATTGTATTTTGTTGCGTTTTTGTTTGTTTTTTATTTTGGAATTGGAAAATATTATTTTTGCGTGACTTAAAATTTACAGATTCAATATATATAGATACACATATACGATGGATGATGCCTTATCTCATATATATATGTGCCTTTTTTTTATTATTTGCGGATTATAATATTTGTTTATCATTAAGTCATTAAGCAACAATTTGAATCTTTTATATTTTTTTGGTTTTGTTTTTATTGCAAATTATATATGGAATTTTTCAATTGCGTTTTGTTTTTATTATTATATAGTATAATTATAAACATTTCTTCGTTTATCTATATACATAATTATAATTATATGTATATATAAAAATCTTTGCGATATCTAAATTAAATTTTTTGTTTTTATTTATAATTATATGATTTTCACATTCATTACTCTATGGCGTTATAATTATTATTGTGCGGGTATATATATTAATAGAAATTGTTTGATATTATTCATTATATTGTACTTATAAAATTGTATAGACCACACAATTTAAAAATAGAAATGCGAAATGGAATTCCATTTATATATATATAATAAACTATTCGAAAACAGACATATATTGAATATATTGAGAACAGACATACATATTTTGAAGAGCTATTCTAATATTAAAAATTGATTGTAATACAAAAAAGTATATATAAAACAATGATATTTTTTTTCGATAGGATAAAATTAAAGTAATTGTGAGGCGTTTAAATTTAAAAACAAAAAATACCCATATCATATTTATAGATATGTCGAGATTGATCATTGCATTTTTTTTATAGCTATTATATACTTTTATCTCTATCTGTACATACAAAAATAAACAATATTATTAAAAATTTACATTAATAAAAGTTGGTTTAATCAAAAAATTTTGGTGTCAAATGATATTTTGAATTATTTATAATAATTGCTATTGTTATAATCACTTAAATAATTAATTATAATTGTTTTTAATTTAAAACGACTCTATAATAATCGAATAAATATTGAAATATGAGCAATCATGTATGAGTGCATATAATGATTATGACAAGATTATGGCGGCTTATGACAAGATTATACATTTTAAGTATAAAGATGAATTTAATTGAATATGGAAAGTTACTTGATTTTAGTTTTTAAATAGGATTAAATTTGAATAAAGAGATTAGTTTACGATGAAATAAATAAGTTTAGGTTTAAACTTTTGCGTTTAGAACCTTTTTTAGAACCTTATTGATTTTCTTCTATATATGCAATGATCCATGAAATTGTCCTGTAAAACACTTATAAACAAATCAATTCAAAAAGAATTTGAAATTTGTTATGTCAATTCGGAATTTCTATTAATTAACAATAATTAATATTGTATATTAGAGCTCCTATATAACAATGTATAATGAATTCACATAATTATGTGTTAATTTGTTATTGAATAAGTGCTATTTTTAGGACTATATATAATAATTAACTGGATAGTGAATTATTATATTTCAAAATATGTGTATGTATATATAGTTATATATAATAACAATGTAAATATAATGACCAGCAATTCACTTGTTTAAATTGAATCTATATATATAATCAAATTATTATAACAGAAGCAAAAAAAAAAAATAAATCATCATTATTTATATATAATAAATTATTTGGAAAATTCATTTTATTTTTTTTTTAAACAAATTATCACATTTTTTTATGTCATTAATCTAAAAAAAATTTCTCGCATCTTTTCTATTATATAGTATAGATATAATGACATAAACAAATATTATTTAAGTGTATATAATATCTATATAATTAACACATATATCATTAATTAGCACATCGGCGAATAACCGCGTATAATTCCTTTGATTTATTAATTACATATAGGGATGAATATTTAAGGGATCTTAAATTTCTTATCAAATTCTTTTTAGTCAATTATTCAATCATCTTGAAAATTATATTTTGTTATGATTTCTATATTGCCCTGCTTTTCTAGAGAAAAATTCATACATTTTTGCAAATTCATTCAAACATAGATGTGAAGTGAAACTAAAATATTGTATTGTAAAAAATATTGTGAAAAAATCTCCTTTGATAATATCATTCTTATTCCTTTTTCCTAAAATATCCGACAATTTTAAATTCACATATTTGAATACGCAATGAATTTTTATGTGAAAATATTTTGTATCTAATGTACATTTTGAGGGTACAATATAATTTCTGAAAGGGAAACAGGAAAACGATTTTGGGTGATTTATAAAACACTATATAATATTATAAAGTAAAAATTCAATTTCTAAAATACACTCATCGATATAAAAATAAATATTTAAATATTCAATCGGGTGAATAAATAAAAAGATAACCGGCATATATATTTAAACATTAACCTAAATAAACATCAATATCTAAATAAAAGTGTGTGTATAAATTTAATTTGAGTTCGTAAACCGTCAGCTTTTTATTTTATACCTCACTTACTTATCGCACATCATTATGACTTTATCTATATATATTTATGCATTTATTTCTATATACATATATAATTAAAATGTCTTATACTGAGAAATGTTTGTATATAAGATTTTATTTTTTAATTATTTTATTCTTTCCTCATGTTATAATTACAATTTTTCTATAATATTATTAATACTATCTATATACCGAATCTTTACCACCAGATATATTAATTTATAGAATATATATTTATAGATATAATTTATTCTTATACATTCTTATCTCTATATTAAATATACAATAATATATATGCATACTGTAGTCTGTAGATATCTATATCAAATATATTTTATACGTAATGGAATTTTTCTATAATTATTTTTGTTGTTGTTGATTAACAAAAAAAATTCAAATTGTTTGTTTATAAAGTTCTTATATATATATATATTTGGTAAAAATAAAAAAAACATTGAAAGTGTGAGTTAAATTAATTTATTTTTTCAAAATTTTTACTTATCTATTTGATTTTTTTTTTTTTTACGTATAGTACGTATAGTATATACGCAAGAAAAAATTGTATTTATCAAATTAATTGGAAATGATAAGATTATAGATAGTATATGTGTAAAACAAAAAAACCTATATATAATTTTAAATCTTTTTATATGAATTATATTTTGTTTATATATACACATATATATATTTTAATACATTTTCAAGATCAAAAAAAAAAATTCCAAAAGAAAATTCAACTTGATAATTACATATAATTTGAATTATTTATAAGATGTGAGTATTTCGAAAGTATTTTATTAATAAAATATATAGTTTAATAGAATTTTGATGAAATATAATTATACTATAACTAACTATATATTTAAGGATGTGAAATTTTATCGTATAAAAACTATATACGATAATCAATAATAATATAAAACACTTTTAAACATTTATTTAGACGATAATAAATGAATTTTGTTACCCATTTTATGAATCGAAATTAATTCTATAGGATGAGAGAAAATTGCAGGAAACATGAATGATGTCCTTTGACAAGATAGATAAATTTAATATATTTGAGAAATTAACGACCGTTTGAAAGGTATACATGGAATAATATAAATACTTTTGTAAATTAATATCTTATAAAATCTTCCCAAGAGATTTTATGGGTCTTTCTTGTGATAGAAATAAATGTTGTTTAAATAAATGTTGTTTACATAACTGTTGAAGTAAAGTTGCTTCACAACCTGACCGATTTATACATTTTTAACTATTGTTTTTGTATGGGAAAGTAAAATCAATCTTTCTGTGGGCGTTCTGTGGTTCATTTTGTACGTATATATAACAATAATGTTTAAAAAATCCTCATTTTCACATTTAGGCATTCTCGCATACACTTTCGCATACACTCATTGACAGATATCTCCATCATTGACGTTGTTTTACAATCAATCACCATATTCAATATTTCTTTTTGTATACATATAGGTTTTATTTTTTAATACTCCACATATAATATATTAATTGTTTTTTTTTTTTAATAAATTAATAGGTTGTTTTTATTTTATTAAAAAAAAATAAAATAAAAATAATAATAAATATAATCAGTAAAACAAAAAACAGTATACATTATATATTAATATAATATTTACGCAAACAAATAAAATTGTTTTTAGGTACTTTATATTGTATATTGTACAAAATAAATTACAAACGAAGAAAAACAAACTGATATCGTTCATTTTTATATCTCAATTCGAAATTTTGTTTACATTAAAAAATAAACTCTTATCACTATATATATATATAAATTCAAAACTGATGAATGAATTTTAATGAAATGTATATGTTTATTATATTGTTTATTCTTTTTTTATTATAATAAAATTATAGAAAATTTGAATGGTGTATTTAGAAATTATTTAAAATATTATAATAAAATTTACTTTTCCCCAAAATAATAAATGTATATATAGGTAATAACAATTCCTCAATGTGGTATGTCAACAACAGCTAAATCAATTAGTATAATGCAATGTTTGAGGTATTTATAGATTAATAGATAAAGATATAGTGAATGTATTTACAAACATACAATATATTAAATTTCGATTTATTTAATTCCCCGCCCACAGAATTATAGTACAAACAGAAGGTTCACGAGCATTATTTAAGGGACTAGGACCAAATATTGTTGGTGTTGCACCATCTAGAGCCATATATTTCTGTGCATATTCACAAACAAAAGTAGCATTAAATAAATTACCGTAAGTATATGGGTTATTTTGATCTTTAGATTAAATCAAAAAACTACCTTAGGATTTGCAAATGAAAAATAAATTCATACTTGCAGTTGCAAAAATAAAATGATAGGAAATTATAAAGAAAATGTTATAAAAAGCTATTATTTTCCATACCGTAATTTTATGTTTTCCCGAGAATAAACAAATTATTTTTTTTTGATGGTATTATATATAGAAATGTACCAAGTGATTCACCGGTTGTGCATATATTAAGTGCATCATGTGCTGGTTTTACTGCATCCACAGCCACCAATCCAATATGGTTAATAAAAACACGTTTACAATTAGACTTAGATTCAAATAGTAAAATGAATGTACGTGATTGTATAAAACGAATCTATCAGCAATCGGGAATTATAGGTTTTTATAAAGGTATATCGGCCAGTTATTTTGGTATATCCGAAACAGTTATACATTTTGTTATCTATGAGGCAATTAAAGCAAAATTGGTAATTTCGGATTTATGTTTTTTTATTTAATTTATTATATTTATATATATATATATATCATTTGATATTTTATCTATATATATAAATATCTAAAAATATATCAATTTAATTGGAATTTAATTGAATATTTTTTTTTATATATTTGCCATCGGCATATTATATAGATTGAATTGAGAGAAACACATCCATCGGATGGTAAAACATCACGTGATTTTATGGAATTTATGTTGGCCGGTGCCATATCAAAGACAACAGCCTCATGTGTTGCCTATCCACATGAGGTGGCAAGAACGCGTTTACGTGAAGAGGGTAATAAATATCGCAAATTTTGGCAAACATTACATACGGTATGGAAAGAAGAGGGAAAGGCTGGACTTTATAGGTAAATAAATTAATTTTTAAATAAATTTCTAAGAAAACAAACACTAAAGGAGAATTACGCTTTTAATTGTCACATAAATTAATTTATATATAATATTATATACTGATTTTTTTTGATAATTAAAAAATCTGATTGAATTTTCTATTTAAATCCTTTCACATATATATATAAAATATTTAAATAGAGGGTTGGGAACACAATTAGTAAGACAAATACCAAATACAGCGATAATGATGGCTACTTATGAAGCTGTCGTTTATGTATTAACAAGGCATTTTAATAAGGATTTGCATCGGTCAAGTTCATCGTCAGCGTCGTCGTAATATATAAGACATTAGATTTTTATTTGAATGATTGCGATTTTTTATTTTACTTTTATAATGATTATTACAATTTTTTTTTTTTTTTTGGTTTGTTTGTATGTTGTTTGTTGCGTTGTTCAAATTTTATCTATATATTATAGATCTTTAACTATATATAATTTAATATATTGAAATTTACGAATGTGCGAATGTGATATTTAAAAATTGGAAATTTTACTCTCTCAATTTTTTGGCAAAACAATTCCTATATATATATATATTTTGTCTATGACTATAATGAAATTATATTTAAAAAAAAATTCAATTAAATATATTTTTATTGTATTATTATTATTATTATTATTCTTAATATTTTTATTTGGCCACACGAAAGATCAAAATATAAAAGAATTATATAGAGAAGAGGATATTTACGATATGAAATTGAAAATTGTCTTATTAAAAAATTCCTTTATACGGTTGTCGTAATCCAATTATAATTATATATAAGATTAATGAATTCCGCAAGTGATTTCTTATTACTTCTACGAACTGTCGATCAGTTATTTAAAAATTCGACATATAAATGAAAGTTGTTTTGTAAATAATTTCCAATTTTTAAATATATATATATATATATAGAAATTATGTTTATAGATATAAAATAACATTAAGGAATTGATTATGTTGTATTTTTTGGTTAGTAAATTAAACCAAAATTTACTTTGATTACATCTTATTATAAAATGTATATTGTTTCTTTTATATAATAAGAATGATGAAAGAACTACACAAAATGATTATGATTTTTTTTATGTATTATTTTTATTTTAATTAATTTGTCAAAGAATATGGTTAAATTTATGTTTTTCTTCCATATTAAAAATAAGATTTTTGTATTAAATACCATATATTTGAATTACAATTTTAATGCTAATTGAAATTAAATAATTGTGTGGAATTAATTTATATTTTAGAGATGTAAATGACTCTCGAAGTATTGTCTAAAATATTCTAGAATTCAAAAAGTTCTTTTATGTATGGAATAATGAATTTGCTATTAGTTTTGAAATATGAATTGTTTAAATTGTGTAATTCACAAAGAAATTCAATTCTATAAATCAAATTTTTTAAAAATGTCCAAATGTTATTAAAAAAAAACAAAATTATATGAATATGTTAATGGATTAAAGAGTTAAATGATTAAATCAAACGAAATAAAGATGTATTGATTTCTGTTTTCGTTTTTTTTGTAGTAAAGTGATAATATTGTTTTAGTTTAAAAGAATTTAAGGTTTTTAAGTATTTTTCCTTTTTTCTTTTTATATATAGTTCTATAAAACAATTAAAATAATCGGTTTCATTATTGATTCTGTAACATAAACAAACAATAGATGAAGTTTATATATTCATTTAATAAAAATATAGACAAAAGTAAAGTAAAAATTAATAAATTTGTGGCATTTGCTGCTGATCGATCAAGAACAATATTTATAAATTAATTCAATATATAATTTATAGACTGATAATGATATTAGAACTATATATATATGGATTGCAAATGAAGTTTTTGAAATTAAAATATTCATTTCGGAATCGATCTTTTTATTTATTTAATATAATTAATTATATTTGTTTGTTTAACTATAATTAATATTAGATTATTTTTAATTCACAAAGAGCTTAATATTTGATTATTATTAATCATAGAAAAAAAAGAAGAAAAGATAGTTTATAGTTTTGTAGAAATGCATTAATGATTTTTGTTTTGTATAAGAAATATCTCGCATTATATAATTTTATTATAATATCATCTTTATTACCTCTAAATCCTAATAGTTATATATACTTTAAGGAATTAAATTTTAATATTGATTATTATATATAATAGGCACATTCGTCATTGATCATCTTTTTATGTATAGACCAACATAACTTTTTTTTAGTTTATTTAATGCAAACAGAAAATAAATAACAATACATTTAAAATGAATTCGACAAAAGCCTTAATGAGAATTTCCTCAACAATCAATATACTTTAACGCACATATATTAATCTGCCATCGTTTTGTTTATAAATCTATAATTTAAATTATTTCATTATCGCGCGAATGAATTTTATTAATTAAATTAATTTGATTTTGATTTTCAATTATTTATATATTAAAAAGAAGAGATAAATATAAGAATTTCTTAGGATATATATTAATATTTTATACTATGTTGTATTATTAATATATGCTAATAATTTTTTTTTTGATCAATATATAAACTATTGTTAAAAGTACTAATATATATATATAAAAAAATGTCTACAAAGTTGAGTAGAAAATGTGATAAGTAATAGAAGAAAAAAATATAAAATAAAATAAATATAAAAACACAAAGAAATGTAAAAAATATTAATTATAATTTGTATGCTGTTTTTATTTTTTAAAATAGATACAAACTTTAGTTTTATAATATTTTACCTTGTAAGATGAAACAAAAATTCAACGAATACCACACACAAAACAAAACACCACAGACATTTAAAAACAAACAAATATACATATAATAACATAAAACACACGAATTATAAATGTTAAGATATATTTTAAATAAATATAATAATAATAATAAATTGAATTTTCGACAAAATGTAATTTTTATATTGTTTTAATTTTAAATAATTTGTATTGTCTTTAACATTCGAAATGATCTTTAACGTTCAATGGTCTTTAATGTTCAATGGTCTTTAAAGTTCAATGGTCTTTAATGTTCAATGATCTTTAATGTTCAATGGTCTTTAACGTTTTGTTGTAGTGTCAAAAGAATCTTCTGAATCTCAGAAAATAATTCCTACAAGACAAATGATTGATAATCTACACTTTTACTAAATGGGACAGCATTTTCTAACCATTTGATGAACCTGAATGGTTATATGGTCTTGTTGGACAGAGATTAAAAATTTTAATATATGCTATAAAAATGATTTAAAAGAAATTCTTAATAACAGCTGCGATGATTGTGTAAAAGAATTGGGAAATAAAAAAACATTTTTATAATATTAAAATATAATTTATTTCAATTTTAAATAATTAATAATAATAACAACATGCACATAGGTAAATAAATAAAAAATAAAAAGCACCTAACTTTATAAAAACACTTAATGCACTTAATTTATAGTTCCAAAAAGTATTTTATATACTGCCTTTGTCGTTGTTGATAATATAATAAGTTATATTTCACTTTCAGCAACTGCTTCAGTATTATAATCAAAAAAACTAATAAATTTACTACTTAAATTAATAATTAAAAAACTAGTAATTAATTATAATTATTTATAATTCACACACACTATTATTAAAACTATACCTAAAATTATATTTATATGTAGAAACACACGTACACTGGCTGGCTTGTTTATTTGTAATGAGTTATTATACTCATTATCGAAAACAAATGAAAGACAAATAATATCAAAGACAGTAATTGACGCTATTAAATAACGACAATTAACAGTCCCAATTTGACGATGTACTCGAATTTCAGCTTGTAGTGAAGGTCTAAAAACTGTAATAAATTTAAACAAAGCTAACCTATCTAAAAAAAAAATTAATCTAACATCTAACTAACATGCGTTCTACTTATTATATCAATTGTAACACTGCTAACTGCGTGCCTAATTTGAATACATTTAACTCTAATAAAGCTCTATATATTCATTAATCATTAATCCAACGGTTTAAACCCTTTGTGTCTAGAGTTTAGTCTACGTATTGTTTCATGGAAACTAAATAATATGTATAGTATTTACGTTATGTTACAGTCAGTTTTTTAACTGTTTTAATAAGCTAGTCTTATTGTAATGTCATGCAATACAAGCATTTAGCATATTTATATTATATCTAGGCATATATTAAATATCTTATGTTTAATTTAGATCGCTTTGATCAACTAATAACTAATAATATAATTAAAATAGAATGTAGTACTCACGTTTTTGGATACCAGTCCAACAATACGAAATGGTCAGCTGTTATTGAAATACCGGCATTACATGATTGTAATGATAAAATTACAACCGGATAATAATTGTTTTTACATTATCAGCTTCCAAATCAAATTTAAAATCGTATTACGTACACGATCTTTATCAGTAAATTATCTGTAGATTCATTTAAATAATCTTCAGCATTACTATTCGCAGTTTGTTTTTACTGTTAACATTATGCCAAATTAATTTTGGATCAAGTATAATTCATGTGTGAACCAATGACATGACAATGTACTTGTTTTTGATACTATACAATTGATATAATAATAGATTATTTTTAATCAATGTTGATTGAATTGTAATAAATCAAGTTCATTTAAATTAAATGCCCATAATTTGGTTATTGATGCTGTAAATTAAAATAGTTATATTGTTAATAATTATAATTCCAATTTGAAAATAAATGTATAATATATTAAAACAATTCAATTATGCTTACCATTTAATTAGGGGATGCCATTGTTTTAATTTCGCAATTGATATAATATATTGCGATGATTCCCCAATAAAACGAGATTCAGCATCCATAGATAATGTACATTTCAATTGTAAATGACAATCATTTGTAAGATTTCAATTAAAATATATGATATTAACTTGATTTATTAGTTATTTTATCCATTTTTTGATGATTTAGACTGTTATTTATAGAATTTGATCCAAAATTGTTGTGATAAGATAATTTTGGTGATGTTAATGAAGATGATGTAGCGGAATATATAATATATTGCGATGATTCCCCAATAAAACGAGATTCAGCATCCATAGATAATGTACATTTCAATTGTAAATGACAATCATTTGTAAGATTTCAATTAAAATATTTGATATTAACTTGATTTATTAGTTGTTTTATCCATTTTTTGATGATTTAGACTGTTATTTATAGAATTTGATCCAAAATTGTTGTGATAAGATAATTTTGGTGATGTTAATGAAGATGATGTAGCGGAATATATAATATATTGCGATGATTCCCCAATAAAACGAGATTCAGCATCCATAGATAATGTACATTTCAATTGTAAATGACAATCATTTGTAAGATTTCAATTAAAATATTTGATATTAACTTGATTTATTAGTTGTTTTATCCATTTTTTGATGATTTAGACTGTTATTTATAGAATTTGATCCAAAATTGTTGTGATAAGATAATTTTGGTGATGTTAATGAAGATGATGTAGCGGAATATATAATATATTGCGATGATTCCCCAATAAAACGAGATTCAGCATCCATAGATAATGTACATTTCAATTGTAAATGACAATCATTTGTAAGATTTCAATTAAAATATTTGATATTAACTTGATTTATTAGTTGTTTTATCCATTTTTTGATGATTTAGACTGTTATTTATAGAATTTGATCCAAAATTGTTGTGATAAGATAATTTTGGTGATGTTAATGAAGATGATGTAGCGGAATATATAATATATTGCGATGATTCCTCAATAAAACGAGATTCAGTATCCATAGATAATGTACATTTCAATTGTAAATGACAATCATTTGTAAGATTTCAATTAAAATATTTGATATTAACTTGATTTATTAGTTGTTTTATCCATTTTTTGATGATTTAGACTGTTATTTATAGAATTTGATCCAAAATTGTTGTGATAAGATAATTTTGGTGATGTTAATGAAGATGATGTAGCGGAATATATAATATATTGCGATGATTCCCCAATAAAACGAGATTCAGCATCCATAGATAATGTACATTTCAATTCTAAATGACAATCATTTGTAAGATTTCAATTAAAATATTTGATATTAACTTGATTTATTAGTTGTTTTATCCATTTTTTGATGATTTAGACTGTTATTTATAGAATTTGATCCAAAATTGTTGTGATAAGATAATTTTGGTGATGTTAATGAAGATGATGTAGCGGAATATATAATATATTGCCATGATTCCCCAATGAAACGAGATTCAGCATCCATAGATAATGTACATTTCAATTGTAAATGACAATCATTTGTAAGATTTCAATTAAAATATTTGATATTAACTTGATTTATTAGTTGTTTTATCCATTTTTTGATGATTTAGACTGTTATTTATAGAATTTGATCCAAAATTGTTGTGATAAGATAATTTTGGTGATGTTAATGAAGATGATGTAGCGGAATATATAATATATTGCGATGATTCCTCAATAAAACGAGATTCAGTATCCATAGATAATGTACATTTCAATTGTAAATGACAATCATTTGTAAGATTTCAATTAAAATATTTGATATTAACTTGATTTATTAGTTGTTTTATCCATTTTTTGATGATTTAGACTGTTATTTATAGAATTTGATCCAAAATTGTTGTGATAAGATAATTTTGGTGATGTTAATGAAGATGATATAGCGGAATCTTCATCACCAGCAAGATTTCCATAGTATTGTATTGGAGAAATTGCTATATGCCGACTATATTCAACCATTTTCGCTGTTATTTTCGTTGCTGCGAATGACATACGCGACGAACCACCATAAGCAGCAGTAACAGGTAATAAATAATTAGAATTAAGCAATTTTTACTTATAATTCATTAATATTATTAGGTTTTATGTAATTCCATTTCATCGGAAATCCAACAAAGTACTTGTTTTTGATAACAAATCGTACAGCATTCAATTGATTATGGTGTATTAATCAATGTTGATTGAATTGGTGTTCAATTTGAATTGTAATTATTATGATTTTCATCATTCATTTAACTGCAATCAATAATTCCAATACACATTGTGGTATTGGAACTATTATGAACCGTAATTCTGATGATACAAGTATCAATTTTGAATGTAATAAATTATGATCATATGTAAATTAAATGGTCATAATTTTTTTTATTGATGCTGTAAAATTAATATATATTTATTTATAAAAAATTATAATTCCAGTTGGTGTAAACAAAATAAATGTGTAACATGCAAACAATTAAATTAAGCTTACCATAGAATTACGGGATGTCATTGTTTTAATGTCGCAATTGAAATATATTGCGACGATTGCACTTTAATGATTCCGCATCCATAGATGTACATTTCAATTCAATTGTATTAAATGATAATCATCTGTAAGATTTTAATTTAAAAAAAAAACATTCGATAAGAATTTGATTTATTATAGGCAATTTTTTTTTTTTTTATGATTTTGACTAACATTTATGGAAATTGAATCAATTTTATTGAGATAATAAATTTTGGATGAATTTAATGAAGATGATTAACTAGAATCTTCATCAACCGAAAGATTTCCAATGATTTGTAATGAAAAAATTACAAAATGACGGAATTTCAACAAATTTTGTTGTTGCTGCAGCTGTTGCTTATGGCGTACGTGACAACCACCATCAACGGAAACAACAGTTATACATTTTACATTACATAATTAGAATCGATCAATCCTTTATTAAATTGATTATTTTTTTTAATTTTTACAACAACAACATAATATTATTAATTATTTTACTATTTTAAATACGTTTATAATAAATCTAATTTAATTAATTTTTATTACGCACAATTTTCACATTCAAACGCGTACACACTTTTTAACGATACCGAACAGAATGAATATTTTATATGAAATTTGCTTTTTGAGTGGTTTTGTTGCGCAACGCTATATTTTTATAGCGGTACAAAAATGGTCGTATTCATTCGTATTGAAATATACTCGTAATGTCATTTCATTTATTCGTATTCGTTACTCGATACTTGTAACGTATTTGATAAAACCAAGGAATAAAATTTTAAGTATTTTTATTTAAAATTGTGCGGTTTTTTTTTTTTGTTTTAAATTAATAAATTAAATTTACTAAGATTATTATTATTATTATAGTTTCGTTATTACTTAACAAAAAGTTAATTTAATTAATAAAAACTATTAATTAAATGTATTCATAGATATTTTTTCTTGTTGGTTTTGTTAAATTATTAGTAGTATTTGTAAAGAATCCCGAGTTTTGGTGGGATTAGGAAGCTGTAATTTCAAAGAATAAAATCTTTATTATATCTTTATTATATTTTGTAACAAATGAAACAACTATAAAATTAACATAAAATGTATTTCAATCTATTTTAATAATTAATAATAACATGCATTAAGGTAAATATATAAATAATAACATACATAATACAAAAAAAAATAAAATTAAAATAATATCACTGTTCTTTATTTAAACTTAATTAATTTTATTTTATAAATTTAAGAATAAATCATCATCTGCATCTAATAAAAAATCCATATCGTGTTTGTTATCATCAATACAACAGTGATCATTGGCCATTTCTGTTGTTGAAATTGATTTTGTTCTTTGATCACTTTTACCGGCAGCTTCAGCATCACCATCCAATTCAACTTCAATAATCTTTATATATATATATATATATGGATAAGGACGCGATTATTGTGTCAGGATAAGCAAAGGCAAATTGCGGCATTAGGAATTATGTATATATGATCCAATATTATTAGTTATTACGATTCACACACATAATAATAAAAAAAACTATAAGCACTATATATATAAACACACTTACACTGGTTTGTTTAATTGTAATATGTTGACATTTATTGGAATCATCATCGAAAAGACCAGCTTCAATAAGAATATCCTGCTTACGTTGCAGCATACGCCAAATAATATCATCGGCAGTATTTGACGCTATTAAATAACGACAAGTAACAGTCCCTATTTGACCTATACGATGTACTCGACTTTCGGCTTGTGCCAATGTCTAAAATTATGTGTCATTTTGTTTTGGGTTACACAAATAATTTATACCCTGATTATTAATCTAATATCATTCCTTTAAACGCGCACTTTACACAATTTAATTTAGATACGAGCATTGCTTAGTGCTTATAACATTCGTTAATTCTTTATGTTAATTCGTTTGAGGCAAGAACTTATATATATACAGGGATTAAATCTGTATTCCTTAAGCTAAACCATTTATGTTAAGAGTTTAATTCACTAAATTTCATGGACAGCGAATACTTTTTAATTTAAAACTCTTTAGATAACCAACAATAATTATAACAGAATATTAAATTCATATTTAACACTGTGTTATATCATGAATAATCTTATTACAATTCAAGTGTTACATTTAAAGGATTTAAATAAATGTTTTGGTATATATTAAATATCCAATTAAAATAGAATATTGTACTCACACTTGGATTCCAATCCAATTCGGCAAACAATACCAATTGGGCAGCTGTTAATGAAATACCAGCATTGCATGCTTTCAATGATAAAACAGCAACGCGACAATCACTTTCATTTTGAAATCGATTTATTAATTGCTATACAATTACAGAATGAAATCAATATAAATTATTTGATCCAAAACAATAACTGAATGTATGTATAGTATTTAATAATTACCTCTCGATTTTTTGTTGTACCATCTATTCGAATAAAATTTACATCAGCCACATTTAAGCATTTTGATATTGTATTTAACATAATATGATGATGGGCAAAGACAATAAATTTTTCATGAGTCTTTAGCACATCCTTAACATATTCGGTAACAGCATAACATTTAACTTTAGCCGTTTCCGAATAAAATCTTAATAGTATTTCTTCCCGTTCTTTACCGGTAAATTTTAAATAATCATCAGCATAACATTTCATATTATTTTCATTGTCATCATTACGCCAAATTAATTTTGGATCAAGTATAACACTTTCTCTATAAAAAAAAAACGGATAGATATTTAATTATGAGATGGTTTAATCTAAATACATCAATGTATTGTATTGATGTTTGATGTTATTTACCTATTTTTAGCATTTAATTCTTTTAAAACATCTTGTTTAACTCTTCTGATCATAAATTTACGATTTAATATGATATTTAATTCATTTAAATGTGATTTACCGGATGCATCCCATCCGAATTTTGTTTGTTTACCGGCACAATAACGTGTACCTGTAAAAAAAAAACAGAGATAGATACTATTAATTACACACCGTTCAGTTGTTTTTTTTTATACTAAATATACTTTCAATATAATTTCAACCATAACACTTACTATATTCTTTAAAGCTAATAAATTTCGGATCAATGATATGAATTTGATTGAATAATTCACATGGTCGTGATAGAGCCGGTGTACCAGATAGTAATACGACACGTTTAGCTTGTTTTGCCAATTCTAATGCGGCCTGGGCACACTTAGTTTTACCATTTTTTATAATATGTGACTCGTCAAATATAATAAAACCGAATTTTTTCGATAATAATCGTTGTACATTTTTTTCCATTAAACTATAGGTTAATATTAAAATTTTTGCATCACCTAAATGCTCTTGCACCGACGTCATCATACATAAAACATTATTTTGATTTTGTTTAACGTACGGTAATAATTCAATGATTTTATTAAACCATGTTTCACGTACGGTTGCCGTTGTACAAATTAATAATGGCCAATTTTCACGATAAAAATCAGCTAAGGCTAATGCCTGATAGGTTTTACCCAAACCCATTTCATCGGCAATCAAACAACGTCCATGCTTTTTTATACCAAATCGTACACCATCCAATTGAAATGGTAATAGGGTTTTAATTAATGTTGATTCAATTGATGTTAGTATTGAATTGTTATTATTATCACCATCATTATCGGCAATTGATACTTTTAATAAATTTATTACACATTTTGGTATTGGAACAATTGTTATGGGTAGTTCTGATGATAGAAGTAACAATTTTGAATGTAATAAATCGTAATCATTTACATTAAATGTCCATAATTTAGTTATTGGAACTGTGTGTGTGTGTGTAATTAAAATATTATTATTAAAAATTATAATTTCACTTGACAAATAATAGAATTCAATTATACTTACCATAACTACGAGATGGTATTGTTTTAAAAATTTCAATTACTTGACGATTGAATTTGGATGGTTCGGCTATAAAACGTGATTCCGAATCCATTGATAATGTACATTTCAAAGGTAATTGATAGTAATTATTACTTGTACCATTTTGTTGTTCATTATCATTATTATTAATTAAGGATTTTGATGACGAAGTTGATTTATCATATGGTTTTTTGTTGAATTTTTGACCATTTTGACCATTTGTTACAAATTTATTGTGATAGGATATTTTTGGTGATTTTAATGAAGATGATGAAATGGAATCTTCATCACCATGATGATTTCCATAGAATTGTTTCGGAGAAATTACTGTTGGGCCGGCTTTATCAGTAATTTTTGTTGTTGTTTCTGCTGCAGCTGTTGCTATTGGTATACGCGATCGATCACAATCAGCTGAAGCAACAAGTACATTTTCATTTAAAATTCTTTCATTTACACCACAATTATTTTCAATTGTTGTAATAGTCGACATAATTTTAATTATTTTAATTCGATTATAATTATATTTAATTTAATTTAATTTAATTAGTTTCTTTTACGCACAATTTTCATATTTACCGTTTTCACTTTTTAACTATACTATAGCGACGATACCGACTGAATGAACAATGAATTTTTTTTATACATGAATTTTGTATTTTGAGTGGTTTTTATGCGCACCGCCACTTTTTTGCTTGGCGAAATTCAATCGTTTGTCATCGTTCGTTAGCGTTTGTCATTGGATTCGATACAAAGTATGATGGCGGCATTCGTAAAAGTAAAGTGAAAGGAAAAGTAATAAAACCTTATATTTATTTTATTTTTTTAAAAAATAATTTAAATTGTTGGAACTTTTTTAAGATTAAATTAATAAATTAGCAATTGTTAATAAAATAATAAAAAAAAAACAGTTTAATCCTGGCGTCTACTATTCGCCATTTCTCAACAAAATTAAATTTATTTAAAAATTTATTAAATAAAAAGTATTATTTAAATACAGCTGCTAGTGTATTTTCAACAACATCAACAACAACAAAATCGAATAATACAATTGAAAAAATGGTTATCGAACATCATGTTACGGGTTATGATGAATTTAACAAATTGGTTAAAGATTTGGAAGGTTCTGGTGAATTAATTCATGTTCTATTCAGTGGTGGTAAAGAAGAAAGTGGTGAAAGTTGGTGTCCTTATTGTGAAAAAGGTATTTTTTTTTTGTTTTATTTTATGCTTTGTCATTATGATGATAGTGTATGTGATTCGTTTTGCTAAATTATAGATTATATAGTATTGGTAAACAACGGCAAGTTGTTATTGTTGTTGCTTAAATATTGTTAACATTTCACTGATAAGATTAAAACAACGAAAAAATTGTGTATAATTAGTTGATAACAGAAAAAAATAATACATTATGTTATTGTATTGGTTTATGAAATGTTTTTTTTTTTTCAATTGTTTGATTTTATCAAAAATATATGCCTAATATTATATATATTAATATATTTCAAGTTATTAATAAATTAATAATAATATTAACTACATAAATATCATAATTACAGCCGCCCCGGTTATCAAGGACAATTTGAAACATGCCCCAGAAAAGAGTCATTTCATTCATGTGGAACTTGCACGACCATTGTAATTTATTGATTAAAAATTAATGAATATCAATTTTTTTTTTTTTAAATTAATTATATTTCAATTCTATTTTTATAGTTGGAAAGATTTGAATTGCCCATTTCGTAAGGATCCACAAACACATTTAATATTTTTGCCAACGTTATTACGATGGAAATCACCACAACGTTTGGATGGGGAACGTTGTTCAGCACCCGATCTTGTTGAAATGTTATTTTCCGATGAAGATTAGTATTATTTTGTAAACTATTTTCATGAAATATCGAATCAATTCCAGTTGATAATGCGATATAAATAAGCAATAAATGAATTAAATTTTAAAATGTTGAGTAAGTTTTTAGAATTATTCGAAGAAAATATGTTAATTAGATGTTTTTATTGTTGTAATTACATAAAAATATTCCATTTAATTATCATTTTAAGCTCCTGGATATGGATCATTTGCTGAAAAAAAAAACATCTACTTTTTGAAGATTTGAATTTCGAGTCGATGCCGAGTGTTATAAGGTTTTTTTTCGTCCATGGTCAGTATACTACCATGGAATTTATTCGATAGCGCACATTGCGCATAACATCAGTCAAAATAGAAGCGTCATTTCATTTTTTTTTTCATTTA
The DNA here is from genome assembly GCA_958336335.1 of Dilophus febrilis. NCBI lineage: Eukaryota > Metazoa > Arthropoda > Insecta > Diptera > Bibionidae > Dilophus > Dilophus febrilis. Next base: position 4,096,483 of record OY284471.1, on the reverse strand, counting down.
TAATGATGGCGTCGTAGCGTCTGTATGTGTTTGAAGACAAAATTAAATGATGCTTTATTTAATTATTTAAATTTACTTTAAAATTATTAATTATTATAATTAAACCAAATAAAAAATTGTGATCATGAATATTATAAGAATAATATCATTGTTAAGATTGCCGAACCACCGGCAATCAATAAAATCATGTTGGCAATTGCAACAACAAAATTGTAACCTGCAATTACAGGTAAGAAAATTCAATGAATTTTTAATTTTTTTTTGTATTTTTATTAGAATAGATTTGTTTTTTTTTTTATTAATTTAATGATCTTGATAATAAGTGATAATGCAATCAAATTATATACAATAATTTTAATTGCAAATTCCTTTTCGAAAAGAATTACGTAAGCATTTTTCAAACATAAAATTACCATGCAATTTCCATATTATTTTGCAGCGAAAATATTCATCCCACTTGAAATTCTCCGAACACAAACCATTGAATAGGATTCGTAATATTGGAATATCGGCGCACATCGATAGCGGTAAGACAACGTTAACCGAACGTATCCTATTTTATACGGGCCGTATCGCAGAAATGCATGAGGTTAAAGGTAAAGATATGGTTGGTGCAACAATGGATTCAATGGAATTGGAACGTCAACGTGGTATTACAATACAATCGGCGGCCACCTACACCCAATGGAAAGACTATAATGTAAATATAATTGATACACCGGGACATGTTGATTTTACCGTTGAAGTTGAACGTGCACTTCGTGTACTGGACGGTGCCATTCTTGTTTTGTGTGCCGTTGGCGGTGTCCAAAGTCAAACGTTAACGGTTAATCGTCAAATGAAACGTTATAATGTACCATGTCTGGCATTCATCAATAAATTGGATCGTATGGGTGCAAATCCAAAGCGAGTTTTACATCAAATACGTTCAAAATTACATCATACAGCGGCATTCATTCAATTACCCATTGGTTTAGAATCAAAATGTGAAGGTATTTGTGATTTAGTTGATGAATGTGCCATTTATTTTGATGGTGATTTTGGTATGACAGTACGACGTGATCAAATACCCAAGGAAATGGCAACAGAGGCAAAGGAAAGACGCCAAGAGCTAATTGAACATCTATCGAATGTTGATGAAAAATTTGGTGAATTATTTCTGGAAGAAAAACCAATTGATGGGTTGGCGATTAAAGAGGCAATACGACGTGCCTGCATTAAACGGCAATTTACACCGGTGCTCGTCGGTACAGCATTAAAGAATAAAGGTGTTCAACCGTTATTGGACTCGATCATCGACTATTTGCCGAATCCCGGTGAAGTGGAAAATATCGGTTTAATTGAAATGGCCGGCAAAGAAGCACAAAAAGTCATTTTAAATCCGGCACGTAATGGTAAAGAACCATTTGTTGGGCTAGCCTTTAAATTGGAAGCCGGTAAATATGGACAATTAACGTATTTACGTTGTTATCAGGGTATGCTAAAGAAAACGGATACAATTTTTAATGTACGTACAAATAAAAAGGTACGTGTGGCGCGACTCGTTCGTTTACATTCAAATACAATGGAAGATGTTAATGAAGTGTATTCTGGTGATATATTTGCATTGTTCGGTGTTGATTGTGCCAGCGGTGATACATTTGTTACGAATACAAAATTAAATCTATCAATGGAAACGATATTTGTACCGGAACCGGTAATATCCATGTCAATAAAACCTAATAATTCAAAGGATCGTGATAGTTTTGCAAAGGGAATTTCACGTTTCACCAAAGAAGATCCAACATTCCATTTCTATTATGATGCTGATGTTAAGGAAACACTTGTATCCGGTATGGGTGAATTACATTTAGAAATCTATGCCCAACGAATGGAACGTGAATATAATTGTCCGGTAACATTGGGCAAACCAAAGGTAGCATTTCGTGAAACGCTTACAGCCGCCTGTGAATTTGATTATTTACATAAAAAACAATCAGGAGGTTCCGGTCAATATGCACGTGTTTCTGGTATAATGGAACCATTGCCACCGCATAAGAATACCTTGAATGAATTTAAAGATGAAACAGTTGGTACAAACGTACCAAAACAATTTGTACCGGGTATTGAAAAGGGATTCTTAACAATGTGTGAAAAAGGTCTATTGACCGGTCATCGTTTGGCTGGCATTCGTTTTCGTTTATTAGATGGTGCCCATCATATAGTGGATTCCAGTGAATTGGCCTTTATGTTGGCCGCTTACGGTGGTGTTAAAGAAGTATTTGAAAATGGCAATTGGCAAATATTAGAACCGATAATGTCCGTTGAGGTGACGGCACCCGAAGAATTCCAAGGTACGGTTATCGGACAATTAAATAAACGTAATGGCATTGTTACCGGATCGGATGCCACCGAAGGATGGTTTAGTGTTTACGCTGAAGTACCACTGAACAATATGTTCGGTTATGTCGGTGAATTAAGGTAAAATTGATATTCTCTTTAAGAATAAATAAGTGTGGGTTTTTTATTTTATATTATCTTTTCTATATTCCAATAGATCAAATACCCAAGGTAAAGGTGAATTCAGTATGGAATATTGTCGATATTCACCATGTTTACCGGATGTACAAGAGAAACTTGTATTAGAATATCAACAATCCTTAGGTATTGTTGCACCAGAAAAAAAGAAGAAGAAAAATTAATTGTGTATAATGTTTTTGGCTGGGCCGGTTGCGAGGACGTGTATTCTAAAATATAGACTATTATTTTTTGTTTTGTTTTTCGATAAAGTAAATCAAATTGTTAACTTGTTTTATAATTATATTATTTTCTAAATGTAAATAAATTAATAATAATAATAATAATAATATTAATGATAGATATAAAATTTACATTTAAAAATGAAATGATTATAAAAAGCCAACCAAAAGCTAAGTCAATTATTGTAAATTGTTAATAATTACTTTTATATTTTTTTATTTCCACCATAATCACATGGATATTTGTTAATTGCATACGTGCGTTCGGTGTCAATAGCTTATGAAAACGATGAAAATATTGTACTAAACTGGACAATGCCAATTGTAATAACGATGAACCGGTGACTAACGACGGGAATGATAATAGAACTTCACGATTCAATTCTTCCAGTGATTTTTTCCAATTTGCCGAAAAACTTGAAACTAATGCCAACGAACGCCGTTCTTGCCGACGAAATTCATCGGTTTGTTCACGTTCCAACATTTGTTCACACTCTTTCACATACTGTATGATGCCACCGAATTGTGGTGATAGAATTTCTTCAACATATTCAGCGCTACGGGCCGTCAATTGATCACGAAATGCTTCGGCCTCCTTTGAATTATCACGGGTATGTTCCATTAGTATACCCAATACTAAATCATAATTATTTATTAAAAATATTAATTGTTCTTTACGTGTTGAAAATATTGCCGCCATTCGTAATATATAACATTCAACTTCACTTTGTAATTCCAATAGCAAACGGCTTACCAATTCATTTGGAAATTGTTCAGAAATACCAACGATTGCCGCTGAAAATTCAGCATAACGACGTGTAATCTAATATAAAATACATACAAAAAATAAAAAAAAATTCAAATTAAAACAAACATTCGATTATATATTTGATGATGATTGAGATGGATTGGTTTTTAAACTGAAATTTGTATGTAAGTGTATTTTATTTTATATTTATTATATTTTCTGTGCCTCATTTTTTTTTAATACTTACATAATGTGGACCAAGTTCTTTATTGAACTTTGTTGGATCACATTCTCTTATACTTTGTGTATGCATACGAAATATTTGTTCAAATCTTGGCCAAATAACAGCTTGCAATGAATCCCAATATCTGTTTTTTTGAGTGGTTAAAATCAAAAGCAATTCATAATTATTATAATTAATATTGACTTACTTATCCAATGCTGGGACACATCTTTTATGGCACATCAATTGATATCGTAATATCAATTGAATGCATAAAAACATTGCAATCGTATCGAATGTATCTTGAATGTATGTTTCAACATTTTTCTATAATTAAAAGAGTAATGAGTAATCAAAAACCAGTCCAAGAATAAAAATTCAATTCTATTTAAATTACAATTAATAACGTTAGAGTTTTTCCCATAATCTGATGGAATAGATCTTGTGCTTGTGGTCCACGTATAATAAAAAATTCTGTACAAAATAGATATTCACGACAGGCATTATCAACTAATGCATATTGTTCCGATCGAAATAACGATTCATATGGATAACGAGTTTTCTGTTGAGCATGTGGTATTAAAATGGGTGCTTCCAATTGTTGATTTAGGACGTCACCGCGTTGTCCAATCGTAAAGATTGTACCTTTATTTTTCAATGCCGTCAATTTTGTGAATAAACCGGATTTGGCCGTATCCTCCAGTCCCATTAAATCGTCTTTGGTGATGGCCTCCTCGAATTTCAGAGCGGCCAAACGCGTCGAATAACTCTTAAAATAACTATAATATATTTTACTCATTGTTTCAACGTATTCATTGCATATCTCCTGGGCCACTTGTCGTTCATTGTACAATATAAATTGAAAGAAAAATTTATGCTTTAACATTGCATTCTGTGGCACCTGATAGTTTGTCATCGGTTTACGAAATTTATAAATTTGTTCCAATAGATAAATTCGTATTTTTGACATTGCCTTTATCTTTAATTTATTCAGAATATCTTCAACGTCGTCCACCGATTTCGATTCTTTAAAATTTAACTCTTTTATTAAATTTAATTTATGATTCAATTGATTCAATTGCAATTGAAATTCTTTGTCGATGACGGGCGTTTCCATAATCGTTCTAAAAAAAAAAATCGTTCAAGGCATCAAACAAACGAATTTTAATGAGTAACATCAAAATCAAAACAAATTATAATTACGTTATTAGTGTTTCGGGTACGGTCATATCTTCAATGAATTGTGATAATTGTACTTTTATTGCCTGACGATTCGTTAATTGAACTGACATCGATACAGATTTTGTTTGTAATGTTGTAATTTCTGTACTGATATTACTCAAAACACTCTGAAAATTGACAAACCAGAACAGAACCAATCAATAAAATCAATAATTACCAAGCATAAATGTCCATGACCATTTAAAAAGATAAACAAAAACTTACTTGAAAATTCATAAGCATTGATTCCATACGCTCTAAAATTGTATCACATGCTCCAATTTGATTATGTAAATTGGCAATATTTTGACTTTCTTTGATGTAATCGTCAATGGATTTATTTTCAACATCTTTAAATTCATTTTCAATTTGTTGTGAATATTGTCGTAAATCCGTACCCGTACGTAAAATTTCTTGAACCTCTTTGTCTTCCAGTTGATCCGATAAAGATGTTTCGTTTGTTGTTGATTTTCTTTCCATATTGTTTTGCAAAACGTTTTTATTTGTTTTCTTTAATGTTCTCAATAATAAATATATATTTTTTGTAATTTTAAAATTTAAATAAATATTGCAATTAAATTAAATTAAATTAATGATTTATTTATCAATTTAATTAGAAAAACAATTTTTTTTTGTTTAGTTTGTTTACGTTTTCAATTTGTATTCGATAAATTTTTTTTTTTAGTTTTGTTGCTCAAATTATTTTTGAAGTTTCAATTTTTTTATCAAAAAAAATGTTATCAAAAGTATTTTGTTCGATGTTTTGTGTCATATATTCAAATCATTTGCCCTTTTATCAAACCGGGACAGTTTGACTATAAACGTAAAGGTGGCGCTCAATAAAATAATGAAATTTTGAAATTAATAACTCCATTTTGTTGGTTTTGAATTCGTATATTTTTTTTTTATTAACAAAAAAGTTCGGTACGTTCTTTGCGGCGTGTGGTTTGTTTATGTTGGTTGGAGTTTTTCTTCCTTAAGATTTTTCGTGGTTTTGTTTTAAAATTCCTATTAATTACATTTATATTGACTATATTCATTTGTGATTTATGATTCTAATATTTAATTTCTCTTTTTCTAAAAGATTCCATTTCATTTTGGACATTTTAATAGATTATTTATGTCAAGAACTCATTGAAGAACAAATGTAACAATTTAATTACCATCCAGACACAGAGATTAAAAAAAATAGTCGGCAGCCAAAGCATACAAAATAAAGATTAAGAAGGATTAAGGATGTATGCAATTAATTAATTTTCAATATTGGAACGGCAATTTTTGTTATTGAATGCTGATAATTAAAATGATTAATGAATAAGCGGCAATAATCTCATCAAAATAAACCATAAGAAAAAGCAGCATCACTCATCGCAACAATCAATAATAAACAAAAAAAGAAACTTCAATTGAACGTTGTTCAGATAATTCCAATTTCCAAAATTCAAGGAATAGATAAGCAAAATTAGTGTATTTAATAATTTAGATTTAAGTGTTTTGGCTATTTGCCATTTTATTATGTAACACTGATCATGAATTTCGTATCATGGTCGTTATAAAAATTAAGTATCTTTAATGTCGTTTTAAGTATCTTTAATGTTTAAGTATATTTTATGTTTAAGTATCTTTTATGTTTAAGTATCCTTAATGTTTAAGTTAATATTTAAGTATCTTTAATGTTTAAGTATCATTTATGTTTAAGTATTCTTAATGTTTAAGTATCTCTAACGTTTAAGTATCTCTAATATCACCATTATCTTGGTATTCTAGATATGTAATTCTTAATAATTGATTAGAATTTCATTGGTTTTATCTCGAGTTATTTGAGAAAATGTGATTTTTCACACACAAACTCTATCTCAATATCTGTTTTAGCAATTAGTTTGATACTTATACATCACAAGCACTTCCTTGTTGAGCGTCAGGATGTAATCCACCAGCCCAATTCATTCTATATATGTAATTCTCAATAATTGTTTAGAATTTCATTGGTTTTACCTCGAGTTATTTGAGAAAATGTGATTTTTCACACACGAACTCTATCTCATTATCTGTTTTAGCAATTAGTTTGATACTTATACATCACAAGCACTTTCTTGTTGAGCGTCAGGATGTAATCCACCAGCCCAATTCATTCTATATATGTAATTCTCAATAATTGTTTAGAATTTCATTGGTTTTACCTCGAGTTATTTGAGAAAATGTGATTTTTCACACACGAACTCTATCTCAATATCTGTTTTAGCAATTAGTTTGATACTTATACATCACAAGCACTTCCTTGTTGAGCGTCAGGATGTAATCCACCAGCCCAATTCATTCTATATATGTAATTCTCAATAATTGTTTAGAATTTCATTGGTTTTACCTCGAGTTATTTGAGAAAATGTGATTTTTCACACACAAACTCTATCTCAATATCTGTTTTAGCAATTAGTTTGATACTTATACATCACAAGCACTTCCTTGTTGAGCGTCAGGATGTAATCCACCAGCCCAATTCATTCTATATATGTAATTCTCAATAATTGTGTAGAATTTCATTGGTTTTACCTCGAGTTATTTGAGAAAATGTGATTTTTCACACACGAACTCTATCTCAATATCTGTTTTAGCAATTAGTTTGATACTTATACATCACAAGCACTTCCTTGTTGAGCGTCAGGATGTAATCCACCAGCCCAATTCATTCTATATATGTAATTCTCAATAATTGTTTAGAATTTCATTGGTTTTACCTCGAGTTATTTGAGAAAATGTGATTTTTCACACACGAACTCTATCTCAATATCTGTTTTAGCAATTAGTTTGATACTTATACATCACAAGCACTTCCCTGTTGAGCGTCAGGATGTAATCAACCAGCCCAATTCATTCTATATATGTAATTCTCAATAATTGTTTAGAATTTCATTGGTTTTACCTCGAGTTATTTGAGAAAATGTGATTTTTCACACACGAACTCTATCTCAATATCTGTTTTAGCAATTAGTTTGATACTTATACATCACAAGCACTTCCCTGTTGAGCGTCAGGATGTAATCAACCAGCCCAATTCATTCTATATATGTAATTCTCAATAATTGTGTAGAATTTCATTGGTTTTACCTCGAGTTATTTGAGAAAATGTGATTTTTCACACACGAACTCTATCTCAATATCTGTTTTAGCAATTAGTTTGATACTTGTACATCACAAGCACTTCCTTGTTGAGCGTCAGGATGTAATCAACCAGCCCAATTCATTCTATATATGTAATTCTCAATAATTGTTTAGAATTTCATTGGTTTTACCTCGAGTTATTTGAGAAAATGTGATTTTTCACACACGAACTCTATCTCAATATCTGTTTTAGCAATTAGTTTGATACTTATACATCACAAGCACTTCCCTGTTGAGCGTCAGGATGTAATCAACCAGCCCAATTCATTCTATATATGTAATTCTCAATAATTGTTTAGAATTTCATTGGTTTTACCTCGAGTTATTTGAGAAAATGTGATTTTTCACACACGAACTCTATCTCAATATCTGTTTTAGCAATTAGTTTGATACTTATACATCACAAGCACTTCCCTGTTGAGCGTCAGGATGTAATCAACCAGCCCAATTCATTCTATATATGTAATTCTCAATAATTGTTTAGAATTTCATTGGTTTTACCTCGAGTTATTTGAGAAAATGTGATTTTTCACACACGAACTCTATCTCAATATCTGTTTTAGCAATTAGTTTGATACTTATACATCACAAGCACTTCCCTGTTGAGCGTCAGGATGTAATCAACCAGCCCAATTCATTCTATATATGTAATTCTCAATAATTGTTTAGAATTTCATTGGTTTTACCTCGAGTTATTTGAGAAAATGTGATTTTTCACACACGAACTCTATCTCAATATCTGTTTTAGCAATTAGTTTGATACTTATACATCACAAGCACTTCCCTGTTGAGCGTCAGGACGTAATCAACCAGCCCAATTCATTCTATATATGTAATTCTCAATAATTGTTTAGAATTTCATTGGTTTTACCTCGAGTTATTTGAGAAAATGTGATTTTTCACACACGAACTCTATCTCAATATCTGTTTTAGCAATTAATTTGATACTTATACATCACAAGCACTTCCCTGTTGAGCGTCAGGATGTAATCAACCAGCCCAATTCATTCTATATATGTAATTCTCAATAATTGTTTAGAATTTCATTGGTTTTACCTCGAGTTATTTGAGAAAATGTGATTTTTCACACACGAACTCTATCTCAATATCTGTTTTAGCAATTAGTTTGATACTTATACATCACAAGCACTTCCCTGTTGAGCGTCAGGATGTAATCAACCAGCCCAATTCATTCTATATATGTAATTCTCAATAATTGTTTAGAATTTCATTGGTTTTACCTCGAGTTATTTGAGAAAATGTGATTTTTCACACACGAACTCTATCTCAATATCTGTTTTAGCAATTAGTTTGATACTTATACATCACAAGCACTTCCTTGTTGAGCGTCAGGATGTAATCCACCAGCCCAATTCATTCTATATATGTAATTCTCAATAATTGTTTAGAATTTCATTGGTTTTACCTCGAGTTATTTGAGAAAATGTGATTTTTCACATACAAACTCTATCTCCATATCTGTTTTAGCAATTAGTTTGATACTTATACATCACAAGCACTTCCCTGTTGAGCGTCAGGATGTAACCAACCAGCCCAATTCATTCTATATATGTAATTCTCAATAATTGTTTAGAATTTCATTGGTTTTACCTCGAGTTATTTGAGAAAATGTGATTTTTCACACACGAACTCTATCTCAATATCTGTTTTAGCAATTAGTTTGATACTTATACATCACAAGCACTTCCCTGTTGAGCGTCAGGATGTAATCAACCAGCCCAATTCATTCTATATATGTAATTCTCAATAATTGTTTAGAATTTCATTGGTTTTACCTCGAGTTATTTGAGAAAATGTGATTTTTCACACACGAACTCTATCTCAATATCTGTTTTAGCAATTAGTTTGATACTTATACATCACAAGCACTTCCCTGTTGAGCGTCAGGATGTAATCAACCAGCCCAATTCATTCTATATATGTAATTCTCAATAATTGTGTAGAATTTCATTGGTTTTACCTCGAGTTATTTGAGAAAATGTGATTTTTCACACACGAACTCTATCTCAATATCTGTTTTAGCAATTAGTTTGATACTTGTACATCACAAGCACTTCCTTGTTGAGCGTCAGGATGTAATCAACCAGCCCAATTCATTCTATATATGTAATTCTCAATAATTGTTTAGAATTTCATTGGTTTTACCTCGAGTTATTTGAGAAAATGTGATTTTTCACACACGAACTCTATCTCAATATCTGTTTTAGCAATTAGTTTGATACTTATACATCACAAGCACTTCCCTGTTGAGCGTCAGGATGTAATCAACCAGCCCAATTCATTCTATATATGTAATTCTCAATAATTGTTTAGAATTTCATTGGTTTTACCTCGAGTTATTTGAGAAAATGTGATTTTTCACACACGAACTCTATCTCAATATCTGTTTTAGCAATTAGTTTGATACTTATACATCACAAGCACTTCCCTGTTGAGCGTCAGGATGTAATCAACCAGCCCAATTCATTCTATATATGTAATTCTCAATAATTGTTTAGAATTTCATTGGTTTTACCTCGAGTTATTTGAGAAAATGTGATTTTTCACACACGAACTCTATCTCAATATCTGTTTTAGCAATTAGTTTGATACTTATACATCACAAGCACTTCCTTGTTGAGCGTCAGGATGTAATCCACCAGCCCAATTCATTCTATATATGTAATTCTCAATAATTGTTTAGAATTTCATTGGTTTTACCTCGAGTTATTTGAGAAAATGTGATTTTTCACATACAAACTCTATCTCCATATCTGTTTTAGCAATTAGTTTGATACTTATACATCACAAGCACTTCCTTGTTGAGCGTCAGGATGTAATCCACCAGCCCAATTCATTCTATATATGTAATTCTCAATAATTGTTTAGAATTTCATTGGTTTTACCTCGAGTTATTTGAGAAAATGTGATTTTTCACATACAAACTCTATCTCCATATCTGTTTTAGCAATTAGTTTGCTACTTATACATCACAAGCACTTCCTTGTTGAGCGTCAGGATGTAATCCACCAGCCCAATTCATTCTATATATGTAATTCTCAATAATTGTTTAGAATTTCATTGGTTTTACCTCGAGTTATTTGAGAAAATGTGATTTTTCACATACAAACTCTATCTCCATATCTGTTTTAGCAATTAGTTTGATACTTATACATCACAAGCACTTCCTTGTTGAGCGTCAGGATGTAATCCACCAGCCCAATTCATTCTATATATGTAATTCTCAATAATTGTTTAGAATTTCATTGGTTTTACCTCGAGTTATTTGAGAAAATGTGATTTTTCACACACGAACTCTATCTCAATATCTGTTTTAGCAATTAGTTTGATACTTATACATCACAAGCACTTCCTTGTTGAGCGTCAGGATGTAATCCACCAGCCCAATTCATTCTATATATGTAATTCTCAATAATTGTTTAGAATTTCATTGGTTTTACCTCGAGTTATTTGAGAAAATGTGATTTTTCACACACAAACTCTATCTCAATATCTGTTTTAGCAATTAGTTTGATACTTATACATCACAAGCACTTCCTTGTTGAGCGTCAGGATGTAATCCACCAGCCCAATTCATTCTATATATGTAATTCTCAATAATTGTTTAGAATTTCATTGGTTTTACCTCGAGTTATTTGAGAAAATGTGATTTTTCACATACAAACTCTATCTCCATATCTGTTTTAGCAATTAGTTTGATACTTATACATCACAAGCACTTCCTTGTTGAGCGTCAGGATGTAATCCACCAGCCCAATTCATTCTATATATGTAATTCTCAATAATTGTTTAGAATTTCATTGGTTTTACCTCGAGTTATTTGAGAAAATGTGATTTTTCACACACGAACTCTATCTCAATATCTGTTTTAGCAATTAGTTTGATACTTATACATCACAAGCACTTCCTTGTTGAGCGTCAGGATGTAATCCACCAGCCCAATTCATTCTATATATGTAATTCTCAATAATTGTTTAGAATTTCATTGGTTTTACCTCGAGTTATTTGAGAAAATGTGATTTTTCACATACAAACTCTATCTCCATATCTGTTTTAGCAATTAGTTTGATACTTATACATCACAAGCACTTCCTTGTTGAGCGTCAGGATGTAATCCACCAGCCCAATTCATTCTATATATGTAATTCTCAATAATTGTTTAGAATTTCATTGGTTTTACCTCGAGTTATTTGAGAAAATGTGATTTTTCACACACGAACTCTATCTCAATATCTGTTTTAGCAATTAGTTTGATACTTATACATCACAAGCACTTCCTTGTTGAGCGTCAGGATGTAATCCACCAGCCCAATTCATTCTATATATGTAATTCTCAATAATTGTTTAGAATTTCATTGGTTTTACCTCGAGTTATTTGAGAAAATGTGATTTTTCACACACGAACTCTATCTCAATATCTGTTTTAGCAATTAGTTTGATACTTATACATCACAAGCACTTCCTTGTTGAGCGTCAGGATGTAATCCACCAGCCCAATTCATTCTATATATGTAATTCTCAATAATTGTTTAGAATTTCATTGGTTTTACCTCGAGATATTTGAGAAAATGTGATTTTTCACATACAAACTCTATCTCCATATCTGTTTTAGCAATTAGTTTGATACTTATACATCACAAGCACTTCCTTGTTGAGCGTCAGGATGTAATCCACCAGCCCAATTCATTCTATATATGTAATTCTCAATAATTGTTTAGAATTTCATTGGTTTTACCTCGAGTTATTTGAGAAAATGTGATTTTTCACATACAAACTCTATCTCCATATTAGTTTGATACTTATACATCACAAGCACTTCCTTGTTGAGCGTCAGGATGTAATCCACCAGCCCAATTCATTCTATATATGTAATTCTCAATAATTGTTTAGAATTTCATTGGTTTTACCTCGAGTTATTTGAGAAAATGTGATTTTTCACATACAAACTCTATCTCCATATCTGTTTTAGCAATTAGTTTGATACTTATACATCACAAGCACTTCCTTGTTGAGCGTCAGGATGTAATCAACCAGCCCAATTCATTCTATATATGTAATTCTCAATAATTGTTTAGAATTTCATTGGTTTTACCTCGAGTTATTTGAGAAAATGTGATTTTTCACATACAAACTCTATCTCCATATCTGTTTTAGCAATTAGTTTGATACTTATACATCACAAGCACTTCCTTGTTGAGCGTCAGGATGTAATCCACCAGCCCAATTCATTCTATATATGTAATTCTCAATAATTGTTTAGAATTTCATTGGTTTTACCTCGAGTTATTTGAGAAAATGTGATTTTTCACATACAAACTCTATCTCCATATCTGTTTTAGCAATTAGTTTGATACTTATACATCACAAGCACTTCCTTGTTGAGCGTCAGGATGTAATCCACCAGCCCAATTCATTCTATATATGTAATTCTCAATAATTGTTTAGAATTTCATTGGTTTTACCTCGAGTTATTTGAGAAAATGTGATTTTTCACACACGAACTCTATCTCAATATCTGTTTTAGCAATTAGTTTGATACTTATACATCACAAGCACTTCCTTGTTGAGCGTCAGGATGTAATCCACCAGCCCAATTCATTCTATATATGTAATTCTCAATAATTGTTTAGAATTTCATTGGTTTTACCTCGAGTTATTTGAGAAAATGTGATTTTTCACATACAAACTCTATCTCCATATCTGTTTTAGCAATTAGTTTGATACTTATACATCACAAGCACTTCCTTGTTGAGCGTCAGGATGTAATCCACCAGCCCAATTCATTCTATATATGTAATTCTCAATAATTGTTTAGAATTTCATTGGTTTTACCTCGAGTTATTTGAGAAAATGTGATTTTTCACATACAAACTCTATCTCCATATCTGTTTTAGCAATTAGTTTGATACTTATACATCACAAGCACTTCCTTGTTGAGCGTCAGGATGTAATCCACCAGCCCAATTCATTCTATATATGTAATTCTCAATAATTGTTTAGAATTTCATTGGTTTTACCTCGAGTTATTTGAGAAAATGTGATTTTTCACACACGAACTCTATCTCAATATCTGTTTTAGCAATTAGTTTGATACTTATACATCACAAGCACTTCCTTGTTGAGCGTCAGGATGTAATCCACCAGCCCAATTCATTCTATATATGTAATTCTCAATAATTGTTTAGAATTTCATTGGTTTTACCTCGAGTTATTTGAGAAAATGTGATTTTTCACACACAAACTCTATCTCAATATCTGTTTTAGCAATTAGTTTGATACTTATACATCACAAGCACTTCCTTGTTGAGCGTCAGGATGTAATCCACCAGCCCAATTCATTCTATATATGTAATTCTCAATAATTGTTTAGAATTTCATTGGTTTTACCTCGAGTTATTTGAGAAAATGTGATTTTTCACATACAAACTCTATCTCCATATCTGTTTTAGCAATTAGTTTGATACTTATACATCACAAGCACTTCCTTGTTGAGCGTCAGGATGTAATCCACCAGCCCAATTCATTCTATATATGTAATTCTCAATAATTGTTTAGAATTTCATTGGTTTTACCTCGAGTTATTTGAGAAAATGTGATTTTTCACACACGAACTCTATCTCAATATCTGTTTTAGCAATTAGTTTGATACTTATACATCACAAGCACTTCCTTGTTGAGCGTCAGGATGTAATCCACCAGCCCAATTCATTCTATATATGTAATTCTCAATAATTGTTTAGAATTTCATTGGTTTTACCTCGAGTTATTTGAGAAAATGTGATTTTTCACACACGAACTCTATCTCAATATCTGTTTTAGCAATTAGTTTGATACTTATACATCACAAGCACTTCCTTGTTGAGTGTCAGGATGTAATCAACCAGCCCAATTCATTCTATATATGTAATTCTCAATAATTGTTTAGAATTTCATTGGTTTTACCTCGAGATATTTGAGAAAATGTGATTTTTCACATACAAACTCTATCTCCATATCTGTTTTAGCAATTAGTTTGATACTTATACATCACAAGCACTTCCTTGTTGAGCGTCAGGATGTAATCCACCAGCCCAATTCATTCTATATATGTAATTCTCAATAATTGTTTAGAATTTCATTGGTTTTACCTCGAGTTATTTGAGAAAATGTGATTTTTCACATACAAACTCTATCTCCATATCTGTTTTAGCAATTAGTTTGATACTTATACATCACAAGCACTTCCTTGTTGAGCGTCAGGATGTAATCCACCAGCCCAATTCATTCTATATATGTAATTCTCAATAATTGTTTAGAATTTCATTGGTTTTACCTCGAGTTATTTGAGAAAATGTGATTTTTCACACACGAACTCTATCTCAATATCTGTTTTAGCAATTAGTTTGATACTTATACATCACAAGCACTTCCTTGTTGAGTGTCAGGATGTAATCAACCAGCCCAATTCATTCTATATATGTAATTCTCAATAATTGTTTAGAATTTCATTGGTTTTACCTCGAGTTATTTGAGAAAATGTGATTTTTCACATACAAACTCTATCTCCATATCTGTTTTAGCAATTAGTTTGATACTTATACATCACAAGCACTTCCTTGTTGAGCGTCAGGATGTAATCCACCAGCCCAATTCATTCTATATATGTAATTCTCAATAATTGTTTAGAATTTCATTGGTTTTACCTCGAGTTATTTGAGAAAATGTGATTTTTCACATACAAACTCTATCTCCATATCTGTTTTAGCAATTAGTTTGATACTTATACATCACAAGCACTTCCTTGTTGAGCGTCAGGATGTAATCCACCAGCCCAATTCATTCTATATATGTAATTCTCAATAATTGTTTAGAATTTCATTGGTTTTACCTCGAGTTATTTGAGAAAATGTGATTTTTCACACACGAACTCTATCTCAATATCTGTTTTAGCAATTAGTTTGATACTTATACATCACAAGCACTTCCTTGTTGAGCGTCAGGATGTAATCAACCAGCCCAATTCATTCTATATATGTAATTCTCAATAATTGTTTAGAATTTCATTGGTTTTACCTCGAGTTATTTGAGAAAATGTGATTTTTCACACACGAACTCTATCTCAATATCTGTTTTAGCAATTAGTTTGATACTTATACATCACAAGCACTTCCCTGTTGAGCGTCAGGATGTAATCAACCAGCCCAATTCATTCTATATATGTAATTCTCAATAATTGTTTAGAATTTCATTGGTTTTACCTCGAGTTATTTGAGAAAATGTGATTTTTCACACACGAACTCTATCTCAATATCTGTTTTAGCAATTAGTTTGATACTTATACATCACAAGCACTTCCCTGTTGAGCGTCAGGATGTAATCAACCAGCCCAATTCATTCTATATATGTAATTCTCAATAATTGTTTAGAATTTCATTGGTTTTACCTCGAGTTATTTGAGAAAATGTGATTTTTCACACACGAACTCTATCTCAATATCTGTTTTAGCAATTAGTTTGATACTTATACATCACAAGCACTTCCTTGTTGAGCGTCAGGATGTAATCCACCAGCCCAATTCATTCTATATATGTAATTCTCAATAATTGTTTAGAATTTCATTGGTTTTACCTCGAGTTATTTGAGAAAATGTGATTTTTCACATACAAACTCTATCTCCATATCTGTTTTAGCAATTAGTTTGATACTTATACATCACAAGCACTTCCTTGTTGAGCGTCAGGATGTAATCCACCAGCCCAATTCATTCTATATATGTAATTCTCAATAATTGTTTAGAATTTCATTGGTTTTACCTCGAGTTATTTGAGAAAATGTGATTTTTCACATACAAACTCTATCTCCATATCTGTTTTAGCAATTAGTTTGCTACTTATACATCACAAGCACTTCCTTGTTGAGCGTCAGGATGTAATCCACCAGCCCAATTCATTCTATATATGTAATTCTCAATAATTGTTTAGAATTTCATTGGTTTTACCTCGAGTTATTTGAGAAAATGTGATTTTTCACATACAAACTCTATCTCCATATCTGTTTTAGCAATTAGTTTGATACTTATACATCACAAGCACTTCCTTGTTGAGCGTCAGGATGTAATCCACCAGCCCAATTCATTCTATATATGTAATTCTCAATAATTGTTTAGAATTTCATTGGTTTTACCTCGAGTTATTTGAGAAAATGTGATTTTTCACACACGAACTCTATCTCAATATCTGTTTTAGCAATTAGTTTGATACTTATACATCACAAGCACTTCCTTGTTGAGCGTCAGGATGTAATCCACCAGCCCAATTCATTCTATATATGTAATTCTCAATAATTGTTTAGAATTTCATTGGTTTTACCTCGAGTTATTTGAGAAAATGTGATTTTTCACACACAAACTCTATCTCAATATCTGTTTTAGCAATTAGTTTGATACTTATACATCACAAGCACTTCCTTGTTGAGCGTCAGGATGTAATCCACCAGCCCAATTCATTCTATATATGTAATTCTCAATAATTGTTTAGAATTTCATTGGTTTTACCTCGAGTTATTTGAGAAAATGTGATTTTTCACATACAAACTCTATCTCCATATCTGTTTTAGCAATTAGTTTGATACTTATACATCACAAGCACTTCCTTGTTGAGCGTCAGGATGTAATCCACCAGCCCAATTCATTCTATATATGTAATTCTCAATAATTGTTTAGAATTTCATTGGTTTTACCTCGAGTTATTTGAGAAAATGTGATTTTTCACACACGAACTCTATCTCAATATCTGTTTTAGCAATTAGTTTGATACTTATACATCACAAGCACTTCCTTGTTGAGCGTCAGGATGTAATCCACCAGCCCAATTCATTCTATATATGTAATTCTCAATAATTGTTTAGAATTTCATTGGTTTTACCTCGAGTTATTTGAGAAAATGTGATTTTTCACATACAAACTCTATCTCCATATCTGTTTTAGCAATTAGTTTGATACTTATACATCACAAGCACTTCCTTGTTGAGCGTCAGGATGTAATCCACCAGCCCAATTCATTCTATATATGTAATTCTCAATAATTGTTTAGAATTTCATTGGTTTTACCTCGAGTTATTTGAGAAAATGTGATTTTTCACACACGAACTCTATCTCAATATCTGTTTTAGCAATTAGTTTGATACTTATACATCACAAGCACTTCCTTGTTGAGCGTCAGGATGTAATCCACCAGCCCAATTCATTCTATATATGTAATTCTCAATAATTGTTTAGAATTTCATTGGTTTTACCTCGAGTTATTTGAGAAAATGTGATTTTTCACACACGAACTCTATCTCAATATCTGTTTTAGCAATTAGTTTGATACTTATACATCACAAGCACTTCCTTGTTGAGCGTCAGGATGTAATCCACCAGCCCAATTCATTCTATATATGTAATTCTCAATAATTGTTTAGAATTTCATTGGTTTTACCTCGAGATATTTGAGAAAATGTGATTTTTCACATACAAACTCTATCTCCATATCTGTTTTAGCAATTAGTTTGATACTTATACATCACAAGCACTTCCTTGTTGAGCGTCAGGATGTAATCCACCAGCCCAATTCATTCTATATATGTAATTCTCAATAATTGTTTAGAATTTCATTGGTTTTACCTCGAGTTATTTGAGAAAATGTGATTTTTCACATACAAACTCTATCTCCATATTAGTTTGATACTTATACATCACAAGCACTTCCTTGTTGAGCGTCAGGATGTAATCCACCAGCCCAATTCATTCTATATATGTAATTCTCAATAATTGTTTAGAATTTCATTGGTTTTACCTCGAGTTATTTGAGAAAATGTGATTTTTCACATACAAACTCTATCTCCATATCTGTTTTAGCAATTAGTTTGATACTTATACATCACAAGCACTTCCTTGTTGAGCGTCAGGATGTAATCAACCAGCCCAATTCATTCTATATATGTAATTCTCAATAATTGTTTAGAATTTCATTGGTTTTACCTCGAGTTATTTGAGAAAATGTGATTTTTCACATACAAACTCTATCTCCATATCTGTTTTAGCAATTAGTTTGATACTTATACATCACAAGCACTTCCTTGTTGAGCGTCAGGATGTAATCCACCAGCCCAATTCATTCTATATATGTAATTCTCAATAATTGTTTAGAATTTCATTGGTTTTACCTCGAGTTATTTGAGAAAATGTGATTTTTCACATACAAACTCTATCTCCATATCTGTTTTAGCAATTAGTTTGATACTTATACATCACAAGCACTTCCTTGTTGAGCGTCAGGATGTAATCCACCAGCCCAATTCATTCTATATATGTAATTCTCAATAATTGTTTAGAATTTCATTGGTTTTACCTCGAGTTATTTGAGAAAATGTGATTTTTCACACACGAACTCTATCTCAATATCTGTTTTAGCAATTAGTTTGATACTTATACATCACAAGCACTTCCTTGTTGAGCGTCAGGATGTAATCCACCAGCCCAATTCATTCTATATATGTAATTCTCAATAATTGTTTAGAATTTCATTGGTTTTACCTCGAGTTATTTGAGAAAATGTGATTTTTCACATACAAACTCTATCTCCATATCTGTTTTAGCAATTAGTTTGATACTTATACATCACAAGCACTTCCTTGTTGAGCGTCAGGATGTAATCCACCAGCCCAATTCATTCTATATATGTAATTCTCAATAATTGTTTAGAATTTCATTGGTTTTACCTCGAGTTATTTGAGAAAATGTGATTTTTCACATACAAACTCTATCTCCATATCTGTTTTAGCAATTAGTTTGATACTTATACATCACAAGCACTTCCTTGTTGAGCGTCAGGATGTAATCCACCAGCCCAATTCATTCTATATATGTAATTCTCAATAATTGTTTAGAATTTCATTGGTTTTACCTCGAGTTATTTGAGAAAATGTGATTTTTCACACACGAACTCTATCTCAATATCTGTTTTAGCAATTAGTTTGATACTTATACATCACAAGCACTTCCTTGTTGAGCGTCAGGATGTAATCCACCAGCCCAATTCATTCTATATATGTAATTCTCAATAATTGTTTAGAATTTCATTGGTTTTACCTCGAGTTATTTGAGAAAATGTGATTTTTCACACACAAACTCTATCTCAATATCTGTTTTAGCAATTAGTTTGATACTTATACATCACAAGCACTTCCTTGTTGAGCGTCAGGATGTAATCCACCAGCCCAATTCATTCTATATATGTAATTCTCAATAATTGTTTAGAATTTCATTGGTTTTACCTCGAGTTATTTGAGAAAATGTGATTTTTCACATACAAACTCTATCTCCATATCTGTTTTAGCAATTAGTTTGATACTTATACATCACAAGCACTTCCTTGTTGAGCGTCAGGATGTAATCCACCAGCCCAATTCATTCTATATATGTAATTCTCAATAATTGTTTAGAATTTCATTGGTTTTACCTCGAGTTATTTGAGAAAATGTGATTTTTCACACACGAACTCTATCTCAATATCTGTTTTAGCAATTAGTTTGATACTTATACATCACAAGCACTTCCTTGTTGAGCGTCAGGATGTAATCCACCAGCCCAATTCATTCTATATATGTAATTCTCAATAATTGTTTAGAATTTCATTGGTTTTACCTCGAGTTATTTGAGAAAATGTGATTTTTCACACACGAACTCTATCTCAATATCTGTTTTAGCAATTAGTTTGATACTTATACATCACAAGCACTTCCTTGTTGAGTGTCAGGATGTAATCAACCAGCCCAATTCATTCTATATATGTAATTCTCAATAATTGTTTAGAATTTCATTGGTTTTACCTCGAGATATTTGAGAAAATGTGATTTTTCACATACAAACTCTATCTCCATATCTGTTTTAGCAATTAGTTTGATACTTATACATCACAAGCACTTCCTTGTTGAGCGTCAGGATGTAATCCACCAGCCCAATTCATTCTATATATGTAATTCTCAATAATTGTTTAGAATTTCATTGGTTTTACCTCGAGTTATTTGAGAAAATGTGATTTTTCACATACAAACTCTATCTCCATATCTGTTTTAGCAATTAGTTTGATACTTATACATCACAAGCACTTCCTTGTTGAGCGTCAGGATGTAATCCACCAGCCCAATTCATTCTATATATGTAATTCTCAATAATTGTTTAGAATTTCATTGGTTTTACCTCGAGTTATTTGAGAAAATGTGATTTTTCACACACGAACTCTATCTCAATATCTGTTTTAGCAATTAGTTTGATACTTATACATCACAAGCACTTCCTTGTTGAGTGTCAGGATGTAATCAACCAGCCCAATTCATTCTATATATGTAATTCTCAATAATTGTTTAGAATTTCATTGGTTTTACCTCGAGTTATTTGAGAAAATGTGATTTTTCACATACAAACTCTATCTCCATATCTGTTTTAGCAATTAGTTTGATACTTATACATCACAAGCACTTCCTTGTTGAGCGTCAGGATGTAATCCACCAGCCCAATTCATTCTATATATGTAATTCTCAATAATTGTTTAGAATTTCATTGGTTTTACCTCGAGTTATTTGAGAAAATGTGATTTTTCACATACAAACTCTATCTCCATATCTGTTTTAGCAATTAGTTTGATACTTATACATCACAAGCACTTCCTTGTTGAGCGTCAGGATGTAATCCACCAGCCCAATTCATTCTATATATGTAATTCTCAATAATTGTTTAGAATTTCATTGGTTTTACCTCGAGTTATTTGAGAAAATGTGATTTTTCACACACGAACTCTATCTCAATATCTGTTTTAGCAATTAGTTTGATACTTATACATCACAAGCACTTCCCTGTTGAGCGTCAGGATGTAATCAACCAGCCCAATTCATTCTATATATGTAATTCTCAATAATTGTGTAGAATTTCATTGGTTTTACCTCGAGTTATTTGAGAAAATGTGATTTTTCACATACAAACTCTATCTCAATATCTGTTTTAGCAATTAGTTTGATACTTATACATCACAAGCACTTCCTTGTTGAGCGTCAGGATGTAATCCACCAGCGCAATTCCTTCTATATATGTAATTCTCAATAATTGTTTAGAATTTCATTGGTTTTACCTCGAGTTATTTGAGAAAATGTGATTTTTCACACACGAACTCTATCTCAATATCTGTTTTAGCAATTAGTTTGATACTTATACATCACAAGCACTTCCTTGTTGAGCGTCAGGATGTAATCCACCAGCCCAATTCATTCTATATATGTAATTCTCAATAATTGTTTAGAATTTCATTGGTCTTACCTCGAGTTATTTGAGAAAATGTGATTTTTCACACACGAACTCTATCTCAATATCTGTTTTAGCAATTAGTTTGATACTTATACATCACAAGCACTTCCTTGTTGAGCGTCAGGATGTAATCAACCAGCCCAATTCATTCTATATATGTAATTCTCAATAATCGTGTAGAATTTCATTGGTTTTACCTCGAGTTATTTGAGAAAATGTGATTTTTCACACACGAACTCTATCTCAATATCTGTTTTAGCAATTAGTTTGATACTTATACATCACAAGCACTTCCTTGTTGAGCGTCAGGATGTAATCCACCAGCCCAATTCATTCTATATATGTAATTCTCAATAATTGTTTAGAATTTCATTGGTTTTACCTCGAGTTATTTGAGAAAATGTGATTTTTCACACACGAACTCTATCTCAATATCTGTTTTAGCAATTAGTTTGATACTTATACATCACAAGCACTTCCTTGTTGAGTGTCAGGATGTAATCAACCAGCCCAATTCATTCTATATATGTAATTCTCAATAATTGTTTAGAATTTCATTGGTTTTACCTCGAGATATTTGAGAAAATGTGATTTTTCACATACAAACTCTATCTCCATATCTGTTTTAGCAATTAGTTTGATACTTATACATCACAAGCACTTCCTTGTTGAGCGTCAGGATGTAATCCACCAGCCCAATTCATTCTATATATGTAATTCTCAATAATTGTTTAGAATTTCATTGGTTTTACCTCGAGTTATTTGAGAAAATGTGATTTTTCACATACAAACTCTATCTCCATATCTGTTTTAGCAATTAGTTTGATACTTATACATCACAAGCACTTCCTTGTTGAGCGTCAGGATGTAATCCACCAGCCCAATTCATTCTATATATGTAATTCTCAATAATTGTTTAGAATTTCATTGGTCTTACCTCGAGTTATTTGAGAAAATGTGATTTTTCACACACGAACTCTATCTCAATATCTGTTTTAGCAATTAGTTTGATACTTATACATCACAAGCACTTCCTTGTTGAGCGTCAGGATGTAATCCACCAGCCCAATTCATTCTATATATGTAATTCTCAATAATTGTTTAGAAATTCATTGGTCTTACCTCGAGTTATTTGAGAAAATGTGATTTTTCACACACGAACTCTATCTCAATATCTGTTTTAGCAATTAGTTTGATACTTATACATCACAAGCACTTCCTTGTTGAGCGTCAGGATGTAATCCACCAGCCCAATTCATTCTATACATGTAATTCTCAATAATTGTTTAGAATTTCATTGGTCTTACCTCGAGTTATTTGAGAAAATGTGATTTTTCACACACGAACTCTATCTCAATATCTGTTTTAGCAATTAGTTTGATACTTATACATCACAAGCACTTCCTTGTTGAGCGTCAGGATGTAATCCACCAGCCCAATTCATTCTATATATGTAATTCTCAATAATTGTTTAGAATTTCATTGGTTTTACCTCGAGTTATTTGAGAAAATGTGATTTTTCACATACAAACTCTATCTCCATATCTGTTTTAGCAATTAGTTTGATACTTATACATCACAAGCACTTCCTTGTTGAGCGTCAGGATGTAATCCACCAGCCCAATTCATTCTATATATGTAATTCTCAATAATTGTTTAGAATTTCATTGGTTTTACCTCGAGTTATTTGAGAAAATGTGATTTTTCACACACAAACTCTATCTCAATATCTGTTTTAGCAATTAGTTTGATACTTATACATCACAAGCACTTCCTTGTTGAGCGTCAGGATGTAATCCACCAGCCCAATTCATTCTATATATGTAATTCTCAATAATTGTTTAGAATTTCATTGGTTTTACCTCGAGTTATTTGAGAAAATGTGATTTTTCACATACAAACTCTATCTCCATATCTGTTTTAGCAATTAGTTTGATACTTATACATCACAAGCACTTCCTTGTTGAGCGTCAGGATGTAATCCACCAGCCCAATTCATTCTATATATGTAATTCTCAATAATTGTTTAGAATTTCATTGGTTTTACCTCGAGTTATTTGAGAAAATGTGATTTTTCACACACGAACTCTATCTCAATATCTGTTTTAGCAATTAGTTTGATACTTATACATCACAAGCACTTCCTTGTTGAGTGTCAGGATGTAATCAACCAGCCCAATTCATTCTATATATGTAATTCTCAATAATTGTTTAGAATTTCATTGGTTTTACCTCGAGTTATTTGAGAAAATGTGATTTTTCACATACAAACCCTATCTCCATATCTGTTTTAGCAATTAGTTTGATACTTATACATCACAAGCACTTCCTTGTTGAGCGTCAGGATGTAATCCACCAGCCCAATTCATTCTATATATGTAATTCTCAATAATTGTTTAGAATTTCATTGGTTTTACCTCGAGTTATTTGAGAAAATGTGATTTTTCACATACAAACTCTATCTCCATATCTGTTTTAGCAATTAGTTTGATACTTATACATCACAAGCACTTCCTTGTTGAGCGTCAGGATGTAATCCACCAGCCCAATTCATTCTATATATGTAATTCTCAATAATTGTTTAGAATTTCATTGGTTTTACCTCGAGTTATTTGAGAAAATGTGATTTTTCACACACGAACTCTATCTCAATATCTGTTTTAGCAATTAGTTTGATACTTATACATCACAAGCACTTCCTTGTTGAGCGTCAGGATGTAATCCACCAGCCCAATTCATTCTATATATGTAATTCTCAATAATTGTTTAGAATTTCATTGGTCTTACCTCGAGTTATTTGAGAAAATGTGATTTTTCACACACGAACTCTATCTCAATATCTGTTTTAGCAATTAGTTTGATACTTATACATCACAAGCACTTCCTTGTTGAGCGTCAGGATGTAATCAACCAGCCCAATTCATTCTATATATGTAATTCTCAATAATTGTGTAGAATTTCATTGGTTTTACCTCGAGTTATTTGAGAAAATGTGATTTTTCACACACGAACTCTATCTCAATATCTGTTTTAGCAATTAGTTTGATACTTATACATCACAAGCACTTCCTTGTTGAGCGTCAGGATGTAATCCACCAGCGCAATTCATTCTATATATGTAATTCTCAATAATTGTTTAGAATTTCATTGGTTTTACCTCGAGTTATTTGAGAAAATGTGATTTTTCACACACGAACTCTATCTCAATATCTGTTTTAGCAATTAGTTTGATACTTATACATCACAAGCACTTCCTTGTTGAGCGTCAGGATGTAATCCACCAGCCCAATTCATTCTATATATGTAATTCTCAATAATTGTTTAGAATTTCATTGGTCTTACCTCGAGTTATTTGAGAAAATGTGATTTTTCACACACGAACTCTATCTCAATATCTGTTTTAGCAATTAGTTTGATACTTATACATCACAAGCACTTCCTTGTTGAGCGTCAGGATGTAATCCACCAGCCCAATTCATTCTATATATGTAATTCTCAATAATTGTTTAGAATTTCATTGGTCTTACCTCGAGTTATTTGAGAAAATGTGATTTTTCACACACGAACTCTATCTCAATATCTGTTTTAGCAATTAGTTTGATACTTATACATCACAAGCACTTCCTTGTTGAGCGTCAGGATGTAATCCACCAGCCCAATTCATTCTATATATGTAATTCTCAATAATTGTTTAGAATTTCATTGGTTTTACCTCGAGTTATTTGAGAAAATGTGATTTTTCACATACAAACTCTATCTCCATATCTGTTTTAGCAATTAGTTTGATACTTATACATCACAAGCACTTCCTTGTTGAGCGTCAGGATGTAATCCACCAGCCCAATTCATTCTATATATGTAATTCTCAATAATTGTTTAGAATTTCATTGGTTTTACCTCGAGTTATTTGAGAAAATGTGATTTTTCACACACGAACTCTATCTCAATATCTGTTTTAGCAATTAGTTTGATACTTATACATCACAAGCACTTCCTTGTTGAGTGTCAGGATGTAATCAACCAGCCCAATTCATTCTATATATGTAATTCTCAATAATTGTTTAGAATTTCATTGGTTTTACCTCGAGTTATTTGAGAAAATGTGATTTTTCACATACAAACTCTATCTCCATATCTGTTTTAGCAATTAGTTTGATACTTATACATCACAAGCACTTCCTTGTTGAGCGTCAGGATGTAATCCACCAGCCCAATTCATTCTATATATGTAATTCTCAATAATTGTTTAGAATTTCATTGGTTTTACCTCGAGTTATTTGAGAAAATGTGATTTTTCACATACAAACTCTATCTCCATATCTGTTTTAGCAATTAGTTTGATACTTATACATCACAAGCACTTCCTTGTTGAGCGTCAGGATGTAATCCACCAGCCCAATTCATTCTATATATGTAATTCTCAATAATTGTTTAGAATTTCATTGGTTTTACCTCGAGTTATTTGAGAAAATGTGATTTTTCACACACGAACTCTATCTCAATATCTGTTTTAGCAATTAGTTTGATACTTATACATCACAAGCACTTCCTTGTTGAGCGTCAGGATGTAATCCACCAGCCCAATTCATTCTATATATGTAATTCTCAATAATTGTTTAGAATTTCATTGGTCTTACCTCGAGTTATTTGAGGAAATGTGATTTTTCACACACGAACTCTATCTCAATATCTGTTTTAGCAATTAGTTTGATACTTATACATCACAAGCACTTCCTTGTTGAGCGTCAGGATGTAATCAACCAGCCCAATTCATTCTATATATGTAATTCTCAATAATTGTGTAGAATTTCATTGGTTTTACCTCGAGTTATTTGAGAAAATGTGATTTTTCACACTCGAACTCTATCTCAATATCTGTTTTAGCAATTAGTTTGATACTTATACATCACAAGCACTTCCTTGTTGAGCGTCAGGATGTAATCCACCAGCGCAATTCATTCTATATATGTAATTCTCAATAATTGTTTAGAATTTCATTGGTTTTACCTCGAGTTATTTGAGAAAATGTGATTTTTCACACACGAACTCTATCTCAATATCTGTTTTAGCAATTAGTTTGATACTTATACATCACAAGCACTTCCTTGTTGAGCGTCAGGATGTAATCCACCAGCCCAATTCATTCTATATATGTAATTCTCAATAATTGTTTAGAATTTCATTGGTCTTACCTCGAGTTATTTGAGAAAATGTGATTTTTCACACACGAACTCTATCTCAATATCTGTTTTAGCAATTAGTTTGATACTTATACATCACAAGCACTTCCTTGTTGAGCGTCAGGATGTAATCCACCAGCCCAATTCATTCTATATATGTAATTCTCAATAATTGTTTAGAATTTCATTGGTCTTACCTCGAGTTATTTGAGAAAATGTGATTTTTCACACACGAACTCTATCTCAATATCTGTTTTAGCAATTAGTTTGATACTTATACATCACAAGCACTTCCTTGTTGAGCGTCAGGATGTAATCAACCAGCCCAATTCATTCTATATATGTAATTCTCAATAATTGTGTAGAATTTCATTGGTTTTACCTCGAGTTATTTGAGAAAATGTGATTTTTCACACACGAACTCTATCTCAATATCTGTTTTAGCAATTAGTTTGATACTTATACATCACAAGCACTTCCTTGTTGAGCGTCAGGATGTAATCCACCAGCCCAATTCATTCTATATATGTAATTCTCAATAATTGTTTAGAATTTCATTGGTCTTACCTCGAGTTATTTGAGAAAATGTGATTTTTCACACACGAACTCTATCTCAATATCTGTTTTAGCAATTAGTTTGATACTTATACATCACAAGCACTTCCTTGTTGAGCGTCAGGATGTAATCCACCAGCCCAATTCATTCTATATATGTAATTCTCAATAATTGTTTAGAATTTCATTGGTCTTACCTCGAGTTATTAGAGAAAATGTGATTTTTCACACACGAACTCTATCTCAATATCTGTTTTAGCAATTAGTTTGATACTTATACATAACAAGCACTTCCTTGTTGAGCGTCAGGATGTAATCCACCAGCCCAATTCATTCTATATATGTAATTCTCAATAATTGTTTAGAATTTCATTGGTCTTACCTCGAGTTATTTGAGAAAATGTGATTTTTCACACACGAACTCTATCTCAATATCTGTTTTAGCAATTAGTTTGATACTTATACATCACAAGCACTTCCTTGTTGAGCGTCAGGATGTAATCCACCAGCCCAATTCATTCTATATATGTAATTCTCAATAATTGTTTAGAATTTCATTGGTCTTACCTCGAGTTATTTGAGAAAATGTGATTTTTCACACACGAACTCTATCTCAATATCTGTTTTAGCAATTAGTTTGATACTTATACATCACAAGCACTTCCTTGTTGAGCGTCAGGATGTAATCAACCAGCCCAATTCATTCTATATATGTAATTCTCAATAATTGTGTAGAATTTCATTGGTTTTACCTCGAGTTATTTGAGAAAATGTGATTTTTCACACACGAACTCTATCTCAATATCTGTTTTAGCAATTAGTTTGATACTTATACATCACAAGCACTTCCTTGTTGAGCGTCAGGATGTAATCCACCAGCGCAATTCATTCTATATATGTAATTCTCAATAATTGTTTAGAATTTCATTGGTTTTACCTCGAGTTATTTGAGAAAATGTGATTTTTCACACATGAACTCTATCTCAATATCTGTTTTAGCAATTAGTTTGATACTTATACATCACAAGCACTTCCTTGTTGAGCGTCAGGATGTAATCAACCAGCCCAATTCATTCTATATATGTAATTCTCAATAATTGTTTAGAATTTCATTGGTTTTACCTCGAGTTATTTGAGAAAATGTGATTTTTCACATACAAACTCTATCTCCATATCTGTTTTAGCAATTAGTTTGATACTTATACATCACAAGCACTTCCTTGCTGAGCGTCAGGATGTAATCCACCAGCCCAATTCATTCTATATATGTAATTCTCAATAATTGTTTAGAATTTCATTGGTTTTACCTCGAGTTATTTGAGAAAATGTGATTTTTCACACACGAACTCTATCTCAATATCTGTTTTAGCAATTAGTTTGATACTTATACATCACAAGCACTTCCTTGTTGAGCGTCAGGATGTAATCCACCAGCCCAATTCATTCTATATATGTAATTCTCAATAATTGTTTAGAATTTCATTGGTTTTACCTCGAGTTATTTGAGAAAATGTGATTTTTCACATACAAACTCTATCTCCATATCTGTTTTAGCAATTAGTTTGATACTTATACATCACAAGCACTTCCTTGTTGAGCGTCAGGATGTAATCCACCAGCCCAATTCATTCTATATATGTAATTCTCAATAATTGTTTAGAATTTCATTGGTTTTACCTCGAGTTATTTGAGAAAATGTGATTTTTCACACACGAACTCTATCTCAATATCTGTTTTAGCAATTAGTTTGATACTTATACATCACAAGCACTTCCTTGTTGAGTGTCAGGATGTAATCAACCAGCCCAATTCATTCTATATATGTAATTCTCAATAATTGTTTAGAATTTCATTGGTTTTACCTCGAGTTATTTGAGAAAATGTGATTTTTCACACACGAACTCTATCTCAATATCTGTTTTAGCAATTAGTTTGATACTTATACATCACAAGCACTTCCTTGTTGAGTGTCAGGATGTAATCAACCAGCCCAATTCATTCTATATATGTAATTCTCAATAATTGTTTAGAATTTCATTGGTTTTACCTCGAGTTATTTGAGAAAATGTGATTTTTCACATACAAACTCTATCTCCATATCTGTTTTAGCAATTAGTTTGATACTTATACATCACAAGCACTTCCTTGTTGAGCGTCAGGATGTAATCCACCAGCCCAATTCATTCTATATATGTAATTCTCAATAATTGTTTAGAATTTCATTGGTTTTACCTCGCGTTATTTGAGAAAATGTGATTTTTCACACACGAACTCTATCTCAATATCTGTTTTAGCAATTAGTTTGATACTTATACATCACAAGCACTTCCTTGTTGAGCGTCAGGATGTAATCAACCAGCCCAATTCATTCTATATATGTAATTCTCAATAATTGTTTAGAATTTCATTGGTTTTACCTCGAGTTATTTGAGAAAATGTGATTTTTCACACATGAACTCTATCTCAATATCTGTTTTAGCAATTAGTTTGATACTTATACATCACAAGCACTTCCTTGTTGAGCGTCAGGATGTAATCCACCAGCCCAATTCATTCTATATATGTAATTCTCAATAATTGTTTAGAATTTCATTGGTTTTACCTCGAGTTATTTGAGAAAATGTGATTTTTCACATACAAACTCTATCTCCATATCTGTTTTAGCAATTAGTTTGATACTTATACATCACAAGCACTTCCTTGTTGAGCGTCAGGATGTAATCAACCAGCCCAATTCATTCTATATATGTAATTCTCAATAATTGTGTAGAATTTCATTGGTTTTACCTCGAGTTATTTGAGAAAATGTGATTTTTCACACACGAACTCTATCTCAATATCTGTTTTAGCAATTAGTTTGATACTTATACATCACAAGCACTTCCTTGTTGAGCGTCAGGATGTAATCCACCAGCGCAATTCATTCTATATATGTAATTCTCAATAATTGTTTAGAATTTCATTGGTTTTACCTCGAGTTATTTGAGAAAATGTGATTTTTCACACACGAACTCTATCTCAATATCTGTTTTAGCAATTAGTTTGATACTTATACATCACAAGCACTTCCTTGTTGAGCGTCAGGATGTAATCCACCAGCCCAATTCATTCTATATATGTAATTCTCAATAATTGTTTAGAATTTCATTGGTCTTACCTCGAGTTATTTGAGAAAATGTGATTTTTCACACACGAACTCTATCTCAATATCTGTTTTAGCAATTAGTTTGATACTTATACATCACAAGCACTTCCTTGTTGAGCGTCAGGATGTAATCCACCAGCCCAATTCATTCTATATATGTAATTCTCAATAATTGTTTAGAATTTCATTGGTCTTACCTCGAGTTATTTGAGAAAATGTGATTTTTCACACACGAACTCTATCTCAATATCTGTTTTAGCAATTAGTTTGATACTTATACATCACAAGCACTTCCTTGTTGAGCGTCAGGATGTAATCAACCAGCCCAATTCATTCTATATATGTAATTCTCAATAATTGTTTAGAATTTCATTGGTTTTACCTCGAGTTATTTGAGAAAATGTGATTTTTCACACACGAACTCTATCTCAATATCTGTTTTAGCAATTAGTTTGATACTTATACATCACAAGCACTTCCTTGTTGAGCGTCAGGATGTAATCAACCAGCCCAATTCATTCTATATATGTAATTCTCAATAATTGTTTAGAATTTCATTGGTTTTACCTCGAGTTATTTGAGAAAATGTGATTTTTCACACACGAACTCTATCTCAATATCTGTTTTAGCAATTAGTTTGATACTTATACATCACAAGCACTTCCTTGTTGAGCGTCAGGATGTAATCCACCAGCCCAATTCATTCTATATATGTAATTCTCAATAATTGTTTAGAATTTCATTGGTTTTACCTCGAGTTATTTGAGAAAATGTGATTTTTCACATACAAACTCTATCTCCATATCTGTTTTAGCAATTAGTTTGATACTTATACATCACAAGCACTTCCTTTTTGAGCGTCAGGATGTAATCCACCAGCCCAATTCATTCTATATATGTAATTCTCAATAATTGTTTAGAATTTCATTGGTTTTACCTCGAGTTATTTGAGAAAATGTGATTTTTCACACACGAACTCTATCTCAATATCTGTTTTAGCAATTAGTTTGATACTTATACATCACAAGCACTTCCTTGTTGAGCGTCAGGATGTAATCAACCAGCCCAATTCATTCTATATATGTAATTCTCAATAATTGATTAGAATTTCATTGGTTTTACCTCGAGTTATTTGAGAAAATGTGATTTTTCACACACGAACTCTATCTCAATATCTGTTTTAGCAATTAGTTTGATACTTATACATCACAAGCACTTCCTTGTTGAGTGTCAGGATGTAATCAACCAGCCCAATTCATTCTATATATGTAATTCTCAATAATTGTTTAGAATTTCATTGGTTTTACCTCGAGTTATTTGAGAAAATGTGATTTTTCACACACGAACTCTATCTCAATATCTGTTTTAGCAATTAGTTTGATACTTATACATCACAAGCACTTCCTTGTTGAGCGTCAGGATGTAATCAACCAGCCCATTTCATTCTATATATGTAATTCTCAATAATTGTGTAGAATTTCATTGGTTTTACCTCGAGTTATTTGAGAAAATGTGATTTTTCACACACGAACTCTATCTCAATATCTGTTTTAGCAATTAGTTTGATACTTATACATCACAAGCACTTCCTTGTTGAGCGTCAGGATGTAATCCACCAGCCCAATTCATTCTATATATGTAATTCTCAATAATTGTTTAGAATTTCATTGGTCTTACCTCGAGTTATTTGAGAAAATGTGATTTTTCACACACGAACTCTATCTCAATATCTGTTTTAGCAATTAGTTTGATACTTATACATCACAAGCACTTCCTTGTTGAGTGTCAGGATGTAATCAACCAGCCCAATTCATTCTATATATGTAATTCTCAATAATTGTTTAGAATTTCATTGGTTTTACCTCGAGTTATTTGAGAAAATGTGATTTTTCACACACGAACTCTATCTCAATATCTGTTTTAGCAATTAGTTTGATACTTATACATCACAAGCACTTCCTTGTTGAGTGTCAGGATGTAATCAACCAGCCCAATTCATTCTATATATGTAATTCTCAATAATTGTTTAGAATTTCATTGGTTTTACCTCGAGTTATTTGAGAAAATGTGATTTTTCACACACGAACTCTATCTCAATATCTGTTTTAGCAATTAGTTTGATACTTATACATCACAAGCACTTCCTTGTTGAGTGTCAGGATGTAATCAACCAGCCCAATTCATTCTATATATGTAATTCTCAATAATTGTTTAGAATTTCATTGGTTTTACCTCGAGTTATTTGAGAAAATGTGATTTTTCACACACGAACTCTATCTCAATATCTGTTTTAGCAATTAGTTTGATACTTATACATCACAAGCACTTCCTTGTTGAGCGTCAGGATGTAATCAACCAGCCCAATTCATTCTATATATGTAATTCTCAATAATTGTTTAGAATTTCATTGGTTTTACCTCGAGTTATTTGAGAAAATGTGATTTTTCACACACGAACTCTATCTCAATATCTGTTTTAGCAATTAGTTTGATACTTATACATCACAAGCACTTCCTTGTTGAGTGTCAGGATGTAATCAACCAGCCCAATTCATTCTATATATGTAATTCTCAATAATTGTTTAGAATTTCATTGGTTTTACCTCGAGTTATTTGAGAAAATGTGATTTTTCACACACGAACTCTATCTCAATATCTGTTTTAGCAATTAGTTTGATACTTATACATCACAAGCACTTCCTTGTTGAGTGTCAGGATGTAATCAACCAGCCCAATTCATTCTATATATGTAATTCTCAATAATTGTTTAGAATTTCATTGGTTTTACCTCGAGTTATTTGAGAAAATGTGATTTTTCACACACGAACTCTATCTCAATATCTGTTTTAGCAATTAGTTTGATACTTATACATCACAAGCACTTCCTTGTTGAGCGTCAGGATGTAATCCACCAGCCCAATTCATTCTATATATGTAATTCTCAATAATTGTTTAGAATTTCATTGGTCTTACCTCGAGTTATTTGAGAAAATGTGATTTTTCACACACGAACTCTATCTCAATATCTGTTTTAGCAATTAGTTTGATACTTATACATCACAAGCACTTCCTTGTTGAGTGTCAGGATGTAATCAACCAGCCCAATTCATTCTATATATGTAATTCTCAATAATTGTTTAGAATTTCATTGGTTTTACCTCGAGTTATTTGAGAAAATGTGATTTTTCACACACGAACTCTATCTCAATATCTGTTTTAGCAATTAGTTTGATACTTATACATCACAAGCACTTCCTTGTTGAGCGTCAGGATGTAATCCACCAGCCCAATTCATTCTATATATGTAATTCTCAATAATTGTTTAGAATTTCATTGGTTTTACCTCGAGTTATTTGAGAAAATGTGATTTTTCACATACAAACTCTATCTCCATATCTGTTTTAGCAATTAGTTTGATACTTATACATCACAAGCACTTCCTTGTTGAGCGTCAGGATGTAATCCACCAGCCCAATTCATTCTATATATGTAATTCTCAATAATTGTTTAGAATTTCATTGGTTTTACCTCGAGTTATTTGAGAAAATGTGATTTTTCACACACGAACTCTATCTCAATATCTGTTTTAGCAATTAGTTTGATACTTATACATCACAAGCACTTCCTTGTTGAGTGTCAGGATGTAATCAACCAGCCCAATTCATTCTATATATGTAATTCTCAATAATTGTTTAGAATTTCATTGGTTTTACCTCGAGTTATTTGAGAAAATGTGATTTTTCACACACGAACTCTATCTCAATATCTGTTTTAGCAATTAGTTTGATACTTATACATCACAAGCACTTCCTTGTTGAGCGTCAGGATGTAATCAACCAGCCCATTTCATTCTATATATGTAATTCTCAATAATTGTGTAGAATTTCATTGGTTTTACCTCGAGTTATTTGAGAAAATGTGATTTTTCACACACGAACTCTATCTCAATATCTGTTTTAGCAATTAGTTTGATACTTATACATCACAAGCACTTCCTTGTTGAGCGTCAGGATGTAATCCACCAGCCCAATTCATTCTATATATGTAATTCTCAATAATTGTTTAGAATTTCATTGGTCTTACCTCGAGTTATTTGAGAAAATGTGATTTTTCACACACGAACTCTATCTCAATATCTGTTTTAGCAATTAGTTTGATACTTATACATCACAAGCACTTCCTTGTTGAGTGTCAGGATGTAATCAACCAGCCCAATTCATTCTATATATGTAATTCTCAATAATTGTTTAGAATTTCATTGGTTTTACCTCGAGTTATTTGAGAAAATGTGATTTTTCACACACGAACTCTATCTCAATATCTGTTTTAGCAATTAGTTTGATACTTATACATCACAAGCACTTCCTTGTTGAGTGTCAGGATGTAATCAACCAGCCCAATTCATTCTATATATGTAATTCTCAATAATTGTTTAGAATTTCATTGGTTTTACCTCGAGTTATTTGAGAAAATGTGATTTTTCACACACGAACTCTATCTCAATATCTGTTTTAGCAATTAGTTTGATACTTATACATCACAAGCACTTCCTTGTTGAGTGTCAGGATGTAATCAACCAGCCCAATTCATTCTATATATGTAATTCTCAATAATTGTTTAGAATTTCATTGGTTTTACCTCGAGTTATTTGAGAAAATGTGATTTTTCACACACGAACTCTATCTCAATATCTGTTTTAGCAATTAGTTTGATACTTATACATCACAAGCACTTCCTTGTTGAGCGTCAGGATGTAATCAACCAGCCCAATTCATTCTATATATGTAATTCTCAATAATTGTTTAGAATTTCATTGGTTTTACCTCGAGTTATTTGAGAAAATGTGATTTTTCACACACGAACTCTATCTCAATATCTGTTTTAGCAATTAGTTTGATACTTATACATCACAAGCACTTCCTTGTTGAGTGTCAGGATGTAATCAACCAGCCCAATTCATTCTATATATGTAATTCTCAATAATTGTTTAGAATTTCATTGGTTTTACCTCGAGTTATTTGAGAAAATGTGATTTTTCACACACGAACTCTATCTCAATATCTGTTTTAGCAATTAGTTTGATACTTATACATCACAAGCACTTCCTTGTTGAGTGTCAGGATGTAATCAACCAGCCCAATTCATTCTATATATGTAATTCTCAATAATTGTTTAGAATTTCATTGGTTTTACCTCGAGTTATTTGAGAAAATGTGATTTTTCACACACGAACTCTATCTCAATATCTGTTTTAGCAATTAGTTTGATACTTATACATCACAAGCACTTCCTTGTTGAGCGTCAGGATGTAATCCACCAGCCCAATTCATTCTATATATGTAATTCTCAATAATTGTTTAGAATTTCATTGGTCTTACCTCGAGTTATTTGAGAAAATGTGATTTTTCACACACGAACTCTATCTCAATATCTGTTTTAGCAATTAGTTTGATACTTATACATCACAAGCACTTCCTTGTTGAGTGTCAGGATGTAATCAACCAGCCCAATTCATTCTATATATGTAATTCTCAATAATTGTTTAGAATTTCATTGGTTTTACCTCGAGTTATTTGAGAAAATGTGATTTTTCACACACGAACTCTATCTCAATATCTGTTTTAGCAATTAGTTTGATACTTATACATCACAAGCACTTCCTTGTTGAGCGTCAGGATGTAATCCACCAGCCCAATTCATTCTATATATGTAATTCTCAATAATTGTTTAGAATTTCATTGGTTTTACCTCGAGTTATTTGAGAAAATGTGATTTTTCACATACAAACTCTATCTCCATATCTGTTTTAGCAATTAGTTTGATACTTATACATCACAAGCACTTCCTTGTTGAGCGTCAGGATGTAATCCACCAGCCCAATTCATTCTATATATGTAATTCTCAATAATTGTTTAGAATTTCATTGGTTTTACCTCGAGTTATTTGAGAAAATGTGATTTTTCACACACGAACTCTATCTCAATATCTGTTTTAGCAATTAGTTTGATACTTATACATCACAAGCACTTCCTTGTTGAGCGTCAGGATGTAATCCACCAGCCCAATTCATTCTATATATGTAATTCTCAATAATTGTTTAGAATTTCATTGGTTTTACCTCGAGTTATTTGAGATATAAGGGAAATAGGGAAATTTTTCTTAATCATTTGTTTATACTTAATAAAAATACGCATTAATTTATTTAGGAAAATTTATTGAAAATAATTTATATATATATTTAAAATAGTAATTACAATGTTTTATTTCATGGAATTAGTCATTTAACATGGATATATTATAACTATCAAAGGATTAGTTTAATAAGATTTTTTTATATATATATATTTTGTATTTTACAAATTAGAAATATTAAATTTTTATAAATAAAATTTATTTAACATAAATAACAACAGTTTTAATTTATTTTAAAAGTTTTCCGAATCCCTGATATCCGTGAAATTCCCTAAAAGATTCTCAAAATAATATAAAAAATCCAAATAAAATAAATGCAAACCAAAAAAAAAATGGTTAAAAACCACCGATTTTGTAAAATTTCTACCAGGCTCACATAAATCACATGCACAAAAATTTAAAATTTTTATATTTAATATTATTTTGCATTGAAATCTTATTAAATGTTTTTATTTAGCAAAAATAAAACCCATTTAAAAAACCTTAACATTTACATAGGTTTGAAGGTTTTTTTTATTATCTCAAAACCTTTCACATGTGTATCGAATACTTATCTTTTTATCTAAAATAGCAAAAAATAAAACCTCAAACATTTGTAAAACCTTCAATAAAAAAAACCTTTTTATCTATTTGAAAACCTTGAAGGTTTTTTATTATTTTATTTACCAACCTCTAAGGTTTTTTATTTTATATAAAACATTTTGTATTGTTTGAGGTTTTGAATGACGAAAAAAAAATATTGAATAAAAATTTTAATATTTCATGCATGTGATTTATGTGAGCCTGGTATTTTTATTTTAAAATCGTATGAAAAACTCGAAAAATACATGAAAAATATCACTTTTTCCCTAATAATCAGCCAAAATAGACGGATTTTTAACATTTTCTATTAGGATTCCATAAATGATTTCAGCAAAAAATGTTTTAAAATTTTTATTTTATTTTCATATAGAAATGACGTAACAAAATTTTTTTTATTTTATTTATTTTTTTTTCATACAAGCAAAATTTTGACGTCATCCGTATATGAAAATAAAATAAAAATTTTAAAACATTTTTTGCTTCATTTATTTATGGAATCCTAATAGAAATTGTTAAAAATCCGTCTATTTAGCCTGATTTTTAGTGAAAAAATAATATTTTTCATGTATTTTTCGAGTTTTTCATACGATTTTAAAATAAAAATATCAGGCTCAGATAAATCACATGCATAAAATATTAAAATTTTTATTCAATATTTTTTTCGTCATTCAAAACCTCAAACAATACAAAATGTTTTATATAAAATAAAAAACCTTAGAGGTTGGTAAATAAAATAATAAAACCTTCAAGGTTTTCAAATAGATAAAAAGGTTTTTTTATTAAAGGTTTTACAAATGTTTGAGGTTTTATTTTTTGCTATTTTAGATAAAAAGATAAGTATTCGATACACATGTGAAAGGTTTTGAGATAATAAAAAAAACCTTCAAACCTATTAAAATTGTAAATGTTAAGGTTTTTTAAATGGGTTTTATTTTTGCTAAATAAAAACATTTAATAAGATTTCAATGCAAAATAATATTAAATATAAAAATTTTAAATTTTTGTGCATGTGATTTATGTGAGCCTGGTAGAAATTTTACAAAATCGATGGTTTTTAACCATTTTTTTTTTTTGGTTTGCATTTATTTTATTTGGATTTTTACATTATTATTTTGAGAA
The DNA here is from genome assembly GCA_958336335.1 of Dilophus febrilis. Taxonomy (NCBI): domain Eukaryota; kingdom Metazoa; phylum Arthropoda; class Insecta; order Diptera; family Bibionidae; genus Dilophus; species Dilophus febrilis. The sequence goes on along the minus strand of OY284471.1, from coordinate 4,057,284 downwards.
TCTTTTAGGAAATTTGAACATGGATATGAGGGATTCGGAAAACTTTTAAAATAAATTAAAAATTTTGTTATTTATGTTAAATTAAATAAATTTTATTTATAAAAATATTAGTTTAATTTGTTATAAATATTATTAATTTGTTTTCTATATATTAAAATTAAATTTATTATTATTTTTTTTAATAAATATATTGAAATTATCATTGAATTTTGTTTTTTTTTTATTCAATTTATTCATTATCTTTATTGGTTATTTAGTGATGTTTGTTATTTATTCTTCCCGGTCTGTATATATATATTCAAATGAATCATTTCCTTTCCATTCTTATCTATATAAGCTGTCCGCTATCTGGATAAAGTTCTGCCACTCTCTGATCTGATTATGATGAACATCTTAACGAAACGAAATGAAATCTCCTTATGGTATTTTGGCAAATTTACATTTATTGATCCATAAATACGCTGCTAATGTGGATAGTTTAATGCATCTAATCACCGATTATGATATTGTTTGTCTAGAAACGAATAACAATAAACAAATTAGATATAAAAAACAAATGTTTATAAAATTATATCTGGAAAAAAAGACGTATGATTGCGGTTGGGGTTTGTTTTTGTTTCTTTTTTTTTTTTTCAGGGAAATTCTCCAGATAAATTTGAGTTAGTAAATGAATTAAATATATGGAAAACATTGCAAGTATGGTTTTAATTTTGAGCATAGTTTAGAATTCGATCTATGATGGATGTAATGCAGCAATGCGAGTTGGTGGTGATGTTGATCGTTAACAACATATACTATAGTCAATTATTAAAATATCTTCTTGTTCTTATTCCTTTTAAAAGTAGCCTATTCTTTCTTTGTTATCACATTTTACATGACAAACGTTGTTCTTTGTTTTGTTTACCATTCAGATCAGATCAGAGATGTTTACGATTCTTTGACCATGTCAGTTCTTAAGTATATAAGTTATCAAATGACTGCATAACGTAATTTTTTTTCATAATTTTCTGTTGTTTTCTAGTTAACGTATTCACATATTCGCTGAAGAAGTGTCCATCAATTTTTAAGCAGATTTTTTGGATGCCAATTTCCTAATAAATATTTGCCATCCCACGAAATCGTACGACAAGTTATATTGATTTGGCTATATTATAGATAAAAATATACAAAACACATATGTCGGTTAGTTTTTGGTTATTAAATAAATATAAATTAAATTTAAAAATAAAAAATTAAAACTCTTTTATTATTTCATTAAAAATTTTTCATTTATTTTCATTTGTTTATTTTTTCTTTCTTTTTTTTTTTGGTTTTTTTTTTTGGTTTTTTATTTTAATTATTAAATTAAGAAACACAAAACAAAATTAATATTTTATTATTATTATAATTATTATAATTATTGTGTGTGTGTGTAAAATAAAATATTTAATTAATTTTAAATATTAAGATTTTTTTTTACCAAAAACTAAATAGTTTTATATTTATTTTTTTCCGGTTTAAAGTGATCAGAAAAACAGCAAATGGTTTTTTAATTTTTATTTTTTAAAACAATAAAAGCGTATACAGCGAGAAATGTTTTAAATAATAATAATAAAAAAACAAATTATAGAAAATAAAAAATAAAAAATAAATCAAAATGTTTTATTTTATATTTAAAAATTCTTATTTCTGTTTCTTTTCTTTACACATATATTTTTTATATATATTAATATTTAAATTTTTTAATTTTTTTAATAAATATAATTATTTCTTAAATTGAATTTATTTTTTTTTTTAATTTATATATGAGACATTTATTTTTATTTTTATTTATATTTATTTATTATAATAAATTTGTTTATTAGAATAACAATAATTTAATTTTTTAATATTATAAATGATGATTTTTTTATTGGTTTGTGAGATTTGTTTTTGTGGATTTTAATATACGGGGCGCTATATATAGGAATATTTTAATTTGTTTTATTTTAATAATTATAATTATTATAATTTATTTATAATTGTATATATTATTATAATTATATAATATTATTCCTATTTTTTTTTCTGTTTTAGGGGATGTTTTGGTTGTAAATTAATATGTGGATATTTATTTTGGTAAAGAAAAAAAATAATAATAATAAAAATGTCGGGATTCAGTCAGTTTTTTTTATTTTAATTTAATTTGAGGTCATGATTTTTTATTTTTTTTAATTATTTAACAAAATATAAAATTATATGGTTTTACAAAAAAAAAAACACACGACGCGTGATTTATCGAAAGAATTTTATAAAGAGAAAATATTATTTGGTTTTTAAAAACTTGGGCGATTTTTTTATTTTATTGTTTGTTTTATTTAAAAATAATATAAAATCTAAATCGTCATTCGAATGTGTGTGCGTGTGTCTCATTTTTAATAATTTAATAATTTAATAATTGTATATACGCTATAGATATAATTCTATTTATTTTTATTTTTAATTGTGTGTTTCATTAATTTCTTTTCTTTGGGGGTTTTTTTTTTTGCTGAAGTGAATAAATCCGTAATTCATTTAATTATATTTATATATTTTATATATATATATATATATAGTTGACAATATAATAAAATCTGTTTTGTTTGTTGTGAATTTAAAGGATGAATATATTTTATTTTATGTGATCAAATCCACAATTTTCTTTTTTGTTTTTATATTTATAATTATATATTTTTAATAACGTTGATTGATTTTTTATTTATACACATATTATTTATATTATTATTATTCTCTGTGTTTTTTTTTTTTACAAATTCAGTCATTTTTAAATTGCTTTTTATTATTATTATTATTATTATTAATAATATAATTATATATATATATGTTTATGTATTTACAAATAAAATTAATTTAATTGTTAATATTTTAAATATTATAAAGTATTTCGGGTTGGGGGTTTATTTAATTTTTTGTTATGCAAAATTATTTCTAATATAGAATTTTTAATTTGCATGATTAAATAAATAAAACAAATAAAAGCTATAACAAGGACATCATTCAAAATAATGTGTTTATAATTTATTGATTGTTTTTATATTTAATATATAGTTTAAGAGGAAATCATAAAGGATAAATAAAGAAAAATCAACAGAGTTGATGTAACAAATATATAAAGTAAAAATAAAATCAGCACAACCATATATTAAAAAAAAAAAAACTGTGTGTATTGTAAAGTTTCATCATTTTTATTATATATTTATTTAGAAAGTGTATAGAAATGGGAAATTGTGGTGTATATTGCAATAATTTAAAGGAATTGTTTAGGATTAAAAATAAATACATGACAGGAAAATCAAATAGTAGAAATCAAAGAAGATTTTCATTTCTTTTACAGAAAATCTTTAAAAATATCTTATGCAGAATTAAATCTTTAAACATCGCCTTTACAGAAAATCTTTAAACATTTCCTTAACAGAATTAAATCTTTAAACATTTCCTTTACAGAAAATCTTTAAACACTCTCTATACAGAATTAAGTCTTTAAACATTTCCTTTACAAAAAATCTTTAAAAATATCTTATGCAGAATTAAATCTTAAAACATTTTCTATACAGAATTAAATCTTTAAACATTTCCTTTACAGAAAATCTTTAAACATTTCCTATACAGAATTAAATCTTTAAACGTTTCCTATGCAGAATTAAATCTTTAAACATTTCCTTTACAGAAAATCTTTAGACACTTTCTATACAGAACTGAATCTTTAAACATTTTCACGCAGAATTAATTCTTTAAACATTTCCTTAACAGAATCAAATCTTTAAACGTTTCCTATTCAGAATTAATCTTTAAACATTTCATATTCAGAAAATCTTTAAACGTTTTCTGCAAAATATCTTTAAACATTTTCTATATAGAATTAAATCTTTAAACATTTCTTATACAGAAAATCTTTAAAAATATCTTAGGCAGAATTAAATCTTTAAGCATTTTCTATAGAGAATTAAATCTTAAAACATTTCCTTTACAGAAAATCTTTAAACACTTTCTATATAGAATTAAATCTTTAAACATTTCCTTAACAGAAAATCTTTAAAAATATCGTATGCAGAATTCAATCTTAAAACATTTCCTTTACAGAAAATCTTTAAACATTTCCTTAACAGAATTAAATCTTTAAACGTTTCCTATTCAGAATTAATCTTTATACATTTTTTAAACAGAAAATCTTTAAAAATAACCTACGGTAAATCTTTAAACATTTTCTATTTTTAGAAAATCTTTAAACATTTCCCAAAACAGAAAATCTTTAAACGTTTTCTGCAAAATATCTTTAAACATTTTCTTAACATAATTAAATCTTTAAACATTTCCTTTACAGAAAATCTTTAAAAAAATCTTATGCAAAATTAATCTTTAAACATTTTCTATGCAGAATTAAATCTTTAAACATTTCCTTAACAGAATTAAATGTTTAAATATTTCCTTTACAGTATTGTAATTATCTGCAAGAGAATTTCAATGTCTGTAGGTGACAATATCAAAGAATGTCTGTATATAAATGAGGCAGAATTATAATTCTGCAAGAGAGTTACATTAAGAAAATCGTTAAGAATTCTTTATCAAAAAATCCTCAAAGGATTTTGTCTATAGGTGAAAATCTGTTTAATTTCTATATAGAGTATTTAGAGTATTTCTATATAGATTATTTAGAATTTTCTATATAAGATATATTAATAAAAATTTTCAATAGAATATTTTAATACGCTTTCTATTCCGAAATATAGAAAATTCTTAATGGTTTTTCTATAAGAAATTTCTGAAATTCCTCCTGGATCTGAATATGATAACATTTTAAAGATTATATATAATTATTGAAATGTGCGATCGCGTTTATATGAAATCTGGATTGGATTGCGTTTTGTTTAAGTAAAAATATAAATATTAAAATAAATTAATTATGTACAAATATGCTAAAAAAAATGATAATAATAATAATAATATAAAATTATGTGAAAAACTTAATATTTTTTTTTTTTTTTTGGTGTTTTCTTTTTAAATATACTAAAAATTTTCATATTTTGGTATTTCAATGAAAATTTTTTTATACATATTTTGTATCATAAATTCTATAGGTTTTTTTTTTTATTTTTTCCATAGGATTTAAATTTTACTATAAATATATTTAAAATTATTTTGAACATTTATATAAATATATATATATATATATATATATAAGGTCTATCTAAAGGTTTGTATAGATTTCTAAAAAATGATTTTTTTTATATATTCAATATTATTATTATTAATTATTATTTTAATTATAAGAACACACATAATATTATTATTAATTATAAAATTCTATGTATTTTTTTTTTTTTATATATTTAATATTATATTTTATTCGTATAATATATATCTTTATGGGGGGAGAGCGCGCGAATAATATATATATTTTTAATGTATATGGTATTATATAGTGATTGAATTCTATAAATGTTTTTTTTTTTTACCGCATCTCTAATTTTGTATAAATATTTTTTTTTAAATTAATTTCAATTGATTTTTATTATATATAAATATATATAATTTTAATCAATCACAACGTTGACGAGAATTAAAATTAATATTATTATAGTGTATATTTTATGACTTTAAAGTTAATATAGAGAATAATAGAATATATATAGAATTTAATACATAACTTTTATATATATTTAAATTTTATTTATTATTTACAATATAAAATTTTTGTTTTGTTTTGTTTTTTTGTATTTTTAATATATAAAATTGAAAATTAAATTAACATAATTATTTTATTTATTATTATTATATGATTCTTATTTATATTTTTTTGTTATTATTTTAATTATATAACATTTAAATTATTTCTCATCTACTTTTTTGAAGATTATTTTATTTATTTACACGATAAAATTAAATATAGATGAATTAAGAAAGAGGTACCCGCACAAAATTTGAACAAAAAATTTTTCAAGCGGAATTTTATATATTAAATAATAAACCAAAATAAATGTGATTTTTTTTGTATGTATGCGAAATTACTCTGCTAATATTAAATTGCGCTATTGAAAATATTTTTCTAATAAATTTGTGGTATGTGAGCTATTTATTTTTTTTTGGGGATGATGTGATTTTTTAATATGAAAAAAAAAAAATCATTAATTTATATATATATAGTGCCGGTCTGAATGAAAATTTAACTACACTATATATTAATATAATAAATAAAAAATAAATAAATTATATAAAAAATTAAAACATTTTATATCAATTATTATATTTTTTTTATAATCAAACCGACACTAAAAACAATAATAAAAAAAATTGTCTTTTGTATAAAATTCGATGGAAATATTGGAAAATTGAATATTTTATATAGACAATGCAATTATTTAAAGTACTGCGATGCGATGCAATTCGCATATAAGATTGTCCATCATAAGATTTTGAATAAATTATAATTATATCGTATTAGATCTCAGGATCAAAAGTGAGATAATGTGAATAAATAATAATATTTTTCAGAAATTAATAATAATAATTTTAATTATAATTAATATTAAAAAAAAACTTTTCAATTCGATTCGATTCGATTCGATTTAGCGTTAATTTAATATTCAATGTTTGGTTCTGTTTTAGTAGATATTTTTTATTAATTATTTTAATTTTAATAAATAGTTTTAATCCAAACGGAATGATATTTACAATACAATTAATTCATTCTATATAAATTTATGTATTAATTTAATTATAATTATAAATAAATTAAAAATAAAAAAAAAAAACAAACCCAAGATATTATTAAAAAAATAAATAACATAAAGTACATAGAATTATTTATTTTTTTTTATTAAATTTTGATGAATGATACAACGTTTTTTTTTTTCATTATTATTCAGTTTGTTTTATCGGATCCGCGACTAAATAAAATCGATTAATTAATTTAATTATATTATTGAAATATATATTTTTATAGTCGAAACGATAATTTTAAGAGTTTGTATAGAAAATGAATATTTATAAAAAAAAAATAATATCGTTGTGTTGAAAATGAAAGCGATATAAATTTTGTTATGGAACATTTAAAAACATAAATATGGAACATTGGAACATTTGACGATAAATTATTAAATATATATTTCGATTTAATAAAAAAAAACGACACATTTAATTTAAGATAAGATCCAATTAATATGCGCCTGGGGGAAAAATTAATAATCTATTTTATATAAATAAAATAAATATAAATTACAACCGTATTGACAAAATATTTAAAAAAATTATCGATATACAAATTATTTTGGTGATTGTCATATCATAATAATAAATTAGTAAAATAAATAATAAGATTTGTTAAATAAATAATAAAAATTAATTCTTATTAATGATTAATATAACTTTTTGTATCGCCGAAATAAATTTTATTTATTTTTTGTAATTGAGATAAATATACATTTGTATAAATAATAACAATATATTATGGATATTTTATTTTTTCGTTTTTATATTGCGATTATTATTATTTTTATTATTTTAAAATTCATCATAAGAAATTATGTTAAAAATAATTATATTATCATCAATTATAAATTAATAAGAAAAAAATTTGTCTAAATAAAAATTAAATTAATAAAAAAATAATCGCACAAATTGTATTATTATATAATATTTACAAAATTCGCATTCACGCACGAACTCAAACACATTATATATTATATACACTTTATTAATTAATTATAGGATAATAAGATATTTTTAATATTAATTAATTTATTTTTTTTTTTAATTTATCGCATAATTATATTATATAATATATTCTATCCGAAATCTATGTGGTAATGAATAATGAAATTGGAATGAGAATGAATGAGATAAATTATATTTTTTATATATTTTTATTAAATCTGGTCGCCTATATATATTTAATTTAATTTAAAATTATATTTATTATAAACTCATTATCACTTTTTTTTTTTTTACTATATTATAGATATTTATAATATATAGATATTTATAATTAGTTAATTATTTTTTAAATTGACTTAATTTTCATGTCGCGTGATGATCGCGTAAATCTGTAATTATATATATATATATATATTTAAAAATATTAAAAGTTTATGTACATGTATATAATAAGACAAAATTTTCTGTTCTGTTGTATTTAATTTAATTATTTTAAATTCTTTGAGGTTTTTTTTTGGTTAGAAATTTTCTTTGCATAGAGCATCGCATTTACTAATATATAAAAGAATTTCAATTCATTAAATTATAAGATATAAGATTATTAAAAGATTAAATAAGTTAAATTAAGAGATAAAAATATTTGCTATACTATAAATAATTTTAATACCATTTAAAAAATAAATAAAAATATATATATATTTATAAGTCGGTTTGATTATAAATACAAATTTTTTAAATAATTATAATCCGCAATAAAATTACACTATACAATTTAAACAATAAAAGCTCTCAGACCGTCATATTCAATCAAAAAAAAAAATGGTATTTAGCTAAAAATCTTTAAAGATGAACAAGGCATAAAAAATTATCTAATTAAAATTATTTTAATGATTTTCTATAATTATATAGTAAACTAATGAACCAAATAAAAAAAAACAAAACAAATAATAAACTTATTTAATTAAGCCAAACCTATTTAATTATATAAATAGTTTTATTTCGCGTAAAAAAAAAAAAAAAGAAGCAAAATTATTAAATAAATAAATGCATTAAAGTTTTCTATTATATTATAATAAAATTTAAATGGGAAAATTAACTTTAAAAATAATTTTTTTAATTTTTATATCTTGTTATTATTGCACTTGCATATGTATTTATAGGTACGAGAATGAAATGATGATTCTACAAATATATATATATATATACACACTATTATTTATGTGCAAATTAAGAGCAAAAATTTAATACGATTTATTTTTATAAAACGTGACTTTCATTTAAAATTTTTCATTATCTTTATATATGCATACATTTAAACAAAATATAGATATATGTATGCACTAAATAAATGTATTTTATTTATTTTTTTTATAAAAAACTTTATAAAATATAGTTAAAATATTTATTCCCCATATATGAATTTTCTTATTTCCGCAGGTTATTTCGAACAGTATATATATAGTAATATATCGATTTGATAAAGTTTTTCATATACAAAATAATTTAATTAATTGTATATAAAGACGGACTCGCATTGATAATAATAAAAATAATATTCTGATCATGAAATATAGTTTTAAATGCGGGCGATTATAAGTCAATAATTTCTATAACATTAAATGGTTTCAGCGATGTACCTGGTAACGGAAATGAATTCAAATTTGGATTGTATTTAACATTTCAAAATAATATATACTAGGTATAAAATATAATAAAATAAGATCTTTTTTTTTGTATATATAAATATAAGAAATGTTTTGAAAGAGTTTGAACGAAAAACTGACTATACACTACATGGAATAAATTGAAATCTTCCATCAATCTTATGAAAATATAAACAGGTAGAACATATATCATATAAATACAATTTTTGGTTTCGTACATCATTTTTTACGCATATATAATTTACTTGTAAAAATTTTCCTATATTGTATATATCATACTATGGGTAAACATTTTCTAAATCGTTTCTATATAAGGTTTATATAGAAAATAATAGCGATATACAAAACCAACGAAACCATTTATATGGCTATATTTTATACAACTCTATATATATATATATATACATTGCAAAGGCCAAAAAATATATAGTAGGATGACGGAAAATATATTTTAAAAAATTTTACAAGGGTTGATTTTATATTATTTTTAGGTTTAATATACTTTTAGCTTATTTATCCTTTTACATTTATATAATAATATACATTTGTTACTATATCTGCTGCTGTATAGGTCTATAAATATATATATATATTTTGTACATGAAAAATTATATATCTGCTAATATATCTTAAAAAAAAAAAGGATTTATCAAACAAAAAAAATATATATACCGCACCAAAAATTTATATAATACATATATATAGTACAATTTCAACACTCTGATTTAATTAAAAAAAAAAAATAAATAAGTATTAATAATATATAAGTTGATAAATACGTACAGCGAGGTTGATCTTTACAATTTTTTCTTTTTTTTTATGTATATGTTTCATATTTTTAGATAGGAGTTACGAGCTCAGATACCGCACAATTTATAATATATATTACATATTTTTAATATCGATATAAAATCTTGGATTCTTGGAATCGTGCGAAACTATTTTCTAATCAATTAATAGTCGTATTTTTGAATCATATACAATTGTATTATTATTTATTTAAATACACTTTTGCATAATGTCCTTTTTTTTTCCAAGACATTATTTTATTATGTTCAAATTTTTTTAGAAAATTCCCTTTCAAAGCATTTTAGCATAGTAAAAAACGATCAGTTATAGAAAAACCACTCTGTAAATTTTTTTGTTTTTGTTTTTGCGTTAAAAAATATACAGATATGTATAATTAGCATTTTGTAATTTTCTTAATTATACATATAGCGCAGTTAAATGCGGCGGTGGCGATTCAGTTTTACACCCAGAAAAAATGTATATAATTTTATGATATATTATTCTAAAGGAAAGGAATATACATATATTTATAGAAGAGATTATATAATATATAAAAAAAAATAATATTTCTTAGAGAGAAGATTTTGTTAAAGGTTATGGATATATATAAATGATAAAAAAAATTCCATATTACTTTATTTTTTAATTAAAATAATTTATCATATTTGTTTTTTTTTTTTTTATTTTTGATATATTATTTCATTTAACATTATCTATCTGAATGCGACTTTGATAATGTTAAATGAAATACTAATATATAGATTACATTTAAAATATAATACCTTGGGATCCCTTTTTTTTTATTATATAAGTATATTTATAACCTTTAACTGAATTTCATATATGGATTTTATATCTGTTGACCTGTTGATTATGATTTTATCGAATACAAAATATCATCAAATTAATATATAGACAAGTTAAAACAATTCAATTTTGTAAATGAATTTTAAAATATAATTCAAAATGTAAAACATGGCAGAGATTTAATCATCAGTTGAAAAGGTATTTTTTTATAATTAAATTAATAAACTTATAAAATTGGTTTGTCATTTTATTGGAAAGTAATATTTTGAAGTTCTCTTTTTAAGGATATCAAAGAATAAAATTTGATTAAACACATTCTAACAGTTAACCGCAGTGATATTTTGATTGGAAATGGTATAATGAAGTATATCTATATAGGATTATTTGTATAATCACAGTGATAATGTGAAATATTTTCAATAACTTATATAAATATATGTTCGATGATTTATTTGTAATTACCTTTCGCATTACGTCAATAAACAATATTATACAGTGATGTTCGGTAAAATAGGTGTAAACCAACTTTAATGTATTTTGATTAATTTCAAATACCAATATCTATTTGTGAATCATGCCATCCATACGACAATTTAGTACTTTGTTTACCTTTATTTATCACATGAAAAGAAAGAGATAAAAAATGTTGTCATTCGTATTTCTGGGAAATTAGCTAGGAATATGCTGTTCGGTAAAATAGGTGCGATATATTTTGTTCTACCAAAAACACAAGAAAAAGTATTAATGTCCTCAATATTAAATAAAATCTAAGTATTTCGCGTACATACCATTTATGATTTAATATTTTGTCGCATGTCCCTTATTTTAAATTACTGCCTCACATCGATTTAGCATGAACTGCACCAATTTTTGGCACCTTTCTATAGAAATCGCTTCCAAACTTTTTCAATTTCTTTCCCCCGTTCTACTTTGTTTTTTGAGCCGTTTTGTTGCAACTGATGTTTATACGTGCTTCCACAAGTTTTTAATCGAATTCAAGTCGGGTGATTGTGTTGGCCATTCTATTTTGTTCACATTATTTTGTGGAAACCAAACCGATGCTTTGTTAGCCGTATGTTTTGGGTCGTTATCTTGCTGATATGACCATATAATAGGCATGTTTTCTTTTGCGTATGGCAACATTTCGATTGAAAGTATCCTTATATATTCCTGTTCATCCATTGGATATTTTTGACCTAAATATATAGGACCAACTCCATACCATGATGATACCAAAACATATCATTAAACTACCACCTCCATGCTTAATGGTTTTTTTTGTGTTTTGCGGCAAAAATTCTGAATTTGGTCTTCGTCTAACATGTAATTTGCCATCTGATCCATTCAAATTTATATTGGTTTCATCAGAATAAAGAATATGTCGTCACTTTTTAATATCATTATCACCTGACCAATCACGATGTGCATGTGCGAATTTTAAACGGTGTTTAATGTGTTTCGCTGTATGCATTGGTACTTGTCTAGCTATTCGCCCCTATAAATTTGATGCTATTAACCTTTTTCATACCGTGCTTGATGAAATGCTTAGATCAAGCTCTCTTACAAGTTCCCTGGATGATAAAAAGGGCTCATTTTTGCGGCAACAACCACTCTACGATCGTCATTGCTTTTAGTTTTACGTTTGTTACCCCTTCTTTCTGTGGTATATTTGAATTTTAATGCGTTGGTAATTATATTTTGGGAGCATTTCATAATTTCAGAAATATTTTTATATGTTAGCCCGGATGCTCTTAGATCATTTATACGTTGCCATTCAAATACCGTACAATGTGTACTTCTACCCATTGTGACTTAGAAATATGTATATATTTAATCCGGAATGTTTCAAAAATTAAATTTAAATCACTGCTTTACCTAAAATTTATTTAAAAATTCACAAACTCACCACCAATAAATGTAATTTATTCGCAAAAACTAAATAAACCACAATTAACATAGTCCGCACCTATTTTACCGAACAGCATGTTCATAGCTAATTTCCCAGAAATACGAATGACAACATTTTTTATCTCTTTCTTTTCATGTGATAAATAAAGGTAAACAAAGTACTAAATTGTCGTATGGATGGCATGATTCACAAATAGATATTGGTATTTGAAATTAATCAAAATACATTAAAATTGGTTTACACCTATTTTACCGAACATCACTGTATATACAATAAAAAAACCCAATTAAACTTTATAAATATTATATTTATAAATCGCATTCATTAAAATATTTTACCAATATACCATTTCAAAAAAAAACATTTGATTTTCCAAATTATAAATTGAAATAACATTGAAACCTTTTCCAAACCATTATATATAGTTTAAATATAAATATTAAATATATTGTATATGTAACAAATACAAAATTAAAAAAAAAAAGTAATATATAAATTGAATGTCGGTAAACGCGAATTAATCATTTCATTTTTTAATAATAATAATAATGTACCGTGTGATTATACCAAAATTAAATTAGCCTTTGCGCGTCACATTTCAGCTCAATAAAATATATGTATAGGTAAAGGCAAAGGCAAAAAAACCACGGACAAAACAATATAGAAAATTTATTATAATATAGAAAATAAAAAATTTTTCCAATAAAGTATATATATATATAAAGATATAATAATACAAAAGAAAATCGAATAATAAAAAGAAAAATAATATTTATAGATTTTCTTTTGTGAATTGAGAAGTAAAAAAAAAATGGTTTTATTATATTATAATATGAAAAAAAAATCCCAAAGATATATTTTGTTTCAAATGTTTTTATGAGATACCTTTCTAATGGTTTTGGTTTTTGTTTTTTTTACCAACAAAAGGTATTATTGATCTTATATAAATGTAATTTATAAAACTGTACATTGGCCTGAATGTAACGCGGCTAAATTAAAGTGACTTTCTCATTTTACATTTTGACTTGAAGAATTGGACTTCAATTACTTTTAATCGGAGTTTACCAGAAAATTATACATTCAAATTTCAGTACAGTTTTAGAAAAGGAAAAAGAGATCAGAATTAAACTGATTTCAATCAATTATTTCGTATTTAATAATCTGATCTTTTATTAGGATCAAAAATTATATTTGATTGTGTTACAAATGAATAATAAAGGATCATTCCGCATTGTCCATATAAAAGGCAAAGCATTTTGGAAATTCAGTCAGTCTATATTATATTTTATAGTTTATATTTTATATTTGAAAATAAGAAAAAAATTGATTCAATTGATGATGTTCTTTCGCTTATATATATATATTAAGCGAGAAAAACATTATTTTTTATATTTCCCCCGGTAAAAAAAAACACATAAATTGATGACCATATTTTCACAATAGGACCATATCGTATATACAATATATATATAAATATTTGCAAAGGTGCGATATACAATTTTTGCTTATACACAATATATGCGAGCGGTAGGGACGACACACAAAAGAAATTGAAAAATTAGGTCATCACCTGTGAGTATTATATATTTATTTATTTATTATATATAGATTATGAAATATATTTTTTTTAAAAAAGGTATATGGTAAGTGAGTGAGTGTGATATAGAAAATAAAAAAAAGGAAAATACTTTATTTTCAATTGAATTTATTTGTTATAGAGGAGCAGGGGTTTGTTTTATATTGTATTCTGGATGAAAAATTATGTGCCTCCGATATATATATATATAAATTTCCTATATTTACAAATATTAAGTACCTTTTATATATACATATATATTTATTTATTGATTGAAGTAAAATGCGTGTGACTGTTAATAATTTATTATAAAAATATCTATATAAATAAATATATGTAGGTATAAAATAATAATAATAATAAGATAAATTGGTAAAGTGATTTTGTATTTTATCATTATTTTTTTATTTGACAAAATAATCTTTTATTATATTCTTTTGTTTGTTTGTTTGTTTTTTTTTGTTATATAAAATATCAAAAAAGAAAAGTATTGTTCAGAAATAAAAGGTGATATTATAATTAAATATATATTAAATTGGTTAGAGGTTAGAATTTAAATGTTTTCATAATATAATTTACATTTTAACTTGATATAGGAAAATTTTTAAGAAAACTTCTTGAAAAAACTTGAAAAAGTTAGATGAGTAAACGTAAAACAGTTGAGATGATTTTAGAATAATATAAACTATAAAATAACTAAATAGATCTTTTGAATTACCATTAATTGATCAAAAACAAACGGAATTGTTTTAAGTTTATCTATCAATCATTGCCGGAAAATCATGTGTATGAAAATCAAGTCATAAATAATTATTTAATTCTCAAAGGGGAATTCGGAATTCGTAACTCGCCGAACGGATCAATATTATAATGTTAAAGCAAACCCATAGATAAAAAGCAAATTAACTTAAATGAAAATTGAGAAATTGTAAATATGTTTGCCAAATTCTAAATTGGCAACATATATAATGCAAATAAATAGAACTATTCTATAAAATTTTAGAAATATTTCAATACAATTAAATAAAAGCAATAAGATAAATATTTCTATATATGATATTGCACGGCTATAAAATAAAAACTTCTCTTTGATTTAAATTATAATATGTAAATATTATATAAAAATTATATATAAATCAATTCGTGCGATAAAATAAATATAATAATAATATATATAGTGTGTTGTGTATTCAATTCAATTCAATTGTGTTAGAGTATATATTTATATATATACAATATTTCTAAATATTTAAAATTGCGTAAAAAAAAAATTAAAAACCAAAGTAAATAAATAAATTTTAAACTCAATATGGAGAAATAAAATATTACGTCCAAATATTATTATTACAAATAACTTTCAGAAAATTCTAAATCAGATTGACTGGCACGCGATGAACGTGTATATAATGAGACAGCACCACCAATGGCACTATCAAAATCAGACATTGTTGTTGGATCATTTTGTATAATAATTAATGCATCCTTACCTTGTGATTGCTGTTGTTGTTGTTGTGTTTTCAACAAAGCGGCTGTTGTTGTATTACTAGTAGGAGTAGTAGTAGTAATAGCAGTAGTATTAGCACCAGCAGTTGAACCACCAATTTCTGATGATAATTGTGTTTGTCCTGAGATAACTTTAGTAGTTGCTTCACGTTCCACCAAACGTTGTCGAAGTATACGTATTTTTTCTTCTTTCTATAGATTTTATTTAATTTTGATAAATAAATTTTGGTTATTTATATCAAAAACTTTATTGTCTCGATGATAAATTATAAATAAAAGCGCAACGATAACAATATTTCTATATATATACAGTACACTTATATATTAAAAGCCAATTAATCAAAATACTACTTTATATAATGACTGTGACTATATAGATAAAGAAATTATAAAAATAAAATCACATATGTATAAGAAAACAAAAACCCCCATATAGATTTTTTCCAAATTTTCCTTAACTATATTATATATATGATACAAAGAAAATTAAAAGTTACACGACTTTTATCGGTTAATAAATAACAATAAAAAAAAAATACAAGATAAAATAACTATTAAAAACTAATGAATTGGAAACTTTGACACGCAGATAATTTGGCTGTTGATTATTTTTATAAAAGTATTTCTATATAAAAACATTATATTATATAAATGAACTTACTTGTACTATTAGTTTCTGCAAATCTTCATTTTCACCGACCAATTTTTGGTATCGTTCTTCATCCTCCTTTGAAATACCCGCATCTGGATTATATTTAGATTCTGCTTTATCCATAGGATGTCTTATCACTTCTATTACCTATATAAAATATAAATGACCAAATTTTTTTTTTTAATAAATATATAACAATTTTTATAATGTTATTGAATTGAAATAATGTTATAATAAAGTATAATTTACCTTTGGCACAAATATTAGTAACATACTAAGAAAACAACAAAATATAACGGCTAACGATATGAATACAAATGATGCATCTTGTTGTGATGCTATAACCATAGCTACCGGTGCTGTGATCAAACATAATACAACAACATTATAAATACTCATTCCAACATACCGTGAATCATTTATTTGTTTCACTTTAATTGAACGTGTTTCATACGCAAGAAATAAACCGAATAATAATATTAAACCTTTAAAACCATAAATTAAACCTAAATGGGGGGAAAAAAAAGAAGTTTTTATTAATCAATTTTAATAGATAATTTAATAACATCTTCAATAGATCACTTACCTAACCATACCGAATTATTTTCACTTTCACAATGTTCCAATTCAGGACGATATTTTATATCTAAATCGGTGGACAGTGGATCCTCTAATGGAAATGTTTCCAATCGCCTTTGCAACGGATCAATCAATTGCCATGATAATAATATAATAATATCAATTATTAATAATCCAGATACCATTGTATATAATTTCCATGGTTCAACCTTTTTCTATGCCAAAAAAAAAAAATAAAAATAAAAATACTTTTACATCAGAAATGTATAAGGGAAATTTCAAATGTTCTATACATTTCGTAAGTTATATGACAAAAAAAGAAATTAAACGATTTGAATAAATCCAATCAATAATTTACAAAAAGGTTTATACACTAAATTATATAATAACCATTTCGTTTGACGATTATTATATGACCGCATATAATTACTATTCTATATATAAAGTATATGAAACATCATATCAAATCTTTTATTTTTCCATCTATGGTATATATACAGATGTATGTGATACAAAATATATTGTTATTTGTTCTATATATAGATATATAGAACAGAGAATACATTTTATAATTATGTAAATATACATACATATATGATCAAACAATGTCTAGTTAGTAGCATCACCATATATATATTGTGGTTTTCACACTTAAAATGAATACTAAATGACTATATACTATAGATGGATATTTTGTATATTTGTATACATTGATTTCAGATATATATAATGCAATTTATTGTGTATGTATGTATATTTATTGGATTTATAACATTTGTTAATTTACCACTTGAAATGATACTATCCATATATGTATGCGACGTATATAATTATAGTATATATATCTAGAACAATGTATTTTAATAATTGACCAACATATATATAATATATATTCGTTGGTAGGTAGCACACACGTATATAAATATATATTATTATATAGATAATTAATACTATATTGTATATTAAAATTATTATGATATATATATATATAGATATAATTATGAAGTAGGTATGACACATCAGTTAAAATATATACAATTTGAGGACTTTAAAATATATATAGATATAAATGATGACAAAGAGAATGAATGAATGATATGTTGAATTTAATTAATTGTATATATATATATTTATATATATTAGACATATATATAGATAGATAGATATCAATTTCAATAATAAACCAATTCCAAATGCAATGTTTGGTATATTAAAACCGATTGAATACCCATAAACATTTTAATGAGTATATTTTTTTTTAACAATATAAATATGGAAATATTTTTATTAATAATACGATTAATGAAATAAATATTGTTGAAAGGTATTTGAAAGGTCTATAATTTGATTTTTAATAATTAAAATGAACATCTAAAAAAAATCTAATCCACTTTTGATGTGAATATCCTTTTTTGATAAGCATAAAACATATTTTTGAATGATACATTTTAGGAAAATATACCGAATGTATGAAAATCAAAAGATTTTGTGTTAAATATACTTATAGGAACAAAGGATACTGAAGGAAGGGATACTGAATTAAGTATATATTTAAAAGTTGATACTTAAACATTATCTAAACATTTTATCCCAATATAATACTGATAATTAATGCTAAACAATAATTACAATGTGTGCTTACCTTAGGATCTTGTTTTTGTTTCGTTGTAAATCTATGAACACGCCATACTTTACTAAACATTGCACCATAGGCCAATGTAAAACCCAGTGATAGTAACCATGCTCTTGTTTGACATACCTTTTGATTAAAATGAAAAATACAGGAAAATTAATATTTTATATTTCAAAAATAAACAATTAATTTTCAAATGTTTGTATTTTGTAAAAAACTAAAACTACAAGATTCGAATATCGATACTGATTTTTTTGTTTGTCACATTAACAATCACAAAATCTCTATAATATTATCAATATAACTATAGATAAAACTTAAATACATACCACTGGATAATATATTGGAGATGCAAAACGTCCATCAATGCCAAGTAATACCACCGATACTAAACATATTATAACACCAAACAGCATTATTGTATTGCATACCGGATGAGAAGATTGTATTACTCTATGAAATTGAAAATATGGAAATGAAATGAAAACCAAATGAAATTCAACATTACACATGTAAAAAAAAAATATATAAATATAATGTTACAATGTATATGTTATGGTTTATGTTTGTTAAAGAATTGTAAATAAAATATATGCTTATATATAATATGAATAAATGTAATATAATTTAAGTATATCCAATGTACGTTATCACTGGATACAATTGGATATATTCATGTGTGTATAAAGTTTAAAATTTTCAAGTTTTATTTATATATAGAGAAATTTCTGCAACGTTTGGTTATTATAACATAATAAAACTTTTATAGCAACGTAAGCAGCAGACAACTATAGAAATGATTATCAGAAAACCGATTTTCCTTAGGATTCAAACACTCCAAATCATATAGTATATAATAACGATTTGCAAACTAAACCTTTATAATACTCGTTTGATAATTTGATCTCTATATTTTAACTGCTACGGATTGAGTTTGTTTTGATAACATTCCTTCAGACACATTTCAAATAAATATAAAATATTTTCAGACTTATGGGAAAACTTTTTTTGTATTCAATTGTATATATTTATATATATATTGTGGTGTGATATGAATAATTGAATATATATATATATATTTATGATTATGTGTTTATTATATGCGTATAAAAGTATTATAATATGCATAAATATTTATAGGGGTTTATATGGAAATCGAAATATATATAGATATTTATTCATAAAATAGCATTGATAATGGCATTGATTTTTTTTATATTTCAAATATTTTACGAGTATATTAAAAAAATAGAAAAATAGAATATATCAAAACAAATATCATATCTATATATTTATTCCAATTGTATATATACATATCACACTTTATATATACTTCATCCATACATCCATCCAACCATTGAGATATATAGATTTTATTCGCGTTACATTTTATATATAATATTAATAATAATAGTAACAAAATTTTCAATTTGATCATGTCAATCTTATCTTTTATATTGTCTATATATATTGTGGTGGTGCTATATAAAGTAAAATTTATTCTATATATACAATATTTGGAAAATATTTGTATAATGATATATAAATGTGTATACTCTGTATATGAACGAATTGTATTTTATAAAATTATTACCACATATTATTATTATCACATTTTTCTGTGTGTCAAGTTTTCGTCGTTGTTCAATTTTAAATGTATATGTATGTATCCAAAAAAAAATATTTATCAAAAGATTTTTTTTTTTGTTTGTTATCAAAGAAAAAAGAAAAAGAAATGTGTCATCTCTCAAAAGGGAATTGAAAGTGTAAATATATATATAAATAACAATATTTCTTTATCTATATATAGATTTTATTTATTTATTTTTACCAATAATATATATATATACTTTCTGTTTTTACTTTTATTTTCCTTTTTCTTTTCCGCATATATATTTTCTTTTCAAAGAATTCCCTCAAAAGGATAACGCGCGCGCTAAGAATACTCAAAAAAGATATATACAAAAAATTATTGTTAATTGAAAATCGAATATCGAAACAGGCAGGAGTCATAAAAATTATTATAAATTCTCTTGTGCAAAAAAAAAAATCACTTAAAAAAGGGATATCATAAATTATTATATACAGAATAATAATAATTCAACTGAATCAATATAAATTATATGATTTGTGTGAATGTTTTTAATTGAAAATATATAATTTAAAGGTAATATCATAAAATTGACAATTTTTTTCAGTATGTGTTCTATAAAGTATTGAAAGTATTTTGTACACAAAATCAATAAAGGAACAATAAAAATTGTGTTAATCTAAATGCATACGAGGAAAATTTGATTATTTTGGAAAATCCCTATATATAGAATATTATTTTAACGATACGCATATATATATGACTTTATCTTATACTTTATTTTTTCCCCCCGTTAAGTACAATTCGAATATTACACATAATGTACATAAAATCTTATATATATCAATACTATAGTAAATAAACTTTTTTTTCCCTTACACAATTCAATCGTATTGCGCGTTATCCTTGTATATTAAACATATCCTTGCGTTATCCTTGTATTTTTAACTTATTATATCGATAAATGCGATTCTATATATTTTTGTATATCTTAAAAAAATTATAAGCTATACAAATCTATGAAACGAAATTGCTTCAATTTTTGTATTATATATATATATTGATTTGATATTAAATAAAAAAAAACAGTGCGTATGTATGAATAAGTCTTTTACTAAACTTTTTTCATATATACGGAAATATATACGGAAAGGATACGGAAATGTTTAAAAAAATAATGTTGTTGTTGTTGAAAAAAAATATCATTTCTTAAACTTATATACATTATTTAAACATTATATCTTATTTCATAATCATCACACACAACAACAAATATATTTAAATTCAGCTATACAACAAATTCCCAATTTAGATATTTTCCAAAAATAGATATTTTTCGCAATAAATATTGATCATCTATAAAAAGAATTAATGTTTTTAGTAAATTTAAAAAGTAATTTAATTCTTTTTGTATAGCTACAAAGAACTTGTAATCCTTTATTATATTGTTGAAACTTTAAAGTATGAATTATTTGTTTCAAAATTAAATAACTTTTGATTAATAACTACAAATGGATATATAAAAAATTCTTCACAAAGCTTTATCCATATGAATATAATCTCTAGATAGAGTTTTAAAATACGATACATCTAAATACTTAACTATAAAAACGATTCAAACTGAATTTAATTTAAATTCGAAATAGAAAACATTTAATAATGTACATATACATAAAATAGAAAAAGTGATCAATTCGAGATTTAGACATAAACTGTAATATCTAAAAATATATGACATCAAAAATTAGAACACTGAATCAATAGGTATATGTATTTAATACATATAGAGCTATACATATAATTGACAGATCTACATCACATATATATATATATATATAAATGCGATATCAATATGATACAGTAAAGTAGAATATATAATAATGTGTATTATGATTAAAATTTACATGAGATATATATTTGCAATATATATATATATATATATATATAGTAATAATATTTATATACAAACAAATATACTATAGCATTCAATATATATATATGAAATAATCTGCAAACTTGTAACATTTTATGTATAACATTGATGAGATAAATGTATATTTGATTTGATTTGATATCAACGTATATATAATTTTAGGTATAATAATACACTGCATGTATGTTAACATTTTTGTCAAATATGCATATATCGAATTCAAAATGAAAATATATACCATATATTCGTATAGTAACAAAACGATATATAAAACATTATCTCACGCTACATAATTTCATCGCATATGCAATGCTTTGATATATATACAGAATGATGGTTTTTTGGATGGTTGAATGGTTTAAATCTATATATATGTATAAAGAGTAATTTAAAATGGAATTTAAATATTCATATATACATATATATATAAATCAGTTTGTATTCTATATAGTATATGCTTGCTTATCGTAACAATTGTCAATCTGAATTTGTTCTTTTTTTTTATTTTTCATATGAATTTATCGCATTAGGAAGAACTATATATACTAAACCATATATAGATATTTATTCTATGGCATGAGGTATGGATAAAATATTAAAATATTGCTTATTAACGTCATAACATAGATTATAGAAAGATATGACTGTAATCGATTTTATAATGACTATATAATATATTAGATATAAATTGATAGAGTTTGTATACAATATTTTGAAAAACTTCACAATTCTATTATCAAATTTTAATTAATACAAAATATACATTTTGTATGTTATGACTTGTGATTATTTTTATTTTTTCTACCATTGCTCCAAAGTAATTTTCAATAACTATTAAAATAATTGGCATTTTTTCACTTATATAAAGATCTGAATTTTTACGTAGAGTTTTTCCCCATTTAATTTGTCAACTTCGATGATAAGACCACATTTGATTGTCAAACGCTAAAACCAATCGATTATCAAATTGATATTCAAATGATGAAATTCAAAATTGTTTATTTTTTTATTATTTATGAGAATTTTCCTTTAATTAAATTCAAATTTTCAAGATTTTATTTTATTTTTATAATATTATTTTTGATAAAATTTGAAATTCGTGTATTGAATTTTCTATAATATATATAAATAATTTATAAACGAAGACAGATTTTTATCTGAAACGCGCGTAAACATAAATGTTTATTCGTAACAGTTTCTATATATATATATATGCTTATCTTTTAATATATAATTTTAATTATTTACTTATTTGCTTTTATCAATAGAATTTTTTTTTTATTTGTATCGCGTGTTTTACATAATTTATTTTAAATATTTTTATCACGTTTAATTTTGATTTTCTTTTCTATATCGTATCAAAAAATTTACATTCTATTTATTACAATGTCAATGATGATAATAATAATAATAATGTCAATCCATTATTTGTTCAATATATATTCCGATTTGTTCAATTTTCTACAAAAAATACATTAATGTATTTGTTTTTCCATTTCTTATTCTATTAATATGTTATATGTTCTAGCAGTAAAGAAGAAAACGATATATTTTCTTATTTATATATAAAAAGTCTCTTATTTATATAAATACTAAACAATTTTGTATTTTATGTGTAAGTAAAGTACAATAAAAAAAAAATAAATTGATCTATAGATAGATATAATAAAGGATCAATTCATTGCTGCACATATACCAACATCTAAAAAATATTACGCATCACAGAAAGGAAAATCTCACCATCTTTCCTTCTGAACTAAACACATCAGAATAACTTTCATTTTCAATATACATTTATATTGTATTTAGAAAGAAAAAAATTTAATTACATTTTTACCACAGGAAATGTTCTATTTGTATTCATCTCAAATATCATCGCGTGGTGCGTATATATATATGCTATTTATATAAAAATAAATGTATGAAACTATATATTCTATATACACAAATAACTATAAGATGCGGAATATAAAGATGACAAAAAAAAATAAAAGGAATAAAAATCCTTTAGTATGTTATATTTTTTTGGTTTATATATTTACAAAATATATTATTATTGTCACCATTGCTTTTACTTTTTGTTATACACCATTTGTATCTATATATTAAATTTATATATTTGAACTTAAGATCCAAAATAATATATTATATATATATATAAAATATATCTGTTCAATTTGGCTCACAGTCTCAGTTTTTATGATGTGATGGTTGTAATTTTATTGTTATTCTGTTTTTTTTTTGTATTCAATTCAATATTTTCTTTTTTTATATATCATACATATATTGAAAAAGTTCCATTTTTGGTTTGCTTTTTATGCAATATATTTTCAATATGCAATTGTATAAATAAAATTTTGTATTGTGAAGGCAAATAATGAAGGAAAAGTTGTGATTGTGACAGCCATATAGTGATGTGTGTGTCAATAAATAACAATTGTTTTGGCTTATATATTTTATATATATATATAGGTATTTATAATATATTAGTATATAGATTTATTGAATATTATATTGTTTTGTGTATAAAAAAACAATACACGAAAATAAAATAATACCAACATAGGGTGTGAAAAACGAATAATCTATAAATCAAGAAAAAATTCTTTGAGGAAAAACAAAGTGAAAAACACAAAAATAATATAATGAGAATTTGTTTTTAAATGCGATAGAATTTAGACAAGTTAAGTTTCACAATAATTTACAATCAAAAGGTTGTTTTTTTGATTATTCATATCATTCTCGCAGGTCTTATTAGAATTAGCAATGTGATGCATTTATTTGTCCTCAAAACCTCATAACTATCGCCGGGAAAGGTGTGATCAAAACATATATTTTATTTAATATGTGGACATGGGTATATTATAATAACAATTATCCAACATGTGTTATATTAACAAAATATATATCAAACAAATGAAAAAAAAAATTATACATACAATGTTAAAATCGTATATATACGGGAATGTATATACGATTTTTTAATGAACAACATTGAAAATATTGTTGTTAAAAGAAAAACTCATTTATTTTAATATAAATTATGTAGACAAAAGCTATATATATACTATATAGATATAAATAAATATTATTGCATGTCTGAAAAACGTTCAACGTTCACACAACACATAGGGAATAATATATATAGTAGTATATATATATGATAATATACATATTAGAAACCACAAATAAATTATATTTAATTTTGAAGGAAACGATATACCATATATATATAGAGTCGCAGTCATACATATACAAAATAATATACACTAAAATATATATATTTTTTATGGGGGATGTTTATGTATAATATCTCACGTCAAGTAGATGTTTATTATATTATTATCAAATTGTTTAAATATTTTATTTATATGTACATTTTTAACATTGCGAATGATATATCCAGTGTTTTTATTATTTGATTTATAGTTTTATATCTTTTGAGGTCAATATATAGGTAAAAATTAGAAACTATGCAAAAAAACTTCGCGTTGAATGTTGGTGATGATGAGATGTAATATAATATATTTTACGCAGGACATTAATAAAAATTCTATTCACATAGAAGTATTGAAATTAAGTTTCAAGAAGTTTTTATTGAAAAATTACATTTTAAGATTTGTAGTAAATGCTTTAAAGTAAACATATGTTAATTGAATTCGTTTGTAAATAAATTAAAAATCAATTAGTTTGATATGCGAAAACGAATAATGATTATAAATTAATACAATATAAACACTAAATTAAAATATAATATTGTTAACAGAAAAAAAAAAGTTAACTATCACGATTAGAATCGAAAAAATCAAAATTATTAAGTACAATATTTTTTCTTTTATATATTACAAATACCTTGTGCGATACAATTTGTTTATTTGACATGTATATTTTTTATTTTTTTTATCCTTATATTTCATGTTTATTAAATATATTCAACCAAAAAAAAAAAATCTTCTATATACTGATATAAGAATTAGAATATCATGCATATAAAAAGGAAAATTGAAATATAAAATTGAAAATATTATATATATTTTAAATATCTGCACACAAGAAAAAGGTGAACGTAGAACAGAATAAATATACTCACTCTATTAATATCAACAATATTCATACATAAGATGTATATATATTTATAAAAAAAAAATATATATATATATATATATAAAAGATATATAAAAGATTGAAAAGAAAATATTTATAGTGAAATAGAGTTTTCAACAAAATATATATATGGTGTATATAGAAAATGTTTACATATTTTGTTTATTGTGTATCGGATATTCTAAATTTAAGAGTCATCTGACATAGAAAATTTATATAATATTATGTGTGTATAGAAAAAATAAATATAATGGACTTTCTTAACAAAATAAATATGAAGAATAGAAAGAAAGGAAGAAAAAAAAATCGAATACCAAAGTGAATTGTAAAAGAAAAACGATACAAGAATGACATATATATTTTATGCATATATTCTTATTATTATTATTATTATTATTATAATATTGAATATGCATGACAATTTTTTTATGATTAGATGTTTTTTTTTTATTATTAAAAATGTATCCATTTTTATATATTATACATATATGTCTCTCTGTATATATGGGGACGTGTAATTGAATTTTTATTGCAAGTATGAAAATAATAGTAAAATTTTTCAAGGGGGAAAAGCATCGAACTGCGAGTGATTTACTATATTTTAATAATTATTTCAATATTGTGTTTGAGTCATTATAATGATTTTAGTGGAAAAACTTAATTGATTTTATAAATGGGATTATAATAATTGATAAATAAACATTTCATTCACTTGTTGTAGGATGGTTATTGATTTCAAAAAAAAAATGTTAGTGAATATTTAAATTCTTAATAAAATTATACGAATTAAAAAGATAAACAATTAAATTTCAGTGAAAAATTAATTATATATTATTTATACGGTCATAAAATTCATAAACACAATTCTATACCTTTCTCTAATATAATATTATTTAAATATATTCATAATATTTAAAAGTGTATTTAAAAAAAGGTTATATAAATCTATCTATATTATATGTTAATATTATAATAGTGTAAAGTTTTGATGATAATAATTTTAAAAAGTTTGTCAAAGCGGAAATATTTATCAAATTTACTATATTCATATTTAAAAACATATTACAAACCACCAAATATATAGTTTATAATTTCATATATTGTATAATAAATAAAAATTAAATATTAGAAATGAAAATTAATTTTTTGCTTTTGGGTGGGTAACTAAATTTACAAATAAAATAATATACAAACACATACCGCACATATATATATATATATATATATTGTAATATCATAAAATAAATGTGTCGTATAAAATGTCATATTATATAGACATATATAATATAATATGTGTATAATATAAAGATACTTTATTTTTTTTTTTACTTGTTTGATAAAACTATTTTTCCCTAGAGAATTTTCCCCAATATACAATATACAAATGAAAATATTTTACATCCTTTATACTGGATAGATTAGATAGAATTGAATACATATATATAAAGGAAAATATATAAAAGGTATATATTAGCATGTATTACCATGTATTTTGAACGCATCGCACATATAAATCTAATCTATATATATACACATGCGGTAGATATACGGTGGTTTCTGTCCTTTCCTGTTATAAAAACTTTTGCAAAAAATACACATCATCATCGTCGTCGTCGTAGTCGTACATATGCTTTTTAATATATATATATATATAAAAATTTTCTTATTTTATTCAAAATTTATTTGTATCTCACATAGAGGTAGATATTATTTGGTATACACAAATTTAGATATATACAATTTTGATGGGTTTGTTTGTTTTTTTTTATCCAAAAAATTCTGTATATGCAACCGCATCTTCCCATCCCTGGTAATATTACACACAAAAGAATAAAAATGATAAAATTTATTCAGACAAACCATTAAAATCTATTTTATGACACCTTTATTTTTTTTGCTTAAATTTTCTTATTTTTTTGGGTTCACGTTCAAAACATTTCAACTTTTGTTATACAAAATATATATATTTATATGTATATCTATATATTGATACAAATTGTACCTATCATTTATATATAATATCAGAAGGTATATGTATGAATTGGAGAAAATAAAAGAATAAAATGTTCAGAAAAAATACATTCATAGTTCAAAAAAACAAATCTGAAGTAAGTGTTTATATATTAAAGAGAAAAATAACATGTCAAAGAATATCATATTGTTTTATTTTAAACAGTATTGGCCAAATTATTCTTTTATTTACATGTTTATAAAAATTGAATAAATGAATGAATAATAATATTGTTATTTATATAGTAATAGGATTAGGGATATCTCCCTTGGAATTTGACATCAATTTGGATGCGTCAAAATTAAAGTAAAAATTGAATGAAATATGAGGTCAAATATGTATATCAAATTTTATTTGATATAGACATACTCTTACCATTTTGTTATCAAAGTTATTTGTGTTCTAATTTTTATAGGAGGGAGAGTTTTTGAATCGATTCATAATATTATTTGATATAGTATATGTAATATATTTCAGTTTTTTCGATTACATTAACGAATATCAATATTCACAAAACAAACAATCGCAATTAGTGCAAAATATCTGACATTCAAAATCAGCGAGTTTTGAATATATTTAACAAATCTAAATCAATATTTATTTAGTTGATATATAATAAAACTCCACACTAAAACAGATGAACTTCATTGAAAATTATATGATGTTTGTTCTATACTAATTAGATTGTGTGACGATTTCTGACCTACTTAACTATAGTATATATACATAAACTAAATTCTAAAGGACACAACAAATGAAGGGTATATATTATATTAAATCAAAAAATAATATATATTTGTGTGTTGTGAATATAAAAATAAAGGTTTTTGCTGATGTTAACATATATATCTTTGATAAGAAATGTTAATATATTTGTTTGGTATATAATATATATATGTAAAATAGTAAAAAAAACAATGAATGCGTTCCCTGTTTTATTTTTATTTTATATATACATATGATATTACATATACCTTATATATATATTAATTTACACCCTTTTGCACACTTTATTATTTTTATTTTTAGATTTAGAAATTTATATTTTCTGTTTCTTCTCTATACCATATAACATATACATTGTAATGTATATATTTCATTATTATTTTATAAAAATAAATACGAAAAAATAATGTTTTGTATAATAAAACAAAAAAAAAAAATAAAAAAATACAATTGAAATGAAATACAAGAATCAGGTTAAATATATCTTTCACCTTCCATTGAGTATATATAGTGTTTTTTTTGTTGTATTCCTTAAAATTCTACGCATGAATTTCCCTTTAATATTCTACTCCATCCATATGTATGTCATTATTTTTTAAATATATATATATATATCGGCATCAGTGTGATGACATCCCCGTTAAAGAAAACATTAATTTCTATATATTAAAGTAATATATCCTTCTTATATATATCTGTGTGCATAAATATATATGCGATACATATTAATAATAACAAAAAGTAGAATAAGGTTTGTTAGATGATACAAAAAAAAGGTTATAAAGATGAGAAAAATTCATATAAAGTGTTTATTTTTTTTTTTTGTTTAAATAAATTTATTCCATACTAAAACCTCCCATATATTCATTTCATGTGTCATATATCGTTTTTCCTTTCAATATTATGTTGTATATAGTTTATTACAAATTTATATATATATATTAGGATATGAAAATATATCAAATAAAATGTACATGTTATTCAAAAAATATAGATATCTTCTCTGTATAGTATGATGACAAATAATATGATATGCCTCAAGAAAAATAAACCTAATATTGTCATCGTCAGATATATCATATAGTTATTTGATGTTTTTCCTATATACAGATATAATACAAAACGAATAGATTTTCTATATAAATTTGGCAAAAAAAAAAAAAAACTATTGTTGTGCAAAAACTATTTTTGCTATATTAATATATATCTCTCTCTATAGAGAAAAAACATCTTAAATTATATTTTTATGAAATCTTTATTTGGATAAACTAACTCTAGTTATATAGATGTAAATATATAATTCTTTATAGAATACAAAATATATGATATATATTCTGTATATATAGGTATATTAATATTATGAATGCAAAACATGTATATAATTTTGGGTTTGATAAGTTTTTTTTTCTTTCTTTTGTGTTATTTATTGAAATGTTTTTATCAGACAGACACGGTGTAAATCGAATATCAAATACATACGTATATACAATAAATATCTTATTAATCTCTTGTGAAAGAAAGTTTTCTTTTTGTATATCTAAAAAAAATATTTGGACGAGGGGGTTATAAATATAGATTTTGTGTTTGTCAACATTTTTAATGTTAATAAAACTATGTATATACAAAAAACAATCATTTAATAATTTTAAGTTTATCAGCGTTAATTTAGTTTTATCGTAGAGATATCAAATCTGAATGTCAGAAATGTGAAAATTGTAGAAATATTATAAGGAAGAAAGTTAAAATTTAACTTTTTGAATATGATATATGATATAAAATTCTATCATTTACATCACTTCTTAACCAATTGATGATGAATTTCAATATCGTTATAATTATAGAAAGGTATTTTAATTGATATGAATTAAATTTATGAATGTTTAGCGAAATAAGTTATAAAGGCAAATGAAACCACAGAAGGTTTATATATAAATTTTATATGGTTATAGATTATAAAACGATTTGGTGTCTATGCCCAAAATTTATCGCATCAGATAAAATATCTGTATTCAGGGCCAAAAAATATACAAACAAAAAAAAGATCTAAGATAAATTGATAATAGCATTTTTCAATTATTAATTTCTTTTAATTAAGCTTAACCGTGATATATGTGTATTTATCAATATAGTATATGCATATTGATAATCATAAATATAGATATATTTATATAGTAATATATTATTGTTTATGCAAGCGTGCAAGCAAGCGTATACAATAAAATAAATTATATGAATTAATTCAATCGTGTTCAACATATATAAAAATAAAATTCCAAGAAAAATGAATAAATAAAATTGACAATCAATTTATTTACCACAGAGCAGCAGTAGCACAGATATTTGTATAACAAAAACAAGAAACATGTAAATGTATCACATAAAAATAAATCTATACAACATTTATAGAAACATATATGTATATAGAAAATCCCTAAACTAAAACAAATCTACAAAAAAAAAACGTAATCTTATTTTTTATATATGTTATATACAATACATGGGTTAAAGACATTATATTATAGTATATACAAACAACAAAAAATTCTACAATATATAGCGAAAAATAAAATCAAAACCAATCTCAAATGTATATTTGTTCATATAACAATATATTTTATGCTGAATAGACCCTTTTTTCTCATCCTTTATAGTTTTATTTCTTTATGGTTTATAGTTTTGTATAAATTCACCACACAACATACAAAAACAATCTTTAAATATTAATTGCTTAAAACTAAAGGAAAATAATCTTAATTTCAAAAGCATTAAAATTATAAAACGCATATATATAATTAGAGCAGTTACACTAAAGGTCACATAAAAAACAAATTCGGCGGATTATTGATTAGTTTATCTTTTATCCTATACCGAATAATTTTATTAACTCACATCGCGGAGCAAAAAATAACATTCATTTGACAATAAAAACAATAATATATTATTCATTTAATTTGTGTAAATTTAAGCATAATAAATGTTTACAAGAAAATTATTTAGCTAACAGCCGTCGTCGTATTTATATACAAGTAAAAAGCAATTAGAATAAGTTAGCAAGAGTAATAATAATAATAATTGTATATTTGTAAAAAAACATAATCACAATTATATATAAAATTATTCAAATCAAGTGTTTTTAGATGGAAAATGCATTTGATATTAGAACCTATCAATCAGTCGGTTAAAGAAAACTCAACATATCAAATATATTAATTAGAAATTCATTCAATATCTGATCAATATTCCGAGATATTTTCGCATCAATAAGTATAGATTTTTCGACTAATTAGATTATCGCCTAATATATATATGAACAAATAGTTTTTGAAATGAAAAATTTCAAAATGTCTATATGTCATTTTTAAAACAATTATCAACAACAATCCTATAATGAGTGAATAAATATGTTAGTATAGAAAAATGTTATTATAATAAAGTTATATAAATATACGGGAAATTGTATATTATTTATCTCACATTATACCAAGAAGACTTCTGTATACTGCCTGTTTCATCTAAACTTTAGAATTTAAATAAAACGTAAAAGGTGTGGGAAAACATGATGTATGTATATTTATATAATATAAACTTCTGTATGTATGTATGTATGTCTATCGAGTACATGTGATATGTTATACATTTTAAATAGCAACTCCTTAACACTCCATTAAGTTTTGAATATCTATATTCATATATATATAACAAAATTATGTTTATAATTTTATATACCATATATGTATGATATAGGCTTTTGTTTTAGTTTACATGACACGTATGTCGACCCCGAATATCTACTATACACAAATTTTAAAATTAGATGCGTAATAGAATCGTTTATTTAATTAATATATATATAAATATGCATATATTAAAATATATATACGTTTAATTTAATATACATATATTTACTATAAACGCAAAAATATAAAACGTATGTATGTATAATAATAATTAAGAGAAAATATATTACTATATGTATATACGGATAAAAAGGAATTTATAATATATTTTTATATAATTCTCAAAAGATTTTAATTTTCACAGTCAGTACAATACATATCATATACAGTCAGTAGATATGTTAACGTTATTATCTTATTATTTATCACTGTCATATATATAAAAATATCTAATTACTGGATTTCTGCATTTGAAATAGATAAATAGATATAAGTGTTATGTAGCCAGTTAATGAAACAGGTCGAATAGAAAGTTGTTTGAATAATTTTCAATTGACATAATTTTGAACTTATGGATTTATTCCTAAAAAAATCTCTATTACCTTTTAGAGGAAAATTAATGAAAATTTCAAGGAAAATTTGTACAAGAAAAACGAAAAAGAATTTTTCATTTATAAAAAAGGACATATACGAATTTGTACGAATGGGCAATAGGATTTAATCATTACAATATTTTTAAAATTAACTATATCATATATGAAAGTTATTGAAAAACTTTATTTCACAAAATATGTTTGAATTATTATTATATGGATTTAAAGTTTTAAATTTTGAATTCTTTTAATGCATTGCATTCATTGTAAAATAATAACTTTTGTAATATTATATATATGATGTCATATTTATATAGATTCAATTATATTTTAAATGAAATTTTTTTTTTTAATACAAACTCATTGTTCCTAATATACAATAAAATATTTTGAGAAAGTTTTATAGTGAGATATATATAATATCATGTAAGAAAAATAGTATAATATTATACAGTATTTTTGATCAATTTTAAATAGACTTTATCTATGTACTAAATTATTTACTTTATGAATATGATATAAATTTATTCTATTCGAACAATATACAATACAATACAATAAATGTATATCTGCATGCATTACATGACGATGAATATAACATTCGTAAACATTATATTATTTTAAGGATATAACTATATATATATAAGTATATATATTTATAAATTAAATTTTAAATGTTCGACAAATTCAATATATATAACTATATAACTATATGTGTAGTGATTCAATTAAGAGTTTTCCTATGTATATTTATGTATTATTGCGTATTATATGCAAAAGTAGCATATGGTGCATGAAGTATAAAATTTAATTTAAATAAATTTAAATATGTATTTATATGTAACACATATAGAAATTATATTCCTTTATTGATTGAAAATATAATAATAAATATTAACATGATATATATATATATTTAAAAGAATGCATTTTTCTCATTTCAAAAGATATACTTTTTGCATTATAATTATAACAATGAATAAAATTTCCTTTCAAATACTTATGTTTACTTTTCACTTGTTAAATAAAGTATTGTGTGTTAATTAGCATTATATATATATATATACAAGATCTGGGTATGAATTAGGTTAAGACAATGACTACAAAATTGTATCGATATTTATATATACACTCTAAATGCGAATTTAAATTCATTCATTCAATGAAGGTATATATTAAATGGAATCTGTTTAAAATTCAGATTTAGTTAAATATTTTTCAATATACAATTTGTATAGATATTATTTTCAATGCGATATTAACATATGTTAATATCTGATAATACATATTTTTCCCAAATCAATATATTTTATGATTTTCACACAACAAAACAAACAAACAAATATGCTTCAACAAATGTTACATATAAATATATGGATATGGATGGATATATATGTATAATATGCGATAATATGAATAAGAATTGATATAAAAATATAAATATATTTCGTGTATATATACAATAAATTTCATTCATTGATTTTTAACAATTTGAATTTTTGTATAAATATTTACAAAAAAAATATGGATATATAGAAGAGATAAATGGGCCAAAAATAACTCATCATATATGTAATATAATTTGAATTTTTTTATCTTGTTGGAATTCAGCATTCTGTTACTGTTTTTTTTTTTTTTTTTTGATATACCTCTCCGATCTTTATATCTATATATATATGAAAGCTGCTGATTTCCGTATTTTTACCTATAAAAAATACATTTATATTTTATTTTTTGTTGAGTTTATTTTATTTGTATATCTAAATATACATATGCAGATAATATGAGGATTTCGTTTTTTTGTAAATCGAACAACTAATAATCATTGAATTGATTTTATTTATGGTTATATATTATAAATGCCTGTGAACAAACCGCATACATATTTATTTATTTAAAAAAAAAAATAATATGCTTGCGGTAACAAATTTACAAATTTCAGATAATATTTGTATATATTTCTAATAAAAAAAAATTGCACAGGGGATGTTTTTGAAATATTTTAGTAAAAGTTAAAGTTTTGTCCAATGAGTGGAATCAACCCTTATAAATATTAATTTTATAGTTAGTTGCCATTAAACGATTCTATTCAAAAATTATTGATCAATGCACTTTACTTGTCAATATTTTGTGGAATTTTTGAATGGAAATCATTTTGATTAATTTTCCCCAATATTTTAAAAGTTGTATTATTAAACGGAAAATTATATTTTTCAATTATTTATTTGATAAATATAGAATTTGCTAATCATCTGAATATATTAAATATTTATTTTTAAATATAGTTAAAATTTAAACTATATTATATAAAACTAAACGATAACATTTAAGAATATAATAAATAATAAAATAAGTTTAAATAAATAATAAAATATTCCATTTTCATATACTTAAATTTATATATATATTAAACAGATGTAAACTCCTTCCATATATACCAACGATTCATTTCATTTTTGCAAATACATATTTTAGTTTAAAGTCTTTTACTTTTTAAAAAAATTAAAATAATATATTTATATAGAAGTAATGTAAATTTTACTATATATTTTTATACATTTATCTATACTTTTAACAAAGAAATTGCAAGCAAATTAAATGTAAATAGCATACAAAAAAACCATTGTTAAGTTGTAATACAACGATGTTGCATACTTGATTTTTAATTCATTATATACAAATATACTTAGATAATGTATACAATAAATTTGTATAACTGTTAGATCGTTATTTGTATACTACGATGCACGGTATTTGAAGAAAATTTAAGGTTTCTTTACAAAATGATAGAAAAAAAGGACAATTTTGCACGAAAAACGAATATATTTTTATTCATAAATCATTTTTACTGCCGCACGGTTTAATTAATAATTAATCTTTAAAATGCATATTCAAATACAAATGCAATTATTTTATTTTTAATGATTCTGACAAAACAAAGGAAGAATATCCTTTGTGTGTACTGTCAGAATATAATACAAAGATCATATATATATATATCCTTTATATATTATTCATATATAGAAATACGTTTGTGCTTGTGAGATTATTATTTTGTAATTTAAAAATAATTAGTTATTTACTTGAAGTTATGATTATGATTAAAAACTTTTTTTTTACATATATATTCTGAGGATTTGCACCATTTTACTATATATACATATATATATGCATAATAAATACTGTTTTTTGAACAATGCATATATGATTCTAAAATTATATATATATAATATAATACTTGTATAAAATATTCTAGTAAAAGGATAATTTAAAAAAAAAAAACTACTACATTTATATTTATAAATGCAAAACAATACGATTTTATATTAAATTTCAGAGATGAATTCTGTTATAACAAATGATAATAGAATATTTTAGATTTCTTCAACTATATGCTAAAGTGATTGTTGTTTAGAAAGATAATTAAAAAGCACAATCGGTAGAATTTCTTTTTATTGTTTCAATTAAACGAAAAATTCATTATATTGTTTCATTTTGAATACAAATACCTATGCGTATTTATGTTATAGAAAATTGATTGATAAATTAATAATTTAAATTGATAATAAAATATTTAAGGAGAACAAAAAAATAATCCCTATATTTTTATATGTATATTTACCGACCAGACCAGACATTATTTATATCACTGCGTATATATATTGCATATATCTGATATATGCAATTCATTTAATGCCAGATTTTTTCTGTATTTAAATAATATATATATATATTGATAAAAAATTGGCAGCATAAAAGGATATTCATATACAAACAACATATATAAGAAACGCGATTGATTTTTCTTTAACGATATATTTTTTCTCTATTGTTTTTTTTTTGTTGGATCTATCTGCAAATAATCCCAAAACAATAAAATAAAAAGGAAATTCATTTATATATATATATACAGACCAAATACAAACAACACGAATATGAAATGAATTGGTTTCGCCTCAAATTGATTTACATTTTATTTTTTATTTTTTTTAGGTTTGAGATTGAATTTTTATAGTGTTTTTTCCTTCTATTTTATATAGTATATCAGTGCAAAATATATCAGAGTTCCCTCATGGTATTTTCAACAAAGCAAAAAAAAAAAAAAAAAAACACATAAAAATAAAATTTTAAATCTGTTTTCTTCTTTCCTTTCTTATTCCTTTTAATGTACATTTACTTTATACGGTATATAAATTGTCAATATAGTTTATATTAGGTCGATTTGTTTTTTTTTTTTTAATATATTTTGAAATTATATTTCTAATATACAGATCATTTAATCACCCATCTACAACAAACGTATAGTCAAAGAAAATGAAAGAAAAAGAATAGAAAAATCGAGTATAGAACCAAAAAATCAAAAAACAGTATATATCCCGAAAATATTATTTAACATTTATATATAGTTAGAAAATGGAATAATAAAACTCAATATTTGTGATAGTTTGAAGTGAACTGCGTGAAAGCTTTATTCATATGTCTATATCCATAATATAATATATAATGAATAAATGAATACTATATTCTATGGTTTTAGAGAGTTTTGTATATAAAATATACTTTATATATAATATACATTACTAGAGTAAATATTATTTTATAGATATAAATATTTATATATGTAATAGAATGTATTTATATAGAGATGATAAATAAAAAAGTTGTAGCTTAAAACGAGATTTTCTGTATATACATCATAGTTGATTGTATATAATACATAAATTTTGTTATCTATATATAATATTACATATGGATTTTCAATCAATTACACGCAAGCTATTTTACAACAAATAGGATATAAATATATATAAATCTAATCCATTTGAAGTGGAATTTATGCAACAAAAAATGATCTCGCTTTCTAAATACTTATATATTATTGGAATTTCAATATATTTATATACATGTAATAAATTCATATAAGTATCAAAAGTGTATTTTTATATTTATCTGTATTTATTTTATTATACTATAATCACTATTAATATTTAATCATCTTAATTTAGTCTATTTTATTTTGAGCTTAGAAATGAAATTGAATAAAAATTGAATAAATTTGTTTGGTGTTCCTCTATTTCTGATACAAATGGGTAAATTATTTTGTCTTTTATTTTAAACTAATATCGATATATTGTGAAATTATTTGCATAAATGAAATTATCAAATTTTTAACTTAACTTAATGGGGATAATCAAATTAATTTGACACAGTTATAGATATTCACAAAATGTGTATCACTGTTGTTTATAAATATATATATTATATAAAAAAAACTGATGTTATTAATAATGATAAAAATTTTAAAAAAATACACGTTTAAAATCTTCTAGAGATATATAAAGAAAAAAACTAAACGTAAAATACGAAAAGAAAAATTTAGTTATGTTTTCTTTTTTTTTTTGTTTTTTTTTTGCAAGTAATCGCAGCCTCTTATAAATTGCACGATATTTAATATATGATTTTCAACAAAAAAAATTTAAAAGTCATTCATTTAAAATTGAAATTAATCATCAACAAGCAAGAAAACTTTATTTTTATTTTTTTTTGGGGGGGTTTTATACGCATTTATAAATTGAACGATTGAATGTATATATAGTAGGTATACATATACAGATATACATAATTTGTTCATTTGATGATTATATTTTTTCGGTTTTTACTTTGAATTTCGCTATACATTATATTTAAAACATTTTTTAATTAATTAAGTTACTTAAAAATTATGATGTATAATAATATATCATTTATCAGACTATGGTATATAATCAGATATTTATCAAGGATTCAGATTATTTTATATAGTTAAATATTCAAAGCATATGCGCTTTATATTTATGCACGAATTTACTAAACACTTTTTGTATCTGATTTTTTAAAATTTGCATGTATACGTGTAAATATATTTAATAAATAACTACCCAAAAAAAACAGATACACATAGTCAAATTTTGATAACAAACATACCACCAAACACACAAATGTTTTTTGCAATTGAACGATTGAATGATTTACCACAAATACACATGTATTATATGAATTGGAAAATAGTATTATTGAATTTTTCAATTTACCCCATCTCCATATAATGGCCATATGTATAAAACAATAAAATAATAAATTCAATTGTAAAGTTACGAAATTAATTTACATATATGATAAATCATGTGCAAATTGATTTATTTTAAATGTAATTTGTTTAAAAAAAAATGATATATGAAAAAGCATATATTTATTTAAATTGTATAATATCATGAAAATTGCATATGTATAAATATATATAGTTTTTCTCACATTTGAATATATATTTATAACCTTTTCAATATATCAAAAATTAGCTTAATAATAAAATAAAAGCAAATATGAATAGATATATTTTGTTACAGTTTTTGAAACAAGATTTTGATTCAATTTAGTTAAATTTTGATTATCAAATCAATCCCTTCATCAAAATATCCTTATTAAATTGCAGGATTCAATTCTAAAGTCTTATTTAAATGAATGCATTATCAAATTACCATTTTTATTAAATAGTGACATATTTTTTAGTAAAATTTTCAAAAAAGTAAACGTAAAATAATCCCCAATTCTCATTTATTCGGGAATTGTAACTTTTTGAGATAATTCTATATAATTCTCTAAAGTCAATTCTGTTTAGTCTTCATAAGACAAGTCTGTTTGCGGTTTTCTAAAGTCAGTTTGATAAAGTTTTCATTCTGAAAAAGTTAAAAGTTTTTTTTAAAGTATCTTAAAACTATAATATATTATCAGTATCTTAAAACTAACATGCATTTTATAAAATTTATAAATAAAATAAAATTATAATGAACGTTGAATTTCGTCAATAGTCAATTGTCAACTTGTAATATAGTCAATTGGTATAATATGTAAATTATTTGCTTAATATATAATTATAATAATTTTAAAAATCACTCACCGACGATGACTATTCCAAATGTTAAATATGATTAGTGCAAATGCTACCGTAATGCCACAGCATGATATGGTTGTCATACAAACAAATAATGGTAATGAAACTTTACGTAGTTCACGTTCAATAATTGTTCGATCTTGTGGTTGCTGTAAAATATAAAATACAGAAAATGTTACAAAAATGACAAAGTCACCGGAAAAATTATATCACAAACAAGATTTTTAATAATATTAATAGAACACAAAATTGGAAATTCCTCGAAACGAATTGATATTATCTATATGGAATACTCAGTTTTAAAATCTTCTACATTTCTTATTTATATTTAATCCGGATATTTTTCAAAGTTATCATATTTTTATTGCAATACAAAAAAAAATGTAAATTCTATTCTATGAATTCTATCCACGAAAAAATAATACACAACAGGATAAAGTAGTTTTTTTTATTTTAAGAAAATAAATGTTAAAGTGTATTTAAAAAAAAAAATACAATACAATTTAAAAACATAACTTTTTGTTTTAAAAATAAACTATACATATATATTGTTAGCTTATTCTTAATTTTCCATATTTTTTATTTTTTTTTTGTTATATATTCTCTGTAGATATATAAACTTCTGTGTACTTTGTCTACGTCTATGTATATATAGATTTATAATAGTTGTTTGGTAAAGGAAAATATTATTTAAAAGTTTTTCACAACAAGATGAGTAATATTTATTTATTTTTCCCATTAAAGAAACTTAAAACCACCATATATAGATAAAAATAAAGCCTCATATTTTTCTTTATATATATATATACATTTATATATAAATTATATAAAATTTAAAAATAGAATGAAAATTTATTAATGTTTATGTAAATGTGAAATTTTTAGTATTCAAATATAATGATAATAATGATTGTAAAACTTAATTCTTTAAGGTATGGTTATAAGCATTTTCAAAAAGGGTTCTTTTGTAAAATATTATGAATTTTAGTGTAACTATTAGAAAAATTTTATATTTATTTATGATGGATCTTTTAAGATAGTTTTAAATTAAACCTATATGTTCTTAATATCCAGAGCTGTCTTTACATTCATAATGATTACTATTTAACAGATTGATCTGAATTATTAGTATATACTGATATGAAATTGTTAATCTAATATTCTGATTTGAAAATTTGATATCAGATATTAGATCTCTTTTGGGAATATCAAATAAGAAAATCCGCATAATTTACAAGATAATTTCTGCAAAAAAAAAGTTAAAACATTTGATGTTAATAGGTATTTGTTAATTGTATAATCAATCAATTCATCTACAAATCCATTTCCATTTTATATTGACAACTAGATACATATTTTGTTAGGACAATAAATATGTTTATAAAACTAAAATATCATCTATTTGAGTACAACACATATTATTATCACCACTGGAGATCTATATGTTGTATATATATATACCTTTATACTCATATACATGGTATTATATATAGATAATCGCAAATATACACATATATTAAAATGAATATAGCATATAAGAAACAAATCCGTGTATATTGTATATATTGAAATAAATATATAGGTAAGTAGGTATTTATTCATATAT
The DNA here is from genome assembly GCA_958336335.1 of Dilophus febrilis. Classification (NCBI taxonomy): domain Eukaryota; kingdom Metazoa; phylum Arthropoda; class Insecta; order Diptera; family Bibionidae; genus Dilophus; species Dilophus febrilis. The sequence continues at coordinate 4,015,335 of OY284471.1, read as the reverse complement.
ATACATACATAGATTGATTGTATATATGAATATTGATTTTCTTATTTTCTTATATATTCTATATAAAAAAAAACAACGTGTAGATATATAAGTAAAGTTATTGATTACATTTACTTAAACTATTTCATCATCCGACGTATTCCGTAAATGTACGCAAAGGATCAAATAAGAAATAAAATATAAAAAGGTACACAAAATTGGATAACGTATATATGTATAGTAAATTGTTGTGGTGGTTGTTGGGTGTTTGCATGTTTTGATGAAAATGTTGATGATGGTAAAATGGTATGAAATCGTAATTCTATGCACTTACATCAAATATTTGTTGTTAAATCGTATATGAATGAATATGAACCATATATCTATATATAAAGAAAGTGGAATTTGTGTGTATATACCGCATATATAAATAAATATAAAGTGAAAGTGTGTCGACTTGGTTATATTATAGAGATGAGCAATAATCCATATATATATATATATATATATATATATATAGATTGAAAATACCATCTTGAATATACATATAAATTGAAAATCTTCTTCTTTATATATACAATATACATAGATGGATTGCGTTTATAGTAATGTATTGAATATATTTATATACATCCATATTTATTTTTATAGTATTTTATAGCATTATATAAAGAAAAAGTGTATCTTTAAGAAAAATCTCGATAAAGTACATAATGATAATATACATAAAGTATAAACAAGTATAATGTTTATATATATATATATATGGTATATCTTATAAGATATAGACATATATCGAGATCTAGTATTAATTCAATCTTTATGTGCGATATAGAAATACAATATGGAAATGATTTTCTTTTGATATACGAACAAAACAAAAAAAAAAAAAACTGTGTAATCCAATATGTAGATATAACGACGATATGTTTTCTATATGTATATTCATAAATATATATAGAGAGCAAAAAAAATAGTTATATATTTCCTATATATATGTATGATATAAGGAAGATATATTGAATATGGAAAAAAGAAAACAAATATAAAAGGAATAGGAAGAAAAGGCCAAATAATTGTTTGATACCCGTATGAAATTCTATATATATATATATATATATATGAAGATTGTGGATTTAAAAGGAAAATTTATAGTAAAATATCTATATATATATATATATTTATTTATGTATCTTTTCAACCAATATATTAAGGATATACTATAAAGTAAAGGATATATACATAAATATTGAATGAAATAAATCACTTTAATCAGTTTTTTTCCGCCCATTCCTCAACGTATATATATGTATAGTAACTTATTTGATATCTTATCGGTAATAAAAATTATTAAACTATATATACGATATATAATATTATATTATTTGTATTATATATGTAAATAACAAATGATAAAAAAAAAAATAAATGGAAAAACAACCCATTTATTTTGAATGTCCTTTGAATTATACACATTTATATTTGATATTTCAAGATATATCCTCAATGAATACACATGCTTAAGAGCCCTGTGATGAATACATAAAATGCAATTTAATTTTAAATTTGATAATTTTAAAAGGTAAGGGTAATTTATTTCATATAGATTTATTATAAGTTGACACTGGATAAATAGATTTACTAAAACTATATACGAATTAATTTCCTATTATCCGATATTTTGTTACTTATGTATGATTATATATTTGACATTACTATTCATCAATGATTTTGATTTAGATTTAATTGATATTAAAACAATTTGAAATTTATTGCATAACAGCAAAATAAAATATTTATTTAATGTTGCTTGTGCCAAGAACGAAATATAATTATGTTTTTATTATTTTTATATTCCTCATTTGCATGTCATGCATAAAAAAAAAGTAATCAAGTATTTTATTTTTAAATTATATAATAAAAAAGTCAATTAACTCTTTCGTAGATCTAAATGAATACCAGAAAATATTATTGATATATATGACAAATAATAAAAGACAAATTCAAAACTAATACATCGCATAAAACAAATATCATAAAATGTCCATTATATATTTTATGGTACTCGAATAATAAAAAGAAAATACAACATAAAAATAACAAAAAAAAAAAAAACACACGAGACACGAATGAAACTTAAAAGAAAGTATTTATTTTAAACTATGATTATTTAGGAAACCATATTCTTCATATATACCCTCTATAAAATATTTTTATTGTATTACAAAAACTATTATGATAGGAAATCAGTTTAAAAATATTTTTATTAAACAACAAACAGACAAGAAAAGTATTTTTCTTTTCATTTCATTTTATTGTCTATGAGTCACGGAAATTCTGTATAATTTACTAAAGGATATTCCGCATACTTTGCTTAAGGAAATTCTGTATAATTTACTGAAGAAAATTCTGTATAATTTGCTGCGGCAAATTCTGTCTAATTTTCTATAAGGAAATTCTGTATCATTTTGTCAGATCATACAATATTTTCTCTAAAACATTCCTGTATAATTCATGATCTGATTGAAATTGTAGATCTTAAAAAAACTATGATTTTATTGCTGAAGTGGCATACAAAATATTATTTATATATTATTTGCAATTCACTTATGCACAAGAGGACATGCCTAAAAGGGTTAAAATGGAATACAATAACCAATTTTTCGGTAGAAAAGAAAATGTAATGTGCTAAACGAAAATAAATAATCAATATATTATACCATATAAGTATATTTTTTTTATATAATATTATAATATGACAGAATATTATTATACCTTATTATATAAGAAGACTATATATATATATGTATTAATTTATATTAAGCCGTTTGAGCGAGCTCAAACATTTATTTATTTTATATATGTATATATAAAACAAAACAAAAATTAATGATAATGATTTTTTGATAAATTCAATTCTCATGTTATTTTCTCATAAAATATATAATTCTGTATACTGCATAATATTTATTATTGTTTTTTATATGTATATAAATATAACATAATTTATTATATACGTATAGATTAGGCTTACTGTTTCTTTATTCTCGGTTCAATTCCACGGGAGTTTATGTTGGATTTTCCAATGGTATAAATGCAAAATTAAATAAGTGAATATATTTCCAAGGGTTTATGACAATAACAATTACAGTAGAATTTTCTAAAGGAAATTCGATAAAATAAAAATTAGAATTCTTTAGAATTCTTTCTAAAGTATAGGAAATTTTTAATAACTTTCTATGAATGCCGAATTTACTAAAGGATATTCGGTATAATTTTATCGGGATAACCATTTATTTTTGTGTCATCACAACATCACAGTAAGGCCTACCATTGACTATCTATATAGCAAAAACGAGCATACAACCTCTTGAAGGACATCTTTTCACCCTAAGACGAACTGTCTAAAATTATATATATATGGATATGGATATGAATGTTATATATTTGAGGTGTATATAAAAGTGAGTATATTATTTAAGAACAAAAATTTTACACGATATAATAAAATCATAAATATATATGTATATATATATAGTTATTTATCAAGTTAAATTTATACGTTCGCTTTTATACAATATATATATATATATATATATATATATATATATGATATTAACTTGTAAATATAAATTGACTTTGACAACACACTTTTACTGCGTATATTTATATTATACATATAGATATAGATAGAAAAGTCAAAGTTTGATATATTTATATAGAGTATTAAACTCACTATACTGAACTACGTGTTTATGTGATTACAAAAATGTAGTATATATATCTTTATGAGAATATTTTATATCCTACCTAAATAACTATATATATGTATATATATAAATAAAATATAGATAGATATACATTAAATTTATAGATAGAATTTCGTTGTTTAGCTATATATATATATATATATACAAGCAATATAGATAGTGTATGTTGTATATATTATTAGAATACACGATTAAGTTTAAGATTTAATAGTTTATTTAGTGGTTGATTAGTATAATAATACAGATATATATATTTAGTAAAGTTATTTTATGTGTAATAAAAATGTATACAATACAGTGATGGACAAAAAAATAAAACAAACGTAAAACTATAACCGTGCTAAAGTTTGGTTGGGTTAACAAAACGGTATTTGAAGTTCCAAGTAAATTTTATTATGATAAATAAGATTTAAACAGATTAATTAAAGCATCAATTATATATAAAAAAATTAGGTAAATATATTTAAAATGAACAGGGATATATTTTTTGTTCTACCATGTCAACTCCTACCTGAAAAATGGTACATTCTTTTTGTTAAACATTATATAGCACTCTCTAGAATATATCCGGAATAAATACATACAATATGAACTGGAGGATATTCAAAATCCAAAATTTCGAATGTTTATAAACCATTAAATATATATACACAATTTGTTTTAACATAGTTGATTAGATTAGATTCTTATATAAATAAAATGTTGATATATAATATATTTGTCTTTTATATTATCATCTTGTCTCTATAACTCGCTATATACATATATACAAAAAATAAAACATCGTATATAACAAAAACTAATTTAGATAATTAAAGTTTGATATAGAATATATATATATATAAATATAGAAAATAGAAAATGACATTGTCTTTTCCTGAATTTAATGTGGCATTTTATTTAAATATATCTCTATATATATTAACCGAAAAAATTATACATGTATAGCTTTAAAAAGAGAATTGTTAAAAAACAAAAAAAAACATTATATGATATTATTCTTATTTCTTATATGTATATACAATCAATATTTTTTGATAAAATGATTCAGCAAATTACAAAGCACATAAAATAACTTTTTCATTATTTTATTATTTTATATATATATACAAAAACTGTATATCAATATACAAACAATTTATGTAAAGTCATTATCTGCGGTGTATTGAAGAAAATGTCGATACATAATCTATTATATATGTATTTATATATATATATATATATATATATATGATTTTTCTATATGCGACCGATTGTGTTTTATCATTAATATTATTATTACTATACTAATGTTATGATTATTATTTTTATTTTTTGTATATAATGATAATGAAGTGTTTATCATTTATTTATTGTATTTTATATACATATATCGATAACTTTAATACAGATAATTAAATTACATAATTCATTACATAAATTGTAATTTATTATTTTTGTACTGCGTTATTGAGTTTCCAAGTTAATATAAAAGAATTTTCATGATATTCATAAACAAAAATGTGTATTTTTATTTCTATTAGTATATAAAAAAAAGGTTGTCGACATTGTAAAATAAAGTGTGGTTGGTTTTTTATTTAGTTTTGGTTAAAAAATGAATTTTCTCGGAAAATTCATATCAAAATGTATTTAAAGTGAATTACATTGAATTTTTTTTTGATAAAGTCTTGTAAGGAGAATTTTAGTATCATGATCTTTCTAGTAATAATTGGGTTTCTTAAAAAATCTATGAGTATTGACATTTTTCAAATCAAATCAATGGATTTTTTGTTATGAATTTCTATTCAATGTTATTTTATTGTGTAATAGAGTATAAAAACTCCTTTATATCTATCCAATTTTTATAATTAATTGAATACGAACAAAATTAGAACACTTATTGTAAATTCTTTATAATATATTTAACTTAACGATAATGTTTTTAGCAAAACTCATTTTTGAATTTACTTCTTAAAAGACTCATTTAATTATAAAGAAAATAAAAATACACTTCAATCGATTGTCCACGTATTCGTTCAGATCGTCGGTTAACAAAATACAATGATACATGATATGATTATTGAAATTTAAGATTTTATATTTCATTTAAAATAGAATATCCGCGGAAAATTTATATAACAAATAAGGAAATAAAAATGTAAAGACTAATGATACTATAGTGAAATCAATAAATTTTTATAATACTATAAAATACATTCGTATAAAATTCAATGTGTACTAAAAATAAAAGGTTTCTCTGTAATTAAAAATATATAATTCATATTTTATTTTTAAAAATTAAAAAAGATTTTTCCGATAAAATATTATTTTACATTTTCCTCGATAAAAGTGGTGCATAATAAATGGGAAATTTTATATATATAAAATACATTATTTTTTATGATTTCTTTGTTGAAATTCTATATATATATACTTGAAAATTGAAAACAATATCACGATAATTATTTCCGTGTACAATCAATTATAAATTAATAACTAGAAAATTTCAATGGATTTTCTTTTTCACTATATATATTTAGTAATAGATATCGCTTTCATTATTTATATAAAAATATCAAAGTACCGCGACAACATCATGAATATATAATAATAAATTTATTATTATCATTCAAAATATCTATATATAAATATAGATTTTATCAATATTTTAAAAAAAAAAAAATAAATCCGTATTCAAATTTCATTAATATTCCATTTGTATTTATTTAACTCAAATGTTGATTGTAACAACAACAAAAAACAAAACATACAGAAAAAATAAACAGGTAAAATAAAATTAATTATGTATTTAAATAAAAGACAAAAAAAAAAAAGGAAGTGTTAATGGATGAATTGAATTTGAATATACAAATTTATATACATTGAATATTCTAAATGTCTACTGTATATCGTAAAAATAATTATGTTTATTGAATATTTATATAATTTTATATGCAATATATTTGATAAACGTGTATGTATATAAAAGAGATAATTGAATAAAAGCATTCATCTTGTTATATACGTTTTTTTTATTTATTTACATGGAAAATAATTTATTTTTTAAAAGCAAAATATATAAATACATTTTTTTTTATGGATAATGGTTATATATAAAGACAACTTCTTCTTCATATTTTTTTTTTATAACATGCATACAATTTTATGTATATCTATCGCAAGAGTATTCTGAATTTTCTGAACGGATTTAGGATTATATAAACTTATTTGTTTAATATATACAAAAAAAGTGCAAATGGAGTATTAAAAATTTTATATCTTAAAATTTTATGCTCATTTTGTTATATACCTAAAAAATATATAAATATATATATATATAATCATTTTAAAAGCACAGTATATGTACTAAATTATATATAATCAACAGAGATGATTTTTTTTGTTATATACAAGTCATTTGGGCATGATAAAATTATGTGGTATTAGGAAATTATTGTATTAAATGAATTATGTGGTTTTATTATTATATTCTATATTGAATCCTTGTTTTCTGTGGAATAATTTATTTCCGATATTTCTTATGATTTTTCTCCAATTATTAATGAAATGAAAATATAGAATTCTTACTTCACAATTGTCTTGTAAATTTTAACAAGGATAATTTTATTTCTTAGCTGTATCAAACATAAATCAAAATATATATTTAGAGCGAAACCTCCGATTGTAACGTAGAATTATAAAATGAAATGATTACTTAAAGAATTCGCAACATTTTTTTTTATTATCTAAACAAATTTTTAAAAGAAAATTGTTTAAAAGAAAATTCACAAGAATTTGTGATTAAGAAATCGATTTAGAAAATCATAAAAGCACAAACAATAAAGAATTTATTCGAAATAATAAACTGTTTTTCACATATTAATTGAAATAAATATATATCTTAATCTGTATATGGATATCCTTTTTGTCAAAATATAAGAATCAGAATTCATATAAATGTCATTTTTTTATATTATTACAGAAACAATATCGCAATGATTTCAATTATATACTATCTATGTATACTATAATAACTTCTTTATTTTGGAAAATAAAAAATCTAATAATGCCCTAATGCAATAAAATCTCACATAAATTTATTAATATTACATGTTTTATCTATATGTATACATAATTTATACATATATCTATCTATAAGAATGTATAAAACAAATTAAGAACAATGTTTTTAAGTGCTATATTTGGATATGAATGTAAACAAAATATTATTATATTTGTATCTGTAACAGATAACAGAGTGTGTTAAAGAAAATGGTATGATGTTTATCAAGGAATTTATATATCATATAAGATATTATTTATTATTAATACGGATAAAAATTAGAACTTCAGATTGCAATACTTTTTCAGTATATATACACGGTTATAATATAGAACCTTGCTTAGAGATCATTTAACCATAAATAAATAAATCATATCCGCGTAGATACACCATGTAAATAATATAATAGTGAAAATAAAACAAAAATTATGTATATAATGTGTGCGGCGGTATCTGGAATGGTATATATATAATGAAGAAAATGTTGGCGACTTTTTTATTATAATGTGTGAGAAGCAAAATTTCCATGAACCAAATGTATAACCCATATTTTCATATGGTGGTATGGTATATATATTTATATACGAAACGAATAGATATAATTTTCATGTAATATACATATATAATGTGTTTAGCCAATATTTATATATGTATAAACGTGAATGAATGTCTAGAGAAAATCTTCTATACTAAATTCGTAAATTTGCTTACTTATATACAATGTTTATTTTCTTTTTTTTTTTGAAATACATTTCTATATCTATTTATATATATAAATAAAGTATATATCTAATTTTATTTCTTGTTTTTCAGCAAAAATTTGACATACATATTATTTTTCATGTATATATTGTATATGAATCGAATTTCTTTTATCCTGCGATCATTGATACGGTTAACTTTAACTATATATATATATCTATATATAAGATAAAAAGATTTGTCTATTTATTTCTGTATACATGTATATTGTAAATAAAAATATATTCAATATATTTGTTTATATATAGAACATATAAAACATTTATACACACGAGTATAAAAATGACTATATATATATATAAGAAAATACTTTATTACATAAATGAGCTAAGCAAAGTGTAAGTAAAATGTTTATGAAAGTATGTGGCTGGATTATTATTATAGAATGTATATTTATGTTTAACTATATATACAAATTTGTAGTGACTATATCTATTTTGAAATTATACTTTTAGTTCTTATAGGAAATAATCCATTAATGTAGTTTAATTTTTTTTTTTGCTGATACTTTAATTTTATATATATATGGTTATTGCTATATATTTATTGATTTGTTGAGCGCGTAATCCAAAAGAAAATTATTATTTTCCAAAGTCATTTTCGCAATGACATTAGAAAAATTCGCCAAATTATGTGTAATAAATTTAATGTGAAACTGATTTGATATTTTTCAATTAATCTGTCGAAAATAAATGCGGATGAATAATTAAGGATATATGTAATGTTGTATTTTAGAATTTTCTAAATATACACATAGGGATCTATGCAATTGACAACAGAATAGGTTTAATTAACACCGATAAAATACTTAAAATCTACACTTATTACTACACTTGATAAAGTTCTCTTAATAATAAATTCCTTATAAATATACATCATATATATTTTTTAAAATTATAATAAATATATATATTTAAAATAAAAACTCACCTTAGCGCCCGCCCAACGTTCCATATTCAACCAGGTAAGATTATCTGCCTGGGTATCATAATAACCTAATTTCACATATTCACCGTCAATCATTTGTTCAATTTGTGTTAAGGCAATACGGTCTCCTTGTGAACTGAATGCCACAAATCCCTGTATATGTATAAAAATAAACAAAAAATATCTGTATATAGTAAATATAACTTTTTTCTTTTTTTGTTTTTGTTTCTTCCAATAAGAATTTTGTGTTGGCAAAAGCAAATACATTTATGTACAAAAACAAAAATTGGGATTAGACAAAATATTTTAAATGCGATTCTGATTTATATATGCTGATATATGTCAGAAAACTGTCGCATATATATGAAATATACGCATAAATGATATGTGTATAACATTTATATGAATATTATATGTGTGTTTTATGTATATTTACCATATATAAAGATCTATATAGATAATATACAGCAATGTTATACCTTTATGTATATTTATCTTGTATAGATGATGAATAGAAGAAAATTTATGTATGTTTGTAAATCTCGTTTATAAACATCGCATATATCTCTATCTATATATAGGTATACATTTTATAATTTATGTTACTTTTGTGGTATCGTGTACAAGAAAAAGTTTTTTTTTCCGTTTACAAAAAGTAAATATTTTGATTACATGTAAAATTACTACAAAATATATATACGCATTTACAAATTGTTATTAAACGGGGTGGAGATACTTCAAAAAGTCTTCAACAAATGTTGTTGTTTTATGTCGGAAAAGATTAAATTTATTTCTAAAACGATGTGAAAAACAGAAGAATCATGGATTCATTAACTGTAATCGGGTAGTTTGAATAATTTTGCTTTAAGAAAAAGTTTAATAACTTCATCACCACCTCAAAAATGGTTTACTTAATACTAAAAGCATTAATTTGATTAATTTCATTATAAATTTAAATGACATTTTATCCTATTGTAATCTATAAGTAATTTCTGAATGACTTATATATATATATATATATACAAATAAATTAGAAAACTTACCGAAACACCAATAAATTGTGTTGAATTCATTGCTGCATAAATTTCATTAGCAATATCACGATCATTATAGGTAAAATCTTTTAATGATCGTTTTTTCACATTATCTAATTGTTGCATTGTTCGATTAAATGCTAATGCAACACTCCATACAGCATCGTATGCTAACGGTGCCTCTTGATATCCTTCTGGATATCGATTATTATGTATATCATAACCTTCTTTTATCAATGCTTCATTCAATCGTTGTCTGTTTATATGCATAAAATAAATGTAAATAATAAAAAAAAATATATTAAATAACAAATTATTTGCAAATTCAATAATAAATTAATGAAGAAAAGAAATGATCAATTCTGATTATAAATTAAAAATAAACTCTTTGATTTTGACCGATGGTAATGGAAATTATTCTATCGTTAATCTGAATTTTCCAAGAGATAAATTGATTTTAATTCATTTAAAAAAAAAAAATGTTAAATAATTTATATAATCATATTTTCCTAACATCTGATTTTTATTTTATTTTTTATGATCCATTTTAGTTTTTCCATTTCCATAAAATATAAAATATAATAAGTGCAATATGTGCAATTTATATTTTATCATCGATTTATTAATAATTTGTCTTTATTATTCGTTTGCAAATGGACAGAGATTTAAAAAAGAATTTTATTGAATGAAATATACGAATAGTGGACACATTGTTTTATTAATAATTTGCACCCATAAATAACTATCATATAAAAAACTTTTCATGTACAAGAATTAATAATATAAATTCTATCTAAAATATATTTGATTATTTATATAGTGAAAAATATCAGACACACGGTAAATTATGATTTTGTTGGCAGAATTCCATATTATATATTCTGTATATATAGATTTCATATGATTCGAACCATATCCATATATATATATATATAAATAGTATATCTTGTTATCGTACAAAGTGATTTCAAAATAATCTCCAGAAAAAAAAGAGGTAAAATGAATTTGAAATTGTAACATATGTTAATGTATGATTTTAAGATATATATATATATATATATAGTATAATGGCAATAATTCATTATATTGAAAAAAAATGAAAACATATATTTAAGAGGCATTATATAAATAGAGGAAGAAAATTTATAATTAATTATATAAAATTATAAAGTTTTTGTTGTGTGAATATAGCAGCAAATATATTTGTTAAATTTATATAATAATATACTTTAAGAAACTTTTGTTTTATATATACGTACAATAATAAAACTTTACAATATAATGTTTTGTATTTGAATATGTTTTGTTTTTTGTTAAATAAATATTACTTTTATATTTTAATTCTCAAATGAAACTATACACTACACTTTTGTAAGCAGCAATTACACATAATATTGAAATATAAATATTTATGTATATATTAAATGTACATTGGAATAGAATATATATTTCTAAAATATTTACTTGTTAATTCATTATAAACAAATATTGAACTAACACTATCTATATTTATTCAATTTAATGATAAAGAGTTTATTATTATATAGTAATTTTCCATTTTGAAACACTTGAGATTCTAATTATTTTTCTTTATTGATTTTACCACTTATTAGAAAGTTTTTTTTTTATAAGCAATTACATTTTTTTTATTACATCTCTTAAGATAGATTTAGAATAATTGTCTTTAAAAAAAGTAATTTTTATGTTTGGAAAACTAACAATAAAAAAATGAAAGGTTATCTATTCTATAAACAATACACCAAAAATCGATTTAAAATTATTATTCATACATATAAATTCTCAAATTAAGTTCAGTATATACAAAAGATTTTGTATATATATCAGAAAATGTTAAGCTTTTTCAAGGGTATCAGTTTTTTTTTTATGCAAAATCAATTGACTTTTTTCTCTTACGACCGACAGCTATATTCGAAAAGGTCATTATGTTCAGTATAAATACAAAAGATAAAAAACACCCAATATATATATATATATGTATATATATATATCATTACCTAACATAATATTGGAATTTTATACAAAAGAATAATAAAATACTTAAAATAATGTTATTTTGAAATACTTAAACATTGAATATTGTATATATATAACATATGATTTTCCCCAATTAAGGTTTTCCACACAAAATATATATATAAGAAAATTCTATAGACCGAATTTTAAACATTTAAAATACACAAATATGTAGTTTAGAAGTTTAAATTATATTTGTCTGTTTAGAATTTGTGTACATATAATATATTTTCTTTGTCATTTTGAAGTGTGTTTGTATTTAGCATTCATTTATATATTTATTTATTCTTTGTATTGTTTTAAATTATATGATGTATTTTATCTTTATATATTTATTATTTTATCATATGAAAGGTATACTCGCTTTCAGATTCATCTTTATTGACTTTTTATTTCTAACTTAAATCCTTGATGATGATATCCGGGATCAGGAATGATGGTTAAATGATATGAGATATTTTTGATATAGAAAATTATTGTTATATTTAATAATTATTTGGATAAAATAGTAAAATAAACGTACAAATAAAAGTAGTCTATATAACAAGACCTTATAATTAATGTATCGATAATGTAATTGACATCTAATTAATGTACATTATTTTTATATAAATAATAAACGCATAAAGAAAAAGAGCCCTCAAAAGGCTTTCTTCAGACTGATTGAAAAATGTGATTATTATTTTTATTATTATTAGTACAATTAATAATTATTATTTTGTTTGTATTGTATAAAGTATAATAATTTAGAAATGTAAGTGACGTTTTTATGTTACAAATTAATTATAATAATTTTCTTTTATACAAATGTGTATATGAAATAAGAGGATGTTTTGTGATGACAATAAAAGTATATAACAGAATTTTTCCTTTACTTTATGAAATATAATACAAATATTAAGAAATTCTCTTTTAATATCTATTGTAATATTAATTTTCCATATATCATTTATTTAGAGAAAACGCACAATAAAATTCAATAGTCAATTATAATGAAAATCTATTAAAATGAAATCATTTAAAAATAAGGGTCGCGCACCAAAAAGAAAAGGATACAATTATCATATGGAATTGAAAACTAATGTAGTTTTTCCAATTTTCCTACACATCTTATATTCTAATTAAATTAAAAAATAAATAATCAAATAAAACTATAACTCACCGAAAATCTTCGGATGACATTCCCGATATTGTTTTATCATTATTTTGATTCCACATTAATGCTTCCGTTGTCAAATGACCTTCGGCAGCAATTTTCATTTGTTCTCTTGTACATGAAATATTTTCATTTTCCAAATTTACTTCATACCAATTATCTTCATACCATCCTATAAATAAATAAATTTAAAAATATCGTATATTTAATTAAAATTTTATATATGGTATATATAGAATTGTTTATGCAATGAAATATTTATCATATGTAATATAAATGAAACACCATCAATATATTTTTTAATAACTTTTTATGTAAATAATTTGAAAATGTTTAAAAAATGTTACCCATTCCCATATTATTATCTGTATTTATTATTTTATGGTTTATTGATATTTAGACAGCGTGTTAATTGACACTTTTTTTTGTTAAATGAAAATTTACCTTTTCCACTTTGATGGCCCATACATAAATCGATTATTAGGTTTTTTTACATAAAACGATTTGGTTTTTTAAATTGCAATAGCGTAAAAATGCATGTATAAAAACATTCGCGGCGAAGTTATACATAAATAAATGTAATTTACATGTATTTTAATATGTCTATCAAATTTTTAATTACAAATTTTAAATATTGTTTTTATCAGTATGAGAGCAGTACATAAATGACCTACATTTATATTGAAATTCGCTGTTACATATTTAGAGATTCGAATGGACAGACGAAAGATTTAAATTTTATTCAATTTGTGAATGATATAGAAAAAATCCATTTGGTGTTTTCTTTGGAAATTAGGTGAAAGGAATACCAAATGATAAACCGGAAAATTTAATGAATTGATAAAATTGAATAGTATTTATCGTATAGCTAATACAATATAATAAAAAAAACTTATTTAATTAAAATGAAAATTCATTCATAAAAATATTAATATAAGAATAATTTTATGTGGTTTTCTTTCATCGTAAAATTTCTCTTTTCAAACATAAACTAAATATATATATATTTATATACATTTTACAATTAAAAGAAAAGTAATTTCATAAAATTAATAATACAAAAGTATAGATATATAAAAATTCCTATAAATGTTTTTCCCAGATCGTTTTCCATTCAACAAAAATTTGTATAGAAAAACTGCAATGTTTTGAAAAACTAAATTCTACATACATATTTTAATTTAAATTAAAATTTCATTAAATATATTATAACAAATATATGTTTGAAAGCATCACAGATATACTTCATACATGTATGTGTATTATTAAACATTTTTTTTTTCGAAACAAGAAACAAATTGACTATAAATAAATCGTATTTAAATATACATTTATTTATATACTTGATATTTATATTCAAATCCTATGCGAGCGATATGGATTCACAATTTTTTTTATACCTTTATTATATATATATTTATAAATTCATTTTATATTATATCTACTTTATTGTGTAGAGTAAAAAAAAAAAATTAAATAAAATAAATAATGTTAGAAAATCAGGAAATGAAAATATTTATATTTCTGGCACATGTCACAAATACTATGTGTATATTATAAAAATGTTGATATAAAAGTCTAAAATATATATCATATCCTTGTTGAGATTTATTATATAACATTTGCGAATAGAGCGATTTTTCTTTACATCCTTATTTTCTATATCTATAGTATACGAGTGCAGCAAAAACGTGAGCAATGCATATATATATACAATAGCAATATTTCTGACACAAATTTATAGATATACATTTTTAAATAACTATATTTTCAATTACACAACTGTATAGAAACTCATCGTGTCACAAATAAAATAAAATACAAGGTTTATATATGAAAATATCCTTGTTATGTTATATATTGAAAGAGACACGCAGTTTGATCGACTAAAATTCGTATTCGGGTTTTGATAATATAATTTTTCATTTAAAATTTATGAATTGATATCACATTTAAAGATGTCCATTCTAAAAAGTGCTTAAATACAATTCCGTTATTATATCGAATAATCGGAGATATCCTCGTTAGGATTCGAATGAAATACCAATTTTTGTAATTTATAAATTTGTATTTTAATATATTCTATAATGATTATAATGGTATCGACATCTAAATTAAAATGTTTATAAAAAAACAATTTGATTGACATCTTAATTATAAAATTATTATATATACAGTATTTATTTTCTAAATTATTTGTTAAAAAATCAAACACTTTTTTTAAAAAAAGATATTTTACAATGTAAAATCAAATTACTTTGATCTTTTTTCGCCTTTTTTTTTTGATTATATGAAATTGATAAAAATATATGCAAAGTAAAGTAATTATATAAAATAAATGCGCGTTCTTTTATAGCATATCAAAATATTAAATAGTATTTAATGTAATTGATAAAAAAAATATGTAATAGATTCATTGGCAATATTGTACATGTTTGTTATTGTACCTATCACATTTTCTTTTGAAGAATGTGTATTATATTCTTAAAAAAAAAAAAAACAAATGTGTGAATGAGTTATTTAATATGGTTAAAAGTCTTTATTTTTTTTGAGAGTTACAAATATTGCTATAAATTCATAAATAATAATATATTGTTATATAAAAATTATATATATAACAATGATATTCATATCAATTTTTATAACAATACATCATTTATCCCCCTCAACTACTATATATATTTAGCATATTATTATATGTTATATATATATTTGTATTTTTATATATCATCGCATATATTATCATAAATATATATATATATATATATATACGTACATGTGAACAGTATATATTATACAAAATATGAATATATCTACTTATTTTATATAAATATTATACATACATTTTTATATCTACTACTGTATATTATTATAGAATTTGGGATGAATCTTTATTTATATATATATAGATATATATCGCATTTGCATGTAAATTTTTAAATGGCATATGACTCGCATGTTCAAATGGATATCAAGCTTTACATAACTATACGTATAATAATAAATTTACATGGATATAAACAACAATTCAAATAAAGGGTGATTAATTCATGGTACTTTTGATTCAATCGGATGTATGTTATATAGTGAAGTGCGGCTGAATATCAAACAAGTTCAATTTTATTTTAAATATTTAAATTCTTTTTACATTTAAAAGAAATACTTTTATTTTATTTATAATTCGTTTAAATATTTGAAGTATATATCCATTATCCTTTTTAAAGGAATGGTAAGGGAAAATTAAATATGATTATTGGATAGTTATATATAGTGTTCTTGATACTCATGTTACAAAGATTACCCTGTAAAATATATATGTATAATTTTGTTTTCTACATATATATGTATATGAATGTCTGAATACGACATTCAAATCTCAACATATTTACATAATTATATATACATGTATGTTTAAACCAAAATATACCAAAGTCGATTTCTGTCGTTTTTTTATTGTTTATATGTGCAGCACACTCTCACTTATGGTATATATATAAAAGGAATCCTATAAATATTTTTGATAAATGTTGCCGCCTATACCGAAAATATATAGTTATTAAATTATATATATCATATATATATGAGATTTTCTGAAACATATTTAATTTATTTAAAATCATTAAATTGAATCTAAAACCTATATATTATAAATTATTTTATTCAAATTCTAATAGAAACTATTGCTGATTTTCAAAAGCTATTATTAGTTTATCGACCAAAGAACAATCTTATAAATATCATAATGAAATGTAAAACTTTTTAAGACAATTTTTCCTGTGCACTTTTTATCCAACATTTTCCAAAAAAAATAAACTATCCATCAATTACAAATTTATCGTAATCACAATTGCTATATATAGAATAATAGAATTCATTTATAATGTTTAATCATTATTTATCTTCATTAACGTATGTATTTTGAGTTACAATATATATAAAATCGTGTATAGCTACGTTATAATTTACCAACATTGTACATAAATAGCATTATAGTATTTATATACATATATCATATCCGTATAGATTTAACTATAAATGTATATTTATAATCATATACAATATATATAGTAGTTTATACTTTATAAGAATATATAAATTTATAATGTCAAAGGTAAATTTTATTGTGTGAATAACTAAATTAGATATAACACAAGATGAAACTATATATATGAGCTTTGGTCCATAATACATATATATATATATATTTATAAGCATGTACAAATTTCAAGTTTATATATATACTGTTTGTCTATCTCATCCAAAATTAATCTATGTATATTTGTAAAATATATCCTAATATATAACAGTTAAGGTTTTAGACAATCTGCCTCATGTATTATATATGATATGGAAAATATATAAAGCTCGCTATATTATATATTTCGTTATAAATACAACATAACGTTTATTTGTTACAAGTGATATGAATTACCCATATCTTTGATAACAAAAAAAAAAAAAAAGAAGCAACATATATAAAGAAAGATATTCATTTTCTCTGTATAAATTCTTAAATAAATTTGACGGATGAAAGGTATAATATATAAATATATAACACAATATTAGATGGATGGATATATACAAAAGGATGTTATATTATAATAATAATAATAATATACATATATATTTTCGTTTGATGTATTATAAGATAATATATATATATAACAATCATATCAAAATGTTTACTTATTTGATAGACAGCGGGTTTTTTGTTTGTTTATTTTTTGGAATATACATGATAAATTAACAAAAAAAATAAACAATAAAATAAAAACGTATGTAAATATTATTCTCTGACATATAAATTTGTGATCCATTTGTATGGTAAAATATAACTTTTTATGATAATCTTTTAGACATAAGAATTTTCTTAAATTTAAAATATTTACATATATACAAATATCTATATATTGAATTTAAGGATTCCTTCATATTCTATATATTGAATTTAAGGATTCCTTCATATGTATAGCTTTTGTGTGTGTAAAAAATCCATATATATTTGGAGATTTTTATCATATTTTACATTGCATTATTGGGATGTTGTTTAATAATTTTGTCTACAATCTTTATCGATATTAGCTTAAATAGTTTTATAAATAAATTAAATATTTATAATATATATTATGTGATTTATGTAATAAAAAATTCTATTCACAAATTATAATTATAAAATGTTAATGTTAATGAATAAAATTCCGTTTGTCTAGACTGAAATTTATTTGTTACATATATAATTTAAATCTCTATATGTAAATAGCTATAATTTTTATATACTCATCTCTTGTATTATCCACCTCTATATTCGTCCTGTATATAAAAATCCTACAAGCTACAAAACATTATCAATTTATACATATACGATCATGACGGTATTTTGATACGAAAAAAAGAATATATGAATGAAATAAATACCATTTCATGAAAAATTACAATAAGAATTATTTATAAAAATTTAATTTGTGTATTTTTTTTTGTTATAACGAAAATATTCTTATGCTTGAATAAAATTATTTTTTTGTTCATTTATGAATATAAAAACCAAAAAAAAAAGACTATTTTAAATATTTTTGTTTATTTATGTAAAATAAAATATGTATGTAGGATAAGAATAAAATAAAAGATAAATTTACAGTCATATTTAAATTCACATTGTAAAATACCATATAAACATCGTTAATATTTTCACATCAATTATACCTTTCTCTATCTGTTATACCTATACTCATTTTCAAATTAAATTAAACTTTCAAATGCATTTTATAATTAATTCAGCAAAAAACAAACATACATAGAATAATAAAAAAAAATGCATAATAATGAAATTTATATATTTTTTTACGTGGTGTGGTATAGAAAGATTTGATCGATTTGATTTTCCTCGCAGTATATATAAAAATCGTGTGTAGGTTTTAAATATTCAAAAGGATATTATAATAACCAAAAACAAAAAACAACAAAATTATACAGATTTGTTTTTATTCACAAAATATTATCTTTGAATATTTTACAACAAATATTTAACAATCTCAAAAAAATTACATTATAACTATAACTATTCGTAATTCTCTACATTTGATTTGAAATTACACAAAGTTCTTGGTTTATTAATGTATATAAAAAAAAGGATAATATAATTTTCTAATGAAAATTCTATACAGAAAAAATATTAATATTAATATCATTGAAAAACTATTGTTTTACATTATGCAAAGTAATTAAATTTCGGACGATTATCGATTAATTTTTATCATCAAATCATTGTAAAATAATTACATTACATTTACCTGTGATTCTTAAATTTTATTATAGACAAATCAAGACAGTAAAATAAACTTGTGACCTTTTTTACAAATATTTTCAATATTTACATTATCAAAAAAACATTTTTTTTATGACATAAGTATAAATTTAATTTATATTTTTTATATATTTAGCATTATATAGGAAAATATATTTACTTTACCTATACATACGACAAAAAATAAGGTGAATTTATACAAAAAACACAGACAATAGCTTCAAATTACTAAATTTTGTAAAGAACAATTTTAAATAATATATTATTCATATGTAATCTATTTCGTTTGTATGGTATATATATATCCCCATTGCCATTATATTTGATGCCATCATCCCTTAATTTTGTTTACTTATTTATGCATTTTGAGAAACACAACAAAAGAAAAGGAACAAAAAATATCACATACATTTTTGGACCAAAAACAATATTATACAGTATATATTATAACAAAATAAAAAATAAACATTGAGAATTTATGATCATTTTTGTTTATTTATTTCTTCACAATATATATTTATAGAATAGGCACAAGAAAACACCACAAAATAAAAACTTTCACACATATCTTCTGTAAATCATAAAGTATTATTATTATTATTTTATATTTATTATGTATATTTATATAGAAATACATTTCATTTTTGAAAGGGTGGTTTGTTTTTTGGTTTGATAAACCTTTATACTTTATCAAAAAGATATTAAAGTTAATTTCCAGACATGGAAGGAAAAAACTGGAAGAAATCAAATGAAATTGAATGTTACCTTGGGTATAAACTGGAAATGTTTTCAATATTTAAGAAGATTTTATTTAATAAACATAACTTTCATTTGCGTAATGACGAATGTGATGAATATATTATGAATACTGAAAGTTATAATCCCAAATTTTGAGATATTAAATCTTCAAAAGTAATTCATTATTTTAAGTTTGATTTTGGCATAAAATAAACACCCTTCATTATACATATAGTATAATAATATTAGTATACTTCTATGGGGATAGATAGATGGATGGTATTACTTTCTTTTTTTTTTTTTATCAAAATATATATATATATAAATAAAAATGCGACCATTACAAATGTGTGTGAGATTTTATATGCAATAATATATTGCGTAAATATATAAGTTGTATGATCATCATATAGAAATAGTTATATATATATACATTTATTTTAGCACTTAAATATTTTATCTTTACACAATATATATTTATAAAACCAAAATTTATACATACATTCAAGTTTGAAAGATGAATGTGTGATGAGGGTATTAATATATATATATAAATATACAAGAAGAACATTTTTGTTTGTTATATATAGTTTATATATACAATAAATATCCTTAGAGGGAAAAACAAACTTTACGACATTTTTACGGTAACAAAAAAAAAATAAATAATAATATTTATGTATGTCCCGCATATATACACAAAGTGATATATTTTTCAAAGTAACACGCGATTATATATATATAGATATATATAGTTGTAGTTATATATAAATAAATACTTTACGTTATCCTTCTTATATATTTATATATTTAAATTAGAATGTGTATATGTTGATTTTCAGTCATAAATAAGGACATTTTTGTTTTGTTTTTTTTTTGAAAAGTTTATAAATTTTATATAATGTTCTTGAGATATAAACGTAATTTTACAAACTATTAAAAATCAAAATTTATTTGCATATGAAAACTTAAAGGAGGTTCAAAATTTTGGAAATCTATATACTTAATATATTAAAATAATAAAAAAAAAGATGAAAAATCACATGAAAATGGTACGGAAAAATCACATAAATATCTTGTAAAATTCCTATAGTATTTATAAAAATTTAATCATAACTCTAGGAGAATGTTAATTACAATTAAAAAAACGATAGGCTACGATTACATAAACTTGCCGTGATCGTTTTATATTCTATTATATCAATATGAATGCAAATATTTTTGAATTGTATTCAATTTCCAAAATAAAAGAAAACATACAAATAAAAAAATTAGAACATATGTAGTAATATTTGTATAACTAAATTTTCAAAAACAAATTATTGAAGTGGAAAGAACAATTCATTTTAAATATGGTATATAAAAACAACAAATATATATTGTTTGATGCGTGTAAATAAAATATACATTTGTTGAAATACATATAAGGTTATAACACAGGTATTATACATTTATTGTATTGGTATTATGTTTATCTACCTCTATTCTGGAAAATTGAAAATAAAAAGAATATATTTAAACATTTTTTTTACTCTTCGGATGAATTTTTCAACATTATATTTACTACCCCCATCATCATGTATTATTTCTTTTTTTTTTTTGTTATATTCTTTCTATATCTGGATTTATTTATACTATTTTTAACGATTGTATATCATATATTGGTTAAATGCACATAAACGAGAGTATGCCTAAACAGCCTCTATATGTATTGAACATATATATATATATAAATAACAACAAAATATATAGGCATATTTTAAAACAATAGATTTATTCAAGAGAAATATTATTATTTATATGAAAATATTTGGTTTGGAAATTGGAATATATGTTAATAAAAAAAAAACAAAAAAAACCTTTGTTTAGATTTATACAAATTTATTTTTAATTTAAAAATAATTTTAAATTATATTCCAAAGTGCATATAATTCTGCACTTTTAAAGTGTATATTCTTTAATAAATATATATATATATATATAGTGGTAAAATAATGATTGTAGTTGATAATATCAAAGTGATAAACACAAAGTGAGAGGGTAACAAAATACATAAAAAGAATTTTTATTGACAAATTCCTTAAACATTCTATAAATATAAAAGCAGCATCATAAGTTAATGTGAATGTTACAAAAGATTTGAATTGATTACATGAGTTAAAGCTATGAATTAAATTAGAAACTCTAAGAATTCAATACTGCACCATTTAATAAACTTTTTACAAAGCCAAAGGTATTAAAACATATCTGTATATAATCTATATGAAAATATAAATAGATTAAACATCTACATGGTTGTTAATATATGAAAATTATACTTTAAACTTTTTTTGAATATACACATTAAAAAAAACATATAAACTTTTCTATATATATGATATTCATATTCAGTATACAGTCCACTTTAAACTTCTTTATAAGTTAAACAATATTTAGTGTTTTACTTAATAGTATAGTTTGTTATATATATACAAAATATCGTATATATTGTATTATACCGCATACTAATTTGCATAAATGCGTCAATTTGTTTTGTGTTTATATTGTTAAATATATAAGTATATACTTGCATGATATTATATAAAAAGAAATAAATCTAATATTTTAAAGTGATATAACCAAAATTGCAGACCATAATGTATATAGAAAATATACAAAGTTGTTAAATAAATGCTTGGTGGCCATCGGTCTATTGTATAATATATATACATACATTCTTAATGATAAAACGATACAATATAATGTATTCATTATTATTTATAGAGTATATAAACTATATTTTGTTTCCCAAATACAGGGAATTCTAATTGTACTACAGAAAAGTGATTCTATATATTATGAATTCCAATTGGAAATATTTTTAAATGAAATTACCATTATTTTTATGTCAATTTAAAACTATATTGTATATAGGAATTGTTTTTCTGGTCACCAAAAAGAACCCATACTTAAAAGGGAGGTTTAATTGTTAAATACTTTAATTGTTATATAAAAATTGTTTAAATAAAATAATGATAAAGATATTAAAGAAATAATACATAAACCAAAATATTCGTTTAGTAAACAAAATTGTAAATATTATTTTTTTGACTACCGCATCATATTTATTTATTTATTATATATGACGATTATGTAATGTAATAGTATAAAATTCATAGAAAAAATAGAGCACACGTGTATTATATAATAAAATTAAACTTATCATATTATACTATAGATAGATATTATTTCATTATTATTTGGTATACAATATTATATAAAAAGATTATGCAAATATAATATAATAATAATAATAATAATAATGGAAGACAATAAACCTGCTAAAATATAATATATCATACACCAATGGAAAGTATATTCTAATATGTATATAAGAAAATTTTACCTACATATTTTATACATGTATATAACAAATAAACTGTTTGAATCCATTTTATTTCTCACATATCACTTCTTATATATGTATACATAAAATGTTAATAGAACAACATACGCATAAATATATACGGAATATAGATATACATATATAATACCTTTTTGTGCTTTTATTAAATATGTATATTAAATCCTATTTGTAATTTAATGAATATACATATATATATGCATTTATTTATATACCTCTACACCATAAATACTAAATCTGTTTATAAATGTACATATATTTTCCTTTTATTTATACATATAAATTTTATGTTATTTCCATTAATAATAATATGAAAATTTCATCAAAAATTTTCTACCATTTGAAAACAGAATATTAATTACAAAAAATAAAAAAAAAACTTTATAATACTTTATATTGTATATATAAAATAATAATATAATTAAGAAAAGTGAATCGTTTTGGTTTTTAATCCTTTTTTTTTTTGTTAGGTTTGGGTTTTAATAGAAAATATAAATGAAAATGAATATAGAGTTTGATTATAATAAATAGATTTGGATCATATATCCAAAATACTATCCTTATATTTAATTTTTGACATGTCCATTTCCATTTTTAAAGTTCAATTCACAATAAAAAAAATAAAAGAGTATAAAATATCATTATAAATTCTAAATTAACTTTTAATTATGGAATTATGACATATGATTATATGAAAATAATTTTAAAAATATTTAATTGATTTGAAATCAGTATATTTAATGTAAAAATAAAATTGAATATCTATAAATATATAATTAAAAAAAACTATTCAACAAACAAGAATTGCCATCAAGAGATTTCCTTTATTTCCTTTATCTTATTGTATTACAAATTTTCCTTTTTCGCATTAACATAATTTTCAGGTGTATCTCAAAGGAATACTAAAGATTATAAATAAGGTCAAATTTATATTTGTGTAGATAGTTTTTAGATTAAATTTTGATAAACAATCAATTTGCATTGACATTGAAAGGTATAAATTGGGTATTTTTTATTAGATTATTATTTTTGTATCTATAAATTTCCTGAAAATTGCAATAGAATTTAAATAATAAAACCTTATCGTAAAGGGATTTATATTTCTGTTTTAAACAATTGAATCTCACAAAATTCCAAAATATTTAAAACATTTCTAAAACAATTGATAAATGGCCATAATACATTATTATTTAACAATTTATTAAATTAAATTTTTAACAATATATACAATATTATTTAGATTTTTATTATGTTGACGCAATTAAATATTTTTAAATATAAAATTTTCAAATGCATTATGTTTTTTTGTTTATGTATATTTATTATAATTGAGAAATTCCACTTTTTAAATTATATTCTTTTAAATAATTTTCTATTATATACACGCATATAAAAAAAACGTTTCTTTGATCGTGTATTATAGAAGAGGAAAATGAAGAAAAATAATAGACTATATATATATATATAAGCAGATACCGTACCGTACCGTACGCTATATCGATATATCTTTAAACTGAGATGAAGAAATTTAAATTTTTTATATTTATATAGGTCTAATATATAAATTATTTATATATATATATATATATATATATATATATATATATAAGTACAATATAAATTCATCTTATATAATATTTATAATGTTTATGGAAAAACACATATATTAATAATAATAATAATAGAACATTAATGGTTTTTCCATTTAATATTAAAATTGAAAAACTTTATAAATTTCATTTAAAAACAAAAAAAAAAATTATGTATTTTGTTTTTTTATTTGTATATATATGTATTGGATTGGGCTTTTCCTCTATTTTATTTAGAATATTATATAATGTATTTTTTTCCATAATATTTATATTAGCATTTATTATAGATAATGTATATAAATACATAAGATACAGTTGTGAACATTGGCTATTGCAAACCATTTTGTTTTTTATATATAAAATTGTTTCTATTTTTGTAAATATAAATATAAAAATAAATATGTTTATATATTTATAATAAAATTAATAAAAAAAAAATTTGAATTTTAAATAATTTATTATTTAAATATCCGAGTGTAATATATTCTTAAATTCTTTTTACTTGTTGTTTACTGTGCGTATATCTATAAATCTTCTTCAATGAACCATAATTTTAATGGAAAGATCAACACAGCAAATAAGAATAAAAATGGGATCATTTCTTTCACTTTTACATATTTAAAATGTAATAAGGAATCCAGATATATATGAATGAATAATATAAAATATATTGATTGATAAATTTCATTATTTGAAAATTAATTTAAAACATTTTTTTTTATAAAATCTTTCATTTTCTTATATATATATATATATAACATACATATATATATATAGAGGGAGAATGCATGATTTCTTTAAATTATTCTGTTTAAAAAAAATGAAAAATATATTAACAAACAATAAAATGACGATGATGAAGACGAAATGGAAGAGTTTTTTTTTTTAAATATAGGAGTTTTTATGTTTGTTTTATATTTATTTATATTATTATATTTCAATTTTTCAACTTTTATAATAACACAAGTCAATTTTGTTTTGTTTTTTTTTTTTTTACTTTTATAAACTCAAAAATTTGCTTATATAAATATTTGTGTATTCGCAGCATTATTTTTTTTTTACATCACATTGTTTTATTTTCAAATAATAAAAATGCCTTTATTTTTATATTTACTATTTTGTATTTTGTATACAGAAAATGTTTTGTTGTGTATAGTAAAATGTTTAAAAGCATAGTATTTTTATTCATATACAAAAATATTATTATATATAGGAAAACTTTAGATATTATGAATATATTATAATATGGAAAAAATTAATTTTTTGACTTTATTTTTTTTATATTTAAATTATATTTAGTTATCTAAAAAAAAACAAAACAAACATATATTTTACATTTTTGTTTTTGCCGACAGTAAACTTTTTATTTTATAAACTGTATAATAATGAATAAATGAATTGTTATTATATGTATATAATAAATGGGTGTATTATTATATATTTATAAAGTTTATCAGTTAATTTTTTCAATTATATTTTAATCTCGTTGGGTATATTTATATTATTTATATATAAATGTATGTATATATGGGAGAAAAGACTTTGCAATCCATTATTTGTGTATTAAAATATGTATAAATTTTCTCAAATAAATTCATATTAATAAATAAAATACGGTCTGTATTTATAAAACATTTGTTTATATATCACTTTCCAAAAATTACTTACACGAAGATAGGATTTTATTTTTAAAAGGAAAAGTACAATCATTTTGGAAAATTCTCAATTCGGAAGTCGTTCGAAGAAAATGTATTTAATATTTTATAGAAAGCATTGCATTATAAACGAATTTAGTATAAACTTTGAAAAGTGATTGGGCTATGAATTTTTAAGAAATTGTCCTCATAAATTGATTTGGTAAAAATTTTCCATATCAAATATACTAAAAATGGTGCAATTTTTGGAAAATTCTATATTTTGATAAAGTTTTCCATCTAAAATTCGTGATATCGGAAAATTCTCAATTCTGTGATCAAGCGGAAAATCCATCAAATATTTATCAGATATTTGTTAAAATGAATTATAATGCGTAAAATTTTCAATCCGATTAGTGCACGAACTTTTAAAGAAATGTCATTCAGCGATTGATTTGGTAATATTTTACAAATAAAATACATTATATCTTGAAACATTCTTAATTCTAAAAGGAAACTTTATCAAATGTTTTCTGATATTCAATATTGTTACACAATAATATATATAAAAATTGTTTATTATATCAATAAAATTATTTAATTTTAAAACCCATAATGAATTTTCTATTGAAAGCTGTATGCATAAAAATTATATATATACACAAATGACGTTAAGCAAAATCAATTGAATTGTATGATTGTATATAAAAGAAAAGCACTTTAATATACCTATATTATATAATAGAGTTGATAATAAGTAAATATCAACAAGATTATTTTCTGTTTGGAAATCGATTGGATTATATAATAAATAAAGGATTTACTTATATACATATATAAATAAATAAATAGAAATACGTGCATTAAAGAGTTATAAAACATTTATAATAAAATGCATTTATATATATATATATATACTTAATTTAATAATCTGCTTAATGCACATTACAAATACTCTATGTATTATGTATTTATATATTTAAAAAAAAAAAAAGGATATAATTTTAAAAAATTTCAGATAAAATAATTCTATTCATTTATTATTAAAAATTGATAATTGAAATTTTTGTTTTTTTGATATTCGAAATCATTCTATATATACCATATTCTATAAATACGAAAGAGATACACATCATTGCATATTTTGTTGTTGACCTTAACTTCATATATAAATACAATTTAATTTAATGAATTTTAGATATACATCACTGTGTTGTAGTATATATATAAGATATATTTGAACATGATCCAGTTAGAGATTTGTATATTTTCTAATTTTATGTTATATGCATATATATAGAGCTTTGAACAAATAAATTACATTCATATGTTGTTGAACTTCTGCATCGTATATGCCATATATATAGTATATAAAATAAATTAAACATACTTTATAGTTGCACATACGGTTGCATATATGTATATTTATTGATATATAGGTTTATAACTATAACTTGTTTATACGTTTATTATAAATTCATATATAATAATAACTTTTCAGATTACAAAATTATTCAACAAATGATATTAAGTTACGTAAGTAAAGTAAAGCAGCTTTTGTGGAAATGTTTTATAATACATACAAATTTTACAAAAAACATATACATATGAATGAGTAAATAAAGTGGATTATAATTGGACACATATATAAGATATTAACTATTCAAAATTACTATCTATATTTAATGAATAGATTTAATGAAATTGGTCGATTTTCCCTCAAGTATATTCGAAACCAAAACAAGGGCATTTTCCGGACATGCATCTGCAGGACTGGATAGATTTACAAGAATAAAACAATATATATATATATTTATAAAAAAATCATATAAATATATTTTTATTAACCTCATAATTCTCGTGAAATTACCCGTATTGTTTTTTTTTATCACAATTTATGCATATTTATTTTTATAGACAAAATAATAATGGGTTTTCGTTTTATTACAATACAACAAACATTTTTGTTATTATATTTTGAAAAGATTTATGCATTTATGAAAATATGATTGTATAATATTTGATCGATTGCAACATCAATAATATATATAGTATAGTATTGAATATATACAAAATATATAATAATACCAATAAAATTGTTTCATTTGTATAAAACAATATAAAATATTTCTGAAATTATTTGTTTGTTTTTTATGTGTAATAATAAATAAAAAAAATGTTTATATATTTACAAATAATAATATTCATTCAATACATTTGTTGTTTATTTAATCATCTATCGATATACACCAAATACACAAAATAAAAACAATCAAAACATAAACATTGTCCATAAATAAATATCATTATACATTTTGTTATAATCTACAAATAAACTGATATATATGTGTATAGATACATATAATAATTTACAGATTTCTCATTAATTTTATTTACTCTGAATCAACATCAATAGAACTATATAACTTATAATAAAAAACATAAATTGTAAAAATATACTTGAACGGAAAGGGTATCTAGTATAATCAATATCATGTATTCTTATATCTATATCGATATCTGTATAAAAAAATTTATTGTATGTTGTATTACTTATACGTTTTTATATTTTTTTAAACAATAATAAAAAGAAATAGTACAAAACGAACATCAAATCAAATACAATATAGAAATAAATGGCAAACACACCACATAGGTAATATTATTTTTATCTACAATGTATATATTTATAAATATATTGAATAGATGAATAAAAAAAACCATGTTAATATATAAGACAAACAATGTATCTTTTTTAATGCCATCATTTCATTATTTATTATTTTGAATTATTCATAAAATGTGTTAACCATCTTAGAGGGGTAAAACTTAAACTTCTGTAATAATAATAATTTCAATTTCAGAGTACTTATACCTAGAAATCTATATCCAATGATAAACATAATTAGGATTTATATCTGATAATTTCTATCTGTGATTTTTAAATCAATGCCATTATCAACAAATAATATTAATAAAAGGTTATTGAAATGTTAAAAAAAAAAGAAAAAGGATTGCATATATAAATATATAATTACGTTTTCCCAAAAATATATAGATATTTAAATATACATTTTTAAATAACCAATTTATTTACATTTATTCCGTATAAATATAAACCAACACAAAAATTTAATGTCCATATAAAATATAATGCATATCAAAAAATGTATAATCGCAATTCATTAATATTATTTTGCATAAAATTATATTGTTGATTAAATTCAATGAATTTTTATCACTGTATTGTATATAGTATATAAACTAATGTACGGTGAAAATCATTAATCTAGTAAAATATATATTATATGTGCGGTTATAAAATGAAAATGTACATATAATCAAAAATGAATAACGATAAAATTTATAATTTTCTATAAATATTATAAATAGAAGCTTCAAATTTATATATTTAAATGCATAAATTATAATATAGGATATAAATAGTGATAGGAATTTAATGTATATATGAAATATGTATAGATAGAGTGAATCTCTGAATTTACATATTAGATTAATCCTTTTATTTCAATCAAATCATTTATTGATGTCAGTATAAAATATTTATGGTATATTTTGTCAAATAAAATATTAAATAAAAATAAATAAAACCAACAGGATGTTTTTTTGATTTTATTTTTACAATCACACATTGGGAAATTCAATATTATATAATATGATGAGTTTTACCAAGTTATATTGGCCTTTTCAATACCCTCCATCGATTTTTAAAAATAATACAAAGTTTTCTGTATATGAAATATTAACGAAATACCTCAAACTTCGACAATTACGAACATAATATATGCTATTATATTTATATATTTTAAAAAATGTATTATATAATTATTTTCAAATAAAAACTTTTTAAAGTCATGATTAATTAATAATCAATTACATATATATATATATAGATATTTATTATATTCATTTTAAATTATCATCTAAAATTATAATAATAATAGAAAATTTATATATATTTTATGCGATTATCATCAATTTTTTTTTGTTGTTATTATTACATTAAATCTTTATATATATCTATATATGATATATACATCTGACAAAGTGTACGTAGTATACAATTTAGAATAACATTTGCGAATGTATATGCAATTTGCCTTTAACCATATCATAGCTTAACTCTTTTTAATTTAAATAAAGATATTAAAAAGAGTTGAAAAACAATAAAAAAAAAAAGAAGGAAAAGCAATTGTTTAATTTTTATATATAAATGCCATCGGCATAATTATAAAAAAATAATATATATACTCTGTATATATAGAGTTTTTATACAGGATAAAATATCAGGGGATATAATATAGAATAGGTAATATTATGGCATATATATATTTTAGAATATACCGTGGGTTTTTAATATTTTCTTCGTTATTATTTTCTTGTTATATATTCTACGATATTTATAATGTACTTATATTATATAAATATAGTGTATAATATTGATAATATTATTCAATCCCCTTTTTCTTTTTATTATTGCATATATTGTGTCAATTATATTTTAATGCCTGTCGACGCTGTAGATTTTTATTTTTTAATTTAGCATAAGTAGGAAATTTTAATATCATTTATTTTGTAAATGTTAACAAATGATGTTTACCCTTTTTTTTTTTAAAAAAAATATATATCTATTTTATCTATTAAATATATGTAATTTTATTTTTAATCTTTATAGTAATTGCGTACTTTTATAAAATATAATAAAAGCTAACATACATAAAGTAACAGAGAAATATGATTATAATTTGTTTTGGATAATAAAAAAATGATGATTAAAAGAATATATGTAAAATAAAACATTTAAAATATCATTTTTCAAAAATGTAATGTAATTTTTGTAATGTTTTTAATTACATTTCCTAAACATTTACTTTTTCCTTTATATGTCAAAAACTTATTATGAAGATAATCTCTCAATTTTCAATATGATCTTTTGTGTATTTCTGTTTGGGTGTTTGTGCCGCGAATGTGTTTTTTATTTAAGTTATGAAAGTAAAGGATATGATTATATATTTATATATATTTAAGACGATATAAAAAGATTTTATTTTATAAAAGAAAAAAATAATTAACTTTACATTGAATGTCGGATGTACCTACATATATAAATTAAGAATCGTGTAACGCAATAACAAAATCAATATATATATATTTATACACAAATTTATAACAATATACAAAAGGTTAACAACAAAAAAAGTATTATATAAATTTATTAAACTTGTTCGTTTATATATTATATCCTTTAATTAAATTGTAAGCTTAACTTATAATGAGAAACATTTTCTCTTTATATATATTTATATATAGTACAAAAAAGATTTTCTTTTCTTACACATTCTATATATATATAGATATACAAAAAATGCTCATACACGAAACAACGATCTTTAATTTAAAATAACAATATTATTTATTAGGTGTTCATGTAACATATAAAGTTATTATATAAATTGTTCTGTATATTATATAGTTAGGTATATATTTATTTTTAATATTATATATGTTTGGTGCATAAATTCTGCCTATATATATCCTTTTATAAATTATTTTGAACATGGTCTTGTTATATATATATATATATATATATATATACATTATATATTGATATTAAGCATTTTATAATAATTAATTGGCACACAAAACATGTTGCGTTTTATATTAAAATTAATTTAATCTAATATTCTGCAGGTTATAATTATAAATTATTATTGAATGTATTTTAATTAAATATGCACAATATTATATATACCTTATACGTATATAGAATAATTTATTTAGAAATAATATATATAAGTAAATTTGTAATAAACTATAATTAAATTATTATACTTGTTGCACATAACTTATATAATATATATAATTCTGATGAATTACTATGTATTATGGTTAGTTGTAATATACACAGATATATTTAAAATACAGTCACGTAAATACCTATATATTATTAAATCTAATCTTCCATCAAATGTGGATCTATACGCGATGTCAATTATTTAGAATTTGAAAACCGACCATTTTCATACATCATTATTTTATTAATTAATAATGACCATCGCATCTTATTGAATGATAGATCAAAAAGAAAATTGAATTTAAGATCAAATGAAAATCTATGTTTGACGATAAAGGTTCAGTAGTTTAACATCTTTATTAACCATAATATAAAAGTGAATAATTTCTATAATACATTTATATATAATGTATTTAACTTAAAGTACGATGGGAAATACAAAAAAAGGTAAATTTAATCAAATATGAATTATAAAAAAAAATCCATATTCTATATATATGAATGAATTTGGATGTGCACATTTTTTTTTTGTGATAAATTCTAAGTTACATATATTTTTTGTACCAATACACGACCATATTTTATAATATATTATCAGCAAACATACATGATAAAATGATAAATTTTCTATATATGAATAAAATACGTACATGTTTTTTTTTCTTATATATTTTATAAGCAGAGATAAACTGAATAGAATATATAATAATAATAATAATAATATTTTAATAAAATTAAATCTCATATGAAAAATTATTATTGTCCATTGGTATATATAATATATTAAATTAATATTTATTTTTCGCACATATCATAAGATTTTATTTTTATTAGATATATATACACATACATAAACTAAATTGTTCACACGAATTATTTCATATAGATATACCAGTTCGTTCACATTTTAAAAGGGTGTCTTTTGTGATCCTTAATGACATTATTAAGAACATTTCGTAATTTTAGGCATCCCATTATTTTTATATTGTTCAAATATTTCATTTGTTTATATTTTAATAAATTTGATATTCATAATAGGGGATAATACAAGAAGATACATTGGAATTATTTTGATTTCAAAACAGAAAAATGTGTGTTGATTAAAAAGAAATCGATAATAATGTGATCTATAAAGCAAATTTAATTATATTCTTTAAACACCTTTCGCCTTAAATATAAACCTATAAACACTCTGTAAATCAACAACTAAAACAAATTTAATTTGAAATATTTTTTTTTTTTATGTATGAATATAAATTTTATGAAGTTGTGTCTCATGAATTATAAATGAAAGTCAAAAGGCCAAGATATAAATCGTATAATAAACTATATAAAATTTACTATACTATGTATAGATATAAAAATAAATAAATCACATCAGATACAGACACAGAGACCGAAAATGATTGCTAAAAATAATATATATATATAAATTCAAAATATATTAGATTAAAAAAAAATTTCATTACGAATATAAAAATCTTATTTTTATTTCATGATTTTCTTTAATCAATTATGACTTTTTTATTATTTGCAAACATAATAAATAAATAATTTTACAAAATACGAATCATAAATAATTTTAATCAGATGAAGTGAAAGATTCGTATATAAATAAATTGAAATTAAATTAATATTTTTTTAAATTATCATCATCTTATTATTAGAGTTCTAGGCAAATATTTTAACTTTTAAGTCAATGATGAAGATTAAGAGAATGGAAATATCACTTTACAAGACGGTGGAATATATTATTAATTAAAAATTTGTTACCATAAAATATATTTCAAAAACTTTAATAAATACAAAAAAAAGAATTAAAAATATATCAAAGAGATAACAAAAAGAAGAATCACGAACAGAGACACAAGACAAATAAATATAATAAGGAAATAAATGTTGAATGTCTTAACTAAATTTAAAATACAAAACAACTTCTTCTTATTCTTAATATTTTTATTTTCATTTTCAACCTCAACCAATTTTAGTATATTATATTATATATAGAAAAAGTTTATCAATTTATATTTAAACAAAAATTTACATATAAATGAAATAATTTTTTTAAAAAATTAAACAAGTTTTAGAGATGAAAAATCATTTAAATATCAGACATCTAGACAGACGAAAATTATATCATGGTATATGAATAGAGAATAAAGAAAAAAGTATACAAGTAAAGAAAGGAGAAAGGAAAAAAGACTTCTTTTGTATTATAAGAAAAACCATCTTAATATAATAATAATAAAAATAATAATAAATCAAAAATTTGCAATTGACAAACGAATAAAAGCTTCTTTCTTTTTTTTTAGTATATATAATTTGAACTAATGCTTGTGAAATTAATCAAACAATATAGAGCATATAAAATTATAAATATATATAATATTAACATCTTTATTATAAACCATATATCCTTATACAAGGATATATGGATTCATTCAAAGTATATATATATATATAAAGATAAATAATTTATCATTTTTATTTAGTCTCTCACACATAATTCCTTTGTATAGATAATATAAAGATATATACCTATATATATATATTTATAATAAAAAATACATATGCGAAAGATTTGATATAAATGCGTTTATTTTCTTATCTGTATAAACAAATATATCGTCTAGGCAACGCATAATTTTCTAGTATATAAACAATTCCGTTTATAAAAAAAAGAAAATAAATACAGATTCACATCTTAATAGCAACGATATATATATACTAAAGTACTAAATATATTAATATATATGATGGAAAACATTTAAAGGACACACTAAAAAAAATATCTTATGCAATATTGTTGTTAAAATGCTATATAAACGAATATATGGAAATAATACTTAACTCAACAATATTATTATGATTCGAGGTCCGCAAAGAAAAAAAACGAAAAAAAAGAACAAAGCATAAAAAATATGTATAATAAATGTTATAGAGTAAAAAAAAAAACATAATATTTTATGCATTATATAACATAAAGCAAATACGATGTATTTTAAGTAAAAGATTTGGATGTATTTTTTTTTTTTTTGTTATTCAAGATAATACATATAATTGGAAGTTTATTTAGAGTACTTTTCAAAGGAATACGTCAATGAATTTTTTGTTCCCAAGTTATAATAAACAATATTGTTTATGAAATCTGTATAATAAAGCAGAGTACTTTCTACTGGTCTAAATCTTAAAAGTATTTGTTTATTATTATTATTTAGTCTACAAAATTGAATATATGCAATTTTTTTATCCTGATATTGTAGTATTTGGCGATTTGACTCTGATAGTGACTTCCGTTGAAATATATATTATAAAAAAATATTAAAGTTGATTCAAAAATAATGATTATACTATGCTGATGATCACGTACTTGAATTTTGCATGATTGTATAATAAATTTGATGATTAATATTGTTTGTAAAAACTATATGTTGAAATATCTATGCTGATTTTGTTGATTAAATAAAAAATTGCCTTTATCCAATTTAGTAGACCAAATTTAAACTGTTTTGACTCATTTTCTCTAAAGCGGTAGGTATAATAAAAGAAGTAATGCTAATTTTGCTAATACGAACAAAAAGAAGAATGAATGAGATCTCATATCATTCAAAAAGGATTATCATTCAATTTGATATTAAATCAATTAGCATATAAACCATATTCAAGAAGAAGTCAACTTGGTTAAAATAAAAGTAATTCATTTATTACAAATATACACAACATAAATAATTTCGAAACTTCTGCACTTGGTCTAGTTATATAAATGGTTTCAACAAAAAAAAAACCCCCCAACATTGAAATTTCTTGTATGCAAGTGATAAATATTTATGTAACGATGTTATTTATGTAATAATATAGAATAAAGTTAAATAAACAAAATATATATAATTGCACATAAAGATAACGAATGTTATATAATATAACAACAATCTCTTATAAATAAATATGTAAAAAAAAAGTATATAATAAAAAAGTATAAAAGGTACTCACCAATAAAAAACCAAACATAAGCTCGTCCATACAGTTGTTGTTTGTACATTTCACAAAGTACTCGTCTAGCGGCAACCACATAAAATAATCCAACAATTATTCTTGCATCTTGTCGACGTAAATTTCGTACAGCATCCGTGGGATCCGATAAAAATGATTGTCGTGTTACAATTTCGATACCACCCTCTTTACATCGATTTTCTAAATCTTCAACTGTCTGCAAAGATAACAAAAAGGTTTTTTTTTTTTAGTTATATATGTATAATGAACTCTTATTCGCGAAATATAAAAATATTGTGTAAGTGAAGTAAATGAAAAATAGAAAAATATAGATAAATATAAATAAATATATGTAAACAAAAATTAGTTTATTTTTTTTTGTCTGCATTTTTGTATAATATTCACGGGCATTATTTATGGTTATATATCATTTAGTTAGAGGACTTATTATCGTATATAACATATATATAAAATTTATGTACAATCATAAATAATGTTATTAAAATTGTTAAATCTAAATTATGGATTTGATATTTAACGCAGCAATATCAAATCTATCCCATCTCTATAAATACTATATATGTAATGTAATGAATGATATATAATTTATTATTAGATTTTTTTATACTCACAAAAAACCCTTTCTATATATAGATATAAAAAAACCACAAATATATACCATTAAAATATAAAATTCAAAACAATTCATTTACCATAAACTCAATAAATTCACGCATATTTTCGTTTATTATATGATAATAATATAATAACTTATTTTTGATTTGGATAAATAAAGTCTGTAATATATTATTATATAATAAATTACAACCATCCATTCATTTTTGGTAATTTATTACATAATATTAATTATAATAAAATATTGTTACCGCATTTGTCTTGTTATGCATGTGTTTTTATTTGCCGCTAATGAAATAAACGTGTTGTAAAAAGGATATCAAAATGCCTTAAATCAAATGACTATATGGGCAAAGAGTATTTCCTGTAACCAATAAAATTGGTTGTTAAAACATAATTTTGTACAATATTTAAAATACATAGTTCTATTAAAGGTGCTGTTATAAAAGTGTTACATAGAAATCAAACGGATGTAAAAGAAATTAAGGATCTTGATGATTGGAAAATTTGGAAAAATTTACCTTAAGTTATTTCAATAATGTAATATTTAGAGTTACTTGTGAATTCATTATAAATTCCAACTTTAGATTCTATTTTACAGGATGGCAAACGTGTCATGTAATTCTATTTTTAATTAAAAAAAACAAACCGATAATAAACAATTTATAATATGTCCTGTATATACAAAATAAATAAATAGAAAAATTATCTAAAAATTGAAGATGACAACGAAAAATCAAAGATAAAAAATATATATCTACAGTATTTGAAAACAAAAATAATGAATTCACAACTGTCATACTATTTATTTATTATATATTATGCTGTCAATCTTATATATATATATATATATATTTATAATTTTTCTCTATTTATGACATATACATTTCAGTTTCATATATTTATATACAACTTTTCAACAAAGATAATTGGAAACCATATTCTATATTTTTTTTTAAATATATAAATATAAATAATTTTATAATGATATAGAGAAAAAGTTTTAAATATCACAATATATATATATATATATATATATATATATATATATATATATATATATATATTAGAATTAAATTTTACAAACAAAATTAATTATATATTTTATATATATTTATAGATTTTGTTACAACAAATCAATATTTATACAATAATATAACAACAAAATAATAACCCCCCCCAGAAAATCTAATTTAAATACACAAAAATATTCAGAAAAAATAGGTCAAAAATAAATATATAGATATTGTATTAAAAATTGTTCCTTTATAAGTATATATATAAAATAAAAAAAAAGAAGAAATAAAAAACAAATAATAAATAATGTTAATTAAATCCTTTTTATTTATATACATATAATATTAGTTTTTATTCGTGACTGATTGAATGTAATTTAACCAAATCTTACAGTATACATTATCGAATATATATGTATATAATTAACGATCTTGTTTATATAAAGTTTATTAATTGATATTCATTAATTAAGGTACTGGTAGTCTTTTATTATATATATAGTTGGATATCATAGAATAGAATTTGTAAATACATAAGTACATGAAACATGATTTGTAGAAATAAAAAAGTTGATAAAACAAAAAAATAAAATCGAAAATAAATTACTGTTTATTATAAACATTTGTATAATATATTTTTTTCTATTTCGATACGTTGTTTGTAGATGTACCACACGTAAAAAAACTTTCAGGATAATTGTATTTATTGGCTTTTAAAACAAAATACTATAATTTAAATGAGATGACTTATAAAAATAATAAAATGGTTTAAAATAAGAAATAGGGTAAATAAGACGGTCGTCATTTCTAACAAGGTATTTTTTTTTTCTTATGAAATATAAATAATTAAACAATTTTCTATTAATACTAAAATCATTACATCTTTAGTGATTTCATATAAAAATAAAACACGATAATTTTTGGAATTAAATGACATGAATAAAATATGCCTTATCGTAATCGGGTAGTTTAAATGACTGAGTTTTCCTGGAAAATTATAATGTTTGCTATAATGTTTCAAATTTGCCTCATGTTTCACAATTTATTTGTGATATTTTTATCATTTTAAATATTAATAATAGCCAAATTTTCTATATACTACTAAAAAAATAGATTTATGAAAGCATTTCGTATAAGAATTTTGATTTTAAATAATTCACAATCAAATGTGAGTCAATTTACATTTATTTGTTTGCGATTCTATTTCTAAATTAAATGGAAAAACAAACACAGTTTTATTTCTTCTATACATCAACTTATTTTCTATATATTCAAAATCCCATTTTATCTCTAATAATTTGATTACACTTTTATTTGTATATATATTTTATATAAAATAGTATTTGGATTCTGATGTTATAAAGGTTAAATCGTGTCAGAGGATTTTTGTTCATTCCTTTCAATTTATGTACGCATACAAAAATTTCAATGCAAAAAAAAAAAAAATATATACAAAATTTTATACAAATTACATGAATTTAAAAAAAAAAGAAAATAGAAATAGAAGTAAAACATAGAAAGAAAAGAAAATCATTAATTATTTGGATTTTGATTTTTTTGTTTTTTTTTTTTGGTACACAACATGTTTTTTACATTAAAAATGTTGGTTTATATACATTTTATTATATTATATACACACATCTATCGTTTTTCTGAATTTATATCTATTTATATATAGTTCTAATATAATATTATTTTATGCAATGTAATTTTCATTGAAGTGTGTAAAATAATATTTATTTTTTTTTTGTAGGTCGTGAGAAAATTTAACAAATATTATAGGAAGTTTGATTTTATTTTTATAATATTTGGCAAAAAATATACATAAGATTTTCTATTTTTTATTTTTTTGCTACTATTTTTGGTATTCTGTGATAGCGTTTATCTCATTTTCTTGTTCATTGCGGATCTAAATTTTAATATACATTTCTTTTTTTTTTCATATTATATTATTATATGTATATAGAGATTGAATTGAATGTGACATTATTTTTTATTTGGGTAGTTAAAGAAGATGAAGAAGAAGAAAATTATTCAATGATTACGATTTATTATTATTACAGTTTGATAATGTATTTTTTGTTTTTTTCGATACATTTGGAAATGTTTTACAGTATTATATTTTGGTAATTTTTCTATAATTTATTTGAGTAGAGAAGCTAAAGAAGACCAAAATAGTTTGAAATAATGATAAAGTTTGGAGATTAAGAACTTTGAAATTGTATTTGATTGATTGATTGATTGATAGTACAACATAATATTGGATAATTCTAATTGCGAAAGGGATACAAATCACTTTTAAAATAATATAATAGTTAATAGACATTATTACTATATCCAATGGCTAACGAGTCTAATTTATAAATTGTTAAATAAAACATTTTTTGGGTTTGCCGAATACTGAAAAAGCTCTCAACATCTGAATAATTTAAACGATTTTCAATAATTATAGTAATATATTAATTATATATATATATACAGATATTAAAGATATACAAAATTTTAATGGTTAATGAAAGGGTCCCTCTTATCTCAAACAATTTAACATCATATAAAATAAAAAGAAAAATTGATATCATCAACAATATATATAAGATAATGATGCTTTTTCTTTTTTTTTGCACAAAATGTACCTGAATATTATTTAAAAAAAGAAACAAATAAACAGATACTTTCATATTTTTCATGTTCTATTCAAAAAAGAAGTATATATCTTGTATATTTATACAAAAACAAAAAAAAATGGTTCTTATTTATAATTTATGAATGTACATCATATACCTCATTTTTTATTTCGTGCATATACAATTTTCTATCATCACTTTTCATTATAACATTTTTTTTTCTTTTTTTCGTATTTTTATATAGTTGATACACGTATTTTTTCGCTTTAAATGCATCTCTATAGATGATAGTATGTATAGAACAGTATTCGTTAAAATATCTATATATCTATAGAGAGTACAACAAAACAAAATAAAAAAAAATATACACTTTCATTTAACTATACCCTCCATTGCTATGTTATACAAAATATATTGTATATACATATAAATTATACTGTATATATACGCACTCTGTGTGACAGTTAAAAAAAAAGAAAAGAAGTAGAAGGCAAATATTTGACGTGAATATATATTTAAATTTAACTGAAACATTTCCTGAATTTAAAATAGGAATATTTTGTTTGTCCGTAATCATCGTATCTATATTACATTTTCCTTTTTTGTAAAAAGGTTTATATTTTTCGCTATTTTCTTAATTTTTTTAGGGTATTTCACAATGATACCGCTGCCGTCGCCGCCACCACCACTACCAACGTCTTCGAATATGTAATATTATTATATTTGTTATGTAGAAGACGTGTAAATAAAAAAGTATATATAGGCATATCTAGAAGTTATGTAGACATGATGGGTTCTATTTATTTTTTCTACCAAGTTTTTTTTTGCTAGATTTAAATTTTGATTTACTTCTGTTTTTTTTTTTTTTTGGTTTGCATTTCTTTTAATGTTTAATAATTTAAAAAAAAATGTTTTGTATATGAATGAATATATTTTTGAATGAATTTTTATGTAGTATTGTAGAATTTATTCGATTTTTTACAAACAGTCACATATAATATTAGAAAATGGGTTAACTTTGAAATTAAAGACAACTTTTTTTTTTCAAAAAAATCAATAAACTAAGATGATACGTTTTATGGTTTTATTTTTGTATGCGACACATATATAAACTATCCTATATATATAACTTTAAGATCTTATATTAGGTTTTCTTATACAACAAACCACAAACAATCGCGATGCGATATCATAAAAATGAGAATAATAATAATAAGTATAAGTAATAAAAAAAAAACTTTTCCTATTTCGAATCTATATACATTGAATTTGTTATATATACATATTATTTTACTATCCCTAATAAGTAAAATTTTTGTAAATGACATAATACAACTTTTTTGTACAAAATATAACCAACCAACATCAATATTATTATTTTTTTTTTTTTTTGCATTCAAATAACATAAAGATGGAATAAAAAAAAGCATAGTTTTCTTTAACAAGAGAAAAATCTACATATTATCATATTTATGTATTATCAAAGGTTCACCACACAAAAATGGTTTTGGCCTTTTTCTTTTTTGTGTACTTTTTCAGATATGTATATAGTTTGGAATGTTATTATCGTATTACATAATGAAAACAAAAATAGGTTTTATATTCTCCTTTATATACATATTTGTATAGAATTTATTTATATTAGAAAGATTTTCCTTAAACCATCATAGAGTGTATATATAGAAATTTATAGTAAATGTATATTAAATCAACTTATATATTAATATATAAAATAATTTAATATACCACACATTGAAGTTTTCTTATTGAGATGTATATATAAACTAATTTTTTGTATAGAGATATTCGAATATGTAGGAGTTTTTATGTCTATATACAAATATCAAAAAAGATTACACACAAAAAAAAAACATAACATACTTTTATAATTTGTATTAAT
Source organism: Dilophus febrilis (assembly GCA_958336335.1). Taxonomy (NCBI): domain Eukaryota; kingdom Metazoa; phylum Arthropoda; class Insecta; order Diptera; family Bibionidae; genus Dilophus; species Dilophus febrilis. Next base: position 3,971,982 of record OY284471.1, on the reverse strand, counting down.
ATTTTAATGTTCGAATTTCTATACGTGTATATATAAATAAATGTTGCTTTAAATTAATACATAAAAAGAATCATTTTTTTATTTGGAATCATAAACAAAATATTTACAAAATTGATATTATTTTCTGTTTTTTTGTTTTTTAATGAAAAACTTTTTGTGATTATATATTTTTTATTCATTTAAAAAAGAACCCATTAAATAATTATGTGTAAATATAATTAAAGGATATATTTATTATAGGATATTTTAATTTAAAATGTTTATAAAATTTGTCCGTATAAAAAAACTTTGTTTTTTATGTATTTTAAAAATCATAATTAAAGCTTAAATGTGTATAAATAAATGTAATAAAATATACGACATTGAATGGGATAATATTAATATTTATATACCAAGCAAAAATGTGTAATATCTTTGTGGTTTTCCCAAGTGTTCTTTTGAAATATCAAAGTAAAAACTCTTTAAGGATGACCAAGGAAATTTAGGTTAATTTGGAGATTTAAAAAAAGATATTATGGTGCCGGAAGTGTTAATAATACATACACGACGATTCAAACCGATCAAATTGCACTGTATATGGAATTTATTTAGTAACCGATACGATGGTTTATTTAAGAACTTTTTGAATTGTTAAATTGAACTGCTTCGAATTATAACTTTCAATGAATTCTCTTAAGATTACGATCTCATTGTGATTGCACGTTATTTGTGTTTGATTTAACGATGAGGAAAACAACCCAAAATAATATCAACTTATAAATTATTTATTACCTACACACGTATGTAAAAATACAACATTGCTATATGTAACTTTTACAAAAAGGAATAATATATAAATAAACCATTCAAAATTTTAAATTATTGGATTGTGTTTGAATACAAGCAGTAAATATTGTACATATGCATATGTTTTTATGAATAATTAACAAAAATTACTAGTCATATATTATATATATATATAATATAAATAACATATTTTTAAGCTCATCGCGAAAAATCCCCTTAATTTAATTTAATTTATGTTGTATTACATTTAATATTACATATATTCATATACAATATGTACATATATCTGTATAATATATATATATATATATATATAAAGCTTTAGTCATTATAAACATGAATATATATACAGACAGAGTGTATGATTTTAATAATATATTTAATCATAATAATTTTATACACAGAATACACTTTGTGTGTGGTGCTTCTTATATACATATATATGAACTGCGAGTAATTAAGAAATAATGATTCATTTTATATAACGAACATATACGTATATAGGTTTGTGTATATATGATGAGGAGATTAATTAATGATATTAATCATGTTTATAATGTAAATTTAAATCATTATAATTTGATGGCAGGCAGTCCGATAAGTTTCCTGTGTAACGAAATGTTTTATTTTGTTTAAAATATTAATGATGTTTAGGATTCTAAAGGGATAAAGTCGAAAAAGTTCGTACTGTTGATTGCAAATTTAAATACGAACTGTGAATGTTACCAATTGAATCCGTTAAGTTTTATGATTTATAGTTTATATATGGATACATTTCAAGTTGGTTTGAAATGGAAAAATTGCAGGATATACGATTTGAGTTCAGAAAAAATTGTATTTTAATATGAATACAGGAAACTTATAAGATTTCCCTCGCATTTAAAATTCTAATATCGTAGCTATACACATCGTCGTTTTACTCTTTTTAATATGAAAGATATGTATATTTTAAAATATTGTAAATGCAAATACCTACGTACACAAACACAAGGAATTTAAGTTAATAAAAAAAATATAAATATGAATTATTTATATACAGATATTGAAATCATAATAAAATACGATATACAAATAAAATCAGTAATATATTATAATAAATGAACATTTCCCTTACGCGTATTTATCTGAAGAGAGAAAAAAAAATTAATGATTTTAAAAGATAATGGAAAACATTTTTTCTTTTAATTATACATAGGTATGTAGGTATATATACAAAAATCAAAATTATCATGTGTTTTTTTTTATAAATATGCTTTTAAAAAGAATAATTAATCTAATTGAAACTTCCTTAATATTACATTAAAATGAATTATTATAATAATATATATTTTAAATGTATTTTTCTTTTCTTTTCATATTTTTTCTATATTCATTATTTTCCCAATTATTTTTATAGAAGTTTTATCCTTTTGTTTAAAAGTGTAAATATAAAGGACACTCTATATATTGTTTATGGTTTGTATATACATAAATCATTTCTTTTTATTAAGCGATAGATGAATATTTTTATAATGTCGGAGTTATATTTTCATTCAATTTAATTGGTGTTGTGGTACATCTTTGAGTGATGATGATTATTTTGCCCAATTATTATTATTATTATGACATATTAATTATGATACGTGGGGAGAATGGAAATAATTTTTCATGATATATTATGTAATAAAATTGATTGGTTGACAGGGAAAATCTATGAGTATATTGAGAAATTTTACCAAATGATTAAGCAAATATCTTTCAATGACATTTTTTGCTGGTATAGAGCCCTTCTTACAATTTACAATTTAAAAGTTATAGTGAAAAACCTATGAGTAATGAATAGAAAATGTTCAAAACATGAAATATTTCAATACTAATCGCAATCGTTCTTATAAACAACCAATGAATTAATATTTATGATAATTATATGTATGATTACGTAATAAAAAAATATTGCATTTAAAAAATTCACTCATTAAATTTTCAACTTATATATATATATAGAAACAATTTAGCATCCTTATCCTGTTTTGTTTCCGTTCATAAATTTCATAAAAAATATATATATATACATTATGATAATGTATATGAAAAGAAAACAAATTGTATGTAAACTGAGATTTTATAGGTAGAGGTAGCGGTAGGTACATTTAATAAATAAATAATAATATAATTTTTTGCGTATAGTGAATGTGTAATATGTTAAACATTACATTCGAAAAACATTATCTATATATATGTATATAAATACATTGAATATTTTTATTGTATATTCGTAAACAAACAATATAAATATATATATATATATATTTCTATATAGGTTCATTTTTTTTTCAACAAACCCTCTCGAAACAAAAAAATGCAAAAAACATATAGAAAATGTTAAAAAATTTATCAAATAAATATATATAGGAATATATTGCCGTATAGAAGGAGGAAAATTTCTATAATTTATAGTCACTTATTATTATATATATATATATAGTGTTGAAAAGATTCTATGAATTATATATAAGAAGTAAAGGAAGTAAGATTTTATATTTTAACGTAATTTAAATTTTTTTTGTATTATTTATTATTATGTATATTTTGTGTACAAAAGATATTATTATAAGAAATATTTTATAAAAAAAAGAAAATATATATATTTAATCGAATAATAAAAGACGATGGAAACAAATATAACACAAACAAAACCACCAACTCAATTACCTATTTATTTATTTTTTTTAATATAAATAATATAATTTTCAGTTATTTTTATATTCTTATTTAAGGTTTCCTCCAATGTCTCCATAATAATTTACTTTTATCCAGATTTTTTTTAATGTCACAACTGATATTGTTGTGGGATTGAAATATATTACCAATAAATGCGAGGATTTATATAATGTTATATTAAATTATATTTTTAAGTACTTTTGAAATATTAAAAATGTTTTGTTATATTAATAATTCAACCTATTTTGTTTTCAATTTTGATTTTGTGTATTGAAATTGCAGAATAAGTTTGAGAGGTAGTTTAAAAATAGAAAAAATTTTGAGAAACTCTATTTTATACACAATTTAATTAAATTTAATTGTAATATAATACACTATATATTTTATATCATTTAATTTTGGCAAGGCAATTTTATTATTCAATAAAATCATAATTTGATAATAAATCTCATTATAAAATCATATATAATCGGACATTTTTGTGAAATAATATAACATAAGCTGTTTATTATGATCATTTACATAAATTCCATTCATTATATATATATATATATGCGGTTGTATAAATCAATGACGGTTTTAACGAAAAGTTGCAATGAATGAAACATACAAAATAAAACAGGTACTTTACCCAGAGCATTTATAACAAATTACTTTAGAAAATGATAAATATTGATAAGAATATCAATAGAATATTGTTTAAAATATTTCCATATATATACTTATGGTTACTTCGTTAATTAAAACGAAGTCAATCTCGTGTCCGCAATCAAAATGTTAATGAAGAAATGACTATTAAACCGGACACCATAATTTTTAGAACCGGTGCTTTTCTTTAAAGACATTTATGATGCGTTAAAATAAAAATAGCACAAATTTGTAGATTGTAGACATGTAATAGAAAAATACCTAAATAGTAAAATATGTATATATAACGTCAAAACAATGTTAAATAGATTCTATACAAAAATATTTTCCAAAAAAAAAAATTGTATACAAGCACCGATACGATAATGTGATGACCCTCCTTTAATATATCCTTTTATATATATATAATATATATAAATATTTTGTTAATAATTTTTTTCTTCTTTGCTTTATATTATAAATAATATTTTAAAGGTACATTAATTTTTTTTTTCAAAAACCAACAAGACATTATTTATATAATGTTTATATTTTCTTCATTCATTTTTTTTTTTTGGTCCTATTGTATATGTACGTTTTGCTTTCTTTCGTATTATATGTACACTTTTGCTGTTTGGATTATGAAGAGTTTAAAAGTTTAGTTAAAAACAAATTAAAGTTAATGATAAATATAAAGGGGATATGATGATATATATATACCATGTATATACATACCCTTGGGCTAACAGATTTTGTATATTTATTTATAGTTAATCCAATATTTAATTTATTTGTATCGTTTTGTATTTCGGAAAAATTGATAAGACATTTTATTGATATATCTTTTACAGAAATTAAGTATTTTATGTTATTTTGTTATTATATTTTTTTGTATATAAGTTAAAATGATTTAATTGAAAATATATATAGATTAAAAATGTATTTAAAGTTTAATTTATTTCTATCTATAGATATATATAGATAGCTTAGCTAAGTTAAAGGATACGATTTATTTAATTTAAAAACTATATCAATTTTAAAACTTTATTATTCCAACAATACATGGTTCAATATATATATTGCTATCTGTAATATATATAAAACAAAAAAAACAATCTATATATTTTCAAAATCTACTTTCATATGCTTCAAAAATAAATAAAATATTAATAGCGAACGTGAGTACTTATTATAATTTTCTGAATTTATTTACTTCCTTTAAATTATTAAATTATTAATAATATCTCTGCTTTTTATAAACAAAGTGATTTTAGTCATAATATGTCACATTCTTAAAAGGGAAATACTCTTTAAATAATTGAATAAACAATAAAGAAAAGAAATTACTTATAAAAATACCAAAATAAAATTTTATTTAACAGAACACTTATTAAATTATCCTAAATTTTCCTTTATTGTTCTATAAATCAACTATCAGAAAAATTTTCACCACATTAAAATGTCCTAATATATCATAAAGATATCGCATGGTGTACAATTTTTAGAGCGATGAACAAACCGCACGAATATATAATCCACATACACACACACAAAATGACAAAGTTAAAATAAAAAAAAACGAAAATCTGCTTAAATATTTAATACACACAGAGCTTTATTGCTCTTTATATAATAAAATTTATTCAATCAACTATATATTTTTTCGCCGTTGATTGAAAAACAATCGATTTCTATTATTATATTATATATTATTATTATTATTATGAAGGAAATGTATATTGAAGAAAAATAGGCAAACGAAGGAAAATCATATACATTTTATATATACATTAAAATCTTTTATAAAACAAAACATCACTCCTCTAATAAGTAGATAATAATATATAGAAGGAGAAATAAATGCAATATATAGTATATAAATATAAAATTGAATTTTCTTCCATTATCCATAATAGATTTTCTTTTTAACATTAAGTTAACCTGTCTCGGTCCAAACTATATGCGCTAAATACAAACTCTATTCTTAAATTTATTTTCAATTAAATTATATACATTTTTCTATTATACAATAGAATAATTAAAATTAAATTTATTCTTTTCAATATTTTATTGAAAGTTTTATATGGATTTATTTTATTCATAAAATTTACTGGATTGGATTACTGGATTTTCAAAGTTGAAAATATAATTTAAGATAATAAAAAACAATGAATATTAAATTGTTTACCTGAAAAATTCTTATAGGCTATACATAATGGATTCAGTAAACATCTGTTGGTTCAAAAGTTCTGATGATGATAATGAATTCAAATGGATCAACATCATTAAGGGATCATCCAATATTTCGATGATAATAAATTTTATATTTTATAAATAAAAACATTGAAATAAAGAAATACTTATTGCGACAACAATTTTTTTTTTGTAAACATTCACATTTGTTTTTGTACAACAAAATCACATTTTAAAATATCATCAATTTATATTATTTACTAATAATAAATTCGATAAATTTATTAAACACATAATGAAAAAAAAAAATTTGAACACATTGTGTTTGTGAACGATAACAATAAAATATATATATATATCGGTAATTTACCGCACTCAATTCATTGTCTGTATATTTTTTTTTATAAAATTATTATATTATTTTATTTTTATGTTTGTATAAATTTCGATTGATGGTGGAAAATATATTTTAAATACATTTGTCCAAAAACACCGATCTGATGATGAAAATGATTATGATGATGATGATATTGAAAAAAATAAATGAAATCATTAAAACAATTGATCTTATTTTCTTATGTTGATTAAAAATCGGCAAATTCCAATCAATATATAAATGATAAATGTTTTTAAGATGAACCAATGGATATTATAAAATACTTTTTATTATTTATTATTAGTAATAAATTATTTTTAAGAAAATATATTTATCGAAATGCGATTATCAAAAAAAAAACCACTTCACACACTTTGAAAATCCCGCACATACTGAATTCGTGAAAGAGATATTTTAAAATATCAAGTTTATATATCATAATGAAATTATTTGTGTATGTGATGAAATTATAATATATTTATTATTGATAAGTTGTGTGGGTACACACCGAGTTATAAAAATGGATAGCGGCGATTGATTGTGTATACATCATATGTGATGAGTATATATACAAATGAATGAACCGGGATAATATAATATGATCGGTATTGTATATGATATGTTGTAGTTGATAATTTATTGAAATAATATCATCATCAGTTTTCATATGATTTCATTAAACAGTATAATTTATTTGTTGTACATTTTTTATATGCAGCAGATTCATGATAAATGAAATGATAAGGTTTACCAAAAAGTATTTGATTAAACATACGCATTTTTATGTTCTTCTTTAAACATTTCCGGTTCGTTAAAAACATAAAATCATATTATGTTTGAAAATTAAATGTAAATATTTTCTATATTAAATGTGTTTTGATAATTGACATTTTCTAGATATTACAATATGAAATTGCGTTTTGGTAAAATTCTTGAAGAATTCTGAATTTTAACCAAGTCCGTTCAAGGAAATCTCATCCAATATTTAACAAATATTATTTAGAATGTATTATAAATGACATGGACAATTTGGTAAATGATTGGTTATTGAATTTTCATTTTTTATATATTTTGGTATTAATGTGTGTACATTTATTATAATAAAACATTTCAGAAAACTAACTATTCGATTTTATGATATTTGAAATGTTTTTATATACAATGTAATGTGTGGTGTTATGCATTATACCGATTGTCCAGACAAATCTACTTATTGTTTAATGTTTTATACATATATACAACACCATAAATATCATGTTGGTTATACAATTTTTAAAAATTATTTCGTTAATACGATTTATATCATATATATTTTATTTGTTTTTCACAATTTTCCACACATTGCTTTGTACAATGTATGCAATGTACGTATAAAGAATATAGTTGAAATATTATATATTATTATTGAATTTATATATTTGTACAATGTTGAATTTATAGATTTTTTATTTATGTGATATATGGTATGTAGTATAATATAATAATATATTGTTTTCTTTTATTGTTGTTATTATTATTAAATACGTTTTCGATTTGTTTCAAAATATATACGATAATTTTTAAATCAATTTAGTACTCACCGATATAAAAACTTCTTCGGCCTGTTGCAATATTGCCACCCTTGACCATTCAAATTTTTTCATAATTCGTATTCGTGTTGGATTATGTACGGTTGCCGATGGATGTGTACGAAATAATGTTGGAAATCGACTACGATCGGATAATGCAGGACTTGATGCACCATAACATAGCTATGGGGAAATAAAGAAAAAAAATGAAATATTATAAATTGTGACCTTTTTTTTTTTAATTAAAATGATTATTAAAGTTAAAGTTACTGAAGAAATTACAATACAAAAATATATGGTATAATTTATAGTGTTTGTTTAAGCCAATTAATACAATTATAAATTCTATAATAAAAAAAAATAAACAAAAATTTACTATCTAAAACGATAAATAAAAAATGTCTTATAATTGGATTTTAATAAATAATTAACAAATGAACATTTAATATTTTATTATTTATATCCTGTTTTGTATATATCCATAAAAGATATTATTATTCATATTCATATTTTATATAACAATATATATCCAAACAGAAATGACGTAAAAGAAAGGATTAAATATTTATTAAAGTTTCAACACAATTTTAAACAAAATTTTTACTATATACGTAATAAATATTATATATTTATAGACGTATATAAAGAAAAAGGATATATATATACCTAATATAATTCTATGAATGATTTTCCAAATAATCATGTAAATTGTAATCTTTTAAATTTAATTAACAAATTATATTTATTAAATGTAAATGAATTTACCATAACAAAAATACCTATATCTATACACTACATATAATATCCGCATTATGATTGGTTATACATTAAAACTTTAAATTGTGTTGATGTGAAATTGAAGAAAAGTGTAGCTTTTGATGGAATGCATTTATTAGAAAAATAATTTATTATTATATAATAATTGAAGAAATTAGTGATATTATTCCATTTCAATACATATTCAAAAAAATTAACATGAAGAATGGAACAATTTTTGAAATTTATTAAATCAAATCCTGGTTTTGTGATGTCCTGGAAAAATAAATATTGACAATACAATTGAGTGCCTTGGTGTGTAAATTTATTATTATGTGTATATAAAACAAGGTATAAGATCACAGTCTCATTTTATATGTATCAGCAAGATTTGAATCTTTTCCTTTATTTATATTTAAATTGCCATGTTTATTGCTATTACACAATATAATACACACATACATCCAGAGATAAGTAAGTAAGTTTTCTTAAGAAAACAAATTTTGTATCCTTTTTGTAGCTTGTATAAATAATTATATACATATAAAGATAAAGTTATATGCTATATATATATAAATACAATAAAAGGTTATTGCCATTTATATATAATACATGTATAGTATATACCTCTGTTAAAGGTACAGAGATTCATTTTCATATATAAATATATATATCAAGTTGCTAAAAACAAAATGTATTTAGGTCATATATTGTAAGTATTATTCGGGGATATAGATTCAAATACAGAGTTTATGTTATGAAATTGATAATGCCAGTAGTAGGGTTTTGGTTAGTGTGAAATTTTATTTTTCGATTTTAAATTTTTGAAAATTTGTTATCAAATAAAGTAAACTCGTTCAATTTATAGTGGACATTAAAGTTTTTATATGTTATTTTCATGTGGTTGTTTTAAAATAGGAAACTCAAAGTAATAAAAATGATGATAGGATATTTAAAGTAATTTTCCATGTTATTTACAAACGTGCCGTAACAATATATTATTTTTAATTTCCATTTATCTGAATTATTATATTTTATATTATATAAAATGGATTTTAAAGAAAGAAATATATTACTCTTGCGGTATTATATAAAATTAATAATTGTTTTTAAGCCTCTTGAATTATATTCTAAATACAAGAATACCATACTTTCAAAATTTCCATAAATAATTTAAATATAATAGAACAAACATATATTTTGCATTAAATCACTTAAGGATTTCCTATACGATTTTCAAATTACATCCGTTTATATACAGATATTTACTATATATACCACTATATAATATATAGTATATATATACAATGTTATTACAAAGAATTAATTTACTATATCTTTTAATTTGAAATTTATTAAATTAAATTAAAAACAAACATTTTATTTATAAATTAATCATCATACAGAATATATCATACAGAAGAATATATAACAAGGACAAAAAGAAAATATATAGATATATGATTTAAAATAATTCTATTTTAACACTTTTATCCGATTAATTTACGAAAGAATATTTAATAAAAAATAAAATACCCTTATATGTAATTCATCTTAATTCCTTTTATACAAAAATGTATATTTATATAAATGAGAGATTTGTATTCTTTATAATATAAAGTAGTGTTTAAAAAAAATACTAGTCATTTTGGTAAATTCCAAATCTTTAGTAGACCTTTTCAAGGCACCACATCTTAGATCTTTTGATTTATTTTTTTTGAAATTCTATTATACAATTCGAATGTTTTCAAAGCAGGATTGTAATTAATACAAACTGTACAAAAGTTCTTAATCATTTAATAAAATAATTTAAGATCGTATATAAGAACGTTTATATTATAGTTAATGATTTTAACGTACAACAAATAATATGAACGCCACTATATGTATTTAAATAAATATATGTAATTGTTATACAGATAAATATACACTTTTGAATATTCATTATATTCATTTGAGAACCGCAGCATCATCAGTAAGTGTATATAATTGTCTACGCTTTGTGTCCTTATGTTAAATAATTTCATTTAAGTTTTAAATTGATGATATATGTGTGTGTTAGCATATAAAAAAAGGTTCTTTGTTTATTGTATTTATATATTTCAAAATGAATTAGCATTATAATAATTATTTTAACAAACAAGCAATAGAAGAGTAAATTTTTTCATTTGTTTTTGCGAACCTCATGGTATTTTTATTTTAATCACTGGGGTTTTGTTATTCTTGTTTCTTTTGTAAGTAACCTAAGGACAATCGGGTTATTTAATTCAAATACATTTAACACATTCTTCAGTTACTTTTAATATTGAATAACAATATTAATATATATAATATATAATATTTTAAAGTTACGTTTAAATTTAACTTAAAATTGTTTGTTACTTAATCGAATAAAAGGATATTGAAATAGTTCTTTGTAACAAAATTTTAACCATATACTATAATTATATCAATTTGAACCACATATAATTTGATACCAAAACAAATAATGTTCTTAGATAAGAATTTATACATTACTATATATATATTAATAGAAAAACATCTTTTCTAATATGCTATATAATATTTGATATACATCATCAATTTCTAATTTTCATATTATACATATCATACAGATATATTCAATTTAAATACAATGTATGAATAGTTATATTCATATCTATACAATACATTCATCTATATATATAGAAATATAACAAATAATTTAGATGTCACACATTTAACTTTTCCACATTTCTATATATATGTATAGTATATATAGTTGTAAATAATTATGTCGGTAATGTTTTTTTGGAAAAACTTTTTCTGTACATTAACATTTTTGATATATAATATATAAAATATGTTGCTGATGCTGAATCGTACAACATATGATGGAATATTCTTTATATTATATATATATATTGAGTGTCGAGGTATAATACATATAACTTATTTATTTTTTTTTGTATTTTTACTTGTTATGTCAAAGTGATTAATTAGGTCTCTAACAACAACAAGAAAAAAAAAACAAATATTTCTTAACTTGGTTTAACGAAATAATATTTAAATGTATTATATATAGAACCATAAAATAATACACATGTATTTAATAATATGTTATATTCATTAAAAACATTTTCCTTCTTTTTATTTTACATGACATATTACTTTTATATATTTTTTTTTTACATATTTTTAAAATATAGAAGGTTTTATATATGTTAGATAAATTTTTCTATTTTATCATAATTCACTTGAAATTCGAATAAAGGGTTAAAGAAAATGTATTAAAATAATTTGAATATATACGAAATATAATAAGACCATATGATTCCATATGAAATGTTTTCGGAATAAATAGTAATCATAATTTGATATAAATATATTAGGCAATACTTTTATTGTTAATCTATCTATATTTATAGGAAGAACAGATTATATTCGGATGCATAAAATATTCAAATGAAGAAATTATTAGTAAAGAAAAAAATTCAAAAGGGAAATTATGTAGATTTTTGAAATAAAAACAGTATTGGTTACGAATGACCAATATATATCCAAATATTTATAAAAAGCGAAGGGTTTTGTTATATCGATTTTCCGTCATTATATTTTATTTTTTCGTCTTCTTTTCATTTTGCCCAGTTTAAATGCAAACAGTTTTAGACATTCGACATATAAATGAAAAGTAAAAAAAAAAAAAGAAAAGGTTGGCTTACAGATAAAGATAAATTCATATATTATGAATATTTAAATATATATTTGTATATCTATAAAGACTATCAAAATATGTTTATACCCATGTTCAAAGTCAAAACAACTATAACAAAAATAAATGTATATATATATATAGAAAAAAGAACCCCTCTAAATTCCTTATTATACCATAAAAAAAATACTTGTAACTTTTATCTATACACTATATAGTTATTATATTGTCATTTACGTATATATATTATTTATATGAATGTCCGAGCAAAAAAACAAGTCAAAAGAGATAGATACCTTTCAATTGTAGATTACATTATGGTGTTTTAACAGGTAGATTTTGATCTATTCAGAATTTTATAACAGAACAAAATAAAAATATAATTTTCAAAATGAATTTGATTGATTATTGTTCAATGATAGTTTTTCGCTATTAAACTAATTGTAACTGCTGTGAGTCAGTTTTCTTATTGATTTTCATATATTTTTTAAAAGAAAGTCATAATTAACTCATAATTTTTCTAAAACAATCAATAAATTGTAATACTTATTTGGAAAGTGGATGAAGCAAGCATTTTTATGAATCCGAATTTATCTGTGATAAGTAACAATGCAACGAAAAGCAAATTTTTTGTTTTTAACAATACCACCTCATTCTCATATACGCGCTATGAATTTTCGGTACGTGTTTTTTAATGTAATAGTTTTATTTTGAGTTCGTATAATATAAAATAAACAAAATCATGTTTTATCTTTATATTTTTGCAAAAATTTACATATAATTAAAATTGTTTTAATTAAATATGTCCAAATATGTATATGAAATCAAATACACGTCTATTTATCCAGAACGATATGATATATTTACAATATGATTGCAGATATAGTGTACATCGATATGTACACATATAACCAGACGAGTTCCGAATAAATTCAAATTGATTATGTAAACTTTTCATATATCATACAGAGTTTAGTTTGTGAGGTTGATGATTTGAGGTAAATAATCGGGGTTTTTTTGATTTGTATAACCAAAATAATAATAAAAAAAATGATAAAAATTCTTTCATACGGGTTATTATATGAATGAATATACAATAATATATATTATTTTTAATTATAAATGCTGACAAAAATTTTACTTTGTTTTTGTTCGGAATATGTAAAAGATAGATAAATATTTACTATAAATCATATTTTTATGTTTTCAATATAAATGCAAATTTTTTTTTTTTTGTGGATAAAAACAAACACATAAATGCATAATTACGTATTTTTTATATATGTATACAAATAATTAACATTATATGTTTTAATCTTGACGATTTAACATAATTTTTTTTTTTAAATATATATACAAAACATTTTTTATCGCCGCCCGTATATTTTAAAACATGCTGACTATACACATTGCATATAAACTCATACATTTTTCGCATATTAATTTTTAATAATTAACGTGTGGACATACGTAACAAAAAATTATATATATAAGTTTATTATCCTTTATTTATATGTATATAAATAAATTTAAAATAAAATGTATGTTTTATTTCATTTATAAAGATAAACATAGATACAAAATAACGAGGAAAACAACTGATGATAAATTAAATTTATAAATATAAACTATGGAAAAAATTAAAAAGATAAATTTACTCACCACAATTAAATTCCACATTTTTGCAGCTTCAGCAACTGTTGTACAAACTGTACTACAACCGGCTAGTAGCATTAATTTTTGTGGTTTATTATATAGTAAATTGTACATGACACTTGCACCAAGTCCAGGTTCACACTATAAATAATATTAGAAAAAAAAATAAATATATAAATTAATTTAATAAAAAATATAAATTATAATTTATATAACAGATAAATTATTAGGAAAATTAAATTGTTTTTTATTTTAATATTGTTTAAAAAAATGTTCAAGATACATTGCATTGGAAAATATTTGGATTTCTTTGCTTTGAATACATCTTTATGAACTGCCAAAAGGAATTGAATGAAATTATAGTTAATAAATAATTGGATCACATGAATATGAATTTTCCGAGAGCTTTTATAAGATCCCAAGTTCCCAAAGTTTTATTAAATACTCAAAATAGATATATACAACTGAAGTTATAGCATATTTTACTTATTGTAAAACTATATATTGACGTAAACTACATCAGCTCTAATAGATTGTTAAAAAAATACCTACTTAAACTAGTATTCACATATTTAATACTATATATAAATGTTAAATAAAATGAGATATTGAAATTTTATTCAAATGCAACATTTTTTTTAATACTACATACAATATATAATAAAATCCAAAAATTTTAACTTGATATCAAAAAATATGTATATATATGTATATAGGTGTTCCAGAGTATGTATAACAAAATGAAATTGATAAAGTTTTCATTTCATATTGTATAGTATTCATATTCATACAATAGAGTATTATGTTCAAGTACTACATATACATTAATAGCGAGTTCAACAAAGTTTTTCAAGTAAATATTAAATTGTATAATGTAATATAGAAAGTTTAAGAAAATTGCATATCACACATAAAGAGAAAAAAAAATGTTATACTTCAATTCATGAGCCTTCATATTTTATATTGTATTGTATATGAATATATAGAAATGAATGAATATTATTATCAAATATTAATGTTTACATTTCAGAAATATTATTAATAATATATGATTTTATTTATTGATTTTATTTTTGTATATGTATAAATATAGGAAGCGATTTTTTGTAGCATATTTTTTTTTTTTTATTTTTAAATTAATCTTCTCATTAATATTATTTTGTTGTTAAAGTATGGTACATATTTAATTATTTATAATTGCACTTAATAAGTAAATTACATAAAGAATTTAATATCACATATTTCTTTGTTTAAATCAGTTTCAATTAAGATAGGATACGAATTTTTATGGAGAATTGTTCGTAATAAAATTGTGATATGAATTTCTTGAAAATTGATAACGAATCTTTTCGAAATTTCATGTTACCTCTGGATGATACATTAAGGATTATCTTCACAAAATATTAAATTAGGTATTCTTAAATAGACTATTACAGAATTGATGGATTTTCAAAGTATTTTCCTATGGAAAATTTTTCATAACCACCTTTAGATCAATTGTGCGATCAAAAACAAATTGCAACTTAGTTTAAGTAAGTAAAAGTTTAAATGTTATTATAATTTTGATAATTTCGAATACGTTTATCTGTTGCAAAGGCATATAAATATTTCAAAACAATTTAATCAAATGTTCATATTTTTCATTTTATCAACAAATATTTTGATAATTACACAATAATAATAATAATAATATTAAAAATAGCATATAATAAGATCGTTACCAAATGAATATACAATTAATACAAATAAAGAATAATAATAACAAAAAAATAATTAATAACATACGCTATATTTCGTATATATTAAAATTTATTCAAACATTCTTCAACAAAATATATATATATAAAAAAATATAATATAAATAAAAATATAATATATATATATATATATAGTATATTTCATACGAAATTAAATACACGCAAACAACACAGATTCTTCTTCGATTATTTTAATGTTCAAAAATATACTTATACGATGTAAATAAATATATAGATTTCCGTATTGCCCTAATTTTCTGTTTTCTTATACTAAAAAAACATATACCACACAACAAAAGAGATGGTTTTTCTTTATAAAGAAAAAAAAAACAATGGCAAACAAAATGTTTATACACAAAAAAATATGTGTATATATAAATATCAGCAGAGTTTTTACTTCTGATTAAAATAATGCCTTTTTAAAATTTACATAGACGAAGACATTTACACAACGTATATTTTATTTTTAATATAAACCCCATAAACATTTAGAAGATAATTTTCAAGTATTTATAATGTATTTTAATCAAAAAAAAAAAATAATCAAAGATCTTAATTCAATTCGTATTGCTATTTTATTTATGGAGGATTGCTTTATTAATATTTAGCAAAATTGTGAATTTTACACACTCAATGAAATTCACTATATAGATATAAAATACTATATTTTGTAGCATTGGTCGCTATATGAAATGTTAGATGGGATGCGATATTCTTGAGGATATACTATATATATTATATAGTTAATAATTTAATATATTTATACTTTCTATATAATATATTTATATATTTATATACTGTTATGGAAAAATCTGCTATGTATCTCTATGTGAATAAAAAATACATAAGAAAAAGAAAAAATTGTAAAGAAAATTCAAAGTTATATATATATATATACAGAAAAAAAAATTTAAAAATTAAATACAGGAAATTTATAGTTAAAATCCATATCATGTATATTTGCATATTTTTATATATCTTTTATGTTTACATATATATATTTGAATTCGCTGGTTCTTTTCTTTTATTCATTATCTTAAAGATTCTGTTTTGTTTTTTGTTAATTATATATACGTCTTTATCGCAGCATCATATAATATATAAGATGAAGAAAAAACAGATTTCGCTTTATAAATCTCGTGAATTATGAAAATATGCAAAATATGCAAAATAACTATTCCAAAAATTAACTTTATTATTACTAAATACGGAAATTCAATATGCTAATAAAGAGTTCTTTCAAGCAAGATATCAGTTTTTTAAATTAAATTGATGGGGTTTAGGGACGTGGATGAGACAAGTTTTAAATTTGCATTTAAATTAGAGGTCAAGTCAAACAAATTTTTCCTCTATAGCTATTCGACTAAAATGTTTAAGGCCCAACGATTAACGCATCATAATATAAATTTATTATTCAGAGTTATATAAAATCAACAAAATCCAATAAGCGTATCATGACCTACATATTTTTTTTTATATATCGAACGATATAATAATACATTTATACTATTATATACAATACATATATACTATATATAAATACTTTTCTAAGCATTGTTGAGAATTTTCATTTCATATATTTATATAATTATTATATATATGTAAATATATATAACATGAATATATGCTCAACAATTCTTATGGAAATATTAAACGCATATATACCATCCATATATATAGTAATTGATTAACATACTATTATAACAAGATTTTATTCTTGGTTGGATTTGATTATATAATATACACTTTCTTCCTATGTATATATACTCTTTTAAATGAAAACGCGTATATAAGCAAAGGAAATATAAATTTATTATTGCTATAATTATATTTATATATATAAGCATATACCATTTACTATAATTATCATACCGTATACTTATACTTATTTATAAGGGAAATTAATAAAGTTTTATATCAATTATGAATGTAATCATGTCATAATGCAGACATATTCAAAAATTGAATGGTTTATTATATTATTATATAGTTATATATAATCATCAATACATGCGATAATTATTATTTACATTTATAATACACATTGGTGTTGCATGCAAATGTTATTTATATGTATGTATATAATTATTCAATTATGGTTCCTCTATGCGGGATATCATTTATAAAAAATATTAAATAAAGTTATATTATTTTTATGTGTTTATGAATCTAACCGCACAATGGATAATTTTAATATCATTTGTTTTTGTTGTGTCATTTTCTCTTTAAAGATTTGCATGTGAATATTTAGTTTAGATCAGAAATTACTATGGAAAGTGGCCGACACCTAACATTCTTGCCTGAAGGAAGGTAGAGTTAAATTTTCCGGCAAATTGATTTATATAAAATGAATTATGACACTAAATATTTAATTGATTTTTAATTTTCCAAATGTATTGAGAAAATTTAATCAAATTATGATGTTTTTGTCATAAAAGAACATTTTGAATTCGGTTTACTAGACATTTGTTGCATGACAAATACAAGTTTTTACATCATTTGACCAAAGGACCTCTTACAATTATATAATAATGAAAAGCAGTTTTTTTTTAGCAAACATGGAAAATCTTTATTTTTATATATCTTTAGTCATATAAATGATATAAATAACTATGATGTATTTGGAATATTATAATATTTTTAAAGTTAAAAATAAATGTAAATAAATATATAGAAAAAGGATAACGAAAATAAAAACAACTAAAATTATAATGGAATTTTGCTCATGAATCAATGCAGAATTACACTATTACAGGTACTTTAAAACTAACAATATTTATTTATATAAAAAATTAAAATCCCTCTAAACGAAAACAAAACATTTATCTATACAAAGAATATAATATACGATATAAAAAAAATATATATTTAATTACGGATAGAAAAACATATCGATGTAGAGGGCAATAATTTATATATATATATATATATAAAAAGGATCTACTATTTCTACATAGACATTAAATTCCTCATCCCATATAACTCTAACTACACATTTTCACAGTTTGAACAATATATGAAAATAAAATAAATTCTGTTAAATTTCCTTTTATTTGTTATACTTATATGCAACCAATTTTAAATATAGCATAGGTACGTATTTGAAAAAAAAGCAGCAGCACACAGATTTACAGGTCACATACAAACAACAGAGATTTTTATATAGATTTTTTTAGTTCCCCTTTTTATTTATTTTGTTTTGCCAATATAATAATATACGAAGGAATTTTTGTGTTGTTGCTTTGTCTGCTGTGTGCATTTATTTTGATTTTCCTGGAAATAACCTCAAACTGTGCCAATTTCCTTCTTATTTTGCGAATGGTTTTATGTTCTTCTGTTATACCATATAGGAAAATTTATAAGGATAAAATACAGTAATAAATATTTGTGTCTAAAGAAAATCCTTTTATTTTTTTTACTTATATTTTATACTCTCGAAAATCTAAATGAAATTTATTTTTATAAATGTTTTATTTGAATGTATCAAACGCGCGCGACTGGGAAATAGTATATTCAAGTGGATATTTTCATATTGAAAATGAAATAAATAGGAAAAAAAAAAATTAATAAAAATATATTTATGTTTATATATCAAATAAAATAATAATATTCCATTCATATATATATATATATACGTTTTTCGTTTGCGGATATACATATATATGTATATACTTGTTCGCGGTGCGTGGATATTATATACACTTATTATATTAAGCGTTATTTCAATTTTCGCATAACAAATAATATCATATATATATGAGAAAATATTAGAATATGCATACATCATGTAAATATTCATATATATATATATATATAGAAAGCAATATAATATTTAGGTTGTTTTTATGTATTATTTCTTTATAAATTCTATTGCCAAAGGTGTACTCTAAAAGATAAGTATCTTCGCGGATATATAAACATATATACTCTTTTTCTATATATTTATCTTACATGATTATTATAAATATATATATATTTATGGATAAGATATAGCTATACAGATGAGATTCTATTTGCTTCTTCAACGGATGCGGTTACATTTTTGATGGAAACAACATTTAAATGAAATTCAGATTGATTTCCATTCCAAGAAATTTAAGCAATTAAATTAATTATGAATATTTATAGATTAAAAATATACCGGTGATATTCGTAGACGAGGATCACGATTGTACATATGATTTTCCAACCACATATATAATAATCTATGTATACATTCAACTATAATATAATAGAGCAAAAAATAAAAATATGAACGTGTGCGCGGCACTTCAATATAAATGGAAAATGAGATTTTCTTCTTCTGTATATACACAACTCTATATATATATATATATATAGATATTTTAAATAAAATATAACTTATGTTATGTATATATAAGAAGTAAATACATTTTTATACACAAAATATACTATATATATTATATAAATTTATTTTTTTTTTGGAAAATTTAAAGTGGTTTTACAAATAATATTTTCTGTCATTGTGTGATACGATGTTTGTTTGATTTTTTTTCCTTAACCAAAAGAATTTTTATTATATAGAAATTCAAGTTACATATCTTTTTTGCATGTTTTTCTTACGTATTTTTGACTTATTCCATTTGGAATATATCGCATATATGTAAAAATTAAATTAAATTTACATAGAATTTGAATTTAAATATTTTATATGTATATGAAAAATCCGATAAAGATGTATAGACAAATTTTGTTTTTTTTTTTTTAAATTTTAATAATAAAAATAAATTTTAATCAGAAAAAAGTGTATACTACATTGTAGAATGTGATAAGATAGTAATATTTTTCTGTGGTTAATTCTAAATAGAATTAATTTTGTTAGAATTCTTCGGATAAATATTTTAAAGGAATTAATACATTTTTTTTGCCGATGATTTTGTTATGAATTCAGTTTTAAAATAAGAAAATTCTTGGAAAATTCATATAAAATCAATTAAAGTAATAAATGAATTTATCGAGAATTTGAAAAATTTATGAAAAATGTCATCTAATTAAAAAGAATTGTGCTCATTATTGTATTTATTATAAAATTTATGTATATATAAAAGGAAAACAAAGTGGTGTAATCTCTGTATCACAAATATACAATTAAATAACCATATATTTTCTATATGCTATATAGAATTGTTTCTAATATTCTTTTTCTACATAATGAATAAATGAGTGTGTAACGCAGCATTTATAGTTATAAAATATTTAATAAAAACATGTCCCAAATATATAATAAAAATTTACACATTTTTCTGTATCTCATAAATGGTGTTATATATAGATATATATTTGGTTAGCTAGTAGTAATTTGTATTAAATATAGAAGAAAAAATGTATATGTATATATATTTTATATATAGAAAAGATATTGATATATACTTTCAACATCGAATATTTAATATACTCGATTCCGTATCTTTTCCAACAAATATATATTTGTTCATAAGATAATATACCTGACAAAACACAATGTAATTGAATCACATATACAAAACCTATATAAACATACACTTTTTATGAGATAATTTTTGGGGACTATATATATACATATATTTAGAACACTTTTGTATATAATCCCTATAGAATTTTCTTCTCTTATTATTATTATTACTATATTATTATTGTGTTAAAGGAAAAATAGTTTGTTTGACAATATCAAAAATAAAAAAAGAAAAAAAAAGGATAGAAAATGAGCGAAATAATATAATATTACCTTTTTTTTTTAGGTTTGTTTGTTATATAAATTTGACATTAAACTATATATTATATTACACGCCAGAGTATAATATTATCCGTAAATATTATGTTGGTATATGCAATGGTCACATATAATATTGATATTTTTCAGGGTTGTATTCTAATGTGTGAATAACTTACTCAGAATTTTTATATAAAGTTAAATATTTTATATCTGAATATATATATGGATTTTTTGTATAGATAATTTATCCAAAGTGGCAAGGTTTATTATATTATATTAACGAAATACAGAGTTCGTAAATGTTTAATTTTTTTCAGCAAACAACTGTCAATTGTAAACATCTGCATTGAAATTCTGTGAATTTGTGGACTATTTATTGAAAACTATCAACTTTGTAATTGATTTGATTACATAATGAATATATAAATTAAAGCAAAAATATCATAATTAATTAAAGACAATCAAAACAGAATATTATATGTAATACAATATAATTAAACAAATTATTTCAATCATTATAACTAATATATGCAATTATATATACATTTACAATGCAATTAAAAAAATATATGCACAATACACAATCAATTTCTTTTATTTCATATTTTTATAATACTTATTTATGTTTTATATATAAAAAAAAAGAAAGAAATTATATTGCATTTCAATTTTATTTCATTTTTTCCATTTTCTTTTCAACTATTATACAGTTGTGGATATTTATACAGGACATATTTATTATTATAGTACAATTAATGATATATATTTGCGTAATGAAATTTCTAATTACAAAACAGGGAGGTTTACTTTTTTTTTTAATTTTCTCGCAATTTTGCAGACCTCGTAAAGGTTTCCTGAACTTAATTGTAAATAATAAAAGCTGATTTTATATATAAATTATGATAAATAATATTATATTTTAATCTAATTGAAAAATTGAATTTATTATGAAATCTATAAATTTATATATCATTGATTCTGTTATGATTTTAATTTCAATCATATAAATTCGTTTTATGGCCTGTAGAATTTTCCACAACTGTATTTAATAAATTATATTTTCATATATTCATTCATTCCTTCAGTCATTCATTCATTCATTCATTTTATGAATATATTTATGTTCTGTTCAGAGATATATGTAACATTTTCAAACTATATATATATGTCTCTGAATGAAAAAATATGTATATGCATTTATTTAAATAATATTCCCCGGTAAAAATTTTACAATTTAAATGCAACCAATGGAAAATTGTGATTTTTCAAATATATGTTATATTTCTCATATATAAATCTCGAAATATACATGCATTTATATGGTATGGTATATATTATATATATTTTATAATATGGAAAATTGGATTGCATACATACAATCAACGTTGTTTTTTTTTTACAATAATATAAGAATTTTTTTTATTGTATATATATATAGTATGAATATACAAGAGGAATTTTTTATATGTTCAGTTGAACGTGACGATTTATAAATTAAATGTAATGTATAAAATAAAAAAAAATAAATAAATATTGTATATGAAATAAAATATGTACATTTTTAACATAAATATCGTATATATGTAGATATTTAAATATTTGCAACAATCATCATGGAAAAGTCACAAAAGCAGCTACAACATAAATGTATATATGAATGAATGAATAAAGGGATGGATGAATGAATGAATGGTGATGTATAAATAAAAAATGTGGATATTAAATTAAAGTATTTTGACAATCACGTTTTATATTTATTACATAAATATATATATATATTGTAAATTGTTGAGCTCTTTCCAAAACAACTTTGAATGTTTATATGTACTATGTATATAAAGAGATATTATTTTAATTTTTATCATTAACCTACCAAGAAAACAAAGTCTTAAATTAAATATCTTTGGAGGATTGGAAAATAAGACACCGTATTAGAAAAATTTTATTATTTTATTAGGATAAATTAAAATTGATCAATGATATATCAACTATCATGATTGTATTTTTTCATGATCAACTGATGAAATTGTATTTTAAACCGAATAAAAAAAATTACATATCTCAAAAACAATACAAAACTGTATATATAATATATATATATTTTATTTAAATTTAGTTAAATTACAATCAACAATTATTTTCATAAATGTTTTATTATTATATGGTACTGATTTATATTTAAATATATATATATATATAGTATTTTATTTTTATATAATAGACTATACAAATAAATATAGACCAATTTTCATTTAACATTCCATTTTTAATTTAAATTTTATATACGCTGTTTTAAATTTGAATATCAAATAGAAAATATTTTTGAACAATTATTTATTATATGCATATTATATATATAAATAAATAAACATAATGAAATGTAATTAAATTTTAATTAACTTTTTAGCTTGATAAATGGAAAACTATATTTATATATGGTATATAACAAACCAATTATAACGATATATATTATATATAAGTTCATTCGTTTGGAATGAATTTGATTTAACAAAAAAAATAAAAAAATAAAAATAATGTGATAAAGTACAAATTGGACTGACAATTTTTCATGTATTTACATAATATATTATTATAGATAAATTGGGTTTTCAGTTGTTTTATAAATGGACAATATATGCAAAGCTGTTCTTTTTTAATTATCATACATACTTTTTTTCCTATTCAATTGATAAGACATTCTTCCCTAACGAAATTCAACTCAATTTTAGAAAATAAATGAGGATTTTATATTAATTATGATAAATAATTTTCAATTATTTATTTTATGGTAAAATTTTCATCAAAAACTTGGGGATCAATAGAATTTTTACACAAATCAACAATAATACAGATCTTTCATTGAATTGAATTCTCTTAAATTAATATAAAATTCCTTTAAAATAAAAGTTATACTTTAATTTATTTATATGATATATATTATTGAATTTTTATAAAAATATACCATATATATAGGAATAGATTATCATGGAATTACCACATTTGATTCTTATCTATATATAAATCTACCTCTTTATATTTCAAATCAATTATATATTAAAATGTAATTCAAATAGATATTTATATATATAAATGTAAGTTAAGTATGTACATCGGATGTTATTATATAGAATAACATATGAATATACAAATAAATTCTATATTATTGATTCAATTGCTTGATATATATATATGCTATTATTGATTGTATAAGGTGAAATATATAATATTAACAAAAACAGGGTAGATAATATATATGTAAAGTTTATAATTTTCGGGGGTCTAAAATGAGAAAATTGTTTTATAAACTATTCACAGAAGATTTTGTCTTAAATGCTAACAACAATACTATTTATAAATATAAAAATTCTATTATTAGTCGGATTTTAGTTAGAATTTCTAATAACTAACTAATAAAACAATTTTTAGGATTAACGTTTATATATAATCCGGATAATCTGGAATACCCTCTTTAAATTTATATCATTCTTTTGCCATTACTGTATCTATAAATGTATATACATATATACAAATATCATTCGATATACATCTTATATATACTCATTGTATTTATATACGTACAAACAATTGTATAATAATGTATGTCGACATATGTTGTGTATATACGTAAACTAAATAAATAATATACCTTCTATAATTTATACTTTTATCAATATTCCACATATATATATATAATATGTATATACACTTATCGATTTCAGGAAAATACGTATATAGGTAAAATGCCACAATGTATTTAAAGAAACACGTATTAGAATATTGTAAATAAATTGTACAAAACGTATATATACAACGGATATATAGATGTTGATATATACTTATATATATATATATTATTAAATAAATAATTTAAATATACAGAAACATATTCACATATGTTATGTATTAAGGGAGTTTAGAGATATATTTATAACAAAATTGAAAAATACATACTTATTGGAAAATTATTTATCAATGAAAAATTCCAAAAATATAAATTCATTAAATTCTACAAAAAAAGAAATACACAAAAAACAACATTTACTTATGCATATAAAATAAAGTAAAGGTGAATGTCTGAATATATAAATATATATATTTGTATACAATTAGGAAATTAAATTGAATAAAATATATAACACAATAATATTTAAATAATTCTAATAAATATATAATATGCTTAGGTATTTTACTTTTTTCATTTTTGAATGACTATATAAAAGAAGGTATTACATATACATGTATAAACAAATCAAATAATGAATGAAAAATATTATTTTATTTTACTTTTGTATAGTCTCTTTTTACTATTTCGATAACAAATTCCAGAAATACATTAACAAACCAAAAAAATCCATTCTTGTTGTTCAAATACAAGTACGTTAAATGTAAACCGTCCGAAAAAGTCTTTCAATATTGAAAGAATAAAAATAATACAATGATTTGAAAATAAGATATGGTAAATCTGTGGTTATCTTAACTGTTGAACCACAACAAAAGAACACCCACTCCAAAAATAAAGATAACGCTGCGATAACATTTTATAGAAAAGTTTACTGACCCTCAAATCATCGAAGCAAATTCATTATATAGTATATTTAATTAAATTTATTTAAATTGATGTGTGAAAAAAAATTATAATTGATATATATTTTGTTTTTCTTTGTTTTGGATCCATTTAATCATAAATAAATAAAAAAATTTCATTTATCAATAACAAAATATAATAATGATAAAATAATGGAAAATATTGACGTATTTTTAACAAAAAAATGTATTTATAGAATAATTTAACGAATATTAAATATCGATTTTTATTTTTTCTATATATAAAATATTTCAAATTAAAAACAATATCTATAATATCTATAAATAACGTCGATGACGATGGTTGATGGTTATAAAATAATATGATAATTACATTTATATAAATTAAAAATTGCTTTTGTTTATTTTATTTTTTTGGTATAATCCAGCAATGGTAAAAATTATGCATAAAGATTCAAAACATTTGATGGGAATTATAAAAAATAAATTAATTTTATCGAATTTCCAAATTATAATGATGTAAAATTCTATATTCAATTATAAGATGACACAATTATAATAATTTAAAGCAATTATATATATATATATATAATTATATACCTGTAATTATACGAGTACTTTCAAATACTGACATTTATATATCGGTATACATAATGGCATTTCTCATGACATAATTATATATTAAATATAATTTATATACAATTAAATTGATATATAGCTTTCAAAAGTAACATATTTATTATTTTATTGAATTTTCCAATATATTGATTATAATTTGTCGATATAAATTATTAAATGATATATACGCAATAATGCAGAATGGAAACTATTTATAAAATTATACTACTTTATATAAACGATCATGTTCTGGAACAATGATTTTGCAGGAAAAATCAATAATTTATATAATGGAAATCTGACAATTTTTAATATTCATTTTTGGAGTAAAATTTTGGATATAACTTGATAGATGTCAATTTTAAATTATTCAATGATAAAATTTAGAACTTTCTTTGTACAACGTAGAATATTTTACGTTTTTTTAAGATACATACTGTATTTTTTATGTACTAAATATTATATGGATAAAATCTATATCTATATTTATAATATATGGAACATTGCAGAATTTGTTTTATCTTATATTTAAAAAATGATGTATATATATAGCAAGAGAATGAGAGGTTATTATGCTTATGTTTACTTGTATAAATAAAAAAAAAAAAGGACATTACACATTTTTCTATGTATATTTTTTCTTTAATTTTAATTAAAAGCAAACTCATCATCATCTCATCCTTTTCAGTATAATCTTACATTTTATTTTGTATTTTTTTTTTTCACTTTTATCTCATCTCCTTTTGATGAATGCAAAATATTTGTAACAAATTCTTTGGATTCTATTTTCGCAATGAAGAGGTTCTTATAAATTATTATTATTTTATGATGTTTTTTTATAATTACATACATATTTGTATGGGGATGTTTGTATTTTGTGAATAGATTCGCATTAAAAGGCTTTCCATTTATTTTTCCATCCATATATACATTTTAAATAATATTCATTAAAAAGAATTTAAAAAATTACATAAGCATTAAAAATTTATTTTTAAAGGGAGGATGAAAATGGATGTAGGATTTTTTCTGTTTGATAAATGCATTTTATATCAATAGAATAATTATTTTTGTGCAGTCCTTTTAATGGTTTCATATAAAAAAACACGATATATGTTTTTGAGTTTAAATGCCATGATATTATTATTATATTTGAATTGAATGTATATTGGAAACTTGTAAACTTTTATCGAAATTGTATTAGAAATAACAGAAAAAGAAAATAGATTAAAACTTGATAGGTATAGTTATATTAATAAATATATTTTTATTCTATATTATACAAAAGGATAAGATTAGTATAAGTTTTGATAAATTATCCTTTGTGTTTGTAAATTTCATTTATATAAATCCGTATGATAATTTTATATTATTCGCGAAATCATAAATATATTTATGATTTTATTTTATTAAAGTATTAAGAGACAGAAAATTTCAGGTAATTCTTTATATTTATAGAAATTAATATAGGATTTGGATGTAAATAACCAAAATATGACAATTACATCTTTTTTAAATTGCAGGATTATAATATATAAGGAATTTATTTTAGTTATACCGTATCGGAATCAAATATTTATGATATATAAAATTATTATAATATTAAATTCTTTAGAAAAAAAAAACGCTATACAATTTTTCCAACAATTTTCAACAGAGACAACAGTGAATAATGAAAATATTAATGAAAAAATATTTCTGTATTACATAATGTATTTTTATATACATAAAATTTATAAATTTTAAGTAGATTTTCATAAAATTATTGATTGTATTGAAGAATTTAAGTAAAACTAGACAATTTCATAATTGAAAATTCTTTCCATGTCAGTATAATCAATATTAATGAAAATAAATTCATCTTACACTTAAGATGTATACATAATCTTCTATGTATTATTTTTAAATTCCATAAATATCATAGAATAAAAATGATAATACTACGAGTTGGATGATAAATTCCTAAGTTAACTATAACAACAACAAACGATTAAACAAAATCACAATGTATTTTATGAAATAAAATGCATGGTATTTACAATTTTTTTTCTCTATATATGTATAAACATTACATGAAATACAAAATTTCATTCTACAAAATATATATAATATTTGGTATTGACATTGAAATGTTAAAATGAAAATTTAATTCATATATGCACTGTATATATACGACCTTTATATAAAGGTATATATTATAAATAACAAACGATATATTTCGTGTTAAAGTTTTACCTTTAGAAAAGTATATATACTCTCATATATAAATACATTTTGGAAATAAATTTTTATTAAGTACACTTTAAAAACTATATATATAAATATATACAGGTGAAAAAGCAGTGAATATAATTAATTGTATGCTGAACAAAAAACAATAATTTTATAAAAAAAAAAATAAAAGTCTATAGAATAACGTGGGTGACAAATGAATGAAAATAGAAAATTTCATAAAAGTACTTTCAAACAAAAAATTAAAATAGAGTACATTATTAAAAATAGTACATTATTTTCAACTGAATTCAATGAGTTAAGTAGCTATATATTAAAGTTTTATTATGAAATATATTCTCTATCTGAATTAAATTATATTATAGTACTGATCCGTACAATCAGTACAGTATAGCAAATTGTAATCGGTTTTGACGAAAAGTGACCTATTGTTTGAATATCTAAACTGGTATGAAATGATTGTATTATGTTTATGTGGAAACTGCATCAAAATGTTTGTTCCACATCCACAAAATACATATTCAATAATCGATAATTTATCCATGATTCAACCATTTAATTCTAAATATATAACTGCAAGGATACATATATTTCCATAAATATATAAAAATAGATAGATTTATTCACATATGCATATTTTTTTAATAAAAGCTGGATTTATATATGGATAGAAATTATATCAAAATACATATACAAGTCGGATACATTAATTATGGATGCGATTCGGTTATATATTCACTTCATGAAATATTCAATGACACACACATGGATAAATGCATTCATTGTTCGTTCGCTGTCAATGAAAATGTTTATTGATTTTTTTTTCTTGTTCATACTATTTTTATATCCATCAGATTATATATATATATATATATATAAACATCATATACAAACAAATGTGTCGTTTCTATCCACATATATTACTATAAAAATATATAAATGACAATACAATATTGTATATTGATATAAAATCGACAATTATATATTTGTTTTTGTATATATAGGGAAAAAAAGAATAGAAAATTACTTATCCATTAAATTTAAATAATTCGAAGGATAACAAAAAAACAAATTATGATGCAAAAGCAGATTGACGCGAGGTAGACGAACTATAAAAATCAATTTTAACCAAACCATCAATTTAATTCGTTAAATTTTAAGAAATAATATGAAAATGTATATTTATTAATCAATAACCAACCCCAAATTGTTTTTATATCTTAGATAAATATAAAATGTTTTGTACAGAAAGAAAAACATTAATATTTATATAAATAATATAAATCTAATATTATTTAAATACAAATATAATTATCACAGGAAAAGCAATTATCATAGAAATTATATGAAATCAAGTGTGAATGCATTTTATATATCGTATAAATAAAAGCAATTAGAATGGTAGAAAAGCAAATAAAAAACAGACTTTTTAAAAAATAAAAACCAATTAAAAAAAAAAAAAACATTAATCTGACTATAAAATTAAATTACTTTTTTTATTTCAATTATATTTTTTTAAAAAAAGAATGTACAAATATACGAAATAACTTTATGTTCTTTGAATTTCGAAAAAGAAAAACAAACAAACAAACAAAAAAAAAACTAAAAACAAACTAAAAATTATATTCAAATAAACAGATTTTATTATTTAATTTAAAACCTCATTGCAGACGTTTTTTTTTCCTCCTTTTATTTTTATTTTTTATTTATTTCATTTGATATACATAATTTGTTTTATAAACATTGCGAAAAAATAAAATTAAAAAATATTGATTTGTATATATTTATTTTTTGTTTAATTATTGAATTTAAAACTTTTTCATTCATTCATTTTAAATCGATTCATTCATTCAATATTTTTTTTTTTTTTTGTAGTTTATTCAATAGAATAATTTACATGTTATGTATATTATATCGAGAGGGTGTAGAGTAAAAAAAATAAAACACTATATAAAATAGAAATAAAAAAGTGTGTTGTGTTGTTACAAAAAAAATTATTATTGTATAGAAAATAATGTTATATATATTATTTAAAATTTTCAATTAAATTTTTGTAAGTTGTATATAATCATAAAAATTTAATAATAATTTTTATTTTTCATTCAAATTTTATCAAACAAAAGTAAAATTTTTATTATGTTGCCCTTTCCCAGAAATATCTGAATATTAATAATAATAATAATTTTCCAATCACTTTTCAATAGGTTAGACACTTGATTTTCATCGAATTTGCTTGGTGTATACACAATTTTTATTATACGTCAAATCGTTTACTTGGAAAGTTTTCTATTTTTTAATTGATTCAACAAAATAAAAAATATATTAATTGTTTTATTTATTTTTTCAATTCAATTTGGGGCAAGGAAATTCAATTTTATTCTATTTCGCCTTTCAAATTAATATGCCATATAAATTCGTATATAATAGACTTGGATATCTCGCATATATAAATATTTAGAGATCTACGTGCTTCAATCAATGATTAGGATTTGTATGAATTCCAATAGCTATAATGTCTATTCTATACAAATTTGATTAATGATGATATAACATATTAAATATTTACATTATTATAATATGCAATTGAAATGCGAAATCATAGAGTACATACTTTGAAAATTATTGATATTTAAATTGCAAGTATTAATATTTTTAGAAAAATAATAGTATAGTTATATAGATAGATTTGCTTGAAATTTTATTTTAATAATATTTTATAAGCTAAACCACCGCACACACTAAACCAACAAATATTTATAAATATATAAATTATATAAATATTATTATTAGCTGCTAAATATAACATATATGATATTATGTTGATTTGGTTTAATTAATTATTATTATTATTATTAGTATATGTGGATACATAGAGGAATTTTTAATCTATTCAAATAAATAATATAATACATTCATATATATATATATATATCTATATTCATTTATTTATAAATGTTTTTGAAGTTTGTATAATCGCATATATATCGATAATAAAATTTAATTAAAATCCTATATATATATATATATATATAAAATATATTGGCAACTAGGTAATATTTATAATTGCAATTATTATATAATGTTATGTTACGCGATGAAAATCCATTATATAATTTATGTGTATCTTCATTCTTTATATACCACATTTTAATGGATGAACAACATTGTTAATGGTATATATTTGAATGAAAAATTAAATGAAATTATAAACAAACAGTTTCTTTTTTATGGATGAAATAAATTAAAGATTCTATTCCTGTAACAGATTAACATTCCAAATTGAATTGATTTCATTCTAAACTTAATTGAAATTAATAGTTCCAAGGTATTACGGATTATGGGCAAAAAGTTATCATATCCATATAGATGATTATTCTTTGATGATATTTTATAATATTTTACGATTTACTCCTCTAATTAAGGGATCTTTACTTACATTTCATTGCATTTAAAAAGATAGAGAAAATTTCTTATATTGTTAAGCAAACAGCAGAACCAATCATTTTTATAATACGAAAATTTTTATTATAGAATAAAATATTTAAATCAAAACAGTTTATATACAAGCTAATTATATCGTTATATTGAGAGTGAATTAAATAAATGTATGCACGTTTAAAATACTAATAGATTGTATATATATATAATATATATCGTATAGAGGAATGGTAAAAATCGCATTATAATGCATTTATTATGTGTGATTATTTATTTATATGGTGGTTTGGTTTACGTCGGTAGATTTAATTTTTGAATATTTAATATCCACCATGGTATAAAAAGAATATTTATATATATGTATAATATCATAATATTTATCGCCTGCAATTGAAAATTAATTTACATATTTGAATGATGGTCAAACAATATAGAAATAAATAGTACATTTTATTGAATTGAAAAAAAAACCGATTTTATAAACGACGGAAACTTTTAAAGATATACTTGCCATGGTAATTTTATAATATATACGAATAAAAAATGATTTCCCAAACAGGATTAAAAAAAAAAGAAGATATTTGAACGCATTGACTATGTTTTACCCAATGAAATTATCCAATAAATTTTTCATAATTTTTATATGAGGATCGATTTTATAAGCGAATCTATATGTTACAATATATTTAATTTAAAAGAAAAATCATTCAATTGTACATTATCAAGGATTTTAAACATAACTTTTGATTACCAATTACATATAGACAATATATGTAATGAAATATTGTTAACTCCTATGCGTGTTTTTAAAATAAAAATATATAGAAAATTATTTTTGTTATGTTGAATTAATAATTCTTTATGTGATAATTTAATTTTAAATTGAAAATATCTGGATATTAAAAAACACGCACGTCATTGAAAAAATCAAATTCAAAATCGAATATTTTTCATTTTATGTAAATAATATTCACTATAGTTAGGATATATACAAAATATATGATAAATAAAATTCTATATATACTTGAATACATATTTATTAATATACATAAATAAAAGGTAAAAAACAAATAAGGTAAAAAAATAAAATAAATCGGTAAATAAGGTCATGAACATAAAATATATTTATTTTATACGTATATAGATATATATATATAATGTTGGCCTTTACATTATTTGTATCTATACTATATCTATTCTATATATAAAAAATTATTAATATATCTCCCACATACACCAATTTTTTTATGCATATATATATATATGTAGCAGTGATATTACAAATTATAATAATTAAAACAAAAATCCATATACAAAGAAAAATAAAACTGAAATCATGAATAAATACTTTACAAAAAAATGTTTATTATAATGGTATAATTAGGACATAATCGAATATTATACAATACGCGCACACAAACACGATAATTGATAATTCCATATCCGCATATTATCATAATAACAACAAGTGATATTCTGTTGTGTAATTGCTAAAATACATCAGACTCTAAAATTCTGATGAAAAAGTTGGAATCATGTAGAATTCAATGTTCTAAATGAAACATTTTTTTCGGACACATGGTAAAAAAATTAAATAAATTATGAACTCAACAACAGAAGAGTTGGGTGTACGTTTTTTTAATATTTTTAATATTGAAATATAGTATTTAATAAAAGCTTTGTTTAATATTTACAAAAATACAATCGAAAAATATTATATAATATAATAAAAATTATAATTACGATACGATTAAAATAAAAAAATATATTGAAAATATTTTACTAATTAAATTGTATTTACTTTTTTTTTTGTATTTAATTGACGGGAATTTATTGTACAATTAAAAAAGCTATTAAAAATTCATCATTAAAAATGAAAATATAATTTTTAATATTGCTTTTTTTTTTGGTTTTAATTTATTATGAAATTTATATAACAATAAAACTTTTCGAATACATTGCGGATGGAGGAAAATGAAAC
This sequence comes from Dilophus febrilis, assembly GCA_958336335.1. Lineage (NCBI taxonomy): Eukaryota > Metazoa > Arthropoda > Insecta > Diptera > Bibionidae > Dilophus > Dilophus febrilis. Next base: position 3,937,348 of record OY284471.1, on the reverse strand, counting down.
TATTTAATTGGGAAAATCATTCAATTACATGATCCTGATGTACGATTTCGAAATCCGACATCGTTTTCTTTAGTTTGGTAAATTCACAGAATTCAATTTAGAAAATGATACAGAATTTTTTAAGTAAATAATACAGAATTTTCTTTGCAAATTGTATTTGATTAAGAAAATTATATAACATTTTACAGCATATAATTCAGAAAGTTACCCAGAATATTGTTAAGTTAATTATAAAAAATTTATTTAAACAAATTATACAGATATTTAAGAGTGGTCTAGGTTAAAATCTATAATTTTATTGTAAACATTTGAATTTTAATTCAAAAAACTTAATCTATTTTATCTCCAGAAAAAAGGTAGTTAATATTCTTTTATATATATCTCAATATTTTCACTTTAATTCTCAAAATATCCTTTTCATTTTCTTATTTGCAAAACACGAAATTTTCCACGCATTTTTACCTAACAACTAATCTTTTGCATAAAATGATTTTGAATACCCTTAATATTTTCAATATATGTTACATTTATATTATTATACATTTATATTACATATCTATAATATAGTAAATAAAAAAAAACGTATAATTTTATGATATGCGCTGGAAAAGCCCATTCAAGGTTTTCATGTTTGTTCATTTAAATATTTATGTTGTGTAAATATACATAAAATATAGATAGGTATATTATTATTATATATAGAGTTTGATCAATTTCACGTGAATAATATTTCAAATTTTAATATATTTCTATTATATTTTATATAAATATTGTTATTGTTATTATGAGCGGAGTTCGTTTTTCATTTGTCTTTATTATTATTTATATACGTTTTGTTTTTATATATTATAATAATGCATAGGAAAATTTATATTTATCTATATATAATAAATATATTGATTTATAAATCAATTTTTATTCTTATAACCGGTACGTAAATTTATTTATAACATTTTCATATATTCAAGGTAATTTATAGAAATATATTTATGTATGTCTGTACGTACGATGAACAATATTTTATAAGGATACATAAATATGAAGGATATATGTAAATATATAACATATAACCATATAATAAATTCTATATATACATACATATATACATATTTGTTTAACGTGCATATTGAATATAAAAATTGTACATATATAACTTTTATGATATATTTTTTATGAGTAATTGAATCTCATTTTGTTATTCATTATATAGATTTTCTTATATATGAAAATTGAAAGTATATACAGGATCTAATGTATAGCAAACATATATATATATAGACACACATGTGATGATATAATGATGATTTTTTTCTTTTTATTTGTCGTATATATATATATGTTTAAAAGATTTTTCCATTGTTATGTGTATATATATTATATAACTTAATTATTTCATTTTATGTTTAAATTTTATTTTATAATAACAAAAAAATGTATAATATTAAAATTATTAATAGCATCATATAACATGCTCATTATATATATAAATATATATGTATATAAAAAGAAAATAATTTTATTAAAATAAAATGTTGAGGAAAAAATGAACGTTCTTATTTTTATGAGGCACATTTTTGATGACATTCAGTGTATATAAGTGAAATTTTTTAGTTAAAAAACGTGATGAATTTGGGATAGTATTATGTTGAAATATTTGCGATTTGTGTAATGAAGAATTTAGGCAAGTACATGGTATATGCAAATAGTGAACGCTGTCAAGAACACGACCGATTAATAATCAGAAAATAATAATTGCGTTCCAACAAACGCGTATCTATTTTTTATATAGTTATGAATTTTCTTTCGTATATACAATTTTTACTAACCTTATGGATTAGAGTATAATCCTCTTAAAGAGTATAATCCTCTTTTGGTTGAAAGTAATGACAAAATTTATAATCCATTTAAATGGATCAACACGTTATAAAGAATCATATTACGATGATAATAATAATAAATTTTATATTTTATAAAACATTGAAATGAAATCAGGAAAAAAAAGAAATATTTGCATACAAGATATATTAAAAATGGTGATATTCTTGAAAAAATTCTGAATTCTGACCAGGTCTGTCCAAGGAAATATATATTTTACGAGATAATACATTATATAAAAAACCAGAAATTTATTTAAAAGTCATATTGTTTACGTCAAAGATTGTCAAAGACTCTATACCTAAAGACGACTATAATATCCATTATAATATTTTATTTAATTATATTGTATATATTATAGAAATTAATTTTTAGTGTGTTATTTATTATACAATATTATTTTATCATAAAACATAAATTATATATATATATATATAAAGTTTACCAAAATTATAACATACGTATTCTATTTATTCTATATAATTATATGGTGTGTAGTTTTAGGGACAACAAAAAGCTATGTATCGTATATGTCTTAAATAAAATGATTTGACATCTCATAAAAATTAATTGATGCATAAATAAATTTTGATATAACCAAAAATTATTGATTATTTCTAATTCAATGACTTTGATCCATATAAATATATTATCTGATGATGTATAAGTAATATTTCAAAAATAGTTTATATCGAATGTTTAGCAGATGCGGTATTTAAATATATTTATGTATATGAGATGATAACATTAAATTATGGTCTTATATATAAAATATTATACTATATATATTGATTTTATTTGCAATTTTTATCTTATATGGATAACAATTTTGTAAAATTCTTATTTTTAATCGGATTTAGCTGAAAATAAGAAAACATAAGCTCGAGGGGGATATTTGTGTAAATTCAACCACACAAAGAATAATGAAAATTCAAGGAAAATGATCTAGAAATTCTTATATTTGAACTGAATATTCTGCAGAGATACCCTCGATGACGATATATAGAAGAATTATGCAATGTTTACAAGTATAATATCTTAAAATGGAAATTCTAAAGAAATCATTAATTAAAGCTTTAAAAACTATTAAATACTGTGTTATTTTTTATTCAATTTTTATTTTCTTTAAACATAAACTAATATAATGTATGTTGTAATCTAATATGATTATATTTATATAAATGAAGTTTACATTAAAATTACAACCAGATAATTGAATGAATGAATAGAAACATGATACATACTTTTTTTTTTATCATTTGTTTGTTTAGAAGTATTTCCAATGAAAAATGAAAAACTATACATTCTCGGATGTGTACGACGGCATATTACAAAAAGCAAAAAATTTACAGAAAATAAAAATAAATAAAAATGATGTACAAACTACATATTATGATATTATATACATATTGAATGGAAAAGTTGTTATGTCATTGCTGTTAGTTTATCTCTTTATATTTTGTATCACATTTGCTGTATATATATGAATATGATATACGGATGAAGTTGTAATAAAAAAAATATAAGTTTGTTTGTACATCATTTCCAATTATTAATAATCTAATCCTGATTTTACTTATATAAATATAAATAATATTTTTTAGAATATAAGTTTGATTTAATTTAAAAAAAAATGTAAAGAAAATTATTATATATAACGATTGGTGGTTTACGGGCGCGATTAACTTAAAATATATGTTTATCATCATTTTATTTTGGATTGTAATTTGTTTTACATACAATTGTATATATATAAATATGATTTTATTCATACGAATAAATATTAAAAACAATATAAAGAACTAATGAAAACCTAAGGAAACTTATAGGAAAATATTGTAAACATTGTGTTTAGAAAATAATGTAATGTGATCTCACTCGTCCAGTTATAATCAAATACTGCATAAGGATTATTCAAATAGCAATTATTTTTTTTGTCAATTTGTATTCAACAATTGATAATAAATCCTTTCCGTATATAATCTTAATACATATAATAATAATAATTATTTAATGTTGAAAAGTATTTAAACACTAAATTAATCGATAAATAAAACACTATATATAAAAAAAAGATTATAATAGACATAATTATAAGAACATATTTCTTTCTTTTCTTTTTTTTTTCATTGAATTTTCATTAAACTCATATATCTTCTCAAAGCAGAAAGATCAATAAATAAATATAGATGACAAAATAAATGCAATGAATCCACTTCTCTATATAATTTATATATATATATATATATATAGATGCGCTTAAATAAACATACACTATAAATAATTTTGTAAATCCTTAATAGTCTATAATGTCTATATGGGAAAAATAAAGGATATACATTTTTTTTGTGTATTTAGAGATTTATAAAGATTGAATTTTGTTTAATATATAAATAATTATATTTATAAACGATATGCATGGTTTTTAATATAATACTTTACTTAAAGTTCTAGTCACGTCAATTTTTTTTATTTTGCATATTTCTTATATTTTACAATATTATTTTGCAAAAAATAAACAGAATATGCATACCGATGGAAAATGAACGGATAATAAAAGAGAGACAAACTCTAGAATATATCGGGAAAATTACATTTATTAATAAATTAAAAATCATAAAATATTATATTAAAGATTAAAGTTATTATTATGGAAAAATTCTTATTGTATGCGACTTGATCTCGCAATCATGGTCAAGATTTTTTGTTTTAAAGTACTAAAATGTAATCTTTTCGAATGATTATGATTTTATTAAATCAATTGCGGGGGGAAATCCTAATTGAACTCATAAGAATGATATTTATGCTAAGAAACTGCAACTATAAAAGTTCTTGAATATACCATAGAAGGTGACCCCGCAATAAAAATAAAATTTATATTGTAGACTTGCAATTTAATAATAATCTATTAGATATAATTTATATTTTGTATTTCTATAAAAAATGTTTATACTATACAAAATACATTATAATTTCCTCTATAATTTTTTTCAATAATATCAATACATTTTTGGTTTTATTATTGGTTTTATTTTTGGTATTGCAATTCGAAATGTCGAAAAGGCTAAATTAAATATTTATTATATATAAAAGAGTATATAAAAAAAATGTATATATACAACAACATTCAAAATCACACATAACAAAATATTAAAAATAGTTTTTTGTTTTGTTTTGCATTGAAATTTTGGTCTATTTTGATTATTTGAATGCATATTAAATAATATAATATTTTATTTATGTATATAAATTAAAAATTGTAATGATAAAATATGGATTTTTTGTTTTGATTTTTAAAATATAAATTTTTTTTTTCGGAAATTTTCAAATATAAAATCCCCATTTCAACCAAAATGTATTTTTATATTTTTTTTTTAAATAAATCAATGTATATAAAACGTAAATTAATGTCAAAACATATCTACTATACGCGATATAGAAGTTTTTATTATAAAATACATATATATTAACTTTATCGGTGGTTTCTATAGAATTCGGTTTTCATCTATATATTATATAACTATTTACATACATATAAAGGATATTATTTATTTATGAATATGAACGACCCAATTTTTAAATATAATATTTATATATATAAATATAAATTGTAGAAAGTTTAATTGACAATTTGAAAATTATATAAATTTTCTATAAATATATAAAAATTTTGATAATTCAATACAATCTCATTATAAAAATTAAAAAATTAATCATCAGATAATTATAATTAATAATTAAATTGGGGTTTTTAATGAAATACAGTACATATAAATATTTGTTATTGACTTAATTTCTTCCTACATCTAAACATTTACAAATTGGATTTTTAGATTTTGTAAAGTTTAGCTAAAAACGTGTTAAGAATTTACTTTAGAACATTATAAAGAATCGCTTTGGGGAAATGATACTGAATTTCACTTGGGAAGTTATACAAAATATGCTTAAGGAAAATATACAATATTTCCTTAAGGAAATTATACAAACGGGTACATGAAGACAAGAGTTAAGTTTAATAGTTCTTTTAAACTATCGAAAATGTATCTAATTTTCTAAATGTATCCTAATTCTATTTGGTAAAAAATCAAGTCGATAATACAAAAATCTTTCAATTCAATTGTGTTTTGCCAAACCTATGAAAGATGTATTCTACTTAGTTTTTACTCTATATAATACACAATTGAAATTTATATAACCATAAATATTTTGCCTTTCCCATGGGATTCATCATAATAACATATAAGAATGTTCAAGTTCAATTCAATAGATTCAAAATTTAGTCCATGAACAATAACAACCTGTTGATTTTTATACCATTCACGCACATTCACACATCTATATTATTGATTTATTTTAATATCCAAACTCCAAAAGAACACAATGACATAAAATAATTAAATTACCATATATATAATAACATACATTCAATTCAATTATAGAATATTCATATATAGAACTAAATGGACAACAAAACAAAAAAGAATATGGATGTATATAATTGTTTGTGTGTCAATAATGGAAAAAAATATTGTAACACTATATAATTTTATATCATCATCGCAGCATAAATTAACGCGTTCTTTTTGTATACTAATTTCGTATTTTTACATTTAAGTGTATTACATACTCATCAACATTATTACTAAACAAAACAAAATAATCAATAATATTATAGTCTGTTTATCGCGTCCATGTATAATGTCCATTATATAATTATATAATCGCTATAGACTCTATCAAATATATATATATATATATATATATATATATATATATTTAATTCAACACTCTATCTATACAAATGGAAACAGTTCATGTCAAAAGAATTATCATGTATTGATTTTTTTTTTAAATATTGACAAAACATGAAACGTATATTGTAATATATATAAAGGACATAATTTACTCTGTGTAATATTTACTATATAATTCGACACATATTAAAATGGGATGGACACTGATTAAACAATCTTTTATTTTTGTATCTTGAATCTAAGTTTATTAAATAAGTTCATACAAATCAAAATTTATTTAAATAAATTATTAATTTTACTGTATAAAATACAATATACATAGTTATATGTATAAGGATAGATTAGAAATAAATGAATTAGTTTATTATACATTATTGGGTATTGAATGGAGGGAGGATATATTTATATATATAAATATACAAATTTTAATATATATTTCAAAAATGATCAAAATTCAGCATTTAGATTGCATGCAAAACAAAACATATAATAATTTTATATAGGTTTGGTTATACTATCCTCGATAGATATATATAAAGTATTAAATACACACGCTCATACATGGTTTTTATATTGATATCTGGAAAACAATTTCGTAAACAATGTAAATTGTCTGTATATATGTATTAAATTAGCGATTAGATATGTTGTTGAATTTAATGGTCATGTTAAATTTCCTCTATATTATATTATTAAGCGATAAACTCTCTATAAAGCATACAGATATATAAAATATTATTCGTGACTTGATTTTTATCATCAATATATTATACATAAAAAAATAAATAAAATAGACATTCATTTGTATATTAGAAAATATATATCCATATAAAAACATATTTGTATATATCATAATGAAATTTTCTATGATTACCACAAGTTATAATTGACCATTCAAATGCGATATATCTTTAAAATAATAAATAATATAACATATATGGTATTATTATTATTCAAGTACACATATGTATATACTTTCATAATATTATTAATTTATTTATATGTAAAAGTGGTTATATATAGTAGTACAAAGAGCCATTATTTTGTTTTGAAATCATTTCGTATGTCATAATAATGATTAAAAATATAGCAGTAAAATTTGTATTTTTGGAAAATTATTCTTATAGATGTTGAAAATACCTTTCTATCGGTGGTAAATTCTTTAAGTGGTTAACAAAGTTATAGCTAATTCCTGATTTTGTTATAGAATTCATACGATTCCAACATTGGGTGTTGGTTTTATTATTGTTTTACACAGTACATTTTCCGGAAAATTAGTATGAAAGGCATAAATGGCTATGATTTCGTGAAACCAAAAACAAAATGTTATGAGATAATATACCCAAACTTTTAAGGGATATATACACGACACACGTCCGTCCATATACATAATATGCCTAACAGCGATAAAATATATAATTATATAAATTGACCTGTGCGGTGTCTATTTTGAAACAATTTAATATATTAAAATATTTCTATATAGATATAAATATATAACTAAAAGAAAAATATTTAGATTTCAATCTGTCGATTACCTACACTCAAAACGTATACAAATTTATATATATATATATTAAAATTATAATTATATGTCCATCATACAAAATTATCCTATGATAAGTATTATAACATATTTTTTACATATATCGAAACATAAACACACTCAATGTTATTTTTATTAATTAATTATGAAAATTAATTGAAAATTTATAAATTTCTATATATTTATATCTATCTCTATGTGTTTACATTTTATACAATACATTTCCATATCAAAATATATACCAGAGATATCAAATTATATATACCATACATAATTTATATAACAAAATTTTATCTATATATATGATGATGAATTATTTACAAACAATATATCTATCTATATATATGTCCAACCAAACATGGACAATATGTACAAAATATAATTAAATAAGTTTTATGAGAAATATATATATATTTAATATCGGACATATCATATCATATCGTAGTAAAAATATATATACAAAACATAAAAATATGATTGATTAATTTTATATCCATATATATAACCAATCCAATACATATATTTATCAATATCTATATATCCAGTATTTGATGTACGAATATAACAGCAGGATTATAGTACAAAAATTGTTATAGGGACACCCGATATATATAAGGTCATTTAATATTGAAAAAAGATAAAGTCCTATAAAAATGCAATCCGTTGAAAATTAAATGTCAATTAAAAAAAATAACATCAATAACAAAAGAAGATTTTCTAATTATTTTTCGTTAGATGATGAAAATTTTGATTGAAATTAATTACTTTTTTTTTTTACTTGTGAATTTACTTTTCAGGTGTATTCTGTAATATTGTAATAGGATTCCTCAAACAGACTTGAATATAATTAAACGTTTGCAATTTGATCGCGTTCTTGTATATTTTAGTTAAGATATACAAATTATGACCTCTTATTACTCTTTAACAAATCAATTTGGTATCCCTTTAAATATATACATAGCAGAATATTTATATACAAAATAAAAGAAAAACAAAAATGTTCCAATAAAATTTACATTGAATGTAAAATATTTATGTATTTTACATAAAAATAATCATATTCTATTATATATGTATAATTCTTTCTATGATAGATATAAATAGATAATCAAATTTATCTATAATATATTAATATCCTAAATAAAATGGAAAAACATCCTAATGATATATATATAAATAGAAAAGATCTTCTTCAAACTGTATAATGTATATCATGTATCATTGCAAATATTTGATTTCAATACATATATGTAAATACAATATATAGGAAATTTTTATAGTCTTATATCTTGTTATATAAATTCATTCATACAATAACGTTTATGAGTTTATAATCAATATATCAATTTATCCATACATCTATCTATCTATCCATCCATCCATCCATCCATCCATCGATAATAATAATAATAGTAAAATTGAATTCCCTTTTTATTATCCTATTATACAATATACATATATATTTATTGAGACATTTTTATTTATTTATTTATTTATGTGTAATACACGCATCTATCACATATAATCAATTTTATTTTGAAGACTTTTTAATGCGAAATTATTAGGCATTTTATTTCGTATTCAAATTGTAAATATATCGAATTTCATAAAAATGTGTATGTAATAGAATCCTTTAAAATAATTTTTTATTGAAGTGCGCGGGTATATTTAATAAATCCTATCAACACTTTAATGGTTTTCATATGAATTTTTCGAGATTTTCCAGTTTAAAATCAAAAATACAACTTTTTTTAAAACGTAAATTAATAAAACACCAACGATAAACTAAAATTATTATACCACATATTAAAATCATTGTAATGTCCTAATCTATTAACGACGCTGAACGAAATACTTCGAGAATTTGTTCTGATTCATATATACAGAAATAGAATACGTATTCTATTTAAGAAATAGAATGTTTATTGCGATATGAACAAAAATAATAACTCAATTATAAACATTTATTCACAATATATGACAAACTATTATATTTATACAAATCTCATAAAAGCATTTACATATTTGAAATGGAATAAAATTCAAAAAAATTATATTTTGTTAAAAAATGCAATTTTGAATTTGCAGTATTCATAAATAAACGGAGTATATATACATTCAATTTAATAAAAAAAAAATCACTATACAAATAAGAAAGTGAATATATAATATATAGAAGCTATTTATCTATCGAGTGTATATATTCATTCAATTTATTTTCTTATAGATGATTATTACATGTATGGAATGGAGATGTATGGCGCATGTATGTATTCATCTTACATTTTTATAATATCTATTTAAAAAATATTTTTTATTCAATTTATATATCTATCTGTATATACTTAATGTATAAAATAAAATCTTATAATATTATATGATTATGTTCTATAAATATCCAAAGATATTTTTCGATGTAAAATTAAATAAAGGTATGTATAAGTACATTTTACTATTATATATCTATAAAAATATACAATCGTACTCAGGTAAATACTTTCATATTCGAAATACGGGGTAGGTTTAAGTGATTTTCGATGAATTTATGAATAGAATCGTTTTATGAGTTATAGAAAACGCAATTGGAACGCAATTGGAACGAGTAAAATTAAAGGAATTCACAACCGTAATTACATTTTTTTATATGTTTTTATTCTGGGAATCTCAATTTTAGTGTAACAAATTTTAAATTCATTTGAAAAGATATTTCTGATAAATATGTTTTTAATTATTCTTATCGTTGCTGCTTATTTATTCATATCTTTTATATAATATAGGTTATCGAATGTTATTTCAGAAGTTATATATGAAAAATGTAATATAAAAAACGAAACAGAACTTTGTTTTGTACTAAAAATAAACTAAAAATGTATATAATACTTGACAACGAAATTATATATAATACATTCATCTACAAATATATTTTTATTCAATCTATTTTTCCATTTTAGAGATATTATATCTAATAATATGATCATTGATGTAAGTAAACATACATTCCTTCTTATATAAAACATATATAATTTATAAAATAATTTGAGTGAAATAATAGTTGAATAGCAAAAAAAAAAATATAGTAATAAAAAAAAGAATCCTTTTGAAAATGGAATTTTCTCTATATACAGATACATGGTTATTTAAGGTCCACAATTGAATTTCAAGAGCCGTGATCATCAAATTACAGACGATTTTTATATGTGTATATTCTAAACTATAAATGTATTTTGAAAGGTATATACAAAAAAATATTGTAAGTAAAAAATGATGTAAATATACGTGGAAAAGGGTATAGATAGGAAAAAATATTTCTAAATATAGAGAAAATATAAAGGAGGTAAAGTATTACTATTACTATATACAATATTATTTTAATATATAAAAATGGTTTTCGTTACGTATGTTGATTTTATAATATATATTAGAGGTAAAAAATGGTTTTAAAATACTTTTTATATTTATAGATTTCACATGAATATATTTTTTATATTGTTAAAAGCATAATCACAAGAATTCAACCGATTATATTCAATTATATTAAATAAAAACTCCATAAATATAATTTATATTTTAATGTGAAACTCAAATTATATGTGAATTTTATAAACAACATACTTTAAATACTCGCATCATTTGAGAAAGGTGCAGGAATTTATGTATAGTAATCAGAATTAAATCTTTCAAAAAAAATCATATTGATTGTAGCAGTACTCATATATGTATTTTATAATTGATGTTTTAATCATATATTTTATATTTTGTAATATATAATTGGAAAATTCTTTTCATTGATATTAAATTTCATGTTAAATTACATTATATATATATATATATATACATAGAGTATAGGGTTGGAAATATAAGTCAATGATTGTAAATTATATGTTATATACTCGTATACGTATGATGTTTATGAAATTGTTAAGAAATTTTACCTTTATATTATTATATAGTGTTTTCATTATAGTATTTTGATTTAAAGAATGTGTATTTTACTTTTTCATTACAAATAGAAAAATTCTTTAAGCATATAGCAAATTGTTTTTTAATTAATTTTTACAATATATGTTTAAATCGCATTCTAGATAAGTAAAAAAAAAGGAGGTATTTACGCAGACAGAAATATAGAAAAGTTTTTATAATATTCTTTTAATATAGCAATTTTCTGTTTGTTTGAAATGGAATTTAATCAAAAGGTTTTTTACAAACGAAAAAGAATATTTTTGTTATATCAACACCGAAATTCAAATTAGATAGCCGAAATCATTATAATGATATTAGAAAAAGATATCTTTTGGTGGTTGTCTTTTTTACAACAATAATTATTACGATTTCATAAAAAAAAACAATCATGTAAAGGGAAACTTTTTCGTTTCTTCCAATAAAACGCTGAATTGATCTTTGAAAAATATTACAGAATTTTTTAAAGTACGTGATATTAAATATAAGTATATAGTAATAAAAAAAAAGATATAAAATTTAAATTCGATTGAAAAAAATATTGAAAAACAATAAAACAAAAAATTCCATTTACGATTGATTTTTCGTATAAGAAATGTTTATATCAAATATTTTTCATCTATAATTTCAAAATATTTATTATACAAATATTTTATTTTTATATCTTTTACGAACCAAATAGAAATATTTATATATATATTATTGATATAAATAAATCGATTATTTAATAGGTTAAATATGAAGACGAACAAGTATAGGAAAGAATATAGAAAGATGTTTGTCAAATAAATAATAAAATATATCTTCTAATAATATTAATAAAATAAACAAAAAATTGAAACACAAAACAAACGAATTGTTGAGCAAAAAATTATATACATCCAAATATCCTTATTCTGTAAAGAAAACATTTTAAAGTTATTTAAATGGTATAGCAAAAAACGTATTGATGTAAGAAAATCGTTAATGAATTAGAAAATTCAATTCTTATAGGTGAAAATTTTGTTTCTACTAATTTTTCGAAACCATTTAATGAAAATTTTTTCCAGGTATAAGGACCTTAAAAAATAATATTTGTCTATAAGAATGGATCTATTTTAAATGAATCCTATATCAAATTAAAAATAAAAACATGAACCATTGTATAGAATTTAGTAAACAATTTAATTTAAATAATATAAAACAATTTAATTACAATCTTTGTAATTGATAAATCTTTAATAACCAATGTTTTTTTTTGTTTTGTTTATATGATAAAAATTTAATACCTTCAAAGTTCAAACTCAAATAATATACAAGTTGTTTTTTTTTTAACAATAATCCTATATAAACCTTTTTCATTTATAAAGGAAAAAGCAAATATATAAATATTCTGATATAAATATAAATGGAAAAAAAAAATATTAATAAATACATTAAATTTTGATCCATTAGATTCATAAAATAAATAAATACTATCTTTCCATCAAAGTTAAATACATATAATTGAATATTATATACATATATAAACAAACATTTAATATATTATATCAATTGAAAAAAAAAACGTTTTTTATGTTGCCCAAAAATAATGGAAAAATAATCATATCCAAAATGATATATATAGAAATTTTATAAATACTATACTATATATACATTAATAAAAGTTTTAACAATAATTTTTTGTTTGCTTATTTTATTTGTTATAACTAACATAAGCCATTTTTTTCGTTATTGTTAATTGAAAATAAATGTTCCATATAATATATATATATATATATATATATATATATATATATATATATATATATACAAATAAATAGTACAATTCAGAGTTTTATGTGCGTATAAATAATGTAAAATAATAAAAAAAAAGTCTATTATATATGCGGCTATTATATATCTATATTTGATAATGCAAACAATTTATTCTATTTATTTACTCGGGTACGTGTACACAAATTTTTGCTTAAATGAAAAGTAATGCATATATGAATGAAATACATGAGTATATATTTTTAGAACCTCTAGTTTGTGTACCTATAATATATATATATTTATTTATTTTAAATATATATATTAGTCTATTATATATGTATAAATAAATATTATGTATAAATAAATATACAAAACATAATGAATACATATAGATTATATATCATGTACATATAAATGACAAGCAAAAGTTTAAATATACTCGCTTTAATCCATCAAAATGTCATGATATTGTAGTATAGTTATTGTCGTGGTGGTTCTTGTGTTATTATGCCATATCCATAAACAACATTTTTGATACCAAGTACAGCCTTGCAAAAGGATAACATAAAAAAATAAAATTTGTTGTTTTGGCGTAAATACATATATATATATCTATATAGATATATAATTTATACAAAATACATATTGAATTCAATGACAAAAAATGACTAAGCATATACATAAATCTAAAAGCTATATATATATATATAAATAAAGTGATATATAGTCTAGATACACTAGAGATATATTTAAAATATGCGCGTGTATCTGACATGTATATATATGTATATTAAGGAATTATATATTCGTTTGATAAAAAAAAATAAATTTTTTTTTATAAAAAACGATTAAAAAACACTTTGTAATCTATGATATCGTATATATATAGTATATATGAAATGCAAAAATAAAAAAAAAAGATTCTAAAGACTGTACGAAAAGTAAAGTGTTTTTTTTTTAATTTTATTATAATATGATGGTTTTAAACGATCAATTATAGTTTCATTTTTTGATATGTATCAGACAAATAGATTTAAAACAAATATTGTAGATTATAAAACAAAAACTATAATAAGAATTAACTTTATATAAAATACACATGTTTAAAGAATGTGTTTTAAATATGTCTGCTTTTTATTTTTCTTATTCACAATTTCACAACTAAAATAATATCTTATGTTATTGCTATAGAGAACAAAAAATATATAAACCAAAACACATTGGAGAGAATGTTCTGTCGTCTCATTGCATTATGAAGATGTGGTCGAACTTTCAAAAGGATTCCTTGAAAGACTTTAAAGAAATAGGATTCGGAAAGCGTATTTTTATTTTGAATTAACAAAAAATTCTTATAGAATATTTATAAATAGCAAGTAAACACAGTGCATAACTCAATAAAGAAACAGTATTTTGTTTAAGTGGTTTAAAAATCTATATGCATTAAATAATTTAAATTCATTTAATCTGAATCTGATTCAATAAAATTGGATGGGTGTTTTTATAATGCAATTGAAAAACAAATAACTATGCGTGATGATTTAATATATTCTAATTTTTATTTTGCCTATTATTAGCTCAACCGAATATTAATAAATATATGTTGTATGATTGCGATTGATTACATATAATCTCTATGTTGAAAAAATTAATGGCAATAAACTGATTTATTCAAATTTAATGTAGGATATATAAAATTATTATATTTATATGATTATATGTAATCAATCTACAAAATGTACTCACAATCAGTTATATTTTACCTCACTTGAATTCAATACATATTATTTTTTTTTCATTCAAAATTATCCGAATATATCATAATTTATTTTAAATTTAAATTTTGCATATATATAAATTTACAATCAATCACCTCCCCATATATTATATAAATTATCATGTAAATACGTATACGATACGGATAAGATTGACTGACGGAAGGACGCATATGGTAATGACAGTTTGGTATATTTTGTAAAGCTTAAACACACACTCAATATTTTACAAAATGTTTTTATATAAAACAAAACAAAAAAAAATTAATATGGAAATTGAAAAAGAAAGATAGATACATCTATCTATATAATTAATAAAGGTATAATACGGTAAGGTTTATTTAATGAATTTTTTTTTTGATTAATCATGCGGATATTAAAAAAAATTGATTTCAATCAAAATGTGGATTTATAACATATTAAATTCCATTAAAATTATTTAATGTTACAGCGAAAGTAAAATGTATAATAAAGATTTCTATTTTATAATCTCATTAATTTTGTATGTTATACAAGTATCAGGCTTTAGGATCTAACTATGGGTGTTATTTAACAAAATTCTAAGGTATTTTAGTTTTTTTGTTTCATTTTAGTAATATAGTTTTAGTTTTGCTCTGTTCACAACTGAATTGTTAAAAGAAAACATTGTATTGTTTATACAACTATCAGTTGTTTCGTTTCAGAAAATTCATTCAATTAATTATACATTTCCCGATAATTAAGCAAAAATATTCGGGGGGCGGATAAACCAATAAAAGCAATTTTTTACAAAAAATGTATATATATGTATATATACAAAAACTATTTACCTAAATATGCTTCATCAACTTACATTTCCTTCGTTTTCCTTTTCTTTTATAAATTTTATATATCAACAATAAATACATCATTCATTCCGGTGTGTGGAACCAACATTTTATCATTATTATTATTTTTATTATCATTATGATTATTTGGGTAAATGAACAATAAAATTAGTTGTCGAAAATGTATTGTATATATATATAGTCGCAAAGAACAAAAAAAAAAAAGGATAATAAAGAAATGTATAAAAGGATATAGGTATATAATACATATATATTAATAACAATAAATAGAAGGCAAAAAAAATAAAATAAAATAAAATGCCGGCTCCGTTACAACTCTTATAACAAACGAAAATCTCTTCTTATATCCATATCTATATATATAATTATATATAGTATTATATAGAAATATCCGTCTGTATCTTTTCCAAATGTATATTATCTTAACAATAAATATTCAACTTATATACAATTGTTATATAATATTTCAATTTGTATATGGATGTTATTAAATACAAAATATCTCGTTTACTAATATAAAGAATGAATGAATGAAAGAATGAATATATGTATATATAAAGTTATTACACTTCATTCAACGGTTTCATCATCTACAAATTTTATTCAACACTTCTTTTAAGCTTTTTATACAATATATGATTATTATATGTATATATATACAGAAAACCATCATTACTATTCTTAAGAATTGTTTCCATATATATTAATATAATGATGTATACATATCGTTATATATATATAAATACATTTCTCTAATATGCACACCATATCATCCGCATGTGTATATATGAAATAATCCAACTCTTATACATAAAAACGAAAAAAAATTGTAATGACTTTCAAATGAAAAATTGTATCAACCATTGTGTATATGTATATATAAAGACTATTATGGCATGTATTATATATATACAATGTAGAAAACAAACAAGTGCACGTGAAGAATCGAGCAAGATGTTAAAGAAGCAAAAAGAAAATTGAACATAATAGAGTTCATATATATATAGCATAGAGATAATACAAAGTGAAAAAGAAATGCAATAATAATAATAATAATAATAATAGAAAAATGTACATATATATATATATATAGATAATGTCTGTCACTTTAAATTTCACAGTGCTTTGCTTATACCTCTATATACCATATATTTATAAAAACAAAATATCCTTATCTTCAAATAAATGTGTATGTATGTATGTATATATGTTGTACCCAGGTGAAATGAATATCTACAATTTTATTACAATACATTGTCTTTTTTCCTTATTCTAATATTTATTCACATATATATATACTCGTACTCTAAACTTCTTACATTTAAATCTGTTGTTTATCGAAAGAAATCGTGTATTGTGTTTTTCCATGCAACATTTTGAGCAACAAAAGTTATATATTATTGAAGTGAAATATTTGAATTATTTCAATTGTTGTACATATATAATATATACACAATTTAAACATGTATAAAAATGTTATAAGAAAATTTAAATTGATAAGATAATATATAGCACAGAGCGGAATAGTTAAGATAAATCTAACTAATGATTATTATTATTATTATTATAACATATCATACCTTTGCTTATCTTAAATTATTTGATCATATTTGATCGTTTATTAAGAATACAAAAAAAAAAGGAATGTTTAATAAAAAGTCGGGATGTACTTTATTTAATTTATATCAATAAATAATTTTTATAGCTTACAATCAATGCTGATGATAAAAATTATGCTCTAATGATTTTTAATCATGCACTATGCGATGTCCTTATTAAAGAGTGAGGGGTGTAATTATAAATCATCACAATTTCAGACAATTTTATCTTAAAAAGGATATTTGAGATTCAATTTATAATGATAAAAATTCACCATTGACATAATATGACCTTTTTTTTGGAAACAATAAATAGTATATTAAAAACATATTGAATTATCTATGCTCTTTTAAATTAATAATATGTTGACATTTTAATTATCACAATATAATTTAGATTGTAAAATGTGCGGAAATGAATGATAAAATATATGGAAATAGTAATGAAAATAATTGATTTATTAATTTTAAATACTTATATCTATGTGTATGTTTATAATAATTTTCAATATTTGTTACATATCATATATATATTTTATATTGTTTATTTTATTACATAAATATACGAATTCAATAAAGTATTGTATATAATATAATAAACAAATGTATATACTATATAGATATAAAAACTGTTTCACAATACCAATATTTATAAGTCATTTATTTGTTACATAATAATATATATATATAATATATACGAGTTCACATATCCTTATTATCATTAAGCTCTAACAATTTAATCGTATACCACACATATATTTATTATATAAATATATTTATATAGATAAACGAATGTATATTATATTTCCATAAGAATTTCTATACCTTCACCCTCTAAAGCTTACTTAACCATTACACTATATATATATATGTATGTGAGTTATTTAAGTATATATACGTCAGAATATTATATAACATTCCCATATTTTATTTACTTTAATATATTACAATGTATTTTTGTTAAACTATATATATATAGGGTGTATTTCTGAATAGATGAAAAAGGAAAAGGAGTAGATCAATAATTCGGTTATTGTATAATTCGGAATGTAGAATCCTTCGATTCTCTAGGAGGACCTTCTTCACCATACAGACTCGATGGTGAAGTTGATGAAAATAATATTTAAAGATCATGAAAAATCCCTAAAAATTATAGAACTAATAATCATCTGATGAATGTTAAAAACATAAATACAATCCGATGACAAATTTCAATGATTTTTCGTAATTTATTTCATGAAAGGAATATAAACTAAAGTGAATAAATAAAGGATTATCGCATAACGGAAAAATATGAATTAAAATCAATTAATGCAAATAAATATTTATAAATTCTATATTTTAATTTATAAGTAATTGGATATAATATACGATTTGATTTGGAGCATTTGAACAACAACATTATTATGATATATATTAAGAAATTGTTTTGATAAATGAAAATGGAAAATTCTTTCCTATATACAGTTTTTTATCTAATGGAAAATCTATAAAAATATATATATATTCTTTATTTATATAGTGTTTGCTGATGTCCTGTGGTGGATTTACATTTATTTATCCGCAGCAGGCACCCTGTTGTCATTTAAAAACATACATATAACATTATTTGTATATATATATTTATATATTGTAGATATAAAAACTACATGTCGTTTTGTTTTAGAACAAAAATTCCTACTGTACAACAAAATATATATAGTATTTATATAAATTTATACATTGTTTTATAAATTTATATATTTTACTTGTATATTGTGATATATAAATGAATATTATATGTTTTGTTATATATATATATATATATATATATGAATATATGGAGAAAATCATAAACTAAATTGCAAGTAAATGAGTCTAGAAAGTTAAATAGAAATTGGTTTGAATTTGTTATAATATTATTGTTATAAAAAAAAAAGGGGTTGTTGTTAAATTATACTAAAATATATATATATTTTCAACATAAGTGAGATATCATTATGCGTATTATATAATATATATGAACGTGTTTTAACATCTATATATATATATATATATATTGTAATCATATGGAGGTAGGTATATCATAAACTCATATAGATCCTTTATATCCTTAATATAAAAAGTTATAAGAAAACTTATGTATTTATTCTCGCAGAGTATGTGTATGTATGCATATATATAAAATAAATATAAAAGGTTTTTGTTTGTTAATATAAGAATAAGGTAAATTTTATATATAAAAGATTTTATTTTACATAAGATGAATAAATTTCTTCATTTTAGATATACGCATATATATTTTTATATTTCATAGAGTTTATATATATATAAGTGCGAGTTAGTTAAACAAAACTATAAAATTAACCATATGTAAAATCTATAAAATAATATATATGTATATATAATTCAAATTATTTATATTAACACATTTCGTGTGGTCAAATTAAAAGCGAAAAACTTAATTGGAAAACTTTGTTTATAAATATATAGTAGTTGGATAAATACATATATATAATGATTATCCAACTTTTAACTCTTTTTCTATATATACATCTATTTATTGTTTCAATACAAAACAAAAAACCTTTCATATTTATTTACATATATGTATATAGATATTATAAGAACTACGAGGTATTTTATTTTAACGAATAATTTTCAGTATCACGTTTTTTAGTCATAGTTTTCTTTTTTAGATATAAATAAATTTTCATTTATAATGCATTATATGTGATGAAATGAAAAAACCCACGCACTAAATCAAAAATGTGCTTCAATAAACAATAATAATTAAATATTAGAAACATATTCACAAGAGCGATTCTTGAAAGATATTCCATTAAAAATGTCTATTGAAGGTAAAATTCAGGAAGACTGAAGAAGTTTCTATGTCTAATAACAGAAAAATGTATAATAGGGACTCTTGTTGGATTTTCTATCAACAGAATAATGTCTATTGTATAGGTAAAATATTCAGTAGGTATTCTAAAATGAGTTTCTATACCAATTTTGAATTTTTCATCATCAGTATATATACTTATAGTTTTATACCGATATAACATGTAATTTTTTATTATATATAGTGTGGTTATTCAAAAACACAAAAACACAAAAAATACAATATACATTATATTATGATAATACAAATATTAAACATGAACTAATATTTGAGTATATTAAATATAGTATATACACTTTGATATTTAATATCATCATATATACCAACAAATATATGTATAATATTATAAATAAATGTATTCAGAGGAATATATAATAATAGTTAAAATATATGTAATGCGGTATAACATAAAGGTAATTATATTAAAATAGCATGTATAAAATTTATATATAAAATATCGCAACAAGTAAATACATATATAACTTTTTGTCTATTCCATATCATTGTATCTTATTCTTTCATTTTTTTTTGTTATCATATATAGGTTTTTTCTTTAATTATATTTCTGTGTATATGCCTATTAAATATTCGCATTTTATTATATGTACGTATAAAGTCGCAGTCATATAATATTTTGTATATATTATATGATATTTATATGCAATATAAGGATAACGTTGAAAAAACAACGTTGAAATTACCTTTGGAATTAATAGCACGCAGTGTACATTTCGTAAATTATACATTTTAGTATTTGTAAATGGATTGGGGGGATCGTCTATAGGTAGGACAAATATTATATGACGTTCCCGCATTTACATATATATTGAATTTATATATCGGATTGAATTAATATATGTTGTAAAAATCATCATCAATTTACGTAATTTTCTTTAATATTAATTTTTGTATCATACGTTTATAAGTTATTTTAATTGAAAAGTTAATATACATTAGATGATTTCGATTGATTCAGGAATGGTAACTTTCAATAATAACTATGATGACATGGCGTTAAATAAATGGTCCTTTTTGATAAATTAAATTCATGATCAATTCTCTGTGGACTTTAATATATTGTTTATGATTAAATGAGTAATTTGAATTAATCATTTCTGTATGGCTTTTATATAACAACCCTCCCCGATCATATTGTTTCTATATATGGAAAATTCACAAAAAAACCACTCTAAAACTTGCAAAATGAAATAACATTTTTACTTTGATTCCAAAGGAGGAGCTTCTTAATGTCAACTTGGATATTATTAGTAAAAATATGCGACTGACAAAGACTTTTATGAAACAATAAACTAATCTATAAAATTAATATCAGATTCAATCAGAGTACATTTTGATTGGGCTTAAACTCAACGTGTAAAATACAAATTAAATTTATATTATGTGTTGTAAAGTGTATATATAGTAATAAATTCCACTTAAAAAATGATTTAAGAAATTTGTTTTGTTATATTTTGTGTTTGTTTTTTTTTGTTTTGCCATTTAATAAACTTATATACATTTTATATTTTGCCTGAGCTAATTTTATAAAACATTTGAAGTGCAATATTATATATATATGGTGAATTTAATATACAGAAATCTATATCTATATGTAAGGCAGATATTATAAAGTGTTGTAGCATGCATATATATTTACCTTTTTATACACATAAGTAATAATGTTAACATGTTTCTTTAAAGTCTTTGCATTTTATATTAATACAAATACAGTTTGATGGTTCATCAATTGAACAATCAAAGTCTATCAAAGAAAATTTTGTTATACAGATATAGGAATTTTTTAAATTTTGCAACTAAACAACCGCGTTTTTTAACAAAAAGATCTAGAAATTGTTTATAGTTAAAAGTATTGATGAATATTAAAAGCAAAGAAAAAGATCATACAATTTTCTTTTTAAAATTTAACCAAACTGTATATGTTAAATATATGTTACAATAAAAATTAAATATATATTATGTATAGTAAAGAATGTATGGCATATAGCACAAAATAAATAAAAAGGTAATGACAAAACATAAAACATGCAAAAATACAAAGTGGATAAATAAAATTTTAACTTTATTATACTCGAAAAAGTAAAATAAAAATAGAACCAAAGTTTTTCTTTTCTTTTTTCGAAAAAATAAAAAAAAAGAAAAACGCAATGAGAAATAATTCAGAGAAATAATTCCTGTATATATTATAAACAGGTAATTGTTGTTATATACAAATTTTCATTTATTCCTTTCGAATTTTCTTCGCCGTGTTTTTCAACTTATGTGAATTTTTTTTTTATATGTGTATATATAGAAAATTGTTATATAATAAACATATTTTTTTCTTTCGTTAATAAATGACTTTAAAACACACCAACAAGCAAAAAACAGAAAATTATTATTATTATATTTTATTATAGTGTAAAATAATTTTTTTTTTGTTTTTTGTTTCAATTTGTTTTAAAATATTTTTTAATTTTATTTACATTTATTTTAATCAGAGGTTCATGTGGTGTGCATATTTCTTTTTTTTTGTTTAATGAAATTTAAATAATCAAGGTGTTGTTACACAACGCTGTTTGTTTAAATGATTTATAAAATTGCATTTATATTTATGTTTGAAGAAAAAAAAAGAACAACATACCGCATATAAGCATTAAGTTTTAAGGAAATTAATTCAATTAGAGAATTCTTATTTTTCTTTATAATTATAAAATAAATTTATTTAATATAAGAAAATTTAACATGACATTTTCATTTAAATAATTTATACATACATAGAGATAGATATATTATATATTATTAAAAACCTTCGTTAATAAATTTCAAAACCATCATCGTCTTTATATGAATTTTCTTCTTTATAACTATTCTTATATAGATAGATATTTTATATATTATTTATTATACACCTTAGTATCTATAGCATATATATAGTAAATTTTCATATAAAAGTTATTTTACATAATTTATTTATATAACTTTTAAACTAAATTAGTATATAAATAAAAGATGAGAATGTATATTTTCTTATTAGATTTATATAAATTGTATCTATATATATGAATATATATATGAAAGATAAACAATAAAATTATATAATACAGAAAATTTTCTGATGATATAAACAAATACATTTTTGGTAATACACATGTAAGGATATATTGTGTATCTTAAATGTAAGGATTTTATATTTGAAATAGTTTTAGTATATTTGTGATGATAAATATATAAATATATATATTAAATCGAAGAAAAACTTGGTGAAAAATCTTTTTAAAAATTCTATAAGGTAAACCTATTTTAATTTTAATTTTATCTGTCATAAATAATATATTTTTATATATATTTGGTGAATACAATTATTAATTGGAACTTTTAAATAAAACTTTTTAAATAAAACTTTTACAAATAAAGTAAAATTAACACGATTGTCTAACTACAAAATTTGGGACATGTGGACATGAATTGGACAAATTGTATGGAAAGATAGTTTAATACTTTAACAAAGAATAACATAAATAAGTTTGTATTTGATTTTCCTAAAAAGAAAATAGTTGATATCGGAAAATTCACACAAAGAAATGCTACGCTTTCATTAATTTAATCTACAAAATTGAATAAATGCAATTTTTTAATCGTAATGTTTTAGTATTTGGCGACTGATTGTGACTTGAATTCCATTACATTATATAAAATATTATAGCTGATTGATTTATATTGATTATACTATGTTGAATTGCTGATGATCGTTCATTTGAATGTATCATGATTCGTTGTAAAATGAATATGATGATGAATATTATATGTAATATTATGTTGATAAAGTTGATGATGATGATAACTATGTTGGAAAATCAATGCCGATAAATCTGATAATAATAACTATGTTGAAAAATCTATGGTGATGTTAAAGATTCAATGAAAAATTGCAATTTATCCAATTTTATAGACCAAATTAAACTATTTGAAATGTATTTAGTTAACCGAAACGACCGGTTATGTAAGAATATTTTGAGTTGTTTAAAAATTTTCATTGAAACTCGTTGATTTTTAAACATAGAGCATCAAATATAGAACGCTATATCTATTAATAAAAAATATGGAAACAGAATTATCCTTAACTATAATTGCAAGGATTTTCAATGTTTTATATTAAATTTTAATTTAATTTGTTTAGTATAAACTTAAATTTTATGTGCCATGGTAAAACCATTCAATTTAATCTACAAAATTGAATAAATGCAATGTTTTTGTATTTGACGGTATGTCTGATTGTGACTTGAGTTGAATTATACATATAAATAAAATATTAAAGCTGATTGAATTATAATGATTATACTATGTTGAATTGCTGATGATCGTCCATTTGAATGTTTCATGATTCGTTCCGTAATGAATATATCAAATATAATATTGTGGTGCTGATAACTATGATGGAAATTCAATAAATCTGATGTTAACTATGTTGAAAAATCTATGCTGATTTTGTTAATTAAATGAAGCATTGCAATTTATTCAATTTTGTAGATCAAATTGAACTTTTTCGAATCCATTTTATGAACAGATGCAATGGGGTTATATAAGTATATTTTCTATCTATAATTTCTATAATTATGTTTGGAAAATATCGAAAGTTTTCAGACGAAAATTAATGAAAATATGCGACATTATAAAATGTATCACAATTTACTGATATTTAACGTTTTATGAATGTAACATTGGGAAAATGGAATCGTTTACCCCATCATCTAATTCTAAGAATATGTCTATAATACATATATATATAAATATATATAGTTTATATTTCATTCCATGCATCAAGAATTTCCAAATAAATTAATTGGATGATTCGAAAAGGGACTTAATAATATGCGTATATTGTATATATAGTATTTTTGTATAATTTTATATGGTTTCCATCATATATATATAAATATATATAGTTTTATATTCAATTGTTTACATACAATTTTAAATGTTTACGTAGGAGGTAAACCAAAAAGGTTATTTATACTTGTATAGCCAAATACAAATTCATGTGTGTGGGTTCATATGTACACTAAATACTAAATCTATGCGGTAATCGAATAATTAGTAAGATAAATCTGTATAATAGCATTTATATTTTTATAAATAAAAGAGATATTATGTTACAAAACAACCAAATGTAAATACATTTATATTTACATACAATTATACATACAATAAACGAAAATAACTATATAGAAAAATTTTATTCCTCAACGCAACAATGATTTTTATGTATTATTACATCGTATATTTATAGAGGGATATAACAATTATACTTTATATTAAATATATTTAATATTTATTATAGTATATAAAAAACAATTTTCATTCATAAATTTATTGATGCGTTTAACGCAACAAACGACTTCAAACACATAATCACCCAATGCAAAACTTACGATAAATACAGAAAAAAATATAAATCCTTAACAACAAGCCAAACCTTAACAGACACTTTAAAAAATCAAAACAACTACCCTGACATAATAAACTTCATTAACGAAATCGGAATACAGTTCTAAGAAACCGGACATCATAAGAAACCCCGAACAAATAATAAAACGAAATAAAAACCATAAAACTCCATATGGTGCACTAGTGCTAGGAGTATAAAAAAAAAAAAAAAAAAAAAAAAAAAAAAAACCATCACTTTTAATTCTGTAACCGAACCGCCGAAAAATAAAGTTTAAAATTATTAAACCATTAATTGGAATTATAGTAAAATGATTTTTATTTTACTTATCGACCAATTTTTGGAGAAAAGCAAAGTTTTAATTTAGAGAAAAGGATTTAATTTTGTAATATTAATAGATAAAGATGGATTGAAAATGGATGATCTTGGATTTTTAATGCTTATTATACATTTTGAAATCATTCATATTATATCAAAAATCAAATAATAACGAATGTCAAGTGTTGAAATTATGATAAACTTTAGTTTAAATTTAAAATTCATTCAATAAAATATACCTATTATAATATAATGACAAATATACGTATACAAAATAAACACAATCGTTATTTAAAGTTGGAAATAAAAAACAATAAATAAATGGAAAAAGAAAAAGCAATTATTTATATATACTTTTGGAAAAATTTCAACAGTAATTACAAAAGTTATATTTTATGTATTTGTATTTATATGAATATATATATGAAATGAAATTTTAATATCGCTTTTTAAAATATATATATTCTATATAAAATTATATTATATATATCGCACATAATGACCTAAATAATTATTTTAATTGAGAATTATTTATTTTCAACCACCACATAAAATGAATATTATTATTATTATTCTTAATATAATATAAAAAGTCCCTTTTCAAAAATATATTCATTTAAATTTAACCATACAATATGATATATGCATACAAAAATAAATGTAATATATTTTTAATAAAAGTTTATGAAATACAAAGGAAGAGGACTATATGCAGTGTGTTTTATTTTATTTTAATCCTTTGAACAAAGTCGCAAATAATATATAGATAAGGAGAATATGGTACAAATGAAAAAAAATAAATGAGCATTCCCCTAGTGGATTCATGTAATTAATAGTAATCCTTAGTGGGATATCATCCTTTGATAAGATAACATTGAATAGAAAATTTTGGAAAATAAGGCCAACAAAATATTTTATAACAATTGATTGAACAAATAGTATGTTTATATAAACTAATATTCAGTTAAAATGGTTTTTAAGTTAATATATTATCATATAAAAAGTAAAAAATAAATAGTGTCTTATGGAATATATGTGATGTAAATTAAATATTAAAGTACTTAAAAATAGAAAACAAACATGCAAAAATTAGTAGTATTAAAAAAAAAAAAAAATTAAAATCTATAGATAGGCAAAGTGATCAGATCCACATCATCACAGTTTGTTTTCCGTTACCTGAAAATCAATATTTATAGAAACTTAAAAATTACCCTAATCAAGACAAAACCACGCAGTCATAACGGTGTCTCAAATGAAACCAAGACCACTAAATAAGGATAGGATAGGATCGAATGCTTGGCGCGTAGTCGGTCCGTTTTACCGGACTAGAGGGCTTGACCCAAGCATTCAGGATAGGATTTAATGATTACAAATATAGGATAAAAGTATTAATCAATACGGTTAATTCCATTAAAAGGAAAAATCCGACTTGAAAGGTATACTTTTTTTAGGGTTTTTACTATTTTTGGGAAAAAAAGGACACATGATTAAAATTTATTTATCTTAAATTAAATATATAATCAAATATAAAAAAATGTATTTATCTATATTTTCTACAAAAAAGCAAATGTTAGAAATGTTAGTATATATGCAAACTAAATACAGTCGAGTTCATACTAGTTATTTTCGAATGGCAAAAATATTTTTTCCAAAATTGTTAATGTAATTTTAGTTGAAAATTTCATTTAATTGTTATTAAATTAAATTGATAATGAATTTATAATTGAATGATTTAACTTTAAATTTTCTTAAAACAAATTGAAATTATTTTTAAAATTATTATTATTATGTTAATACAAACCAAAAACTTAATTTTATAAATTTTAACAAATCCGAAATAATCTCATAATAAATCAATCTACTATGAACTCTAACTGAAAATACTAAATTTTTTGTATTTTATTAAAAGAACCTTTAAAAAATTAAATTATTTTGTAAAATTTTGTTTTTTTTGGATTACATTCGAATAATTAAATTTAACCAAACACATGAAAAATTGAATAAATTATTGCTTTTTATTAAATAAATTGAAATCTATTGAAAATGAAAAATGAAATTGTAAATAAAAATTAAATTAATTTGATTTTAAAATCTTTTCTAATGGTATCATAATACAAATTATACTAATACAAATTTATTAAATACAATAATTTTAAAAGAAAAATACACGATGACAAAATTTAATGTAATAATTTTTTAAAATCACCTTTAATAAAGTACAAATTCAAAAAAAAAAAAAAAAAAAATGTTTTACTCACATTCGTCGTTGGAATTGAATAAAACAAATTCCGTAAAGTATATTAAGGAACACTCACCTGTTGAAAAAGAAATAAAGAAAAAAATTAAATTAATTAATTTTATAAAATTAAACAATTTAATAATAAATAAATAAATAAATATAATTAAATTCGTAGTCGAATATTATTCAGTGAGATTTATCAATATTTTGGGGGATGTTATGAGAGATTGGAATTGATTGTAGTCAATTCGAGCGAGTTGGAAAGGGTATTTTAAAGATTATAATATACAAGATTGTTTCTGTAAATTATAGTAATTATAATAATTTATAAAATAAAAACCATTTATTTTAATATTTATAAAATTGTTGATTGATTCAACTGTTTCAGAACAATGGTTAATACAGTGATATAACGAAAATACTATAAAATATACCTTATAGGAATAATTTATAAATACACGATAAATGATTTGAAGACCTCCAATTTTTATATAGACAGCATTTCAACAATTCAATTCTCCAAATATTTTTTTCATTATCATAATTGATCAATGGAAAAATATATATTTTTAAATTAACACTTCACACAAACACATTCTTAAAACGCATTATATAGATTTTTAATGAATAAAGCAAAAAATTATGAATACATATTTATGGAATATATTTTTTTTTGATTAGAAATCACTTAAACCTTTAATTAATTAAAAAATGTATTCACTTTATTGGAAAACTTAATATTTTTTATTAAAGAAAACTTAAAAAAATAAACGAAAAATAAATAAATAACTTAACATTCTATAAATAAAAAATCGACCACGACGACGAATATTTTAAAATTTATTACAACAACTTTGATGGAAATTTTACCAATGAATATTAAAAAATAAATTGATGATATTGATGCAGACGAAAAAAATAAATAAAATACCGTAAAAAATTTACCGTGTTTGATTTTTTATAAAATAAAATAATCTGTATATACATGTGTATTAATATATAATATTTTGTGTAATATTCTATATAGAACAATACAATACAATGATATGAGTATATTTGTTTGATGAAGTGATGTTTGTTGTTCTAATAAAGGAAAATTTTAAATAGAATTTATATATGTTTCAATATAAATTACATTATTTCTTATACGCTTTTAATAAAAAAAAAGAATTTATGTAACAATGTTTTGATTGCTTTTCTGTGCGAAGGTTGTTCAAAGTGATGAAGTGATGACTTCAATGCAAATGATACGGTTGAAGTGTGTGTATGTAAATATTTTTGATGCAACCATCATCGAAAATCTATACACTACATTTTATTTGTGATATGTTTGGAAAACTTGGTTTAAATTAATAAATAAATTTAATATAATTTTTTTTTTATTTAAATAAATTAAAATACAATTGATTGATATGATTAAAAAAAAAATTTAATTAATTTTCATTCAACCATCACATTTTTCTATAGAAATGTTTTTATATTTTAAATTGTATGTGAACAAAACTTAAGCATATATATCGTAACGTGATAGTATGGTCGAGTTGGTAGCGAAGCCGCCGATTTTCAAACAAAAATCTCACATGTAAAAAGTACATGTGAGATTTACTTTTATTAGGGGGACATGGTTGTTCGAATGTTGGACAGTCGACGATGAGACATCATACCACGTTCTTTGCAATTATGTCCCCCGAAGGTTTATATATATACGGACCGCGCTGGCGTTTCTGCCAGTGTGGTTGGTGTATATATATTCCCGGGTATCCATTGGGGGGGGATACCCGCTCTACATCCAATTATAACTGTAAATTTCTATCGTTGAAACTTACATAAGATAAAAAGGAAAAAATATATCAAGAAAACACACAACACATTGGTTTTCCTAATATATTTTTTCTTTTTACCTTATGTAAGTTTCAACGATAGAAAACGATTGCGTCTCAAGAGGATTTTTTTTTTAAGTAATGATACGCCTGATTGGATAATTTTCTTTTGATTAAAATGTATTTTAAGATTAGGAAAAATTAATGAAAATACAAAATATATATGTTAAGAAAATATTAACGTTTTGGTTTAAAATTAATACAAGAAATAAATAGTACAAGCAGTTAAATAATATAAAATTAATAAATTTATTAATAAAAATTGTGTCATACAAATTTCTGTATGGAAGAACGAAAAATCGAAAGTAACTTTAATGAAAATTCATTGTGGAAATTCCGAGATTTTCTATTATAAACTTTAAAATTTACTATAAAAAAAATTCAATTTCAATTCTTCAATCACTTTAAATTTTGATATGGGAAAGTGGAATAATTCGATATATAGAAACATATATCAAAATCAAATTAGAATAATAATTGAATTATCTCTAAAATATACATATAATTTTATAATTTATATAGGTTATAAATTCAATATATACTATTCAAATGGTATTATAGTTATTAAATAAAAATCTATGAACACAAAATACATGCGATAATTTACATATTTATAGTATAGTATTACAATTTTTTGTATATACTCTATACTCATTTCTTATGTACACATATTTGCATTATCATCAGTATCCGCAGTAGGTGAAATGTATTTTTATATAAATATATATAGTATAATACCCACATGTAGTTATGGGCGCTTGAAAATATGTATTTATTTTTTTTGTGAAAATCAACAGGTCAAATACATATATATTTTTGCTATACATTTTGTTTATCTGCCAGTACTATATATATAAATATATATAAATAGAAAATTATAAACGTGTACTGTACAGTATCGTTTTTAGTAAATATAACTATATATATATATACTTTGGATGGGTGCATATACCTTTTGTTTATATATATGCAAGAATTTTATATTCATTTTATTATACTAATATTCCTCATATGCATTTATGATACAAAATTTAAATAAAATTACAGTCGTGTTAAAAAAAACTAACTAACATGTAATAGAAACATATCAACTTATTAAAACCTTTAACACTTATTTTAAAATAATTAAATTGGAATATCATTGCCAATCTAAATCCTAACTAGATACAAATTGATTTTATTATAAATAAAGTTATGGATTAACAGATCCAATAGGAATTGTATAAGATATCAAATAGTTTTTACTTATGATAATATTTTTTTTAATAATAAATTTCTTTTGGCATCATTTATTTTTCCATCAAGATAATATTGATCGATTTTTTCTGTATCAAACTGTTTGAACCCGTCACTTGTTTCACTTTTAATATAAATATAATGCAAGGCAAGTGTACGTACATATAATAAAATATATGATAGAAATTTATCAGTTTTGAATTTTCTATTCATTTGGGATATCACATTTTATGCATTATGTATATATTTATTTAAAGTATATTTATATAGATTTAGATAGGGATATATACACTTTATTGTGTTTTTAGACGATACACTATATATATAAATATATAAAAGCATAAAGGATGAAAGGCTATCTAGCATATATAATATATATTGAAACTTCTTCTTATATACATTCATGTCATATATGTATGTATATAATATGCGGATGATGGAATATGAATTTATACATTTTTTTTATAATAAATGAGATTACCATATAGAAAAGTACCTATAATTTTATGTATTTTATATATAGAAAATCATATCACACCCTTTTTTTTATATTTTGAAAGGATGAATGCATCACCATCATAAATGTGGATATGAATGACGATTATGATGATGATGATGTTGTTGATGATGTGGTTATTATATATTGAAATCTATCTAATAAATCACAAATGAGCAAACATTGTATAATAAATATATAAAAAAAATGATGATATATTTTGTTGAATATTGTTTCAGTTTCTATACAAAATAATAACATACAAGTCCGGGACGAGATACACAAAACGGATACTATATATGCAAACAAAAAAAAATTGTAGCCACTATTTATTTATATAGTTATACTTTTTGTTTGAAATATTAAAGTCTACGTAAAATATCACTTTATTTATATTATTTCTAAATAATAATAATAATAATTTATGGTTGCGGTCAAATTTTCCATATACACGTTATTGTTATACAGGATTTTTTTGTCAATTTTAATAACTCGCATGTAATTTGGGTGAATTGATAAGAAGATTGAATTGAATTATTTTAACAAAAATTTATTATTAATGTGCGATATTTGTTTTAACAATAGAAAACAAATAAACAAACAAATTCTAATAGTCACAAATCATACAATATATAATAAGTGTGAATGCTTAAAAAATACAATACCAAAATGATGCATAATAGAAAATCATTATCACATTTCAATTAAAAATATTTGAAAAATTTAATTCAATCAAAATAAAGTTCAAAACTGTTTGACATATAGATTCATTTACAATAAATACAATAATTTTATTTATCAATAAAATATATTATGCATTTAGGTAAAATAAATATAACCAAGAAAAAAAACAAAATTATTTATAATAAAAACCAATAAAAAAAGTTATTTCAGTATAAAGTACACCGAGACGTACTTTTCATGTTTCTAAACAAAGATTTATCATTTATTAATGCCATCAAAAATTTAACATTTCTCGCAATGTGCACGATAGAATAGGAAAATGGAAAAATTATTTATTATATATTTATGATTCAGAGATTTAAATGAAACTAATAAAGGAAAAAAAACATCAAATCGTGCGTTTCCCTATATACATTTCAATAAACCTCAAAATAATAATATTATTATCTAATAATGAAATAATTATTATGTGTTTACAAATAAATATAATAACCATTTTGAGGTAATGTCGATTCGTTTAATCAAAAATTAATTTTATAGAAATAGACATTCTATTATAGGTATGTATCCGTAGTCACATATTCACGCACGCATAAACTAAAAGTCTATAAATAATAATATAATTTATATATAACAATATAAGGAATTACTTTTATTATAGTATATATGTATAAATAAAAGAAAACCCAAGGAAAAATTAGTAATTTCCCTTGAGAATTCTTGATGAACTTATTTTTGTTTTTCCTTTTCTTTCAAATTTTCTTTTGTATATGGTAATATTGGTTTGGATATGTTTTTACTCATACATATACAAATATAAATTTTCATTAAATAAAGTTCATACAATTTTTATGCTATTTATATAATATATTATTATTTATTTATATATAATAAATTTTATATTATGTGTACTTTTGGTATTTTTACCTGTATGCTAAACAAACACCTATATATATATATTTATATAAATTATCATTTTGAAGTAATTAATTGTAATCAATCATAATAAATCAAAAATGAATAATATTTATTGTATTTAATACCCATAAATATTTATTTTTAATTTGTTTATAATTTATATTTATGTATATACAATATGTAAAGAGAATGAAGTACCTAAATAAATACATATATATACATGTATTATATATGGCAATGCATGGATGGATAATTTTTAGATAAAATAAATATATAAATAAATTTCAATCAAATTGTATCTTGGATATTGTACAAAAGTCCATATTCAAAAACCGACAAGTTTTTCTATTAAAAACTATAGAATATTTAGAAATTTTCTGTTAAAGAAAGTATTAAATTAAACTAATGCATGTGAAAATTATGGGGAATTGTTAATAGATTTTAAGTTATTGGAATGCAATAACTAAAATTCTAATGTATATTACTAAAAAAACTTAATCAGAATTGAGAATTTTCCAAGAATTTCCCTGTTTTTATATATGTTATATATGGAAAATCGCATCCAAATAAATTGCTGAAAGCGATTTTCTCAAAAATTCGGTAACCAACCAAGTTTTAAAAATTCTAAACACAGTATTTTTAATACATTTTAAATGATCTCTGCAAAAGATATTGTATGAAGTTTCCTTGGAAGGACTTTTCAAAAACAATTGTGGCAATTTTCTTAACATTTATTCGTCGATAACTTTAAATCTTATTAAAATTGTACCATTGAAATGAAAAATGTTTTATTTTTAAAGGAAAACCTTTGAAACGTGCTTGTGGATTTATAGCATTGCAAGAAAATTTTAATACACTAAATTATCCTATATAGAATTTATTATAAAAAATTAAACGATTTATATAATAATATATTTTAAATAAAATGACATCGATTAATTAAACACTATATCAATATAGATTCACGAAAATCGATTCTGTTTATAACATTTTGTTTATAAACAACAAGATTTTCTCGATTATATGATCATCAATGTTTATATTCTATTGCATATATATATATATCATATAAGGTACATTAAAACATACGGCAAACAAAAAACCATGTCAATTTGTTACAATCTTATAATATATTCATTTATTTCATTTATTGTCGTCTCTCAATTTGAAGTGAATATTATATATATAGGTACAAATAAATTGTATTGTATACCTATATATATATTTATATTTTATTTGGATGCTGGGTTGAAACATACCATACATCTCATATTGTTGCGAATATATATATCTAATATTTATATAAATAAAGTAACGCAAATAGAAAAAGTTTTTTTGATTACACTTTTTTTTTTTTGGTTTTTTTTTTTATTGAAGTATAAGATTTTGTGATATTTATTTATTTTAATTAAGTGAAAAAAATGGCATAAACTTTTCTGTTTTCGTGTTCATTTTTTCATTTTCTTGTGTTTGCTGATATATTTTATTAAGGCAAATGCGTGTGTATATTTTTTGAAACATATTTAATGATGTATTTTTTTTTTTATTTAACAAGTTATATAGTATATTACCTTTAATTTTTGTATGTATATTTTTCAATTTAATTGGGAAATAGGATTTAATTTACGTGTAAGTTTTAATTATAGTAATATATTTAAATTGCTGTAAAACTGTTGAATCTATTTCAAAAATTGAAAGTGAGACAGGACGATAAGATAAATTCAAATCATATATTTTCCTCTGTCAATTTATTTGAAGTTATAATTTAGCAAAAAAAACACTAGGATTTCTGTGAAATATTGGATAGGATTTCTTTGGATCAACATGGTAAGAATTAAGAATTTTATATGGAAACTTTTTATAAAATACAATTTCTGAGTGTGATTTCATGAAAATTCTCTAAATGATATGACAAACAATTAAACGTAGCTAAAATAATATTCGTTCAAGTGTATATTAGAATATTTTTACCCTGCATTTAAATGTATTAACATATATTATATAAATATATATCCGAAAAATTATTATTATTATTATTATTATTATAGTATATTATACCCAAGGGTATTTGCAATTTAATATTCAAAATGGAATTTTCTTGGAATGTATTCGTTTTTGTATATTATATACATTGATATATACATACATATTCTTTATATATAATATAACGCATATCTATAGAAATGAAAATTGATTGACAAAATAAATCAATAATATATTATAATATGTGAATTTCAATATATATATATATATATATTTTCTATACACTCTATAAATATACATTATTATGATTATTATATGTGTTTATGTACTTTTACTTATAGAATATTTTATATTCTAAAAAAGAAAGAAAAAAATGTCTACAAACACACAAGGTAATTCAACGAAGTTTGACAAACGATAAATTAACTTTTTGATATGGCATTTGATAAATATTATTCAATATGACAAATTAAGCTTTAATTTTATATAAGAATTCTATAAAGGTATTTTCTGTAGAAAGATATATCCGGCAGTCATGGATTGTTTCATTAACAATATATTTTAAACAATAAATTATTTAGTGACTTTTTAACCAAATTAAAACATACATTTAAAATACAGTCAATTGAACACAAAATTATAGGTTTATATGCGGAAAGATTCATATAAACCCTGTACATTACATTTAGTATATATACTATAGAAGTAGCATAAATAAGCTCGTTTAGTCATTTTTGAATTTTCAGTTTCAATGTTGTAAGCCATCATAATAATATATTCTATATGTATATCAACCAATAATATATAGTGCTTATATATCTTCAAAATAATATATACTGAATGATATTTATATATATAATTCTATATATATTTAATAACATTAAACCATTTCATTTATATTATTATTCCTTTATTTATATATCTATGTATTCTGTATTCTGTATTCATATATTATTTTATTACAAATACGTATATTAGATATAGAGGCAGATACACAGAGTTCGACAAATTTATATATAATATACATATAAATTAATAATAATAATAATAATAATTGCAATAAAATCTATGTTTATATTATGTAACAATGTGATTCATTTATAGGTTGAGGGATACTAGCAATACATGGTTCGTAAATATTCTGAATGTATACAATTTTTCCATATTATTGATAATTATATTCATCAAAATATTAAAAAGTAAACTTAAGTTAAGGACATTTAATTATGTAAAAGGATTAAATAGAATTTCTATGTCTATTATTGTTAGATGACGTTTAAAAATTTTTATGATAACAAATTAGTTATTGATTTGGAAAGTTCAGAAGTTCATTAAAGAAGTGTTGAAAATCAAATAAATTTTGAATTGACATCGAAATATTGTATATTCTATATTCGATATAAAAAATCACCTGGTATATGTAAATACAAATAAATATTTACATTGTAAATATTGTGAATAAAATTATCAAATTACATTCTTCCTATATATACATACATACATACACATAACAAAATTCAAATAATATCACCACCGCCCTATATACAAAATTTTTTGTTGTTTTATTTTATATTTTATGTATTGCCAAATGATATTGCACTATATATATACACTCTCTCCATATAATATACAAATTACATAATTTTTGTTCTTAAGCTTTTAAGCATTTTAGTTTTAACCGGTTCAGTTAACAACAAAATGATACGACAGTAATCTATATCAATTTATCTATCTATCTATCTATATAATATATATTAAATAAAGATGTTTTATATTCTATAATTGATTTATTTTCGCCTGATAGCATTTTTGGTTTTCCCATTCCGATCTTTCCCTTTATATAACATATATATACTAATTAATTATTTATAACAAATGGAAATATCCTTTTTTTTTATATACTGTGTTTATTTTATAATATTTATAAAAAATGATGAGACTTTTGTGCTGTTGTTGTTGATAGAAGAATATAAGAAGATATGATATACAACTATGAAATATCCTTATTTATATAACGAAGATAAAGTTATATGATAAGTATATAATATAGATATTACATGAAGCAAAAGCAATATATGAATATAGAATAAACAATATTTCTTATATATAAAAATTAAAAACAAAACAAAATGTTTGTCATTTTTTAGGGACGACATAGGAAAGATGACAAAGCATAAAATACATAGAATAAAAAGAAAATTAAAAGTTATTCAATGCACTATATATTTAAATATTGTATATATAGAAACAAAACAGGATTGTATATGTTTGGGAAAATAATACTAAGGTTATACGAACAGGAATTTCGCATCGATTCCAAAAAACATTATTGGGTTTAATATTATTTTAAATGTATTTAAAAATTATTCATTAAAATGTTTACCTGAAAAATCCTTATAATATATAAACAATTGATTATCAAGGCATCTGTTTTGGTTGCAAGTGTGCGGTTAATGCTTATGATGCATTCAAATAGATCAACATCTTTTAGAGGATAGCATAAAGATGATGATAATTTGTTTATTTTATTTTCAAAACAAAAGAAATTCATTGTTTGAAGATTGCAGAAATAAAAAAAACAGTTTTTTTTGCATTTAAATCAACCTTTTAAAATATCATCAATTTATATTATTTAATAATAATAAATTAGATAAATTTATCAAATATATAATGAAAAAAAAAAAAATATTAGAACACTTTGTGTTTGTGAACGATAACAATAAAATGTATATATCGGTAATTTACCGCACTCAATTGATTGTCTGTATATATTTCTATAAAAATTATTATATTATTTTTGTGTTTGTATAAATTTGAATTGATAAATAAAATGTATTTGAAATAAATTTGTACAAGAACACTGATTTGATGATGATGAAAATTATGATGATGATGATGATGATATTGAAAAAATAAATGAAATCATTAGAACAATTGATCACTTTCTTATGATGATGATTAAAAAACGACAAATTCCAATCAATATACACGTGGTGAACGTTTTTTTTAGACAAGCCAACTTTTTCTTACTTATACTTATATTAGGAAATACTTTCTAAAATTTATTATTATTAATAAATTGTTTTTAAGAAGATATTTTATTTTTTATTTATCGAAATGTGATTACCAAAAAAAAAAAACCACTTCACACACTTTGAAAATCCCGCACATACTGAATTTGTGCAAAGAGATATTTTAAAATATCAAGTTTATATTAAAAATCAAATAAATAAAATATGATGTTGTTCATACATTTAAAATTTATAAATTGTGTTGGTGCACACAAAATTATAAAAATATATTAAAGCGATTTACAGCAATTGATTATTTACACATTTTTACAAAATCATATGTGATGAGTATATACGACGAGTGAATGAACTTGAATAATAAAATATTATCAGTATTGATATTGCAATTGTTAAATAATAAATAATTAAAATATTATCATCATCATTCAATTTTCATATGCTGTAATTAAACAATAAAATCTATCTGTTGTAAATTATGTATATATGATTTATGATTTATATATGATTAATATTTTACATAGATCATTTAGAAAGTATTTTAAATTATTTGTTCAATTTTAAAGGTATTATCTTGGGAAATTTGTGTCAAATATATACGTGAGACAGTGAAGAATTATGAATTCATTTGACGAATGGAAAAGTATTTAAGAACCACTTGTTATTATTATATATGTATCTCTTAACATTTTCAATATATGTATTAGAATAAAATCTTAATTTATTTATCAAATTTCTTTTAATTTAGATTAACATAAATTAAATATTAACTAACCTATAGATAAGAAGTTCATTTTTAATCAATGCTAATAAATTCAACAAAATCATTTGCTTTTGAATATTAAAAAAAGTCAATTTTAAACATTACATGTCATTAGATAAAGTGATAATGAAATAGGATAACTTTATATATATATAGTGATAACTATAATTATAATCATCGTATATATTGAATTTTATGAGATTTTTTTTATATCTATACATAATTATATATAAAGCATTGAAATAAAATAAAATATTTAATAATACCATAAAACCTTAATACTTATATATAATAATTTTCCACAAAAAAGGATAACAAAATAATAGAAAAATATAATAAATAAAAATTTTTAATTTGATTTTAATTGTATATCTAACTTTATATATACTATCTATGTATAATATATACGGTTGAATAACTCTACATAAAAATGTAGATTTATGGTATTTGATGGGTTGATAAAAAAAAACAAACGAAAAACCTATAAAATTATCAAATTATTTATGCTTCGTTAAATTCCATGAAAAAATAAATAATCAATGAATATATATATATATATGGTAAATATATAGATATGAAAAAATGTAATGACAATTAATTCAATTGTATATCCGCGGCATATTTATGAGATGAATATAATTGAATGATGCCTTTTTTATATATGATTTTTTCCAATTATATATAGTTTTCATAGTTGTTATGTTTGCCTTTTGATGCCGCATTCATTTAAAAATATATATAAAAATAAAAAAATTCAATTTTTTATTCATTATCAACCATCCCATTGTAGAATGGAATATGGTATTTTTTCTATTATAAATAACTCTTTGCAGTATTGCCATTCTAATATTTAGATTAATGATAATCGAAATATATTCTTGTAATGAAAACAACGAACACGAAAAATGTTAATAATCATAATATATATATAATGATCTTTTAATATAACAAATTATTCTATATAGCAAGGAGTATTGTATATAATATAATATAAACTTCATTAAATTATGTGTGGTATTGTTTTTTTGTTTGATTCTCAAGTGAACTTCAAATGTATATGAAAAAAATCAATAAAATAATGATTTCCCTAATGATTTTCTTTCTATTATTTTGTTTTTTTTTTGTTATTATAATGTGAAGGTCGCAGACTTTTCATTTCGATATAATTATTGTGTTTTGTTATTATTATTATTATATATAGAGAGGTGTGTATTTTTTATATAAATATAAAACCACTATTATAATTATTGATTAATTAACATTTAATGGGCACATTATGCGAGAAAATGAGTTCATTGAAAGAATTTAGATGTATAATATATAGAATTGACACCCCGTACAACAAACTATGAAAATTATATTTAATTGCAAAAAATAATTCAATATGTTTTTGGTTATAGACGGATATTTTTGAAAGAATAAA
Organism: Dilophus febrilis; assembly: GCA_958336335.1. Classification (NCBI taxonomy): domain Eukaryota; kingdom Metazoa; phylum Arthropoda; class Insecta; order Diptera; family Bibionidae; genus Dilophus; species Dilophus febrilis. The sequence continues at coordinate 3,895,989 of OY284471.1, read as the reverse complement.
AGTTCTAATCTGATCGTGTATTTTATAGTTAATATTTTCAATTAATCCGTCAGAATCTCTGAGTTCTAAAACTTTAACAGATATATAAACACAAGAACATATACAAGTGTTAGCGTCCAACAACAGTCATTTATACTATGTGTGAAAAAACTTTCATTCACACCTTCACTCATTTTAAATTTCTCGATACTTAATCAAAACTCATCACCACACCGATTCATTAAAACGGATGGGTATAAATATATAAAATAAATTCTAAATATAGGTTAGATAAACCCATATTAAAATATTTCATTTCAATCATTTCTTATTTATATATTTATATATATTTCATCATGCGGTTGTTGGTCATTCATCGATTTATTTATTCGTTGTTATTTATCTTTTCTTTGAATTTTATTTTTATATTATTCTTTCTTTAATTCAGAATATTGAATATATTGTTGATACAAATATATATATATATATACAACATACACCAAATGGGGAAAAGAAGAAAAACCAAGTTCAATCAATCATTAAAAAAAAAAGGTCTTTTCTATATATGTACATATGATGATGTTATTATATTTAAATAGAGAAAATAAATAAATTCAATCTATTTTTATATATGTATTTACGTATAAAACATGCGGGATTCTATTAGTTGCTTATATTCGAATAATTTTGTATGCATGAATAATATACAAAAAATAAATAGAAATTGTATTATTTATATTATATACACAACATTGATTATATGATAATCTAACCAAATACTCTGCGTATATGGATATATTTATTAAATGGAATACATATATAATACAATTTCCTATCCATCCATATACATATTTATATTGAGACAAAATTCACTTTAGCTATATATATCAATTTATCACCTAAAGAGATATGCAAAAAAAAAATAAATAATTGGATAAAAGTTTTTCCGCATTTAGATTGGAATAGCGAAGGTACGGGGAAAAAGAAGTAAAACTCTGGTATTCGGTGGACAGAAAATAGAAAAACAGAAAAAATGTTTCATGTTTTTAATATAGGATTCAAATCCAGGACCTCTAAAAAAAAATAAATGCAATTATATTTAATTCGAGTGATTGATGTTATAGTGAAAATCAATAAAGGTATTGATACAAAACCTTTAAAATTATTGTCAATCTTTCACGTAAACATAATAAAAATTGATTATTATTATTTGTTTTATGAAAAATCCAGGATTTTATTCATATAAATCATCGGTTAGCTATACATTATAATGGTCAATATTTTTACCTTTTATTATAGAATAACATATTATTTATTTTTTGCATATAAATGAATTTTTTTTTTCAACTGATTCCGCCCCGTTAATTAATAGTAATCTGTTAAATACATTCATTTTTTGTTGAATAAATTTATAGGATTATTAACATTTTTTTTTAATTCAATTTAAAATAAAAAATTATAATACCCACACGTATGATATTTCATTTTTTTTTTTTGATAATAATAAGATTACAAATTATTTTAACGAGGTATTATTTTGTTTTTGATGTGATATATTAATTTTAAATACTTTTTAACATCTATATATTATTTGAACATATGAATACAGAATTATATTTTTTATACTATTGTTGGACATTTAAATAGAGATTGATTGTGAAAAATAAAGGATTATAAATTAATATTGAAACAAATATTGAAAAATGTATGTATTTTTATAAAATTTGATTACTACAACAAAGAGACATTCCTATAAAAAGTCGCAAGTTTAGGTCATAACACGAAAAAAAGGATAATAGAAATGTATTAGATTTTTTTATATTATTATAATGTCATCGAAGATCATCAACTATAAAAAATATTCCATTGCAGATTTTTTGATAAACAAAAAAAGTTAAGTTAATAAAATCCCTTAATATTAAACCCTTTAAAACAATAAACTGCGTACCTGTCTCTATTTATTACATCTATCAGTGTATTAAATTATTCATCAGAGGCCATCATCCGCGACCATTCGTCGGATGAGCTCTGATGAAAAGTATATAAAATGTACAGATTAAAAAAAATTATATTTTACATAAGAACGTATGCAATTCTTTATAATTTTAATAATAAAATATCTGTATATGATAAATAAAACCCACACATTTGAATTTTGGATTATAATAAATATACATATAATTATATAACGAAAAAAATATACAATTACAACACGTGTACTTTCGTTCCATCCTTGAATATATATATAAATATACTAAACCGAGAAATAATAATATCGCAGTTCATCCATATATACCAACAACTTCCGGCTATATACATAACATTACATAAAAATGTTTTAATTTCAATTGTAAATTCAACAAGATAAAAATTTAAATATCATATTATGTAATATGCGCTATTCTTTTGGGTTATTATATGCATTTGACCATTAAAAATTAAAAAAAAAGGACTGTGTTGTGGTGATCAAAAAATTTTGAAAAATAATGAAACAGTATAATAAAGGTCTGGGACAATTGTAATTTGAAATACCACTAGAATAAATCATGGAAAATCATCAATTGATTTGATGATGGTGGATGGAAACAATTTTTAATATTCAAATAGCAATTGGAATTTAAATATATATCTAATTTTAAAAAATAAGTTAAATTCTATACCTAAACTTTCAAGAATTTTACTAACTAATTTTTTAATAACTTCCAATTTTATGATCCTCCACAATTGTGTGGATATATTAATATGTACATTTTTAAATATCTCCTACCTCATAAATGAAGATGATACTCGTAAATGTTCCATATACATATATTATTATTATATTATGTACATGCATATGGAACCATTTAGGATTATTATATGTATAATATATATATATATTATATATATATATATATATGTATAGGTGGTAAAAGCAGGGGATATAAAATATTTGATCCGATTAAATAAATTACAAAGCTTTTCTTTATATATTATTCTGACCAAATTTTATCATGTATATATTCATATATGTAATAAAATGTATATATAGTCATTTAAACATACCATATATTAATAGAATTTAAATATTAAAAAAAAAAAATAACATACATTTAAAAAAAAAATACATACTAAAGGTATAAAATAAAATACAGTACAACTCAGGAAGGATTTTTTTTTGCATTAAAACAGGGTATTAGTTGAGATAATATACTTAATGAACCCAATTCATATAGAAAATTATAGCTAATTTATATAAGAATCTAATAAATTATCAAATATTTATTCAAATTCATCAATCGTCAAAAAGTTTTTGATTAATTAGCACATAGAGAGATCGACAAAATAAAACAAACAGTCATATGAAAAGAAAAATGATAAAACTAAATTTAATTTGCCATATTTTTCCTCAATTATAATGTTATCTTTTAAAGTACCTTTAAACACCCTATTTTAACCTTTTGATATCCCTTCAAATTCACACACCGCACATAAATAATTAAATGTATAAACGTAAATGGATAAAGATTAAAACGCAGTGAATAAATATACATATATATAAATATATATATTGTGTTATTAATGTTCTAAAAACAATTGAAAATTTTTAAAATACGTACAATATATATTAGAAATTCTAAACATACATGTTTTAAAAAAGGTGAATACAGTCATAAATAAAATAATAAAAAATAAAAAATAAATTTTAATTTAAAAATATATGAAGTGGAAAAATCATTTAACAATCAAAAGAGTTATATTTATTTAATCGTATCAGATATATTGACTATCTATTGAAGATTATATATGAAGCTATATGATTTGGAGCTATAGTTTATCAAAATAGATATTATTTTACACAAATCTGAAGTGTTTAGTGAAAAATAAGGGTCATAGTAAATTTCATATAATTATATAATTCAACTCAAAGTGAAGTGAAATATATTCTGGATCGGTGGATACGTTAAAATGATTTTCATTTGCCGTTTTTATAGTATTCTGTCTGTAAAAATTATACTATATATAACTTAAAAATATCATACAATAAATTGAGACATAAAATCCTCCTCTCTATATATATTGTATATATATATATATCTTTTAATAATATATTTTTATACACATAATTTTACATAATAAAATTTACGTACGTAATATATTTTCATTGTGTTTTATATACATATATATATATATATATATATATATACAATTTTCCAATTGTATATTATTATATTTTCTTGCTTTTATACCATATAAATATATGAGATATATAATTTGTTGCGTATCTTTTACAGAATGATAAAAAAATGTATAAACTTTTCATTGACTCTTACAAATAAATGATTGTTTTTTGGTATACTAAAATAGATTTTCAATTTTTGTTTAAATACATTGAAATGTATATCATGGGATATTTATATCAAGAAATTCGTATCCTTTAATATATTTCTTTCTTACGAATCCTTATACGAATTTGTTAATGCCAAATATGTCGATATAAGAAATAATTCAATATAGATTAAATTTATTTTTAACAGGCAATTTACGAATCATCCGGTATTTATATAAACATAAATATACCTGGATATGGCACTAGATATACAATTATATATATATATATTTCAGTAAAATATAATATAGATGTTTTTATGTGCAGATATACATTGTATTGGATTGTATAATATACACATATAAATGCATGCAGGTATTTATAAAGTACCTCATTATATTCTATTTGTACACATATATATATATAATATATAATATGAACAGAAATGCTTTAAAAAGGGTACGTATATTTTTATGTTGTAATATAATAAAAAAAAAATATCCTGGGTATTTTTTAAAAATTAAATGTATCTATCGCATATAGAGATATATATTAAATTACATGTTCGAATTTATATTTATTTTTAAAAGTATATATTTCGCATATCGATATATTTATTTTATTTTTTATTAAGTGCAGGCAAAATTTGATATCATTTTATTTAACAAAAAAAAACAACCATTTTACTGAAAGCGCACACAATTGAAAATTTATACTTTGTAATATGTTATATGTTTGACATTTAAAGTTATATAAATTTTAGCATTCGATCATATAATTCTCCTGAAATGTTCACCTTATTTACATTTTCAATTTTGAAACACTTTATAGATCTAATGCTTGGAGAATTTTTTTGAAAACTATTTGATAAGGGGATTGATTCTAAAACTGTAGTCTTAAAAACACCACTCATAATGACCCATTGAATTTAAACAATGGAAATGTTTACACATTTGTATCAAGAATAATTCTATTTTATTTTTGTGAATAATTCAATGATGATGATACGTAAGCAAACAGAAATATATATTTACTGAATCACATAAATAAATATATAATTTGTCACAATGAAAAAAAAAAGGTATTTCTAATAAAAAAAAAACACATTAAATTGTGATTGTATTTTTTTTTATTTTGTCTTGTTTAACATTTTTGCAATGAAAATAAGTAACGACTTGTTAATGAGTGCCAAAAGTATACGCATATTTAAGAGTTTAATTATTTAATCGCATCAAAAAATTATATATGAACCTCTACTAGATAGATATATACATTGTTAAATAATAATAATAAAAAAAAATAAAGTGATAACTTTTTATATTAACCCTTTTTTATTTTTGATATATAAATGAAATTTAACTACCGCTAAAAATAATTAAAAATAAATATATATAAAGCAAAGGGGATGTTGATATTTAAACAAAATATATTATAAATAATCGTATTGGAAACATATTTGTAATATTTTCCAGTGATGACAATGTGTAATATTAATTTTACTTTTCTAAATATATAATAAAATTTAACCAATGGTATTAACTTTCTGTAACTGGTTTGGTTTTAACTTTCTGTCCTGTATAACTTTCGGAAAATCTACAACTTTTTGTAACTTTCAACTTAAATTTTCTTTTAAAACTCAAACTATTCTCTAACATAGAATGAAAATGTCTTTCTATTAACCATCAATTCGTTAATTGCGGTTACAAAGTTGTATAGCTATAGAATTTTTCTATATTAATATAAAAGGAAATATTCATATTCATTTATTTTAGAAAATCCTTCGTATATAAACTCGGCAAGGATCCACAATAATAATGCCGTATTTTAAGACAACTATATATTTTTTAATATATTTTTTGATTTTATTATTTTACCATATTTTATGTGTATATAGATTCAAATAATAAATCGAAAATTGTATATATGTATGTACCTTATATATATGCTATGGAAGAAGAAAAAAAAACAAATGGGATATTCAAAATAGAAACTGAATGGTAAGCAAACTTAAACGAATTGTATATATTATAGTATATAGTTTATTTGAATAAAAACAAAACGATAATATTTATGGGAATACTATATATATGTATAAATGACATACATTTATTTTTAGGAGTTTTTTTGTTTCGTTTGAATTGTCTGAATATTTCTGTTAGATGAGATACACAAAAATATCAATATGCGAATATATATATATAAGAAAAGACATTTATTTATACATGCATTTACATACATATACATTCGCTAGATAGACAGATAGATAGATATTTATATGATAAATTACATATTTGAAAACGTGTCTCGTATAAAATTTTATTTTTTTACATGTGATAAAATGAAAGTCCTTTTAAGTGTATATATCAAAGTCGGGGGCTATATATACAGTATGAACAATATTTTTTATTGCAGAAAAGGATGTTTTTTTTTTTTTTTTGAATAATAATTTATTCATTTCGTCGCGAAGTTATATTTCTGCAAACAATAATAAGTAAAAATGTATTCTCTCTATCTCTATATAAAAAAAGATATATGTTTCATAATTTTATACAAATTTATTATAATAAAATAAAGTTATTATTATATTACTATTTTGGAATTGAGCCAAAAATATTCATATTTATATATATATGTATTGTGTAATTCAACACTATCCAAATTACTCGCATATAATATAATTTAATGGGAATTTTTATTTATTTTATTTAATTTTTTTTGTGAATTTTACATAATGAAAATCGGTGAATTTAAATATTCAATTTCTTAAATAATCGCTTTATTATTAGTTCATTTTATCACAATGTGTATGGTAACAAACAAAATTCAATAATAGAAAATTTTATATGTGGAATAAACTTTGTTAAAGTAATTTTGTATTATAATATTTTCAATTCGATCGGTATTTTATTTCGTTTCTTTACATTATATTGAATACAAATATCCTTTATATATTATATATATATATAGATATGTGGGTTAAATTAACAATCCCTAAATATATTTATATACCAAAAGTAAATATTATATTATAATTAAATCTGGGACTTATGATATAAGTTTTTCCATCATAAATTAAGAGTATTTTTTGCATAAATTTATTTTAAATGTATATAATAAGTGTATATGATTTGCCACAAAATCGATATAATTTATATATATATATAACCTGTTTGTAACGATGATGTATTAAATATTATAATAATTATATATATATATGTCATTTATGTATATTGACTGACCTACATTTGATTATTCATATATATAAATGGTGAGTACATATATTGATCAACTGGTATAGTATAAAATAAACTATTCCCTTGTATATGTAGACAAAAAAAAAGGATAATTAATTTAATTTGATAGTATATTCTATAATATATCCATCCAAATATTTAAATATGTACGTGGCTTTTATTTATTATGCATATCAAATTATGTATGTATATATAATTTTTTTAAGCCTTAATTTGGTAGTCTAATATATTCTATTCAAAATAATATTTTTTTTTATAAATTACCATTATATGAATACGGTCACATATTATTTAATAATAATACATCGTATATAATTATTTAATTTTATTAAAATAATATGTAGTTTGTCAAAACATGCCAAAATTGTATACATTTTCATTTCATTATCATATCTATGATTATGTATAATTATAACATATTTGATGGGAAAAATAAAAAAGTAATTTTATGTTTTCATAAAAAAGAAATTCAGGATATATTTAGTTCAATGAAATAATGATACTTCAAGGATATTTTTTATTGTTATAGATTGGTGAATCTTTAATATTGGACAAGAATTTCTTTCGAATTCCTATCATTCAAGACCATAACAAGATGGAGAAGAAATAGGAAACAGCTATTGGTTGTGTAAGGACATATGACACTTTTAGTTAAGATTTATATATTCGTAAATGCCTGTACAAAATTAACTTGTAACTGAGGGAATATAACAAAAAACAATGATATAAATTAGTATATATATATGAAATAGTGAACAATAGCATACATAATAATATATGTATATAAATATATTATAATGATAATTAATGATAATTTAATTTGTTTTAATTTTTGTATTTTTTGTTTTATTATTTTATATATATAGTATATGATATATGATATAGAAAAAAATACATATAAGGTTTGGATAATTGAGAGAGCTTAAAAGTAATATTATATATGAAAACAAAACAAAAAAAACTTTGATAATTTACTCATAAGTGTGTCATCATATCGTGTGTATTTGCATGTCATATTAAATTTTATGTATTTTATAATACGATCTATAATTATTTTTATATATTCATCAAATATGTGTTAGGTATGTAAAATAAAGAAAAATAAAGAAAATTAATGATGAAATACAGAATGAAAAATGAAAATATGGCAAAATAAAACAAACAATTAAATTTTGTTCTAATTTAAAATGATTGCTTTTGAGAATTATATAAGCTATATAAATATAGTTATTTATAAAGTGATTTGTAAATAAATAATAATATATATATATTAAGTTGGATTTCTTTGACTGAATTTTATCTATTTGTTTAATTTGATTGAAATGCATTTTGAAATCATGTCCGGATACTATTGACCGTCTATAATCTAGGATTACATTTTTATTGGTACAATTCTTTCAATTATTCAGAATTTCCGCAAGCAAATTATAAAGAATTTTCATTAGAAAAATAAAACGAACTTCCCATAGAAAATTATACTCGGTATTTCTTGTCGAAAATTATGCAAAATATCTATATAATCAATTCTTTTCATATATAACAAATTATTTCTATACAATTAAATTCTATTATTTTATATTATTTATTACAAACGAATTGTTTATATTTATTTATATAAAAATAAATAATATTTTTCTTAAACATCTATAATGAATTGCATTATGCATTAGTGTATATTTATTTCATTTCTTTATATTTATATATTATATATATATTCCATATATTCTTTTTATTTTTGAGATAATACTCATAAATGTTATTCACATTTATCACATTTTAAAAACATTAAATAAATTTCCTTATATAAGAGTTTTATTTAAAAAAAAAATGAACAAATTTATTTTTGTATATTTTAAAGAAAATTGTTGGAATTATTCCAAAAATATATGATAAAATAAATTTCTTCTTTTTTTTCTAGTTTTATTTTATATAAAACCTCATATCTCGCAAGTAAAGTAAATTTATATAATACATAAAATTATGATGATAAAATCTACCTTTACACATAAATTATATATATGATATAAAAGTATTTAGTATATGAAAATTAAAAAATGCATTTTGGATTTAATCGCAATTACATATTCTTAAATTGTTAAAGTTTGTAAATAAATATTTTAATATATACAGAAGAAAATAGTTCGCGGTATACAAAAATCTTGTTTGATTAAATCATAGCATTGTATATTTCGAAACGAAAATAAATATTATAATCTACTTATTAAAACAATATTGTATTTTAATGATGGGTAATGGATTTTACCTTAGAATGTAAACAAAATTTTGTAAATATATAATCTTTTAATTATATTTTTATATTAAATACCTTTTAAGACTCCAAAATGAAAACATAAAAGTAATATCCAACTAATGACTGATGAAAAATTGAACGTTCAACATCCGGAAAAGAATATACACTTTTAACTATTGAATTTAAAGGAAAGGCGTTTTACCGTATTGTAATTTTGTGTATAATTTAAATGTGTATATATTTTATCTGATATCTCTTTATATAAATATATTGAATACCGTGGTACACACATTTATTGAATATACATTTTTATCTATATATTATATATTATATTATTTATATATTACGGAGGTTTTTTTTTATATATGGTTTAAAATTGTATGTATGATAGTATAAAATAAAATTATACAGAATGTATTATAGGAAAAATTATACCGAAACCCTTTCCTGCAAAAAATCAAAAAGGTATTCTCTTGAGAAAGTTATACAGAATTATAAAGAATTTTCTTTAGAAATATATACAAAATTTTCTATAGCAAAATTATACAGAATTTTCTTAAGTAAATTATACAGAATTTTCTTAAGTAAATAATATAGAATTTTCTTAAGCAAGTTGTACAGGATTTTCTTCAGTAAATAATACAGAATTTTCCTAAGTAAATTATACGAATTTTCTTAGCAATAAAAATATATATACAAAAATGTTAGTAAAAAAGAACGTTTAGTTAAAGAATATTTTAAATTCCCCAATGAACATGACCTTTCTTTTTTATCTTTCACATAAATAATCCATATAGAGAGTGTCGAAATATTTTAAATAAACTGTTTAGTTTTTATGCTTATAAATTTACATCCTATATAGTAAAATATAATATAAAATATATTTCACATACAAAAAGGTGTTATTTGTTTAAAGGTTTTAGTGTATTCTATTGTATAAAATCTCCTCTAAATCTATCTAAATATCTAAAAGCAAATTTATGTTAAAATATTAAATTTATATGTTCTATATACGACGCATATAATTAATTAATAATTAATTACCGTTTACATTTATTTATGCCATATACATATTTATTTATTTATTCATATATAGTTATATAAATGAATTTTACCTGCTCGTAAAATTTATATATATATACAGTGTGTCCCAGTACAACCCTACAAAGCCGAATACCACGCAGCGCTTAACTTTTTGTAGGGTTGTACTGGGACACACTGTATATACTATATAGGTTATATGTGGATTATTTCCTATATGTTTATAAAAGTATTATGTATTATATGAAAATAAATGTATATAAATATATACAAATATGAATAATAGACAAATAGACGTAACCATACATATATTTACATCACATAAATTTCTGTATCTGAATAGAAATATAAATAATATGAATTGGAGATATTTCTGCTGCGAGTTGTTTTATTCCCTGTTTTCCCACATATATAATATAAAACATAAAACCTCATGTTATAATAAATTGCAATCGTAAATCAATAAATAAATCATAAAATCAAACAACAAAATAATAATACAATATTAATAATAACAACTGTCATGCGATATATCATACAAAATTGTCTATATCAAAGAATATTTAGATTCTGAGATTTTGCCTGGGAATAAATTTGAATGGTCTGATTATTGTAAATTATTAGCTGAAATGTGGATATTAAATATATATACACTAGAAATAAATGGTATACCTTTATAAGAAGACAAGTAACTCCATCCCCAAAAATTCCAATGATGATGTTCAATAAAGAAAATCATTAGAATAAAATTAAATATGTTGAGGTTTTTATTATAGTTACATAAAGTTTTAATGTTTAATAAAATTAATTTAATTGTTCAAACAAACACAAACACTAATTGAAATAAATAAACCAAAATGAATAAAAAATTAATTGAAAAAAATATAAAGTATAACAACGCGATATACACAATTTTAGTAGGTGATAAAAAAAAAGAAAATATCCAGTTTTTCGGACCATTATATTTATTTATAGTAGAGTAGAATCTTATTTGCACATTTCTATTCAAATTGAAGAAACACACATGAAACATATGTTTATGGAATTTAAAATAAAACATAATTTTTTAAGTAATTACCATAATGCATTTATTTGATTTAAAAAAAAATAAATATATTACTTTAAAACCGACCAAAATATAGAAATTTAAAAGTAGACTATTTATTGGTATTTCAACATGTACAGAATAAATAATATAAACCTCCGTTCTTCCGTAACCGCGTATATATATATGATAGTATTATATTGAATAATAATATCATCCGATATGATGTGAAATAAAATTATTATAATCCGTTTGTGATTGTGCTTGAAATGTGTAATGGAAAGAGAGGTATCAATACAATATACAACCAAAAAAAAAAATTGAATTATATACAAATATTAAACCAACAAATACATGAATTTAATAATTAAAATTATTATTAAACGTGTTTGAATGTTGGATTTATAAGTAATTATGAATGTATGTATATTCAATGATCATAAAACTAATAATCTCTATACATATATATACAATTTTAAATATATTGGTAATACAATGAATTATTAAATTAACAATACAATCTGATATTTTTTCCCATGAAATCAACAAATAATGAAATTAAAAAACAGAATGAATATAATTGCAAATGTTTTCAAAAAGATTGATCAATGAAATTTCAAGAAATCCCACTGGGAAATTTATTTCATTAAATTTTTTATATATAAAATATACTAAAAATCGGAAAATTCGTTGAAAATTCTCTACTTTGTCCATCAATATTTTGCAAATATCATTTGTAATGAGTTTTTATTAATTTATACCATTTTTTTTTAAAATGATTGTTTAAAAAATTTTCCAGAAATAGCACATACAAAAATGTATTTGATAAAATTTTCCATATATAAAGTATATTAAAAATGACCAGAATTCTTGGAAAATTCTGTTGCCTGTATAATATTTTTAATACTTTATATATCGACGCTCTATATATATTAATTTCATTTGTAGTATTATAGAAAAACTTTTTCTTTTTTTTTTTTTTGTGAATTCATTTATTGTCTGTGGGTAAATTTATTTTTGTAGTTCGTTCCATATTATTTTATATTCATATATATGTATATATTTGATAATTAAATTCGAATTGCAATACCCATAATAAATTTTGATTATCAAAAATATATTAAAATAAAAAATTGCATATTTATAATATTGCAATTAAATCGCTCATATTTTTATATATTTAAAATAATTGTATATGTGTATAGCAGATTATATTATTAAATTAAATTAATTATTTATCAATTAATAAATATATAGTCATTTACATAAATATAATTTAAAATGTTTTTTAATATTTATATGAATAATACAAATAATAAATTGTAATAAATTGTAATTCTATAAAATTGAATGCAAGTGAAAATTTAACAATATTTATTTATATATATGGACATTGTAAAAGTTATTGCAATTAATGCAGACTCGAATGATAATGAAGGAAAAATATGTATAAAATTTGGGAAATGTGAAAGCAATAAGGGTTTTCATTTCATTATCAGTGTTTTTTCTTTAAAACCTTCATTGCTGCAATGTTATTTTATTCTTATTATTTAAAAGATAATATAAAGATCTTTATATCGATGGTGTTGGGCTCTAATTCGTTTATTGTTTAGAATGGTGAAAAATGAAAAATCTCGGAAAATTCCTATAAAGGCCATTAAAGTGATGTAAGAAAAGTCATTTTTTAAGATCTTTCTAATTTTATAATAATTAATTAATTGATTGTGTTGGAAAATCTATATCAGTACAGACGATTTTTAACGAATTAAATGAATATTCATATGTATTTTAGATAATTTTACAACTATTTCAGCATCATAGTTTATTCTTATATAGATCACAGAAATACTTTTATAAAAAAATAAATATATTATTTTGGTTATTGCAACTTTGTTTAAACTCATCGAACTTACTTATATTCTTTATATAATAAACTTTTACAATTATATGAATGAATTTAATTTATTATGTTTTATTTTATTTAATTTTTTTTTGTGTGTTGACCGAAAATATATTTTTGAACTATATATATAATATATTTAAATAGAAACATTTCTTGACTTTCTATTATTGTACTATATTATATAACGATATAGTTTATATTACTTAATATAAATAAATATAATATATTTCTATATCAAATATATATATATATATATATATATACGCATCATATATATGTATAAATGATAAGAAATGTTGAAAGGATTATAAGAAAAACATTTTTTCTGCTACTTTTGTTTTCGAAACTTATTTTTTCTTGATTTGTTTTATTTTTTCTATTCAACTATATACATATGTATATGCATATATAGTTATTTGTGTATTGAATATGTAATATCTATATATATATAGATAAATGGGGAAAAATGAACACAAATTGAACGAACAGGCAAATAATATATATACTCTGCGAAGAATGAAAAATAAAAATAAATATATAATAAAACTTTTCTCTTTTATACTATATTTTTTCTTTTTTTTATTTATTTATTTGATATCAAAGAAAATAAATAAATCCTTTTTAGCGCTTTAAACAAAAAAAAAACACACAAAAAAAACTTTCAAGAAAGTTAAATCATCCATTTTTAAACTCTTTATATATATATATATATATATCCGCCGTTATCTATAATTATATATATGTATATTGTATATATATACTTTTTCCTATTTCAAATTTTGAAAATTTATATAATACATATAGTTCTAAAGATATATCTATATATATATATATATATATATATATATATAGAATACATTTACAGATAAATGTAACGCGTAAAGTAAGAAAAGAAACTGCTTTCTAATATCACACATATCTATACCACGCGTTTTCTATATACCAATAAGTCTATTCAAATAGTTTTAGAATAATTCGATAATGATATCTAGAAACTTTTCCTCGTTACTCTATCAAATGTTTAAAGTGTTCAAATCAAATGATTACTAAAATTTCAATTTATAAACAAATAAGAAAATAATAAAAGAATATCTCAACATATATCATAATACATATTATTAATATTTCATTGATTTGATGAAACTTTTTGATTGACTCATTGCAATATATATATTATATATATGGTATATTATAGAAATTTGGCAATATAAAGACAATAAAATTTTATAAGATTATGCTGTATATAAAAAAGAAATTGAAATACTCAGATATAAACACTGAATTTTTCAAATACATTTTCCACTATAAATATATTATCGCAATTTTCAGACAGAGAGAATATTTAAAAAAAAAAACGCATACGTTATATAAAAATACAAGATATCCTTAAAAGAAATATATATCATCTAAAATAAAAGGATATATAAAAAAAAGGATGCGTAAATGAAATAAAAGGATATATAAATAAATATAAGTTTTTTTAAACTAACTAAATTGATGTGAAAATTATCAATATTTATTTATATACATGACCATTTTATATAAAAAAAACAACAAATGATTGCAATTAATTATAAAATTTTTTAGCATAGACGGATTTTCATTATGATTTTCTTGTATTATGGAAAATTTTCATGAACCGATTATCCAGCGTAAGACATTCTGTATTGATAAAAATAAATCCATTCTTTTTTTTTTAAAAACATTCAAATGGAATTTAAAATCCAATTGGATATATCGTAAAAAAATATACATATATATAGTATACAGTATATCTGAAATACTTTAAATATAAAATATATATTGACAGATTTATCTAAATAAATATTTATATATACATTATTTTTATTTTTTTTTTTGATTCACTTTTGTTATATTATATTTTTGTTTTTACTACTACTATTATTATTATTATTGATTTACCAATAAATGCTGAAATATTCTTATGATAAATATATAAGGAATAATATATATATATATATATGCATATGTCGAGCAGTATTATCTTTCCGTATATAAGAAAAAGTAATGCATATCTCTACTCTACCCAATATATCGATTTGTATTGATTTACATTTCTGTGATGTATTTATTTTTAGAATTGTTCTATATAGTAATAAATTTTATTGATATTATTTTACAATCGCAAATTCTATTTATGTTGAATTCTTTTATATTTGTATTGGTATTTAAAATACAAAGATTTGCAATGAATATGATAAGTATTTTTAACAGATATCTTCTTATATGCAAGAATTATATTTTTAATATAAAAAAGAATAATCAATTTATGTGATTAATTTCTATAGAAAGTATTTATGAAAGATTTTTTATATATATAAGAAGTTGAGAATGATAAAAATTAGTCCCTTATTGAATATATTTATTGATATACTAAAAAGAATAATGTCAGATGGCAACAAAATCAATTTCAATAAATTATTATATAGATTTGTATAAATGAATGGATTTCAATTAAAGGAAAAAATTTAATTGAAATCCATTCATTTATACAATAGATATTATTAAGATATTAACGCAGTGAGAATTGATACATATGCTGCCCGAAATAGAAGAAGTATAGAAGAAGATGAAAGAGATAAAAACAAAATATAATCATCTTTTTTATTGTATTAATTCAATTTATATATCCTTTTTAACATTTCAAAATCTTTTATAATTATTATAGCATTTTAATTTTAATATTCTCTTAAGATACTTTGCTAATTTCATTAATGTGAATTTTTAAGTGATTTCTTTTTTATTATATTATATATAATAATAATAAAAATAAAAATGATATATAGCTATATATTTTCCTTGTTGTTCTTTATTCAAAATAATCAAACATATTTTATTTTATATATATACGAAGGACTATTAATGCTATTATCCTATTATTAGTAAAAAAAAATTGATGGCAAAATGTGTAAATTATGGGAATGTATATAAAAGAAAATGGGCTTAATCGTTATCCATCATCATCTCTATTTTATTGTGGTTATATAGGAAATTGTTTTACTTTTGTGTTTTCATTTTCTATTTTATTTTATATATACTTTTCTCGTGTATATAGTTTTTTTCATTTTTATTTCTTTTGAAATTTATAATATAAAAACATCTATTTATACAATAACGCATTCATCTCCATATATTTATATATGTATATAGCAGCATGTTATGTATATAGTCTTAATTTCTATTTTTTTATGTTCAAATATTATGAGACTTTATATATATATAGAAATATATAATTTGCCTTGTGCAATTTTATAACCATATACACACAACCACACACCATCTTATAATAATAATAATAATAATAACAATATACGTTTTCAAAATTATAGAGCAGATTTTAATGTATAAATATATAAATACAGTGATGTTCGATAAAATATTTGAGGATTTTAATGGGGTTCCTTAATTTTATAAAAACGAAATGATTAGAGATCTACAGATCATAGATCTTAAAATTTAATATAATCACTCCTTTCCCCATAAGGGAATATTACAGAGATATCTCTGTTCTGTTTCTAAACAATTCACTGAAACATTTTATGTAGCGATGTTTAATGAAAATTGGGAAAATCTTTCAAACAATTTTATTAGTACATAAATTTTACCGAACATCACTGTATAATACATAAATTGAAATATATATTTTTATTTTATTTTTTTTTTTAAGAATATATGTTTAAAACATATATCTACATTGTTCAAGGTATATGAAAAACTTTATTACACCTGTGTACAATAATATTATATAGACATTAACAAAAAAAAAGAAAAACTTATATATACAATATTGTATTATGAAGTGGTTATATGTATTATAAAAAAAAAAAATAGTATAAAAACACTTTGTTAAACGTTCCATATATATACAGACGACGATGAGTTTACGTATAGCTTATTTCTACTTTTTTTTTATCTTATTATATTGTTAAGTAAAATTTTTAGAATATAAATTAGTTTATATATACATAGTATATGGAGGTTTTATACGGCAGTACTCATACAATATTTTTGTTTTATAGTCCGTCCGCATATTTATGTATAGAAAGAAGTATTCATTCATATTGGTTATGTGAATTTATAACCACATAAAATATAATATATACGAATTGTATATATAAAAGAAGTAAAATACATCAGATTACTAATTTACAGATTTTTATTATAAAGAATTTATAATCTTGTGTGAAACAATTGAAAAATGTTTTAATATATTAATATATTTTCCTCACAATGATTATCGATCAGTGGTCAATTAAAACTAAAACTATATATATACCTAAGTGTGTTGATTAGATAGATTTGTAAAAAAACAACGTTTTTTGGATCATAAAAACATTTAAAAATGAAAAATTGCAGGAAATGTTACGAATGAAACAATTTAAAATGTTTCTATATAGAAAATAGTATCATTTTTCCATGAATTTTCCATCCATATGAAACGAATTTGAGGGCCATGGAAAATCTATCAAAAATTCCCAAAGTTTTGACTACTAAATCTACAAGAAAATGGGAAATTTTTAAAGGAAATTTCGAAACGAATTTCGATATTTTATTTGTAAAGAAAACCATGAATCTAATTTTTGTAGTGAACGAATTATAATAGTTTTTCGTTTTAGGAAAATTCAATAATGAAAACATGAAAAATTCCAGAAAATTAAAAACATAGACAAATAGAACAGAATATGTTTGTGTTATTCGTTAGAATGATGAATACGAATTAAAAGCAATTTTAATTATAAATTTCTATATTTTTAATTTGAATTCCATCCTACGATGTTACATTAAATCATATTACGTTATAATATTCACGTTTATTTTATGCCTTACAGATGTTTTATACATATACCAATAATAAGTTATAAATAAAATATAATAAAAAAAGGGATAATTGAAAAAAGAAAATTATTTTCATTAAAAAATAAAGTTTTTTCTATTTTTTTATAAATGATGTATATTTTTCTATATTTATAATAACATATATATAAAAGCAAAAAACACATATATAGCTCTTTAGAATTGCATATATGTATTACATAATTCTATAACGGGTGTGTTTTTTCCCTTGATTTGATTTCAATAATGGATATAGTATGATTTTAGATATTTTGATATAAACGATCAAATTTGATAGACTATTGATAAAGATTTTAATAGCCGACACGACAGAGATTAAGAAATGTTCTTAAATAAATATTTTCAAATCATTTAACTGTATTATAACTGAATCAATGAATGAACCTATACACGCATTTTCACTACATTATAAATAAAAATAAAAACCCACCCTTTCTTAAAGTAAAACGCGCGTTGTCGACTCACACATTTATAAATGAATATATGGCAAAATAAAAACAAAAACTTTTAATATTAATATTATTTTAAAAGATATTTTATAATTCATTTTTAATTTATAATTTTTCCATTTATGATTATGAAAAAATAATTTTTATATACATAATTTTAATGTTTTTTCTAATTATTAATTTAAAATAATTTTTTTTTTATCCTTTTTCTATATTATACTATTTTATTTATTTCTTTATAATTGCGATAAAAATTCGATAGGAAAAAATTGTATATGTGAGGAAAAAAAATATAGATGATAGAAAGACACTTCATCCCTTAAAAACGATTTGAATAGGTCAAATGGAAAATTTATAATATTAAATTCAAAACTTATATATATATATATAATAAGCTTATTTAACTTTTATAATTTCTTATATATATCATTTATATAGATTTTTGTAAAAATAGATTAAATTAAATTCAGTCTAGAGCAGCCAGTCGTCGTCGTCGTCGTGAAAAATAAGTAAGTGTAAATAAAATAAGTGAAAAATATATTTTGCTTTTTATTTTATTTCAAATATACATCTGTTAAAATTCTCACATTATACGTAAATGTTTGATAGACATAAGTAATTTATAAAGAATGTTAAAATAGAATTTATTTTTTTAGATATCACATCATTTATTTTTAGTTATTTTTCGATATTAAATTAATTATATTATTCGAGTGTTTAATATATGATTTAAAGACAAAAGTATAACAGAATTTCCCCAAAAAAATGTACAGAAAATTAAACAGAATTCTCCTTTAGAAAACGATACTGAATTTTCTACAGAATTTTATATATAGAAATGTACTCCAGAAAGCGATATAGAATTTCTCTTTAGAATAAAAACTAAAATAAATACACAAAACAATAACAAAAAAATATATTATTCACAATCAAATTAAATAAATAAATAAATATATAAATAAATCAAATTTTGCATTGATACAAAATACAATGATGAAAAATTATAAACTATTGATTGAATATGTTTATTTTTAAAAATTTCAATCATACCTTTAACGATTCCAAAAAGAAAATAATAAAACCAACATCAGTCGGATGTCTGATGAAAAATTCAATGCACAAAATACACTATAAAACTTTGGGTAAATTTTTAGATGATTGATGTTAAATGATATTTTCTTATATATGCAAAACGAATGGCAAAAACAAATTAGAATTAAGAATTAAATTATATCACTTATAGAAATTAATTAAAATATTGCAATTAAATTATAGAAACAAACTAAAAAAAAAAAGATAACTAAATAAATACGCAATATTATTATGACACAACACGAAACACATTTGATTCAAACAAAAAAACAAAATACTATAAAACTCTATAACACAAATCGAAAAAATATGATTGATATAAATTTTTTAGTTGGTGCGATATAGGTAGAAATAATCTTCGCGGCGTTTTACCGTAATGTAATTTTGTGTACAATATATATTTTATATGATATCTCTTTATATATTTGAATATATATATCGAACACCGAAGCACACACATTTATGAAACAATAAATAATTATTTGTATATTCGATTACGGGTATTTTTTTTTGATGTGGTTTATATATATATAAATATAATGCAATTGAAAACACATATGATTTCTAAACACAAATTAAATGAACGTACTTGAACTTTTATACTTGAAATATATATATTACAGGGTTTGAAGGAAATCAATTCATTGAAGATCTAACTTCCTGTAAATGATTTCAAATTATGAACCTCACCAAAGAATGATTAAAATTTTCGGGAAAATTTCCGGGATTTGGAAAAATTGGCAGAGTGGTAAATGAAATGAATGATGATTTATATAAATTAGAAATAGAAATAATATTAATATGAAATTAATTTTAATTTTTACCATTGCAATTCTTCATTACATTGTATGTTTGATATTTTGGAAGATATCGGTTCGAATTCAAAAGGATTCGAAAGAAGAAGTTCATAAAAATAAATAATATAAAGAAGTTCATAAAAATTGATATATATGATAAATTCATTAAATTAATTTATAATTCAACCATCACATTTTCACATATAGAAATTGTTTATATTTTACAGCGTAGGTGAACAAAAAATAAGAGCATATATCTTAAGATAAAAATATGGACGAGTTGTTAGCGAAGCCGCCGATTTTCAAACAAAAATCTCACATGTAAAAAGTACATGTGAGATTTGCTTTTATTAGGGGGACATGGTTGTTCGAATATTGGACAGTCGACGTTGAGACATACCATATTCTTTGCAACGATGTTCCCCGAAGGTTTATATATATACGGACCGCGCTGGCGTTTCTGCCAGTTGTGGTTTGTGTATATATATTCCCGGGTATCCCATACGGGGATACCCGCTATACATTCAATTATAACTGTAAATTTCTATCGTTGAAACTTTTACATAAGATAAAAAGGTAAAAAATATAGAAGAAAAAAAACCAATTTGGTTTTCCTAATATATTTTTTCTTTTTATCTTATGTAAGTTTTAACGATAGACCTAGTGGAAAAACCTATTGCTTTTCCTAATATATTTTTTCTTTTTATCTTACGCAAGTTTTAACAATAGAAAACGAAAACGGTCTGGAGGAATTGGAAATCCTGGAGAATTCTGTTTTTTTTCCCTACTTTTTATTTCATTTAAATTTTATATTTATAAAAATTAATTGGGAAAATGAGGATAATTCAAAGAAAATTGTGTTTTACATTATTTTGTATATAAAAAATATGTAAAATTTTAAATATAATAAAAAAATTAAAATAAAATCACATGCCTTATAATTAATATAATATAGTTATATGAAAATTTTTATAGGAAAATTGAAAATTAATGTATGTATTTCTGTTTTGGGCATATTTTATTGTGTATTTATTGTTTAGGAAAATCTTATGTTTTATTTCAATGGAAAAAAAATCCATTTATTAAAGTTATAAGCTATATATGATATCGATATATATCCGTGTTTGTAAAAAGGATTAATAAATATATTGTTTAACATTAAGCGATAATGATAAGAAAGTGTATTTCTATAGTAAAATTGAATTAATATTATGTGAAAGACACATGGAAACATTTTAGAAGATATACTGTTTTAATACGATGCTTAAAAAGTTTGAACTTGTAATTATTATTTAGAAAATTATACATAATTTCCTTTAGCAAATTAAATGGAATTTTTTAAGCAAATTACAAAAGAATTTTCTTATGTAAATCATACAGAATTTACAGGATTTTTTAGAGAAAATTATAAAGAATTTCCTTAAGAAAATTATATAGAATATCCTGAGGATATAGTATACAGTTTCGTTGCGAAAACGTGTAAGTATATACATAAAACAGTTTGAAGTATTAAATATAATGTGTAAAATGTGTATAAAGTAAATGGAAATGGTGTGAGTGTGAATAAATTAAAAAAATATATGAGTACTCACCTCACTATCATTGCTGTGCAAAATCAGCTTGTATCCTGGTAACAAATTATTTTTACTATTAACATCTTCGAGGGCTAAACGAGCGGCTGGCATACACGCTTGACCACCTTGCCAACCACCCTTACCGGCTATCGGAAATATACCACCAATATGTAATTCATCATAAATTTCTCTTGCCCAATTCATTTGTATTAAGCATAAAAAACTTAACCAAAATATTATTCGATTATTATTATTACTATTATTATTTTGAATATTTTTACTATTATTATGATGATTATTACTATTATTATTATTATTTTTATAAAAATTATTTAAATAATTAATTATTACACTATTACGAACATTTCCCTCATTACATTTAATATTATTATGGGTATTATTATCATTACTAGTATTTTTATTATATTCTTTGCCATTCCAATCAGCCCCATCATCATCCCCATCAATATGATGAGATTTGTTAATAGTTCTATTACTTGTATTATTATTATTATTATTTCTACAACTATTTATACTACAACTACTTTTATCACTACTTTTACTATTTATAATTTTATTATCAAAATCATTTTTATCACAAAATGTATTAAAATGTTTACAATTATCAGATTTAATTCTGTTATCACAAATAACACTGGTAGTGTAAATGCAACATAATGATTGTATTGATGGTGGATGATGTTTACAACAAAATGTTGATGTTGATGTCAATGATAATGATGGTAACAATGGTATGGATGTTTTTGCTATAGATAAGCATTTTGATGATGAGAATGTATGTATTATATTTGTAGTAGTAGCGGTTTCCGTACTGATATCAGTAATATTTTTTGTATCAGCTGAAATGGCTACATCAATTGTAGCATCAGCTACATCATCATAATCACATATCATATCCTATAATAAAGAACATAGAAAAAATACACACATTGATAAGTATATCCACAAAAAAATAAACAAAACTTTTATCTCGCATAATTCTCTATATTTATATATATATATTTTATTATTTTGATATGATGCTGTTTTGTTACAGCTGCGGTATCATCATCAAAATAAGGATATTGTTTTTGGGAAACTCTTTATTATAGCTTTTCTCGTGTGTGTGTATATAGAGACATATGAGAGAAAATTCATTTTATTTTTTTGGTTCTTCTTCTTCTTCTTATCAACAAAATTCAACACTTTTATAATATATTTTTAACTTTTTATTTTAAGGATATACAAAAGGGGATAGATAAGGAAGAAATAAAAACGAAATATTGTAAATAAAAACTAATAATCATTTTACCAAAATCAAAATTATTTAATAAAATTTAAGTTTGCAAAATCGAAAGGATTTTTCCGGGGTTTTTTTTAGATATTTTTTTGTTATATTTCTATATACCTGATGATAATATAATATAATATATAGAATAGTGGGTGGTAAAATTTATATAAATGAAAAATCTGTATATTAATTTTCACATTTTAAAATGTGTATGGAAAATTTTTCAATTTATTTGACAAATTCATTTCTGTTTATGTCATTTTATTATTTATTTATTTATCTTTTTTCTAATTTAATTTAAAATATTGATTATATTTAATAATAATTATATGTGAAAAGCTTTCAATGAAATTTTTAGAGAAGAAAATATCAAGAATTTTTTTTAGAAGAAAATAAGGGTGTAAGGATATATTTATTTATCAATACACACCCCACTCTCTCTACTATATATAATCCATATGGATTTTAGTGAATTTATATAATTATTTATATATAAAAAAATATAATACTTTTTTATCACAGCGGGTAAAATCATAAAAATATCAGTTAATTATTCATGAAAATTAAAAATATTCAAAATACTAATAAAAAATAAACACACACACACACAATGTTTTAATCGCAAAATCGTAATAAATTTTATAATAAATAAATATAAAGTATATAATAATAATAATAATAATATAAAGAGTACGACGAGGGTTGGGATATATTTTATATATACACGCAGTCGAATTCACGCGTATCGGAATTTCATATATATGTACGTATAATATATAGAATTTATAACAAAATATACGCAACAATATATATACTAAAAAAGTTGGAATACTTTTATTTATTTATTTATAATATATAATATTTATATATAAGAAAATGATGGAAAAAATTATAAGAAAAACATAACAACGAATGAATATATATATAAATAAAAAACAAAAATCCAAATAATAATAAATATCAAGGGGAAACAAAATAATAAGGTTAATGGAAAACAACAGCATGGTTTAAATTTATTTCATTTTTTTTTTGAATAAGTATTTAAGGATATATGGTTTTTCTATATATAAATATAGTAATATTTTTTATTAATTGGTAAAAACATAAAAATAAACATTACATTTAAATTCACATTTTTGTTTGAGCACTTTAAGTGTTTTATTTTAGATTGACCCATCACTTGTTAAAAAATGAAGAAAAAAAAGTTACACTCTCATACACGCATATATCAAAATAAAAAACAACAATATATAAAAGTTTCAAAATAAATTTGATACACCCGCGCGAACTAACTACCCAGAAAATATAATTATTTTAAACATTTTATAAATTCATTTTTGTTTTTTTGTTTAGCTTCAAATAATCAATAAGTTTAAAGATTTATTATTCATTTTATTTAAATAAAAAAATTCACATTAAATTAAAATTAAAAATATGATAACAATTTCTTTTTTTTCTTTCAATATTTGGTTTTTTTTTTATCTTATAAACTTTCTTATACTTTAGAAATATACAACAAACAACGAATTCTGAACGACGAATGGTTTTGGAGAAAAAGAAAAAAAATCACCAAAATATTAATTCTATATTTATTTTAGCAAATTAAATCACTTTAAAATTAAACAATTAAATGTCATAAAAACATATTTTATTTTAGATTTTGTTTTAATTAAATATTAAATAAATAATAAAAATCAAAAAAGAAATTAAATAAAGAAAACGAAAAACAACCGAAGAATTTTTACAATCATTATAGACTCTATATATAATATATTATATGTTATTATGAAAAACAAAAAACCATAAAAAATGAAAATTTTTTGTTATTTATGATGATTCCATTCGTTTTTTCCATAATAGACAACCCGGCGACGACAACGTTAATAATATAATAATATAATAGTAACAAGAGCTCCGTTCATAACGATATGGAACTCCATGACTGACGACGACGACGACGATAACACCGAAATTTTCATGGATATGATTTAAAAAAATTGTTTCTCTTGAAAAGAAAATTCTATTATAGAGTTTTCCGGTAAATGAAAATCAATTGCAAGCTTTTTATTTTTTGTTTTACAGATATATTATTTTAATCTCACACTTATACATGAAAAATTACATAATATATACACTGGAAAATCATTTCAATCTCTCCAAACAGATTTTCCTTTATTCTATACTTATATATAAAAAAAAACTCTTATTGTATATATCCTTTTTAACACATTTTAACCCTTAAAAATAAACAACTAATGTTTTTCCGAGAACATCAGCCATATTTATTATTATATTTTTTTTTTTTTGTTATCGATTACTTATACACAAACAAAAATTTCTATATATATACATAAAATTAAATTGTTATTTTTACCAAAGGATAACTTAAAAATATATACAGGAGCTTTTCTGTTTTATTTATTGGTTGGTTTTGGTTACGATATACTACTGAAGAGTACAAGAATTACGTACGTTTTGCGTGTGCAGAAGGAATACATTTTTTTTTGTCTATATATTTTTAATAAAATAATGAAAGAATTAATTTCATAACAAGTGGAAAGGTTTGGAAATAATAGATGGAAATAGAAAACTGTTTACGTAATGTTCTATTATAAAGGGAAATTACTAAATGACTCGTTTTATTATTCGATTTGGGGTGGTTAAAATATCCTGCAATGAATATTGAAGTTAATCGCGTGATTTATTCAAAATAAAATAAATGTTCCAAATCTATAGGGTTCAAAATAGTTTTTCAGTGAATTATGTATATAAAATGAATAAGAAAACCATATTTAAAAACAAATACATCATGAAAAAAGGTTTATTATCGATAGAAAACCGTCAACAAATACTGCAGGATTTTCTGTCATCGAAAACAAAAAAGTATTTTCAAAAGGGATTTAAAATTTAAATTATTCAAGAATATAAACTTTACGATTATTATAAGAATAATATTTAAATTTGTATATACGCAATATTGCATATAATAAAGTATACATTAAAAAAAATAAAAGTAAAGGTGTGAGTATGTTAAAATTTCCTTTAACGGACACTTCTTTTAACAAATTTCTATTAAAAATATTTTTTATATATGAATGTATAATCATTTTATATGATAAAGTGGATTTTATGAATGATATTTTGGGGTTTTTTTTATAAAAAGGTAAATATTTCGTTATGAATTCTTTATATAATAATATAATAAATCCTTTGCACGCACAAAAACGAACCAAAACATTGCGTATAGGCATATATAAAAAATATATCATTAAAATTCAAGATCATATCATGAAAAATATATTATTATTATTATTAATAAACCTATATATGAAAAAAAAATATACACTTTTTTATACAATGTTCAAATTGACTTTATTCACGAAAATTCGGTTATAACCGAACCTTTATGATATATTATAAAACGTAAGTATAAAGTAATGAGAATGTTTGGGAAATTTAAATAGGTAAACGCATATACATAATACAAAAATTATGCAAATTGGCAAAAAAATAAAACACTAGTCATATAATATTATTTTATTTAACATTTTCAAAATAAATTTCGCACATATAAAATATAATAAATAATAGTACAATATAATAAAAAATATAAAATAAATAAATATAATAAATACCAAAAATAAAAAAATATATAAATTAAAATAATGTTTTGTTATTTTATTTTTTTACTGCAACCAAACAAAAATATTCCTCTCTATTTATATATAATAAATCTGGTTTATGATATATTCATATCACATCATCATCAAATGTGGTGGTTAAACAAAAATCATCACACAAAATTAAATTGTTATCTTGTGAAAAAACTATAAAACTAAAACTCTATTCTATACATATATATACACAATAATAAATAACCGTGATCTGAAAAGTTGACACTGCACTAAATAATTTCAATGTTATTTATAATATAATATATACATATACAAAGAATATATAGAAAAAAATTCTTTATTTATAATTGAATTAACTTTTTCTTTTATTCTTATATATCATATAAAAAAAAATCTATTATAACTTACTAGCATCAGTCATATAATTTTTGAAAAGATAATATAGAACCATATTTTTATTAATTATTCAATATAATCAGAACATTTTTTCATTATTGTATCTTAAAAAAAATCACTATTTTACATTTAATTATTCTTTTTTATTCTATAAATAGTCGTGGTTAAAGTAAAAATTTTTGTTATATATACATTTATTTTATCTGTTAAATTTAATTACAATTTTATTTTACCCGGCAAGTTCACACACACGGAATGAATAATTTAAACTAAATAAATTTTATATTTAAAACAATAATAATTTGGTATATTTTTGCGAGATAGACATTAGAATATATATATATATATATCAGGTATATAGAGCAGGTTTATTTCAAACGAAATAAACGAATATGTACTCTCTATATACAGATAAAAAAAAATACAGGTAATAATACAGGTAAAATCAAAATTGTTGTTGAAATATATAGGGGCAATAAATGAAAATAGAATCGCATGTGTTTTTTGTTTTCTTCTAATGTTTACCTTTATAGATAACAAATATTTTTTTATTATTTGCATATCATTTATGTATATAATAAATTATTTTATATATATTTAAAATTCTATTTAAAATAAAGAATTGTCCCACATAAATGTATTTGTGATTGTCGCATTTGAAAACGAAGACGACGATATGTATAGATACACGATCTGAGCAAACAAATGGATTTATTCAATCCTTAAGTTAAGTCTTAAGATAAATAGTCCTGTATCTATGCCTATGAGTTATTAATACTGTCGTTTGTATTTGACAGAATATTTTGCTATCATGAAATTATGGGATGTATTCCAATGGAAACTCTATTCAAATAATGCAAATTATTAAGTCTATCTTTTATGACTTACTTTAGAAACATTATATAATGTAATTTGTTCTTATAGAACCATAAAAATTCTTTTCTACCCGGGTTATTTTCATTCAAATCCATTAAGTGATTAGAAAACATCAATTATTTTATTAAATCATACAATTTTCTTCTAGTTTTACATTCAAAATCAATTCCAGATTCATCAACTGCGGTTACAAAAAAAGGGGTTCATTGGTATAATTCCATTTGTCAAAATGGTTAGAGATTTAATATTCTATTTTAATTTTTAATTGTTGGTCGTCGTAATACAATATTACTAGATCATCGTATGTCTTTTTTATTTATTTCACTCGCAAATTTCTTATCATTATCTTATCGTACCATCGATGATGACTTTTTATTTATAATTATAGATTAATAAACATGGTTTTTTTTTCTTCTGGTTTTGTATATACAAAATAAAATCATTGTTTAGATTTCAGCAAAGGAAAAAAAAAAAAAGAAAATAATTCAAGATAATATCAAAATCTTTTTCTATATACTTGATTTTATATTATATTATGTATATTTGTACTATATACAACACGTAAACAATATATATACTCGTCGTTTTGTTACATATATACACAATCTTCTTGCATTTATCCATTAATCCTAAATAGATCCTATCCTATAATATATACACTATATTATATATTATTGTATTTACATGAATGTATGTAAAAAACAGAAAAAGGAAAAAAGATTAAAGATTTTATAAAATTACGAGATGGTTTCTTCAGACAATAAATTGTATTTATATAACGATTATATGCTATATACGTACGTATACCCAAGTATATGTTTATATATATAATTATCTATATCTGATGTATATATGATAAAGGCAGTATATAATAAGTATAAAATATTCTCATATATAATATCTATCCATATAGAATAATATATATAGGACAGGCACATTCACATTAATTACATTATATCTGGCTCGTGTATTTATATAATAAACCAAAAACGTATTTAAAAATTCTTTCAGCGTATAATACATATACGTTCAAGTATATACAATATTTTAAAAGAAAACAATATGTATACGGAGGAAAATTGAAAATATATAATACATAGTACAATATTGTAATGGAAAAACAACAGAACAAAAATAAAAAGGAAACAAAATATAGGAAGTTTACATAAAACCAACAAATGCGGTAATTTCCACATGTTAATTTTTTAATATATAAATATTATATTCATATATATACGTGAACAGGAGGCGCATCTGAGTCTCTGTCAGTATAATTACTATAAAATCTACAATATTATTAAGTAAATTTTGAAATAAATTCATCAATTTTGTGCTAGAGAGACTCAGTGTAATATTTTATATATGATTTTAATGATCCATGGTTGTTTTTCATGATACATTCTATATATTTCAATAAATTCATCATCTGTATGATCTATCATTATATGGTATTACTGCCAAAACATTCGTAAAAGTTATATCCGTATAATAAAGTTATGGAAAACTTTTCATAATTTGTATATCCATATATATATATAGAATAATAATAATCATTATTATTTTTTAAGTATTCAATTTTTTTAATGGATATTTGTATGGTTTGTTTTGATTGTATATAGTTGTTATGTGTTTTTTTTAAATAAAATACAATAATATATGCATGTAGTATATACTTAATATCCTAAATGATATTTAAATTTTGTTTATTGTTTATTTATAAATACAATTTTAATACAATATATAAAATTATATAGAAACTCTTTGAAGAATCTCTTGTATCTTGTAATTCGATTGGTTGAATCATTATGAAAATAATCATTATTCAAAGATTCGAAAAGAATCATTATGAAATGCTGCAGTCCATTTGCAGTATTTTATATAATATTTCAAATATATTTTACATCTGCATGAAGAAAAATCTGTGATAATCAGCTCCTCCAGCTTATATATATAGAAAAATGTGGATGATAAAAAGATAAATATAGGTGATGGAATTAATATATATTATGTACAAGTATATATATAAATAAAATCCACCCTTAATAAACATATTCATATTATTACAGGAAGCTATATATATGCTACATACTAGCTAATAATAATATAATATAAATGATCAATTGAAAAAATATATACAGTATATATTATTATAAGTGTTGTTATTATATAATCATTTTGAAAATAAAACAAATTAGCTACATATATGTATAAATAATATATAATATTAAATTTGTATTATAATAATGTTCAAGAAAAAATATGCGTGCATAATATTTGAATATTTATTATTAACTATTAAAGCGCAGGGAACTATCCCCATAAACCACGGTAGTAGTTTGAAGACACCTGTTGACTATGGAATTTACCATAGCAATAATTACAATTGTATCAATCAAGATCCACTAAAAATACTGATGATTTTTAAAGTACAATAATTACAATTATATCAATCAAGTTCCAATAAAAATACTGATGATGTTTAAAGTACATCAACGATAACTATATATGTAAATATCATCAACAATTATAACCATGCAAATGAACATCCTTGAGTTTATCAACAGCATAACCAGGAGAACAAATATAGAATATCAACTGCATTCCAACAAAAAAAAAAAAAAAAAAAAACCATACAAACTACACAAATACAACTACACAGTTGCAATAAGCACTTATATAATTATATCAACCGCTATATGCAAACGTAATCATAGATAAAATTACGTCGTAATGTTAATTTAATACCAACAACAACTACAGTGGTAATATAATAATATAAAAAATTACCACTCTAATTACAGAAAATAGTATTAGGATAATAATTATAATAAATGTATGCTTAGAAACTAATAATTAATAAATCTAATACTTATGCTAATAAAAAAAAAAAAAAAAAAAAAAATTGTACATACCTGTGATTGGACACCAGCGATTCCGTTGTATTGGATTTTGCATTAAACATTTCTGGGGTCTGGTGGATTATCTTTTATTAATTATCCATTTATCATGTATGTTATGTTACATATTTCAATTGATTTTATTAATTAAATTAAAATTATCAGTGATTAATTAAATATTTTAAAATATAATTATAATTTTTATTCACAGAGAAAAAAAAAAAGCACCACATAAAAAAAAACATTTTTCATAAAATAAAAGATGGTGGATCAACTATGATTAATGCCATCGATGTATGCATGATGATGATGATGTTGAATGAATTATGAATGGACGTATGTCAATTGTAATATAATTTTTTTTTTTTTTTTATATGAAAAAATACAGTTATAGGGTTTTTTCTCCAGTAGTGTTTTGTATGAGTGCAATCAAATTCATTATTTAAAAATTAGGTTTTTGATCATAATATGATTAAATTAATTTAATTTCGAATTAACTAGTATTAATTTTAATTGTTTTAATTAATTTTTACTCATGATTTAAAGGAAAACAAATAATTTTTTCAAAAATTTATTTATCACACGAAATTTTCTATAATATCGATACGTATTTCTTTATCCAATATTTTTTTTCTCTTATCATGTAAATTATAATGAGAAACGTTTGACGAAACATATTCATTTGGTATTTTTTTTTCATCATCATCATCGGCGGCGTCACTTGTATTTTTCATATATGACGAGTTTCATCGTTTCACTCTTTCATGTGTATAAAAAAAAAATTTCTTCGAACAAATATTTTTTTTTCATACATCCATTCATTCCGTCATTTAAAGTTTTGTTGGCGTCTTGTTTGTTCGTGTTTTATTTTTTATATAGAAGACGCTCTGTGTGTAGTGAAAAAAAAAACAGTAATAAAATAAAATAAAATTTTTTTTTTTTGTGTGCTGATGGCCAATCTAATCTTTTTGCAATAACTATCTTTTTGCAATAACTAAATTTAATTAATAAAATTAATTAAATTTCAATAAAATGTAATTCATTAATTTCATTTACAAGTGATACGTGTTTTTTTTTTAGTTTAGTTTTCAATAGTTAGATTTTCGTTTCGTTTTTCGTGCACCTTCGGATGAATCGCAATTTCTATGGTGTATGAAAAAACATTTTTTTTTATATTGAATTTATTTGTTGTAATGTGGAATAAAAAAAAAAAGAAGAATTTCATTGTTTTTTTTTATTTTTTTTTTTTATGCAACATTGAATAAATAAAATATATTAATTGCAATAAAACAATGAACACCTAATTGATGTGATTTATTGGCTTTTGTGAAACTATAGCTAATACAACACAAATTACAACAATAAAAACAATCGCCACCACTACCGTCGTCACCATAACCAAATTTTGTTTTTGTTTTTTTGAATAGAAAAAAAAAACATACAAGGAAAAAAAAAATAAATAAACCGTAAGTACATTTTATTGTATAAAAGTTACAATACAATCATTTTTATCAATTGCATTCGTTTTTTTTTTTTTTTTGTTTTAACAAATTATAAATGAGGATGTGTATAAATTAAATAGTATTAAATAATAGATTAGATATTTGTTGTAGTTGTAGTTGTTGTTGTTATAAAAATACAATGGGAGTCTGAACTGAGGTAATGAATGACGATCTATCTATCTATAATAAAAAAACAAATGTAAATTACTAGGAAATTCCCAACCAAATAATTTATTACTTTTGTTGTTGTTGTCGTTGCATATTTTTTTTTTAATTTTATATTTTATTATTATTTCAATTGATTGTCATTATAATAATATAATATTACATTGTACGATTGTACCGAGTACATCCATCATGCATTTTATGTGTGTTATCACATCATTGCATATTTTCCTATGTATTTATATAGAATTTCATTTATACATTCATTTTATAACAACAAAAACAAGACCAATTGATGATAATTTTTTGTTTGTTTTTTCCATGGATTTATAAAAATACGTTCAGTGACTTATTCGTTTAATTTTTGGTATTTTCCAATTGATTTTATTCCCATTTTTTTGTTCAGTGTTTTTATGAGATTTTATTACTTCATAACGTTCACATTCTTCCAAAACTACTTAATCAATTTCGTGGACAATGTAATGCGTAAGCTCTGTTTTCATTTGTGACCTCATTTAGTTCTAAATCCATTGAAGCACTAATGGATTTTTTTTTAGAGATTTCTCGTTTTGTTTTTAGACAAATTCTTCCTGGCGTATGTTCTTGCCCTTCTATATTTTTTATATATTTTATACAAAATAAATTTATAATTAAAATGATAATAATAATAATAAAGAAAAAAAAACGCATTTGTTTGTTGGTTAACAAGGAATTAATTATTATTACAAGTGTTTGTTATTATTTTATTTTACTGATAACTGATAAAACAAAGTATATATTAATTATAATGGATTATTATAAATTTCTCTTCAATTGCCAAGATATTCTTGGTCGTTGATCGCTATTTTATTTAAGAAAATAATTAAATAAAATAAAATATATATTATAATATAAATAAAATACAATTATATAGAATAAAAATGACTGGTTTTAATTTTCTTTTTTAGTTTTTATGTTAGCAAGTTTTTTATTTTTAATAAAAGTATTATTTTTTTTTATCTTATTGTTATTAAATGTTTTTATGAATTTAATTAATACAATTTTTATAGATACAAATAAGGCAAACCAAAGAACAAATAAAACAATAAAACAATTAACAAAATATGAATGTGTGTTTGTAAATACAAAATTACAAAACATATTTAATTTTATTTAATGTAACAAATATGGAATTGTGTGTCCTCCATAAAAACAATATCACATATAAAATAATGCGAGTTTTATTTTTTTGTCATAATCATCATCATCGCACTCATCCGTTTGTATATTTTATTGTATTGTTATTATTTGGTATTTGATTGTGTGATGTTATTTCATTCAAGATTCGTTTATTGTATTTATTTGAAGAATATATGAATAGATAGTCAAAAGGAAAATAGATTTGTTGTTATAAAGAAATTGGAATTTCATGAAAAAATAAACAAATATTTCATTTTTGATGTTAAATTTCGCATAACATCAGAAATGATTATCAAAAGTAATGAGAAATATTGAAAATATCTGAAAAATTATGAGGAAAAGTATAAGTAATTTGTCTAGAAATATAGAAAATGTTCTTCAAATTATTATT
Organism: Dilophus febrilis; assembly: GCA_958336335.1. Taxonomy (NCBI): domain Eukaryota; kingdom Metazoa; phylum Arthropoda; class Insecta; order Diptera; family Bibionidae; genus Dilophus; species Dilophus febrilis. Next base: position 3,861,088 of record OY284471.1, on the reverse strand, counting down.
TAAGAAGTGGGAAGAATATTAAACCGGTTAACCCTTTGATTTACTTCAATTTCTCCTTTGAATATATCCTCAACTCAATTCATATCCACCGATTTTTTATTCAAGAATCAAAATTGTTTGTGTTGATCCTTATATTTGAATGGTATCTTCTTTTCTATGGTAAATATCGTATTATTGTCATTCAATTTTGATATACATTTTGATTTACCACATCCCATCGTAGATTATCAAATCATTTTCTATCTATACAGGAATACAGATTTCAATTTATTAATGGATTTACTCCTTGTTTCGTTTCGTTTGTAAATTAGTTGGTTAAAAAAACGGTAAACCAAACAATTTTCCTTTAAAACATGACAATATCAACAGCGATTGTTGTCCCAGCATAAATTTTCCACAGATTTCACTTGTATTGTACATAGAGCAATGTATGTTATCAGTGGTTTATCCAGTTCAAGTTTTGCTTGTCCCCTAAAACATCTATCTTTCATCCCAATCTAATGTATGATATAACAAATAGGTCTCTTGTCTTATCATATAAATAAATCATAAATTATTCGTCAGAATTTCTGCAAAAATAAACATGGGACTATAAATATCTTGTACATAATCGAATTTAACATAAACATATTTCTTTCACAGTTTAGTATTTCATAACAAAAGTAAAAAAAAACCCATGATTCTTAGTAGAGATTATGAATTAATAAAAGATAACTAAAATATAAACTATTTTAGTTTACATTCGTATTCGCTTGATTTAAAATATTATAAATAAACAAAAATATATAGATAAAAATACCGAAAAATAATATGAATTTCTAGTGATAATTACATTAAAACAAAATTAACAAATTTAATAATAACAACATAAATTCTTAATCAAACAGATTTGCATGAACTCTTATCATTCAAATATATATATATATATATATAGGAAGTGGAGAGTTTATCATTTAAATCTCGCACAAAACATAAAGATTATAAATAGTACAAAAAAATAATAATAAACGTTTATCTGTTATCTGGTATAATCTTTTTGTATATGTATATATATTTTTTTTTTGATATGACTTAAATGATTACTAAATTTTAATACACGCGATTATTAGCACAGTTTATTTAATAAATGAAATAGACAAAGTGTTGATATTCAAAGTATAACTCTTTTTATGCGGATATTACCATTGAAAATCCGTAAAATTGTGATTATATCGTCCATAAAATGGTTATACTATGAAAAACTGTTTATAATAGAACCTATAGAAGTTTCACCTATGAATAAAATATACAAAATCAGTTAACGAATTCAACGAAAATTAAAATTACAATAACATTTTGTGTACATACATTTATTTTTTTATAACTTTCCTAGAATATATTTCAATTTTTTTTTTGTTGTATATTTATTTTCTTTGCCAATATATATCAACTATATATGTATTATAATCTTGAATTTGTTATCACTTTTATTTTATTTTCACGCAGAGACATTGAAAAATAAAATGTTTCTTATCAGTTGTTGGGTTCTTTTGGTTTTTTTTAATTTATTAATATTTTTAGTACCCATTAATATTTCAATATAAAGAAATGTTTGTTTTGGGTTTTTTGAATGTATACAACAAAACGAAAAAAGCACATATTAAAATTGATATCGCATACATAAGATATAAAATATGAGGTATAAACAAAAAAAAAAAGAACAAATTAATAACAAATACACCTTTTATTTTTATTATACCTCTCTATCTGTTTCCAATTCACGGTTAATTTTGGTTTGTTCGTTTATTTTTTTCATTTTTGTTTACGTATACGCTTTTTTTTGTTTATCAAAATTTATTTAACAATATATTTTCATCATCATAAAAAGAAAAAAGTGTAAATTTTATTCACGGTAATTGTTAATTTAAATTAATTTTTGTTTAATGATATATATATAACCTATAATATCACAGATACTGAAAAGGAAAATAAAGTGTGGTGTGTTGGATTTATTTGTATTTGTATTGAATGTGTTAATTATTTTAATTTATATATATATATATAGTTAATTAAAATCACTTATCATATAAATTCATCATGAAATGTTTAAATTTTTAATACTTTTTCATAATTATAAACTTATTTGATGTAACCGGCGACGATCGAAAGTTGTTTGTGATTCTTAAACGGATTAGTTTTAAGACAGTTTTCTACTTTATACCAATGATTTTAGGAAAATTGAAAAATATCTATAACTTTATAACCACTCATCCGATCTTAGCAAATATCTCAGTATATCGTTTAAAAGTTATTTTTATTCTATATAAGGATAAATTAAAGATGTATTAGGTTTCAGAATAAGTTTATCGGGAAAATTTCTATATAATTTATTAAAAATCATAATGAAAAGTTCAATAATTTGATAAAAATTGTCAAAATACTTATAGAATTTCCATGAAAACCCCATAATATTGTTGAATATTTAAAAATATGAACAATTACTAAACTTTATCCTAATTCATTATGAAATTTCCGAGAACACACACTTTTTAAAATGTCTAAAAACTGTATGACCAATAAACGAATCTGAACAAATTGATGTTAGAAAGATATTTTCATATTCTATTAGAATAAATTAAATTAAAGGAAAAGAAAATATAAAGCAAACATTTTATTGCAGATTTCGAAAAGATCATGAACAATTCTTCTTAAATCAAGTTTATAGATAGTTTATATAAATTTTCCGAGAAATTTACGTTTGAAAATAATATATAGCCAATTAACAAGGAAAAATGTCTATAATATGATTACATTCAACTAATTAGAACGAATAGTTCATTTATAAAAGAAAAGTTATTCTTATACTTTAAAAGAATACAATAAAATCTAATATGATTACAAAAGAAAATAATAGAAATAGATTTATATGATTTCATAGGTGGGAAATACTAAAAATAGTCCACTTATATATAACTAATTATGATTCGATAGATATATCAAAGAGTTCAAATCAATTTGAACCGTAATATTATAACTATAAAATTAGACAAAACCAAATAGCATTGCATGTCAATGTATTTATATACACAGGTGTTTTTTTTTTGTTTTGGTTATAAAATTGGTTACCAATATATATTTATAACTCAAATGACCTGCGATATACAAATACATATTGATGGATATTTAGATAATAAGTTACGTATTTATGGAAATATACCTTATTTGAATTACATTTAAATATATTTATATATATACAAACGACCGTAAAACACACAAAATAAACGAATCAAAATAATGATATTAAAAAAATCATTTAATTAATTTGCAATTAGTAAATGTATATACAAAATTTATTAAGTTGATAACTTATTTATAAATAACATTGATGGTAATTTACCTGTATCGTTTCCATATACATTTTTTGGGTTTATTGATTTTTATTTTACCTTTTACCCATTAAAATAATAATAATAAATATTCAAATATACGAAACACAATAATTCTATGTAAAATATATATACCCATAATTTTTGTTTTCTATTTAAATATATATAAATCGATATACAATCTTTTAATATATGCACACACAAAGATATTCATTATTTATACATTAATATATGATTTGATTGGAAGCCAACGATTTGTTCTTTTGTATTAAATATATAAAAATAATAGCATTATTTGGAAAGAAAAAAAATAAATGAAAATAAACATATGATATAAATTTACAAAATACCACCAACACAAAATATTATTTATTTTATATTAAAAAAAAGAAAGTTATTTGTTATCCCTTATCTATATTAGAGATGTAATTACGATATTATACAGAAAAAATCAGATAAAATATTCCATTATAATAATAATTTGTTTGTGTTAAAGAAGGTAAAAATATGCGGTGGTTATTTATATATAAAAAAAACCATTGATATTATTTATTTTATGTATTTTTACCATACCGCATAATAATTTACCATTTTTTTTTTTTTTTTACTATATCAATAACATTTTCAATATATTCAGAAAAAAAAACGAATATGAAAAGATAATAACACAGGAAAGGAATCTTATTTTACATATATATACTATATGGTATAATAAACCTTGATAAGAATAACAAAAAAAAAATATTATTTTGACCTTATTTAATTTGGATTATATATGAAAATTATATTATACATGCTATACATACGATTGAAATCTATATAATGTATTAAAAAACGAAATATTATAATAAATTCAGGAGGATCTGAATAATCTTTCGTAATATCTTATACGAAAAAAAAAAAATGATGGATTTTACAATAATCAATATATAATATTGCAGTATTATATATATTGGACGACCCGGCGGCGGCCCCATTCGGTCTATTTCTAATTTTATTTTCTTTAAAAATAAGTATCCCCAGAAAATTCATCAATGAAAAGTTTATATAATAAAATAGATTATAGGAATTTTCATAGATTTTCCAAATATACAATAAAAATTTTAATATATTATGAAATTTCCTGATATGATTTTCTTCTTCAAAACCATACTTATTATATTTTATTCTTATAGATCATCAAAATACCTATATCTATTCGTCGTCTTGGTCAAAAAAACTGATGAAAAACCTATATAACTTTTCTTTTCCCGGTAGTTTTCTAATTGCTATATTCTAATTTTATCTAATAAACTATTGTACTTTTCGGTTTATAACTTTCTTTTGAAACCCTGTGTAATATAGAATTATTCTTATAGAACATTAAAACACCTTTCTATCGGTGTTCTATTCATTCAAATTCGTTAACTTGTTAGAAAATTCCAATGATTTTAAAATATCGTTTATTTTCATTAGTTTACCCTTATAAAAATATGTTTTATCTGAATTTAAAAATGAAAAATATGGGAAAATTCATTTGGAAACCATTAAAGTTAAGTAAAAAAGAGTTAGTAATTTATTATCATCTAAATATTGATTAAAATTAGAAGGGTTTTTGTGGAAATTCGTGAAAATTTTTACCAAATTATGACAATTTTATGTATGAATAGAAAAGGTTTGGTTTTAATTATATTATAAATTAATTAGTGATTAATTTATACATAATTTTCCATTAGAGAGCTATCCAAAATTAATTTATTCATTCATATAGCATACAAATACCATACCATTCTGTCTATTTTCTTGCAATCCATCAATAACCGGCAGTGGTTTTAGTATAATCAATGTGAGGAAAATTTCTGGTTCATTAAATCCAAAGAAATCAATTCAATTAATATATATGAATTCTTCAACTTTCAAATGTTTCTTTTGTTAAAGTCATACATCAAACTCCATGATTTATTTGATAATATTTGAAATACACTAATTTGAAATATACATTATTTTTCATTGGGTTTCCCTTTCGATCATTTGAATCACCGTCTGAAAAATGTGTCTATTATCATCAAAAATCGGTGTTAAAAATCAAATTTGTATACCGAAATACAATTATATTCTTTTATCATATAAGATTAACGCACTATATACATTTACTGAATTGAATTCGACCAATTCGATTTAACAACAAAATTTACAACTATTTAATCTCTAATATATATATAGATATTTATTGAAAATTGCAATATAAATAAAAAAAAACAATCAAATTAAGAGTTAACATATACAAATACATGCGACAACCAATATGGAATATAATTTATAAATAAATGTTATCTCACGACACTATGTAAAAAATAACAAACCAAACAAAAAATATTATAATTAAATTATATGTATAACAAAAAATTTGTTATCTAATCTTTTATCTTTTATTTTTCCCATATATATATATGTATAAATTATATGTTATATTTATTCTGTAATTTATTTTTTTTTTAATATATTCATTACCAGCAAAAATGTACTTATTTTAATTTTATTTATTATATTAATTGTTCATGTTTTTTTTTTAGTATATATATATATCAAAATTAATTTTTAATCACATTTTTTTTATCATCCATCACCTACAAAATAAACGTAATGTATATAATAAATTAATTGTATATGTTTAATTTTTAATTTCAGATTAATTATTTCAAATGAATATTGCAAAAAAAAATTAGTTTGAAACGTAAAAATAAATAAAGATACAAACTAATAACATCACATCACATCATTTTAAAATAAAATAAAGAATAAAATTATAATAAAATATAAATTTTAATAAATAAATTAATAAAAAGTGTAGAAAAAAATTAAATTAAAAATAAGAGATAAGGCAAAAAACGTTTACCAACATCACTAAATATATTAATAATAATAATAATAATAATAATAAACAGTCATTTATTCGTTATCTTTAAACACGGATCTGAACATTTTTTTAATATAATTTTTTGTGTATATTATAATAAATGTGTTTTCATTTTTGCATTCAAGTCTATTTGCAAACCAAATTGGTAAAAATTTAGTGTTCGAATTGTATTTATATTTATTTTATTACTTACGCACACGATTTAATGATTTAAATTCTATTAAAAATAATAAAAATTCACCGGAACTTTTCCTATTATTTATATAAATAAACGCATAAAATAGAAATAAATATTAAAAAAAAACTAAATAATCAGATAAAAATAAATAATCATAATAAAAAACCATAAATAATAATTTAATTTTCGTGTGTCGTAAAAGTAGGATTGTATATAGTGAATGACATTACTTGGGCCAAGTGCCCCAGGAATGGCTTTTATGATGAAAAAGAAAAAATATAAATTTTCGGTGGAACTTCAACTTGAGGAATTGGTAGAAGTACCATTTTTAAGTGCTGTTTTATTTGCAAAAATTCGACTATTAGACGGTGGTTCATTTCAAGCGTGCAGTAATCGGTGAGTTGTTATTTATATTATTTATTATTTTAACATAAAAAATACTACACAAATACACATTATAAAAACACAATTATTATTTTAAAAAAAAAAAACTACACGAATTTCATATCAATGACAAACTGATAACAAAAAAAAACAAATATATATTCCATAAAAATGGAATTGCACATTATTAATGCATATTAAAAATTAATTATTATGGTTTGAGTTTTAATTATTGTTTAATAACCAAAACAAAAATTATATTTATAAAATATTCACCATATATCAATTTATTTTATGGTTAATTCATGAAAAGTTTTACACTTTAAGTGTTTTTGTTTTTCAATTGATATAAATTTTTATATTTAAATAATTTATATAATAAGTTCTTTTGAACTCTTTTTTTAAACCTAAGAATCAGAATATGAAAGGCAAATGATTTAAAGTTGATCAAGAGTTTTTGTTAAAATTCTAATTTTTAACTCTTAACGTTTAAAACGAAATCTTCGTCGTATTCATATTCAGGAATCAACAGACATTTCAAAGATCTATTGATAACTGATTTGATTTTTAATTCATTATCCTAACCATATTGAATAACAACTTCCATATACACAATTTCTGTGTTATTCTTATAGAGGATTTACAAAATGCAGGGTTTTAATTTAACCATTAAATTGATTAAAGATTTTTATTATTACCAATTCTATTATTATTCGGTTTTCTTAACCAAAAAAAACACAATTTTTATAACAGAAACAGAAAATTTAACCATAGAATTATTATTAAAAATCGTATTTATTCTATTGATAACTTATAATAATTTTATTTTTATTATTCAAATTTGTGTTGTCTGTTCTTTACTCATCATCGTTCAAGGTATATATATTCGAAAATTTATAATTATTATATTATTTTAAATAATAAAACAATGTGTTACTTCCTTTGTATACACAAAAAATAATCATAATATATTGTAATAATAATATTAAAAATTGTACGTGCATGCATTAATTCAAAAGTTTATTTTAATATTGAATTTATTAAAATTGTTATGTGAATAGAAATATAAAAAAAAAAAAACCAAATAATTCCTGATAAAAAAAAATTATATAAAAATATAACCTTGTTGTTTATATATTTTGTATACAAATCATCAATAATTTTTTTCAAACACCAAGCACACACACACAACATACACAAAATTTAACATAATAGAAAATTTAACCAGGTTTTATTTAGTTTACACAATTATATTATTTTAAATTATAAATATATATATTAAAATTCCTGTAATGTATAACTAATTCAAAGTAATGGTTATACAAATTTTAAAATAAAATCATGCGGTTGATATTAAGAACTTATTGTGATTTTCAATTGAATAAAAATTGAAAGTATTCAATAGTTTGCAGTTGATTTTTGTTGCAGTTGATTTTTGTTGCAGTTGAATTTTGTTGCAGTTGATTTTTTTCGATGTACATTTTTTGTACAATGAAACATTTAATTGACTTTAATTTCTTAAATATTACCTATTAAACGTAATTCTAAATTAATTCATAATTCATTTTCAAATAATAAAACATAAGAATTTTCAATTACCTCATCAAATATACCAAAATTATCAATTGATTTTTAATATTTTTATTAATCAACTTTTTTGCATTTATTTAATGAAAAAAAAAACTGTAATGACTCAATTAATTGATTATAAATTACCTATATTCTGATTGAAAACAAAATAGATATATGCCATATATTATATATTGCCTTTTTCAATATAATAATAATTTATTTATTTTTTATTTATATATCTAATATATAATTTAATTTCCTTTTGCCATCTTTTGTACCCACATATAATTTATAGGCAAAAATACCTTTTTTGCTTTATCTTATCAATTTCAATTATCTGTTCATTTAATTAATATACAAAAATAAAAATATAATGATAATAAAAGAACTTTATGGTTGTTTATGATAAAAATATACCTTCGATATTTTAATAATATAAATGAGTAATAAATTAAAGTTGTTTTTTTTTTTGTAATTTCGATAAAATAACCAAAAAGAAAACCGAAGTACCGTGAATATATTTTCCTAAAATTAATTATATGCATTATAGCAAAATTTTATTTTAATTTCTAATAAATTAATTAAGTTTATAATAATAAAAATGTTTACACAAAAAAAAAAGATTTTCTTTTCGGCATTTCTATATAAATATGAATAAAATTTGTCTTTATATTTCTGTATTTTTTCAAATCTGCAAAGTTTTTTTTATATATATTTCTAAATCATAGCCATATGGTTATAGTAAAAAGAAATAAGAAAGTAAATAAGAAATTTTACAACAATTTTACTCCGTATATATTGATTTAATTTGATTCCGGAGTTTTATAAAAGAAATTTTGATTGGGTTTTGATTTTATTAAAGAAAATTGTATTATAAATGTTTTTGAAACATATCTAGAGATTTTTTTTTTGATCCCCATTTGAGTATTTCGCATAGATTTTTCTTTTATAATAAAGGAAAAATTTTATTGTGTAAAAAATAAAAATAAACCAATTTTATTTTTACCAATAGATAACACAAAACAATTTTCACAATAAACAAATATTTACACCAAATATATATAATTAAATTTGTATGAATTCTTTTATATATTTTATATATTGTTTGATTCATCCCCTAAAAAAAATACCAAAAAAAACAAAAAATAATCAATTTTATTGTTAAGGTATATATAAATAATATAAATATTTATTATATTTGTTTTTTATATCTATTTTTGTTATTATTATTATTATTATTACATTTATGTAATATTTTTACTATTGATTGATAAATAGTAATATATACATTTCGAAAATACAATTATGTAAGTTTGTTTTTATTTTAATATTATGGACAAAAACATAATAATCCATATAATAATAAAAAAAAATGTGTCTGAACATTCATTATATATATATTTATTCTTGAATCAAGTTGATTGAATAATCATAATGACAATCAATCGATGGCATTCCGTCGGTCGTATACAATCACCCAAATTTTGAATGAATTTTATTATTAGAAAATTTTCAACAATCCCGAGATGGTATTCCATGCCATCATATTCTAATTACATCTGTTTCTTATTCCGTTTTTATTTTTATGTTATTAACAAAGTCTTAATTTAAAAAAAAAACCTTATCAAATGGAATAATGAATGAATCAATTTTAATCGCAAAAATTTAATTAAATAAAGTTCGTTCGTCCCACTCTAAAATAACTCAAAATTGTTAATACTTAATGCGGTATTTATAAAATAAAAAATAAAAATTATTATTGAACTATTGCGACAACTTAAATAGAAATGTAATTGATTCTATAAACAATTATTTTCGTTTAATAGCTTCACTTCCATATATACGATATATAAATAAATGGAAAAAGTGCATTATAAAAATTATTTCTATATTACAAATGAACAAAAAAAAATGCATTATTAGTTCTTAAAGTCTATAAAAACATCATCAAACATTCAATAAATATATACTATAAATATTAATATTTCTAAAAGAAACAACAAAATTAATTTAATTTATATTTATACGTCGACCAGGCAGTCAGTCAATGAACGAACATTATAAATATTTTATTATACGTATACCGATAATAATGTTTATTATAATAGTTTTTTTTTTGTATTATTGTATAGGGTTTATTTCAATTATAAAATTTTATTTATTATTTAAGTCACAATACTTTTAATGTCTTCATATATGAATGTTAATTGTAGAAAAATGAAATGTTTTCCAATTAAAAATACAACCAAAATACAATTTAATATAGCTTTTTACTATCGTGGATAACCATATATAGTTTCTTTTATATTGATTCTGATTGTGAAAAGAGTTTGATTGCTAATCAAATTCTCATCTTAATTATATTAATTTAATAAAACCTTTAAATAACTGATAAGAAACTTTAAATTATAAATTTTCAATTAGAATAAAATACGAAAATCAATAATTTCCATTCTAAAGTTGAGCAGTTTGTCACTTTTTTTTTTGTTTAAATGTTTCTACACTTTAATTGGGATTCAAAATCGAAGTTTTAAAGTACAATTGAATATCTATAATTAAATAATAATAATAAATATCCTTGCTATTATAAAAAAAAAACCCTATATTTTGTATTTTAAAATTAAAACATCTATTTTAGATTTCATACAAATGATTTTGAGAAATAAATCAAAAACTGTTTATTATTATTTAATATTAAAAATAAAATCTATAAATATAACAATCATATACAAATTAAATATTAATCTTTATCATCAACATGATCATCATCATGATCATCATCATCTTCATTATCGTCAAATAAATTAATTATAATATTAAAAATAATTAACCTTTTTCTATTATTTTAATATAATATAATTTAAATTTTTCTGTCGTCATAAATTTTATGCCAAATCAAATCAAATCTGCTAAAAAAAAACTAAAATTGTTGCATTTTATTTTTAAAAATGTAAATTATCCTTGTAATATCATTTTAATTTTTAAATATATTTCAACCACATATGAATCTATTAGTGTAATTAATAAAATATTAAGATATTTAACAAATATTTACACAATCAGAATATTATACAAAATATTTTAAATTGATGATGATTTTGAATTTTTGATCTTTATTACAATGAGAATTCCTTAAGAGTTTTTACCAGAATCAGAAAATTGTATTTATAATTTGATTATAAATTAAATAAGAATAATTCCCAGAATTCTTTAGAACACAATTTTGAATGGAATCTTATCTTGTATCTTTTTAGATTACATTGTAATTATTGTTATAGACACCTTTATATTTCAAATACAATAATATTTGAATACAAAATTCCGAAATAAATACAAAAAATACTGTGGTCACGATAAAATGTAAATTATAATTAAAAAAATAAAAAAACTAAAACATTACAAAATTTTTGTAATATATAAAATCAAAATAACTTCCTATACCTTTTTTTTATATTGTTATATATATATAATTCAAACATATATTGTTATAATTGGTATGTAATGAATAAATCTATGTTTAATAATCACATGATGGTGTAAATGGCATATGTGGATTTTTTTGGTTGAATGTATTTTAACATAAATTTTGTTTTGTTTATATATTGATGTAAATACTTTTATTAATCTGTCTGTATGCCGACAGAAGACGATGAAATATTTTATTTGAAGAGAAATTTAACGTAATAAAATTGCCAACATTTATTTATAAACGTATATATGAATTTATTTTGTTATTGGTTTTATATTGCAACATATATAGATTTTTTTTTAGTAGTACATTTTTTATAGATTGCATATGTGTAAATTATTTATAGATAATTACATTGATAGTAACAAATGTTCATGTTATACAAGGTATTTTATAATAGATGTTTTTAATCCCAAAAGTTTCTTAATCAATTGATTCTTCATTTCTCAAAACAGATTTTATTCAAATTATGAATTATAATCGATATTTAGAAAACAATCCGATAGATAAAATTAATGGTAGATTTCTGTATAATTTTCTGTTTTTTTTTTCTGAGATATTCTGAATATGGATTATAACAGAAATCTCTCCACATCATCCAGATTCCAATTTAGTAAATTCATTTTAAATTGACTTAAAATTAATTTTCGACTTATAACCAATAAAGAAGTTATACCGCATCGCTAATAGATTTGTTATTTTAAAACATTTTTTTTTATCTTTTAAAGTTGATAAAACTTTTTTATATATATAATAATAAAAATAACAATAAAAAAAATTATCCTTTATATTATATTTAAAAACAAAAAACCACTATCATTTACAATAAATTATATAATTCCTGAACAAAAAACAAAATGTGAAAGAAATCGGTATATGAACTAAATAAAATATCATTATATTATATATATATATATATAAATTGTATCTCTGACACCAATAACCTTGTTCTAGATATCCAAAAATTATTTTATTTAATGTCCTATATATGCATATAGATATGTTTGTTCTTCTACCCTCTACTCATGTAAGTACATCGGTACATAGTGTGTGTATATATGTATATTGTATGTGATACAATATAAAACATACATATATATATACATATAAATAAATATAAATCTAAAAAAGGATATATGAGACCGAGTATAGACTACCTATAAAGTAAAGTATATATAGTTTTGCTCCTTAAAATGTAGATTAGATTCGTATATTTAATAAAATTTTAATAGAAATTATATAAAGAATAAAAATATTATTATTTTTTGTTGTCAAATGTATTTTAATTGCTTTTTTGCTTAAATTTAAATGAACAATCGTTATGATTTTGTTATAAAGTTCTATCGTTTGTTAAATTATTCTTATAGAACATAGGAATACCTTTCTAATGGTGATCTATTCATTAAGATTGGTTAACTAGTTCGGAAATAATAAATCGTAATGATTTCCCCGTAATCTTAACTGTTAATTGAATAAATATTTTACATTTGATTAACTTTTAAAAGAAGTGTTGTAATATTAAATAAATATATATATATATATATATATATATATTATTGCAAAGAAAAGTTCTTAAAATTTCTTCCATTTTTTTTTTCTTTACAATAATTAAAAGACAATTTTAATACCTCATAAAAATGGTTATATATATATAAGTAATATAACATCAACCAGCCAGTTATCATTGACTTTGAATCTCATCATAACTACAATAATATTTACAATACACGATTGTCTTAATCTTTATACATATAATTTGAACTTTGGCCAATTCAAGGCCTCGCGTAATTTACAAAATGATATGCATAATACAATACAATATAAATAAATGCAATAACAAAATATTATAGATATTTATAATGTATATCGTACTGATCGTACATACATACGATCGTCTATCTATATATGGAATTACAAAAATAATGCATTAAAATTATTTAAAAAAAAAGCATTATGTACTCCATGTGTGTGTATTTAATATTTATAAAAACAATTTTTCTAATAAAAGCAATAAATTCTATTTGATTGTATTTGAAAGCATATATGCTATTAAAAAAAATGGTAAGGAAAATCATATATTGAGATAAAGATATGATATATGTGAATGAATACGTGTCCTATATCTGCTGTTGACAAACAATTAGTTACTAATATTACTATTAGAATTTAATAGTTATAATTTCATTCATTTAATTGATATATATATATACAGAAAATTCTTTTAACAAATGTTCTAATCAATTTACAAATGAGATTAGAATCTATATGGTTGATTTTATACAGTATTGTTGAATCTGCCTTTTTTCATTCAGAAATGTTATTGCATTCTTTAATTCTCGATCTTTTTTCTATCAATTTTCAACATGACAATATTTAAAAGAACATTTACTAAACATAAAAATAGAACAATCGCATTCTTTCAGCGCAATTCTTTTGGTTTTTTTTTATACAGTATTTTTTTTTTTTTTTTGGATAGCGGTTCGTATAAAATACTAATCTTTCTTGTTTCTCCCAAGAAAAATTTTAATAAAATAATTATAATACGTTCACAAAAAACAAATAAAAATAAGATTCTACAAATTTCAAAACCTTTAACGTAATAAAATAATATGTAATATACCATGCCAAAATAAAAAAAAAACACAACAATAAATTAATAGTTTTGTGTTTTAGTTTAAACTTATTCATATTGTATTTTTTTTTTGTTTTTGCTATACACCTCGCAACTCTGTCACTTTACCATTTATATATGTATATTATAATAAATAATTACCTTTTTAATTTGTGATGTAATTAGTTTTTGTTATATATATTTTTTTTCTATTACTTTAACCGGAATGAATTATATAAATGACTTGTAAAAAAAAAAAATACGTGAATAATAAAATGTAATTTAATTTGTTTTCAAATAAAAATATACGCGAGTTATAATAATCAATATATTATTATATATACTATATATTTTTCAAGGGTATAGAAACAACAAACATCGCAAAGCAAACGATAAAACAATCAGATAACATATTTATTCATAATAATAGTAGTAGTACAAAAAAAAAAAAGAAAAGAAAATAATTATAAATAATATATGTACTATTGATAGATATCATTTTTAAAATGTTTCGATGCAATTCGATATAAGAATTATATTTATATAGTAGAGTATTGTTTTCCTGCAATAAGAATATGTTTTCATCTGATATTAAATGCTTTTGTATTTATAATTATTTTTATCTTAAAAATATCAATGCAGTATAGTATATATATACAATATGGACTATTGTATACAAATTACATTATTTATTATCTATATAGAACTCCGGTATCGATCACTTTTCATTCATATATCTTTAAAAAACATTAATATTTGCGATTATCTCTTATTGAATTTATATTGAAATTTAATCTGAAGATTTTTTTTTTGTTATGATAGAAATGAATCGTCATTTCAAATAATGAATATATAAATTATATATATAGTATTTAATTTCAATAATAAATAAAGTGATATTTTAATTAATATATATATTGATTTATCTTTCTTCAAGAATATCTGCTAAATATATTTATTTGTTGATAGAAAATCTTTCAAGAATCATGAATCATGAATGATTCTATCATATTGAAAAACAAATAAATACTAAATCAAAAAAATATGTGAATGCATTTTCCGATGTTTTTCCTTTAGTTATTTTCATCAGTACAGTTCACATACACAAAATATTAATTAATACACTATCGATTCTATATACGTGTTAATCAACTGATAGGTATTTTTATGTTCTTTACCTATCAAATATTTTCTGATGATTTTTTTTTTTTTTAAATATATTCAATATTTTATGTGATATCTATTTATTTTACACAATAATCTTACATGTATTCAATTTTTCTACATCATATTAAAATTTTATTGATGAATTAAAACGACGGTGTGCCATTACATTTAATAATTATATAATTTGCATAAAATGTGTTATGATGCATAACGTAAATTGCAAATATTCTCCTACTCTTATATATACAAATTAAAATATATTCAAAAATAATATACTAAATAATAATAAGAAACAATTGTAATTTATTTCATTTATTTATATGACGACATATACGACGACACACATATTTGATTTAGGATTTAGGTTTGTTATTATTATTATTATTATTATTATTATAAGGTGTAAATATAAAAAATTATATAATCATTGCTATAAACGAATTAAACTATATTTACTATATATGTTTATATAAAATCTATAGAGCAAAAAATAGAAAAAATAATCGCAATTTGTGTTGGTGTGTCTGTAAAATGTAAAATACAATTTAATTTATGTGATTTTTTTAATTCAAAGACAAAAATTTTATAAATTTTGCACAATAAACAAAATAAAAACAATTACTGAATATGACTCTTAAAGACTCTTAAATATTATTTATACAGACAGATCTTATGATATTTTTAATTTTTTTATTTTTGGTTTCATCAGTTTTACCGCACCAAATAAAAATCTGTATTATTTTAATTACAATTTTTTTTAAATATAACAATTATTTTTTATGTTATTTTTCTTTTTTTTAAAGATTAAAATTAAATATTTGATTAAAACATTTTTTTTCTTTCTTTCGATGTGATTGTTTGCTTTTTGTTTTATTAGTCATTTTTTTTTTTGTTTGTTTATTTATTTCTTAAATATTTTTTTATAATTTTCGACGACGTCATCCTCGAAATATTTGTATCTGCTGTTATCATATTAGCGTTGTTATTATTAAAAAAAAATTCCTATGCGTATGTTATGTGCAAAATATTACATCATCATTGATTAACTCTCTCATTGCAATCAAAAAAAAAAAAAATCCAAAACACTATATGAAATAACACACGAATATTTAATCATACACATTATTATTTTTCATTCTTTTTGTGCGCTTAAATAAATTATATTCAAATTGTTTTTTGTTTGTATATCATCGTTTCGTTATTAGTAGTATATTATTATAGGGAATATTCTTGTAGATTATCTTTGATAAAAAAGGAAAATTTCAATGTTTTTAAGTAAATTTATTATGAAACACTGATCATTTAAGATTCATGATTACATTTGATATTGGAAATTCAATTTAAAAACATCTTACACACTCCTTATCATTTACAAAAAAAACAATTAAAACAATCAAATCAAAACACCATCGATAACATTTAACAACAACACGCATCGTTTTCAAAGGTGTTTGGTATTTTTTTCGATATGTGTTTTAAACCAACAAAAACACAACACTTTCAATCAATATACCTCACTGTATTATTACCTATATACATATATATATATATAGAATTGATAGAATATATAATAGAATAGAATATATAAAAATAAAATTCCGGTAAATGAATTCCGTTTTCATTTGCCTTTATCTGCCTGCGTGTGTTGATGGCACTTTTTTTTTTATTATTATTATTTATTTTAGTTTAAATAAAAATTTCATCCTATTCAATTGTAATATTAAAGTAAAAAAGAAAAATTCGCTTAAAATAAATTAAATTATTTGGTGGAAAATGTTCTTATGTTTTGGTTTTTCTTTCATCTTCCTAAAAATATGGCAATAAGTTTTTAAATAATAAACTTTTAATTTCAAGAATTTTCAACGATTTTAATTGTAAAAAAAAAAGTATGTACATTTATTTTTTTTTATTCATATATAATATTTTCATTTGTTGAAAACATTGAAAAAAATATTGTATTGTTGTTTTTTTTTCACCGGTATTTTTCTTTTATTCATTTTTAAAATTACATTTGTATATAGATCTGATGTATTTCAGAAGAATAAAAAAAAAAAGTATTTGATAAAATTATTATGTTTCATTGTATAATGTTGTTGTTATTTTTGTTCGGTTGTCGCGAATCGTGTGTGTTTCTGCGTTTGATTATGGAAATATCCGAAAGGTTTTCGATTACTACTGATGCTTATCGATAAAGATGTATATAAAAAATTGAATTTATGCACTGTATACATTTGTTTTAAAATACCAACAGGTATGTTATCTTTATTTCGTTTTACCATATTATAAAAAATCTTATTATCTATTTATATATAACATTTTCCAATCAAATTAGAAACATTTTGGTAAAAAGACAGACTATTTCATTGCAAAGATTTTAGAATTTCCATTTAAGATATTATTTTTTGAATAAATTTTAATCAATTTAGAATATTTGTCTGTATAGAGAGAAAATCAGAGGAAAATTAGTTAGTTTTCCTTCTATAGGAATTTTCCTGTTGCTTGGTAATTAACAAACCATCTATCCTGAATACTTTTCCTTTATTTAAATACATTTCGATAATTTTGCAAGTAAATGCAATGAACATTTTAACGACAATAGAAATGTTTCTGATTCTTGAAAACATCTGAATGTTTTTCTTTCAATAGATGATTTTTTGCTGATAGAAAAATCCTTCTTGATCGTTTTTTATTCAATTACAATTTTTTCGGGTGATAACAAAACTTTAAAGAATATGTTTTTTTTCCCGGTAAATATTATTCATGTGCAATGTTCTGATATCATAATTAAGTGTAATGATTGAAAAATCTACACTTTAACTAAAAAGTGTCTTAATTTGATTTTTATAGAATGATATATACATAAATATATAATAATTTTTTCACACGTTTTGATATATTTTTATACTCGTTCGTATATAAACTATACAGTAAATGTTCCTCATCATTGATTTTTAAATTTTTTGGAAATAATTTCATTAGTTTTTTTTTTTGTTATTAATAAAATGAATGAAGGAAATCTTTTATGGTTTTTAAATACGTATATATACATATATATATATATTGAGATTGCAGAAATATGTTGCGATTTCATAATGGGTAATAAAATTTTCCATAAAATACTTTTTATACTATATATATCACAGCATATATTTTTTTTTTCGATGAATATAGTTATTCATTTCGCTGCTTTCATGCAATTTGATATATACGTGTTTCGTTAACCTACATTTCATTTATATATACAAAACATATACAGAATAACATAATAAAATTCTTTAATGAAAAAATACATACATAGATTATTTTTTTCTCCCATTTTTTTAATTTCATAAAATACTTTATATATTTTTTATTATGTATACCTATATGTACTATTGTACATCATATATATTCCTTTATTCATGCACTCATGTTTTTCGTTTGTGCACTGATGCTCGCCTATATTCGCCTTATGAAGTGTCATCATTTATAAATTCTTAAATATATTCACTATATATTCATAAATTATATTTATTTCTTTTTGTTTTTTCACATAAAATTTTTTTTTATTATTTCATTTCGTTTGATATAAATATATATACATCAAAATTTGTAATACAGAACATTTTGTTATAGTTATAATTTGATTTTTCTGTTGTATATTATGTTGAATAGTAGTATGAATAGTAAATAAAAGGGTTATATTATATACGAAACACACTATTCTGTGGCATATAAAATATATTTCTAAAATTGATGATTACATCATATCTGGTTTAATTCCTTACGACCAATTTACGGTCAATTTTTTCATAATTAAAATTATTCAATACATTACTTTTTATCACTTGGTCATTCAGGAATAAAACTTTCCCATTACCATTAATACATTCTTCTTTACATGTAAATTCGGTTTAATTTTATAAAAGAATTCTGCGTTATGTTATAAAGGTAATTCTCTAAAGTGTGCGGACGTGTAATCGGTATAATTTTCTAAACCATTTTCTGTAATAAATTCTGTATAATTATATCGTTTAATGTTACATATATATAGTTATTATTTGTGTTACAAGAATATCAATCACTATCATATCATAAAAATAGAGAAAAAGCATAAGATTTTTACTAAACAAAAATGAATAATAAATAAAATAATTAATAAAAGGTGACAAAACTTTAAATATTAAATTTTACAATGTTCCATGATCATTTTCCAATTAGTTATATCAATTTTCATAAAACTCTATAAAAATTATCTGGCATGCGAGTGATTTTGTTTGGGTGTTTGTTTAATCATTTAAAATTTTATATATTTTTTTTTATCATAATTTTCTTTAAACACTTTAAAATTTTTCCACTTTATGTTCCATTAATTTTTCCACTTAATGTTTATCATAAGAATATTAAAAAAATTAAAGGTAATGAAAAAAAAACAAAACAGAACACGGAAGATTCCCCCGAATTCTTTGAACCAAAAACTCCACCAGACCATTCATTCTATCGTTGAAACTTACATAAGGTAAAAAGGAAAAAAAATATATTAGGAAAACCAATGTGTTGTGTGTTTTCTTGTTATATTTTTTCCCTTTTACCTTATGTAAGTTTCAACGATAGAAATTTACAGTTATAATTGGGTGTAGAGCGGGTATCCCCCCCCTTGGATACCCGAGAATATATATACACCAACCATACGGGCAAAAACGCCCGTACCGTCAATGTATATATAAACTTTGGGGAGGGTTCATCGTCGAATGATAGGCATCCTGTGACCAGCATAGGAGATCTTCGTGGCACCAGTGCGCACGCAGAGATGGAAATCAAACTACCATGACCCTCCCTAATTAAAAGCAAATCTCACATGTAATTATTTTACATGTGAGATTTTTGTTTGAAAATCGGCGGCATCGCTACCAATTCGACCATACTTGCATCTTAGGAAATCTATGCTTATGTTTTGTTCACATACAATTTATCATATAAATAATTTTCATGTGCAAAAATGATTGATGATTGAATGAAAATTATATAAATATTTTATCATACATAATAATTTATGGAAACTTTTTATAAATATACAGTATTAAAAAAAAAATAAAAAAAAATTATGTTTGCATCTTTTTGAATTCGAACCGAGATCTTCCCAGACATATCAGACATACAATATATTTTAGAATTGTTATGGTTGAATGAAAATTAATTACATATTTCAAATTTACATATACACACATTTCTATCATTTGGATAAATTTAACTTACAATGGTTTAATCTATAATTAATGAAATTCATTTTTAATAGATTATTATAGAATAATTTACAAACAAAATACTATTTAAAAGAATTAAGATCTTAAAAAAAAATTGTTTCGTTCTTTGGTTTTCATAAAAAAAAAATGCAATGAATTGATTTCCTCCAAACCTTATAATATACATATATTTCAAGGATAAAAGTTCAAGTACGTTCAATTTAATTTATGTTTAGAAATTATATGTGTTTTCAATTGCATATATATAAGCCATATCAAAAAAAAAAAAAAATACCCGTAATCGAATATATAAATAATTATTTATTGTTTCATAAATGTGTATGCGTCGGTGTTCGATATATATATATTCATCATATATAAAGAGATTTCATATAAAAAATATATATTTTATTATACACAAAATTACATTACGGTAAAACGCCGCGAAGATTATTTCTACCTATATCGCACCAACTAAATATCAATCACATTTTTTCGATTTGTGTGATTGAGTTTTATAATTTTTTGTTTTTGTTGTGAATCAAATGTGTTTCGTGTCGTATCATAAAAATATTGCGTATTTTTATTTAGTTTTCTTTTCTTTTTTTTTTTTTAGTTTGTTTCTATATCATTTATTTGCAATATTTTAATTTAATTTTACAAGTGTTTAATTAATTCTTAATCATTTTGTTGTTGTTGTCCATTTCGCATATATGTAAATGAAAATTAAAATCAATTGTGTTTTTTTTTTGACATTCAATTTTTCATCAGACATCCGAGCTGATATTCGTTTTATTCTTTCTTTTTGGAGTCTTTAAAGGTATTATTAATATGCATTTAATATAAAGATTATTTATAGTTCATAATTTTCCATAATTGCATTTGAAATTACAATAACACTATACAATATAATTTCTGTGTTGTTGTTTTGTATTGAAATAATTTATATATATAGAAATTACTTTATTATTACATATAAAAAAACAACATAACAATAGTGGCCGAACGGCAATTTTATTTTATAATAAATTTTTTTTTTTGGTAGTTGTGTTTTCAAACAGGTCCGTACTATTTTTAATAATAATATATCTATATACTTTTTTAATTTCTATATTAATAATCATATTATATATTTTATTTTGTTGCGTTGTGTTATGGATTTAATTTGACATACTTGCGATTTCATATCATTCTATAAATTCTATCGTAACTTTTTTTAAAGAAATTCTATCAAATTCTGTTTAATTTCTGTGTACGAAAATCTTATGCGATTTGAATAGTGTTTCTTAAGAAATGTGAATTCAATATTATCCGGTAATTATCTTCATATCGAACGAACATTTGTAAAACATTTATTTATTTATTATATTTACGTTAATTATTTCCCTTATCGCACAGTTTTATACACATTGCTGTGATGTTGCAAAATTAAAGTATTGATTTAAATCGTGTATATCTTCTATATATACATATATGCCTCTAATAAATATTGCACGCGATATATATCTATATATATTCTTATGGTAATTCTTTTTTTTTTAAAATAACGAAATGTTTTTAATGATATTATAGCATAATAATAATAATAATCCCGTGTATTTTAATTAATATTCATATGTGTTATTGTATATATTTTAACTAAATTATACCCCCATGATAATAATATAGAGTAACAAAATACGGGCAAAAATAGAAAATTTCTATAGAAAATATAAATTCCAAAAGGATAATAGTACAAGGACAAGCATGTTATTAGGCAATTATATATATAAAAAAAAACACACATTACATGCAAATGTAAATTAATAATGGTACATAAATGCATATATGAGAATAAAATATACGTTCACCATAAATATATATATATATATATATATATATATATGTATGATATAAATCCCATGGGGATATCCATATATTAATAGTCAGGATATACTTTTGTTATAAATTTTACAATTAAAATTTACTTTTCTAAGTAATATTATACATATTAATTTATATATATATATATCATAATACTCTTAAATAAAATATTTAATTTAATCCTAGAATAAAATCATACTATAAATATTATTAAAAATCATATACATTTCTAACGAGCTCTTTTACTTCTGATCTCCTTTCATCACCTTATGAATTTGATACGAATAAATTCCGAGAAAATTCAATGAAAAAAAACCAATATACCTTATCTAAACGTTTATATAGAATATTTATCAAATATTTTTCTACAAATAGAATTTATTTGTTAAATGTATATTCTTTTGGGAAATATTTTATTATGCGATTTGTTTCCATGTTGTTATAAAATTGCAACTGTTTTAAATGCATTCAATTTATTTTCTATATAACATTTTAGTTATATAATAATAACATTCTTGTTCTATTACTTGAGTATTTCCTTCCAAAAAAAAAAAAAAATGTAAACTAAACAAACTATCTCGATACAATAAAAAATTGCTTATTTCAATTATTATAACAAATTAGATTTATATAATAAATGTTTTATATATAGTTATGATATATAAAATATTCAGTATAAATAAATTAAAATAATTAATTTCAATTGAATTTGATTAATTTAATAAAAAACATTTTTGATCAATCGAATTCATTCGCTTACTAAATAAATATATATATTATATGATTGATTATAAACATATTCGTTCAAATTTTAATGTATCATTCAGTTAAGCATCATTCATACATTTTTTATTTTCTATTTAAATTGAATTACTATATATAACATTATATATATATATTTGAATATGATATTTACACCTAAAGACATTAAGTATCTAAATATAACGAAAGAAAAAAAAAACAAATTACATATTCAAAAAAAAAAAAAAACCAAAATCAAATATCACATAATAAATATTATGTATATATATTTATTTATATATCGATTGGTTTATTTTGCTATTGTGTGTATGATATAATATATAAAGGAATTTCATATTACGAAAAGCGAGTTATGTATATATATAAAATAATTTATTTGTACGAATGCATAAATTAAAATTAAAGTTTTTTTTTATTTAAAATATGTATATCAATAAATTTATTCAATTAATGTATAAATATATTTTAAACTTTGGATATTATATTATATATACCTATAATATTTATAACCAACTAAAAATGTATCATTGCTTGTGATGATAATAATAAAAGTTTAAATAGTGATTAACATTTTATATAAAGAAAATATATCTATACATAGTTATAGTTTTAATGAATGTTTAATATTCGATGATGTAGAATTGATAGTATATATAATTTTTAAATAAATATTTATTCAAATGTATTTTACATTTGAAATATGCAGATAGACTTTCTTTGATTTTTATATCTTTATATCTTTTGGAATCTTGGGATTTTATTTGTACTATATTCAATTCAAACATTATTATTTTGTTTAACAATTTGCAGAAAACTCCCTCCTATAATAAATTCGTTAAAACTTATATTTCCAAATTAAAATATTGACAATAAAAATGTTATCAAACAATCCGATAATATACAATATATATATTCATTAACCCCAAAAATATCAACCAAATATTCTAATACAAAAATTCATAATACAAATAATTAATCTATCATAAAAATAACTATCATAAAAATAAAACATTTAAATTGTAAATATTTGCTTGAAAAATTTGAGTCAACCGAAATAAAATACATTTAGAACATTTTAAGATATAGACATTTGTGATGATGAAATTAAATCAATATTAATTTTTATTCAAATTATATTTTAAATGATAATTTTGTATATTTTTTAAAAACAAATAAAAAAAACAGACAAAACAAAATTTTTAGGTCATATTTTAGAGAGATATAATTACAGAAGAAGAAGAAGAAGAATAACAAATAAAAAATAAAATTGTTTCTATAATGATTTTATAATAATAATATACATAAATAATAATATTTTTATTCATATGTGTATATATTTATTTTAAATTGTTATATGAACATTTCATATTATTATATATTATATATGCAAAAATACGATTAAGTTTTTTAAAACCCAAAATTAAATAGTTTTGAAACAATTTATATATATATATTTATTTCTCATATTCATATAATTAATCTAATATATTCTGAAAAAAATAACCAAACAGCATATCATATTTCATAATATAAACTTTTATATATATATATATCATCTGCGAATGTAAATTAAATTATTGTTTTAAATACGATGCAAAATTGTATTTCGATTACTTCAACATATCCATAAAAGCCTATAAAAGTAGTTGAAAAATTATGCTTTAGATTAATTGTTTGATTTAAAGAATAAATATTCAGGTACGGTTTCTTGATAGATTTTCTATCACCAAAAAAATGTCTCTATTGAAGAAAATAAATAACCACGATTGTTCCTTGATGTCCTGTTTTTATTACCAGAAAAAGGTCTTGTTAAAGGAAAAGTATTCAGAATAGATAAATGAAAAGTTTATTGATTGAAAAATGATGAATTTCTATTTAAGTAAAAATATTCAATAAATATTCTTATCATCATAAAAATGAACAACAGAATGAATATGTTCATGATCCCTGACAGATTTTCTATCATCAAAACGAATTGTATTTATGGAAAAACTATCCATAAATAATTCTTTAACTTATATATTCATAACTTCAATATCATTTTA
Source organism: Dilophus febrilis (assembly GCA_958336335.1). Classification (NCBI taxonomy): domain Eukaryota; kingdom Metazoa; phylum Arthropoda; class Insecta; order Diptera; family Bibionidae; genus Dilophus; species Dilophus febrilis. The sequence continues at coordinate 3,835,554 of OY284471.1, read as the reverse complement.
AATAAATTGTATTATATAAAAACTATATAAATAAATTATCTTTGCAAAAAAAATTAAACAAGAGAATGTCATCACATATTTTTTCTGATAAAATATCATACATATATTTATATTTATTTTAAAATGTTCATTAATTTTTTTACCGGACACGCGGACAACATTTTATTGTAATTTATATCTCTATATGTGTTCGTGTTTTTTTTTTGTTATCCATAATTTATCTATAAATGTAAAGTGGAAATTGTAATATAAAAATATATACATTTTATAATGCAGTTTTATAATATTAAATATTAAACTTTAGAGAATTTTGAAAAACACATGTCATTTTTCATATTGAATAGATGAATATTATTTATATTTTTATAATAACAGCTCGCACAAAACATCATCATCATCATCACATGTATTTATTATATTTGCGACGATAAAAAAAAAATTGTTTCATCTCGTTGAAATTAGTTCTATATGTGATGTATATTAAAAAAAAAAAAAAAAGTTTTGTTGATAAATTTATCATATATAGAAATATCATACATTTTAGATTTTCTGTGTTTGTTCTAATGAAATAAAATATTTTGATTAATCATTTCATTTCAATCATTATATAACATTCCATTTGTTTTGATATTGATATGTATTGTATAATTTTTGAATGAATATATAAAATTCATTGTAAATTATTTGAATTTTAAATACTTCGAAGAAAATATTCTAGCTAATTTAATTAAATTAATTAAATTAATTATAATAGAATTTGTTTATAGATATTGGGTTAGGACAAATAATTGGATGACCCATTCAAAAACATTGTCTTTATAGAATAATAACAAATATAAATCTCAAATGTTTATTATATTATTTATGATATTTTAAAAAGGAAAAATAAGAATTCTATCCATTTCCATATATACAATAAAAGTAAATCGAAAAAAAACTTGTTTAAAATAAAATAAATTGGAAAAATAAATAAATTATTAGAAAAATTTGCATATATAAAATTGATATTGTGATATTATATATTTAGTAATATATTCTTCAATGACCCTTTTTGGTACTTCAATTGATTTTTCTTTTTCTTCTTTTATCCATACGTTATCCATTCATTTGTCGTCGTCCACATGCAATATTATTATAATACTACAAAATAAATAACTTTCAAAGTTACATCTTTATATAACAAACAAAAAGAAAAAAATTATTAAATAAATAATAATTTTTATAAATAAACAGATTTTGTTTACTTATCTTTTATATATTTTTCTATAATATGAATCTAAAAAAAATTACAATATTTCCGATATGGTTTTTTTTTACAAATTTTATTTATAAAATAAACAAATAATTTATATAAATTTCCAATTTATTAACAAATAAAAAACAATTACAATTATATAGTTATTAAATTACTTTCATTTATTTAATCCAATTGTATATTTAAACTTCAATTCTTATACGTAATCAATTTAAATTTGATTTGTTTTGTTTTGATTGAATGACAACGCATTTCTCTCTCTATATATATATATATATATTTCTATAAATATTTTCAATAATATGAAAGTAAAATCAAAATAATGTTATTAAACAAAAAAAAAACCAATTTTTGTATAACAAATTGTCGGTTTTTTTTGGTAATTTGCAATTTTTTTTATTATATTTTGCATTTAAACAGTATTTTATTGTTTATTAACTTGAAAAATTTAATTTTATATTATTTAAATTCATCATATATTTTAATAATATACTATTTATAATAAATATTCTTCTTAATTTACCGAATCAAATATAGTAATTAATTTTTTTCCATTTTTCATAAATTTAATCTGTAACATTTGCTGTGTAAATTCACATAACAAAATTTTATTAAAATAATTAATTTTTTATTATTTAATATTTATATAATAATGGCTACGCACACAAATACTCGTATAAATTATGGTCTATATTTAACAGTTTAGTTTATTTAATTTTTTATACATTGTATTGTGAGAAGAAGAAAGTGATTATAATTTGGTTTTTATTATGATTATATTATATTTAAATACAATGTTTATGATTCTATAACCCGGGGGAATGATTATCAGACACAGATAATACTCATAAAATTAAATGAATGGTTTTAAATAATCTATAATAATTTGTTTTTCGTTCTATATACAAAATTTTCTTTAAAAAAATTGTTCACTAATATTTGATTAATTTTATGGTATGTGTTATAATTGTGATGGTCAAAGTAGAAAATAATAATAAAATAATAATAACCTTGTCTTTGAGATATTTTTCTTATATCATGATAAAAGCATTCTATCCACAATTAATCTACTGATACGATCTTCAAACATTACCATTAACTAAAATATATCTTCTAAATAAACAGAAGCAAAAAAAATGCATAAAAATCTATTTAAATTTTATTTATAAAATACATTGACTGTTTGTAATATTATAATGTATAGATATATTATAAATATAGAAGAAAATAACATACAAAACATCATAACTATATATAAACATTATGAACAATATTACGTATTTTAACAAATTGAATAAACCAAACCGAAATTTTTATTTTGTAAAAAATAATAAGAAATATATTTTTAAAAAAAATATGATGACATGTTTTATGTCAGATGATTTTATGATTATATATATTTCTATATATATATATATACACAATACATTAAAGAAATGATGTTTTTTTGAAAATACTTTTTTTCTTTTTTCATCGTTTCATTAAAAAAAAAACAAAAACTCTAACTAACTATATATTGAGTCATTGAAACACTTGAACAATTTTGTATATACAAAAATTATAATAATAAATCGTATATATATTTTTTTTATTTTTGCATTTAATATAAATAAATGATTAAATAAAATACAGAGAAATATTTCATATATACAATGAAAAATTCGTTGACCATCGAAAAACATTTATAATATCAATACTTTTTATTTTTTGTATATATACGGATAGTAGAAACGGTTTCAGAAGTGGTGGGTAATTATCTTTAGGAATAAACTTTCAAAATAATCTTAATGTTTATGCTTTTTTCTATCTAAAGATTCATAAATCATGTTTAAGGAATATTTAATAAAAATATAGTTTAGAATCTTTTGTACAATCTGAGAAAATGTTATAGAATTTAGTAATAGTGTTTGTTTTTTAAATCCTTTCGATACAAAAAATTTTAAATATTCTACGGGTGAATAATCTTATATTTCGAAAAATCATCAAATGGATCATTTTATTATTTTTCTTACTAACCATTATTATTATTATTATTTGGTATATATGAATTAAAATTTTATACATAAAACAACGTACGCAATTCTCAATCTATATCTATATAAATATATTTAAAAAGAAACCATTGAATAATAGACAAAAATTTTAATTATAATAGTAATTAAAATTTTTCAAGTTAATAAAACATATTTTATATTTTTGTATGCTTTCATAAATGTTTTTTAAATTCTTATATTCATCATATATTTTATTGGAATGGTTTTGATGTTGTGTTTCATATATATATAGATCAAATTTGTTTATTTTATACATATAAATTAATCATCGTTTAATCTCCGCATGTATGTATATACCATATCTATTTGCTAAAGAAACAAAATAAAATGTTACATACGCATAGAAAATTTATTGGTTTTCAATGTAAAACATTGTAATTAATCGAAAGACATTAAAAAATAAATACAAAAAATTAAATTTAAAAAAAAACCCAGGTGCTGGTAAAATACAAAAAATTGTATAGATAGATTTTTTTCCTCTAAATTTCCTTCGTTATTTTGCAATTATCTTGACCATGGGAATTTTATTACAGAATATTGTAACAATAATTGGTATTTGCACAAATAAGAGGAAAAAAACTCGTTTACTTTTTTAAATACTGTATGGTCTATATAAAGAATTTTATTCGTTATGTTCATAAAAGGGGGAATCCACAAGGATTAAAACCTTTAAATAAAACCCCCAATAGAGAAAAAAAAAATAACCAAACCAATGTGCATTGAAAAATTATATTTCTTTAATTGTAAACATTTGAAAAGAAACCGGCTATTTATATATTATCAAATAATAATCATTTCTGTGGGATTTACGAATTTAATTTGTATATATATGTAAATATATTCTTTAATCATTAACATAATTTTCGAATATTGAATAAAGCGGATAATAGAATCATTATCTACAAATAAATATACAATGCGTTTGTGTTATACATTTTTTTTTCTATATATTATATTTTGTATTAAAAACAGATGTTCTAAGAAAATGTTTGAAGATATAGTTAATATTTAGAGTCTCTATACACTCTAATATATGCATATTTGTTTAGCAAATATTGTAGTAGTTTATTTATTTAACAAACAAAAAATAAAAACACAAATTGTTGTTATATATATATAATTATATACATATAATTAACGTGTGTATTAGATTATGATTCACGTGATCTTCATATAGAATAGAGAGATGAATATATAAATATAATTTCGCATATTTAACTATATTTATGTAAACATACATACAGACATTTGCGGATGATGTATCTCAATTATTTATATATAAAATGTTTTGTGAATAAATTATTATGTGCGGTCAGTATATATTCATATTAAATATTTTAGTTAAATTATATATGTATGTAGAGTTAAAGGAATGTGTTTATCTTCAAATCAGTCTCATACAATTTATTTGTTTTATCAAATGGAATATGATAAAATGGTATATTAAAAGCATATCTGTTAATTAGTCAAATGACACTTGTCTCAATTATTCTCTTGTAGTTTATCTTTGTTATAATCATAGAGGCATCATCACAGCATAAATCTAGTTTGTAATTGTTTTTCATCTGCTTTCCATTTCGTATGTCATCAATCAACAATTAGATTTAGAATCTAAAATTCTGCAAAATATTTACTCAATATATTTATTTATTAATTTGGTGTAAGATATGAACGAATCTGTTTTTTTCTTATACCTATTTCTTCAATTCAATTGGTTTTTTTTTGAATTTTATCATATGATGAAGAAATTCAATAAAAAAATTTGTCTTTATCGAATTTTTTGTAAACAGATTTATGAATTGATTATTTGAATCCATAAAATTTACCGAATTGATTCGATTAATATTAAAGAACTTAAGATTTGAATGTTAAAAATAAATCATCAAATAAAATTATTACATTTATACATGTATAAAGAACAGGATGCATTTAATTTATTCCTTTATAAACTGGATATTATCGTGTTTGGTTTTATATATAATTAATGTATCAGCAATATATTTTATTTCATTATATATATCGTTAAGCATCGCTAAACTGGGCGAATTCTTACCTCATCATAGACCTTTTATAATCTGATCTTATCAAATTTATTTATGCGTTTTATTTTAATTATTTTAATATTTCTGTATAATTTCCCTTCTGAATTTATAAATATATATTAAAAAAAAACCCTAATTATTCTTTTAAAGAAATGTATATATAAATGTTTAAAATTCAGGTGTATTTTATTAATTTTTTATTTATGCAAAACATTATTTAATTTTTTTACCCAATTTTATGACTGCATTGAAAATGTTATAAATATTCAATTATTTTCAATATACATATATACTTAAACTTTCATATATGACTTATTTATGTACATGCAATATCGTTTACAACAAATACTATATCTATATATACAGAATACTATTGCATATTATTATGTATTATAACGTAACTGTGAGTGAATACGAAAAAAAAAAAAATTGAAATATAAATGTAAATATTATTGTAAAATAATATATATATATATACTTGTTTAAGAAAGAAAAAAAACAATATCATGATGAGGCAAAACCTTGACAAGGTTGAATAAATTTATAAATTAAAGGAATTCGCTGTTTATATTATTATTATTACTATACAAACACATTTATATTTTTTTATGTATTATAATATTCATATTGCAATTTTTATACTATAGTATATAAATACAATTTATGATATAATATTTATTTACTTGTTTTGTTGTTATTTATGGCAGGGTGTCGCCGTCGCTTCTCGTCTTTCGCTGGTAAATTTAGATTTATTATATTCAGTATACTTTGAATACAAACTCTAGAAGAACTCTAAGTTTTAAAGATAATTTTAATTTCCATTCCTACTATAATCCATTATCGATTTGTAGCTGTCTTATTTTAAAAGAACTCACTTCAATCCCAATCACTTTCTATGGGGAAATTCTTTCAAATACATTAAAAAACTATAATAAAATTCGCCAACAAAATGGATTATAAATATCTTACTGTTTCAGATCTATGACTTGATATGACCTAGTAAATGACAATTTCAGACATTCGTCGATTTTTGTAATTTGTATTTGTGTTTACATTCGTTTTATTTTATATGTATATCTATCTATATATAAACATTTATTTATTTATTTATTTTTCGACGATATACAACAAACGAAACTGGATTTCTGAATAAAATTAATTATCTTGTGTATTGATTTTTATATATATGATACATATTAAATTTTTGCGAAAAAATTAACCTGTTCATTTTATAAAAAAATATATGATTCGTTATCAAAAAAATTCATTATAATATTGCATACGTTGTCTGTATGACAGAGATACAAAGCAAAGCGTGGATTATTTTGCTTTATTAGAAGGTTCATTTAACCAATTTTCAAAGACATTTGTTTTTTCTTTTGTATGTTTTTATTGCATAATTTTTTTTATTTTAAAATATAGATTAATTAAAATATTTTCTATTAAACAGATTAATTTGCAATTGAATATAAAACGTGTACAAATTAAAATACAAGTTTTTATATTTATATATTGAATATAAAAATAAATATTTAGTATATATATAAATCAGAAGACACCCAAACGAATATCATTTATTTATATTATTTATTCGAATTTTATTCGAGTGTTTTTTTTTATGTCATATAAAAATTTTTTTAAATTAATTTTATAATGTATATTATAATTTATTCATTAAAAATGATGTAATTGGAAATAGTTTTTAAAATATATATTCATTCATATATACAACGTAATTCTATACGCATGATGTCAATTCAAGATTTAGGGAATTATCGAGATGATAAGAAAATTGTCTTATTAGTTTTTATTTTGACACTTTAGTTTGAAAATTTCAACCTTTGAATATATGTTATTCATTGTAAATTATAAAAAATCAACGAAATAATACAATATATATTTGGAACTAAACTTATCCACATAGATCAGAAATTTTATAATTTTTTTCACACGACATTCATCCATGATCCGAATTCGAAACAATTTATTTAGTGGAAATCTTTAAATATTTTGTTTATTTCACTTTCAAATGACAGGCCAAAAACATTAAAATGTAATCGGGGTAACAAAATATTTAAATAATATATATTGTAGGACTATAGTTGTAATTGAGATTTTATTAGTACATTAATTTAATGAAATTCGTCCTGAAAGCAATAAAAAAATGATATCCCTAAATTATTATAATTGTTTTTTATTTGTCCTTTATATCAAAATTATGTTTACAGTTCACTGAATATATATATATAATATACTAATGAATATTGGATAAGTGGATTATTATTAATTTTTTTTATGTTTTTTGTAAAGGTATATCTCACCTATACATTTTTAATGTATTGTCCCTTATATTTACTCTGAATTTTGTTTGTTAAAAATATATGTATTACATAATAATAATAATAATAAAAATTTGATACTAATATTTTGTTTTCCTTCATTTTTTGTTTTCTACAGGTAAGTGGAAATCGATAAATACTATGTCGTTTTTTGTTTTCTTTATATATGAGCTATTTTATATGTTGGAAAATATTTTTTGTAAGTACGCATTTTCTTTTAATATCATTTATTACAAAAAAATATATGTATATCATATTTCGTTTATATGGGTATTTTACGTTCGTGGTCCTTTCGTTAACATTATTTATTTGTGCGGTTAATTTAATATTTGTATATGAATGAGGTCATATACCAAAAAAAAAAAAACTAATGTCTAATTTAATTTGTTTCAATTTTATGTTTTGAATTGGTCACTTTATAAAATTAAATTACAAAATTCGCACCCTCCCAATAATTTTCAATATTATTGAGTGCATGGAAATTCTGTTCTTATAAATAAATAAAATAATAACCATATTTTTATTATGATGATGATGATGCGATGTATATCATTTCAGTATCTTTATTATATATTGGTTTATGATCTTTATATAGAATCATAAAACCGCAATATTTTCATACCTTTAGTTAAAATGTATAATGAAAATTGTATACAAGGTTTTTTTTTTCTGTTGTATTTTTCGGTAGCAATTTTATAAAAATAAAAATGTGTAATATATAAATAATGAATGTGCATATAATACGTGAATATTTTCATTATTTCTTGTTGAATGATTATATAAATTGAATAATCAAGAGTTTTTTTCTTAAATAAATAAATGACAAAAAATAAGTTTGATATAAAAAATATCAATGTCATTTGATAGTCGAGATCATCAGGCAGGTTTAATTTGACAATGTCGTAAATATATATGTAAATCTATGAAAATAATCAATGACAATGTACTAAAATATCAATAAATTTATCTTAAAAGTCGTTTAATGCATTTTATAAATAATTATTTATGCAAAAATTCATTAAATTATATATTTATATATTGGCAAATTTTCTTCCATAATCTCTTCATTTTTGAAAGTTTTTTTTATTTATATAAAATACATACGTTTTATATTTATTCAATAAATCAAAAATCTATGCATATATAATTTATCTCACATTGGCAATCGATCAACGATATATATTATTTATTATGTATTGATTTGATCCATCATCGTCGTATACTGACATTACATATATCTATATAGCTTCTTCGTTTGTGTTATTATTATGAATCGTCATCCAATAAAATGCATTCACGAAATGCATTTTCAAAATGTAAACAAAATTTTTTGTATAATATATAAGACATTAAAAACACATTCATTTCAGTTTTATTTACTATTTACTATATCATTATAAATTCACAAGCAATATTTATATAATATATACTATAAATATATATAATTTGTATATGCAAAAATGTTTATAGAGTGACGATAGAATATTTTTATAATTATATATCTTTGACAATGTAAATAATAAATAAATTTTTAATGATTGATATTAATAAATAAATGAAAGGAAAAATCACGTATAATTTTTAGTAAAATACCCACATTTTTGTACAGATATACAAATTAATAATGTAAATAAATACTGTATTTTTATGACACTATTCAATAATATCGGGTCTTATGTTATTAAGTATTAAAGTTTACATCAAAATTTCCGTGTTCATTTTCATGCAAATAAAATTTCTTGACAAATTTCCTTTCAGCCCTTTTTTTTAATGTTATAAATTTAAAAACATTTTCACTATATAATTTTGAACATCTTCTTTTTTATTTAAAACATTAAACAGATTCAAAATAGAACCGCCCATCGTCCATCAGATTTTATAAATATTCTACAATTATACTTTTAGAATTAATCCATTTCAACTTCCATCCCTTATATGATGATTACCCTTTAGAATCATTTAAACTATCATTAAATATCTCAAATAATTCTTTAATGAAATAAAAACGAAATGGTATTTTAAATAATAATGTAATTAATGTCATTAATTCTAAACTGAAACACAAAGTTATTTGTGTCACTGATGACGATTAAAATTGTCACTGATGACGATTAAAATTATCTTTTTAAATACATTAATGTTCATTTATTCTGATCAAATATATAGTTTATAGTTATAGTTATATATAGTTTTTCAAATCAAAGCTAAATATAGTTTATATTTGATGAACCATTAGATATGAATTAAGAAACTCCCAATAAATTGCTGATGGATTATAGTTGAATGGTCTTTTATTTATTCAAATTTCAAAATTATATATACTGTGAACAGATTCAAATAAATATTCATATATATATAGAACTTTCTTAAATATAAATAAACATTTGTTCTTATAAATCTTTAAAAAAAAAACATAATTTTCTCTTTTTATTAACATTTTGTTTTTTTTTTTTTTTATTTTCTAAATTCACATTCTTAATGTGTTATTATTTTATATTTTTTTATATTTGATATTGTATATATAATATATCATCAGACATCAGATTTATATATATATATATATATATATATATATATATGGAACATATCATTTACATCTCATAATAATAAGAACGTTTATATAGAAAAATATAAAACATTTATTTATATTGTATAAAAATAAATGAAAGAAATTCTTTGTATATAATATTTTCATCATAATTTTTTCTTCTATACTAAAGCTATATATTTTCATCACATGAATACACTTAAAAAATATTTATCATTTCATATTTTATATATAAATATATATAATAAACTGAAAATGCTTTGCATAAATTGTTTTGTATACATCATAAATATATATGTATGTAGTCGACATTTGATCAGGGTGATACAGAAACAGAATTTTTATTTAAATGTTCTGAAACTAACTGAAACTTTTAAATAAAATCCTATAGTTCAATTCAATTAATCATGTAAAAATATTTTGATTTCATTTGTTAAATGAAAAGGAAAAAAAGCCCCGTAATCGGGCATAATTGCCAGAGAATTTCATATTCATATTTCTTCCTCAAATTTGATCAGATCAAATCGTTCTTTCTGAGTCTTTATATTTGATCTTCTTATTATACCAACATGTTTTGCTATCTCAAAATTGTATTAAATCATCATTCACTCAAAAATCTTGATACTACAATACCCTGTAAAATCCCATATATATCAAATACAAATAATTTTAGCTATTTAAGCCGGAAGAGGTTTAATATGTTTACTCTATAATATGGTACAATGTGAGTGTAGAATTTTCTATTTTATATGTATATACTATATAGACATATATTATTTATATTAAGTATATAAATTTAGAAAACTATTTTAAACTAAACTATATAGACATATATTTATATAACTTCTATGCAATGTTAAAATTTTCTGTTTATATATTCACACACACACACACAGCACAGCACATCTTTGCACTGTATAAGTCTATACGATCTACACATATTTTTATATATATTTACATTTACGATTATAAAAGTAAAATTGGAAAATATATATATAGAATTTTTTAATAATATTTGTGTCTATTTTATATAACAAGAAACAAAAAAAAATGTTCATATTTCAACAGATTATCTATAGATTTTCAATAATTCAAAAATAATATTATTCAAAACCGCATGCCAAACCTCAAACAGCGAATTGCAATTATTATAATTTAATTTATAAATCGGATATTTCTTTTTCTGTTTGCAGAATATCTGACAGAAAACATATAAAAGATTTAATTAACTAAAAAAACTTTAACCTGAAGCGAAATTATTTTTGTATAATTAAGTTCCGAATTAAATGTCGAAATTACGTTAAATATCAACGTGTGTTTGATATAGGTTCTAACAATTGTAATAAATTCTATATATAAAAGTCGAAATATTAACATCTGAATATAAAGATTGATATAAAGCCTAATTAGATAAGAACTTAATCCAATTTTTAGCATATTTCAACATACGATACTTGTTTTAAATATTTTTTTTCCACATATATCTACGGAATAAGAATGCAGTTCTATTTAAATTCTATGAATTTATAATCTATAGTCCAATTTTACTTTGATTTATTGTCCTGGCAATAATCAATACTTTAAAATCCTGATCTGCAGTTCTTTGGATTAAACAGAATATATTTAGCCTTATTGGGGTATTTTTTTTATTTGTTCTAATCCATATATTTTAATACCTTCGGTATTTCTTATTTTTTCCATATAAATATTTTCATCAATATATAATATATCATCATATATCATAAATAGAATGTATATACATATTTTTTTTTCCGATTATATATAGAAATTTACTCAAGAAAATTCCTTAATCCACATGAATTTATCATAATCTCATTTCTAATAAATTAAATATGATGATGTATATCGTTCATAAATACCTGTGAAAATATTTATAACTAAAATATTTTTCATTAAAAATAAGAATAGAATTTTCCAGTTAAAATGTATAATAGAAAATTTTTACAGAATTTTATTTAAATATAAAATTTTCTAATATAATAAGTTTTAAGAAATGTTTTTTGTAGAAATTATTTATTACATATTTTATATATACCATAAATACTTTGTTTTTTTTTTAATATTTGTATATTTATATTACAATAAAGAATAAAAAAATAAAATACGATGAATAGTTTTTATTTTTATTTGATACAAAATGAAAAATGTTTTATTTCACAAACTTATTTTCCTATATAATAATAATAATAATATAGGTTAAATAAATAAATAAAAATATTTAATTATTTATATAGATATATTTTCGTTACTTTATATCAAAGGTTTATGTACAAAACATTATATAGAAAATTTATGATATATTTAAAATTAAAATAATCATAATTTTTTTTTGTATACATGTAATGAAATGATTAATAATAATAATAATAATTCTCTGTATATAAATATCCATATTTTATTACAACGTTCGTCGGATACATATCAATGATTTCATATTGTTACAATTGTTAAATTATGTATATGCAATTATTTTTTATCTTTTTATTTGAAATGCTGAAATGTTCATTTTATAATCCCGTGTATTATTTAAACGGAATATTTGCACAATTTCCTTCAAGCATTATTTCGAATTTGTATACATACATATCTATATTTAAAATGATGTGTTGAAATATTATAATAATATACAATAATAAATAATATGTTTTTAATTTAAAAAATTTGTTGATATCCGATTTGTTGATATTTAACTAAACATTTTTCTATATAATATATTTTTTATTTAAATCTTTTTTAATAAACTTATAATGTCTTCATTTTTTTTCTCTACTATACCATACATTTTATATATTATTTTGTCTAGGCCGGCAAAGGAAGTTTAATAATAATTTTCAATGAATAAAAACCATGAATACCTTTCAAACATAAACATAATCATACAATTATTATAGTTAAGATTTGATGTGTTTGTTTATTATTGATTTATCTTAATCAAATACTATATAAATGGTATTAAATAGTCGTCCTTTTACAATTCAAAATCTTCTTGGAAAATGTCAATTAAAAAAAAACTAAAAATTGTATTCTCCAATAAAATATTGCAGTTTTTTTGCTGAATCTATTTTATTTTTGTTTGAAATTTTTCTTATTATAGAAAATTGTATAGTTTTTAAACCATGTTTCTTAAGTGGACACTTTTCTTTTCATTGATAATTGTTTTTGAATAGTTTTCCAATCGCTGAATAATTATCTTTTCATTTAAAATTGCTATTCGAAAATGGTTTCTGAAAATTTTATCATCAGGGGAATTATTAATTTTAAAAATGTTACCATAGTTAAAGTAACGTACGATTCTAAATGAATGGTGCTAGAATTTCAACTAATGAATTATCTAATTTAAAATCTAATATAACAAAATTTCATATAATATAAAAAATATACGTATAATTATTTAAGTATTCGGATCCCTATAGAATTTTAACATATATAGAGACAATTAAAATAAATGATTAACTTTACATATTTGTATGTCATCATCTCAAGATCGCAATATAAAATGAGATCATACCTTGTGACATATGTATATATATATATATATATATATAAATCGACAAATATTGCATTATAATATGTATGATGTATGTCATTCTAATATGTATATTTAAAATTAAGATTCACATTCATTATTATTATTATTATATAATTGCCACTAAGAAAAAGTTTCTTTTAATGTACACCATCTGAAAAAATATCCATATACGTTAAACAGAAAAAATGACTGAATCATTTCATTTGATTGATAGTCATTATATGCCAAAATGGTTTATTGTTATATTAAATCTTATTAACTATAAATGAATTGTAACTTTTTTTTTTTTTTTAATATAAATTGAACAAATAATAGACATTTTTCAATATGTTACAAGTCACATTAATATTTATTCTAAAGCGAAAAAAATTGTGAAGTCCCATGTGTGTGTGCGTGAAAAGAATTTGATCTATAAGAAGATATTCCTTTTCCATTCTTGTATATTTTATAATTGATGTGAAAAATCAATGAAATATCACTCCAACAGTTTACAATTAATAATCTATATTCAAATCACATGTAATCTAAATTGAGAGTTTTTTATACATCTTTTTAGCAGAACCTTTACGTTCACATATGTTAAAGTTTAATTACACAGCATTTTAATTTAAAAATCTTATATAGACATAAATAAATAAATAAAAAAAGCGTTAAAAAGAAAATTCCATAGACAATAAACAAATAAATTTTGAATAAATTAAGAACAAAATTTAAATTTTTGTATTTATATAAGCTTGCAGATTTCTTTTATATATTGATATTTATAAATATCATTGAACATTTTTTACATTGGATAAACTTCTTTATGTGCCATAAAGAATATGAAAATGTAAACACACTATTTGTGAATATTTCACTATTTTTATATATTGAAAATAATTTATATAACCAGAAAAAAACAGATGTTTATTATATGAATTTTTTTTTTATCGTATAAGAAATGCTGTTAAATTAATTAATAAATTAATTAAATTTTCTTATTTTATATATATATATATATATATATACATATGTGGTAGTGTGATGAGATATACGTATATAAAATTTGCATATATTACATTACAATACATTACAATATTTATTTACCATATTTATATACATGACCCTCTGTATAAATAAATATTTGTTTATACATTATAAACAATCCATATAGTATATTTTTAGTTTTTGAAAGGAATAATATTTAAATATATAAGAACCACTGTTCTTTGTATGCAGAAGTCGGATGATGTCTTAGAGTTCACACATATAAAAAGGTGTCTCCCCAGGCATTTGAAAACTTGATTTGCTCTTTGAATTGTATATAATGGTCATCATAAGATCCTTTCAATTATTTGAAATTGTCTTGTAAAATAGTCAAACTGTATCTTATAAATCATTGATTGTATTACCCGTGAATCGTAATACATTCTATAAATATCATTATTAAAAATGTATATTAATAACTAAATCTCTTTCTTATTTTGAATTTCAAATCATTAAAAACATCGGAATTAAAATAGTTTTCTTTGTGGATATTTTTTTTGATTGTTATCAATCAACATTTCCCAATTAATTATTTTTTCTTGTTGATAAAATCTATAAAATTTGTTTTAATATATCGTATTGATTTTTTTTTATTAGTATTACAGTCTACAAATAAATTGCACCTGTCATTCAACCCCCAGCCCAGAGCTATATATGCATATATATAATATGAACTTTCCTCTTAAACTATAATAATTTGAAATGTTATCTATATATATATGTATATCACATTTATCTCGACTTTATGTCATGTCATATATATGTATAAACTTTTACATTATATTGTTTATAAATTGTATTAAATAGAGTTGTGAAGTAGTAGGTGGTTGGGCACTTATATAATAATACCAATTATTTTTAATATAAACTTACATATTGTTTTTCCAGACATTTTATTATTATATATGGTCTATCTACACTTCTACAGCATGATATTAGTATAAATAAGGTTCATGGAATTTTGTTACATTTATTGTAATATTATTTTTTCATATATATATATATATATATAGAAAATATAAATCCTTTAAATCTCTTAGAATGAAATTTCTATTCTTAAGAAATAATATGAATTGATAAACATAGTAAAGTTTTCCTTAAACAAATTGATATTTGAAATATCCATGAATATTAAATAATATCGATTGCAGACAATTGTTAAATATACAAGTCTCAAATGAATGACATAATTGTGATGTTCAGATCGTGTGCCATTAATTCTTACGTATCATAAAGACTTATTTTGTTTATAAATGAAATTGAAAAAAAAATGAACAAAAAGCTTTTAAATTATTCTTAACACGAATTGTAATTAATGGGGTTTGCAAATATAACATTTGATATAACATTGATTGATTAACATAATAAGCCAATAATTTAATACAATTAATAAACAAAAAATGTATTTTAAATGATATATATTTTGTACGCTTCCATATATCATAAAATATTCTAACCACAAACAAATCATATATATATATATGTTAAATGTGTATATAGAAAACACCAAGAACAGATCCCCTCTGGGATATTTTCATGTTGTCGGTTTTTTTATTATAATTATATATGTATATAAATTCAATATGTTGATTTAATATACACAATTTATTATTAAATACATACTTGAATATTGATATAGTTTGTATTGCATATGTTTATAGAAAAAATTGTACATGGATACAATCCATTATAGTATATATGGATTAGGAAGGGGAGAACAATATTATATGTGGTGAATAGACTCAGACACATGTGTTTTTCTTGAGAAAAATATTGTTAAGTCATCATTTAATTGATTCTTCTTTTTTTTTTTGTTTTTAAACATGATAGTCTATAGAGATTATACAGCAATGTATTTATATTATATATATATATATAGTGTTATGTATATGGCATTTTGTTAAGTATTATAATACGGTCATCATATCTTAATGTTCTCTAAAAAAAAATCAGGAATCAATATATTTTTTTTTGTTCAATTGAAATATAATTTAAAAACAAATTGTATAATTTAAATTGTAATTGATTTTCCTATATCGTGTTTTCGTTCTCTTGTGCATTATATCAATTAAATGGAATTCTATTTTCTGGGTAGTTTTTTTTTTCTTTTCGTTAATTTAATATCAATATATAATATTAAACTAATTATACAAAAAAAAAATGTATAATTGTTAAATTGAAATGAAATGGTATGAGGATTAAAATTGTAATAAATATATTCTATATAATTTTAAGATATTTCAATTTGATTCTATAAATATAATATTTAAATTTAAAAAATTTAATGCTCTTCAAATTGTCTGTGTACAAAATATACAGCTGATATAAGGTGGTCAAATATACATATCTATATGTATTGTTGCTTGATAATGAAATTTTTTGGTTAATAATCTTAAAAGATTACAATATTAAATTGATGAATTATTAACGGAAGCCAAAAGAAACATAATGGAGAATTCAATCATTTAATAAAATTCGTGATTTATCATACATTTTCCGCATGAAAACCAATTAATTTTATTACATATTTAGAAAGATCATGATAAATTACTAAAAGTCTACTAACATCAGTTTTTTTCATAGAATTTTCCGCGGAAAATTCAATTAAAAAATTAATATGTTATTGAAATTTCTTTTAGTTCTTCTACAAATTTTCATAAATCATTGACAAACTGATATCCCTTTTTGTTTTGTATCAACGAATTCATTTTCATTTGAAATCGTCAAATTTTTATCGCTATTTAAATATCTTTTAAATTAAAAAAAAAAGTGACTGTCCCCCCCTCATTTAGACCATAAATGAAAAAATAGAAACCCAAAAAGAAATGGTTATCTTAATGCGTATAATATTATATACTTGTTCATGATTTCCGCGTATTCAAAATTTAATTAATTTTATAAATGTTCTTTTAATTTTTTTGTTCATATATACATTCATACATATATTTATATATAATTATAATAATAATTCCCGCATAAGAAAGAAAAAATTTATTATTCAATTAAATGGTTTTTTTTTGTTCGTTATATTTATCTCTTATAAAAATATTATACTTCTGTTTTTTTGTTTTTTATATTTTGTGTGTGCAAAACATTCAAGTGTTTGTGTTGTCAATTTTTATTGAAAAATAAATTTAAATTTCGTTTTTTTTTTATAATTTCAAAATAATGTCATACAAAATTATCTTATCTGCATTCAGAAGATATCAGAATTTTCTTATATCGCGTATAGTTCCTCAACAGTAAAACAGTATTATTATTTTATTGATGATAAGATTACAAAAATTAATTGTAAACATTCACTAAAATGTTTAATGAACTCTCTTGATATTGATTATTAAAAGTAGATCTTTAAAAACCATAAGCATATTAAATAGGCATTTCAATTCATAATTGTTACATCAACATTCTTTATGTTTGTTTATTGAATTTTCCAAATAGATCTATAAAAATATATTGAGTAACTATACTTTTAATAAATGTTTATATGCCCTTGCTTCCTATAAATATATAATTGCTTAATGATATCCAAAAAAAAATAATCGTTTGATTTTTTTAATTCAAATACCAAACCATAAAAAAAATTGTAAAATATGTCTGTATATGTTGGTAATTTAATTCATATAATAGAATTTCTATAGTTTCTCATTTGTTCGTTTTTTTTTGTGTTTGTATCTTTTTATACGGAAAAATTTGTTTATTTAAACATTTCCAACCGTATATATATATTTTTGGTATAGATTTTCCTATACTATTTATAAAAAAAAACAAAAAAAACTTTAGTTATTTATAAGGAAAATTAGATAGAAAAAAACATGAAAATAGTTTTATACTAACTAAATAGTTTTTATTTATAAAAAAAAATTCTTCTTTTATGATGATTGTATGTTTGTAAGTATCTCTATATATATATACAAAATGAAAATGTGTATATATCATCAACTCGGTGTTTTTTTTTTTTAAATATATAAAACAAAAAAACTTAAAATGATATAAGCTTAAAAATAAACGTTTGATTGGCACTCAATAATGGGTTTTTTTTTGGTTTGGTGTTGTATAAATATAATATATAGATATAGACTGATTTTCGTTTTATATATGCATATATTTAACTTGCTCAATCTAATTTTTTTTTAATGTAATTGAAATGAAAAATCTATAGTCTTTTATCTTAGAGTCTTTAATCTTTTTTTTTTTTATTTGATTTCTATAAAGATATAATCTCAATAAAAGAGATTAATTTAGTAAAAATAAAAAAACATTATGTAATTACAATATGTGTGTCAGAATAAAAAAAACTATTTTATATTTCAAATCAATGTTAATGATCATAAAATTTCGACCGGAATTGATAGTCAACTTCAGAATACATTATATAAGTAAGTCTTTGGTATAACAATCAATTTACTTGACAATTTATAGTCAATATATAGTCTTTTTTCCGGTTTTAATGCTATCGCTTCTATAATGATAAACTTATAATGAAAGTCTATATCTGTCATTTTATTGACAACAAATTCATTGTTTTGTTTGCTTTTTTTTCTATATTTCACTTTAAAAATTATGTACAAAAATTTACGGATAAAAAAATTCTACAACCAAATATTTATATAGAATTGTATTTTAAGTTGATTATGAGTAAGTGTACCTGTATATATAGATAAATATATGTGTGTAATATTAAAAATAAGGTACAAAAAGTGATCGTATATAGTCAATATATACAAAATAAAAAAAAAATTAAATAGTACAATGTCGAATAATTGTGTATATATATTTCTCTCTCGTCGATACTATATATAAAAAAAAAATCGAATTACACCTATATATTATTTATTTATTTATTTTTATTTTTTTTAATATAAACACAATTAAATTAATTATAAACATATGTCTGTTTATTTTTATTTTATATATATATAAGTACAATTTTTATTTTTTTGTGCATCCAAATTAATATATATATATATATATATATATATATATACGAATGAAGGTCAATGCTAATGTTTATAGTATAGACTATAGAGCATAAATGAATACTATATATATATGGATTATAATTTCAATTTTTTAATTTGCGTAATTTTCAATATAAAAAAATTTTGTAATACAAAAGATTACATTAAAATTAATTATATCTTTGTTATTGTTACAGGGAAGAAGTTCGAAATCATGCGGTGAAATGGGGACAAACATTTGAAATAATATGTAAAATGTCAGCAAATGCATCAACAGGTGTATTAGATCCATGTACATTACGAATATCGGTACGAAAAGAAGTGAAAGGTGGTCGTAGTTATCAAAAATTAGGTTTTATCGATTTAAATTTAGCTGAATATGCTGGTTCGGGTCTCATAGCCAGACGTTGCCTATTAGAAGGTTATGATGCCCGACATCGACAAGATAATTCAATGTTACGATTAGCTATTAAAATGCATATGCTTAGCGGTGACATACTTTTTAAAGTGTAAGTTTTTGTATATGTTAATTTACACTTTATAAGAGAATATTTTCTATACTTTATTATATATAATTTTAAGAAAATTTCCATTAATTTTTTTGTATTATAATATAAAATTATTTTAATTCTTATAAATATAGTCCTTCATCAAATGTGAATAGTAAACAAATAACATCACAACAAGATGATGAATTGTGTATAAATGGTAATATAGGTAGTTCTGGTGGTGGTGGTGGTGGTGGCGGTGGCGGTGGTAGTAATAATGTACAACAAACACCAAAATTATTACAAACATCCGGTTCAAGACCGCAAGACCGTGTAACAACAGCAACGGCAATATCTTCGGAACGACAAATACCTCCCGGCGGTGTAATGTCAATAACAACATCCGTTACATCGTCGTCATCGTCATCGTTTGTAACAGCCGCCACCACACAACATCAAATACCTATATCATCGATAATGCAATCGTCAACAAGTGCAAGTACACGTGATGATGCATCAATTGCATCCGGATCATCTGGTTTTGGTTCATTAACAAAAAATAAAAAATCCGATACATTACATACAAACGAAATGATGGATTCGGTAGTATCATCGGTAGCCTCAGCAACCACAACAGCAGCCGCAACAACAACATCAACATCAACATCAATGTATCATCAATTATTATCATCATCGTCATCGTCGACGTGTGGTGTTACCGATTCTGGTGATAAATCCGATACGTTTGAACAAAATGTGCTTCCATCCATTCAACAACCACAAATTAATTATCCATCAAATATGGAATTGGGTCATTCAAGAAATTCCAGTAATACTAGTCAAGTAAGTTAATCTTTTTTTTCTTTGTCTTTTAATTATAATTAACATCATAACTGATCTTAAGAAAATTGTATCTAATCTTATAATATCAATTAAATTTTACGCATTTAGATGTCCAAAGGATCAGGTTATAGTAGTTTTTCACATAGTCAACATTCAAGACAAAGTTCTGAAGGTGATTCGGGTCATCAACGGTGAGTGTTGACAAAATTTCTTTATATATTTACATATACATCAATATTACACAATATTATATAAGTATATACAAAATAATTTACATATAAAATATTTACAAACAAAAAAAAAACCCTTATCTATAATCTCTTACGCACTACTTTCTTCCATTACAAATTATACATATATTTATTTATTTTTATCTTTTATAAACCTCTAATAATTATTGCTATATATATATATATTAAAAAAAACACAATTATATTAATAATTTCTTTCATATATAATAAAATATTACTAAAATTAAACTATTTATTAATGCATAAAAATAATTATTGCTATATAACTTATATAAGAGAGTAATATAGTAAATGATATAAAATAGATTTTGTTTCTATAAACATTCTTTTTTTGGTATAGTTTTCTATTTTCTACATATTTTTACATACCACTTTTATATACGTGAACTATAGCTTATAGTAATTTAATGAAAATTCTATATCAATCGGTAAAATAATAATAGAAAAGATTTTCCTTTAGTTAACATTCAAAAATGTTGACATCAAAATTTTAGGATATTATTTAATTTTATAATTACATAAATTAATGACCAATTAATTAAAAAAATTAAATGAAACATTCTATAGCTATTTTAAAATTCTATATACTTATCTTAAAAATTAAAATCTGATAGTTTTAATTACATTGGCTTCGAAAAAAAAATGTTTTAATTTATTTTTCAGCTATTATATATTTTGTTGTTTCTTTTACATATTTTTGCATATTTTTTATTTACAAATTATAGAAATTGTTACATATTTTTTTACAATATTTCATACATTTACAATTGATGAATTTACACACTCGATACATGATACATATTTTTTTTAATACTCTATATCAATGGCGTATACAATTTGTATTAAATCACTTTACTATATTTATTAATACTTTTTTACTATATACAAATACTAATAAGAATATCCATATATATAATATAATAATGCATGTGTTTGATTTAAGCAAAATAACAATTTTGCATTTACCCTTTAAATTTTTTTTGTTTGCTGCAACAAACTCTATTATATATAAGCACAATTTAAAAATACTATCTAAATTATCTAACCATCGTTAAAATAACTATATATCTATCTATAAAAGAAATTTAATCAAATCAATTTCCCAAACGAAGAATAGGTATAATTTCGAATATATTTAACTCTTTAATTGTTAAAAGTAAATGTCCAATATCTATCAAATTTTTTTTACCATCATTTAAACCCAGAGGTTTTTATGAATTAATTATGTCTATGAGTTCAACAGAGAAAAATGGATGTTAATGGATGATAAAACACATAAAAAAAGTATTTAAATTTAAAAAAAAAAGTAAAATTTTCATTCCTTGATGAGTGCCCATTCAAACAGATCTTATCCAATATTTTTCTAATGACATCATCTCTAATGTATTATCAAAAAGGTGATCCAATTTTCATAACGATTTTGTACACGATTCTCAAGAAATCGATAAAAAAAAACAAATTTTCATCGTAAAATTTATAAATAATCGTGTAAATCTTGGAAAATTCTAATTTTTTATATCAGTTGGTCCACGGAAATTAATCATCTCTAATGTATTCTGTAACAATTTCATTTAAAACATTGTGAAAACTAAATTTTCCATATTAAAATACAAATAAAATTGTTTAAATATTGGAAAAATTCTAATTTCTAAATGAGTCCCCGTGTCTAAGGTGATTCCATTTAATATTCGCTAATTTTTTTTTGGTGCCATTTAATATTGTGACTTTTCTAAAAATGAATTAACTTTTTTGAAATGATAAAAACATAAAAATGAAATTCAAAATAAAAAAACAAAAATGATTGCACTAAAAATATATTTAAAAAAAATAATTTTCCTGATAATAATTTTAAAAACAAAACTGAAAAATAATAATTTAATTTTCTTTTTAATTTTATAATTTTAATTTTTATATTTGAACTATTATATATTTTTTCCCTCGCCTAAAAATGGTTTTGTGTTTAAAAAATTTAGATATTAATTTAAAATTTTAGATTTATATTTAATTTATCTATTTATATATTTAATTTTTTTTTGTTTTTGTTTATTTATTTTTTTTTTTGAAATATCTTATCCTAAATCATCGACAAAAATCATACACGGGTGAAAAATCACCTCAATATATATTTTTTTTTATATAATAAATAAAAAAAATAAAGGTGGCATCCTCCATCATTTCAAAAATCTAAACCAATTAGTAAAACATTATTGTATCCGTTAACGGAAAAACAAAAATCAGCATTAAAATTAAAAATGCCAACAAGTCCGTGTTCAGATAATGAAATATTTTATACACCAAATTCATCGGTATCACAAGATGATGATAATAAAACTGATTCCGGTATGGATGAATATAATAATACGAATATAATAAATAATCGTAAACATCATAATAGTAATCATATGATAAATGATTTAGATAATAATAATAATAATAATAAAAGTAATGGTATATATAAAATAACAAAAATTCAAAGTCTAGGAAATATACCCATAAATTATAAATCAACAATGATTTATGCAGAGGATCAAGTTGATTCCGGTATGGATGAACATTATTCATCAATAAATGGAATTGGTACAAATAATAATAATGATGATGATGATCATATCAATAATAATGATGATGCTTTTGATAATAATACACCAAATCATTCATTTGGTACAATTTATCGTATGAAATCATTAGGTAATTTATCAGAAATTGAACGTGCATTTGGTGATACCCCAAAAGATTTACTATTGTTAAAAGAAGAATTTGAACAAAAACGTTTTGGTTTGGCCAGACGAAAATCATTAACGAATTTATTAATTGATGCACAGGCAATTAATGAAGATAGTCCAAATTCACCGAATTCAAAGCAATATTCAAATGGTGATGATAATAATAATAATATTAATAATGGGCAATCGCAACGATCATCACCAAAACGTGATTCAATATTTCATTCACCGAAAACACCGACAACCATTTCAACACAACATTTAAAAAATATAAAATATAAAAAAAATAAAATCGGTGATACAAAATATATTGGAAATGATGATTGTTTAGAAAATAATAATAATAATAATAATAATTCAAGTAACAATCAATATAATTTAACAAAAATGAAATCAATGGGTACGATTCCAGATGTAGTAACGGAACGTATCGAATATGAACCATTTTTAACGCCAACCATTACTCGTAAATCCATAAATGTATTTAATTATGATAATATTAATAATAATAATATTAATGAAAATATTAATAATAATAATAATAATAATAATAGTAATACAAATGATTTAATTTATGATCATAATCATAATAAAATAATCAATTCGAATCCGAATCAAATCATTTCAAAATCATTGAAAAAACAAAGTAATAGCATTGATGATGTTTATATGCAACCGGCAAAGACGATAGTACCAACTGTATTACCACAAAAAATAACCCCATTAACAAAATCATCCACCTTTGATCGTTTCACATATGATTTGAATATTTTCAAAGGACCGTTTCAACGTGGTTTTCGTCGAAGTTATACGAAAACATCGGATCGTAATATGACAACGACAATGGATACAGCACCATTACGACAATCAGATGGATATTTTCATATGGCACATCAAAATAATGATGGTAGTAAAAATAAACTATTAAATGGACATCATATTGAAAATAATAATAATAATAAAAACCATAATAATAATATTCCACATCAAACCATATTGAATCATCAACAACAAAGTACCACAACTAAAAATGCACGTATACCAATACTTCAGACAATACGATCATCTATAAATAATGTAACAACAAATGATGGATCAAAATCTTCGGCGGCCGATAGGTACGAATTAATAAAATAATAATTAAACATTGATTGATTGAAGATTTTGATTGAAAAAAATTAACCGATTTAATATTTTATATATTTTTATTTAATTTTGGTTTTTAATTGGTTTTTTTTTTTTGTTTTTAATTTATTGATTACTATATATAAATTGTACATGTAAATAATTTCCTTATATTTACGTACGTTTTAAGTTTCGCGATATGTAACTTAATCTGCAATATATACATAATATATATTTATTGAAAACGCTTTTGTGCAAGAGAGTTGAAATCTCCATATACTTCCCCATATATTATTGAAATTTATACAGAAAATTTTTGTGTTTTGTCTTCCCAGTTTCCTTGTCAGTGTTTTTACTTGTGTTGTTTTTATTTTTCACTTTTATTGATATTTTTTTGTATCCACCTTTTTTTTCTGGCTTATTTATTGTCAATAGGTTTTGTTTTAGATAAAAAACCATTGGATAAAGTGTTTTTTATTTAAGTTAAATATTCACACTATATAATGTATAACTAAACAAAATGCTTTATTTGTATATATAGATATTGAATTCATGGAACAAATCCCATGATGCATAAAAAAAAATATTCATCATTCATTAATAGTTGGTTTAAATTTTTGTTTGTTATATTTTCTGAACCACTAAAAAGCTTTCTAAAAAAAATAGGATTTTTTACATATCTCATTTATTTTTAGTTTAAAAATTGGTTCATTTAAATTAATGCTAATTCTCTATATCATATTTATATTATAAAAAAAAAAAATCTTCCTAAAGAAGTAATTCGCATTTTCTATAATAGTTTATAATTTTTGGGAAAATTTATCACTGAATTTTTCCTAATGACAATATTTTGAATGCAATAAATTAGTAAAGAAATGGTTTTGATAAGGTAAATGAAAAGAAAAAGTGTATTATAATATAGAAAATATAATACTTCAGAAAATAACAGTTCATGTTTTCCGATATAAGATTCTCGAACTCATATTAGAATTTTGAATTGGGTGTTTTATCTATTATACACTATACATAATAAGATAGAAAATTTTTTCATAAAGACAAATTGGCAAATTGCTTAATTTTAAATATAAATTAATTTGACACAGCGAAAGAAATCAAAACAAAAAACCCCCACTACTCACAATAAAAATCACTCTCATATGCACAAATCGTTATCAAAATAAAATTGTTAAAAATAAGTACTACTATATAAAATATAAATATTATATATGGTGAATGTTTGCAATGCAATGCACTTTAATATTATTAATTTTGTAAATACATACTAAAATAATACACGAAAAATACGCACATAATCAAAAAATTTGCTTGGCTTTTTATAGTTATAAAATATCATGGATTTGATATTGGATAAGTATTAAGTATTAAGTATATGGAAATGGATATCATACATTTTTAATAATATAATTTATAAAATATGCACATAAAATCATTTCACTTTAACATTTCAATTCATATTATATATATATATATATATATATATAATAATCAATTGCATATAACAAATATCGAATATCATTTAATCATCAATTTATTATATTCATATATAATTTAATTTTAATCATTAACTAAAATGTTTAGTATAAAACAAATATTTATTCAAAGGTATACTGAATATTAACTATATATAAATTCTGAATTTACTTTTTCAAAGTTTACCTGTCTTCTGTTCGATATTTTTTACCACATAATTTATGTAGCAAATAACAAGTTCAATTTAACAGGGAAAAAAAGGGATTTTTACTATTCCATATCAAATTAATACGAACTTATTTAATAAAACTTTACCTTTAATATTCAATGGAAACTCTTAAAGACATTTAATGATTTCCTAAAAAAAAACAAATTGAATTTTACTACCCTTTCACATATGTATTAAATTTATGCTCTCATACATTTATAATAATAAAACGAATTTAAATATAATATACTACCATGTAATAAAATATATATAATAGGAGTTTATCGGGATTACATCGTCGTCTTCTTGATGGTAGCACTAGACAACTAGCGGTTATA
Source organism: Dilophus febrilis (assembly GCA_958336335.1). Classification (NCBI taxonomy): domain Eukaryota; kingdom Metazoa; phylum Arthropoda; class Insecta; order Diptera; family Bibionidae; genus Dilophus; species Dilophus febrilis. Next base: position 3,808,312 of record OY284471.1, on the reverse strand, counting down.
CAAAATAATTCATCGTCATCATCGCATAATAATGAATCAGACAATAATAATGATTATATAATAAGTAATAGTAATAATCATAATAATGGTATCATTATTTATGATTCTAATACACCTGTGATAACGACAAATACGTCTGCAATCACTTGTATTAATAGTACAACATCAAACACAAACACCACCGGCACAAATCCCATCACGTTCCCAGTAAATGCTGACCAAATTATCACAACCACCAATTCGAAAATCTCTAAATACTCACCGACACCACCGACCAGTACTTTTAATAATATTAATAATACAACAACATCATCATCAACAACAAGAACAACGACAACAACGGCTACAACTACATCTAATATTAGTATAAATAATAGTTGTAGTAATATTATGGCCACAATAATATCAACGTCCCCACATAATTTAGTTGCTCCATCATCATGCCTGGCTATCAGACGTCCCAGTACTAACATGTTGGTTTATTTATTGATATATTTTGTCTTATATCTTATTTATATATATGTTACATATATAGTTATAGATTTTCGTTATTTCTTTTACTTTGGAATGGTTTTCTTATAATTTATTCTTCTGTTTTTATTTTGTTAATATATTTGATGAGATATTTTTAAGTAATTTTACTTTATCTTTAATGAAAATTTTACATAGTATATAGAATTACAATATTAGAATTATTTATTCAGATGAATTTATCCTTATGATATATATTTCAATCAATTATCTTTTCTTCTTTTTATTTCAAATCCTTTTCGCATGTATTTTTTATTTTGTTTTTAATATTTAAAATTTTTTAATATTTAGCCATATAGCAAAAGTTTAGTTGAGCAAAGAAAATAACCAGAATATCCTTTAACATTATTGTTTAAGTTATAATTTAAGTGATATTATTAAAATATCACAAGTATTATTATGAATATCTTAGGTAATCGCATTTGATAGTATTTTATTCGTAAAGATCATATATGTAAAAACACGATTTCAACAATTCCGAAGATAAACAAATCGTTTAAAGTGCATAAAAATAATAAACTTGAGAGGCAAAATAAAAAAATTCCGACTATTTTAAATCAATTTCGGAAAATGGCACTACTAATTATCAATCACTCCTTTTATGGAAATGATTTAGTATCCTTTTTTATATCATTCAATTTTTGAAAGGCAGCAAAAATGATCTGATGACAGAAATAAATAAGCTTTAAAGTATAAAATGATTACATATTAAAAGACATTTTCCATCAGACAAATAGCTCTGTAAAGAAGCTTTGTAATTTAATTTTTACTGTACTATAATTATTATATTTACTACATAATGATTGTTAAAACTATATAGGGTGTTATTTTATTAATAGAATTATTTGATTTGTCATTCTAATATAATTTTTTATGTCTATAACAATAATTATGATTCAAATACAAATGATTCAAAAACAAATACTTTTATAGATAAGAAGATTGTGTGAAGATTATCAGATATAGAAAATTAAGCTGTGTGCTATGGAAAGAATATATATAATTGTATTTTTCCGTTCAATTTTATAACATTTTCCAATTCAATTTTAACATTTTATAATTTTTCTTTAACATTTCTTTAACAAATTACAAGAATTTTCAATGTATTTTCAACAATTTTCAATTCAATTTTAACATTTTTCCGTATGCGCGCAATTCAAATTCAAGTTAAATATATTGAATTTGAATGGAAAAATGTTAAAATTAAATTGAAATTTCTGGGATTTCCATTTCAAAAAAAGGTTGTAATTTAATTGGAAAATGTTAAAGATAATTTGAAAAATATTAAAATGGGATTGAAAAATGTTACGAAATATGATGGAAAATCAATTATACAAAAATTCAGTATTATATTGTATTATAAATTCTGTTGAATTATATAATAATTTTCTTACAGGCAGTTATTATATGATTGTAAGCTCATCATCTGCGATAGATGTATGAGTTCTTTCTGTGTGTTTCTTTTTTTTCTTCTTTATTGGAATTATACTTGACAATTAAATAGATTTATACTTTTAAGTTAAAATCTTTACATTATAAATACATCGTTAAATGAATGCCATATACGATGTATTTCAATGAACGAAAAACTTGCTTATACTAAAACTTACATTTCATTCATATTTTTCTGCAGTAAATAACCTTTTTTCCCATTATTACATTTATAATATAAGGTGCTTTTATTTATATTTATATTTATTAATAATAGTGATAAAATTTTTATAATTTATAAATTATTATAATTAACATACTTTATATTTGGGGGATATCTTTAAAATTAGACATTTAGACATAATCACATATATACAATATAATAATCACAAGCTATATAGAAAAAAAAACAAACATAAGCACGATATTTTTATGTTGTTTAGCTGTATAGCACAATAAAAACATGGCTTTTCTAAATATATAATTTTGGTTGACAAAAATTAGTTTTGTTTTGTGTATTGGTTTGAAAATTACAAAAAAAAAACCAAAAATAGATTTAATTTAATATTATTTTGTGTGTGCTTTTTTTTATCTTTGCTTTGTTTTTTTTTTTTATTTTTTTGCTAAATAAATTAATTTGCTGTGCTTAATTTAATAAATAATGTGTGCATATAGTAAAGTATATTATATAATAGATGAAAAATAACAAAAATATAATATAAAATGTGTATATAAATTCACAGAAATCCTAGTTCAGGATCGATTGTAATGAGTGAAACGGGTTCATTAGATCGTATGAAAGCGGCTGCCGAAAGACGAAAAAAAGGATTAGATGATGGCAGTGGTGGTGTTGGACCATCAGTTAGCGGTCGTGTTGAAGGTACCCGCGTCAATCCCGATTCATTAATTGCTGAGATATTAAAAAATACAAAATTAGATCAATTAGAGGAATCAACGGAATGTAAGTAGTTTTTAAATTTAGTCCAAAGTGGGGGGAAAAAATGAGTGAAACCAGCAGAATTTAAATACACTATATAGCCAATCATTGATAATCTATTCCAATCATGAAAAGATTATCGAATAAAGTGTATTTATTGTGTGGTTTTACAAATTTTGTTTTCCATCAGAATTGATTTAATTACACAAAATTTTAGCATTACATTTCCTTAAATGAGAAAAATTATATTAAAACAAATGATTGTATTTTAGCATCCGGCCTAAAATTGTACATAGATAAAGATGGTAATACATCGTTAAGTAGCCATGAAGTACAATCACGGATGACCGGTGGTGTTTATAAACAAGTTGTTATGGAAAATCCAAGATAGTAATAAATAATTTGCCATTATACCACCACCACCACCACAACCAGCACGTCCTATGTCCTCTGTCTTTCCTTCTCTATACTCCTGATCATTAATAATAATAATAATATAATTAATAATATAAACGAAATTAAATTTAAATTATAAAAATCAAAAATAGTTATTAATATTATATATATATAAAAATAAATATATTTATATTTATATATTTACATTATATATAAAAATTATAGTATTGTTGGTGCTCCTGTGATCAGAATTGTTTATAACAAATTTTTATTTAATCTTTAAGTATTGAAAGAATTATTTATATAGATGTTTATATATAAATATAATAAAAAAAAAAATTATTTATATATATATATCTATATTTAATAAATATATATACATTAGATTAATATGTGTATATATTATATAAAATAAGTAATGATACGCGATAAGTAATTCTAAAAAAAAAATTGATTGCATGTATATATGTAATTCTGTTTCATCATATCATAATCAAACATAAAACAAAAATACATATATTTCGTTTAGAATCAAAAGAAAAATGTCTTTGGATGAATGAACCACTTGATTCAAACAATCCCATCAGAAATTCTTTAGAGAATATTCAGTTACCGATTTAAATTAAGAACTGTGAATAAATTATTTGATAAAAATATATCGTTTTTGGTCAGCATAAATCTGATTATTAATTTGCAAAATTTAATTTTTTTGTATATCATCTTTTTAATATCAAAATAACAAAACAAAATTCATTCCATAATAAAAAAGAAAATATTCAAAATTTCCTCCAATGAAAAGAAAATATCAGTTGAGAAAATTAATAAATATATATTAAAAACGGAAAATTATGAAAATTTATTCAGAAAATCAAATATATCGATAGTCAAAAATATCGAATATCGCATATATATAGAAATTGTTATTGCTAAACATTTTTAAACAAGAAAAATGTTTAAAAATTTCCCTATACAAAAAAGCTTATATCGGGAAAATCCCATAAATGATTTTCCATCACAAAAAGAAGAAGAAGAAATCTCTTTCACACATATTCATCGTATTATAAAACGAACAAGGAAAATCATCAAATCAAAAAAACCTTATAAATTAATTTTTATAATTTTAAAGGATATTTTATGAGAAAAGTTATGTAAATAGTATTTTATTTTTCATTTATAATTTTTGTATTCAAATAGTTTTTTTTCCAATTGACGAATGTTCTTCTATAACTATCCAACCAATTTAAGAATATTTTCAAGACACTTTTCTTTTTTTTTTTTTTGTAATGAATTGATGCGTTTCTATTTTCGTAGTTAAGAAAATATTCCATCTATTTGTTTGAATAGTATAAAAGATTATCAAATAATTTGGTTTCTTGATGATTAAGAAAGTTTGTCAGTCAGTTTTCTTCTTTGTTTGGCTTTAAAGTAAGGGTAATTTATTCAGAAATGAATTTTTTGTCACCGATATATTTGATATATATATATCATTAAAGAATTATATATTATAAATTTGCAATCAACAATAAAAAATATATAAAATATTAAAATTATTCAAATTAAAAACAAAATAAAATATATTTAAAAAAGAAAAGGAAAAAAAAATCATTTTAATTATAATTTTATTTTACTTTAAGAAATTGCTTAATTTTTTTTATTTTTATTTTCTTTTATAATTTGTTATACTTTTTATTTATTTTATTTGTAATTTTTATTTCATTCCCATTTTTTTTTAATTATTTAGTAATTTAACTTTAATTAATATTGAATTAAAATTCTAATTATTTATAAATTATTTGATTTTATGATTATTATTTAATGGAAACAGAAAAATTACAAATCAAAATTAAAAATCTTTGTTTTTTCGAATTATATTATTATTTTATTTTTTTATTTTAATGTTGTGAGCAAATTTTAAATTAAAAATGAATACAATTACTATTAAAGTTTACTAGAAAAAATACAAAATCAATATTTGTGTTATAAAAATTATAACTAATTGAATTTTTTCGTCTTTGTAATTTGAATATGAATTAGAATTTTTGTATGTTAAATATATAAACATAATTTAAACTCCTTGTATAAAAACAAAACTATATATTTATAAAGTTCATTAAATAATATTAATAAATTAATAATAATAATAATTATAATATAATAAAATAAATACTATTTAATAATATATTTTTGTTGTAAAAAAAAAAAATAAATCAAATAATGTTTATAATAAAATAATTATATAAAATTCATGAACAAATAAAATGTGTTTTTATTAACTATTGGAATGTGCGGAAAACAGATCTCCTGCGGGAAATACCAATCAATACCGTTCAAGTATAAATGAACGTATATAATCCAATGAATAAAATGAATAATGATCCAGAAATATCACAAAAAGATTAATGATGGGTGATTATACTTCAAAGATTTTAGTCTGACTATTGTAGATTCGAATAGTTTTGGAATTAAAATCATTTTGTAGTTTATGGAGTATCGATCAAGAGACCAATGAAAAGAGCTGGCAAATCTTACAGTTTTTATTTGACTAATAATAAATCCTACAAACTATTTTTGACAAACAGACAAACAACTTTTAGTTTAAAGATTCCCCCAAATAAATCTCTGATAAATTCGATTAAAATTTTATTTTCCAAATATTTATCAATACAGTAAAGATAAATTTGAAAATATTATGTTGTAAAATAACCAAAAAATGTATCCTTTTGAACACACACACACAAATTTATCCTTTTTGTATTTATTGTATTTTATTTTAAATAATTACTCTATAATAATAATATAATATTTAGAAAATAATACAATTTTTTATTTAACTATTTTTATTTTTTTTAAACATTTTTGATCTTGTTGTTAATCATTGTAAAATTATTTAAAACATAATGGTCCTACTTGAAAACCAAATGCTTGATTTGGTAATCCATAGTCTATCGGATAGAAATCTATAAGTGGTAAATATGATAATCGTTTTGTTCTTATCTCAAATATTGTTTCACCCTTAGTTTTGCCCGACTGAAAAAGAAAAATAATTTTATACATTTATATAAAATCTCATAATAATTATCTTACCTTGCATTCATCCAAAATTATTGTTGGTTTTACCAAACCCATACTTTCATAACTAATTTCCATTTCATTTTCACCTAATAGCTTAATTGACGTATCATAATTATCTAATTTTGCATTAAACCATGCAGCACTATTTATACAAGTATAAGTAAAATTTTGATATGCCTCTTGTGATAGCAATCGTAAAAATGTCATTTGTACAACACCGATATTTTCATATGTAATTCGGAAACCACCGCGTAAATTTGAATACCAATCATTATGATCGTTTTCTTTACGCCACGGAATATTGGGCATTTGTGAACTGTGTACATCCGGATACACACATGTTTCTCCCTCAGCCGTTAAATTACAATACACATAAATTGCATCGTCTGCCATTCCCAAATTCGGATCAATCCAATACCATCCTGAAAATTTTTTAATACAAATATAGAATTAGAATTTAATTTAATTTAACAAAGCAATCAAATCATTTTAATATAGAATTGTATAGAAATTGTATACCATCATTAAATTTAGGATGTCCAAAGAATAAATCTCTACAGGTTTTAACAGGATTCTCTCGTGTTCCCACCGGTTTACGAATACGATCCAATTCTTGACGCATCGAATATATTGAACTGTACATATCTAAAAATTTCGGTTCTATACTATCATCTTTCTTCTTTTTCTTTCGATTATTTGTTTTTGTTTTCGGTGTTGGTTTTTCAGCGATACCCATTAGTCGATCAATGTCTTCATCATCGAAATCATCGCCCAATTGTACTAAATCCAATTCACGTTTACTACGATCTTCACCTTTTGTGGCTGTAAACTCATTCATCCGGAATAATAATTCGGGTGGTACTAGTGGAGCTTCGGCTGGAGGTCCTGGTGGTCCCGGTGGACCAACCGGGCCAGTTTCACCTTTCATACCCGCTACGCCTTCTGATCCTTTTGGTCCGGATGGTCCAATTTCACCTGATGAACCCTGTGGGCCATCGTTACCCTTAGGTCCGAACCCACCAAGTGGACCCATATCACCTTTTAGGCCTTCATTGCCCGGTGGTCCTCGTGGCCCTCGCTCACCCTTTTCACCCATTTCTCCTTTATCGCCAACCAAGCCCAATTCACCGCGATGTCCTTTTAAACCACGTCTACCTCGATCGCCCTTCGGTCCCTTTGGACCCAATTCACCGGTTTTTCCTTGAGCCCCCATTTCACCGGGTTTTCCAGTCATACCCATGTCGCCAGATGATCCCGGTGATCCCCGTAAACCGTGCGGTCCTTGTGATCCCGGTAAACCTTGTGGCCCAGTTATACCTGGCATACCTAGTGGTCCTGATGGTCCACGATCACCCTTTTCTCCTGGCAATCCTGTGTTTCCTTGTAAGCCAGCTGGTCCTTCTGGTCCCATTTTACCCGGTGGGCCTGCCTCTCCCGGTTTACCTGGTGAAGTATTAATATAATGTCATTTTATTGTCGAGAAGTTTTATTACAATTCCTATTAAACATACCTTGTGGACCAAAATCGCCCGGTACACCTGGTTCTCCTGATTTACCGTCATCACCTTCTCTGCCTTGATCTCCCTTCAATCCTTGTAGACCCGGTTCACCTGGGTTTCCAGGAAAACCTGGCGGACCCGCACTGCCTTTAGGTCCTTCTGGTCCAACGTGTCCTGGTTTTCCCGGTGGTCCTTGTACACCTGTTTTACCCTCTTCACCCTTTGGCCCGGGATTACCGCGTTCACCTTCTTTGCCGACCGGTCCAGTTGGTCCCGGTGGTCCTGCGGGACCCGTTTCCCCGAGTAGTCCTTGTGGTCCTGGAGAACCGGGCCCGCCTTGAATACCATCTGAACCGCGTACACCTCGTTTTCCGGGTTCACCTGGTATACCAATTGGTCCCATTGCTCCCGGTGATCCATAATCTCCCTTTTCACCTTTACCACCTGACGGACCAGGTAATCCTTGTGTACCTATAATTGTTATAAATTGTGTTGCATTAAATATCAATTTTTTTGCTGATGCTTCCATTCTTGTTTACCTGGAGCTCCTGATGGTCCGGCTAAACCGGTTGGACCATCTTCACCCTTAATTCCTCGACGACCCATTTCACCTGGCGGTCCCTTTTCACCCGTAGGTCCTGCTGTACCAGGTTCACCACGTAAACCTTGCATACCAGGCGAACCAATTGGACCCTAACATTTACAAAATATAATTTTTTAATTATTTTAATGCTTCATTATAAATTTATTTACATTTTGCATACCATTTCGCCTTGACTGCCCTTGAACCCCTTTTCGCCAGGCTGTCCCACATCACCCTTATCACCGTCTTCTCCGGGTGGACCAACTGGTCCCGGTGGTCCAGGCAATCCACGAATGCCTGGTAATCCATCTCTTCCAACTGGACCAATTATACCGTTTTCACCTCGTTCTCCTTTTGCACCTGGTGCTCCTGGTCCACCAGGCAAGCCTGGTCTACCCTCGGGGCCGGCAACACCTTCCTTTCCATGATCACCTTGTTGTCCTTTATCTCCTGATGCGCCCATGGGTCCCGATGGTCCACTTTCTCCTTTCAATCCAGGTAATCCCTTTATATAATACAATGTCATATGATCTTTCTTGTTTTTTGAGATAATAATGTTCATTTTTAACTAACCGGTTGACCTTGATTACCACGTTCTCCTGGAAAACCTGGTAGACCCAATTGTCCAGGAGGACCAGTTTTACCTATTGGTCCGGATTGCCCTGGTTGACCTTCTTTGCCTGATTCACCAGGAACTCCCGGTTCGCCTGGTAAACCTGGCAATCCTGGAATTCCAGGTTCACCACTCGGACCTTGTTCACCGGCGGGTCCAGGTGGACCGACTACTCCAGCTATACCTGACGGTCCAGGATTACCAGATTCTCCCTAATCGCATTGATTTAAATTAATTATTAGATCACAAATTGTTTAAATATTTTTGTCCTCTCCCATTTGCGCTAACTTACAGGAGGTCCACGTTCACCTGACGGTCCTGGTGGTCCATCTTTCCCATTACTACCTTGTTGACCAGGCATTCCAATAAATCCTCGAGGTCCTTCTGCACCTTGTGGACCCATTTCACCTTGAGGTCCCGGTGAACCAGGTTGTCCTGTGTCACCTTTTGGTCCAACCGTACCCTCGTTACCTCGACGTCCTCTAGATCCTCGAAAACCTCTTGGTCCGACTTCTCCTCTTTCTCCAGGTGCTCCAGCGTTTCCCTTTTAAATAATTTTATTGTATTACTCATTATATTGCTTAACAAAAAGTTAGTTTAACCTACCCTTTCACCTTTAATACCAGGACCGCCGACCACTCCCGTTGCTCCTTTATCACCCTTTTCGCCAGAGCTTCCTGGATAACCAGGAAATCCTTGGATTCCCTGTTTTCCCTTTTCACCAGCAGGCCCTATAACACCGGTTTCTCCCCGTGGTCCCTCAAATCCTTTGGGTCCTTCTGGCCCTTCTATTCCTTGTACACCTTGAGGTCCTGTAGATCCTCTCTCACCAGGCGTTCCCATTTCACCCTTTTCACCATCTAGACCTCGATCACCCTTATCGCCCTGATCACCAACTGGACCTCTGGTACCATCATCACCTTTTGCACCCCGCGATCCTGGGAATCCTACTGGACCTTGTACACCTTGTTGTCCAATATCCCCCTTTGGCCCCGAAACACCGGGATTTCCAGGTCGTCCAGGTGATCCGTCAGCTCCAGGTAGTCCAGATAATCCCGGTTTACCTTTGTAATATACACAAAATTAATTATATTGAAAAGTTATTCGTCTATATTCAACCGTCTGATGTCCTTACCTGGTGGTCCTGCGGTTCCCGGTGGCCCTAAATTCCCTTGTGGTCCAGGTGCACCAACGGGACCCATAGGTCCTGATTGACCAGGCGCACCGGGTTGTCCTTGTGGTCCTGGATTACCTTTAGAACCTAACGGTCCTTCTGTTCCTGGAATACCAGGATTCCCTGGTGGTCCTGCAAATCCTCTAGCTCCTGTGAAACCTCTTGGTCCCAATTCACCCGGTAATCCAGGTTGTCCTGGTGGTCCTTCTTCGCCCTGTAAACCTTCATGCCCGCTTTGTCCTTTTTCACCTGGCAGACCATATCGCCCACGATCACCTTTTTCGCCTGACATACCAATCATACCCATGGGACCAATTTCACCTTTTGGTCCCATTACACCCGCAATGCCTCTTTCTCCATCACGACCGGCTCGTCCTCTCCTACCTTCTCGACCTGTTGGTCCTTGAATTCCACGAAAACCACGAGGACCCTTTTGTTTAAAACATAAGATTAAGCCAAACAAAATTTAATCATTTACTCTGAATAATATAATATAATTTTAATTATAATATTAATAATTTTATTCAATTATTAACTATTTGTTTCCTTAATTACCGGTTCACCTGCATCTCCCGATTCACCTTTAGTGCCCTCGCTACCAGAAGGTCCCACAGGACCTGGTATTCCGGTTAAACCCATAGGTCCTTGAGCACCTCGCATCGACAACTAAATATCAATATACAATAAACAGAAATATTAGAAAATAAACACTGAATTTCATTTTAGTTGAGAAGAAATCAACATCATACCATGTGTTGTGCTAACATTTGGCGTAACGAATCTGATTGAGTATCTGGTCCTTTTTCACTACCCATTGCTTGATTAACCTGATTAAATTGTATATAGAAAATTCGTTTATTTTTTATATTTGTTCAATCAATTTCATAAAAAAAAACTAAATATTTATATTTAAATAACATACTGGAATCATAAAGACATGACCAGGTGGTCCGGGTACACCACTTGTACCATACAAACCATCACGTCCTGCTTCACCCTTATCACCTTTATCTCCTTGTGGCCCCATTGCTCCAGGATATCCTCTTGGCCCCGGTGGTCCCCTCCCGATATTAAACGGTGTTGGTTGTACTTCATTTGTTGTATCATTCGATGGATTTTCTGAAACATTATTATCAATTGGTCGACGATTACTAGATTCTGATCCAGAAAACTCTGATAAAGGATCGTTTTCGTTAACCGGTCGTCTCAACATTGGCGATGACGATGATGATGATGTAATCGGATGATTGTGATGAGATGTTCTATTTAAATGTACGACGTTACCTCTACCTTAAAAATATGTATATACAAAAAATCAAAAGAAAAACAACAGATAAAATCATTTATATAAATGTTATTATACCTTCACTACCTTCACCTTGTTCCATAAAATCTTCACCAAATATACTTTCTTTATGTTCTTCTACATTATCTAAGTATGATTCTGATGATTCACGAATAACATTATCGAAATTCTCACCAAATAAATCAGTGGCTCCGATTCGATGACTTCTTCCTCCAGTATTAATGCTACCACCAGCACCACCACTAAAGCTAGTACTTCGACTGCCACCACTAATACCACCACTGCTACCACTGAACCCACCACTGATACCACTATTTCTACTACTGCTACTACTACTACTACTACTCTCTGAATATCCTTCATTCCTTATACTTGTGGCTTCCATATCACTGTCATACGTTGAGATACGTTCTGTTGATTCATACATCGAATGGGATGTTGTTATTTCAACGGCTCGTCGAGATGTAGCAACAATATTATTATCACGATGTTCATTATAAATATGATTTGAATGTCTACCACCACCACCACCAACACCATTTGATGATGAAAACGTTGAATAAGTACGTGGTGGTAAATTAAACCCTTCAATTTCAAATATGTTTTGTGACGACGATGAAGTAGTGTCATCATCATTCATTTGAAAATCACCTGGACAATCGGGTGCATACTTTGAACATATATGATAGGCCTCATCCGGACGATTTGCAATCAAAAATTGTTGAACATCTCCCGTAAAATATCCATCGTCTTCAAATAATTGTACACCCGTTAATATTAAACCATCGGTTGCAATTCTTGAACTCGATAATCTTTGTAATTTCTTTGTTATTTGACGATTACAATCTAAAATCAATGTTACCGAATCACCTTTAACACTTAAACCTAATCGATGCCACCTATAAATATATATTGCATATAAGAAAAAATAAAAATCAATCAAATATACAATTTAAAACTTTCCGTTTTTTTGGAACAAAAATTACCTTTTATCATCAATATTTACACCAAATGAAATAACCGAATCTTCCATTGGATTACCATCTAAATCCTGATAGTACAATGCAATATCAGAACCCACAATTAAACCTAATATCTGTTCACTTTCCGATGAATAAATTGAAAAAAATGGTACTCTGCCGATATTTCCATTTGGTTTTATTGTTAATAGAATGGAAAAATCAACGGGAAATCCATCAAGAAACACCTGTGACGTACTAATTGTTAACATTGTATCTTTGTTTATTGAATAACCTGAAGCCGCATATGTTTGATATTGATTACGATGTGTACCGCACATACCTATTGATGCATTTATACCATTTGGTAATTCTTCCATTCCGAATTCGGCTATCATATCAACAATTCCATCTGTTTTATATAGTATAAGAGTAATGTTTTGAATATTAAATTCGGTATAAAATTTCATTTGTTTTGATGCCCAGCAAAAAGAATTTGAAAATTCTTAACATAAAATAATAATTTGGTAAAAAATACTGTAGTAAATACAGAACAATCTAAAAAATATATTTAGTATCTTAAAGTTTTCTCATAAATTAAACCAAAAATTAAGTAGTTTATTTAAATCAAATTGTCAAGCCAAATAAAAACACTCAAATCTATTCTAATAAAAATTTATTAATTGATAATTTAACAAAGTTTTCAATCAATTTTTGTCTATAAAAAATATAATATATTATATATTCGCGAATACCATATTCATTGTCAAATTAACATCAATTATGTTTTCTTATACATATATAGATCATCAATTGGCATATATGTTCAATATATACAAATTTAATGTTTGTTGGACATATGCGGAAAAATATATATGCAAATTAATTAAAGTGAAATTTTAAGTTTATATATGTATAATAATATTCGTTACATCATAAAAAGAATTTGAGTTCTATATAGAATAATAGAAATATGTAAGAATGTAATTGAATACAAATGTAGATATAAAAATATCAATCTCATATGAAATAAATTATTCAATTTTGAAAAAATTGTCTTCCTATATAAATAACTCATCGAATAGATGTCGGAAATTGTAATTTCCTTGAAATTTCCCATTTTCATTTTCCATATAAAAATTGTTTTTCACGAAAGATTTATTTATTATAAATTTAAGAACATATATCAATAATTTGTTCATTGGGAAAAATACGATGATTGATGATCATTCATCATTAGTTTATTTAATATTTGATCGCATATCAAATAAAATGTGTATAAATATTTCTGGTTTTATCATTACATATATTATAATAGTATCAACACTCATATAAATTCTATATTTTATTGATAACTTATCATATATAGAATTTTTTTTTTTACTCATTTACAAACCAACGCAAATCTCATCAAACAAATTTATAATTTTAGTTCATTTCATTGTATGAAGAGATGATACGATGATATAAAGATCATATATCGTACGATATAACTATACAATCACACAATCAGTTATTTTATATTCAATTATTATTATATTCAACATATATATTGAAATATACCAAAATCCCGTATTTCGTCGACATTGCATTTATTTATCTTCTATTTAGTTTTATTAAATAAAAATATTATTGATTCAATAAGTTTTAGCATTATCTAATTATCATTAAATTCATCTTAAAATTAATGTTCGTAACATCATACAAAGAAAATTAAAGGAAGAAAAATTAAGAAAATTGAAAATATTGTGTATTATTTAATTGAAAAATTCATGCGGTTCCAATAATTGTTTTAAAAATGTGTTTCATTTAAAATGTATAAAAAAATTCATTTCTTTTTTCCATCTCATTTGATTTGAATTAAAAGTTAATAATTGTTTTGTTTTTATTTTCAGAATAATTTATTTTTCAAGAAATTGATTCACATCATATAAAATGTTCATCAAGCAGAAAGTATTTTTTATTATCATCAGTTATATTTTTCAACATTTGCTGTTATATCATCAGTGGGATATTCTACAAATATTCAAACAGGTAAATAAAACTTTACTGTTTTGAAAAATAAATACAATTTGATAAAATTTTTTATTTAAATTATTAATTGATAAATTTTTCTCGTGGTTTTTCTTCCAGGTTAGTGACAAAATCGTCTGCCAACTTTAGGAATTTTGTATTCCAACAGTTGAGTGAGTAGAACTTTGTTTTCTAAATTATATTTCTTTATAAAAGAAAATAAAAATAATTAAATCATTCATAAATAAAAAATGATATAAAAAAGTTATGTAATTCTATATATAATTTTATGAACCGGTAATTTTTCTCCCGGTTATTATTATAAAGTAAATCGTTAAATCTAAATTTAAAACAAATGATTATGAATGAATAGTAGAATTTTTTTATTTTCTTTTTGATGAAATATAATCATTTTATATAGAGTTCATGGTATAGATCAAAAAAATAAGCTTTATGCAACTAAAATATTCTAACTAATATAAAACACATAAATACACACTGGTGAATGGACATTATACAAATTAACTAATAACTAATACATTCCTTTTTTTTTGTGCATAAATATATATCATGAACTCAAACTAATCTATATTTACTAACCCCTTATTTACTATATGAAAATATAAATTTTTAATAAACGATAATGTGTCCTATTTTCCCATTACCTAAAAAAAAAAGTAATTGCAAGTGGTTTGTTCTTTTTAATGAACTGATTACTTGACAATACTTTATCCTTATATATCACATTGTCATTCGGACTTGCCGCTCAGCAATTTATATCTGAGTGGGGAGCCAAATGCTTTGTACATATCCTATATCCAGGGAGTAATTGGGTCAAGCCCTCTAGTCCTACAGCGGACCGACTACGCGCCAATTACTTCATACCATCCAATAGCTCTGGTCTGTTTGAGGACCCCCATATTCCCAAATAACAATTCAACGTTGAATAAATATGGGCTTGTTAGGGTAGTTTTAATTAATTTAATTTTATATAATATAATTTTTAAGTTTTAGTTATATTTGTAGTTACATTTTTTTATTAACACTATTAACACAATATTTAAATTGTTTTACATTTAAATGCTTATGAAATATTTAAATGAAAATTTACTATAGAAAACATACAATACTTTAAAAAATTCTCAAAAAACTAATTTATGCAAACTTTGTAATCTGATAAATAATATAATGAAATGAAAATCTCTAAAGAACAGACGTTATCTTTTAAGCAATAATTTAATCAATCCGATCTATATATTATATATTTGCTTGTTAGAAATCTTATGAGTTTTAATATGAAAATCTTTGCGATATCGAATATATTTCGGGGTTTTAGAATTGCTAATCTTTTAAAATAACATCAAATCAAATCAAGAAAATAATTTATTTCACTTTTTCTAAGCGAACTAATCAGGACATTAATCAGGACATTAATAAACAAAGTATTTGACATGTGAATTTAAATTAAAATTTGCCAACATTTCATAGAATTGTTTCGCGTTTTTGTAAGTAATTAATATCCCGATTTATATATGACAAAAATCAAATGAACTGAACTGCGAACTGTACAATTAAATCATATATATCTATATCTATATTATATTCACCAAAAAATCCGCGTATACGCAAAATTAATATAAAATTCATAAATCTTAAAGAAATTTATATAAAAAAACTATATTGTGGAATTTTATGTATATTTAAATATAGAATATAGAACGATATTTAAATTTGATTCGTATATATATTATATATACTGAAATTTAAAGTTATTTATTTTTCTTCTGTAATATATAATTGACTTAATTTTTGTCTATTAACAATACACAAATATATCGTTAGTTTATTTTTTTTTGGTTAGTTTGTTATTTTATTATTTTTATTGTCTTTTATCGAAATATCTTGTTCTTTTTTCAATCAAGTATTATTTATATTATATAGTAATTTTTCAAAGATTTATTTATGATACAATTTTATTTTATTTTAAATCATTTAAGTTTGTTTGTATATTGAAAATATACCAAAAAAAAAAATAAAACTAATAAAGTATATTTATTGTTGGATATAGTTGTCGTTATGATTATTATTTCATCGTGTGTTGTAAAATATCAAAATATATTTATAGTATAAATGATTTTTTTATGTATACTATATATATATATGCAATAGAATTATTTTAACATCTGTATAGATATTTGTTTCAAAAGAAAGATTGTCTATGTTTAAATTCATTTGACTGATAAATTAAAATATAGCATATAATAATAAACATTTGTTTTTTTATATATGATTTGAATGTTATTTGTTATATAAGTTATTCTTAACGCATTTACAATTTAATTTAAAATTATGTATACAATATATATATAATTATATGTGCTAGCACGAGATTTGATTTCAAACAAAAAAGAAGATTTTCATATATACATTCGATCATTTATTCCATTATTTATTTGACCTAAACTACAATATATATTATCATTTTTATACATCTGTATATAGAAAAAAAAATTGTATATTTAGAATAATTGAATTGAAACTCATACATCAATATTTACTAATCGTTATATAAAATTATAATCGATATTCCGCATATAACAATATTGAATCCAACGTAATTATTGTTCTGTATATATAATACATTTATTATTTTAAATTCCAGGTCGAAAATCTCAATTTTTATAAACCATTATTTTTATATTGAATTGGGTCAATCGTTTTTTATCTGATTCAATTAAAAAAAGTACAAGTTTATGAATACGGTAGGTTATATATTGGTATGTGAAAAATTTGCATTATTTAAAATATATTTCGCAAAAAAAAAACCTTGATATTAATTTATGTTAGGAAAATGTCAATACTCAATCATTGTTTTAATATGATTTTTCCTCATTTAATTGAATTCCTTATTTAAAATTCATGTAATAAAACTATCTTAATTTTAATTGTTTCAATATAATTATATAAATCATTTAATGGAATTAATTAAATACATTTGAAATTTGTTATGGAAAAGCCGGCATTTGATTTGAATATGATTGAATTTTAATATGAATGGGATTGATAACTTGATGTGGATGCGATTGAATTTGAAGTTTTTAAATTATAACAAATTGTGTTTAAATAATTTTGCGTAAAATTGTATAAATTATGAGATCTTGAGTTCTCGAATTCTATCTGCTAAAGACAAAACATTTTTACTATATATTTCTGTTATTATCGAATCTCAATTTTATGCAGGGTTACATAATTTTCCGATGGGGTTTCGGAAGATTATACTGACATCGTAAACATAACACATAATTATGTAATCACAACCAAAGAAAATTTTCATTTCGAATCCAAAAAAATCAATCGTCCATTGGAAGCTTTTTATTCAACACCACAATTATAATATAATTTCATTTTTGATTTACTTTTATGGATATATTTTATAAGATGATTTCTTATTCTCATTCAAAAATAAATTTCTATTATTATAGATTTATATTTTCGCGATTTATCAATATAAAAATATAATATTGAATAATTTTTTCTATCAAAAACGTGATATAAATTTTTAATAAATCAAGCAAATTCCAAAACCATTGTATAGATAATTTATACCTGACAAAAACAAATATCATCATAAAGGGTTCTCAAAATTTCTTCGTTATAGTACCAATAACTCTGTAAACACATTTCTATATTAATTTTCCTTTTGGTTTTCCATTTCCTCATACATAGTGACCATTAATGTCTTCAGAAAATTGGGAAAAGTATAGCCAGCCGCAGTATACATATCTTAATGTCAAAATATTTGTCCATGAAATGAATAAATAAATATTCTTCGTCTTTCAAAACTATATACATAAACTTACATAATATTTTGTACATCTCTATTATAAAACTGGCGCTAATATATGATGATATATTATTCACTTTTAATCTGACATGATGACAGAAAATACTTTTAAATATATAGATGATTTTAAATGTATATATGAAAATTGTGTAAATATATACATATTTGATTATTTGCTATATAGAAATATATTTAATTTATTTTTTTAAATACATTTTTAGGTCTTATCAATTTAGTCAAAATAAAAAAAAACAAACAATAAAAAAATATTGTTCTTATTTTAATAATTATTATTTTTTTTTTGTGATTGGCGATTATCTCTTTATAAATACATTGAATATTTTTGTGTATGTACAATATATATAAAAAACTAACAAATTTTATTATCAATTACCAAATTTTTATTCTCTATATGTTCTCTGAATGGGAAAAAAAAATACTAATATACTTTATGTAAATGAAGTGAAAAACTTTTATATAAAAGAATTTGTTTTATGAAAATCTTTAGAAATATAATATCGTGTATGTGCGGGCTTTTTTTTCTTAACAATATAAAACAATTGTCCAATTAATTTTCACTAAAATGTAATCAAATTTTAAATCATAATGCAGAAAATTTCCTTTCAATTTCGAATAACTTTGCAAACACATTAGTTATTAATTTCAAAATTCCAATGTAAATAAAATTTTTTTGCTTTATAAGCATATGACCAATTTATAAGCTTCCCTAATCTCTTTAAGGGATAATTTTACCATTTAAATTTTCTAAATATTTATTTGTAAATAGAATTATTTTTAGAATTGTTCGATATATCTACAAACCACCAGTTTTCAAACCATTTGATAACTTAAAAGGTTCAGCTCTTTAGGAACGAATATTTAGAAGAGTAAAATAATTCTATCCATTAGCAGAAAATGTAATCGATTCTATATGTCTAAATTTAAATTAAAATTAAACTTACCCTCATTAATAACTGCATTAGTTTTTAAAAAACCATTATTAAATAAAGTGATAATCAAAAGTATTTGTAATATTCCATACCGATATTGGTACAGTAGAAGTTTTTTGACTTTTACTAATTTTATTGGCAATAACATTTTATATTTTTTTTTATTTTGTATCTGTGTGTGTTATATATAAATTTTCGTCATATAAATATTATTATATTTATATGTTTTCGCGTAATCATTAATTAAATTTAATTCTAATCGAACGAATTCACTCATTTATTTATATTTATATAGATAATTTTAATTTTATGTACATTTTTATAATCGGCCGTTATTTTGCTATATTTTTTTTTATGAAAAACACAAATTATCAATCAAATTAATATATATTATATGAAGGGAACTATCCTTTATCTTTTCACACTTTTGAAATAGTAATTTCTTCTTTTTTTTTTTTTTTTAACTAATTAATTATTCTTTTAGACTGTTTCTATATTTATACGTATAGATAATTTGTTAATATTTCCGCATCATTAACATTATAAATATACAAAAAAAAAAACAATAATAAATCATTAAAAATTTAAATGATTTATTGATTTTATATATAAAAATACATGCAACATTAAAGAAAATGAAAGAATTCAATTTATATATTTGAAATAATCGTGAACAACAACAACAACAAATGATCTAAATTCTAAATTTTATAATATTTAAAAAAAAAATTCTTTTTAAGTTCTATTTCGTTATTTTGTATTTTATTTTTTATTATTTATTTCAATAAATTTACAATAGAATTTCAATTTCAACAAAATCAAAAAAATTAATAAAAAAAAAAAAACAACAAAAAATATATACTAATTTGACTTTATTTTTGTATGTATAATACGTTTTATAACATTTTTATACATAACCGCGATCCGATAACTTATTGAACTTTATAAGGAAGTAGCTATATAGTGTAGTATAGCTGCTAATGTATATACAATATATATATGTATATTTTTTGGTGGTTTTGGCTTATCAATGAATGAAATTCTCTTTTGACCAGTTAAATTATTTTCATGTGTATTAAAATTCAATCAGTTTTCAGTTTAAAAATAATAGTTTTTTTTTTTTTTTTTATTTTCGTTCACTATATATAAATTTGAATAATATTCTATATAGAAGTTTAATGGTGAAAAGTTTTGATTGATTTCTAAAATAAAAAAAAAAATTATATTAATTAAATTAACAACATTTATATTAAACGTTTTCGTAATGAAAAATTTGCAAAAAATAAATTAATTATATAACAAAAAAAAAAAAAAAAGAAAAAGAAAGCTAAAAAAAAATATGTGTAAGTTTAAATTTTGTATTTATCATTATTATATTATCATCAGCATCACGTATATAATAATTAATTTATTAATAACACATTGCTTTTAATTTAATTATCACTTTTCACATTTCACTTTGGTTTGTTTTTTTAACAAAATCACAGTTTATTTCAATTATTTTATTTCAATTGCACCTTAAAATTAACACAAAAAATATTATTAGAATAAAACACAAACCAAACACAAGACACCCAGACACAAGAATTTAAATTCTAAATTAATCTTCTTTGGTATTTATTTTAAAAAAAAAAATTTTCTCAATATTCACATAACTATATATATAAAATTATGTAAGTATTTTAAAAAATACTTGATTTTTTTTTTGAATATGATTTGACAACGATAACCCACACGACACTTACTCTATCGCTCTATATATATATATATATACATATATCTATTTATATATATATATATGTATATATATTTGAATAGTTAAACAATTTTTTCGATTAATTCTTTTCAACGGCCGAATTTAAACTAACGCGACTAAAACCACACTTTATTTATATAGAATAAACAATTATTCTTTTTTAAATAATAATTTAACAACATGTGTCTTTTAATATATAATATTATTTTAAAATGTATAGAATTCAATTGTGCTCTCTTTTTTTTTGTGAAGAATTGTAATCATTATTATTTTTCTTATAAATTGTCTTATTAGATTGATTCATATATTATATATAAAAATATTATATTTAATTTCTCCATTAAAACAGATATTTTTTAAATGGTATTTACTTTAAGCTATATGTCAGTTTTGAATATATATACATTTATATTATGTTAAGATTTATTTAAATGAAACAAAAATAAAATAAGCTAAACATAATATAAATGAGGCTATTTGCCATAGCAATGGGTAAATTAAGTTTTCGTATTCTAAACTGTATTGCTATTATGCTATCGGTCGATATAAATAGCAATAATAACAGTATCAAATTCGCCGGTTGCTGTTTTTTTAGCAATTGTTATAATAGCAATATGAATTAGAATCGACTTGATTATATATAAAAATATTATATTTAATTTCTCCATTAAAACAGATATTTTTTAAATGGTATTTACTTTAAGCTATATGTCAGTTTTAAATATATATACATTTATATTATGTTAAGATTTATTTAAATGAAACAAAAATAAAATAAGCTAAACAGAGTACGACTGGAAAAAGTTTTTATCCTTATATTATTTTATAATCCATTGTTATTAAAAGATGTATTTATGAAATTATTGCAAATTGATTACTATACAGAAAATTTATACTACAATTGAATCGTCCTTGAAAGATTTTTCACCAGTAAATCAAAAATGATATTATTTATTTAAAAATTACTAAAAGTCTTACATAGATTTATTTCCTTCATTTGAATTTGAATTTTCCAGATAGAAAGATATTATTGTATTTACAATTTTGAACTGACAAAAAATGTGCTTTATTAATCAGACTATTTCATAGAGAGGTAAATAATTTCACTAAAAAAAAAGCCAATTTCCCATCATTTACGGCTTTTTGTGTCTAAAGTCTAAAGCCTAAAATCTAAAGCCTAAAATCTAAAGTTTTAAATAGTAAAAATGACTCATGTGAAAAACATTAAAATTCTCTTCATAAATTTCCCGCAATTAGAATTTCACTCTATAGAATCTGAATAGAATCTGCAGTAATCTATTAAGAAAATACTTCTATAATAATAAAAAAAACATTTAATTCGCATATGTGTTAGGTATTTAGAAGATTATATGATAAATTTCAATGAATTAAAAATCTAATTATATTTGAAAAAAATATTTATATATATATATCCATAACTAAAACTAAAATGGTTCAAAAAACAATCGCAACCAACTCATATATAGAAAACAATAAAAAATATAATGCATTTATTAAAAAGATAATTTTGCTTGGTCACGAATATAGAAAATCTCAGTACTTGAAAAAAAATTGTTGATTATTTTTCATTATAAAAGCATTTTAAATATAATACAAATATTGTATTATATGATATATGATTTGTCTTTTACATACATAAACCGTACCATTTTATCTATATGTACTATATATATGGTTTATTTGCCTTCTAGAAATATAATTGTTTAACAAATCGCATATATATATATATAAAATAAAGTATTATTAGTATTATATTATACAATTGTCATTGCACACTTATTTTGCTGGGATTATTACTAATGGTCGACACGCGTACTCACGTGACCTATGAAAATAACCATAACTTTATGTATATTTATTGTATAGAGATAAGTGGCAAGACCCCAAAAAAAAAAAAAAAGGGAAAAATCTTTATGGAATAGAAAAAAATAATAGAATTATCAAATCATATACAATAACACACACACACACACATAAAAAAACAACCAAATTCTATTATAAAATGTTTTATTTTGATTATTTATAATTGTGTTTTGATGATGGTGAATGGGGTGGTTGTTTTTTATTTTATATCAATTATATATCAATGTCATATTTTTGTACCTACATTTGTATATCTGATTGTGCGAATGATATTAGATCGATATAATGGGTTGTAAATTTTGAGATGTGTACACGCAAAGAATTCAAATGAATTTTTTTTTATGTCATTGGTTTTAATGGGTCGGAATTATTACTCACTATATATACGTATACATACACAAATGTTATAATAATTTGTGTTATTTTTTTTTTGTCGTTAACAAAATCTTTTAAGAACCATGATATATAGATATATAGCCTCTAAAAGGTAGCTTACATTTACTTGAATTATTAATTCGTGAGCGTTATTTTTTTATTATATTTGCATATAATAGAATAAAAATATGCAAATATCATTCATATTTTTTTATACATCAATTTTTTCCTTTTCATTTCACAAAAACTGTATACTTTTGCTTATATACATACTGTTTTTTTTTTAAGAATAGAAAAAAAATCCTTTTAATGGAATTGTCAACCAACGACAAAACGACAAAATGGAAATGACATGGCATTATCTTATATACAGATGTTTCCTTCTTTATTTTTTTTTTAGAATATTATTATTATATACTTTTATAAGTGGTTTCAAATATAACATAATAATGATACAAATTATGATATCAATTTATTATTATAACAAATCAAAATAAATACTTAAATGTCTATATACAAAACTGTATTTTCTTCCGTAATGTTATATATATTCCAAGTGTAATAAATAGAGTTTTTCAATTGAATTATTTTATTATATCTCGTGTAATGCATGATTTATTATATACAATTATGGGGTGGCTCTTAAAAAGTGACACTTGCCTTGGGTATCAATTTTTTTGGTTCAACTGATTCCCTTTATAATCTGAAATATTTTTAATATACTGCTGTATTCTAATGAAATGGTATTGATTTTAAGCCTCAATCCTAAGTAAAATATGCTGAATTTTCCGAATTTAAAATAATATTATGGGGTGTCCTAATAAAGAGTATGATTAAATTGACAATTTTTCACATATATAGATTTTAACTATAGAATTTGTTCTACAACCCTATTTGATGTGTAAGAAAAGATTTTAGAGAATTTAATTATCTTTCGATGGATGGTATGGCCATTATTCTATCTCAACAGATACCAAAGTTATCACATTTTTACTACACCCCTTATATAATAAAAAAATTCATTTTTTTACCAATAATTGGTCAAAATAAACCTCTAATCATTGAATTTTTAAGGGTGATATGTCCATAACATGGTATTGATTTTAAGACTGAATCTTAAGTAAAATAAGCTGAATTTTCCGAATTTAAAATAATATTATGGGGTGTCCTAACAAGAGTATGGTTAAATTGACAATTTTTCACATATATAGATTTTAACTATAGAATTTGTTCTACAACCCTATTTGATGTGTGAGAAAAGATTTTAGAGAATTTAATTATCTTTCGATTGATGGTATGGCCATTTTTCTACCTCAACAGGTACCCAAGTTATCACATTTTTACTACACCCCTAATATAATAAAAAAATTCATTTTTTTACCAATAATTGGTCAAAATAAACCTCTAATCATTGAATTTTTAAGGGTGATATTTCCATTACATGGTATTAATTTTAAGACTGAATCTTAAGTAAAATAAGCTGAATTTTCCGAATTTAAAATAATATTATGGGGTGTCCTAACAAAGAGTATGTTAAATTGACAATTTTTCACATATATAGATTTTAACAATAGAATTTGTTCTACAACCCTATTTGATGTGTAAGAAAAGATTTTAGAGAATTTAATTATCTTTCGATTGCTGGTATGGCCATTTTTCTACCTCAACAGGTACCCAAGTTATCACATTTTTACTACACCCCTTATATAATAAAAAAATTCATTTTTCTACCAATAATTGGTCAAAATCAACCTCTAATGCTTCAATTTCTAAGGATGATATTTCCATAACATGGTATTGATAATGGTTTAAATATATTAAATGGTTTAAATATATGGGCCATAAACTTTACTTTTTTTGCAATAGTTAGGTACAATATAAAAATAGTCATAAATTAATAACTAATATTACAAAATCCAATATCTCATTCAAAAATAGTCATTGTATATTAACTTTATCAGACGAAACCGTAATTTAATGCAAGTATTATAAAGCCAGAGATATCCTTGCCAATATTTGCCAAATAAATGAATTTTTCATCAATCAAAACATACTTATATATACTTGTTTCACATACATATGCTCTATAATATATATATATATTTATATTTGAATTATTTGTTTTGTATATATCTAGATAAAATACACCTAAAATCGAACATTTTCATTTTCCTATAACACCATATTTATATCTATATTATGTATATATGATTTGTATATACGTATAAATGTTAATTAAATATTACCAATTTAATTTTGTTATAATAATGATTTTTGATTTAACAAATATTTACTATTTCGTATCGTTTGTATGATGTTTATAAATCTATATTTATTTTGTGAAAATGTCACGAACATACAAAGCTATATGTACAAATGGTGTGGTATTAAATTGAAATTTATAATGACATATATAGATGGATAGTATGATAGTATATAGCAGTAGCAGTATAAATATTATATACAAATAGATAGAATTAAAATCGATTGAAAATATATATAGATAGATAGATAGTAATAGGAATTTATAATAAATCGATAACCATAATAATGTATAAATGGTTATAGACAGACACATACAAGTAAATTATATTTTATATAAGTTTAAAATATATCAATAGATTGATAGTTATAATAATGATAAGCTTTTAAAGTATATATTTGATTGATTATATACCGCATATATAACAAAAATTTTAGAGAGAATGGTCAATATCAAAAAGTCGATGATTTTCCCAATATGATTATAATTTAATTTATAAATTGTTTAAATTAATTATATATAACTTAAAATATTGATATATTCTAAAATCACCTTGTAATTGCGGTTTAAATTATATTTTGAAATTTAAATTGCAGTATTGTATAAAATACCCAAATTCTTGGAATTTTGTCAAAAGTCTTTGTAGTTGTTGAGCAACATAAACAATTAATTGAGGGATTTTTTATTTCAATCTTTTTTTATCCTTAAAATAACTATGAAGAATATTATAACTATATAGAATAATTTTCATATACATCGTCGTTCGTTACAAAAAATTTCAATTGTTTGATATCTCAAATTAAAACTGTCTATATATTATTTGTTTTCTATAAAATATAATAATATAATGAAAATAAAAACAAAAAGAAACAAGACATAAAAAGCACATCACACATATTATAGAAATCATTTAATTATATTATTTATTTATTTTTTTTTTGCCACCCTTGCCATAATTTAATTACCAACATCAACATATATAAATAAATATAATCTGTATAATAATTTTTCAACTTCACCTTTTTATTTATTTTTTTTTTTTGGTTGGCTATATCCTGTGTTAAATGTTATATGTGTTCCTGCAACATTATAGCTTCCCTACGAGTTAAAGAGCTATCTATATATATATATGTATTTATATATGACACCCTCACATCAAAAACAAAAAATAAATAAATAAATGATGCACATAACTATATATATAAAAGTATAACGTTTAAACACGTAGTTATATGCACAATGTATGTATATAACCATTATCATTACTCGAAAATATTATCTTGATATATATTTTGTATAGATGTAACATATATAATTATTGAGGAAAAGCTGCGATGTATATATAGTCAATGTATCGTTTTATATTTTTCGTTGGTTTGTTGGTAGTGAAACAGTTGAAAAATATTTATATATATTTGGTATAATAAAGCATGATGTATATTTAGATGTATTTTGCATCACAAAACATCATGGGAATATTATCATATGCTTAGATAATTCCCATCTCATTCAGTTGTGTAGTAGCAGCAGCAGCCACATCATATAATCATAGAAAATAAAAATGTATATTGAAATTGCTTTATGATCTGTATTATATATATTTATATACACGTTGTTTGTACCTTTCTTTTATATTATTTTGTTGTAAATATATGCGATTATATCTATATAAATATATAGTAAAATGTTCTCTTATTCATGCTACATGATAATTAAGGGTGGTTGTTCGTCGTCGCGTTATATTTTTATATATAAATATACCTTTTGTTTAATATATACATATAACATTTAGATTATAAAATACACAACATTGTATTGCATATAGACGATAGTGGTTGGTAAAATATATTTTATATAAATATAGATTTAGCTCAAAATATCACAAAAAATGAATTACATTAAAATTATATACCCTGGCAGAAAAAAAAAATAATGACATAAAAAAAATTATAATGAACATAACAACAGGAAAAAAAAACAGCCAACAAAAAAAAAAATAAAAAAGGTCAAAGAAAATTAAGGAATTTGTTATGCTATATCATGAATGTCCTTTTTTTTTACTTACTTATGTTTTGTTGGAAAAAAATCTTCTGTGTAAATATAAGAAAATCTATATTAATATATATATATATAGGTATATCGATTCTTAAAGAGGAGCTTAAATAAGGGAAAACAAAACAATTTGAAATAATTTTTTTCTATTGGTATAATTAAATATATTCAAATTATTATAAATACTATTCAAATTTTAATGTAATTAAATGCATAAACAAATTTTTCTCAATTCAATTTCGTATGAAATACTTTATAACTATAATAGCGCATCATCGCATTTTCAATAAAATATTATATTTATCTTTTTTTTTTGATAAATGACGTATGTATTCCTATTTTTTTTTTTTTTTTTTCATAAATATATATCAATGTCTAGAATAACTACCTTCAATTGACATCTATATATATATATGTGAAAATAAATAGAAAATAAATGTCGTTTGTCATCATCTATTCTATATACAAATATTGTATAAATATATAAAGTTATATATAGATATATAACTTTGATTTACTTTTTCATTTTTTAAGGGTAGGTGTGTCTTTTTATATATGCATATATAACATATATCTATGTGTTTTGTGTACATTCAGGATAACATTCAGAATGTATATTATATTTTCTATAAACATATCCTTATCATATATATATATAAATAGTTGTAAGTACAAACCGCGCCTTCACATAATCGACTTCTGCTGGTGCTTTGACTGGTTAATATGACCGCAGTTTAAAAATAATTTACTATATAAATATATGTACTATATATATACAAAAATATAGGAAGGAAGTGCAAAAGGCAATTTGATAAATATTACATTATATATATATATGTGTAAAAATCATTAAGGGTAGTTTTCTTAAAAGTATTTGTGTATTTTATGTTTTATGTATATATGGAAAATGGTTTATGTATAGCAAAAATGTTTATAGTAAAATGGTGAATATGAAATATGAATAAAGTATATATATTGAGTTAGTTTGCGCTTATTGCGTTTGAATATAAAGAAAATTTAATCGCAAAATCATCAGAATTTAATTTGTTTATTATATTATTAATGTTTATATATGTTTATTAGATTCACAATATATCAATTTTTATATATTTGTCAAGTGTTCTAAATAATCTATAAATATGATATGATGTGTAATGAAAAAGATGTATATTAAAATACACAATACATTTCTAATTTGTTTAATGTTGACCGTACCTTATTTGTACAAATAATGTAATACTCCTTGGTCATATAGCATTATTATTTAAACTACAATCAATTCAAATATTTTACTGGCTCTATATATATTACCTTTTACTATATATATCTAACTTCTTTAACGTTCAGAAATAGACACCTTACAGGTTTAGATACAGAATCATAATGGAAAAGTGATGCCATTTATATAAATGAGTTATGCCCGAACATGATTTCCTATTAGAAAGGCTTGCGCGATCTTCCAAAGAATAACCAAATTAAATGCATCGTTTATGAAATCATATAAATATAATTGCATATTTCAAAAATTGCTGAAAAACACATTACAAAACTTTTACATATATAGAATTTTCCGAGATATATTTCCGCCGTTTTTCATGATAAGGTATATAAAAGAAATGCCAAATGAAAGATTTGCTATTTTATGATAAAATTCATAATTCTTCTTTAAATTCATTGTCTATATTTGAAAACTCATGAGTATAATTACAATACAAAAATGATTCTAAAACAATCTTCTATATATGACAATGAGAAAGATATATTTCAGTTTTAAAATAAACTAAAAAATAAATATATATAAAATAAAATAAAATATTTATACCTAATTTGTGCACGGGAAAATCAAACATATATTAATTAATAACATCGTACCATATTTTTAGTTAAATACTATCAGCATACACAATCCATTAATCATAATTAAAATACGTTAAATGTTCATTTTAAAAAAATTACATTCCATTTTAAAATGTAAAATACAAATTTCTTGTACCTTGTACGCAAGAGAAAACAATGGTATCCAGAAAAAACTATTAGAAATAATCAGAATATCGGTTTTAACTTAATCGAAATTTGCCTCTACATTCATCAATTTTGAACGTTCATATCCTTTTTTGTTAAGTAATTTCCTTCAAATTACTAATTTCATTATGAATAAAATAAGACAACTAAAATGTCTTCAAGAATCCTCAAGAATCTTCAAGAAAAAAAATCTTCAAGAATCATAATGTTATTTATCAGCGATATTTTGCTAACTATAATTAATCGAAATTTAGTTAGCTTACTTTTTCCGATACATATATTTAAGTTTTCAATGTTATCTGATTACCTGAATCGAAACTATATGGTAGAAATTTTAAAATTAATTACAATTTCTATAGTAATTAATAAGGGTTTAGAGGTTCATTTGAAAGGTATTTCTATATTCGAATAATGAATTAAATATAGGACTGAATATGATGAAAATCATGCTAAAAAATATCAAAAAATATAACTGCTTATTTTCTATGAACATCGATAGATTGAAAGTTTTATAAGAATGGTAGGCATATTTGAATAATCTTGATGAATGGTTGTTTTTTTAAAATTCTACATTAACCCACCGCAATTATGTTTAAAATTCTAATTAATAATAATAAAGTCTCTAAATCATTATTCCTATTCGGGTGAGTGAATTACGATAGAATGTTATATATACCACGAAGAAATTCTCTGAAAACTTGTTCAAATTATATTCAATTTGAAAAAGGTTTATTTTGATAAATATTTCGCATATCCTCGCATATTTTTAACTTTTTATTTCATTTTATCTTTTATATTTTTACGTTATATCATTATATTATATTCAACCAAAAACGTGATTCCCGTGATTTTTCCAGTCATTTTCCGACTTTTTCAAATACAAATTGAAAGTTACATACACACAAATATCAAATATATTATAGATTGCGATATATATATATATATTTATATTCATTCAAATATTTTAATATGAATGTCAATGTATTTGTTATAAAAAAAAAAAGTTATGCTATATGAGAAGAAGGGTGTTTTCATATATACATTTATAAATATGAAATTGTTGAATGAAAAACCACGCCTTTTCTATATATTTCTATATCCTTTATATTTTTTTTATATATATATATACATATCCTTTTTATATACATACATACATAAAAGTTTTCACACATTTATATATATATATATATATAATGGTGGATGGATAAATGAAAATACAATATTTATTATATACATATATAAATACATAATATTTTCTATATATGCTATGTCCTTAAGTCAAGGGAAGCGGTATAACAAACATATATATATATATGTATATGATGATGATATTTTGGCTCCTGACTGCGTATACCATTTATATATAAAATATAAGGAGTCGTCTATTTAGTTGTTTAATTGAAATTGAAGTGGTGGTTGATTTATACTTGTTACAAAAAGTTGTGAAGTTATTTTATGATATTAGTCATTTTTGTAATTTCAATTGAACTGATGTATAAAATAATATTTGCCGTTTCGTTGTTTGTGTTTAATTTTCTTTTATCAAATTTTCTATAAAATTATTTTGACAATTTTATTTCGTATGCAATTGTTTTCTTTTAAAATATCATAATAATAATTATTATTTTGTGAAATAGTTAAAGTTCATTTTTGTTGATCAATCATTAATATAGATGACATTTTTCTGTACGATTAACATAAAAAATATGATTATTTCTTATTCATAAAATGTGTTGCAAAATTCTATTGATATAATTACTAATAAATAAAGTGTGAGTTTTTAGACAATTTCGTTAGTGACAATAAAGGCATTAAAAAATATATATTTATAATACAAACTAATCGCGAAAAAATGGGAACAGGTATATTTAGAAAAAAAAATTCAAAATTATACCCATTAACTAGTTATCTATATATAAAATCAAACATAATGTGTGCTATATTGATATTTGTGTTATAATACAATTCACTATAACTTTTCTGATAATATATATGATTAAAAATCAATAGAATGATTTATTTCTTATACATTTTTTATCCATAACAAATCAACAAAGATTAATTTCATTTAATATATACATAAGAAAATTTCTATTTTTCCATTTGTTTTTTGATTGCCATTCATTCATAAATAAACATTAATATTTAATGCTTAAAAATTAAAATAATATTAAAATTCATTCATGCAATTAAAACTTTTCCATTTATATATTCATATACACATTGGCATTAATTCATGTATTTTGACAAGTGTTTTTTTTTATTATTATTATTTGGTCATATAAAATATTAAATCTCTAATCGTTTTCTAAATAAAAAATATAAATAAAATGTGATGATCAAATGCGAGCACTGAAATACTATAAACACAATAAGTTATATTTTTTTATACGCACATTTTGAATTAATCCTATAGTTTATTTTGTTGAAATCCCTTAATATTTTTTGCTTTATATACATTTATATATACATTATTTGTACACTATATATACGTTCAAAAAACGAACGCGTTCAAGTGTTATTTTGTTGGATAAAGAATAAAATAATAAATAAAAAAAAAAATATAAGGGTTGATTTTCTCTTGTCTATATTTTTATTTTTTTTATATATTTATATGCAATGAATTTCGTATATAACCCATATATTTATAATTCAATTTCTCATTCATTACTTTATATACTTTAGTCATTAGATTTAAAACATCATATACTATAATAAATATTAAAATTGCATCAAATAAAAAAGATATATAGAATTTTTCTAATTTTAATTTGTTACAAAAATAAAAAATATTTAAAAACAATAAATCAAAAAATATGAAACAACCAAAAAATTTAGGTGATCGTCTTTTAGATATTCCATGTAAAGTATGCGGTGATCGTAGTTCAGGCAAACATTATGGAATTTATAGTTGTGATGGTAATAATAATAATTTATTTTATATTTATTAAGTTTATGGTGTCTATATCCCTATATAAATTCGTAATAGAATCTTTAATTTTACTTTATTTTTTATTTTCGAAATGTAAAATGCTCGATTCATACACATAAAAATTGCTCAACAAAATAAAAATTATTTTATATAAATTAAAACGAAAGGATGTTCGGGATTTTTTAAGCGTAGCATACATAGAAATCGAATTTATACGTGCAAAGCAACGGGTGAATTAAAAGGACGATGTCCAGTCGATAAAACACATCGTAATCAATGTAGAGCTTGTCGTCTCGCCAAATGTTTTCAATCGGCAATGAATAAAGATGGTAAGTGATGATGTGATTTTTGTTGTTTTTTTATTGCTAAATTGTTTATATCTTAATATACACAAAAGTGAAGAATTCCGAAAGAATTTAAATACAAATATATATATATACTTGATTTCTTTATACACATCATCTTTATTATTTTGTTTATTCCTTGTTTGTTGAATAGGAAGGCAATTTACATATTTGTGGTTTGTCAATCTATTCGTTTGATTATTATTTATTCTATATTACATTTGTTTTATTCGATCTAACTAAATTGTTGAATATTTTAGAGGATTATCAAAATATATAGAATGTTATGTTTTAACAAGCATTTACAATTATTTTTAACTATGTAATAAAACTAAGAAATTCAAATCATAATTTCACGCGATCGCAATTAAATTTCGAACAATATAATTAATAATCACCATTGGCTTTAACTTTGGAAAACACTCTTCTATTGTTGGGTTATTTTTTAAATACCTTATTTCTATACCATATCGAGAATCAGTCTGTCAATTTTCCTCCTAATCGGTTAAAATATAAAGATTTTTCAATATTACAATATTTTCCCTTTGTTTGGTTTGAGAAATTTTCATCATTCTTTGTGAGGTTACAACTTCTAATCCTGTTAATGAATCTAATTAGCATTTCATTAACTTTTTTCTATAACCAATCGAGAGTTAGTCTAGCAATTTGCAACTCAATCGGTTAAAATGTATGGATTTTTCAAAATCTCAATGTTTGTTTGGTTTGGGAAATTTTCCTCATTCTTTAGTTAATCTACCCACATTCACCTCAATATCAATATCTTATTTTCTCCAAATATCAATATGCTATATGCCCATAGATAAGATACATTTAATTATTCTATTATGAAAAAGTCATTGAATGTTAACTTAAATGTCTTAAATATTTAATGTTAAATATACCCTTATTTTATTTATCATAAATAAATCAAAAATTCTATCATTAATTCAATAAATAAAAACAAAGTCTGTTAAATAAAATATACGTATGCAGATTTTCTACTATAAAAATATTAAAATTCATTTATTTTTCTTTATTTTATGTAAATATTATCCTTTTTTTAACAAAATATATACAATAGTACGTATAGATAGATATTGTTCTTATAACCACAACCCATATCAAAAAGTCAAACATTCAAATTATATTATGTAAAAATATACACAACGCGGATTTTCGGTATTTAAATCTAATTTATTTAATTTCAAATTGTTATCTTAATCATCATTACACACACTTTATATAGGTATAGAAATTTATATTCTATTATTTATATATGAATAAAATTTAAAATTTTTAACATATATAAAATATATAAAATAGTATCACACTTTCAACATCATCCACACAGTATTAAATTTATTAAAATAATACTTAAAAAGTTTAACATGTACATAAAATTTGAATTTTAAAATATATCTATACCATCAAATTATTGCAGGGAAATATACTTTTTTATCTTAATGTTATTGTTTTCTTAAATATAAACATGTACCTTTTTTCCTGTGTATAAAGGTTTATTGTCAATTGTTTGAATATATTTTATATTGTGCGGTGATGAATATATATTTGTATGAAGACTATATAGAAAAGATCTACATTTAAATAACCCATTTTCATATAACAACAAATTATATATAATAAAGTTTCCTTTTATATATCCTCTTTGACTGCGACTTTTCCATGTATGTATGTACATTATTTCTTCCTTTTTATTAACATGTATATAAATATTTAATTCTTTTTATGATAATTTTTGTATTGTATTGTATATTGAAAAACCATGATGATGTTTAAATTTTCTCTGTATATTGTATGTTTTTTTTAACAAATTTAATAACAAGAAATCTAAAATGTATATATATTTTACTAAAATTTCCTATGCATATATGTTTTTATTTATACATATATTTAGAAAGATTTTCTTCTTCTTCTTCTTGAGAAAACCAATATTATATGCATAGATATAATAATACATAAATGTATATAGAAATAAAATAAAATCATTTGAGCCGCTTTTGGCCTTTTTAACATGTAACATGTCTGAATAATTTAAATATAACTATATATGTACAAGGTAAATTTATATTTTTCATATATAATATTTATAATTTGGTTGTCGCATATATAATGAATATACAAAAACCTGTCGAATTTCACACGTATCTTAACAAATATATATATTTAAGAATGCTATGCTGATGATGATGGTTTTGTGTATATATACGAAAGGGATAAAGAAATGTGATATACAAAGTATAAATAAAGGGTGCGATAACATTCTCTGCGCATCTTAATTTGTTTTTATTTTGATTTTGTACGATTATAAAAATATCTTTTTTTTATATTCATTGTCGTTTATATTGTAATATATATGCTTTAAAATACAGTATTTTATAATAAGTTTGTACGAAAATACTCATTATATATAATAGTTTTCTTACTAAATAATTATTAGTATTCTTTAAAAACAATCTTAATGTCATGCCAATTCTAGTTTATTTCTTTGTCATCAGAATTTTGTATTAACTTAAAAATTATTCAATGTCTTGAAATCCATTGCTTTTGGATCTCATTCACTAACTGAAATAACTCGTAAAATTATCAATAAATCAACACACAAATAACCACCAACAAGATTATATAGAAAATTATCAAGCAATTCTAACCATTCAAAACCTTTCTATAGATAATTTTATAATATTGAATAAATATTAGAATATTAATTCCAATTTAATAATTAAAACAAATCGTATATTACATTTTTTTGTGATTGAAGGTTTTTTGGTGATTGAATTAAATGTAGTAATTTTATATTGAAATTCATTTAGTCAATTGCTGCATTTTCAATGCCATCCAATAACCAATAACCTTCAATAAAACATTATCAAAATACTCAAGTATATTTAATCTCGCTCACAGTGGATTTGACATTCTTTATGTTATATCTTATTAATAAATTAAAATAAGAATAAAACACGAAAATCAAAGAAAATTTGTTAAAATTATATTATTTTCTCAATTATAAAGTAATAAAAACATAGAATTACTGAATGATATTTAAAATAAATTCACACAAAACCGAAAAAATTAACCAATTTTTCTATATAATATTCAATAATAATGTATACAGAAATAAGTCCTTAAATAATCATATATAATAACCTTTTATAAAACGAGCATCGATATATATATATATATATATATAGATGTAGCGATACCAACACGTCTTTTTAAATTCCTTTAATAGCACCTATCTGATATATAATGCAATGCAATGCTTACAACAGAATAAATATAGATCAACATTAAATACTTATTTTATATAAAATATATATATAATGTCAAAAATAAAATGATGTAACAGAAGTTGAGCATAAATCCCTCAAAAACCGCTACGAATAATGTGGGATTGATATAAATATAAATGCCATAAATATATATATATAGAAAATAATTCTAAATGGCGTTTAAAGGATTTAGTTAGGCTTCCTTCATTTTTTTTTTACTTAAATGTCTTGTATATATAAATTTGTTTTACGTTATATAAATTATTTATATATCTATATAGAAATTTTCCTTATTCTTTTTCTTTTTCATATTTATTCTTACTGTTCTTCTTACTCAAATGTGCATATTGAATTAAAAACTTTGTCATCGTTTTTCAATTTCGTTTTTTATCTTTTTGTTTTTGCCAATGTTACAGTATATATATAACATTATCATTTGGGTTTATTTTTCGTTCAATTTCCATTCATTTTTTGAATAAAAATATACATTTGTGAATTAAATGCGAATGAATAAATTTGAATGAAATGTAATTGTATATATAAAACACTTATTTTGTGTGTTGGTTTATTTTTGATTGAAGTGAATATATGATGTAATTTTTTTATATAATCATATTCAAATTCAAATTATTTGTGATTTTCTAGAATATTATTTATATAATTAAAATTATATAGTTAATGAATGGGAAGATTTTTTGTGGAAATTATATTTATAATATTCATAATTCTATATCACAAATTTAAGTTACAATTATATTTTAATTTGATTTTTAATGTTAATTTAAATAACAATAAAATTCGACAATTTAAAGCACACAAATCTCATTGTATTAAGGATAGGAAAATACTATCCCTTGTAATAATTGTTGAAAGGATATAAAAGGAAACTTTTCATTAAGGAGTTCAAAAGGTTCACTTAGCCTGACAATTTACAAATCCCAATAATTTAGTTAAATGATAAAGAAAATTCGCTGATATTTACAAAGATCAACTAAGCTTGATTCAATTTACATTGTATCCATAAATTCGACAATTTAAAGGAAAATATCTCATCATTGTGTTAAGGATAGAAAACTACTATCAGAAAAATCCATTGTAATAATTGTTGAAAATATATGAAAGGAAACTTTTCATTAAGGAATTCAAAAGGTTCATTTATAACCCTAACAATTTATTTTATGAAATCACTATGATTTAATTAAATGAATGATAAAGAAAATTCGTAGATATTTAAAAAGATCAACTAAGCTTGATTCATTTTACATTGTATCCATCTCATATCTCTCCATTTTTATATATATATTTTTAATTTTATTTATAAACATAATATAAACTATTGTTGCCATTTATCAAGTAAATTTTGTATACCAACGAATACAATATGATATATAGAGAATCAAAGGAAAAAAACCAAATTGATGTGAAAAAGTCTTGAATATTTGGAAAATTTATTGTAAATTACCATATATATATATAATATAATAAAAGCAAATAAAAGTTTTGCAACTTTAGACTTTCAAATTTGATGATAATATACCCTATATATAGATTAAAATTATTTCCACATATATACATCAAATTTAAATTTAAATTTTCTCATTTTGTTTATATATATAGATAAATAAATATATGTATATATTCCGTAGTATAAGTAAATATAAAATGAAACTTTTCAATAAGATTTTCCATATATGTATGTATATGCATGTATTTAATATTTATATATGCAAACTTTTGACAATCAAACTTTGCAATTTCAAATATTTACCAAAAAGTCCAAAGAGACAACTTAAATTTCATATATACAATATATATTTAATATGTAAATCGTATTTTGTGTATTATATAAATATAAACAATTTTTTACAATGTTCATCGTAAAATCGTGTATCCAATTAATTTAAAATACAATGCGATTCAAAATAATTGTATGAATTGGTAAATATTGAATTGATATGTTCTAATTTTGAATCATTCTATAAGATAACGATAAAGATAACGATTAATTCTGATGACGATAAATAACGATAGTGCGATGGAAAAATTAAAATTAATTAATGAATGGGGAAAGAATCTTAGGAACGAATATTTCATTGGAATAATTCAGTTATATGATTATTAAAATCATATATACAGTACAAGAAAGCAATAAATGTATAATTGATGAAATTCCATTGCTTGCATGAGGTTCATAACTTTTTGATTTGATTTCTAGTGCAATTTTACATTATTATAAAAACATTTTTTGATTTGATTTGATTTATCAAATATTTAATTATCCATTGCAAAAGTTTGTTAAATTTATTTAGATCGATAAAATCAAATAGAATTACTCATATTTTTGCATTATCACACCCTGTTTAATTTGCATACAAATATAGAAAATCATACTACATACTATATATATATATAAAGGAAAATCTAAGATTCTAAAGATTTCATTTATGTATTTATATTTAAATACTCATATATATATATATATATATCGGTTTATATTAAAAATTTTGTTAACCTAATATTTATAAACAATCTATAAATAAACATAAAATATTGAATTAGATGTAGTATATATCAAATTTCATCTATCACATATGAAATTTTCCACATAAATGAATATTTTTTGAATGAAAAATTATAAGATATATATGAAATTATGAACTTTATATCACCGCATCTATATATGCAAAAATAACTTTGAAGTATTTGTTTGTAATTTTTTTACAATAAATCATTTGATATAAGATCACAAAGATCACCGATTGAATCTATATATATATATATATATATTATTAACCCTGATTAAGTATATATGCATATAATAGATACAGCAAGAATATAGTGAGGAAATTCTATTTAAAATTTTAAGTAAAATGAATATATCGCGTGTGTGTATTATGAATATGTGTGTAAGGTATTAATCGTTATATATATATATATTCATTATTTATTTATTTATAGTATTATATATGAGGGAGAATTATATTATTTATATATATATACACATATGTGTAAAATCTCACGACATTATCATCATCATCGCACGGTTATTGTCAACACAATAAATATATGATATACCTTTGTATCAACACAAATATGTATATATAGAAATATAATTTGACTATTTATTTATTTATTTATTTATATATAATAATAGCATCGTCATCGCATATCATCAAATTAATCCCCACAAAATTCATACAAAGTTTCCTTTTATATAATATACATATATATACCATAGTTGGCATTTTCTACATATCAACATTTTCTGTGTCACCACATCGTCACTTTTCATAAATATATTTATATCTTCCTTTTATATGCTATCATCGCGAGCTTATTATATATATAGATGTATAAATGAGATTCATATATGCGTTGTTGTTAAATAAAAGGATATATGGGAGGATATATAAGCGATTCCATTTTCTTTCTTCATATCATATTTATTTATAGATAATATTTATATCTATATATATGAATATTCAACCCCCTTTATAATAAATATATTCCATATATGTATAATTTTGAAAATCTTCTTTAAATATTTGCTTTTTTATATATATTATATAAATATATTATTATACAGATCATTTAAGATCATTGTATCGCAAAGAAGGACTTTATATCAATTTTGATGAATATTTCGGGAAATTTAATATAAAAAATCTATTTAAATTTGTATATAATAAATTTCATAATGTTAAAAAGCTTTTTTTCTTTTTGTACAATACATTATGAAATTCAACTTTACCATATATTTATTTATTTATATGGTTTTTTGTTTGTTTGTGAGTTATTCTTTTGTATATTTTCATAGACAGATATATTTTTATTTTATTAGAATATATATAACATATTTTCTATTATTTATATGTGTATATACAAAATAATATCTCTATACTTGCTCTATATCCTTTTTATAGATTAACATGTATCGAAAAAATTCAATCAAATAGTCTTTATAATGTATATTATGCTTTGTATAACTATATATATATATTGTATAACTCTTATAGTAAATGTATATATTTATAGTAATATACAATACAATGAATGACATGTTAATGAATTTTTGATTAATTATATTCGTAAATTTGACGTATTCATTTATAATCTTTTGGTTTATGTTATATTTTAATTGCTTAAATTATTGTTGCAATAGAAAATGTATCATTGTTTTCAAGAGAATTTCCAATTGAGTTATTAAACTCAAAATGGAATAATATTCCTATTTATGTGTAATATACATCCCACTTCGCAGCCTCTTCCGCATCCTCTTCCGGAGGATGCGGAGTATTTAGGAATTTTCATTCAATATACAAATATCAAAATGTCCTTTTGTTAAGGCAGAATATATAAAATCGAATTTGAATTAATCATATTGTAACTGCGATTTTATCCATGTAAATATATTAAATATTTTGACTAAATTATGAATATTATCAATGGATCGAAATTGTCGCAAATCGGCATATCCTTTATATATATATATATATTATTGATTCAAAAATGTGTTATCCCTCGCATCCTTTCATATATAATAATCGCATATATAAATCAATTTAGTATATGGTATATTTACAACTTTTAAAATTCATATTTGTATATACACGATAGGTATTATACATGTTTTGAATATACAAATTTTCATTTTTCACGTCAACGTGCAAATTAAACATATATATATATATATATAGAGTTGTATATATGGAAAATCCCATATCATATTATACACATATATTATTGTATATATAAAGGATTTAAATAACCCCATCATAATATATAGTATATACGTATGTATATATAGAAATAGATGACAGACTGACATGACACTATCGGATTGTAAAAGATTAGCAATTGGTGTAATGTGTGCAATGTTTTTATATGTATATATGCAAGGAAATTCATAAAGTGTAGAATTTATACAAACGGATGAAATATCATGAAATAAATGGGTGTTTGTACCATATTATATATAGAAAATGTATTTAGGAGTTGTGTATATATAAATAGTTATAAATTTTATATGCAACAGCTTATATATGTATATTGTATATGAATACGAGGACATTATAGCTTACATGCTTTTATATATAGTTGATGTGTGCATATAGTATTAAAATGTATATATATATATATATAATACCAATGTATTTACAAATTATATTTTGTTATGTGAAGAGTGAATTTATGCATTAATAAATTAATGTTACATTAATAATTGATAATAAAAAAAAAAGCAAATACGTTGAATATAACATTTAATGTAATTTTTTTAATTTTATTTTCATATGTAATTTGGAAATGGATTTTGTATATTTCTGGGTGTTTTTATTTGCAAATGAGTTATTATATCATTTAATATTTCAAAAATATATGCATGATAATGGAAGTGGAAGTTTGAGGGATCATAAAATAAGGATATATTCATTCAATTCGTGTTAAA
The DNA here is from genome assembly GCA_958336335.1 of Dilophus febrilis. NCBI lineage: Eukaryota > Metazoa > Arthropoda > Insecta > Diptera > Bibionidae > Dilophus > Dilophus febrilis. Next base: position 3,766,640 of record OY284471.1, on the reverse strand, counting down.
ATTAATAATTTATAATAAACCTCCCATTACATTATTTATATTGTGAATATAAAATAAACAATGAATTAATTTAATGCAATATTATTATTTTATTAAATAAATGTGATAATTTACAGGTAATAATACCATATAATATTACTTTTAAATAGAGTTTTGTATGGTTTTTTTTTAAAATAAATACGTCTCTTAATCCCATGAAAATATCGCAAATTATATTCATTAATTTTTTTAGTTGAAAACGTTCATTATAACATTTAGTGGAATCATTTTAAAAATTCATGAACGCTTTCAAGATCCATCAAAGTTTGGATAAATCAATTTTTTCGTAATCGAAATGTATGCAGTTTCCGAGATAAATGACCTGAACTCTCTATGTTTATTTAGAAGAAAATTAGTTACAATTTAAAATTAAAATCCATATAAGATCTAGATAAGATTTTTGTAAAGGTATTTTAATGCTATTTAAAAATAAAATATAGTTTTGAATGTAATTGTCTAAAGAATTCCCAAGTAATATTTGATATTTTATGTGTTTAAATTTGCTAATTTGTTAGAATAGTGAAATAATAATAACACTATATACTAAACTTGACCGCATTTCATATCCATGAATCAAAAAGTCTGTATTAAATTTGTTGCTTTTGGGGAAAAGTATTTTAATTTTGAATTTAATTTCTAATGAAAATTCTAATGATTTTTGCGAAATGTTTGTATATTAGATATATTTATGGAGCGTTTTAAATACCAATTGTTAATCCTTATAGGAAATTAATACTTAAACTCTATATTCTTCTCAAAAATATTCCTCCATTCTATTTGTTCATATAGAATATTTATAGCTTTTTTTCTCCGGAAAAATTTAAATAATATATAAATAAATAAGTTTATTTATTATTTGAATATATGCCTGTCATAATGAACAATGAAAGCTGCAAAGTTTCACACATTACACTATATATTATTAATGAGGTGATGACCGCATTAAATCCCTAAATATCCTCAATATTCATAGATATATATACATATCATAGCTGCGGCTCTTGGCTGTATACACTATATACATTCAAATATATTATCTATATATATATATATATAGTCTCTTCAATTAAAATTACAAATTTAAATCATTGCCTGGAGGAAATACTCTTATTTTTTTACATTTCAATATACCATATATATATATATATATATATATAATAAAGTTGAATTTTCTGTTTTTCATTGTGGTAATAAATATTTATAGCCTGAAACTAAACAAAATCACTATCTGTATTTTATATAATCAATATATATATTAAGAGGATACAGGATAATGTTTAATAATTAAAATTAAATAAAAAATAAAAAGGAAAAAGGATAATTATATTTAAAAGAATTGGGTATTATAGATATATTGAAATTTATTATTGGAAATCAATTAAATATTAATAAATATAAATAAAAAAATTGAATAATTACATAACTTTATTTTTTATTTACGATATAAACTTTTAAATGTAAAAGATATTTTAATTAAATTAATTTCAGATAGAAATTAGTTTTAGATAATTTATTTACGTATAACTTAATATTTTATAACAAAAATATATTCGATATCGTACGGATTGTTAAAAATGGATAAACAAGAACCTGCTTCCACCCGCAACATACAACCCCTAACAAATGTTTTATAATGGCATTGCAATTATAAAGAACAAAGTATTGCATATCCCTCTCATCGTTTCGCTCAAAATCTCAAAAGGATGTCTAATGGAGATGGTAAAAACAAATTGATTATTTTATCATATTATAGGTTTTTCGATTCTTCGGATCATAGGATTCGAAGATAAATACAGATAAATTTGTATGCCCCATTTATCAATCAATGAAATCATATAATAGTAAAGTTCAAGAAAAATTATACTAATCTATTTTTTTTATTTAATTTCATTTAAAGCTGTTCAACATGAACGTGGTCCACGTAAACCAAAATTGCACACATCAATGCATCCAAATGCCGGTGGTGGTCATTTACATCATCATCACCATCATCATCAGGCGCATTTACAAATGTCATTAGTGACTAGTGTTTCAGCATATGGACCTCATATAGCCAATCATCCACATTCGCATCCCACTCATCATCATCATCATCATCCAAATTCACAATTACATCAGCATCCACATCATCCGACACAACATCAATCATTTCATCATACACAAATACATCATCCACAGCCAATACCATTTACTCCATTAGTACAACATCGACAACAACATTTAATAACACCACCACGAAAATTAGAACATAATAAATTATCAGCCTTTGAATTACCGAATTCAAATTCAAACAACATGCCACCAATTTCCGATTCAAATACACAAAATAATATGAACATTGATAATAAAGATAATAATAATAATAATAATTCTAAAAATAACAATAATAATACAAATAATAATAATAATAACAAAAATGGCAGTACTACTACTAATAATAATAATATTATAAGTAATAATAATAATAATAATATTAATAACAATAACAAAAATAATAAAAGTGATTTTTACAATACGAATAATAATCATCATCATCATAATTACGAATTAGATTCAGTGAACAAATTAACATCTTCTCCTGGACAACAACATAATCTTCCACAACTTCATGATCACCATCCTCCTTATCATCATAAGAACATTCATCAGTCTCAGAATAATTCCCATTCATCGCCATCGCCGACGCATACAATTAAAAGTTGTTATAGTATTGATCCATCATCGGAAAGTATTGATAGTCCACAGTTAATTGTTGATAATTCACCGACAATGAACATACATCATCATAATAATAATAGTAATAATAGTAATAATAGTAATAATAGTGATAATATTAGTAATAATAATAATAATAGTTTAGACGTTAAAAGAAATGATAGTAATAATAGTGCTAATAATTCAATCAATAATAATAATTATATTATTAATAATGAAAATGATATTGAACATTCTATAAACAATATTAATAATAATAATAACAATACAATTCGTTTAACACACATGAATGGAGCCTATCAAAATGGATTATTGGATATACTAATGAATCCTGATAAATGTCATGTAAGTTATTATATATTTTAATATACTTATTTAGACAGAATTTCCCAAACCTTTCGATTTATTTTGTCCAAATTCTATTAAATAATAATTTCAATTTTATTAAATATATAGGAATTTATTCAATATCAAGTGCATAACTCAATGTTATTTCCAACGTTAGCAACGCCAACAGCAATATCCGGTATAACACCAATAACAGTTGCGACAACAGCAGCTACAGCCGCCACAACAGGTTCATCTCCACCGAATTTGTTTGAGGTACGATTACCAACATGGGAAGTATTACAAGAAACAACAGCACGTTTATTATTTATGGCTGTACGTTGGGTACGATGTTTAGATACATTTCAAACGTTAACCAAAAATGATCAACAATTATTACTGCAGGTATGTTTAATTTTATTAATCACCTTTGATAAGAAAGAATCCGCTATTATCTTTTAAAATTATTATGGATTTAGTTGTTTAAATCATCCGTGTTTGAAAATTAAATGACAATTTTATTAATTACAATTTTAATACAATAAATCTTTGTTATTTGATTAATTAAAACTTTGCCTGTTTCATCATTTATCAATGATTTTTATTCATAACATTTTTATAGCAATCATGATTCTAAAAACATTGTCAATGAAATGAAATAAATGAGTGATAATTGAATCCTCCACCTCCAATCAAATAAACGACTTATATAATAATATAGAAACACATTCTTTAATATATATTCATTCATTCATTCATTCATAACATTCATATATCTCTGTTTAACAGGAATCATGGAAAGAATTATTTCTATTGAGTTTGGCACAATGGAGTGTACCATGGGATTTAGCAATATTATTGGATAGTCATGTGGTCAGAGAACGTTTACCACAGGATCCGTTAACGTTCAGCGAAATGAAAACAATGCAAGAGATTTTATGTAAATTTCGACAAATAGCACCGGATAACAGTGAAATTGGTTTTATGAAAGCTGTTATATTGTATACACCTGAGACACCATCATTATGTGATGTTCAACCGGTGGAAATGTTACAAGATCAAGCCCAATGTATATTATCGGATCATGTACGTTTACGTTATCCACGGCAACCGACACGTTTCGGTAGACTATTATTGTTATTACCATTATTACGTGCCATCCGGCCATCAACAATTGAATTATTATTTTTTAAAGAAACCATTGGTAATGTACCAATTGCACGATTACTCGGTGATATGTATAAAAATGAAAAGTAAACAAACACAAAAACAAACCATTATTTAATTATATATATATATATGAGTTTTGCGTGTTCTTAAATATTTAATGCATTCCAGTACAATTCATATTTAAGTGCATCAATTTAAAAGAATATCAATAACAAAAATTAATAGATCCACATCACCGAGACCGCAATTTGCTTTATTAATGGAACATTTATAAAATTTCTGATATAATCAGATGTTATAATACTTAATTGGAAACAAACAGCACAGACATATAGCACCTTTAATGATATCGATTCGATTCGAAATTGGAAGATACCAAAGTGTTGCTAAAATTCTAGCAACTATCAATTCAATTTGATAAAAATTTGTGATGATACAATATGAAATGCTAAAAGGACAATACAGTAATAAGGAATTGTTATAAAATATATTATTTTGTAATCTATTTTTTCCGGATTGAATCGTGAATGGAACTGCATTTTATAGATAATCATCATAACTCAAAAAAAAAAAAAACCTCGATGTTTATGTTTAATTTTGAAAAGACATTTGAAACAAAAACATCATTATTATACTATATATAATATTTATGATTAATATTATTTGTTTTTTTTCCTGCTGCGATGCACCAAAACACATATACAATACAATATGTATAGTTCGTATATTAAGAAGAATGTTTCTTTATTATCTGCTGCTGTTTTTGTATATTGTTATGTTATGTTTTTATTAATATTGTTGAATAGCCTAAGGTGGGTTATATAATGCATTTTCCACAACAATCATAATATATAATCATCTATATATACATATATTTGAAAATATATGTATATAATAAATACAGAGGTACTCTGTGAAAATAATATATATAAAAAGTGAATAAGAAAATTCATGTAAAATGTTTATTTTACATTAAAAAATAATTATTATTATTATTATTATTTAACAACTAATGATGTATGTAAAATGCCAACATTAGTTTTTAATAAGCACTATGGCTGCTAGGGCCTTTGGCTTTTACCGGAATTAGAAATCATTAATATTATAATTATTAATGTAATTTTAATAATGATGATGAGTATTTGTTATATACTTTCATATATAATTGCGAGTATGTGTGTGTAGTAGACTTTGTAAAACTTTGGCTGCGTCCGACACAATATACCAAAGATATTCATTAATTTGATCCCAATGAATAAATGGTGACTTAGTCACCATTTATGTGATAAAAAATAAATAAATACTTTATGTATAAAAACGTATTGTTAAAGAAAAACGTATGAAAAAATAATAAAATATAAGAAAAGGTAAAAAATTACCTTTATAAATATTGTTTGGTTCTTAAATATATTCTTACAACAACCAAACAAAAATTCTTGTAAAAAAAAAAATAAATATAATAGAACAATAATAATAATTGATAAAGAAATTATCTAAAAAGTGATATAGATATAAGATTTTATAATTTGTACAAAGTTGTATAAATACAGAATATAGATAAATTGTCATTGTGTGGATTGATAAATATATATTGGCAGTTTAACAGACATCAATAATATAAGGTTGAAAGTTCTTTCAAGTCATTGATATTGATATTTACCAATCCGTTGTTGTATAATATATTGAAATACAATCGATATTTTGGGAAACAAACCTAAACGAACTATCAACGGAATAATTTAGAAATTATAGGCGAATGACAGGGAAACCTAAAATTCAGCAAAAAAAATGGAGTTTCCACATTATTCGCTTTGAAACAGTCATAAATTGGAATAAAATGTGATAATTCAGAATGCCGTTTACATTGGCATAAACATATATTGATCATGAATATCAACAGCAGGATAAATGTGATAAGTAAGTTACTGTTTAAAATATTCAATTAACTATATATCGAGGAATGATTTTGTATTGTTTTTTTAATTGCATAAAACTTCAAATGAGATGATATAAAATTAAATCTTAACCAAATTTATTAAAGAAATTACCATCATCTTTTCACTATTTGATTATTTTGCAGATCGAACATCGCAGATGATAGTAAAACTGACTGGATTATCAGAAGCAATTTTGCATTTATAGCCACAACGGCGATTGAACTTCATTATTTGAAATTGAACACTCGCAGGCGATGCAACTCTATTTCAATATATATATGGGGTAAGTTTTGAAACAATTTTTTTCTATCGAGATCTTTTATACCTATACGATATTTTTGTTTGTTATATTTATAATTTAATTATAATAAGAATTGTCCATAAAAAAATACTTATCATCACTTTTGATGAATCATAAGAAAACGGAAATTGTTTCTATAAGATATTCCATTCTATAAATCAATTAGTTTATTATCTAAAAATGTATCAATCTAACCACATATTAAAGTTCATAAACTATATAATTATCAATAGTTGTTGGTTATATCCTGTTTTGTTATAGGAAAACATCCAAACTTTTAAAGATCTCCTAAAGCAATCTCAATCGGTTGGGATTTCCCAAACTACTATACATATATATCTTTGATTAAAATACATATAAGTATAAAAAAGGTCCAAAACAATAAACAAATACAAAATTTTAAGTCAATATATGAGATATATTTTACAAATACAAATTTAAGAAACAATTTATCTATATATATATATTTTTACATAAAAAAACATACATACATTTAACAGGCAAACCAAAACGATAAAAAATAACTCATGTTTTACATCACATATAAAGAATTCTTACGTATAATATGTAGAGATATCGTTGAAATATTCCCTTGTTCTTTTTTTATTTTGTATGTAAACATATTAGATTGGCTTTTTTCAAAGGCGACGTACGTATATATACAAATATACAGATATACATATATGTAAGCAAGGATAACCCTCTTATAACAAATAACTTATTGTCAGATATCCTTGTAATAATAATAATAATAATAATAATAAAGGTATATATGCGTGTATATCAATATATAGATCATCAGATAAATAAGATGAAAAAATGGAGCGTATATAATCAATAAATATGTGTGTATATTCAGAATATATATATATACAATTTATCGCAAGTTTTTAAAACATATCCTAAATATATTGGGTGAGTGGGATGTATAGAATATATTCTGTTTTCATATAATTCGTGTATTGAAAACATTATATTTTAACATCATGATCGTTGTTTTGTGAGAAAAACACGTGGTTTAACTCACATGATACGATATTATATTTGTATATCTATATAGTTATTATACATTGTATTTTATATAAGTATAAATAATTGAAAATTGAATATGTATTATATATATTTTTATACATACATGTAATAAACTCATTATATAAAAGAGATGTTATAGGATGAGGGTGCAAGATCAAATAAACTATCAAAATATATGTACATTTACTTTTTAAAAGATTCTTCTTACACCTTTATAGCAATAATAATAATAACTATTTGTATAATTGAAAACTTTCCCTATTTATATATAAAATAATTTGAGGGATATCTCTTTGAGGTATATCACACAGATCCGTAAAGTGATTTTATGATAAACTATAGTAAACACTTTCAAAACAATATTGTTTAATAAATTTTCAAGAAATGAGAAATTGATTATTTGTAAAAGTTTTCACATAAAAAATACATTAAAATCCGGGAAAATCTTGGAAAATTCTCAATTTTGAATGAATTCGTTCAAGGAAACGTTCATTATTCACGCTCCTAACATTTTCAAATCAATTGGTAATCGATCTTTTAAGATTTTGTACTCAAAAGTTGATTTTCCATATACATTTATATTTATATGGAACATTTTCAATATAAAATGAATGAAAAATCGCGAAAATCTTGGAAAAATCTGTTCATTTTCTTCTCAAATCTGTCCAAGGATACCTCATAACAATAATTTACAGAGGTCATTTAAAATAAATACCACCGCCCACTAACCATTTTCAAAACAATTTGCCTTTGAATTTTGCGATGCGATATCTCGAAAATTGGTTGACCAATCGATTTGAAATCTTTACAGAATCTTTATAATGCATTTTTAAATGATCTGTGTCAAATATTGTATGGGGTGTCCTTGGACGGATTTGATTAGAATTGAGAACTTTCCAAGATTTTCATGATTTTTAGTGTATTTTATATGGAAAACTTTTCGAAATCCATTTCTGAGTGCGATATCTTGAAAATTCGTTGACCAATCGATTTGAAATCTTTACAGAATCTTTATAATGCATTTTTAAATGATCTGTGTCAAATATTGTATGGGGTTTCCTTGGACGGACTTGGTTAAAATTGAGAATTTTCCAAGATTTTCATCATTTTTAGTGTATTTTATATGGAAAACTATTCCAAATCCATTTCAGAGTGCGATATCTTGAAAATTCGTTGACCAATCGATTTGAAATCTTAACACAATCTTTATAATGCATTATAAATGACCTGTGTCAAATATTGTATGGGGATATTAATTGTATATATATTCAAAGCCAACAAAAATATTTAAGAGTAGGTATTCATTGAATTCTATATATATTTATGTATCAATTCTAATATGTTTTCTATTTTCTATTCTATTCAATTTTCTTATTATATATATATATAATCTTTTGGTTTAAATAATATAAACATATACATTTTAATTCTTGATAGCAAAATATACAAATAATATATTTATTTTTGGTTTCTTTTGTTAGAAACATTAGTGCTTCGCTTTTAGGGGATTTCCTCATACGTTATATATTCATGTTTATATTAAATCGTTTCTAAAAATATAAGCGGTCATCGTCATTATTATTATTTGGTTTATTAGAATACAATATATAAATATAGAATAGAATAAAAATAAAATTGTAATAGAATTGCAGGGAAATGTTACATATATTAAAGATACATGAATATTTATAAATACCTTTTCAACCATATATATAGATATATTTTTGACCCCTTAATATTCATATTAACATTCATAGATGATGTTATGTCAAATTGTAAATAATAATTATAATACCGATGTAATATATATATTTTAAAATACATTCGTAATCTATTTAAAATTCATTTTATGTTTATATAAAATAATATAACGAATACAGTAAACGAGAGAAACTGCATCACTCTGATGTGGCATAGGGATTTCATCTCATCATATATATACGTGTATTATAATTATAAATACTGCAAGGTATGTTAATTTTCACACAATCAATTTTATATGTATATATATATAGAATATGTGATGGAAAAAAAGTCCCCCTTGCCTCACGGGTGTCAGTTGGTTTATTAATATTTGGATTAATTATTTATTTTTATAATAATATTTTATAATAATCGCTATATGTATTGTATAACAATAAATTATGATGATAGGTATAGTATAGTTTAAAAAAAAAACCACTTTAAATAATAATAAGTTTATACAAGGGTTTTTTTGTCTTGTTAATTGAACCAAAAATATGATACACGCATATAGGGGATGATATTGATGATAAGAGCTAGTCGCGGTCAATTTATCGATAGATTATATAAAAATTATAATATTAAATAATAGGTTACTAATCAAAATATATTAGAAACCGAACCGAAAAATTCGAAATACTTGATCAGAGTATGTAATACACCACCATAATTAGGGCTATTGGAAATTTGTTATTATTTTTAATGGTTAGGTGTTAAATTTTTAGTATATTCATTATACAAAGTGACTGTTCAATTTCTTATGGAATACAATTATTCCGTATTTTAAACACATTTTGCGAGTTATTGAGAGTGTTAAAATACTTTAAAATACGTTTCATCTTTACATATAAGACAGCAACAGAACACACTTTTTGTAAGTCAATAATCATTATATTAATTAAAAATATATTAGAAACAAATCATGTTGATTCAATAATCATTTTTATAAGATTACCTTTTAGATTACTCGCCAGAGATTGGGTATAAAAAGGTTGGATAATAAATATTGCCATATACTTTGTGGACATGAAATGGAAATATTTGTATATTGTAAGGAAAGGTCAAAATGTGAAAGAGGTTTAACCTTAATATTATTACAGTTAATTGTAAACGAGATCATGAGATATATATTCTATTTACAGAGTTTAGTGTTCAAACCTTAAGTAAAGCCGCACATTTAATTTGATGTTAAAGAACAAAGTTCTAAAGAATCTAATGAGTTATAAGAACACAAAAACTACATTTGGTTTTCTGAAAGTAAACATATATTGAAATATTGTGAGTAGAAATAATATAAGACGATTTTCTGTATGTTGAAAACGAAACAGAACAAAATATAAATATATAGAGGGTTTAAATTCATTTATCTGATTATATGATGGGATATTATACTACAGACTTTCGTCAGATTTTGAAATACTACAGCTTTTGGTAAAATTAAATATTTTTATTTATTTCATGGTAATTTTATTTTTAACATTAATTTGTTTATTTATTTAACTAATCTTTTTTCTATCTGTATAGTAATATTCAATAAATAAAATTGTTTGTGTTTTTTTTTCTAAAATAATCTATCTTCTATAAGCTATCTAATAAATTCTATAACTATATATTGTTATTATACAAAAATAGATTAAAAACTTATCGATTCTATATCCGCAATATAAGCATATTTACTATAACAAAAAATAAGAAATCATCTTAAGAATTTAACATCAAAAAAAAAATATAGTTCTTATAAAAAAATATTACACAATAATAACAAATGTATGATAAAGGAAAACTCGCAAATACGATATTTGTCAATCGAAGAATTGTGTCCCATTTTTTTTATGAATACATATATTTCTATGATATGTCCTTTAACCATATACATATTCTTTATAATATTTACATATATCCTAAAAATAAAATTGATATCTATATAGATTCAAAATAAATAATATAAATCGAAATGCATATATCATAGCCAATCATCCCATCATAAATATTATATACAAACATATGTATATGTATAAATGCAAATCCTTTGTCAAAACTGCTACTGCCTTTCCTTTATATGATGATCTATCTATAAACTCGTACATATTTATATGGTATATATATTTTATGTTTATCTTTGAAAAGTTTTGTTTAGAAATATATATATATATATATAAAATATAATATGCTTATCGTTTTACTATAGATCTCTTCTATAATATTATTATATATACAATATACATTCATTGATAAAGATTTTATCTATAAACAAATATCACAATCATATACATATATGCTAAGATGAATATTATCATATATATAATATTTGTTTATCCGGATATTATAAGAATTATATATTCAAATAACAGGTATATATCGCATTCACAAATTCAATCATCATCATCATCATACATGCCATGTGTTTGCCATTTATTTAATTCTTTATTAAATTTTGTTTCATCAATTATTTAATTCTATAAAACCTTTACATATCAAATGATTGTTTAAATTATTCATTGGGAATTTAGAAAAAGGATAAAAAATGTTTAAATTGTCGCGTTTGGTTATTTTTGTCATAATTTAAATTAAAAAAAAATTGTCTATATTAAATTTACGATCATTTTCCGGTAAAGAGTTTTTAGCATATATTCAATAAAACAAAAAAACCTTTGATTATAGATTCTAATTTATATAATTGGATGACCACCGCTAAAGAGTTAGAAAGAGTTTTTAGAAAAGCAATTTAGAAACTGCGACGATAAACAAAACCGTCGGCTTTTGCTTTGGATTTATAATATCGAGGCCGATTTGCTATTAAATAACCACAACACATTGCAATAACAATAATGCATTTAAAAGAAATAAAACTTATTCTGAAGTTATCATCAATTGAATTGTCTTACGATTGCAAAATGATCTGCAAACATAAAAAGATACAAATCGCAGTCGAATTAAATCAAAATATGAATTACGAATAATGTATTTGATTACGATATATACGGCGGTCTTTCTTCAAATGTTTCGTCACTTACTCTTAATTCAACACTCCTATAATCCTCAGGATTATATCGTGACATCGTGGATTCTATTTTTGTAAAATAAATGGGAAATTGGTACAAGTTCGTGATAATTAAAATTACGAAACCCACAAATACACACAAACACGGAATGAATTCAATATTAATTACTATACAAAGGTATTTATAGGCCAACTATTGCTTTGGATGATGAACTAGAATTGTGCGAATTGTGAAAGCATAATAACAAATCAATATGTTATGATAATTTGATTAAGCAATAAGAACAACAAATCATTCATCATCACTCCAATTTAAATATAAAATAATTCTGGATTGTGGTCATTTCATCTAATTTATAGAATTTGAAGTTTCCAAAATAATATCCTAGTATAGAAATGCTTTTACAGACAACAAATAAAATAACCACATCGCAGATAAATTCGCAAAAGGATTAGTTCCAACACCTCGAATATATCCACACGTTTTGTTCAAACTAAAAGGTTCTATATTTATAACTGGTTGTTTAGTTTTCTTTTAATCTATCTTTCTTCTTTTCAAAACATATACAAACAATATTCATATTACTTTCTAATTTGTATTTTTAATTTTATTTTTCAGATAAGTTATCAAAAAGGGATGGCCATAAAGGTACGTGTCAATTTTTAGAATTATAAAAGGAATTGCACACTTATTACCGGATCCAATTTCGCAAATGTTTCTTCAAGAATTATACCACGACATTTTTTACTCGAACACAAAGCAAAGCAGAAAATATACAATGACAATTGAATAATTAAATTAAATGTATTCAAATATTAATGATTTAAATTAACAAATACATGTAATATAATAAAAAAAATATAATTAAGTAAATAAAAATAAACGTATTATTAAGAAAACATTGTAAAAATAAAATATAAACAAAATAAGATATTATTATTATTAAATAAATTATAAGATTAGGTGTTAATCGCAATATTAGTTATAATTAATTTATTTATATAAAAAAAAAGAATATAATTTAATATAATAAAAAGAAAAAGATATTGTTAAGAAAAAATCCGGTTTTGTATATAGAAAACTACTAAACAAATTCCAATACAAATGATATTTTATTTATTAAAATAAATTAATGAATTGTATTTTATTTATTTGTGATTTCTAAAAAGATGAATGATGTTTGACTAAACTATCTTATGAATTTCGATATATTTATTAAATTATCCTGTTGTGTTACATCCAGACACAATAAAAGGATGTGCTTGTGATGTTTAAGTATAAAAATACTGGATAGAATAGATATTGAGCTATGTATCGATGGTGATGTATGAAAATTTCTCATATAAATCAAAGTAAAAATGATGTTTGACTAAACTATCTTATGAATTTCGATATATTCATTAAATTATCCTGTTATTTTACATCCAGACACAATAAAAGGATGTGCTTGTGATGTTTAAGTATCAAAATACTGGATAGAATAGATATTGAGCTATGTATCGATGGTGATGTATGAAAATTTCTCATATAAAACAAAGTAAAAATGATGATTGACTAAACTATCTGACGAATTTCGATATATTTATTAAATTATCCTGTTGTTTTACATCCAGACACAATAAAAGGATGTGCTTGTGATGTTTAAGTATAAAAATACTGGATAGAATAGATATTGAGCTATGTATCGATGGTGATGTATGAAAATTTCTCATATAAAACAAAGTAAAAATGATGATTGACTAAACTATCTGACGAATTTCGATATATTTATTAAATTATCCTGTTGTTTTACATCCAGACACAATAAAAGGATGTGCTTGTGATGTTTAAGTATCAACATACAGGATGGAATAGATATTGAGCTATGGATCGATGGTGATGTATGAAAATTTCTCAAATAATTCAAAGTAAAAATGATGTTTGACTAAACTATCTTATGAATTTTGATATATTTATTAAATTATCCTGTTGTGTTACATCCAGACACAATAAAAGGATGTGCTTGTGATGTTAAAGTATCAACATTCTGGATTGAATAGATATTGAGTTATGGATCGATGGTGATGTATGAAAATTTCTCATATAAATCAAAGTAAAAATGATGTTTGACTAAACTATCTGACGAATTTCGATATATTTATTAAATTATCCTGTTGTTTTACATCCAGACACAATAAAAGGATGTGCTTGTGATGTTTAAGTATAAAAATACTGGATAGAATAGATATTGAGCTATGTATCGATGGTGATGTATGAAAATTTCTCATATAAAACAAAGTAAAAATGATGATTGACTAAACTATCTGACGAATTTCGATATATTTATTAAATTATCCTGTTGTTTTACATCCAGACACAATAAAAGGATGTGCTTGTGATGTTTAAGTATGAACATACAGGATGGAATAGATATTGAGCTATGGATCGATGGTGATGTATGAAAATTTCTCAAATAATTCAAAGTAAAAATGATGTTTGACTAAACTATCTTATGAATTTTGATATATTTATTAAATTATCCTCTTGTGTTACATCCAGACACACTAAAAGGATGTGCTTGTGATGTTTAAGTATCAAAATACTGGATTGAATAGATATTGAGCTATGGATCGATGGTGATGTATGAAAATTTCTCATATAAATCGAAGTAAAAATGATGTTTGACTAAACTATCTTATGAATTTCGATATATTTATTAAATTATCCTGTTGTTTTACATCCAAACACACTAAAAGGATGTGCTTGTGATGTTTAAGTATCAAAATACTGGATAAAATAGATATTGAGATATGGATCGATGGTGATGTATGAAAATTTCTCATATAAAACAAAGTAAAAATGATGATTGACTAAACTATCTGACGAATTTCGATATATTTATTAAATTATCCTGTTGTTTTACATCCAGACACAATAAAAGGATGTGCTTGTGATGTTTAAGTATCAACATACAGGATGGAATAGATATTGAGCTATGGATCGATGGTGATGTATGAAAATTTCTCAAATAATTCAAAGTAAAAATGATGTTTGACTAAACTATCTTATGAATTTTGATATATTTATTAAATTATCCTGTTGTGTTACATCCAGACACAATAAAAGGATGTGCTTGTGATGTTAAAGTATCAACATTCTGGATTGAATAGATATTGAGTTATGGATCGATGGTGATGTATGAAAATTTCTCATATAAATCAAAGTAAAAATGATGTTTGACTAAACTATCTGACGAATTTCGATATATTTATTAAATTATCCTGTTGTGTTACATCGAGACACAATAAAAGGATGTGCTTGTGATGTTAAAGTATCAACATTCTGGATTGAATAGATATTGAGTTATGGATCGATGGTGATGTATGAAAATTTCTCATATAAATCGAAGTAAAAATGATGTTTGACTAAACTACCTTATGAATTTCGATATATTTATTAAATTATCCTGTTGTGTTACATCCAGACACAATAAAAGGATGTGCTTGTGATGTTTAAGTATCAACATTCTGGATTGAATAGATATTGAGTTATGGATCGATGGTGATGTATGAAAATTTCTCATATAAATCGAAGTAAAAATGATGTTTGACTAAACTGTCTTATGAATTTCGATATATTTATTAAATTATCCTGTTGTGTTACATTCAGACACAATAAAAGGATGTGCTTGTGATGTTAAAGTATCAACATACTTGATTGAATAGATATTGAGTTATGGATCGATGGTGATGTATGAAAATTTCTCATATAAATCAAAGTAAAAATGATATTTGACTAAACTATCTGACGAATTTCGATATATTTATGAAATTATCCTGTTGTTTTACATCCAGACACAATAAAAGAATGTGCTTGTGATGTTTAAGTATGAACATACAGGATGGAATAGATATTGAGCTATGGATCGATGGTGATGTATGAAAATTTCTCATATAAATCGAAGTAAAAATGATGTTTGACTAAACTATCTTATGAATTTCGATATATTTATTAAATTATCCTGGTGAGTTACATCCAAACACACTAAAAGGATGTGCTTGTGATGTTTAAGTATCAACATTCAGGATTGAATAGATATTGAGTTATGGATCGATGGTGATGTATGAAAATTTCTCAAATAAATCAAAGTAAAAATGATGTTTGTCTAAACTATCTTATGAATTTCGATATATTTATTAAATTATCCTGGTGAGTTACATCCAAACACACTAAAAGGATGTGCTTGTGATGCTTAAGTATCAAAATACTGGATATAATAGATATTGAGATATGGATCGCTTGTGATGTATGAAAATTTCTCGTATAAATCAAAGTAAAAATGATGTTTGACTAAACTATCTGATTAATTTCGATATAATTGTTAAATTATCCTGTTGTTTTACATCCAGCCACATTAAAAGGATGTGCTTGTGATGATTAAGTATCACATTACACATTGTTCAAACTCAAACAAAGATATTGATTTTAATATTGAATCTTAAGTAAAATAAGGGTCTCCTAACAAAGGGTATGGTTAAATTGATAATTTGTCATGTATATAGATTTTAACTATAGAATTTGTTGTACAACCTAATTTGATGTGTAAGAAAAGTTTTTAGATAATTTAATTACCTTTCGATTGATGGTCTGATTGTTATTCTATCTCAAAAGGCACTCAAGTTATCGCATTTTTACTATATCCCTATATAAGAAAAAAATTAATTTTTTCCCCAATAATTGTTCAAAATCAACCTCTAATCATTGAATTTTTAAGGGTGATATTTCCATGAAATGGTAGTAATTTTAATACTGAATCTTAAGTAAAATAAGCTGAAGTTTCCGAATTTAAAATAATATTATAGGGTCTCCTAACAAAGAGTATGGTTAAATTGACAATTTGTCATGTATATAGATTTTAACTATAGAATTTGTCGTACAACCTCATTTGATGTGTAAGAAAAGTTTTTAGAGAATTTAATTACCTTTCGATTGATGGTCTGATTGTTGTTCTATCTCAAAAGGCACCCAAGTTATCGCATTTTTACTATACCCCTATATAAGAAAAAAATTAATTATTTCCCCAATAATTGTTCAAAATCAACCTCTAATCATTGAATTTTTAAGGGTGATATTTCAATGAAATAATTTAATTTTAATACTGAATCTTAAGTAAAATAAGCTGAATTTTCCGAATTTAAAATAATATTATGGGGTCTCCTAACAAAGAGTATGGTTAAATTGACAATTTGTCATGTATATAGATTTTAACTATAGAATTTGTTGTACAACCTAATTTGATGTGTAAGAAAAGTTTTTAGAGAATTTAATTACCTTTCGATTGATGGTCTGATTGTTATTCTATCTCAAAAGGCACCCAAGTTATCGCATTTTTACTATACCCCTATATAAGAAAAAAATTAATTTTTTTCCCAATAATTGTTCAAAATCAACCTCTAATCATTGAATTTTTAAGGGTGATATTTCCATGAAATAATTTAATTTTAATACTGAATCTTAAGTAAAATAAGCTGAATTTTCCGAATTTAAAATAATATTATGGGGTCTCCTAACAAAGAGTATGGTTAAATTGACAATTTGTCATGTATATAGATTTTAACTATAGAATTTGTCGTACAACCTCATTTGATGTGTAAGAAAAGTTTTTAGAGAATTTAATTACCTTTCGATTGATGGTCTGATTGTTGTTCTATCTCAAAAGGCACCCAAGTTATCGCATTTTTACTATACCCCTATATAAGAAAAAAATTAATTCTTTTCCCAATAATTGTTCAAAATCAACCTCTAATCATTGAATTTTTAAAGGTGATATTTCCATGAAATAATTTAATTTTAATACTGAATCTTAAGTAAAATAAGCTGAATTTACCGAATTTAAAATAATATTATGGGGTCTCCTAACAAAGAGTATGGTTAAATTGACAATTTGTCATGTATATAGATTTTAACTATAGAATTTGTTGTACAACCTCATTTGATGTATAAGAAAAGTTTTTAGAGAATTTAATTACCTTTCGATTGATGGTCTGATTGTTGTTCTATCTCAAAAGGCACCCAAGTTATCGCATTTTTACTATACCCCTATATAAGAAAAAAATTAATTTTTTTCCCAATAATTGTTCAAAATCAACCTCTAATCATTGAATTTTTAAGGGTGATATTTCCATGAAATAATTTAATTTTAATACTGAATCTTAAGTAAAATAAGCTGAATTTTCCGAATTTAAAATAATATTATGGGGTCTCCTAACAAAGAGTATGGTTAAATTGACAATTTGTCATGTATATAGATTTTAACTATAGAATTTGTCGTACAACCTCATTTGATGTGTAAGAAAAGTTTTTAGAGAATTTAATTACCTTTCGATTGATGGTCTGATTGTTATTCTATCTCAAAAGACACCCGAGTTATCGCATTTTTACTATACCCCTATATAAGAAAAAAATTAATTATTTCCCCAATAATTGTTCAAAATCAACCTCTAATCATTGAATTTTTAAGGGTGATATTTCAATGAAATAATTTAATTTTAATACTGAATCTTAAGTAAAATAAGCTGAATTTTCCGAATTTAAAATAATATTATGGGGTCTCCTAACAAAGAGTATGGTTAAATTGACAATTTGTCATGTATATAGATTTTAACTATAGAATTTGTCGTACAACCTCATTTGATGTGTAAGAAAAGTTTTTAGAGAATTTAATTACCTTTCGATTGATGGTCTGATTGTTATTCTATCTCAAAAGACACCCAAGTTATCGCATTTTTACTATACCCCTATATAAGAAAAAAATTAATTATTTCCCCAATAATTGTTCAAAATCAACCTCTAATCATTGAATTTTTAAGGGTGATATTTCCATGAAATAATTTAATTTTAATACTGAATCTTAAGTAAAATAAGCTGAATTTTCTGAATTTAAAATAATATTATGGGGTCTCCTAACAAAGAGTATGGTTAAATTGACAATTTGTCATGTATATAGAATTTTACTATAGAATTTGTTGTACAACCTCATTTGATGTGTAAGAAAAGTTTTTAGAGAATTTAATTACCTTTCGATTGATGGTCTGATTGTTATTCTATCTCAAAAGGCACCCAAGTTATCGCATTTTTACTATACCCCTATATAAGAAAAAAATTAATTTTTTCCCCAATAATTGTTCAAAATCAACCTCTAATCATTGAATTTTTGAGGGTGATATTTCAATGAAATATTTTAATTTTAATACTGAATCTTAAGTAAAATAAGCTGAATTTTCCGAATTTAAAATAATATTATGGGGTCTCCTAACAAAGAGTATGGTTAAATTGACAATTTGTCATGTATATAGATTTTAACTATAGAATTTGTTGTACAACCTCATTTGATGTGTAAGAAAAGTTTTTAGAGAATTTAATTACCTTTCGATTGATGGTCTGATTGTTATTCTATCTCAAAAGACACCCAAGTTATCGCATTTTTACTATACCCCTATATAAGAAAAAAATTAATTATTTCCCCAATAATTGTTCAAAATCAACCTCTAATCATTGAATTTTTAAGGGTGATATTTCAATGAAATAATTTAATTTTAATACTGATTCTTAAGTAAAATAAGCTGAATTTTCCGAATTTAAAATAATATTATGGGGTCTCCTAACAAAGAGTATGGTTAAATTGACAATTTGTCATGTATATAGATTTTAACTATAGAATTTGTTGTACAACCTCATTTGATGTGTAAGAAAAGTTTTTAGAGAATTTAATTACCTTTCGATTGATGGTCTGATTGTTATTCTATCTCAAAAGACACCCAAGTTATCGCATTTTTACTATACCCCTATATAAGAAAAAAATTAATTTTTTCCCCAATAATTGTTCAAAATCAACCTCTAATCATTGAATTTTTGAGGGTGATATTTCAATGAAATATTTTAATTTTAATACTGAATCTTAAGTAAAATAAGCTGAATTTTCCGAATTTAAAATAATATTATGGGGTCTCCTAACAAAGAGTATGGTTAAATTGACAATTTGTCATGTATATAGATTTTAACTATAGAATTTGTTGTACAACCTCATTTGATGTGTAAGAAAAGTTTTTAGAGAATTTAATTACCTTTCGATTGATGGTCTGATTGTTATTCTATCTCAAAAGGCACCCAAGTTATCGCATTTTTACTATACCCCTATATAAGAAAAAAATTAATTATTTCCCCAATAATTGTTCAAAATCAACCTCTAATCATTGAATTTTTAAGGGTGATATTTCCATGAAATAATTTAATTTTAATACTGAATCTTAAGTAAAATAAGCTGAATTTTCTGAATTTAAAATAATATTATGGGGTCTCCTAACAAAGAGTATGGTTAAATTGACAATTTGTCATGTATATAGAATTTTACTATAGAATTTGTTGTACAACCTCATTTGATGTGTAAGAAAAGTTTTTAGAGAATTTAATTACCTTTCGATTGATGGTCTGATTGTTATTCTATCTCAAAAGGCACCCAAGTTATCGCATTTTTACTATACCCCTATATAAGAAAAAAATTAATTTTTTCCCCAATAATTGTTCAAAATCAACCTCTAATCATTGAATTTTTGAGGGTGATATTTCAATGAAATATTTTAATTTTAATACTGAATCTTAAGTAAAATAAGCTGAATTTTCCGAATTTAAAATAATATTATGGGGTCTCCTAACAAAGAGTATGGTTAAATTGACAATTTGTCATGTATATAGATTTTAACTATAGAATTTGTTGTACAACCTCATTTGATGTGTAAGAAAAGTTTTTAGAGAATTTAATTACCTTTCGATTGATGGTCTGATTGTTATTCTATCTCAAAAGACACCCAAGTTATCGCATTTTTACTATACCCCTATATAAGAAAAAAATTAATTATTTCCCCAATAATTGTTCAAAATCAACCTCTAATCATTGAATTTTTAAGGGTGATATTTCAATGAAATAATTTAATTTTAATACTGAATCTTAAGTAAAATAAGTTGAATTTTCTGAATTTAAAATAATATTATGGGGTCTCCTAACAAAGATTATGGTTAAATTGACAATTTGTCATGTATATAGATTTTAACTATAGAATTTGTTGTACAACCTCATTTGATGTGTAAGAAAAGTTTTTCGAGAATTTAATTACCTTTCGATTGATGGTCTGATTGTTATTCTATCTCAAAAGGCACCCAAGTTATCGCATTTTTACTACACCCCTATATAAGAAAAAAATTAATTTTTTTCCCAATAATTGTTCAAAATCAACCTCTAATCATTGAATTTTTAAGGGTGATATTTCCATGAAATAATTTAATTTTAATACTGAATCTTAAGTAAAATAAGCTGAATTTTCCGAATTTAAAATAATATTATGGGGTCTCCTAACAAAGAGTATGGTTAAATTGACAATTTGTCATGTATATAGATTTTAACTATAGAATTTGTTGTACAACCTAATTTGATGTGTAAGAAAGGTTTTTAGAGAATTTAATTACCTTTCGATTGATGGTCTGATTTTTATTCTTTCTCAAAAGGCACCCAAGTTATCGCATTTTTACTATACCCCTATATAAGAAAAAAATTAATTTTTTCCCCAATAATTGTTCAAAATCAACCTCTAATCATTGAATTTTTGAGGGTGATATTTCAATGAAATAATTTAATTTTAATACTGAATCTTAAGTAAAATAAGCTGAATTTTCCGAATTTAAAATAATATTATGGGGTCTCCTAACAAAGAGTATGGTTAAATTGACAATTTGTCATGTATATAGATTTTAACTATAGAATTTGTTGTACAACCTCATTTGATGTGTAAGAAAAGTTTTTAGAGAATTTAATTACCTTTCGATTGATGGTCTGATTGTTATTCTATCTCAAAAGGCACCCAAGTTATCGCATTTTTACTATACCCCTATATAAGAAAAAAATTAATTTTTTCCCCAATAATTGTTCAAAATCAACCTCTAATCATTGAATTTTTGAGGGTGATATTTCAATGAAATATTTTAATTTTAATACTGAATCTTAAGTAAAATAAGCTGAATTTTCCGAATTTAAAATAATATTATGGGGTCTCCTAACAAAGAGTATGGTTAAATTGACAATTTGTCATGTATATAGATTTTAACTATAGAATTTGTTGTACAACCTCATTTGATGTGTAAGAAAAGTTTTTAGAGAATTTAATTACCTTTCGATTGATGGTCTAATTGTTATTCTATCTCAAAAGACACCCAAGTTATCGCATTTTTACTATACCCCTATATAAGAAAAAAATTAATTTTTTCCCCAATAATTGTTCAAAATCAACCTCTAATCATTGAATTTTTGAGGGTGATATTTCAATGAAATATTTTAATTTTAATACTGAATCTTAAGTAAAATAAGCTGAATTTTCCGAATTTAAAATAATATTATGGGGTCTCCTAACAAAGAGTATGGTTAAATTGACAATTTGTCATGTATATAGATTTTAACTATAGAATTTGTTGTACAACCTCATTTGATGTGTAAGAAAAGTTTTTAGAGAATTTAATTACCTTTCGATTGATGGTCTGGTTGTTATTCTATCTCAAAAGACACCCAAGTTATCGCATTTTTACTATACCCCTATATAAGAAAAAAATTAATTATTTCCCCAATAATTGTTCAAAATCAACCTCTAATCATTGAATTTTTAAGGGTGATATTTCAATGAAATAATTTAATTTTAATACTGAATCTTAAGTAAAATAAGCTGAATTTTCCGAATTTAAAATAATATTATGGGGTCTCCTAACAAAGAGTATGGTTAAATTGACAATTTGTCATGTATATAGATTTTAACTATAGAATTTGTTGTACAACCTAATTTGAAGTGTAAGAAAAGTTTTTATAGAATTTAATTACCTTTCGATTGATGGTCTGATTGTTATTCTATCTCAAAAGACACCCAAGTTATCGCATTTATACTATACCCCTATATAAGAAAAAAATTAATTATTTCCCCAATAATTGTTCAAAATCAACCTCTAATCATTGAATTTTTGAGGGTGATATTTCAATGAAATATTTTAATTTTAATACTGAATCTTAAGTAAAATAAGCTGAATTTTCCGAATTTAAAATAATATTATGGGGTCTCCTAACAAAGAGTATGGTTAAATTGACAATTTGTCATGTATATAGATTTTAACTATAGAATTTGTTGTACAACCTCATTTGATGTGTAAGAAAAGTTTTTAGAGAATTTAATTACCTTTCGATTGATGGTCTGGTTGTTATTCTATCTCAAAAGACACCCAAGTTATCGCATTTTTACTATACCCCTATATAAGAAAAAAATTAATTATTTCCCCAATAATTGTTCAAAATCAACCTCTAATCATTGAATTTTTAAGGGTGATATTTCAATGAAATAATTTAATTTTAATACTGAATCTTAAGTAAAATAAGCTGAATTTTCCGAATTTAAAATAATATTATGGGGTCTCCTAACAAAGAGTATGGTTAAATTGACAATTTGTCATGTATATAGATTTTAACTATAGAATTTGTTGTACAACCTAATTTGATGTGTAAGAAAAGTTTTTATAGAATTTAATTACCTTTCGATTGATGGTCTGATTGTTATTCTATCTCAAAAGACACCCAAGTTATCGCATTTTTACTATACCCCTATATAAGAAAAAAATTAATTATTTCCCCAATAATTGTTCAAAATCAACCTCTAATCATTGAATTTTTAAGGGTGATATTTCCATGAAATAATTTAATTTTAATACTGAATCTTAAGTAAAATAAGCTGAATTTTCTGAATTTAAAATAATATTATGGGGTCTCCTAACAAAGAGTATGGTTAAATTGACAATTTGTCATGTATATAGATTTTTACTATAGAATTTGTTGTACAACCTCATTTGATGTGTAAGAAAAGTTTTTCGAGAATTTAATTACCTTTCGATTGATGGTCTGATTGTTGTTCTATCTCAAAAGGCACCCAAGTTATCGCATTTTTACTATACCCCTATATAAGAAAAAAATTAATTTTTTTCCCAATAATTGTTCAAAATCAACCTCTAATCATTGAATTTTTAAGGGTGATATTTTCATAAAATAGTCTTAATTTTAATACTGAATCTTAAGTAAAATAAGTTGAATTTTCTGAATTTAAAATAATATTATGGGGTCTCCTAACAAAGATTATGGTTAAATTGACAATTTGTCATGTATATAGATTTTAACTATAGAATTTGTTGTACAACCTCATTTGATGTGTAAGAAAAGTTTTTCGAGAATTTAATTACCTTTCGATTGATGGTCTGATTGTTATTCTATCTCAAAAGGCACCCAAGTTATCGCATTTTTACTACACCCCTATATAAGAAAAAAATTAATTTTTTTCCCAATAATTGTTCAAAATCAACCTCTAATCATTGAATTTTTAAGGGTGATATTTCAATGAAATAATTTAATTTTAATACTGAATCTTAAGTAAAATAAGCTGAATTTTCCGAATTTAAAATAATATTATGGGGTCTCCTAACAAAGAGTATGGTTAAATTGACAATTTGTCATGTATATAGATTTTAACTATAGAATTTGTTGTACAACCTCATTTGATGTGTAAGAAAAGTTTTTAGAGAATTTAATTACCTTTCGATTGATGGTCTGATTGTTATTCTATCTCAAAAGACACCCAAGTTATCGCATTTTTACTATACCCCTATATAAGAAAAAAATTAATTATTTCCCCAATAATTGTTCAAAATCAACCTCTAATCATTGAATTTTTAAGGGTGATATTTCAATGAAATAATTTAATTTTAATACTGAATCTTAAGTAAAATAAGCTGAATTTTCCGAATTTAAAATAATATTATGGGGTCTCCTAACAAAGAGTATGGTTAAATTGACAATTTGTCATGTATATAGATTTTAACTATAGAATTTGTTGTACAACCTAATTTGATGTGTAAGAAAAGTTTTTAGAGAATTTAATTACCTTTCGATTGATGGTCTGATTTTTATTCTATCTCAAAAGGCACCCAAGTTATCGCATTTTTACTATACCCCTATATAAGAAAAAAATTAATTTTTTCCCCAATAATTGTTCAAAATCAACCTCTAATCATTGAATTTTTGAGGGTGATATTTCAATGAAATAATTTAATTTTAATACTGAATCTTAAGTAAAATAAGCTGAATTTTCCGAATTTAAAATAATATTATGGGGTCTCCTAACAAAGAGTATGGTTAAATTGACAATTTGTCATGTATATAGATTTTAACTATAGAATTTGTTGTACAACCTCATTTGATGTGTAAGAAAAGTTTTTAGAGAATTTAATTACCTTTCGATTGATGGTCTGATTGTTATTCTATCTCAAAAGGCACCCAAGTTATCGCATTTTTACTATACCCCTATATAAGAAAAAAATTAATTTTTTCCCCAATAATTGTTCAAAATCAACCTCTAATCATTGAATTTTTGAGGGTGATATTTCAATGAAATAATTTAATTTTAATACTGAATCTTAAGTAAAATAAGCTGAATTTTCCGAATTTAAAATAATATTATGGGGTCTCCTAACAAAGAGTATGGTTAAATTGACAATTTGTCATGTATATAGATTTTAACTATAGAATTTGTTGTACAACCTCATTTGATGTGTAAGAAAAGTTTTTAGAGAATTTAATTACCTTTCGATTGATGGTCTGATTGTTATTCTATCTCAAAAGACACCCAAGTTATCGCATTTTTACTATACCCCTATATAAGAAAAAAATTAATTATTTCCCCAATAATTGTTCAAAATCAACCTCTAATCATTGAATTTTTAAGGGTGATATTTCAATGAAATAATTTAATTTTAATACTGAATCTTAAGTAAAATAAGCTGAATTTTCCGAATTTAAAATAATATTATGGGGTCTCCTAACAAAGAGTATGGTTAAATTGACAATTTGTCATGTATATAGATTTTAACTATAGAATTTGTTGTACAACCTAATTTGATGTGTAAGAAAAGTTTTTAGAGAATTTAATTACCTTTCGATTGATGGTCTGATTGTTATTCTATCTCAAAAGGCACCCAAGTTATCGCATTTTTACTATACCCCTATATAAGAAAAAAATTAATTTTTTCCCCAATAATTGTTCAAAATCAACCTCTAATCATTGAATTTTTGAGGGTGATATTTCAATCAAATAATTTAATTTTAATACTGAATCTTAAGTAAAATAAGCTGAATTTTCCGAATTTAAAATAATATTATGGGGTCTCCTAACAAAGAGTATGGTTAAATTGACAATTTGTCATGTATATAGATTTTAACTATAGAATTTGTTGTACAACCTAATTTGATGAGTAAGAAAAGTTTTTAGAGAATTTAATTACCTTTCGATTGATGGTCTGATTGTTATTCTATCTCAAAAGGCACCCAGGTTATCGCATTTTTACTATACCCCTATATAAGAAAAAAATTAATTTTTTTCCTAATAATTGTTCAAAATCAACCTCTAATCATTGAATTTTTAAGGGTGATATTTCCATGAAATAATTTAATTTTAATACTGAATCTTAAGTAAAATAAGTTGAATTTTCTGAATTTAAAATAATATTATGGGGTCTCCTAACAAAGATTATGGTTAAATTGACAATTTGTCATGTATATAGATTTTAACTATAGAATTTGTTGTACAACCTCATTTGATGTGTAAGAAAAGTTTTTCGAGAATTTAATTACCTTTCGATTGATGGTCTGATTGTTATTCTATCTCAAAAGGCACCCAAGTTATCGCATTTTTACTACACCCCTATATAAGAAAAAAATTAATTTTTTTCCCAATAATTGTTCAAAATCAACCTCTAATCATTGAATTTTTAAGGGTGATATTTCAATGAAATAATTTAATTTTAATACTGAATCTTAAGTAAAATAAGCTGAATTTTCCGAATTTAAAATAATATTATGGGGTCTCCTAACAAAGAGTATGGTTAAATTGACAATTTGTCATGTATATAGATTTTAACTATAGAATTTGTTGTACAACCTCATTTGATGTGTAAGAAAAGTTTTTAGAGAATTTAATTACCTTTCGATTGATGGTCTGGTTGTTATTCTATCTCAAAAGACACCCAAGTTATCGCATTTTTACTATACCCCTATATAAGAAAAAAATTAATTATTTCCCCAATAATTGTTCAAAATCAACCTCTAATCATTGAATTTTTAAGGGTGATATTTCAATGAAATAATTTAATTTTAATACTGAATCTTAAGTAAAATAAGCTGAATTTTCCGAATTTAAAATAATATTATGGGGTCTCCTAACAAAGAGTATGGTTAAATTGACAATTTGTCATGTATATAGATTTTAACTATAGAATTTGTTGTACAACCTAATTTGATGTGTAAGAAAAGTTTTTAGAGAATTTAATTACCTTTCGATTGATGGTCTGATTTTTATTCTATCTCAAAAGGCACCCAAGTTATCGCATTTTTACTATACCCCTATATAAGAAAAAAATTAATTTTTTCCCCAATAATTGTTCAAAATCAACCTCTAATCATTGAATTTTTGAGGGTGATATTTCAATGAAATAATTTAATTTTAATACTGAATCTTAAGTAAAATAAGCTGAATTTTCCGAATTTAAAATAATATTATGGGGTCTCCTAACAAAGAGTATGGTTAAATTGACAATTTGTCATGTATATAGATTTTAACTATAGAATTTGTTGTACAACCTCATTTGATGTGTAAGAAAAGTTTTTAGAGAATTTAATTACCTTTCGATTGATGGTCTGATTGTTATTCTATCTCAAAAGGCACCCAAGTTATCGCATTTTTACTATACCCCTATATAAGAAAAAAATTAATTTTTTCCCCAATAATTGTTCAAAATCAACCTCTAATCATTGAATTTTTGAGGGTGATATTTCAATGAAATAATTTAATTTTAATACTGAATCTTAAGTAAAATAAGCTGAATTTTCCGAATTTAAAATAATATTATGGGGTCTCCTAACAAAGAGTATGGTTAAATTGACAATTTGTCATGTATATAGATTTTAACTATAGAATTTGTTGTACAACCTCATTTGATGTGTAAGAAAAGTTTTTAGAGAATTTAATTACCTTTCGATTGATGGTCTGATTGTTATTCTATCTCAAAAGACACCCAAGTTATCGCATTTTTACTATACCCCTATATAAGAAAAAAATTATTTATTTCCCCAATAATTGTTCAAAATCAACCTCTAATCATTGAATTTTTAAGGGTGATATTTCAATGAAATAATTTAATTTTAATACTGAATCTTAAGTAAAATAAGCTGAATTTTCCGAATTTAAAATAATATTATGGGGTCTCCTAACAAAGAGTATGGTTAAATTGACAATTTGTCATGTATATAGATTTTAACTATAGAATTTGTTGTACAACCTCATTTGATGTGTAAGAAAAGTTTTTAGAGAATTTAATTACCTTTCGATTGATGGTCTGATTGTTATTCTATCTCAAAAGACACCCAAGTTATCGCATTTTTACTATACCCCTATATAAGAAAAAAATTAATTATTTCCCCAATAATTGTTCAAAATCAACCTCTAATCATTGAATTTTTAAGGGTGATATTTCAATGAAATAATTTAATTTTAATACTGAATCTTAAGTAAAATAAGCTGAATTTTCCGAATTTAAAATAATATTATGGGGTCTCCTAACAAAGAGTATGGTTAAATTGACAATTTGTCATGTATATAGATTTTAACTATAGAATTTGTTGTACAACCTAATTTGATGTGTAAGAAAAGTTTTTAGAGAATTTAATTACCTTTCGATTGATGGTCTGATTGTTATTCTATCTCAAAAGGCACCCAAGTTATCGCATTTTTACTATACCCCTATATAAGAAAAAAATTAATTTTTTCCCCAATAATTGTTCAAAATCAACCTCTAATCATTGAATTTTTGAGGGTGATATTTCAATCAAATAATTTAATTTTAATACTGAATCTTAAGTAAAATAAGCTGAATTTTCCGAATTTAAAATAATATTATGGGGTCTCCTAACAAAGAGTATGGTTAAATTGACAATTTGTCATGTATATAGATTTTAACTATAGAATTTGTTGTACAACCTAATTTGATGAGTAAGAAAAGTTTTTAGAGAATTTAATTACCTTTCGATTGATGGTCTGATTGTTATTCTATCTCAAAAGGCACCCAGGTTATCGCATTTTTACTATACCCCTATATAAGAAAAAAATTAATTTTTTTCCTAATAATTGTTCAAAATCAACCTCTAATCATTGAATTTTTAAGGGTGATATTTCCATGAAATAATTTAATTTTAATACTGAATCTTAAGTAAAATAAGCTGAATTTTCCGAATTTAAAATAATATTATGGGGTATCCTAACAAAGAGTATGGTTAAATTGACAATTTGTCATGTATATAGATTTTAACTATAGAATTTGTTGTACAACCTAATTTGATGTGTAAGAAAAGTTTTTAGAGAATTTAATTACCTTTCGATTGATGGTCTGATTGTTATTCTATCTCAAAAGGCACCCAAGTTATCGCATTTTTACTATACCCCTATATAAGAAAAAAATTAATTTTTTTCCTAATAATTGTTCAAAATCAACCTCTAATCATTGAATTTTTAAGGGTGATATTTCCATGAAATAATTTAATTTTAATACTGAATCTTAAGTAAAATAAGCTGAATTTTCCGAATTTAAAATAATATTATGGGGTCTCCTAACAAAGAGTATGGTTAAATTGACAATTTGTCATGTATATAGATTTTAACTATAGAATTTGTTGTACAACCTCATTTGATGTGTAAGAAAAGTTTTTCGAGAATTTAATTACCTTTCGATTGATGGTCTGATTGTTATTCTATCTCAAAAGACACCCAAGTTATCGCATTTTTACTATACCCCTATATAAGAAAAAAATTAATTATTTCCCCAATAATTGTTCAAAATCAACCTCTAATCATTGAATTTTTAAGGGTGATATTTCAATGAAATAATTTAATTTTAATACTGAATCTTAAGTAAAATAAGCTGAATTTTCCGAATTTAAAATAATATTATGGGGTCTCCTAACAAAGAGTATGGTTAAATTGACAATTTGTCATGTATATAGATTTTAACTATAGAATTTGTTGTACAACCTAATTTGATGTGTAAGAAAGGTTTTTAGAGAATTTAATTACCTTTCGATTGATGGTCTGATTGTTATTCTATCTCAAAAGGCACCCAAGTTATCGCATTTTTACTATACCCCTATATAAGAAAAAAATTAATTTTTTCCCCAATAATTGTTCAAAATCAACCTCTAATCATTGAATTTTTGAGGGTGATATTTCAATGAAATAATTTAATTTTAATACTGAATCTTAAGTAAAATAAGCTGAATTTTCCGAATTTAAAATAATATTATGGGGTCTCCTAACAAAGAGTATGGTTAAATTGACAATTTGTCATGTATATAGATTTTAACTATAGAATTTGTTTTACAACCTCATTTGATGTGTAAGAAAAGTTTTTAGAGAATTTAATTACCTTTCGATTGATGGTCTGATTGTTATTCTATCTCAAAAGGCACCCAAGTTATCGCATTTTTACTATACCCCTATATAAGAAAAAAATTAATTTTTTCCCCAATAATTGTTCAAAATCAACCTCTAATCATTGAATTTTTGAGGGTGATATTTCAATGAAATAATTTAATTTTAATACTGAATCTTAAGTAAAATAAGCTGAATTTTCCGAATTTAAAATAATATTATGGGGTCTCCTAACAAAGAGTATGGTTAAATTGACAATTTGTCATGTATATAGATTTTAACTATAGAATTTGTTGTACAACCTCATTTGATGTGTAAGAAAAGTTTTTAGAGAATTTAATTACCTTTCGATTGATGGTCTGATTGTTATTCTATCTCAAAAGGCACCCAAGTTATCGCATTTTTACTATACCCCTATATAAGAAAAAAATTAATTTTTTTCCTAATAATTGTTCAAAATCAACCTCTAATCATTGAATTTTTAAGGGTGATATTTCCATGAAATAATTTAATTTTAATACTGAATCTTAAGTAAAATAAGCTGAATTTTCCGAATTTAAAATAATATTATGGGGTCTCCTAACAAAGAGTATGGTTAAATTGACAATTTGTCATGTATATAGATTTTAACTATAGAATTTGTTGTACAACCTAATTTGATGTGTAAGAAAAGTTTTTAGAGAATTTAATTACCTTTCGATTGATGGTCTGATTGTTATTCTATCTCAAAAGGCACCCAGGTTATCGCATTTTTACTATACCCCTATATAAGAAAAAAATTAATTTTTTTCCTAATAATTGTTCAAAATCAACCTCTAATCATTGAATTTTTAAGGGTGATATTTCCATGAAATAATTTAATTTTAATACTGAATCTTAAGTAAAATAAGCTGAATTTTCCGAATTTAAAATAATATTATGGGGTCTCCTAACAAAGAGTATGGTTAAATTGACAATTTGTCATGTATATAGATTTTAACTATAGAATTTGTTGTACAACCTAATTTGATGTGTAAGAAAAGTTTTTAGAGAATTTAATTACCTTTCGATTGATGGTCTGATTGTTATTCTATCTCAAAAGGCACCCAAGTTATCGCATTTTTACTATACCCCTATATAAGAAAAAAATTAATTTTTTTCCCAATAATTGTTCAAAATCAACCTCTAATCATTGAATTTTTAAGGGTGATATTTCCATGAAATAATTTAATTTTAATACTGAATCTTAAGTAAAATAAGCTGAATTTTCCGAATTTAAAATAATATTATGGGGTCTCCTAACAAAGAGTATGGTTAAATTGACAATTTGTCATGTATATAGATTTTAACTATAGAATTTGTTGTACAACCTAATTTGATGTGTAAGAAAAGTTTTTAGAGAATTTAATTACCTTTCGATTGATGGTCTGATTGTTATTCTATCTCAAAAGGCACCCAGGTTATCGCATTTTTACTATACCCCTATATAAGAAAAAAATTAATTTTTTTCCTAATAATTGTTCAAAATCAACCTCTAATCATTGAATTTTTAAGGGTGATATTTCCATGAAATAATTTAATTTTAATACTGAATCTTAAGTAAAATAAGCTGAATTTTCCGAATTTAAAATAATATTATGGGGTCTCCTAACAAAGAGTATGGTTAAATTGACAATTTGTCATGTATATAGATTTTAACTATAGAATTTGTTGTACAACCTAATTTGATGTGTAAGAAAAGTTTTTAGAGAATTTAATTACCTTTCGATTGATGGTCTGATTGTTATTCTATCTCAAAAGGCACCCAGGTTATCGCATTTTTACTATACCCCTATATAAGAAAAAAATTAATTTTTTTCCTAATAATTGTTCAAAATCAACCTCTAATCATTGAATTTTTAAGGGTGATATTTCCATGAAATAATTTAATTTTAATACTGAATCTTAAGTAAAATAAGCTGAATTTTCCGAATTTAAAATAATATTATGGGGTCTCCTAACAAAGAGTATGGTTAAATTGACAATTTATCATGTATATAGATTTTAACTATAGAATTTGTTGTACAACCTAATTTGATGTGTAAGAAAAGTTTTTAGAGAATTTAATTACCTTTCGATTGATGGTCTGATTGTTATTCTATCTCAAAAGGCACCCAAGTTATCGCATTTTTACTATACCCCTATATAAGAAAAAAATTAATTTTTTTCCCAATAATTGTTCAAAATCAACCTCTAATCATTGAATTTTTAAGGGTGATATTTCCATGAAATAATTTAATTTTAATACTGAATCTTAAGTAAAATAAGCTGAATTTTCCGAATTTAAAATAATATTATGGGGTCTCCTAACAAAGAGTATGGTTAAATTGACAATTTGTCATGTATATAGATTTTAACTATAGAATTTGTTGTACAACCTAATTTGATGTGTAAGAAAAGTTTTTAGAGAATTTAATTACCTTTCGATTGATGGCCTGATTGTTATTCTATCTCAAAAGGCACCCAAGTTATCGCATTTTTACTATACCCCTATATAAGAAAAAAATTAATTTTTTTCCCAATAATTGTTCAAAATCAACCTCTAATCATTGAATTTTTAAGCTTGATATTTCCATGAAATAATTTAATTTTAATACTGAATCTTAAGTAAAATAAGCTGAATTTTCCGAATTTAAAATAATATTATGGGGTCTCCTAACAAAGAGTATGGTTAAATTGACAATTTGTCATGTATATAGATTTTAACTATAGAATTTGTTGTACAACCTAATTTGATGTGTAAGAAAAGTTTTTAGAGAATTTAATTACCTTTCGATTGATGGTCTGATTGTTATTCTATCTCAAAAGGCACCCAAGTTATCGCATTTTTACTATACCCCTATATAAGAAAAAAATTAATTTTTTCCCCAATAATTGTTCAAAATCAACCTCTAATCATTGAATTTTTGAGGGTGATATTTCAATCAAATAATTTAATTTTAATACTGAATCTTAAGTAAAATAAGCTGAATTTTCCGAATTTAAAATAATATTATGGGGTCTCCTAACAAAGAGTATGGTTAAATTGACAATTTGTCATGTATATAGATTTTAACTATAGAATTTGTTGTACAACCTAATTTAAGTAAAATAAGCTGAATTTTCCGAATTTAAAATAATATTATGGGGTCTCATACAAAGAGTATGGTTAAATTGACAATTTGTCATGTATATAGATTTTAACTATAGAATTTGTTGTACAACCTCATTTGATGTGTAAGAAAAGTTTTTAGAGAATTTAATTACCTTTCGATTGATGGTCTGATTGTTATTCTATCTCAAAAGGCACCCAAGTTATCGAATTTTTACTATACCCCTATATAAGAAAAAAATTAATTTTTTTCCCAATAATTGTTCAAAATCAACCTCTAATCATTGAATTTTTAAGGGTGATATTTCCATGAAATAATTTAATTTTAATACTGAATCTTAAGTAAAATAAGCTGAATTTTCCGAATTTAAAATAATATTATGGGGTCTCCTAACAAAGAGTATGGTTAAATTGACAATTTGTCATGTATATAGATTTTAACTATAGAATTTGTTGTACAACCTAATTTGATGTGTAAGAAAAGTTTTTAGAGAATTTAATTACCTTTCGATTGATGGTCTGATTGTTATTCTATCTCAAAAGGCACCCAAGTTATCGCATTTTTACTATACCCCTATATAAGAAAAAAATTAATTTTTTCCCCAATAATTGTTCAAAATCAACCTCTAATCATTGAATTTTTAAGGGTGATATTTCCATGAAATAATTTAATTTTAATACTGAATCTTAAGTAAAATAAGCTGAATTTTCCGAATTTAAAATAATATTATGGGGTCTCCTAACAAAGAGTATGGTTAAATTGACAATTTGTCATGTATATAGATT
The DNA here is from genome assembly GCA_958336335.1 of Dilophus febrilis. Taxonomy (NCBI): domain Eukaryota; kingdom Metazoa; phylum Arthropoda; class Insecta; order Diptera; family Bibionidae; genus Dilophus; species Dilophus febrilis. The sequence goes on along the minus strand of OY284471.1, from coordinate 3,731,901 downwards.
TTAACTATAGAATTTGTTGTACAACCTAATTTGATGTGTAAGAAAAGTTTTTAGAGAATTTAATTACCTTTCGATTGATGGTCTGATTGTTATTCTATCTCAAAAGACACCCAGGTTATCGCATTTTTACTATACCCCTATATAAGAAAAAAATTAATTTTTTTCCCAATAATTGTTCAAAATCAACCTCTAATCATTGAATTTTTAAGGGTGATATTTCCATGAAATAATTTAATTTTAATACTGAATCTTAAGTAAAATAAGCTGAATTTTCCGAATTTAAAATAATATTATGGGGTCTCCTAACAAAGAGTATGGTTAAATTGACAATTTGTCATGTATATAGATTTTAACTATAGAATTTGTTGTACAACCTAATTTAAGTAAAATAAGCTGAATTTTCCGAATTTAAAATAATATTATGGGGTCTCATACAAAGAGTATGGTTAAATTGACAATTTGTCATGTATATAGATTTTAACTATAGAATTTGTTGTACAACCTCATTTGATGTGTAAGAAAAGTTTTTAGAGAATTTAATTACCTTTCGATTGATGGTCTGATTGTTATTCTATCTCAAAAGGCACCCAAGTTATCGAATTTTTACTATACCCCTATATAAGAAAAAAATTAATTTTTTTCCCAATAATTGTTCAAAATCAACCTCTAATCATTGAATTTTTAAGGGTGATATTTCCATGAAATAATTTAATTTTAATACTGAATCTTAAGTAAAATAAGCTGAATTTTCCGAATTTAAAATAATATTATGGGGTCTCCTAACAAAGAGTATGGTTAAATTGACAATTTGTCATGTATATAGATTTTAACTATAGAATTTGTTGTACAACCTAATTTGATGTGTAAGAAAAGTTTTTAGAGAATTTAATTACCTTTCGATTGATGGTCTGATTGTTATTCTATCTCAAAAGGCACCCAAGTTATCGCATTTTTACTATACCCCTATATAAGAAAAAAATTAATTTTTTCCCCAATAATTGTTCAAAATCAACCTCTAATCATTGAATTTTTAAGGGTGATATTTCCATGAAATAATTTAATTTTAATACTGAATCTTAAGTAAAATAAGCTGAATTTTCCGAATTTAAAATAATATTATGGGGTCTCCTAACAAAGAGTATGGTTAAATTGACAATTTGTCATGTATATAGATTTTAACTATAGAATTTGTTGTACAACCTAATTTGATGTGTAAGAAAAGTTTTTAGAGAATTTAATTACCTTTCGATTGATGGTCTGATTGTTATTCTATCTCAAAAGACACCCAGGTTATCGCATTTTTACTATACCCCTATATAAGAAAAAAATTAATTTTTTTCCCAATAATTGTTCAAAATCAACCTCTAATCATTGAATTTTTAAGGGTGATATTTCCATGAAATAATTTAATTTTAATACTGAATCTTAAGTAAAATAAGCTGAATTTTCCGAATTTAAAATAATATTATGGGTTCTCCTAACAAAGAGTATGGTTAAATTGACAATTTGTCATGTATATAGATTTTAACTATAGAATTTGTTGTACAACCTAATTTGATGTGTAAGAAAAGTTTTTAGAGAATTTAATTACCTTTCGATTGATGGTCTGATTGTTATTCTATCTCAAAAGGCACCCAAGTTATCGCATTTTTACTATACCCCTATATAAGAAAAAAATTAATTTTTTTCCCAATAATTGTTCAAAATCAACCTCTAATCATTGAATTTTTAAGGGTGATATTTCCATGAAATAATTTAATTTTAATACTGAATCTTAAGTAAAATAAGCTGAATTTTCCGAATTTAAAATAATATTATGGGGTCTCCTAACAAAGAGTATGGTTAAATTGACAAATTTGTCATGTATATAGATTTTAACTATAGAATTTGTCGTACAACCTAATTTGATGTGTAAGAAAAGTTTTTAGAGAATTTAATTACCTTTCGATTGATGGTCTGATTGTTATTCTATCTCAAAAGACACCCAAGTTATCGCATTTTTACTATACCCCTATATAAGAAAAAAATTAATTTTTTTCCCAATAATTGTTCAAAATCAACCTCTAATCATTGAATTTTTAAGCTTGATATTTCCATGAAATAATTTAATTTTAATACTGAATCTTAAGTAAAATAAGCTGAATTTTCCGAATTTAAAATAATATTATGGGGTCTCCTAACAAAGAGTATGGTTAAATTGACAATTTGTCATGTATATAGATTTTAACTATAGAATTTGTTGTACAACCTCATTTGATGTGTAAGAAAAGTTTTTAGAGAATTTAATTACCTTTCGATTGATGGTCTGGTTGTTATTCTATCTCAAAAGACACCCAAGTTATCGCATTTTTACTATACCCCTATATAAGAAAAAAATTAATTATTTCCCCAATAATTGTTCAAAATCAACCTCTAATCATTGAATTTTTAAGGGTGATATTTCAATGAAATAATTTAATTTTAATACTGAATCTTAAGTAAAATAAGCTGAATTTTCCGAATTTAAAATAATATTATGGGGTCTCCTAACAAAGAGTATGGTTAAATTGACAATTTGTCATGTATATAGATTTTAACTATAGAATTTGTTGTACAACCTAATTTGATGTGTAAGAAAAGTTTTTATAGAATTTAATTACCTTTCGATTGATGGTCTGATTGTTATTCTATCTCAAAAGACACCCAAGTTATCGCATTTTTACTATACCCCTATATAAGAAAAAAATTAATTATTTCCCCAATAATTGTTCAAAATCAACCTCTAATCATTGAATTTTTAAGGGTGATATTTCCATGAAATAATTTAATTTTAATACTGAATCTTAAGTAAAATAAGCTGAATTTTCTGAATTTAAAATAATATTATGGGGTCTCCTAACAAAGAGTATGGTTAAATTGACAATTTGTCATGTATATAGATTTTTACTATAGAATTTGTTGTACAACCTCATTTGATGTGTAAGAAAAGTTTTTCGAGAATTTAATTACCTTTCGATTGATGGTCTGATTGTTGTTCTATCTCAAAAGGCACCCAAGTTATCGCATTTTTACTATACCCCTATATAAGAAAAAAATTAATTTTTTTCCCAATAATTGTTCAAAATCAACCTCTAATCATTGAATTTTTAAGGGTGATATTTTCATAAAATAGTCTTAATTTTAATACTGAATCTTAAGTAAAATAAGTTGAATTTTCTGAATTTAAAATAATATTATGGGGTCTCCTAACAAAGATTATGGTTAAATTGACAATTTGTCATGTATATAGATTTTAACTATAGAATTTGTTGTACAACCTCATTTGATGTGTAAGAAAAGTTTTTCGAGAATTTAATTACCTTTCGATTGATGGTCTGATTGTTATTCTATCTCAAAAGGCACCCAAGTTATCGCATTTTTACTACACCCCTATATAAGAAAAAAATTAATTTTTTTCCCAATAATTGTTCAAAATCAACCTCTAATCATTGAATTTTTAAGGGTGATATTTCAATGAAATAATTTAATTTTAATACTGAATCTTAAGTAAAATAAGCTGAATTTTCCGAATTTAAAATAATATTATGGGGTCTCCTAACAAAGAGTATGGTTAAATTGACAATTTGTCATGTATATAGATTTTAACTATAGAATTTGTTGTACAACCTCATTTGATGTGTAAGAAAAGTTTTTAGAGAATTTAATTACCTTTCGATTGATGGTCTGATTGTTATTCTATCTCAAAAGACACCCAAGTTATCGCATTTTTACTATACCCCTATATAAGAAAAAAATTAATTATTTCCCCAATAATTGTTCAAAATCAACCTCTAATCATTGAATTTTTAAGGGTGATATTTCAATGAAATAATTTAATTTTAATACTGAATCTTAAGTAAAATAAGCTGAATTTTCCGAATTTAAAATAATATTATGGGGTCTCCTAACAAAGAGTATGGTTAAATTGACAATTTGTCATGTATATAGATTTTAACTATAGAATTTGTTGTACAACCTAATTTGATGTGTAAGAAAAGTTTTTAGAGAATTTAATTACCTTTCGATTGATGGTCTGATTTTTATTCTATCTCAAAAGGCACCCAAGTTATCGCATTTTTACTATACCCCTATATAAGAAAAAAATTAATTTTTTCCCCAATAATTGTTCAAAATCAACCTCTAATCATTGAATTTTTGAGGGTGATATTTCAATGAAATAATTTAATTTTAATACTGAATCTTAAGTAAAATAAGCTGAATTTTCCGAATTTAAAATAATATTATGGGGTCTCCTAACAAAGAGTATGGTTAAATTGACAATTTGTCATGTATATAGATTTTAACTATAGAATTTGTTGTACAACCTCATTTGATGTGTAAGAAAAGTTTTTAGAGAATTTAATTACCTTTCGATTGATGGTCTGATTGTTATTCTATCTCAAAAGGCACCCAAGTTATCGCATTTTTACTATACCCCTATATAAGAAAAAAATTAATTTTTTCCCCAATAATTGTTCAAAATCAACCTCTAATCATTGAATTTTTGAGGGTGATATTTCAATGAAATAATTTAATTTTAATACTGAATCTTAAGTAAAATAAGCTGAATTTTCCGAATTTAAAATAATATTATGGGGTCTCCTAACAAAGAGTATGGTTAAATTGACAATTTGTCATGTATATAGATTTTAACTATAGAATTTGTTGTACAACCTCATTTGATGTGTAAGAAAAGTTTTTAGAGAATTTAATTACCTTTCGATTGATGGTCTGATTGTTATTCTATCTCAAAAGACACCCAAGTTATCGCATTTTTACTATACCCCTATATAAGAAAAAAATTATTTATTTCCCCAATAATTGTTCAAAATCAACCTCTAATCATTGAATTTTTAAGGGTGATATTTCAATGAAATAATTTAATTTTAATACTGAATCTTAAGTAAAATAAGCTGAATTTTCCGAATTTAAAATAATATTATGGGGTCTCCTAACAAAGAGTATGGTTAAATTGACAATTTGTCATGTATATAGATTTTAACTATAGAATTTGTTGTACAACCTCATTTGATGTGTAAGAAAAGTTTTTAGAGAATTTAATTACCTTTCGATTGATGGTCTGATTGTTATTCTATCTCAAAAGACACCCAAGTTATCGCATTTTTACTATACCCCTATATAAGAAAAAAATTAATTATTTCCCCAATAATTGTTCAAAATCAACCTCTAATCATTGAATTTTTAAGGGTGATATTTCAATGAAATAATTTAATTTTAATACTGAATCTTAAGTAAAATAAGCTGAATTTTCCGAATTTAAAATAATATTATGGGGTCTCCTAACAAAGAGTATGGTTAAATTGACAATTTGTCATGTATATAGATTTTAACTATAGAATTTGTTGTACAACCTAATTTGATGTGTAAGAAAAGTTTTTAGAGAATTTAATTACCTTTCGATAGATGGTCTGATTGTTATTCTATCTCAAAAGGCACCCAAGTTATCGCATTTTTACTATACCCCTATATAAGAAAAAAATTAATTTTTTCCCCAATAATTGTTCAAAATCAACCTCTAATCATTGAATTTTTGAGGGTGATATTTCAATCAAATAATTTAATTTTAATACTGAATCTTAAGTAAAATAAGCTGAATTTTCCGAATTTAAAATAATATTATGGGGTCTCCTAACAAAGAGTATGGTTAAATTGACAATTTGTCATGTATATAGATTTTAACTATAGAATTTGTTGTACAACCTAATTTGATGAGTAAGAAAAGTTTTTAGAGAATTTAATTACCTTTCGATTGATGGTCTGATTGTTATTCTATCTCAAAAGGCACCCAGGTTATCGCATTTTTACTATACCCCTATATAAGAAAAAAATTAATTTTTTTCCTAATAATTGTTCAAAATCAACCTCTAATCATTGAATTTTTAAGGGTGATATTTCCATGAAATAATTTAATTTTAATACTGAATCTTAAGTAAAATAAGTTGAATTTTCTGAATTTAAAATAATATTATGGGGTCTCCTAACAAAGATTATGGTTAAATTGACAATTTGTCATGTATATAGATTTTAACTATAGAATTTGTTGTACAACCTCATTTGATGTGTAAGAAAAGTTTTTCGAGAATTTAATTACCTTTCGATTGATGGTCTGATTGTTATTCTATCTCAAAAGGCACCCAAGTTATCGCATTTTTACTACACCCCTATATAAGAAAAAAATTAATTTTTTTCCCAATAATTGTTCAAAATCAACCTCTAATCATTGAATTTTTAAGGGTGATATTTCCATGAAATAATTTAATTTTAATACTGAATCTTAAGTAAAATAAGCTGAATTTTCCGAATTTAAAATAATATTATGGGGTCTCCTAACAAAGAGTATGGTTAAATTGACAATTTGTCATGTATATAGATTTTAACTATAGAATTTGTTGTACAACCTCATTTGATGTGTAAGAAAAGTTTTTAGAGAATTTAATTACCTTTCGATTGATGGTCTGATTGTTATTCTATCTCAAAAGACACCCAAGTTATCGCATTTTTACTATACCCCTATATAAGAAAAAAATTAATTATTTCCCCAATAATTGTTCAAAATCAACCTCTAATCATTGAATTTTTAAGGGTGATATTTCAATGAAATAATTTAATTTTAATACTGAATCTTAAGTAAAATAAGCTGAATTTTCCGAATTTAAAATAATATTATGGGGTCTCCTAACAAAGAGTATGGTTAAATTGACAATTTGTCATGTATATAGATTTTAACTATAGAATTTGTTGTACAACCTAATTTGATGTGTAAGAAAAGTTTTTAGAGAATTTAATTACCTTTCGATTGATGGTCTGATTTTTATTCTATCTCAAAAGGCACCCAAGTTATCGCATTTTTACTATACCCCTATATAAGAAAAAAATTAATTTTTTCCCCAATAATTGTTCAAAATCAACCTCTAATCATTGAATTTTTGAGGGTGATATTTCAATGAAATAATTTAATTTTAATACTGAATCTTAAGTAAAATAAGCTGAATTTTCCGAATTTAAAATAATATTATGGGGTCTCCTAACAAAGAGTATGGTTAAATTGACAATTTGTCATGTATATAGATTTTAACTATAGAATTTGTTGTACAACCTCATTTGATGTGTAAGAAAAGTTTTTAGAGAATTTAATTACCTTTCGATTGATGGTCTGATTGTTATTCTATCTGAAAAGGCACCCAAGTTATCGCATTTTTACTATACCCCTATATAAGAAAAAAATTAATTTTTTCCCCAATAATTGTTCAAAATCAACCTCTAATCATTGAATTTTTGAGGGTGATATTTCAATGAAATAATTTAATTTTAATACTGAATCTTAAGTAAAATAAGCTGAATTTTCCGAATTTAAAATAATATTATGGGGTCTCCTAACAAAGAGTATGGTTAAATTGACAATTTGTCATGTATATAGATTTTAACTATAGAATTTGTTGTACAACCTCATTTGATGTGTAAGAAAAGTTTTTAGAGAATTTAATTACCTTTCGATTGATGGTCTGATTGTTATTCTATCTCAAAAGACACCCAAGTTATCGCATTTTTACTATACCCCTATATAAGAAAAAAATTATTTATTTCCCCAATTGTTCAAAATCAACCTCTAATCATTGAATTTTTAAGGGTGATATTTCAATGAAATAATTTAATTTTAATACTGAATCTTAAGTAAAATAAGCTGAATTTTCCGAATTTAAAATAATATTATGGGGTCTCCTAACAAAGAGTATGGTTAAATTGACAATTTGTCATGTATATAGATTTTAACTATAGAATTTGTTGTACAACCTCATTTGATGTGTAAGAAAAGTTTTTAGAGAATTTAATTACCTTTCGATTGATGGTCTGATTGTTATTCTATCTCAAAAGACACCCAAGTTATCGCATTTTTACTATACCCCTATATAAGAAAAAAATTAATTATTTCCCCAATAATTGTTCAAAATCAACCTCTAATCATTGAATTTTTAAGGGTGATATTTCAATGAAATAATTTAATTTTAATACTGAATCTTAAGTAAAATAAGCTGAATTTTCCGAATTTAAAATAATATTATGGGGTCTCCTAACAAAGAGTATGGTTAAATTGACAATTTGTCATGTATATAGATTTTAACTATAGAATTTGTTGTACAACCTAATTTGATGTGTAAGAAAAGTTTTTAGAGAATTTAATTACCTTTCGATTGATGGTCTGATTGTTATTCTATCTCAAAAGGCACCCAAGTTATCGCATTTTTACTATACCCCTATATAAGAAAAAAATTAATCTTTTCCCCAATAATTGTTCAAAATCAACCTCTAATCATTGAATTTTTGAGGGTGATATTTCAATCAAATAATTTAATTTTAATACTGAATCTTAAGTAAAATAAGCTGAATTTTCCGAATTTAAAATAATATTATGGGGTCTCCTAACAAAGAGTATGGTTAAATTGACAATTTGTCATGTATATAGATTTTAACTATAGAATTTGTTGTACAACCTAATTTGATGAGTAAGAAAAGTTTTTAGAGAATTTAATTACCTTTCGATTGATGGTCTGATTGTTATTCTATCTCAAAAGGCACCCAGGTTATCGCATTTTTACTATACCCCTATATAAGAAAAAAATTAATTTTTTTCCTAATAATTGTTCAAAATCAACCTCTAATCATTGAATTTTTAAGGGTGATATTTCCATGAAATAATTTAATTTTAATACTGAATCTTAAGTAAAATAAGCTGAATTTTCCGAATTTAAAATAATATTATGGGGTCTCCTAACAAAGAGTATGGTTAAATTGACAATTTGTCATGTATATAGATTTTAACTATAGAATTTGTTGTACAACCTAATTTGATGTGTAAGAAAAGTTTTTAGAGAATTTAATTACCTTTCGATTGATGGTCTGATTGTTATTCTATCTCAAAAGGCACCCAAGTTATCGCATTTTTACTATACCCCTATATAAGAAAAAAATTAATTTTTTTCCTAATAATTGTTCAAAATCAACCTCTAATCATTGAATTTTTAAGGGTGATATTTCCATGAAATAATTTAATTTTAATACTGAATCTTAAGTAAAATAAGCTGAATTTTCCGAATTTAAAATAATATTATGGGGTCTCCTAACAAAGAGTATGGTTAAATTGACAATTTGTCATGTATATAGATTTTAACTATAGAATTTGTTGTACAACCTCATTTGATGTGTAAGAAAAGTTTTTCGAGAATTTAATTACCTTTCGATTGATGGTCTGATTGTTATTCTATCTCAAAAGACACCCAAGTTATCGCATTTTTACTATACCCCTATATAAGAAAAAAATTAATTATTTCCCCAATAATTGTTCAAAATCAACCTCTAATCATTGAATTTTTAAGGGTGATATTTCAATGAAATAATTTAATTTTAATACTGAATCTTAAGTAAAATAAGCTGAATTTTCCGAATTTAAAATAATATTATGGGGTCTCCTAACAAAGAGTATGGTTAAATTGACAATTTGTCATGTATATAGATTTTAACTATAGAATTTGTTGTACAACCTAATTTGATGTGTAAGAAAGGTTTTTAGAGAATTTAATTACCTTTCGATTGATGGTCTGATTGTTATTCTATCTCAAAAGGCACCCAAGTTATCGCATTTTTACTATACCCCTATATAAGAAAAAAATTAATTTTTTCCCCAATAATTGTTCAAAATCAACCTCTAATCATTGAATTTTTGAGGGTGATATTTCAATGAAATAATTTAATTTTAATACTGAATCTTAAGTAAAATAAGCTGAATTTTCCGAATTTAAAATAATATTATGGGGTCTCCTAACAAAGAGTATGGTTAAATTGACAATTTGTCATGTATATAGATTTTAACTATAGAATTTGTTGTACAACCTCATTTGATGTGTAAGAAAAGTTTTTAGAGAATTTAATTACCTTTCGATTGATGGTCTGATTGTTGTTCTATCTCAAAAGGCACCCAAGTTATCGCATTTTTACTATACCCCTATATAAGAAAAAAATTAATTTTTTTCCCAATAATTGTTCAAAATCAACCTCTAATCATTGAATTTTTAAGGGTGATATTTCCATGAAATAATTTAATTTTAATACTGAATCTTAAGTAAAATAAGCTGAATTTTCCGAATTTAAAATAATATTATGGGGTCTCCTAACAAAGAGTATGGTTAAATTGACAATTTGTCATGTATATAGATTTTAACTATAGAATTTGTTGTACAACCTAATTTGATGTGTAAGAAAAGTTTTTAGAGAATTTAATTACCTTTCGATTGATGGTCTGATTGTTATTCTATCTCAAAAGGCACCCAGGTTATCGCATTTTTACTATACCCCTATATAAGAAAAAAATTAATTTTTTTCCTAATAATTGTTCAAAATCAACCTCTAATCATTGAATTTTTAAGGGTGATATTTCCATGAAATAATTTAATTTTAATACTGAATCTTAAGTAAAATAAGCTGAATTTTCCGAATTTAAAATAATATTATGGGGTCTCCTAACAAAGAGTATGGTTAAATTGACAATTTGTCATGTATATAGATTTTAACTATAGAATTTGTTGTACAACCTAATTTGATGTGTAAGAAAAGTTTTTAGAGAATTTAATTACCTTTCGATTGATGGTCTGATTGTTATTCTATCTCAAAAGGCACCCAAGTTATCGCATTTTTACTATACCCCTATATAAGAAAAAAATTAATTTTTTTCCCAATAATTGTTCAAAATCAACCTCTAATCATTGAATTTTTAAGGGTGATATTTCCATGAAATAATTTAATTTTAATACTGAATCTTAAGTAAAATAAGCTGAATTTTCCGAATTTAAAATAATATTATGGGGTCTCCTAACAAAGAGTATGGTTAAATTGACAATTTGTCATGTATATAGATTTTAACTATAGAATTTGTTGTACAACCTAATTTGATGTGTAAGAAAAGTTTTTAGAGAATTTAATTACCTTTCGATTGATGGTCTGATTGTTATTCTATCTCAAAAGGCACCCAGGTTATCGCATTTTTACTATACCCCTATATAAGAAAAAAATTAATTTTTTTCCTAATAATTGTTCAAAATCAACCTCTAATCATTGAATTTTTAAGGGTGATATTTCCATGAAATAATTTAATTTTAATACTGAATCTTAAGTAAAATAAGCTGAATTTTCCGAATTTAAAATAATATTATGGGGTCTCCTAACAAAGAGTATGGTTAAATTGACAATTTGTCATGTATATAGATTTTAACTATAGAATTTGTTGTACAACCTAATTTGATGTGTAAGAAAAGTTTTTAGAGAATTTAATTACCTTTCGATTGATGGTCTGATTGTTATTCTATCTCAAAAGGCACCCAAGTTATCGCATTTTTACTATACCCCTATATAAGAAAAAAATTAATTTTTTTCCTAATAATTGTTCAAAATCAACCTCTAATCATTGAATTTTTAAGGGTGATATTTCCATGAAATAATTTAATTTTAATACTGAATCTTAAGTAAAATAAGCTGAATTTTCCGAATTTAAAATAATATTATGGGGTCTCCTAACAAAGAGTATGGTTAAATTGACAATTTATCATGTATATAGATTTTAACTATAGAATTTGTTGTACAACCTAATTTGATGTGTAAGAAAAGTTTTTAGAGAATTTAATTACCTTTCGATTGATGGTCTGATTGTTATTCTATCTCAAAAGGCACCCAAGTTATCGCATTTTTACTATACCCCTATATAAGAAAAAAATTAATTTTTTTCCCAATAATTGTTCAAAATCAACCTCTAATCATTGAATTTTTAAGGGTGATATTTCCATGAAATAATTTAATTTTAATACTGAATCTTAAGTAAAATAAGCTGAATTTTCCGAATTTAAAATAATATTATGGGGTCTCCTAACAAAGAGTATGGTTAAATTGACAATTTGTCATGTATATAGATTTTAACTATAGAATTTGTTGTACAACCTAATTTGATGTGTAAGAAAAGTTTTTAGAGAATTTAATTACCTTTCGATTGATGGCCTGATTGTTATTCTATCTCAAAAGGCACCCAAGTTATCGCATTTTTACTATACCCCTATATAAGAAAAAAATTAATTTTTTTCCCAATAATTGTTCAAAATCAACCTCTAATCATTGAATTTTTAAGCTTGATATTTCCATGAAATAATTTAATTTTAATACTGAATCTTAAGTAAAATAAGCTGAATTTTCCGAATTTAAAATAATATTATGGGGTCTCCTAACAAAGAGTATGGTTAAATTGACAATTTGTCATGTATATAGATTTTAACTATAGAATTTGTTGTACAACCTAATTTGATGTGTAAGAAAAGTTTTTAGAGAATTTAATTACCTTTCGATTGATGGTCTGATTGTTATTCTATCTCAAAAGGCACCCAAGTTATCGCATTTTTACTATACCCCTATATAAGAAAAAAATTAATTTTTTCCCCAATAATTGTTCAAAATCAACCTCTAATCATTGAATTTTTGAGGGTGATATTTCAATCAAATAATTTAATTTTAATACTGAATCTTAAGTAAAATAAGCTGAATTTTCCGAATTTAAAATAATATTATGGGGTCTCCTAACAAAGAGTATGGTTAAATTGACAATTTGTCATGTATATAGATTTTAACTATAGAATTTGTTGTACAACCTAATTTAAGTAAAATAAGCTGAATTTTCCGAATTTAAAATAATATTATGGGGTCTCATACAAAGAGTATGGTTAAATTGACAATTTGTCATGTATATAGATTTTAACTATAGAATTTGTTGTACAACCTCATTTGATGTGTAAGAAAAGTTTTTAGAGAATTTAATTACCTTTCGATTGATGGTCTGATTGTTATTCTATCTCAAAAGGCACCCAAGTTATCGAATTTTTACTATACCCCTATATAAGAAAAAAATTAATTTTTTTCCCAATAATTGTTCAAAATCAACCTCTAATCATTGAATTTTTAAGGGTGATATTTCCATGAAATAATTTAATTTTAATACTGAATCTTAAGTAAAATAAGCTGAATTTTCCGAATTTAAAATAATATTATGGGTTCTCCTAACAAAGAGTATGGTTAAATTGACAATTTGTCATGTATATAGATTTTAACTATAGAATTTGTTGTACAACCTAATTTGATGTGTAAGAAAAGTTTTTAGAGAATTTAATTACCTTTCGATTGATGGTCTGATTGTTATTCTATCTCAAAAGGCACCCAAGTTATCGCATTTTTACTATACCCCTATATAAGAAAAAAATTAATTTTTTTCCCAATAATTGTTCAAAATCAACCTCTAATCATTGAATTTTTAAGGGTGATATTTCCATGAAATAATTTAATTTTAATACTGAATCTTAAGTAAAATAAGCTGAATTTTCCGAATTTAAAATAATATTATGGGGTCTCCTAACAAAGAGTATGGTTAAATTGACAAATTTGTCATGTATATAGATTTTAACTATAGAATTTGTCGTACAACCTAATTTGATGTGTAAGAAAAGTTTTTAGAGAATTTAATTACCTTTCGATTGATGGTCTGATTGTTATTCTATCTCAAAAGACACCCAAGTTATCGCATTTTTACTATACCCCTATATAAGAAAAAAATTAATTTTTTTCCCAATAATTGTTCAAAATCAACCTCTAATCATTGAATTTTTAAGCTTGATATTTCCATGAAATAATTTAATTTTAATACTGAATCTTAAGTAAAATAAGCTGAATTTTCCGAATTTAAAATAATATTATGGGGTCTCCTAACAAAGAGTATGGTTAAATTGACAATTTGTCATGTATATAGATTTTAACTATAGAATTTGTTGTACAACCTAATTTGATGTGTAAGAAAAGTTTTTAGAGAATTTAATTACCTTTCGATTGATGGTCTGATTGTTATTCTATCTCAAAAGGCACCCAAGTTATCGCATTTTTACTATACCCCTATATAAGAAAAAAATTAATTTTTTTCCCAATAATTGTTCAAAATCAACCTCTAATCATTGAATTTTTAAGGGTGATATTTCCATAAAATAATTTAATTTTAATACTGAATCTTAAGTAAAATAAGCTGAATTTACCGAATTTAAAATAATATTATGGGGTCTCCTAACAAAGAGTATGGTTAAATTGACAATTTGTCATGTATATAGATTTTAACTATAGAATTTGTTGTACAACCTAATTTGAAGTGTAAGAACAGTTTTTAGAGAATTTAATTACCTTTCGATTGATGGTCTGATTGTTATTCTATCTCAAAAGACACCCAAGTTATCGCATTTTTACTATACCCCTATATAAGAAAAAAATTAATTTTTTTCCCAATAATTGTTCAAAATCAACCTCTAATCATTGAATTTTTAAGGGTGATATTTCCATGAAATAATTTAATTTTAATACTGAATCTTAAGTAAAATAAGCTGAATTTTCCGAATTTAAAATAATATTATGGGGTCTCCTAACAAAGAGTATGGTTAAATTGACAATTTGTCATGTATATAGATTTTAACTATAGAATTTGTTGTACAACCTCATTTGATGTGTAAGAAAAGTTTTTAGAGAATTTAATTACCTTTCGATTGATGGTCTGATTGTTGTTCTATCTCAAAAGGCACCCAAGTTATCGCATTTTTACTATACCCCTATATAAGAAAAAAATTAATTTTTTTCCCAATAATTGTTCAAAATCAACCTCTAATCATTGAATTTTTAAGGGTGATATTTCCATGAAATAATTTAATTTTAATACTGAATCTTAAGTAAAATAAGCTGAATTTTCCGAATTTAAAATAATATTATGGGGTCTCCTAACAAAGAGTATGGTTAAATTGACAATTTGTCATGTATATAGATTTTTACTATAGAATTTGTTGTACAACCTCATTTGATGTGTAAGAAAAGTTTTTAGAGAATTTAATTACCTTTCGATTGATGGTCTGATTGTTATTCTATCTCAAAAGGCACCCAAGTTATCGCATTTTTACTATACCCCTATATAAGAAAAAAATTAATTTTTTTCCCAATAATTGTTCAAAATCAACCTCTAATCATTGAATTTTTAAGGGTGATATTTCCATGAAATAATTTAATTTTAATACTGAATCTTAAGTAAAATAAGCTGAATTTTCCGAATTTAAAATAATATTATGGGGTCTCCTAACAAAGAGTATGGTTAAATTGACAAATTTGTCATGTATATAGATTTTAACTATAGAATTTGTCGTACAACCTAATTTGATGTGTAAGAAAAGTTTTTAGAGAATTTAATTACCTTTCGATTGATGGTCTGATTGTTATTCTATCTCAAAAGGCACCCAAGTTATCGCATTCTTACTATACCCCTATATAAGAAAAAAATTAATTTTTTTCCCAATAATTGTTCAAAATCAACCTCTAATCATTGAATTTTTAAGGGTGATATTTCCATGAAATAATTTAATTTTAATACTGAATCTTAAGTAAAATAAGCTGAATTTTCCGAATTTAAAATAATATTATGGGGTCTCCTAACAAAGAGTATGGTTAAATTGACAATTTGTCATGTATATAGATTTTAACTATAGAATTTGTTGTACAACCTAATTTGATGTGTAAGAAAAGTTTTTAGAGAATTTAATTACCTTTCGATTGATGGTCTGATTGTTATTCTATCTCAAAAGGCACCCAAGTTATCGCATTTTTACTATACCCCTATATAAGAAAAAAATTAATTTTTTTCCCAATAATTGTTCAAAATCAACCTCTAATCATTGAATTTTTAAGGGTGATATTTCCATAAAATAATTTAATTTTAATACTGAATCTTAAGTAAAATAAGCTGAATTTACCGAATTTAAAATAATATTATGGGGTCTCCTAACAAAGAGTATGGTTAAATTGACAATTTGTCATGTATATAGATTTTAACTATAGAATTTGTTGTACAACCTAATTTGAAGTGTAAGAACAGTTTTTAGAGAATTTAATTACCTTTCGATTGATGGTCTGATTGTTATTCTATCTTAAAAGGCACCCAAGTTATCGCATTTTTACTATACCCCTATATAAGAAAAAAATTAATTTTTTTCCCAATAATTGTTCAAAATCAACCTCTAATCATTGAATTTTTAAGGGTGATATTTCAATGAAATGGTATTAATTTTAATACTGAATCTTAAGTAAAATAAGCTGAATTTTCCGAATTTAAAATAATATTATGGGGTCTCCTAACAAAGAGTATGGTTAAATTGACAATTTGTCATGTATATAGATTTTAACTATAGAATTTGTTGTACAACCTAATTTGATGTGTAAGAAAAGTTTTTAGAGCATTTAATTACCTTTCGATTGATGGTCTGATTGTTATTCTATCTCAAAAGGCACCCAAGTTATCGCATTTTTACTATACCCCTATATAAGAAAAAAATTAATTTTTTTCCCAATAATTGTTCAAAATCAACCTCTAATCATTGAATTTTTAAGGGTGATATTTCCATAAAATAATTTAATTTTAATACTGAATCTTAAGTAAAATAAGCTGAATTTACCGAATTTAAAATAATATTATGGGGTCTCCTAACAAAGAGTATGGTTAAATTGACAATTTGTCATGTATATAGATTTTAACTATAGAATTTGTTGTACAACCTAATTTGAAGTGTAAGAACAGTTTTTAGAGAATTTAATTACCTTTCGATTGATGGTCTGATTGTTATTCTATCTCAAAAGGCACCCAAGTTATCGCATTTTTACTATACCCCTATATAAGAAAAAAATTAATTTTTTTCCCAATAATTGTTCAAAATCAACCTCTAATCATTGAATTTTTAAGGGTGATATTTCAATGAAATGGTATTAATTTTAATACTGAATCTTAAGTAAAATAAGCTGAATTTTCCGAATTTAAAATAATATTATGGGGTCTCCTAACAAAGAGTATGGTTAAATTGACAATTTGTCATGTATATAGATTTTAACTATAGAATTTGTTGTACAACCTCATTTGATGTGTAAGAAAAGTTTTTAGAGAATTTAATTACCTTTCGATTGATGGTCTGATTGTTGTTCTATCTCAAAAGGCACCCAAGTTATCGCATTTTTACTATACCCCTATATAAGAAAAAAATTAATTTTTTTCCCAATAATTGTTCAAAATCAACCTCTAATCATTGAATTTTTAAGGGTGATATTTCCATGAAATAATTTAATTTTAATACTGAATCTTAAGTAAAATAAGCTGAATTTTCCGAATTTAAAATAATATTATGGGGTCTCCTAACAAAGAGTATGGTTAAATTGACAATTTGTCATGTATATAGATTTTTACTATAGAATTTGTTGTACAACCTCATTTGATGTGTAAGAAAAGTTTTTAGAGAATTTAATTACCTTTCGATTGATGGTCTGATTGTTGTTCTATCTCAAAAGGCACCCAAGTTTTCGCATTTTTACTATACCCCTATATAAGAAAAAAATTAATTTTTTTCCCAATAATTGTTCAAAATCAACCTCTAATCATTGAATTTTTAAGGGTGATATTTCCATGAAATAATTTAATTTTAATACTGAATCTTAAGTAAAATAAGCTGAATTTTCCGAATTTAAAATAATATTATGGGGTCTCCTAACAAAGAGTATGGTTAAATTGACAATTTGTCATGTATATAGATTTTAACTATAGAATTTGTTGTACAACCTCATTTGATGTGTAAGAAAAGTTTTTAGAGAATTTAATTACCTTTCGATTGATGGTCTGATTGTTGTTCTATCTCAAAAGGCACCCAAGTTATCGCATTTTTACTATACCCCTATATAAGAAAAAAATTAATTTTTTTCCCAATAATTGTTCAAAATCAACCTCTAATCATTGAATTTTTAAGGGTGATATTTCCATGAAATAATTTAATTTTAATACTGAATCTTAAGTAAAATAAGCTGAATTTTCCGAATTTAAAATAATATTATGGGGTCTCCTAACAAAGAGTATGGTTAAATTGACAATTTGTCATGTATATAGATTTTAACTATAGAATTTGTTGTACAACCTCATTTGATGTGTAAGAAAAGTTTTTAGAGAATTTAATTACCTTTCGATTGATGGTCTGATTGTTGTTCTATCTCAAAAGGCACCCAAGTTATCGCATTTTTACTATACCCCTATATAAGAAAAAAATTAATTTTTTTCCCAATAATTGTTCAAAATCAACCTCTAATCATTGAATTTTTAAGGGTGATATTTCCATGAAATAATTTAATTTTAATACTGAATCTTAAGTAAAATAAGCTGAATTTTCCGAATTTAAAATAATATTATGGGGTCTTCTAACAAAGAGTATGGTTAAATTGACAATTTGTCATGTATATAGATTTTTACTATAGAATTTGTCGTACAACCTCATTTGATGTGTAAGAAAAGTTTTTAGAGCATTTAATTACCTTTCGATTGATGGTCTGATTGTTGTTCTATCTCAAAAGGCACCCAAGTTATCGCATTTTTACTATACCCCTATATAACAAAAAAATTAATTTTTTTCCCAATAATTGTTCAAAATCAACCTCTAATCATTGAATTTTTAAGGGTGATATTTCCATGAAATAATTTAATTTTAATACTGAATCTTAAGTAAAATAAGCTGAATTTTCCGAATTTAAAATAATATTATGGGGTCTTCTAACAAAGAGTATGGTTAAATTGACAATTTGTCATGTATATAGATTTTTACTATAGAATTTGTCGTACAACCTCATTTGATGTGTAAGAAAAGATTTTAGAGCATTTAATTACCTTTCGATTGATGGTCTGATTGTTGTTCTATCTCAAAAGGCACCCAAGTTATCGCATTTTTACTATACCCCTATATAACAAAAAAATTAATTTTTTTCCCAATAATTGTTCAAAATCAACCTCTAATCATTGAATTTTTAAGGGTGATATTTCCATGAAATAATTTAATTTTAATACTGAATCTTAAGTAAAATAAGCTGAATTTACCGAATTTAAAATAATATTATGGGGTCTCCTAACAAAGAGTATGGTTAAATTGACAATTTGTCATGTATATAGATTTTAACTATAGAATTTGTTGTACAACCTAATTTGATGTGTAAGAAAAGTTTTTAGAGAATTTAATTACCTTTCGATTGATGGTCTGATTGTTATTCTATCTCAAAAGGCACCCAAGTTATCGCATTTTTACTATACCCCTATATAAGAAAAAAATTAATTTTTTTCCTAATAATTGTTCAAAATCAACCTCTAATCATTGAATTTTTAAGGGTGATATTTCCATGAAATAATTTAATTTTAATACTGAATCTTAAGTAAAATAAGCTGAATTTTCCGAATTTAAAATAATATTATGGGGTCTCCTAACAAAGAGTATGGTTAAATTGACAATTTGTCATGTATATAGATTTTTACTATAGAATTTGTTGTACAACCTCATTTGATGTGTAAGAAAAGTTTTTAGAGAATTTAATTACCTTTCGATTGGTGGTCTGATTGTTGTTCTATCTCAAAAGGCACCCAAGTTATCGCATTTTTACTATACCCCTATATAAGAAAAAAATTAATTTTTTTCCCAATAATTGTTCAAAATCAACCTCTAATCATTGAATTTTTAAGGGTGATATTTCCATGAAATAATTTAATTTTAATACTGAATCTTAAGTAAAATAAGCTGAATTTTCCGAATTTAAAATAATATTATGGGGTCTCCTAACAAAGAGTATGGTTAAATTGACAATTTGTCATGTATATAGATTTTTACTATAGAATTTGTTGTACAACCTCATTTGATGTGTAAGAAAAGTTTTTAGAGAATTTAATTACCTTTCGATTGATGGTCTGATTGTTATTCTATCTCAAAAGGCACCCAAGTTATCGCATTTTTACTATACCCCTATATAAGAAAAAAATTAATTTTTTTCCAATAATTGTTCAAAATCAACCTCTAATCATTGAATTTTTAAGGATGATATTTCCATGAAATAATTTAATTTTAATACTGAATCTTAAGTAAAATAAGCTGAATTTACCGAATTTAAAATAATATTATGGGGTCTCCTAACAAAGAGTATGGTTAAATTGACAATTTGTCATGTATATAGATTTTTACCATAGAATTTGTTGTACAACCTCATTTGATGTGTAAGAAAAGTTTTTAGAGAATTTAATTACCTTTCGATTGATGGTCTGATTGTTGTTCTATCTCAAAAGGCACCCAAGTTATCGCATTTTTACTATACCCCTATATAAGAAAAAAATTAATTTTTTTCCCAATAATTGTTCAAAATCAACCTCTAATCATTGAATTTTTAAGGGTGATATTTCAATGAAATGGTATTAATTTTAATACTGAA
The DNA here is from genome assembly GCA_958336335.1 of Dilophus febrilis. Classification (NCBI taxonomy): domain Eukaryota; kingdom Metazoa; phylum Arthropoda; class Insecta; order Diptera; family Bibionidae; genus Dilophus; species Dilophus febrilis. The sequence goes on along the minus strand of OY284471.1, from coordinate 3,711,501 downwards.
TCTTAAGTAAAATAAGTTGAATTTTCCGAATTTAAAATAATATTATGGGGTCTCCTAACAAAGAGTATGGTTAAATTGACAATTTGTCATGTATATAGATTTTAACTATAGAATTTGTTGTACAACCTAATTTGATGTGTAAGAAAAGTTTTTAGAGAATTTAATTACCTTTCGATTGATGGTCTGATTGTTATTCTATCTCAAAAGGCACCCAAGTTATCGCATTTTTACTATACCCCTATATAAGAAAAAAATTAATTTTTTTCCCAATAATTGTTCAAAATCAACCTCTAATCATTGAATTTTTAAGGGTGATATTTCCATGAAATAATTTAATTTTAATACTGAATCTTAAGTAAAATAAGCTGAATTTTCCGAATTTAAAATAATATTATGGGGTCTCCTAACAAAGAGTATGGTTAAATTGACAATTTGTCATGTATATAGATTTTAACTATAGAATTTGTTGTACAACCTCATTTGATGTGTAAGAAAAGTTTTAGAGAATTTAATTACCTTTCGATTGATGGTCTGATTGTTGTTCTATCTCAAAAGGCACCCAAGTTATCGCATTTTTACTATACCCCTATATAAGAAAAAAATTAATTTTTTTCCCAATAATTGTTCAAAATCAACCTCTAATCATTGAATTTTTAAGGGTGATTTTTCCATGAAATAATTTAATTTTAATACTGAATTTTAAGTAAAATAAGCTGAATTTTCCGAATTTAAAATAATATTCTGGGGTCTCCTAACAAAGAGTATGGTTAAATTGACAATTTGTCATGTATATAGATTTTAACTATAGAATTTGTTGTACAACCTAATTTGATGTGTAAGAAAAGTTTTTAGAGAATTTAATTACCTTTCGATTGATGGTCTGATTGTTATTCTATCTCAAAAGGCACCCAAGTTATCGCATTTTTACTATACCCCTATATAAGAAAAAAATTAATTTTTTTCCAATAATTGTTCAAAATCAACCTCTAATCATTGAATTTTTAAGGGTGATATTTCCATGAAATAGAATTAATTTTAAAACTGAATCTTAAGTAAAATAAGTTGAATTTTCCTAATTTAAAATAATATTATGGGGTCTCCTAACAAAGAGTATGGTTAAATTGACAATTTGTCATGTATATAGATTTTAACTATAGAATTTGTTGTACAACCTAATTTGATGTGTAAGAAAAGTTTTTAGAGAATTTAATTACCTTTCGATTGATGGTCTGATTGTTATTCTATCTCAAAAGGCACCCAAGTTATCGCATTTTTACTATACCCCTATATAAGAAAAAAATTAATTTTTTTCCCAATAATTGTTCAAAATCAACCTCTAATCATTGAATTTTTAAGGGTGATATTTCCATGAAATAATTTAATTTTAATACTGAATCTTAAGTAAAATAAGCTGAATTTTCCGAATTTAAAATAATATTATGGGGTGTCCATACAAAGGGTATGGTAAAATCGACAATTTTCCATGTGTATAGATTTTAACGATAGAATTTGTCGTACAACCTAATTTGATATGTAAGAAATGGTTTTAGAGAATTTCTTTATCTTTCGATTGATGGTCTGATTGTTATTCAATCTCAACGGGTTCCCAAGTTATGTCATTTTTACTACACCCCTAAAATAATAAAACGGTATATTTTTTACCTGTAGTTTGTTGCATAGTTGCAATGTGCATATGTGCATTTTAAACCAACCATGAAAAATGGAAAATAATTGCAATGAATTTTGTAAATCTATAACCATAAATATCTATATACATATTGTATATTTAGATAATTTGAATTTGTTGTGGTTTTCAATTGTTGTTTTATAGCCGATATGTTTTAAAAATATAATTATATATGCATATCTTTTGTCAAATTTATAAAAGATCAGACAATTTAAAGTCATATTCAGTATTTTCATCGCATCACAAAGACGGTTAAGTATAAAATTAATTATTAATGTGTTAGTAAAAACATGCAACATAAATAAACTTATAACTAAAAATATTTATAAAATTATAAAATATAAATTAAATCTTAATAATAATTATAAAATATATTGAGAGCGCACCTTATAAATATATAACTTAACTAATGTTAGATTCATTAAAACTACCCTAACAAGCCCAATAAAAATAAAACAACGATGATTTTGTTAATGGGAAATATGGGGGTTCTCAAACAGACCAGAGCTATTGGATGGGAAAGAGTACTTGGCGCGTAGTCGGTCCGCTGCAGGACTAGAGGGCTTGACCCAAGTACCCCCCGGTTTAGGATTTAGGTGAATAAATGATAATTGGCGCCTTTCTCAGACATAGTATGCTGAGTGGCGAGACCCAATTTTTTGTTCATTTTTAACATATAGGATAAAGTATTGTCAAGTAATCAGTTCATTAAAGAGAACAAACCACTTGCAATTACTTTTTTTGGGTAATGGGGAAAATAGGACAAATTATATTTATTAAAAATTTATATTTTCATATAATAAAAAAGGGTTTAGTAATGATATTAGTTTGAGTTCATGATATATATTTATGCAAAAACAAAAGGAATAAATTAGTTATTAGTTATTGTGTATAATATCCATTCACCGCAGTGTATTTATGTTTCATATTAGTTGGCAATAAGTTAATTACAAAAAGCAATTAGTATTTAATTTGATCTATCATGAACTCTAAAATAATTATATTTCTAAAAGAAATTAAAAAAAATCAAAATAAATTCATTTTTAATTATTATTTTATGGAAATAATTGCAACCAAAATAATTCGAAGGATTTTGTATAAAAGTGATGAACTGCGAAATAGGAGATTAGAATAATTAATGAATAAACTAAAATTAATTTTAATTAATCAATGTTTTAAAACAATTATGATCTTAATGCTGAAAGCTAAAAATTTATAAAATTACATTGCATACTTTATCAAATAAATAAATTTCAAATTCTTTAAATGAAAACTCGAAAATATAAAAAGCACATAATAAATTTCATAAAGATCCTATTTATTCGTGAATAATATCAATTGAAAAATTAATCATCGGATGATTATAGAAAATTTAACAGCAAAAGAATGGATAAATAAGTCAAATTTAATTATATATAAATGTTAAGGAAAGTATGAGAGATTATCGAATAATAATTCTATTGATAAATTTAAATGGAACCATCAAATATGTATTTTTTACAAGAAATATAGATTTATAAAAAGAAAAATCAGTTCATCACATTATCATAAAACGATTGAATTGAATCATCACTTTTTATCATAAAACGATTGAATTTAACCGAACGATTGAATTGAACCCGACCCCGTTGATTGAATATACGTTTAATTTTAAACTTTTATTTTAATATGAATTATTTTTTCTTTTTGTAATTCCTTTTATGCAGAAATATAATGAAAATAAATGTTGACTCACCAATGGTTGGAATTTATTAATTCGTAAAGTTGGCAGAAAAATCACACTAACCTATGGAAGATAAACCATGAGAAAAATTTTTCAATTAATAATTTAAATAAAAATTAATATTATAATTATTGTATTTATTTTTTTACAACAAAATTTTATTTACCTGTTTGGACTTTCGGAGATGGCTCGACTGATAACAGCAAATATGATATCAGCAAAAAATACACCAGTTGACAACAGCAAACATTTTTAAATTTTGATGATGAAAATTTCTAAAGTAGTTGTTGTTATAGTTGAATACCAATTTCGTGAAACACAATTAAACCGTTAAACTGAAATTTAAATATTAAAAAACACATTAATATATTTTTTTATTTATAAATAAATAAAATGAAAAAGAAAATTTCATCTCAAATATATTTTTATACATTAAAAAAAAAAAAAATAAATCACACCGCAACAATTTTTGATTTCTATTGAAATTGATTTTTACAACAACACAATTTTAAAATATAATGACCATGCATTTTTTTCAATTAAATAATACACTTAAATTAATTTTTTTTTACATCACTTTCTATTAAATTAATTTTCTTTATTTATTTATATAAACTTTGAGAAATAATCTTAATAATAATCTTAAAACCAACAATATTATTTTTTACTTTAAATTATTAAATAAATTTATAATAAAACAACAATTTCAATTTGAACAGCAAAATAAAAAGCAGAATAAAATAAATGAACTGACGACGATATTCACACATTTATAGTCGGTGTTGAAAAAAGCGATATCCCGTTTTTCGGCCGATGTACAAAAATTATTATATAAAAATATACACACAATTATATGATACGGTGTGGTTGATTGTATAATATCGTTCGATATAAATATCATCATCAATATATGTAATGTAATAAAATTTAATAAATTTAAAATATATTGGTGTTTGATGCTAATGTAAAAAAGATTAGAGAGAGCTATCAATACAAATTAAAAATAAAAACAACTTTATTATATACACAAATATAATTAAATATAATATTTACTCCATGCATTATAACAATAAAAATATTCATACAAATATAATGTACGTATGGTATATATGATATATTGGGTGATGATAAAATATTAAATTTTCTTTCATTTAAATGATCACATTTTCAAATATTTATTGTTGGTATTTTCTGAAATGAATAACCATTGCTATAATGTTATATGGAATTATTTTATTTGAACAATTTTGGCGATAGAAATTATTTAGGAAACTATAAATTGTCTTAAATATCCTGAACTTTAGAAATCTTATGATTGTTGAAAACAAAATATTGGTTATTTTAATTCTGTCCATTTCATAGAACATAATGACTTCTATAAAATAGTTTGAGTTTTTATTATTTTAATGATTCGTTATAAAAATTATTACATTTCAGGACAAGTATTAACAAAGTTTATTTTACTTTACTAATTACAAAATTTTCTACGTAAATGAAAAATATCAATACATTTTTATACCTGTTGTGGGTGAACACTTTCAATAAAGAAAACCATTTTAGATGTTTGTTTTTATGTTGGATAAATTTATGAACATTTTTTTTTTATGTTTAATGTCCAATTGATAATAAATAATTATTATATTATAATATAATAAATTAAATTGATAACACGCAAAATATAAACGAATTAAAAAACCACGCACATTAAAATTTTACAACAAAATGAAAATAGAATAAACGAATGACCATGAAATTCACATACCGCAGGTATAAATATTTATAAAAGACGATGACCCGATTTTCGGTGTATTGAAAAAAATTATAATATATTATACAATAGAATAAATATATGATCCCGTTGGATCATATATATTTTATGAAAATATAATTATTATAATTTATATATAGGATTGTGTGAATGTGTTATGAAAAGTGGTTTGAAATCATCATCATCATCATATTTCATTGAAGCATATCTCATTGTTATTTTGTGTTCAAATATATATGTTTTTCAATGATAATAAATCATTTGCGGGGAAATCAACATGAAAATTAAATTTTCTTTTTGAATGTTAACTATTGGAAATATTGCAAATAAAGTTTTGATTTATATTAAAATGCATACGCTAAATTAAATTCTAGATTAACATTTTAACACATTTTATATTCGGAAAGATTATATTCGGATTATATTATAATCTTATCTATTTAGATTCCTGGAAATATATATTATATTTTTTTTTAAATCATAAATATACAGATAATAATAATTTATCATTATTTTCCAAATTACTAATTATTATAATTAATAATGGATTTGATTAAGGTATAATATACTGACAGAGGAATATACACAGTGCGACAATTAATATTCCGGGCTCAAACCATATATCTGAATAACCAGCGGGACGATCTATGTGATGGAACATACGTTTTGAAGCTTAATGTTTTCTCTATCGTCTGTAAAAATTTCATTACATTTTTGGTTGACAAATCAAAAAGTTATGAAACATTTCTATTGTGAAACAATATATTTTATTTGAAGTAGATAAATTTTAACATGGAACAAAGAGCAGTCATTTCAAATTCAACCCAAAGCTTGGTAAATCTGAACAACAGAAACGTTCAAATCGATGCCACGATAAGTTAATGATGATAATTGTATGGGTATAGAACACAAGTTTTTGAGTGGTATAAACGTTAATTCGTGGATGGCTAAAACGCAGGCTAAAAAAACAAGAAAAGTTCCATCGAAAATCAAGACAATGCTCGTAACATTCTTCGATATAGCAAGGGAATTATCCATAAAGAATTCGTTCCAAACAGTTAAACAATCAGTGGCACATATTATATCGAAGTTTTGAGGCGTTTGATGGGCAATTATCTCAAGAAATCAAGTCTGTGTGTATTAAATCATCCACCGTATTTACCTGATTTAGCACCTGATGTGACTTCTCCTTGTTCCCGAAACTTAAAATGAAATTGACAGGATGTATTGAATCAGGAGAAGAATATTTTGAATAAATAAAAAAAAAAAAAAAAATCAAAAATCGTGTTTTTAATGTATTTCCTAGAGGACCAGTCCGGAATATTAATTGTCGCACACTGTGTATAATATCAATATAAATAGTCTAGTGTAAATATAAAGGTTAAATATTTTTAAAAAATATTAACAAATTCTATATGGAACTAAAATTTTGCTATTAAGATTAAATAATTGTTACGGATTATTTAGTTAAAAGAGTGATGACCATCAAAATGTAATGAAGAATCTTTTAAAATCACTTAGTTTTAAAACTTTTTCTCACAATTATCTAATAACATAAATGTAACTAAATTTATAAATCTTATTTGCTTTGTTTTTCCGTTTCATTGATATTTTAGTTATTTCTTAAAAATATCTATACGTTTTATTGTTTCGTCAATGAATTTTATAATTTACAAGCATTCAAATTTGATTTCAAATTTCCATTGATTCAAATCCATTAATTTCATTCGTTTTTCTTTAGGCATTCGCATATCAAATTCATTTTATATCAAAAGATTTGATAATGATTTAAGTTAATTGTATTTAAATATAATCTATAATATAATTATTTCATCATCTTAAAGGAGTAGGAATTGATGGACATATCTATCATTCAATTACAAATAATTAATTCAATATAAATTATTAAAAAAATATTACGGAAAACTGCAAAACTTAAACAATTCATATATATGGATATGGTTACACATTAAGCGAAATGATTAAATTAATTTAATTCTTAATCGTTAATTATTTCGCTACTCGCTCTGTTACTATATCGTCTTATTACATATTAGGAATTATTTAAGATATGTTTAAATATAATTAGATAGAACATAGAATTAATAAATATTTTCCGACTGTCGTATAATAAACAGGAAAAATGGAGCAATTAATGAATTAAATTACGATTGAACATTATAAAACATTTTAAAAAGATCATATATATATATCTAAAGGATATCGCAACGATAATGAATTACAATTTCATTATATCATTCGAAATCTATATTTAATATTCGCGATTGTTATTTTATTATTAGATTATATTTACATAATTTGAATAAAAAGCGAAAGTGTTATTTACATAAAAGACTTTAAGTATTTCATTTTAACTATATATAGTACTTATCAACGGTTTAAGCATATTTGTATATTATATTACCATATTTATGCAATAAATTATAACTATATTTTAATGGACAGTAAGAATCCGTTTACTAATTCAATAAATTATATCAATTACAGAGATTAAGTAAAATATAATGGATTCGATCTCATATAACGATAGAAATCATTCAATTTTGATAATAGTCGGGATGCAAATTATTATAATATTAATCTAAATCTTAAATATAAATATAATCTTAAGTATAATCTTAAATGTAAAACTAATTTCTTTATATAATTAAATCTAAAATGATGATAATTTTCGTGGTATTATATAGCAATAATTATTTTACAAATTAAATCATTTTTATGATTTGTTACCAAATTTATATGAATCATTATAATATTTTTTTTACTAATTATAATTTCAACAGTATAACAGACAAATTATTGCAGTAATTGCAATACTGGTATTCCCAAATTTATAATTATATCAAAAATTTATTGTATTTTTAGTCTTAAACCCTATTAATTGTATATATATAAAGAAAAATTCTATATACTAACCTGAAAAGAGAAAGAAAAACAAAAAATTGTTTAGATTAGAATACAATAAAATAGAAATAATAATATTTTGATTATTGATTACCTGTGATTGAAGTTCGCATATATAATAAAAACGGCAAGGAAATACCCCGTTTAGATATGCGATGATGTTTAATTTCCAATTTCAAATTGTCTATATAACATTGATATTTTGTAGTTTGTTTATTGATAATTATAGATAATTGCTTTAATTAAATTCTTCTTGATCACATTTAAAAGTATTAATATTTTTGTTGGGTATTATTGTTGGCAATTCTTAAAGGTTGTTATATTATTCATTTAAAATCGTTTCCGCAATTTAAATGAACATCATTCAAAATAAATGTATATTAAACTTTCAATTCCATGATCACATTCATTGCTTTTACGTGCAATATTATTGTGATCTTTGTGAACTCCATTATTGTGAACTCCATTGTATAAATAAAAAATTAAAATAGCCTAAAATATAGAAACAAAATACAAAAAAGCAAATATTAAAATTTAATTTTATTTGAAAATTATTAAATCATTAATTAAAGAAAATTTTATGTATGTACTATATAGAGTTTTACATAATTTATAACCATATTCAAATACTCTTAAAAATTTAAATAGATTTAAATACCATTTTGACTCTGTAACAATAAAAGACGATTAACTCCGTGTAGAGAAATGATGATTTTGAATACAGAAAATTTTTAGAAATAAGCTGAGATGTTTCCTGATGGAATGATTCTTTTTTTTTATCATTCATTATTAATGGATTATTAAAATTCCATGATTTTTATTTAACACACACGGACTTCTAATGCAACAAATATAATTTTTATAATAAAAGAACATTAAATTATATAATAACAATAAAAATATTGTGTTAGTGTTTATATACTGCGGTTCCCGATTGCATTTGTATTATCAATATATAAACATTTAAATAATAAAAAAAAATGTTTGTAACCGCAAAGTTAAAATTTTTTATAACAATACGGAAAAATGTATTTCAATAATGAAATATATAGCTATATGCATAATCTAGAATATATAATCTTTGAATTTCATACCTGTGCATGTGATGCATTTCATAAGACAGATGATCAAGAAGAAATATAGCATCAGAAAACAACAGCAGAAGAAGTTGAGGAGTTGAAATTATCATCGAAGAAAAATGTTCATATTTTCTGCTTTGAATAAAAAACCGCATCGCAACTCCATCCATATATATAATGAATGATTATTTTTAAGATAATTCTTGAATTGATAATCCCAGGTTAATTTTTAGAAGAATATACGCACAATACTTTATTATTTTTTTTTTTTTATCAAACCCGCACTATAAAATAAAAAATGAAAATTAAAAAATGAAAATTAAATATATACTTCAACTAATATTAAAAATGAAATGATTTTTTTTTTTCGTTTCATTTTTTACAAAAATAAAATGAACTGTAAAATTTACTGTTAGGCCAGTCGATAAATTTTTATAATATTAATAGTAATGTATTATAGTAATATTATGAGTATGTATATAGAAATATAGATATATATATATAATATTGATAGTCTGAGCGTGTTATCATATGTGGTTTGATATCATCATCATGTTATCATATATGCAATAATGTGTATGATGTTTGATCATATAGTGTAAAGGAGATATGAGTATGAGATATCAATGCAATATAGAAAACAAGTTAATTATACACAAATACTATACTAATAAAAAATACAAGCAACTAATAATCAGCTTTATTGAATGTATTTTATATGAGTGCGTTGATGCAAAAGTAATTACCAATCGGTCTATTCATTGATAAAATCGAAAACTTCCATATGATTTTAAATCACTTTTGTATATGATAAAATATGAAATTAATTTTGATTCAACCATCGCAAATTTTCATTATATTTTACATCTCTCGTATGTCTGAAAGATGTTGGTTCATATCTCGAAGGATTCACGCATTCTAGTAATTAGTTTTTTCTTTTTTTTTTTTAAAACATTATTTATGATTTTGGTATATGATAAAATATTTAATTAATTTTCATTTATCCATCAAATTTTTTCATACAAATCATTTACTGTTTTAAACTGTATGTAAACAAAACATAAGCATAGATTTCCTAAGATAAGAGTATGGTCGAATTGGTAGCGATGCCGCCGATTTTCAAACAAAAATCTCACATGTAAAATAAATTACATGTGAGATTTGCTTTTAATTAGGGAGGGTCATGGTAGTTTGATTTCCATCTCTGCGTGCGCACTGGTGCCACGAAGATCTCCTATGCTGGTCACAGGATGCCTATCATTCGACGATGAACCCTCCCCAAAGTTTATATATACATTGACGGTGCGGGCGTTTTGGCCCGTATCGTTGGTGTATATATATTCTCGGGTATCCAAGGGGGGGGATACCCGCTCTACACCCAATTATAACTGTAAATTTCTATCGTTGAAACTTACATAAGGAAAAAAGGAAAAAATATAACAAGAAAACACACAACACATTGGTTTTCCTAATATATTTTTTTTCCTTTTTACCTTATGTAAGTTTCAACGATAGAATGAATTGTCTGTGTAGGAATTTATTGGTTCCCGCGATGATGTCTTTCAAAAGGTTTTCTTTTATTTAAATAAATTTTTTATTTTTATTATTTAAATTAATTAGGAAAATCTATAAAGAAAATCCAAAAAAAAAACTATTTGATTTTTCTTTTACTTATATAAAAAGAAATTTTACTTGTACACAAATTTCAATAATAAAAATTTCGTTATGAATTAAAAATATGATGCCTATATATATATTCATAATATAGAAATGATATATACCGCATGCGAAAATGTGTATGTTTGGTTCAAATGCTGATGCGAATTCGAAAATACACTTTTGTTTTGTTATTATTTTCATACTGAAATTATTTTATTAATTATGAATGTGAATATGTTTGAAGAAAAATCGAAATGAATTGCGGGAAGAAAAATCACGGTTTTCTTTTTGCATATTATACATTTATGTATGAAATAATTTCAATTGTTATTGAATATTAAATATAACTCTTTGTAAGGAAACCCCATAATATTATTTTAAATTCGGAAAATTCAGTTTATTTTACTTAAGATTCAGTATTAAAATTAATACTATTTCATGGAAATATCACCCTTAAAAATTCAATGATTAGAGGTTGATTTTGAACAATTTTTGGGGAAAAATTTTTTTTTTTATTATATAAAGGGTGTAGTAAAAATGTGATAACTTGGGTATCTGTTGAGATAGAATAATGGCCAGACCATCAATCGAAAGATAATTAAATTCTCTAAAAACATTTCTTACATATCAAATAGGGTTGTAGAACAAATTCTATAGCTAAAATCTATATATGTGAAAAATTGTCAATTTAATCATACTCTTTGTTAGGACACCCCATAATATTATTTTAAATTCGGAAAATTCAGCTTATTTTACTTAAGATTCAGTATTAAAATTAAATTATTTCATGGAAATATCACCCTTAAAAATTCAATGATTAGAGGTTGATTTTGAACAATTATTGGGGAAATAATTAATTTTTTTCTTATATAGGGGTATAGTAAAAATGCGATAACTTGGGTGCCTTTTGAGATAGAATAACAATCAGACCATCAATCGAAAGGTAATTAAATTCTCTAAAAACTTTTCTTACACATCAAATGAGGTTGTACAACAAATTCTATAGTTAAAATCTATATACATGACAAATTGTCAATTTAACCATACTCTTTGTTAGGAGACCCCATAATATTATTTTAAATTCGGAAAATTTAGCTTATTTTACTTAAGATTCAGTATTAAAATTAAATTATTTCATGGAAATATCACCCTTAAAAATTCAATGACTAGAGGTTGATTTTGAACAATTATTGGGGAAAAAATTAATTTTTTTCTTATATAGGGGGTATAGTAAAAATGCGATAACTTGGGTGCCTTTTGAGATAGAATAACAATCAGACCATCAATCGAAAGGTAATTAAATTCTCTAAAAACTTTTCTTACCCATCAAATGAGGTTGTACAACAAATTCTATAGCTAAAATCTATATACATGACAAATTGTCAATTTAACCATACTCTTTGTAAGGAACCCCCATAATATTATTTTAAATTCGGAAAATTCAGCTTATTTTACTTAAGATTCAGTATTAAAATTAATACCATTTTATGGAAATATCACCCTTAAAAATTCAATGATTAGAGGTTGATTTTGAAGAATAAAAATATATACATAATGAAAAACACATAAATAAAACCTAATCAATTTCTATCCGATAGAGAAATTTAGGAAAAAAATCTAATGATAAACGTGTTTTATTATTTAGTTTAATTAAATATTCCATTTTCGATATTGAACAAAACAGCGGTCTTATAAATTATTTTTGGACAACTGATTTTGATTATAATTACCATTCCATTTAATATAGTGGAATGCGATTAGAAAAAATAACGAGAATTTATTCCATTTTAGAACATATGCTGCGGTATGGATGAAATAAATCTTTTGAAAGTGAAGTAATATATAATTCGTTTTGAAATTATATACAATAGATAAAGATTTGAAAAAAATTTAATTACATTTAAAATTAATGCAATATGCGAAAAGGAGCTACGTAATTTAAAAGTATTTGTAATGTATAAACGATTGCCTATTGTATATAGAGGAGTTTTAACAAAATCTTTGAATCCAAATAAAATGATTCTTTTTATAATCTAAATTCATTTGTTTTGTGAAAATATATACAGTCATTTTTTTGTTATAAGATATTTCATCAGATACTTAAAATCGTAATTGCGGTATATACGATTCGGTTAATCATATAAAATTATAAACATAATACGACATGGAATTTGTCATGTGAGAATGTTTCAAATTAGATTAGATTAAAGAATAAAGATTTATATTAACGGTGGGTGTTATTCGAAATCTATTCATTATCGCAAATGACGTATTTAATCAATTATAGTAATGGGGGCTTACATATTTTACATTCATTATCAATCAGTTATATTAACCGAATTTCAATTACATTCACTCACATATTACAATCAAACAACATAATAATATTAAACTTATTTGTTAAACGAATCCGTAAAAACGCTTAATCAATACGCGACGTATAAACGCTTAATCAATATTTATGATCGTGATTATATACGATAACTATATAGTAAAATTATCTAACTTAATCTAAATCTTATTCTATAAACTTATATAATAATGCAAATCATTTTAATTTTTCTTTTATATTTCTATATATATGCTTATATTTATAATTAATTTGTTTGTTCATTAACATGTTGAATTGTATTCAATTTAAATATTCATTTTTATATAGTCTTTGTTTCGAAAAGCATTTCAATTTTAATGATATCTCCAAATATATAATGAATCAAAAGCATTTATACTTTCTATACAAAAACATTCCCACACTATATATCTACATAATTATAATTTTAATCATCATTTAATCTATGTTTCAAATATTGTTTGGCTTCTATTTCCTTTTTTTTTTCATGAAAATATTATTATATCTTTGAAGATTTATCTTATTTAAATTAAATATATAGAATTGAATATGATTTTTGTATTTTGTTTAATTGCATTTTTGTATGTATATAATCACACCAAATTCAATATATATATATATATACGCTCTTGATTCAATTATAATATTCATAGAGTAATTAAAAATTAAAATGTTAAGTAGCAATTCAGAATCCTAATATATGTGTATATCTAATATATGAAATTGAGAATTTATATAAATTATAATTAATTTAAGTGATTATATATATGAATAATTAATTATATTTAACCTCTTTATTAAAATTATTTTAACAAAATGTTGGGTTATTGATAAATGAAAATTAAAGAATATTAAAAATATATCCTCTTTTTTTAGGATATATGATAAAAATAATATGAATAAAACATATTTTATACCTTTAAATATTTAAAATGCTCTTATATGTAACTATATATGACTATATATGTATACAAAAAAATTGATATTTGATTTGAAATTGGTATTGCTTATTCATATATATATATATATAACACTTTTACAACTAAATTTAACTTATAATCTAACTTATTATAATCTTATTTTAACTTATTCTATATTTTGTTGACCGTTTTCATTGAATTATTTTTGATTTGTTTTTTTTTAATCACATTCTTTAAAGTTCTTCATTTTGATTATATTTATATAGATTTCCAAATGAATAATTATAACGATGAAGTTTTACAATATATGATCGATGTTTATATTTAAATTTTAATATACATATATATAATCTTTCGCCAATCATTAAATAATATTCATGTATTTTATTTGTTTGTTCCCAATAATGTGATAAAATTTATTTTTTCTCAAACAAAACGTTATATTTTATTATCAACAACGTAAATTCGGAAAATTTTGGAAAAATATATATTGCAATAATGATAATAAATAAAAATTTTATACTAACCTGAAAATAGAAAGAAAAATTAATATGATATTAGAATCTTATATTATTAGAAGCAAAACTCTAGTATAATAACTTAAAATAAATAAAAAAAAAAATGTGTTCCCTAACATATAACTATATATGGGATTGTATAATAATCCAATATAATAATTGCATAATCCAAAAAATTATTGCAATAATTAATGCCAATAATTCAATAGAAAATTATAATTTGATTTAATACCTGTGTGTTTGTGTGGTGTCTATATGTCCCTATATAAGAACGATCATAACGAAGAATATGCAGCTTCAGCATCAGCAGAAGTTCTATTGATGGAGAAAATTATCATCGAAAAATGTGTGTGCGATGCTCGTATATTTTTTTCCTTGAATGCAAAAACCGCATCAACTCCATCCATATATATATTTATAATAATGAACGAACATTTTTCAGATAATTCTTGAATTGATTATCGTGTTGCTTCATTTTTTGAAGATATATGACACGCACCATTCCTTTTTTTTTTTTATTCTTAATTCAATCAAAAATTTAAAACAAAATTAATATAAAAATTAAATAATTTAATAAATTTTCTAACTAAAATACTAAACACGCAATAAATTTTGTTCGATTGATTTTGTACAAAAAAAAAAATGTACAGGAAAATGTACTGTTTTACTTGTGACTATATATATATATATATATATATATATATATATATATGTATATATTATAATATATAATTACATAAGTAATATGCATTAGTAATTATTATAAAGTAAAATTGTATGGATACAAGAGAATATTAAAAAAAAATTGTTATCGTATATGTGTGATATAAATTTAATGATTTGCAGAGGTGCATTATAAAAATAATAATAATTTTTATTTATTATATATTTACTATGATAAAGAAAATACAAAATTTTAAATTCAATATATACTTTATATATGTGATGGGAATATTTTAGATAGTCGATGATTTAATAAATTGTATAAATAGGTGAAAAATCCTGGAAAATTCAAATGAAATTTTTCATCTTTTAAATATATTATAAAATGCTTGGAAAATCTATGATTATTGACGATTATTTAATATTAAGTTTATAAATTTATTAAAAATTTACTATAGATTGGTAAAATGTTTTCATTTATTGGCAATTTATATTCATTTATGCTTAAAATATTTTTTTCTTTTTCATATTTCATATAAAAATACACGCTATATTAAAATATCCTATACTTTCCCTCATCTCAAGATATGAAACATTACTAAAAATTCATTTTTTTTTTTGGCAATAAAAGGATTTTTTTTTAAATATAATTATCCAACAGATTTTTTTGGTATACAATTATAGGGATATAGAATTACCAAATCAAAAAGATATAAAAAGTGGTGAAAAATTGTCACTATAGTCCGGTTAAATTATCTTTAGAAAATATACTATAAATATATATATATCTTTTTTTTAATTCTTAAATTGATAATAAATTCCATGATTTTTATTTACCTGTTTTATATATCCTAATAATCCTAATATGAAACTTCTATAATGATGGGAAAAACACAAATAATATTTCAAACCAACAACTAATAAATGGAATTATTAATAATATTAAAATGTTCCAAAAAATAAACTTCCAATAAAATTAAAAATACACTATATAATGTGAATTTGCAATCCGATCCACCAAAAAGATAAAATAAATGAAATGTGTAAGTTTGATTTTGTAAAAGAAAAATAAACGGTAAATTTATTTACCGTATGAATGCCATCATATCATATCTATAATATATATATCTATGCATAATATATTTTATTAGTATTTAAATTAATATATAGATATTGATTTCCATTTGTTTTGGTTTTACCATCACATTTTTACATACAAATTATATGGTTTTTCCAACATTTACGGAAAAATGATTGAGTATTGAATAGCTTGCACCGTGAAAAATCTAGCAAAATTCATATAAAAGTACATTTATCGTTATCCAAATATATGAATAATATATACTATCATACGATATATGTAAAAAAAAATATTTCTAAATACATATATATATATATAATAAAAAATGAATCTGTTCTCTTTTGGAAAATCATATATGAAAATTTTTCATATTGAAAGATTTTCCATAATGATTTTCTTTTTCAAAGCTCTACGCGCATAATTCTACTGAAAATGCTTTTCCTACATCGACATTTTATGTTTGCGAAAGGAGAATAATGAATATGATGATGATGATGATGCTTGATGAGTAAAATATTTTCTGATCAAGTTTTTTTTTTTTTTGCTTTTGTATCATATATGGAGTGAGTGCTGTGTGCATGCATGTGCATGTATTTTGTCGTTTTTTCTTTGTCTTCTTCATTTCATCAATCATCAGCAATTCAGCATCACATTTAGTCGACGGTCGCGAGAGCACATACATATTTTAGCAGGTAGAATTTATTTTATATTTTTTTTTTTTTTTTTTTACAAATTCAATTCAATATTGGAAAAATACATTATTGTTACCCTAAGGATTACAAAAAAAAAATAAACAATAAAACTTTCATAATATAGCCAGCTGATTTTTATACCTGATATATTATTCTTTGTGCCTGCCTATATTATTTATTTAATATAATAAAATTTGTGTTCAAATGAAAAAGTGTTTTTTTTTTTTATATGGTTGTTGCTTTGAAAAGTAAAATAAATAATTAATTAAAAATGTGTATTATGTAGTATTAAAATAATAGTTTTAATGATTAAAATACTAGTAATAATAATAATAATATAAATTGAATGGTTGAAACGAGAAAAAATTGTGGAATTTTAAAGACAATAATTGAAGATCATGAAGAAGAACACGTATTATTATAATTATATAGGGGGTAAGTAGAAAAAAAGTTATTTACAATTTTTTTCATTATAAATTAAATTATTTTTTATTTACCAAAATAATTCCATATGATTTGTGGTTGTTGTTGTTGTTGGTTTTTCATTTATTTTTTTTTGTTGTTGATAATTTTAATGGCATACATAAATTTTATTTTTTTTTTGTTGAAAACCTACATACAACATATCAAATTGACAACACCGTAAATAATTTACCGTAAATAAATAAAATATCTATCGCGCGGACGGACTGGCTTCCCTTCACTATATACTCTAATAAAATAATTTCCTAATAATATGAAATTATGGTTTTGTTGGATAAATTCATGAAATTAAGTTCCATTTTTTATATGGATAGATGAAATTATCGGTTCATAAAAAAAAAATAAAAATAAAATGCCCAAAGATTATAATGAATGCGATTTTTTTTTTTTGTATAGCATATGAATTGTTTGATAGTATGTACGATTTTTTTTTTTTTCATACATGCGCATATACTATATTTTATATACATTGACTTTTTCATGGGAGCATTTTCTTTGTGATATATTTTTTTTTTTTATATACACAATATTTTACACTCAAACTCATCAAACAAACACACACATCAACGCCACATAGCATTCGCGTTTTCCGATACATTTTTTTTTCATCATCATTCATTCAAAATTGAGTGGCGTAGTTGTTTGTATCGTCGTCGTCGTCGTCGAGATTTGAGTGCATTTTTATTTATTTATTTATTTATTTTTTTTTTCAATAAAAAATTTATAAACAAGAAAATTTTAATTTTGTATTTTAATTTGATTTTTATTGTAATTTATTTATTTAAATAAATAAAAAAAAAAGAAAAGAAAACTATTAAAGCAATTAAACAAAACGTTTAAATTATATTTTTTAATTATTGTTAGTGTATAATTTACAATATATGTATAATTTTTGTGTTTAGTGGCGTGATAATTTTATTATTTTTTGTTGTAAAATAATTAAAAATAATTAAACAAAAAGATTAAAAATTTAGAAAACAATTAAAAGTTGTAATGGAATAAAATAAAATTGATTCCTAATTTCTAATATTTCTAATTGGTGAGGTGGACAATATATAGATAAAAAAAAAAAAAGTTACAGAAAGAAAATTTTACGAATCAAAAGCAAAACAAAAACAAGTATGTAAAATATATTTCCTTTGTTTTTCCGAGATATTGATTTTTTTTTATTATTATTATTATTATTATTATTGTGTTGTTGTTATTGATGTTGTTGTTGGTGGTGTTGTTGTTATTGGTGTTGTTGTTGTCGTTGATATTATTATTTGTTTGTGTACATAATCAAAAAAAAAAATCCATAATGATTCTCTTGTTTATATTCATTTGCCACCATTTACCCATTCATAGTTTTTTTTGTTATGTATCGCCTTAAAAAATAGACTGCTAGCTGTCTCACAATCATACTAATAATATCAACAATATCCCACACCACCAACGACCAATATCATATCGTATTTATTTATCAACAACAACAACAAACAATTCCAATGTAGTAACTATGAATCCCAATTTATCCCATTTTTTTTTTACTATATATTGTTATATTTTTTTCTGTTTTCATCAACATTTGTTTGTATACATTTTTCTATGGGGTGTGTTTGCGTTCGTGTATTTTTACTAGAAAAAATTTATATTATTATATATATGCTTGTGTATAATATCGACCTTAAAAGTTATTTAGAATATTCCTTTCAAGAATATTATTTCATTTAAACGGGGATGACCAATGCATCGATAAAATCAAAACCAATATAACACCATACAGCAATTTATTAGACATTTCATACCAGTTTTTCTTTGTATTTTATTGCCCTTTCATATCTTTACAGTATAAGATTAAATATTGCATTTAAATAATAAACAAAAAAAAATGTTATATTCTGTAATAAAATACATATAGTAATTACACATAACAATTAAATATTTCCCATAATTGTGATAACATCGATTTATTAGTCAAGTTGTTTGTCTCCCCAATAATAGCTTAACAATTGAAATTTAATAAAAATGGATAAAATATAGAAATTTAACCCCCCGTATATTTGAAAATGTTTGATTGTTTGTTTGTTAATATCATTTTAATGAACACAAACCGGCACTAATAACAGATAACGCGTATAACAGGTACTGAATGATTTTGTAAGGTAATTTTCTGTTTTTTCATTAATGTTAACTATGGTTTGATTATTCAACAATCAAACAGCATTATTAAACAAAATTATTATAATGATGAAAGATATTAATAAAAACCTATCACAAAAGTTCAATCAAATCAATGATGATCTCAATTATAATTCATTCATCAATTACGCAGTTCACATTCAGTGTTTGAACTTACACGTATTTCAATTTTAAATATGTAATTCTGCTTGTGTATCCCTTATAATTTAACAAAATCATAAAAAAAACCCCCCTCATTGCATTCTAATTCATATCTATCTAACTAAATGTAAAATTTTGCTTATCAAATAATAATAATAATACCTAGAGTTTGTTATCATCATTCTACCACCTGAATATATTTTTTATTCGCGTTTTCTTATCTTATCTTTTTGTAAAAACGGTTGTTTTTTTTTTTCATTTTATTCAACCTTTTACGATCGATTATTGTGTACATATTTTCTTTTTTTTTTGGTAAATGTGTGTAAATTGTAAATTATTATTTTAAAATCGATTCACTGTACATATTTTTAGTTCTTCCTGGGTTTTTTTTTTATCATATATTATAGTATTTTTTTTTAACAAATAAAGCAATACACTCTATATAGATACAATAGAATATTCAATTTACAAAGAAATAATACAAACGAAATTTTATATTGAAAATGTAACCATAATTGAATGCAATTTACCTGAAATGTTATTATTAAAGGTATATAATGTTTTTTTTTTTGATACATTTCATGTATATAAGAATAAAAGAATTATAATAAAGGGTCTTTTTGGTCAATTCATTGTTCATTTACTTTTTGAATTTAATAAGTAATAAATTTAAAAACAAAAATCATTATTATAATTGTCCAAAATACCCAAAAATACCTATAAAAGTGCCCAAAATACCAAAGACAGTTTTAAACCCCCCGCAAGATATTGATTAATGTATTCTTTTTGTCGTGATTCTAAAAGACGATATGTCTGTACTGAATAAAGTTCTGCGAAAATGAAATATTTCACTTGTTTGAATGAAACATGGAATTGTTTGACTTACAATAGATCTTCAATAAAGCGATTATTATTTCATATTCTATTAGAACCTTTTAATATTTGTTCTTATCATTAAAATGTCTTTTCATCTGTCAACCAAAACCGATTCGCATCATTTCTGTATATTACAAGAGAACATTTAACAAAAATGTGATAATTTTCGTACGTATAATTTATTTCTGAATACAAATAACTCGTACACACGTGCGTCTATATCTTAAAATTTATCATTAAAATATTAAAAACAAAACCCAGTCTTCTAATAACAATAATAATAATAATAATAATAAAATAAAGAAGTAAAAACTTTTAAAAATAATATAATGAAAAACATTTTTTTGGTATAAATCAACCTTGAGAATATATTTGTTGCGTGCTTAAACAAAACAGAAATAATAATACTAATAATAAAAAAAAATAAAATAACGAAATTCAACTACGTTTGGTTTATGCGAACGATATATAAATATTTTAATTTTATATATGATTATATATATACACCAAAAAAACGACGACGACGATGACACAACACCACCAACAACAACAACAACACAACCAAAAAATTCTATAATATTACATATATATTTGAAATTATCACATTTATTTATTTTATTTTTATTATTATTTATATTTACATATTTTTTAATAATTTATAATAAGGAAAAAAATAAAATAGAATTTATAAAAATAAGTATTTAGAATGATTGCGAAAAGTATGAGAGGGTTTTTTATTGGGAAATTGATATTCAAAAGTATAATTCTGTTAAAATAAATCAATTTTTAAGAGATTCAAATTATAAAATATCATAATATTATAGTATTATAGTAATAGTAGAACCAGAACTCCCTCCAAATCAAACATTTATATATACATTATTTCATAATACGCTACGTCATCGAATATATTATAATATTTAAATGTATATTTAAAAATACTGACCTAGAACAAGAATTTAATTGAATGTATACAAAACATTGTATATATATAAAAAAAAATAAAAAATAAATATTAAATTGATACAATAATACAATATTAGAGGTATTAAAATAAGTATAAATAGAAAACATTTATCATTTTAATGTTTTGATTTCATCCGTCATTTAAAAAATAAATTTTAATTAATAATATATTTATTACAATATAAATATATGCATCCCGCCGTACGGATATCATTCATACAAATGTTCATCATCATATCAATTCTGAATTGTTTTATTTATTATTATACTATTATTGCGATTCTCTGGTTTTTTTTTTTTTTTTGTATTCTTTCTTTCCTTGTCCGATAATAATAATAATAATATTATTTAAATGAAATAAACAAACAATAAAACATCAAATCCAATTAAATTGTATTTATAAATATAATAGATACAATTGATTTATTAATAATTTCCATTCGATCACAAAGATCGGTGACCGCCGTGTTTTATTTTGAACTGAAAATGATAAAATAATATCACTCTATATATATAAAAAAATATTAATAATCTATTTTATTTATTATTTACAATTTGTTTTTTTTTTTTTAATTATTATTAATATAAATGAACGATCAAGTCACCGCGGATAGCACAATTAAAAATTCATTTCCCATTATAATAAAACTAGGGAATTGGAGTAATTGGTTCTTTATTAATACGATCGTTTTGTTTTGTAATCACAAAATTATCTTATCCCCAGTTTTTATCACCTTTCTCGACGTTACTCGAGACCTCCAAGTGTTTAGAAAATATCAATTTCCAAGTTTGGCTGTGTGAATGTTTTTATAAATGGATACAGCATATAGTTAAGAATTTGTATTGAACCTTCCTGGTTATGGATTCAAAATATATTCATTATATGTCTGTATTTCTTTTTATAAATTAGTTTAACGTTTCAGGGTAATGTAAGAATTAAGAACTTATTTAAGAATTAAGATCACATCGCGATTTCTATCTTTATGACCATCATTTCATTTGATTTTTTTTGGTTTAATAAAATTATTCCATTTGGTTTTCCATTTTATATTATATTATACAATTGAAATGATGAATAAATTTCGTCTGGTCGGTTTATGATGACTGATATTAGAATATTAACGACGATATATCATAATGAATGCATGTGTGTTTTAATTGTATTTATTTTTGTTCGATAGTGTCTTTTGAAACATTTTTATATGGGTAATTTTATTATTTGAGGTGTTATCTTTTGGTAAATATAAATATAATTTTTTCATTAATATATAAAATTTGTTGTTTTTAAATCGTACGATAATAATTTACTTTGTATATTAAAAAAATATTATTTGAAATATTTATAGAATATATTAATTTGTGTCTACCTCATTTTATGTTATTGTTTTAAATATTTATTGATATTTTTTTTATAAATACACCTTTATATTGTTCGAATAATATTGATTTATATATAGTCAGATAAAAGTGCTTGTATATATTAGTAAAAGTGATATATAAGGATTATATCATTGTAATGAAATGCAAGTTTTGTTCAAAATTGTCATATATATTCAGTTTGGACTGGATTTTCTCATGAATTCTCATTACAAAAAGTTACAAATTAAATAAATCCATTAGAAAACTTGCATATATTACACATATAAAGGGAGAAAATTTGATAAGCTTATCATCAATAATATTGATTAAAAAAAAAAAAACAAGAAATAATTATGTATTTTTGGACACAACAACACCAAATAACAATAGGAAAAATAATCGTCATTTATACTTTCATATATACATAATCTTTATATAGATATGACTAAATATTTGCTAAATTATAGATATAACTAAATATTTGTTAAAATATATGGCAAAAAAACCAATACTTGAAAATTTTTAGATAATTAACTTATTTCATCATTGATTGTTAGTATGACGATATAATTCAAAGTTTTTTTTTTTTTACATTAGTATACAGAATTGGTTTTTATCTCCCTGCAATTGAAATTTAAATAATTTCAAAGCTTTCCTTTAAAATTAAAATTTTCAATACAATAAGTTATAAGATTTAAATGGGATTTATGCATATCCTATTTTTTTTATCATACTTAATTAATATTTTGGGTAAAATACGCAAGATGATTTATCTGTACTACAAAACTCATTCAAAATTTCATAATAGAATTTAAAATAAAAAAATAATATTCATTATAGCTATTATTGCACGATATGCTTAACCGCAATCGTTTTCGTTTAATATGAATGCACCTACTTTGAAAAAAAAGCGGTTTAGAAAAACACACAGTCAAAATTAAAAACACATTAAAATTATTTGTTGTTTAATTTTGGTTGGTGTACGTGTCCATTGTAATTGTTTTGTACCTTGTAATTGTATTTGTACCTATATGAAATTAAATACTTGTCATTGTAAGATAAATAAAATTAATTTACTTGATATTCTATTTTGTGGTAAATAGAACATATTGAATTACTTTTTTGTATTGGTTGGTCGCTTGTAGAATTTTTATTATATTTCACATTTGTTAGTTAGTTAGTTTAGTTTTCTTATTAAAGTAAATTTTCCAAGTTTTCTTTTATAAAAATTATTGAACATTTTTATTGTTGATTTTCTAATTGAATATGAAAATGCATTGAATAGTTTGTTTTTCAATCGCGCAATGTATTAGAAAAGGTGATTGAAAATTTCAATTATTTTAACCGGACGGTTTTTTTTTGTTTCGATTTAATTATTTGTTGTTATTTTTCATGGGTTCTTGTCAAGTCGTCAAGGGATTAAACAATATTACTTTAAGGTATGCTTTTTCTTTAACTTTCATGGTAGAGTTTAAATTGTAAGAGATTTTTGATGGTTTTATTTTTATATTGATTTTTTTTTACTTGTTTATTAAATTCATTTTATTATTGAGGATTATCAATCGCATGTCTTCCATATTTCTTTTCCTAAATGTAAATTTTAAATATATTATTGATTTTCATAAAATTCTGATTCTATTTTCAATATTTTACTTAAATTAAATAATATATTTATTCAAACAATTCATATATTATTGATTATACTTTTTTTTGTTTATTTTAAATCTATATATATATTATGCATAAATGAATGAATGATGGATGTATTTAAATTAAAGGATTATGAATCATATTTGCAAAATATATAACATATTTGCTTTGTTTATAAATAAGAAGTCTATAGATAAGATAAAATTTGTAATCGTATATATAAACAGGATATTCTAAAAAAAAACGTACCGCAACTATACGATGATTCGAAATTCTAAATTAAAAATATTTTAGATTCCAAAGTTCCCAAATTTGTGCGTTCGATTTCTTTTTTAAAATTCGTTAACCTATCTGTTTGGACAATTTTACATATAAAATCTTGGCATTAAAGATCTAAATAAAAAAAAAATAATTCATAGAATAATTTCCATTTCCTTTAAGTCGCCCATCATAAAAAACACCACCGGTTATCTGGCTGAGGTACTTTTTAGAGCATCCTGTATATAAGGATAATGTAAATTTATCATTAATATTTGCGTGCGTAATATGAATAATTATATATATATATACTAATGAAGCTAATGAAATATGAATATGAATTTATATGTAAAAAGAAAAAAAACTGCATTTATAATACAAACATATATAGATTTTCATTAATTTATACTATAGATATTTGATTTTTGTGTGGTTGCATGCATGAAAATTAAAATTAAAAATAGAATTAAATTGTGTTAATTACATATTTGTATGAATGAATATATACATGTATTTTGCTATACGAATATGGAAAAGATTTATATATATTCAATTTGAAATTTACTAATTTTATTAACAATATTTGCCAATGTGATTTTTTTGTGTATATTTTGATTAGCAATTTTAATAAAATATATATGGAGAGATCGCCAATAATCAGACTCAGTATTAAACGTTGTCCATGCCCGGTTTTAATTTTCTAAATGAAATTTTGTATATAATTTACTGAGGGAAATTTCGTGTAATAAAAATCTGTATTTTTCCTAAATTCCATTCTATGTTATTTTGGTAAGGATATTCTTTATCATTTTCTGAGAAAATTCACTACAATTTTCCGGAGAATTCCCTTATAATTTTCTTAAAAGAAATTCTATATCATTTTCTTAGGAAAATTCGTACAATTTTCCTAAGGATATTTCAATAGGATTTTCTAAATGATATTCTACTCTATCTAAAGGAAATTCTGTATATATTTTCTTAGGAAAATTCAGTCTGATTTTCTCAAAGTAAATTCTATATATAATTTTTGTATAAGTTTTAATTTACCAAAAATTTAATCTAATATTTGATTCAACAATTGTGTATATGCGTGAAAAACAATCTTTGTGATTAAAAGTAAACCTTTTTTTTTTTAAATAAAACAACAAAATAAAAACTCCATACTGAATCATTGCACGATTAACTCTATTGTCTGTATATACAAATAATAATCATCATAACATATTATACCAGTTATATTATGGAACATTAACCTTTTGTAGTATATACATATGTGAGCTTTCAAGATACGATGTGATACCTACCTATATATATTTAAATGTTTACATATTTTATTTTTCTCCTTATATATATTAACAAAACTAAATATACAAGTGCAAATATGTATTTAACTTTTTTTTATTTTATTTTTATTATTATTTATCATATGTTATTATATTGCACCAGCTGATCTATAGCGGAGATTCATTTGAATAAATTAAAATAAATTACACAAAGAGAATTAAATTTTAGTTTTTTTTTTTAATATACACTTACGAACGACAAAACACGTATGGTTAAATATAAACTATATTAAATATATATATTATTAATAAAAAAAAACAAATATTGCGTTTTGAAACTTAATGTGTGCATAAAAAAATAATAAATAAATAGGTAAAAAGCAAATCATATCAAAAATCAATCGTTACTCAACGGGGTTGTTCACCTTTGTGACGCTTTTTTCATTTTTGTTGCGGTTTTTATCCATAGAATTTTTATAAATAAATATATATATATATATATATAAGTTTATATTTATTCTATAGAATTATTATTATTATTATTCATTCATTCATTCACTCACTATATGTATAATATGTCTATATATGCTTATATAAAACTATGACTATGTACATTTATATTTTTCCTCCATTAGTTTATATATAGTATACATTTTCTGTTTTGAATATTTTCCTTGTAATACCTCTGCGATTTTTGTCTCCATATAAAGAATCGTGTTTGTGTGCACACACAAAACAAAAAATAAATAAAATGTTTGCTTCCATCAATACACAATTATTATATAGCTATAGTTACTGTATATACAAAACAACAACCTAAAGTTTACGTTAAAAAATAAAAAAACCAGAAGATGTTTTGCGAATAATAAACATACATAAATTATATTTGCAAGTCATAATTTGTCATGATGTATTTATTTTTAAATAAATTTTCCATAAGTATATTTTAAAAACTATTTATTTTCACCCGAAATACAATCAATTCATATAACAGATCACATTAAAGCTTATTGGTTTTGTTATACTAATTTCCTAATTATGGTAATGGGAAATTGCAATAACTAAAATAACTCAATTATTTCCTTTTGTTTGTATTTAATTTTTATCTTGAATATTCATTTTAAAATTTAGATTGTAGTTTGTTTAATTTATTTCAAGTTGAATAAGTAAAAGAAAAAAGTACTTAATAATAGTTTTCCTAAAAATTTTCTTTAGATTTTCCATTTTCATTACTTGATTAAAAATAAAACTAAAACTTTATAATAGAAAATCAATAATTCTTTAAAAAAGACATCATCCGAATTTGAGACAAGTTCCTCTAGAGAATCGTTCTATCGTTGAAACTTACATATAGGATAAAAAGAAAAAAATATATTAGGAAAACCAAATTGGTTTTTTTTCTTCTATATTTTTTTCCTCTTTATCTTATGTAAGTTTCAACGATAGAAATTTACAGTTATAATTGGATGTAGAGCGGGTATCCCCGTGGTGATACCCGAGTATATATATACACTAACCACACCGGCAGAAACGCCAGGCGGTCCGTGTATACATATACTTTCGGGGAACATCGTTGCAAAGAACGTGGTATGTATGTCTCATCATCGACTGTCCAACATTCGAACAACCATGTCCCCCTAATAAAAAGCAAATCTCACATGTATTTTTTTTTACATGTGAGATTTTTATTTGAAAATCGGCGGCTTCGCTACCAACTTGACCATACTATCACGTTACGATATATATGCTTAAGTTTTGTTCACATACAATTTAAAATATAATCAAATTTCTATAGAAAAATGTGATGGATGTGAATGAAAGTTAATTTTTATTCTGTACCACAATGTTTTTGAAAATTGCATGGAGATTTTTAATATAGACAAATCGATTTGTTACTTTTTTATATCAACACTCTGGTTGTTATCTATTTATTATTACACATTTTTTTTCTATAAAGACATTACAGCGGGGCTTTCTATATTCTTTAATTTTAATATCATTTCCTTACAATTAAAAGTTTATTTTGTTTTGTTTTCAGTTTATTTTTACCCAAAAGTGTAAAAAAAAACATTTTTGTTTAATTTTTCCACGATATAATTTCTATTTTATTACATATTTCATATTTAGAAAGATCATTAACATTTTCATTATCTACTACACATAACATTATCTAATTTTTCAATGATTCCCATCTTCATTCATCCCCAATAACGTATATGCATTTAATTTATCAACCAGCGTTATCTAAATATAATTTCTCACCATCATCTATCTATATGATGTTTTTTTCTAACCAGTTGATTATCAACAAATGATTTCCCCTTTCAATTACAAAAAAAAAACATTTTAGTAAAAATCCACTATCACTATAACTGCTGTTAAAATAAAGATAATATATACATAATGTTGACATTTGATCTCTATATATATATTTGATAATTTACCTTTAATAGTATTTCTAATATATATTCATAATAATAATAATAATGTTTTAGTAATTTCACATAATAAAATAATCAAAAATAAATACAGCCAAATATAAAAATATGTATATATTTCAATATTATATTTATTATTGCTATATGTATATTAATAAAATATTGAAATTTGTTATCAGCATTACCCAAATATGAAGGGTTATTAAATACATTTTTTTGTATATTGATATTTATGTAGGCTATCTCATTTTAAATTTGTATATGTTAACATTTTTTATTGTTGATAATAATAATAATAACATTCAAATATATTTATAATTAAAATTAGATTAAAAAAAACCTAATTTTTGATGGGTATATTAAAATGTTTATACAATACAAATATGAAATTAATAATTAACAAATACGTTTGATGTCCAAATTCGGTATCATTATATTATATGTATATAAAAACAAATTTTGTAATTTTACGCATTATAAATATTATTTATATTTGTTTTTTTTTTTTCTAAATTTATTTAAATAATATGATTGAATTTGTAAATAGTAGTATAAATATATGGAAATGGTTAAAAAGGTATTATATATGCGATTCATGATTATTGTCGTATAAAAAAGATAATCATAAATCTGTGATGCTCATATACATACATTTAACATCAATTTGTGATTCAAATTGGAATGCATTTTCTTCCCACTGCAGTTTTTCTTTTAATTTGAAATCTTTTACATAGAAATTTTCTGATTTATGTAAATTGATAAAATGCATTTGAAGGAATCTCTTAAATTGCAAGTTTTGTGTTCACTTAAGTTACATTTAAACATTTCCAATAAGTTATTCTCATAAATATCTTTAATGTATAAACTTTTATTATTCATTTATTAGCATTAAATGATTGTTTTTTTTAACTATATATCCATTTATTTATATTTATAGACAGTCAGTTCATTAATCCTTCTTAAAAAAAACACACAAACACACACAAAATAAAGATGAATATGAAACAACATATTTATTATTATTATTATTAAATGTCTGTCAAATTTCAAGACAGAATTTTTATAACAAAACAACAAGATATACGAAAAAATATATATATATATGGTATAAAAGAGATAAATCGCGTTTTGTTTTTTGTTCTGCAAATAATACAAAAAACAAAAATTTAAGGTTTTTTTAACCTCTTTATTGTTTTAACAAATAAATAAATTATAATAAAACTAACCAAAATATGTATAATGGATATAATCATACAAAAAAGTATGTATACTTCTTAATTTACTTAATAATAAACTAAAGAAAATTAAAGAGTATAATTTACAAAGAAGAATAATGTATTTGAATAAAATTAAATTTTAATGATTGTAATTTGTATTGTTTTTAAAAGACATATCTCGACGACGCCACAGTCCAAGAGGAGTCGATGTACTTACTAAAAAAAGTAAAATATAAAACACGATTTTAAAGGTGAAGATAACGGAAAAGAATTTTTTAACTTATTTTAGAGTTTTGAATTGTGTGTGTATATTGAAGAATGGTGGGAGCGCTGAATTTGTGTGTTGTGTGAATGAATATTGATTTTATTTTATCTAATTAAAATTGATTTATTTGATATCTTTTTTATAATACTTTCGATTAAAATTGGCTTTATTCATATTCATTTTATATTATAATTCCCCCAAATTTTATATCCTATTTAGATGTAGACTATAAGTTTCCTTACATCCCCTTTAATGGTATTCATTTGAATTTTCCGAGATTTTTCGCTTTTAAATACAACCCTCTTTTCCGAGGAAAATTGGGGAAAATATACATATTAAAATCATTGTAGTTTTCCCTAATCAATTAATGGATCTGATCGAATTGACCAACCGAATATGAAGGTATTTTAATGCTTCTAACAAAAGCTATTGAATATCTTGAATTTTATGTCCAAATTTAATTGCATATTTTAATGAAAAAATCCATTTAAAAAATAACTTGTTTTACATCATTTTTATTGCTTCTAAATTAAATTTTCCTCAAAAAACATTCACCTTGTTCACAATAAAATATAAAATGTTAAGTTTTATATTAGAATCAAACAACCACATAAAAGTAATATACATACATTGGTTGGTGTTTATGCACAGATAAATAAATATTTGATTTTCAGTATTTTAATGTAAATATCTATAAATATACTTTATATATATTTATATAAAAATTATTGTATCTCAATATATTTTTTTTACATCTTATATGAACATTTCCCAAAATGTTCAGCATTTATAAATATAATTTTATTTTTTCTGACAAAAAAAAAACAAAAAGCCCTTGAATTTTTATTTCAAAAATATTAGAGTTGGTTTATTTATTTATATAATCTATAATATATCTTGAAATTTTCTACAATTTCTGTATATATTTTGTAACGCGTGCTGTAACGTAACATTATTTATTTTTTTTTTTTTTTCATATTCATATACCAAGACCAAGCAGATATTTCGGTGTGGAATTGGAAAATTCAATATATGATATATGAATTCAATTGTGAAAATACAATACAGTAAAAGGTTTAGGCAAAAGAAAAATAATAATCTATATAGATTTCTATATATAGAAATAAAAAAAAAACATCTTTAAAATTTTAATGCAAAAATAAATGTATAATATTTTTTATATATACGAGTTCTCAAATCTCAAATGGATTCCATATATAAGAAAAAAAAATATTAAAGTATATAATCCTATATTTTATATAAGGAAAAAATATGTTTTGAAAATAAACACACGTTCCAAAACAAATTTTAAGTTTATGAAAAAACGCGTATACATCGCAGTAATTTACCTCACTTTTATTATTACGAAAATTCTTATGGTGTGTTACGAATAATTTTGAATTTTTCTTCTATTTTTTCCGTTTATATACTCGCAATTTTTTATTTTCATTTCAATAATATATCATTTTTCATGTTGTTATATACATATATACTATATTATTTTGTTGTTTGTTATTTGTTGAATTCATTTTTATGAATTTCCAAAATTGTGTATTTGGGTCATTATTTATATATATATAAATAAATATATGTATTAAAGCATTTTCTCATCTCGTATGATGCCTACAGTCAAATAATGTATGTATGTTTTTTAATTTAGCAGATACTATATTTTCTGTATTTTCTTTTGTAAATCTATCCTTTTAAGGAAAATATAAAAAAAACTAATATTTTGCGATTGCAAAGAATTGTTTGATATAATGAGATATGAAAGAAATTTCATTATGATAATAAAGGGATTCACTGAATATCGTGCATTATCGTAACAATTAGATTCATTTTTTCATCACCATAAGGATTAAAAATGATTTTAAGAAGAGGATTTGATTGATAGAATAAAGGGTCAAAAGATTTTAATATTTTATTTGAATCCTTATATGAGTATAATTATTTGACAAAATCGATCGATCGATTGAATATTCTGTGAGGGGGGCGATAGACTATAAATTTATAAGAAAATTTGTAGTATAAATCTGTTTTATATATAATTTATAATATTAGAATCGTTAACCCCGCATAGATTAATTAATTTATATATTTTTATCTTATGCCAAATAAAAATAAATTTGTATTTATTTATTTAAAATTAAATTTTATGACTGTATAAATATAAAAAAAAAAATACACATCTTCCACTTTTTTAAAAACAATTCTTAAAATAGATAGAATAAAATGAAATTAATTTCGCGCACGTATAAAAATCCATAGACGATTGTCTTATTTTATTATAAAACGATTTATTTACGATTTATTTTACAATATTTACATCAATTTATGTTATTTAATTAATATACAAAAAAAATATATTTTAAACCCCATTTTAATCCATTAAACCTTTATTATTACCTGTTTTATCTCAAACCGATATACAAGAATTTAATGTATTGCTTTTATATATATATAGTATTACGAGCTTCTTAAATTGTCTGTAAATTGTCTTTACGATTGTCTGAATATTGTCATTTATTTAAATGCGTTATTTCAATTTTAAAAAAAAAATATAAACATATAGATTTGTGAAATGTAAAAAACAACAAAAAAAAAACGAAAATAAAACGAAATAACAAAAACAAATAAATAAATAAAAACAGAACAAGAATTATATTTAAATGCCAATAAACTTGTTGAAAAATGTATCTTTATAGAATTTTCGTAAAACAAATATTCAAAAAAAATACTTTCAATTATATGCATACACATGAAAATATCATTTATATCAACAAACAAACAAACAAAAAAAAAAAGAAAGAAAAGAAAAACACATTATATATTAAATTATCTTTAACCTTTACAGAAAATATAAGTAAACATTTTTTGTATTCATTTCCATATAGAATTTAAACTTCAATATTTATACACAGGCAGAATATTTCGTATTCCTTCTTAATCCTTTATACATTGATAACTTTTAAAGCCACTTTAATTGTATACACATTTTCCATTTCCCATATTCTAACGTAACCATTCATCATTTCTTTGAACGTCAATACTAAACATTCTTAAATCAAATAAAATCTCATCAAAAGGTTGATGTATCAGCACGTCATTTATGGATTCAAACGAATGAATTCCATCATGGTGATATTCGTCAACTAATCTAAGGGTTAAATTTATGTTTAACAATAAAAAATTATAATAAATTTTCAAATTTCTTCTATTTATAAACAATATAGATACAGCTGCTATAGAATTTTCATTGTAGAATACTTTTTATTGTACGTAAAATATCATAACCTTTATCCTTTTTGTATTTTTATTAGATAACATCATTTTTTATTTAGTCGTATAGAAATCATATGTTTTCCGTAGACGATTTATAAATATAGTCATATATATATATAAATACACTTATACCATATGGTTAATATACAATTATTTAAATTATGCTGTAAATTCTAATGAAGTTAAAGTTCAATAAAATACAAAATACATTTTAAAGTTCAACAAAAATAATTGATGATCAGAATATTATTTGTTTAATGATAAATATAGGGTGTTCTAGGGGATTTATTAACAATATATTTTAACAAAAATGTAATGACGAACTTAATTGTTGTTCAACATAAAAACATACACCCTTCATCATGAATACCTTTTTAAATCAATATTTTGTTGAAGCAAAATATTTTTGTTTATATATTCTTTTATTTACTTATTATTGTTACAGACTTACTATACTTATATATATATAATGATAAATAATGTATTATTTACATAAATAATTTGAACTTATATATTTGACCGTCATAATCAAATATATAATGTATTTTGATATAGGTGAGATGTATTAAAATTTAATAAGTTACGAATTTACGATTCTATTTTTTTTACCTTTTGTTATGCAAATTAATTTTTATATAACTATATGAATCAATGCAATGTTTAAATGTTGAACGCATAAAAAAGAAAAATCTATATCGTCGTCGTCGTCTATATCGTATATTCTATATAATATTTTAATTTATTTATTTGTATGTTGTTTGATTTTTAAATTGAAGGTTTGTGTATTTTATAATTATATATAATGCTAAAAATATTAAGTAGTATATTATGAATATTAAATATTGTCACGAAATTGATTGTTATATGATTTTCTTATATATATATATATATAGAAAATCATAAAAATAATTTATTAATTTGATTGTAAGTTAAATATTTTATGAGAATATAAAATCAAATAGAGTTGAGGGTAACGAAAAAATTTACTGAAATTTGACTTGTAAAACATTCTGACTGGTAATAGATTATTATAAAGTTAAATATCCTATACGGCAGCTATATATTAAACTATATATTGCTAATACAGAAGAATAAAGATCACTGAACCAAATTCATGTCATTAAACATTTACAATAGAAAAAAAAATAACATTTTATTAAATCAATATATGAATAATTAATATCTTAACAAAGCATGAAAAAACTATTCAAAATTATCATGGAATTTAAATAATAATAATAATATTCTGTATATAAATTAATTTCCAAAAATAAAACAAATTGAAACTTTAATAGAATTGTTTTTTTTTTTTTTTTATCAAATAATTATGTTATTTTTGGTTTGTTTGTTTGTTGATTATTCATAAATATAACCTTGATTGAAATACAATAAACACATATGGGTATTATTACTTATTTTTCACATACGTACACCTTATCTTAATTTTTATTTTTACTTCCATATTTTTATTTTTTTTTTTTGTTATTTTATTACATATCTATAAATAATATATTTTTAAATGGTATATATTCAAAAAATGGTGAACAATGAAAATATATATTGTAAAATGTTATCGTTGTCTTGTATAAATTAAGATATTATATAGAAATAGAGTATTTAAAAATTATCTATAATTGTACAGGTAAAATTAATAATATATAGACGAATATTAATCTACCTTCAATTAGCTTCTATATATAAATATTTACCTATTTTTTAAGTTCTTTCATTTAATAAAATGATAAATAAGTTAAGTTTATGCCAAATATGGTCAGGTTATCATTTGGGTTTTATTCAACTTCCTCTTTTACTTCAAAAACAACAACATATTCTTTAAAAACAAATAATCTTCAATTCAATTTATTTATCTCAATATTTTCTATATATAATTTAAATCCAATTATTCATCAATATTAATTTTTTTTATTTATATCTCTTTTACTTTCAGATTATTAGCTGTTGTTGTAATTTTATGAGACAAAACTCACCTCATTAAAATGAAAATTAAAAATTAAAGTTGAAAATTACTTAAAAAATACCAAATTAAATCAAATAAAAAAGGCTAAATAAATAAAATAAAAATAAAAATCAATGAATGAATAATAAAATCTTTTTTTTTGTGATAAATATTGGAATAAAAAAATAAATAAGAAAAATAAAAATAAATAAATAAATATACACAGCAGTGAATAAAAAAAATGATAATATAATTTTATTTAATCCAAAAAAAACCATAAATTCTTAATAAAGTTATAAATAAAATTAAAATGTTATAAAAAAAAATAAAAACTATGTAAAAAAATATGTGATTTTTTTTAAGTTTTTTTTTAATTTTTTTTTTTTTTTAATTATTAAACATATATAAAAAAGAATAAAACACGGTCGTTTGCGCGCGATTCATTCAAAACGTTGTAAAGTATAGTGTGTAATTTTTTAAAGTGTGTCATTAATTATATAAATTTTTAATTTTGTAAAATTATATATTGATGCAATTTTAATTGATTAAGGAAACAAAAAAAAATAGATAATATATTTTTAAAAAATAGAATAAATAATACGATTGATTAATGCTTAAAGTGTATGGTCCGGAAAAACGAAAATTATAATTATAAAATTAAAAAAATTACCGGCATCACACATTTATATATCAATATATATTTATATATAAATAAATCAACAATCAACAAATATTATAATATATACAAACAAAATGTTGTATGTATTCCATGTGAATCTTGGGCATATGCTCACATTCGATATGAAATTAGCATTAGAAACGTGAGTTTATATTTTTATTATTATTTTATATTTATTTTATATTTTAAAAAAAGATTATTCTAATTTTTAATATTAATTTTATAACTATAATGGAAATTTTCTATTTATTATTATTTAAATACTTCTATCATATATATATATATATATATACATAATCTATTTTCCAATTACATTCTGAAATTATATGATTTAATAACTCGGGAAATTTGTACGAAATCAATAAATTTCTTTAAATACTTTTCCATTAAGTCTATTAGTGTTCAAATTCGATGAATAGTTTACGAATACTTTTCATTGTTTTTCTTTTAGAAAAACATTATAAAATATTTAATCATTCAATAAAAAGTGAAAACTCTTGGAAAATTCATATGAAAGTTTATATATTTTTCGTTTAGAATTAGAACTAATAAATGCAATTTGTGAATTGACTCAAAATGGTTTAGAAATATTTTTATTAAATCGATTATTTTTACTATTTAAACATTTTCCAAATTCAATTTATTTTAATAATGTGAAAAATCTCGGAAAATTCATATGAAATCGGAAAAATTGGATGTGGATTCAAACTTATAGTAATTTCTCATGAATTTTCCAAATATTCAATCATATTTAAATGTTTTCATATAGGAAAACAATGGGTAATTAAGCACTTTTTACATAATTTAGCCAATCTCATTTTGATTTTCTTCTTCTGAAACACAATCAAAAATGATTTCTTTTATGATTTTATATATGAAGAATTACAATAAATTTTAATTAATCAATATAGTTTTCTGATCCAAATCTTTCATTTAGAAAAATATTTGTGTTAATTATATAAAATAAGATGATTGACCCTTTCGGAATTATTCTATACTATATTTTTAGTCCATATACAAATCTATAAAGTAATCAATTTTATGTAATCATAAATAAGAAGAAGAAAAAAGAATTAGATTTACACAAGAAATCACATAACATAAAAATTAAAAATATATATATATATATATTATGATGATCTATTACAATTACTAGCCATACGATAAATTCTATATACACATTGCTATTAAAAAAAAAAAAACATTCATATATATTGAGAATGACTTGACTTTTAGTGAACCTATCTATTAATTTTATATATATATATATATTTATAATATATATAAATAAATAAATAACGACATGAAGATGACCTAAATACAAAAAATAAAAATAAAACTACATATACACTATCTGTTATGTATTTTAATTTAGTTTTGTTTTGTGTTTAGTTTTTTATTCTAAATTTGTAAAAATCATACAATATAATTGCAATATAAAACGAGTAAATATATATTTATTTTTTATACTATATATATTTTGTATATATATATATATTAAATAGATCTCTATATAGTATATAAGGTATTAAATTAATATTAACAATTAACTATATATATATAATATTATAAAAAATACTATGTAATATATAGAAATTCATATATTGGTCCAATGAGTGGTGATGGTGATGAGGAGATGGGAGATGTATTGCATGTTATTTATGAAAACTGTATATATTGTGTATATGTGTATTACATTTATAAAAGTGTGTCGTTATTATTTTATTTTTAATGTATAACGTGCAATTTTTTTTCTTTTAACTTAAATTTAACAAAAAGAAAATTATATGTACATGGTGTTATAAAAGGTACAAATCGTCATATTGTCGGGTTTTAAATAATTATTACAAAATTGGAATTGTTCTTAAATTCCGTTCTTTGATTTGATCTGCGAACAATTTTCAAGATATGAATTGTTTGATTTAATATTGCCGGTAATCTTAACATAGAAACATTGCTATACATTTTTAAAATTTCAAAGATATTAAAATAATCATATGCCATATTAGGTCATTCATTCAGAAATGTTTATTAATATCATGAGTTTTAAGAAAGTGATTGATTGATTTATGAAAATATATCATTCACGTTCCGATAACTACAATTTAATGTATTTATAACCATAAAAAAAAACTCTTTAAATTTCAATAAATTATTGATAAAATTAAAATTTTCTGCAACTCATGCCTCGGAATGATACCTTTTAGATCAACCATGTATTGTATATATATATACCAATGTTTAATTTTTATATTATATATAATTATAATTGAATAAAAAAAAATTGCATTGGTTCACTTTCCTTTTGAATTCATTTGCATTATTTTCAATTTTATTTATTCAATTTTTATTCAAATCAAACAGTTTCGAAATGATCTGCCGATTATTGTGTGAGTGAGATATAACATAAAAATTATTATGAATTTTCTATTGGCATAGTGTTTTTATAATTAATTTGTATATTTTGAATTGAATCGAAGTTTATAGATATAGATCAAATGATTCGTATCTCATAGATGATAAAAATTTTGTCACAGATATACGCAGACATTTCAAATATAATAATTTTATTTATAATTTTCGCAGTTTTATTTAATTCTATTTATTAAAAAATATACATCAAACATCAAAATTTTATAATTAACAAATCTTGCGAAATGATCTAAAATTATTTCATTTAATTATAAGTTTAATTTTCAATTTATACTATATTCTGAATAATAACGAATTTAAACTCCGGTTTATTTCAATTTTTTTATTCATCATATAGAGTAAAAAAAAAAAATTGACATTTACACGATTAAAAAAAATT
Organism: Dilophus febrilis; assembly: GCA_958336335.1. NCBI lineage: Eukaryota > Metazoa > Arthropoda > Insecta > Diptera > Bibionidae > Dilophus > Dilophus febrilis. The sequence continues at coordinate 3,672,589 of OY284471.1, read as the reverse complement.
AATATAATCAAAAAAAATAAAAAAAGAATAACAAGGAAGACAAAATCTATTTATTTATTCATTATATTTATATATAAAATTTTATTATAATTTAATTTTTTTTTGTTTGGTTTGTTAATTTATTATTTAATAGAGTTTTTTTTTTTTTTTTGGGCTTATTCAGAACAAAAAAAATTGTATATTTTTAATAGTGTATTATAGCCATTAAACATTAAACAACATCAATAATATATTAAATAAAAATATCAAACTGGTTTTATATTTAAATATATGAAAAAAAATATAAATTGTATAGCTCACATTCGCAACCAGTTCAGCATATATAATATATATAATTCACATCTAAATCATATAATATAAGATATCGAATCGAAAAAAAAAAACAAACACCACCACCGCCGCATCATCATACAAACGTATACTAAATAAATCGCTCAAATGTATTTGTAATATATGCAAATTATTATTATGATTATTTATTGTGAGGTCATGGTTGAAATTTAATAATAATAATAATAATAATATTATAATATAAATAAATAAATAAATAAAACCTTGCGAAAAAATCAACCAGCTGTAATGAGATGTTGTATAATCTGTATATATAATAATAATAATGTTCTATGTTATGTGTATAGTTTTTGTATATTCATATATATTATATTTATGCTTGTCGTTTATATTTGTATTTATTTGTTTCTTTTTATACACACAAGAAAAATTTAATTGTATATAAAAAGTGCGTTTTTATAGACTCAGCTGATCGTTTATTTCGTTTGCATATATATAAAACATGTAGAATGTTTTTTTTTTTTATTTAACCATATAGTTTGTTATTGTATGAATTTTCAAAGACATTTAACTTTTAAATTTTGGGATTTCAATCCCAAAAGTATTTTGTATATTTACTAAATATATTTAGAATATTTTCATTAGATCCACCGAATCTGAAAATGTATTGACTTGCTTGATGGTAAAACAATAATCTAACTTTTTGTTAAAACAAAATTAAAGTGTGTTGAAAAGAAAAATGTACATTTCGCAGGAAAATAAATTAACTATATAATTAATACTTTTCCAGTTTTCATATGAATTTTCCGCAGATTTCCGCATTGTTAAATTAAATACAATATTAAATTTTCCACATTTTAAAAGGAAAATCATGAAAATTATCAATAGTTTTATTCTAATTTCCTAACCAGTGCTCGAATTCAATGATTAGAACACTCACGTTGTTGCTTTAAAAATAATAAAATAACAATAAATTTAACAGTGAAAAATTACAATAAGTCACTTTTAATTATTTTTTATAATTTTCATATGAATTTTCCGAGAATTTTCCCCGTTAAATGGTTTTATAAAATCAATTTTTTTAAAGGAAAAGGATTAGTGAAGAAAAGTTTAATAGAAGAAAATCATTGTAATTTAGCGACTCTTAATAATTAATCCGTCATAAAAAGGTATTTATATATTGCTCTATAAGAATAAAATATCATAAGGTAGTGTTTTTGTAGACAAAACTCAATAGATTTTCTATTTTAAACCATTTATTATTGCATTCAGGAAGAATTCTTATTTAATTTAACTATACACCATACAAAAGAATAAATAGTTTAGAAAAATTATTTTATATATATTAAATTCATTTACATATTTTATTGTAATACTGCTGTTATTGTTGTTATATTACTTTTATATAATAATTATGTAATAAATAATGAACCAAAATTGAATAATATTTCAAAAATATAATTATACTTATATAAAAACTAATGCAAATTCATATTCACAATTCAATATATACATATGCATTTACCTATTGTTTTATAAAACAAAAATAAACAAATTAATTCGCACACAAATGTTTTCTTATTTGTCCCTGTGTATGTATATACTTAATTAATTTGCATCGTCATCGAATATAATAAAATAAAATATACATAAATTATCAAATTAACAAAAATTAATGAAAAAAAAAAATAAAAAAATTACAAGTATTAGATCATCATATTGTTGTGTTTATTCGCTATCAATTCATTTATATACATTGCGACGAACATTTTCGTATAATCTTTAACGTGGGTTATATTGTTTTTGATTAATTATTCAAATATAAAATAAGATAAAATAATAAAATATTAATTCTAAATGTGTTTTTAGAGGTACCATATTTTAATTGCAAGCCTCGCAGTTTATTAGAGCTATAAAAATAGCTGTGCAGTTTTGAAATTTTCAATAATTTATTTTGTATTTTAACACTATCAATTGTTTTTTATTATTATTATTGATTTTTATTTACATTATAGTTAAGAAAACAAAACAAATTCTGTTTTATTACCTTAATATATAAATTAAAATTTAAGAGACAAAAGAATATATAGTTTTGTATATTTTGTGTTATTTTACTTTTCGTATATAAAAAAAAAATAGTCATTTTTAATTTGCTTTAGCATTTTAGAAAAATAAAATAATACGGAAATATTTTTGGTTTATTTGTCATATTTATTTATATAAAAAAAAAAAAAAAATGTTGTTGCATGATGATTATATATTAATATTTTTCATGTTATATACTACAATACATCAAAAAAATTATAATGTAAGATAATAATTTTATCACTTTCAATTCGATTTCTATTGAACTTATTTGAAATTTATTATTGGAACATTAATTTTTTTTTTTTTTTGTATTATTTAATAAAGAAATAATAATAATAATAATAAAATGTGTTCCAGCAGCAGTTGAATTATCAATTTTCTGCATGATTTATTATTAAAGCAAATGAAAAAAACCAATATAAATGAATATTTTCAATAATTCAATAATAATTGACAAACAGAAATAGAAAAGAAAGAAATCAATAATCGAAATACTTTTTTTTTTTTAAAACGTAAAAATATAATAATTTTTCCCATCAACAATAATAATAAAGATAATTAAGTTTTTTATTTTTTTAATTATATTTAAAATAACAGGAAAGAAATTGATGATAATGATAGAGAAAGCTTTGTCACACAATTTATTAATGCGAATAAAATTCTATTTATGTCTCAGCCATATATATATAAATAAAATTTTTTACTACCTTAATAAATATTACAAATTTAATCAGAACATTTTTATATTAAATATTAATCAATTAATAATGTTTTTTTTTGCGTTGACCCAATTTTCATATCTTGAAATTTAAATTGTATTTATATATAAAAATATATATAATCTTATTTTTCTATTATGTGGTTTAGTGAGTCTCTCTGTTATAGTATTGTGTTAAAACACACAACTCAAAAATAATAATACAAAAGTATTATGAGATTGTGAAAATTGTACGAAAGACATTATCGGGTTTTTTCTCCGGTTATTTTCCCATGCAAAATTTATGCAGTTAAATCATTTGCCTATCCACTTTTGGTTATACAGCCTTTTTACCGACCTTTGTAGTTTAATTAATTAACATTTATGTTAAAGTAAAAATTAAATAAAATTGCGATTAATTAATCGGTTGATTGAGATTCGTCTGCACACAAAACAAAACTTTACTTCATTTTCAATACGATACGATATAAATTTTTACTAAAAATGCTAATTTTGCGATTATAACTTGATTTTATAATATTTAATACCCTTCTCTAATTTTGGATTCAATTATTGTTTATACATTTATATAACAAAAATCAAAAAAACGAAAAGAAAATCATTGAAAATACATACAAAATACGAAAATACACATATTTTAATAATAATAATTTTTGCTATTTTAATAATTCATATTTTAATGTATTTTATTTTATTTTATTTTTTTTTTTGAAAACATTTTCATTGTTATTGTTATATACAATTTCAATTGCTTGTAAATAAAAATTATATTACATAAAGTGTATAATGCACCTATAAAACATTGAATTAACAATAAATTATATTATTATTATTCTTGTTGCATCGTGTAAAATAAAAGGAACGTTAAAATATTTTTAATAATTCGTTTTATTTTGTTGTATTGTTTGTTTAAGTAACACTATACATCAATCCATCCAATTGTTTGGTCCCAAAAAGATCATTGATTTTTAATATTCTATTCAAAATTATACTTAAGATTAAAAAAAGCATGAACAACCTCAAAATCTATAAGATTTTTCAACCTTTATTTAGAATTTGATTAGAAAACAAATATATCCTCTTAAATATTCTTGAAGAATGAAATTATATTTCCAATCAACTCATAAATTAAAACCCCTATTTATACTTGTACAATAGTTTTAAAGATTTAATGATAATTTAAATTATTATAACCATATCATATAATAATTTTGATTTAATTTAATATACCATATATACATATAGTTATAGATTATCATAATTTATAATCAACTTTTTAATTTAATTTCTACGAATATCATGTTTTTTTTAACGATAGATACACGCTACTGTATATATGTATTCGATTCAGATATTCATTAATATTAGTAATCTTATATTATAAGTATAATAAAGAAATCAATGTCTTTAAGGTGTTTTAATTTATATTTATGTGTATGAATAGAACAAGTTTTATTTTTTTTTTTGCTTATAGATTTAATTATCATTATAATAGTTGTATAGTAATTTTATTGCAAACATAACAAATTTAAAATAACGAAACGATTCAATTTATTATATCGCTTTTTTTTTGATCATTTTAAATTAATAATTCAATATTGACTTTGATTAATTTTCCGCGAATATTCATCTATATGGGAAGTTCCATCAGAATGAATCATAATTTACTTTCTTCCGGATTATTCTTCATAATATTATCTTCTTTAAATAATTTTTTAAATCTTATTGTGGGTTTTGAAAATAGTTTAATTACTTAAACGTTTTAATTCTTGATCATTAATAACACACTTAATTGATTTAAAGCTAGAAAAATTTAAAATGTGTAAAATAGAAAAGTGCAAAACCTGCTAAAAATGTATTCAATTAAATATGAATTTTTATTAAACTTAACTTTAAGTTATATACAATATATATAGGTGTGCTTAAGATTAATTTCCACAACTGTACATAATTATATCACATAACAGATAGATATAGTTTTAACACACACATAAACAGAAAAAGTAAAAGCAATTCAATTCAAAGATGAAATTATATAAAATTATATATTATTTATTTATTACATAACAATTTATTATATTTTTACTGCTCCATTCGTGTCTATAGTATATGATAAATAACAAAAATTAAGTATATGCAATTTATGCATTTATATTAGAAAAAATACAATTTAATACATAATTATGTAAAAAATATACATATGATAATTACATTATACAAAGAAAATATGTTTAATATTGAATTAAATTAATCAAAATGATATCGTTCATTTTTTTCTTTTATCTATATCTATATCTATGTGATGTGATTCGTAATTGTTTACACTTCAACATCATCTCTATATATATATATATACTTTATTATATTATGATTTGATATTATTATATATGTATATTCATATAGGAAATTAAATTTTTGGTAGAGTCTATATACGCTTTTATTTACATATTTTCGCAGTGTTTTTTTTTTTTTTTAGTTGTTATGAGAATAAATTAGAATTTATTATGATTTAATGAATTATGTAAATAATAATATAACAATAACATATTTTATGTTGTGTTGATGGTTCAATTATTACTATAGATGTTTTATTTTTTTTTTTTTGAAATATGACACTTTGAATGAAGTTACACAAACGGAGACTATCATCAAATTATTAAGTATATCTTATCTATAGAATAACTAAAAAATTATACTTTAATAAATGGTACATTTTTAAGAGATTTTTATATGCGTGATACGATTAAGAAATGTTTATTTTTCAATTTCAAGAAGCTGTTTAAAGACATAAATGAGATCTTTAAATAATATTTATTGATTGATATCCAAAACAAAATAAAACATATTCAATCACCATCACAATCAAATTAGTGAATATGAATATTTTGAATTTTGTTTTTTTAAATTATATATATATCATTGTATAATGACGCAAATTCTATCTATATGATTTTATATATTATTAAAATCTTATTATATATTTATTTTATTTTTTCCATTACATTTGTGTTATTGTTTTTCAAGACACAAAATATATACAAAGGAAATTATAATAATAATAATAATGATTTGTTTTGTGCCAATTTAAAAAAAAATTTAAAATAACACAAAACCAAGTGAAGAAATGAAACCAAATAATGGTAAACTTCAATATATTCAAATTATATCGATTTGATACACGTTTGTTGTTGATTATATATTAACTTTTATATATATATATGTATATATAGTTTATATATTTAAAGAAATATTCATCGCGAATATACCGAACAATAATACAATTGTAATTTATTTTTACCAAAACGATTGAACTCGAAAAACGTCGCGTGTTATTGTTATACATATAATATATACTGAATGATGTTGACTGAATTGTAGAAAAATATATATAATAATAGATTTATTTTATAAAATATATATAAATAATATTGGATTTTATAATCGAACCAACGAAATCAACCAGCTGTTTTTATTTTTTTTGTATAAATCTGCGTATACAATAAAATAAAAGTATACAACGCAGATGTATTAGCGTATTCTAAATATACCTTTTGTATATATAACTATATCTAATATATGATATTAAGTAAAAAAAATTAAACTAAATATACTTTCAATCATATATATTATATATGGGAGATGAAAAAGTTGTATAAAGAGAAATGTACGTTTTCTAACTATTGTCATACATTTTTCTGCTATGATTGGAACTTTATCTTATTTATCATCCCTTTTCACTTCCATTTTCCATGTTTTTATCCATTTTATTGGCTGTTTCACTCGAGTGTTCTTGGGATGATGATACGGTATTTTGTCTAAAATATAACTTGAGATATAAATTCTTGTTCAGAACAATTCATTGAGAAAAACATAATTTTTTATGAATATATTTTTAAACAGATTCTTGTACAAATGATTATAACTCTTAACTGAAAACATATAACAATACTTGAGATTTATTGACCACCTTAAGATACGAAAAATATCAACATATAGACAAAACCTTCGACCGCGAGACACCGCGATTTTTCCCACTTAAAATAAACCAATAAATCGTCTTCTACTACTCAATTATGATCAATTGACATTCACAGATGAAAATCACCCTGTTAAATATACGTAAAAAATATTTCAATCTTTATTGTAACTGCTGAGACTGCTGCACGGGGGCTAAACGTGTAATTTAAGTTCATATAGTGTAATTATAATTTAATTTACTAAACATTTGATTAAACGTAAAAAAATATATAAAATAATCCGAGCAAAAAATTCTACTGCTTTTTATATTTTCAATATAATAAATTTAAAATGTTTAATATTCATTCTATGTCTCAATGTTTAATTATATTGTATATATATATACTCGTCGTAGTCTCGTATATAATCGTATGTGTATATGTATATATATAGATAATTAGTTGGTTATAAAATAAATGACACATTGAATTAATAAAATACAAAATACAAATACACTTTAAACAGTATTATTATTATTATTAATATTATTTTATTCATTAAATACAAACTACGTTTTAAACTAATTTTCATATATATTTAGTTGGATAGATACGAGCAATTTTTGTATTTATTTATATAATTATAATTTAGTTGTAGTTTTTTTTTATATATTATATAGAATTGTAATTAATTATATCGCCACAGACTTGTTAATCTGTATATATATATTTTATAAAAAATACAATTCAGAAAATTAATTTAAATATGCAATATATGGGGAATATTTACTTTTATTTATATTGTATGGTATATTGAAAAAAAGATGATTAGGTAATTGATTGCTCATGATATTGATATGTCTTGACTGATCAATCTTGATTGATTGTGAAAACGATTCTTTTGTCGTGCTCATGAAACTCCACTTTGTCTTATTTTATTTATTTTAATTATTTAAATACTATATGTATGTGACGACGCCTTTGTGTCTGATTTTTTATTATCATATATATAAAATACACAAAATTAGAACATCTCTGAGTGTTGATTTTAAATTTAATAGCAAAGTTCTTTTACGGATTTTAGTTTACAAAATGAGTTTTTTATTATATAATGGACAAGAAACGAAAAATAAAAAAAAACTGATTGTAAATTACATGTCATGTAACCAATACGATTTTTTATTTAATTAAAATATTAAATTAATTGGAAATAAATTTGTCGTAAATTATTGTTGTTATACTTTTAATTACCTTTATATAATACCAATAATACGCATTGGTTATAAATATAATATATGAACGAATTATTGAGGTGTGTTTAGATATATTTCAAAATTAATTTAAATATAAAACATTTAATAGATTTATAAGTAAATTTATATTAAGTGATAGTTATCGGAAAAAATAAGCGATAGCCCAACAATTGTCTGTATAAGAAATTCAATTGTAATAGAGTTTTAGTTAAACGTTTGACTTTATTTGGCTTTTATAATATCTCACTCAGATTCTAGGTTATCCCGGTTTTTCTAAATGAATTTTTTAATCAAATTGCAATTTCCGGCAATCGTTTACCATGGTCTGCGTGCTATGTATTTTATTAAAATGTCTTTTGAACAAAAAATTAGATTCTAAATTCTGTGCTGACTTCATTTATAACTAATGTTTTTTTTTTTTTAATGACTATTCTGATCTCTATATTTATTTCTATGGTTTTACATTTGATTATATCTATAGATGGAAGTGAATTAATGGAATTAATTGAATTAAACCAATAAATTTTATCTTTTGTTAAATATCGTTAACATTTAAAAAAAACATTTGTTGATATAAAAGTGATATCATCCGAAAATGATTGATTTAAATATTGTAATATATATATAAAATTCTGTATATTATATATATTTGCTAAATCATCTCTCTCAGTCAGTTATGTTTTAAAAATAAATAGATATCAATTTACAAATTTTTTTGTTTTGTGAACGAAACCATTTATTTATTGACAACTTTTTAATAATATTCTTCTATTTTATTTTGATTTAATTGTTATGTGGTGATGTTCAGGGATAACTTGTGTATTTGACGTAATAACCACCCACAACAAATTTATGATATGTTTGGTTTCATTTAAATATACATAAATAATAATACATTTTATATAATTTATATATAAGAATTGGTTGTGGTTTTTGTGTTAATATTGAGTTAATATTGCGTTATATAAAAAATTGCCCGCGATATCACCGTATCAATAACACTTTCAAAATTTATTGATATATCAATATAGTAGATTAATATTGTAATTTTTTTTTTTGGTTTGTAGTTTTGTACATTTGAATGAATCAATAAACTTATCAAAAAGAAATTAGAATAAATCAATTTCAAACAAAAATAAATTAATTAAATATGAAGTTAATCCGAATTTTATTGTTTTGTGTCGATTAAAAATTATCATGAAGAAATCAGTCAGTTAATGCGACTGCGACTTTCCAATACAATCTTTCCAATCTTAACAAAAAATAATTGCATTCAATAGCATGCAAAAATTGTGATAGGTTTTCCTTATCACATTTTTATCACTTTCAGATGAATTTTCCAATTAAATTGATTTAACGAAATATCAAAAATTACAATAAAATCGCATGTCATGTATTGGAAAATTGGAAATTAACGTTGTAATTTGTTTAAAATTAATTAACAACGCAATGAATATTGAAACGATTAGAAAACCGATAATTTTTATGCTCTTTTTAAGAATAAACAATGATTTTTAATTTGACTTTTAAAATATATAGAATCATTTACAAAAATCCACATTAATTTAATCAAAAAATCGCCTTTAATTTAAATAATTTATTAATGTTTTTTTGGTTTTTCATTTTCATTTCATCAAAACACCAGCGTAAATGTATTAAACGACGCCATAGAACAACAATACAATATAAAAGGTTCACATCAAGTGTTATTAGTTAGTGGCGGTGCAGTTTTACGGCAATCAACGCGAGTATGCAGTTATACAGCTGGTACGGATACAAATCCAATATTTATGTTTAGCCGACCCGAGGGACAAATAAATATTCAACCATGGCCCAGTATAGAAAATAATGGTAAGTGACAATTTTTTTAATTTTTGTTTTATTTTTTTTGAAATGATATATAATATTACTCATCGTTATCCAATATAAATATATATAAATCATACATATATAGTATTTCCTTTATCACTATTCAATATTATCAGATCTTTGAACTTATCGCGATGGATTATATGAATATTATTAATTTAGATTTTATTAACTATAATATAAACAATTAAAAATATATACTTAACAATTGTGAAATTTACATACGCAAAATAATATGTTAATTAAATTAAATTTATTAGAATTTTTTTTGTTTTTTTTTTTGATCGTATATAGACGTAATTAATTATATATTGTAATTGTTTTTCGATCAATATAATTCAATATATTTTTACGCGTATTTATAATAAACAGTAAAACTGCCGCCGTGTATATATATTAAAATTATCAATCACAAGATCAACAAAAAACACTATGCGATATAATATTATTTGAATTATCGTATATATATATATATGATAGTCTTTACTGTGTGGGGTGTGCATTATCAGTATTTTATTTTATTTTTATATAAAAAAAAAAAATTAATTATAAAATGACTAATTTATACCAGACGACCTTGCTATTTATTTATTTTACGCATATAGAAATGTAATATTATTATTACTATTATACAATAAAAATATATCGTAGATTGGCATGCATTTTAATAATTAAAGAAATTGTTATATTACATTAAAAAAAACAATCCCTTTTTAAATAAATATCTATATATATATATGTTTGATTTTTTAATTTGAATTTGCATAAAATGAATAAATTTAAATATTTTTACGAATTTTAAATTGTATTTGATACATGCAATTTAAGGAAATAATCGATTTGAACAAAATTTAATATTATATATGGAATAATAAAATATTGTGACTGATATGATCAAAATTGACATATTTATATCAATAAAATCAATATTTATCAATAGTTTTTGTTTTATATAACAAAATTTATCTTCATTCAGCTAGATTTTCTTAATTATTTTTATCAATTATATTATGTTGTTTATTGAAATATAAATTAAGTAAAAAATTGAATAAAGTACAAAAAAACATTGTACACGCAGTCGGTAGGATTCGAACCTACGCTCCCAGAGGGAATCTGATTTCTAGTCAGACGCCTTAACCGCTCGGCCACGACTGCTATATATACAATACAACATACATTCAATAGTTTGTATAGATATTTTCGTGATATTTTTGTTTTTAAAATAGTTTAAATATACAAATACAAGCTCTATAGATATATATATATATATATATGATGATTATTTAACTTCTCATACACACTCACTCAATAATTTTCTTATTATAAAACAATTTTCTTTATAAAATTTTCCCCAACACAATTTGTAAATTTATAAAATAATAATAATAATAATAATAAAATCTAACAAACAAAAAATCGCACATACAAACAACGTAATTTGAATTTTATACGAGATAATTTTATTTTTTATTTTTTTTATATATAGTGACAGAATCTTCGTCTGTATATATATATATTAAAAGATAAAAAATAAATATAAAAACAAAACAAAACGAAAAAAAGCTAAACAAATAAAAAAAAAACAAAGTCACACAACTTATAATCTATATGTATTTATATTTATACATTTGAGTGTATATCAGAAACAGAAAGTTTAATGACCAATATTTATTCATATATATATGAATGAGTAATCAATATACATGTATAGATATATAAAGAAAATGTGATTTTCATTCATATGCATATATGAATACAAAAAAAGAAAATTATTTTTTATTTTTTTACAAAATACTAATAGAATTTTCCAATATATATACATTTGTATAGAGAATGTTTTCTTAATTTTCTTAATAATTAATATCTCAACAATTTTTTGTCTTAAAACTGCATCAGTAAAACAAAAATACATATATAAAGCGAATATTTTCATTTTATTATTTTCTATATATATCAAAGTCATTTTAGATCATTCAAGAAAATATTTTCTTTTTTTATTATTATTATATTGAAAATATAAACAACAGATTAGTTTTGATGAATAATTTAGATATTGAGGGATCTTCTAATCAGAAAATTTTCATTAGATGATGTATAATTTTCTTGATAAAATAGAAGTACATTAATCCTTTTAAAATGTCCAGATTATTTTCATATTATCCGCCGAATTATATCTTCACAACAGAATATATTATAGTTAAAAAAAGAAACAAAAACTAATTACATTTTCGTAATAATAATTGACGATTTTGCTGATGTTCATTCAGAGATATATAGATAGTTTAAGGAAAATGTTATTAGATTTTATCCGCGCGGACCTTATCTGGAAATCAATGTGAATACATTTTCATATCATTTTCTTTTATCATCAATCTCTTATTAAAATAGTTTCCCATTCACAATTCTGTAAGTTTTTTAATCCACTTTCTGTGCGGTGTTTCTTCTCAAACCAAATGAAATAAATTATTTAAAAGACAGTTGAATGAATTATATGTATGTATATGAAAAATTAAACTAATTTTAATGTTTGCCAAAAAATACAAATATTTATAAAAATTCCAATCATTTGAATATAAAAATAATTACTATTGTAAATTGTAATTTAAATTGCATAATGAATTATTAAGAGAAGAATTATGCATTTTTTGATTTATAAATATAGAGTTAGAATTATCAAAATTACCTTGTGCTGATAATAAACAATAATAATTATAATAATAATTATTTTAAATATTATTATTTATTTTAATGGTGGCATTGTCATAATAATGAATAAATAATTATCTATAATATATGATATTATAAATAAATATAAATTACGAAAGAATTTGCGTAAGAAAATTTATATTTATTTATCTAATAATATGAAGTTCAGAATTCATAACGCAAACAAATTGTATTGTATTGAAATATTAAATAATTTTAATAACAGATACATTATTTGATTTGATCAATATACGATTTGCATCCGCGTTAGGCGTGTTTTAAAAATATATATATAAAATTAATTTTAATTGTTTTATAAATACTTTATAGTGATGTATGAAATCAATTAACTGCTCCTCTGCCTGTAAATTCTACTTAAATGATGTCATATTTTTAATAATTATTGTATTGATCTATAAGAAGATTTACACTTTTTAGAATATATAGATAATTATTTATATGACTGTGACAAACGATTAATATATTTATTCTTAATGTCTGATTTTTCCAAATCCAAATGTATAAAATCGAACTACTATATATATATTTATAAGAATTCAAAATCTAGTAATACGAAAATTTGCTTGGAAAGAATTAAGAATAGGGGGTGGTACAAAGCCACGCAATATATATTACAATAAATATTATTTATATTTAAATAAAATAAAAAACAACCCGATAATATTAACGTATATATCGATGCGACATGAGGGTTAGATACAAAATGGAATTGTGCATTAAAAAGAAATCTATAATATACAATATTTATAAATATATAATAATAATTTTCAATTTAATAGATATTTTCTTCGCTTACCTTTTTCAATGAATATCATCATATTTATGGTATATAAATAAAATACTAATATTAAAAAAAAATTTGTAAATATAATCAACATTATATATCGATTGAATTTTTGTGTTTTTCGATTATAATATACGTAAATGATATTTTCTGGGAAGGGTTCGTGCATGTTGTTTTCATTTATTATTTAGAATAAAAATTCTGATTATATTGAACATTTATTAAATTGTTATAATCAATATATAAATAGAAAAAAAAAAGTACCCATCTTATATTATACTATATATATATCAATCGATCAAAGATTATTTTAAGATTATCTCTAAAAAAAAAAAAATAGTATTATAAGTTTTCCCTTATCATAAATTTCGTTATGATATTTCCTTGAGGAAATATCATGCGAATCTTATAAGAATTTTAGTTAATTTTATTGTTAATAAATCCGTTCCGAAACAGATACCGAAATTAAAGAACAAATTGTGCATTGTTTCAATTTACCGGCCACCTATGAAACGGTTGTGAAACGAGCCGAATTGGCTTTACAAATATGTGAAATGGCCAAAGATGAATTTAAAATTTGTGAAAAATTAGTGCATGAACAACATTTGCAACAACAGGGTTGGTCAGCTGTTATGGCAAATATGGAGGATTTAACGAATGAATTTCAAAAACGTTTAGATAATTTTTCAAATGTTTTTCATGAGCATCTAAAACGTCGCGATGAATATTTAGAGTTCCTATCACATTTCAATAAAGACTTACATAAATTAGCAAAAATACCAATATTTTCAAATTTATTATTGGATGGTCCAAATGCAAAAGAATTTAATTTAAAATTCACTGAATATTTGGGTGATGTTGTCGAAACACTAACACCAGTTGTTGTTGATGGTGGTGGTGCTGCTGCTGCTGATGCTGATGCTCCTGTTGATGCTGATGCTGTTGCTGATGCTGATGATGGTGGCAGTGATGGTAATGTCGATTCATCCACATTAACCATTAGAACGGTTACATCAACGACAACCACAACAACAACGACAACCACCATAACAGCAGCAGCAGCTGATGGTTCAACATCAAATGAAAATATTATTAAGGATATTGATAAAAATAGTAATAATATAAATAATGAATTAGAAACTAGTCAACGAATACGTTCACAATCACCGTCACGATCAAGAGAATCAATAAATAATAATGATTGTACACAAATTAAATCAAAAGTAAGTTAATTAAATAAAATTCAAAAAATAAATAACAATTTTAGGGGGTTTTATTAATTATTAATTTGGTTTTTTTTTTTGCAGGAAATCGAATTAAGAAATTTTCAAAAAATTAAAGGAATAACGCTATTAGAGTGGATATCGGCAAAAGAGAATCAACTAACATTAGAAAAATTAGCCGAAAATTGTGTAAAAGGTTTACATCAAATTGGTGATGCAAGTGTAAATACACTTAAAGTTAATGTTACAGAGGCAATTCGAGCTGCATCACAGGTAAAAATTGAACTGTTTTATTATTTTTATGGATATGGGAAACTATATCATGCTAAATTTTCCATTATTCAATTTAATTTTGTTAAAAAAAGTTTTTGATAACCAATAAATTAATATATATTTTGTGGTGTAATTTCTTTTTATTGTGTCCGGTAGCAAGACGTAAGAGAAATCAAAGGATTAGATACACGTTTATCTGGATTGGACCGTTTAATGTTTGAGGCGAAAAGAATTGTACAAGAACAAAGTGAATTGTCGACATCATTTCAACAAAATCAATTGAGAGCGGGCAATTTAGGTGATACATCAATTTTACCCGATTTATGTGCATCACATTCACAACAATTACGGGTTATGGCAAAAAATCATAAAACATTACGTGACATTCATCGTCGCATCTCCAAAGCTAAACATGAATTAGCCGAAAATCTATCAACACGTTTAGCGTATGTTGTTTTGCTGCAAAATCGTATGAGTGAATTAGATAATAAAATGGTATTTTTTCATCGTTGCCTGCGGCGGCTACAACGACACTTAATTATAATGGAACAAATACATAGTGCACCGAATATTTATGCAACGGCTATTACCGAAGTGGTACGACGTCGTAATTTTTCATCGTCATTTCTTATGTGGGCATCCGATTTGTCCAATCATCTATTGAATTTACACAATGAGGAGACCATAAAACGTAAAGAATTTAGTCGATTATTTGATGATCATTTTTTAATGGTATTATTTCCGGGTATGCGTGATTTACCGCCCACCTATGGAACACAAGCGCCGACCATTTTCGATGCAGATCTACCAAATTTAAATGAAAATGGTAATTGTTTTTATTTTTTATTTTGTATTTATTAAAATTCATATGGATATTTTTGTATTCTATTACAGATATCGAAAGGCTCTCTACATATTTAAAATATTTGGATATCCCATTAGCAATAGAGCAACCAAATATGAAATCAATACAAGAGTTTTTTCATCAAATAACAGCAGCCAATAGCAGTAGTAGCAGTAGTAGTAATAATAATAATAATAATAATAATAATAATAATGATAATAAAAATAATAATAGTAATAAAAGTAATGATAATGATAACAATAATAGTAATAATAATAGTATTGATAATAAAAATATAAGTCAAAATGATGAAAAATCGTGTTCGATGTCGGCCGATTCGGCTGGTGATAGTAAATTAAATGAAAATTCTATAAATATACCAAGACCATTGGATTTGCATGCACATTTAAAAGAGTAAGTAATTGAATTTTTGATTTCATACGATGCATGATGATATGTTGTAATAAATTTGTTATTTTATTATTTATTAGTGGTTTTGAATCGGAAACGGATACAGAAGAATTTGAAAAAGTCGGTCAAAGTCCAATTGAAAGACGTCAAATATCATCATTGGTTACCGCCTCATTGCAACATCAACACCAATTACTGTCTGTAGACAACAACAATCAATTGGATATTGTGGAAAATAAACCAGAAACTCGTGATATTAGTACATCAACGGAAACGCCAATAACACATGATATTGAAACATTAACAGAGGTTCGAACTATTAATTTAATTAATAATACTAACACTACCAATCTGAATGATAACATTAATAATAATAACAATAATAATAACAATGAATATATGAAATCATCATCAATAACCAATTTATTACCATCAATTCCTGAAATTCATTCACCTATTGTCCAAGAAAAACAACAACATCATCTTCATCATCACCATCATCATTACCATCATCAAAATAATGAAAATAATAATCGATTCCATAACATTTCAATTAACAATAAAAATAATCGAATATGTTTTTCATCGGAGTCTGAAAGTTTATCGGAAAATGATGTATCATCAATGGTTGGTATTACTGATTATACCCATCATAATATTCATCATCATTATTATTCCGATAATAATAATTCGTCCATTTTCAAACCGATAATTAAAAATGTTTTAATTGATTCATTATCACAAATGACCACAATGACAACAACAGTCGCAACATCATCATCCGCATCATCATCATCCGTAACAATAAAATCTACTACTACTGCTGATAATTTTATTGGTATCATTGAATCAATGATGAATATTAATTCAAATGCATTCGAAGATCAACAATTATCAATTCAGCATCAACAACAACGAGATCAAAACCATAATAATACCATTGAATTTATCAATTCGGAATTTTATATAGATGAATCATTACCATCGAGTATAAATACTAGTGATCTAAACATATATGACCTGCATGGACGGATGTCAACAACAAATTCAAATATAAATGAAATTAATAGACCATATGAAAATAATAGTAGTAGTTTAGATGATATAAAACAATTGGATTGTGATATTAATATTAGTATTATTAGTAGTGATGATAGAAATATTGTATTATTAGCTGATGATGATGAGGATGATGATGTTATTGTTGTCCACGATAGTGATGATGATGAGGATGATGATGAGGATGATGATGATATTGTCATTCGTGGTCGTGGTGGTGATGGCGGCCGCGAAAGCGATTGTAATTTTATTGATAATCGTAGAGATTCTGTGAATAACCAAAATCATTCAGATAATATTAATAAAATTAAATTACAATCGGATGATGCAAACGAGTTAATAATACTTTTACAGGTATATTATACATAATTTTTGATTGTCAAATCGTATAAGTATAAATATAGAAAAAACGGAGAGGCAAAGTACCAAAAACATACCAATTTTTTATTATTATTATTATTATTATATCCTACCCCGTCCGATTCATCTATAAGATTATCAATAAATATATTTATAAAATGTTAATTTGATTGATGATGTTGATGGTAATAATATTGTGATGATGATTTAATTGATGGTGATCATAACCAATACGTTTAACATAAAATTAAGAAATTTCCCATCCTGTTTGTATTTCTATATTCCTTTTATTTTATCCTTCATCCATTTATTTATAATTTTTACTTACATAAACATTAACATTTAGAACCCTCTACCGTATTTGCCATAATTTTATTGGTTCATTTTTAATTGTATTGTAACACATTCTTTAAATGTATATTTTGAATTTACAGGAAAATTTAGGAGCAACTAAAATTGAATTAGAACGTGTACGAAAGATCTCAAATGAAACGCTTATCTATTCAAATATATTGTTGGAAATGTTACGACAACAAAATGATGATATTCAAAAATTAAAATCATTTATAAATGATATGCGTATCGATTATGAACGTGAATTAACGAAACTGTTGGTGTTAATCGAACAAATACGACAACGTGATGTACAAATGCAACGTGAAACGATAAATCGTTTAACCGTTGATCATGAATTAGAGATGAATGATATTAAAAAATTAATGTATAGTAAAGATGAAGAAATACACGGTTTAAAATTAACAACGGAAAATTTATGTGATCGTATCAAAGAATTGGAATCAATGGAAAATAATGAAATGAAATTGTTACGTGAAAAGGTGATTGCGTTGGAAAATGAAAAATTAAAATTTTTATCAATAAAAGACAAGGAACTTAACGAACAACGTGATAAATTACAACGTGATCATAAAACAGAAGTTGAATCGTTACGTTCACGTTTTAAATTGATGACAAGTCGTGATCGTACACCATCCGAAACAAGTTTGGAAAAAATTGAACGTCCTGATTTATTAGATTTAGGCGGTATAGAATCGATGAGCAGCATTGGTGGTAGTGGTGTTATTACAATTGATCATCGTTTATCAAGGCACACAGGTGGTGGTGGTGGTGGTGGTTTATTTGGATCACCAAAATCACCATCATCGGGTAGTACCGGTGCATATGATTTATATAAAAAAATATTAGAAGAAAAAGAACGACAATTAGATATTTTACGAGAGAATGAACAAAGGCTGGTGAAAGAAAATTCACAAATGAAAAATAATCTTCAAAAGGTGATGAATGCTGAAATGGCATCAGCATTGGATGAAGATCAACATCATCATCATCATCATCATCAAAGTATTAATTTTGAATCGGGTGTTATTGCTGCGGCTGCTGATGCTGCTGCTGCGGCTGCTTTATTAAAAGAACAAATGAAAGTATTGGCAAAAGAAAAAGAAAAATTGGAAATTGAATTGTGTATGCAACGATCAAAAAAATCTGAAATGGATTGTTCGGTGGCAATGATAAAAGGGTAAGTGTTTGGATTGTTTATTTTAGATTGTTGAAAAAACCTTCCAAATATATATATTCCAATTCCATTAAATAGTAGTAATAACAATTATTTTTGAATTATCATTAAAATATAGAATGGAAGCATCACCAAATCGACTGAAATCTATGTGTGCAAAACCATGTGTTAACATTGAATCATGCACAAAGGGTGACCTGGTTATAGTTGTCTGGGATAGTGAACATGGACAATATAAAATTTTACAGGTAAAAGAATAAATTATAAATTACATGATAACTAATAATTAATAACATTTTTTTTTTTTTTTTAAATTCTTTTAGGAAACTCCTTTATTATATTTTTTACATGCTGATAGTCATCCATCATTAAATTTAATACCAGGAACAACATCATCCTCCTCATCATCATCTGCATCAGCATCAGCCATGCTAGCAATAAGTTCTTCTCCAAATACTAACATTTGTGCCACATCAATTCAAGTATCCACATCACCAACAAATCCCATACAATCATCTGCATTATCATCCGCAAGTCTTCCAAAATCATTGTATTGCATTGGACGTGTTATTGAAAAAGAATTTTGTTATGCACGTAAAGATGAAAATCGTTATAAGGTAACAAAAGGTACAAAATTCTATCGTGTTAAGGTACGACCACGATCACCGGTACGTGGTAGCATCACAACTGGTGGTGGTGGTGGAAATGAAAGTGGACCATTAAAAGTTCGAAAAGGAATATCATTTGATGGTAATTAACAAACAAAACACAGTAAATTTCATTAGAAAATACATAAATAAAATGTTATTTTGATAATTGTTTTTAGCTGAAAAATCATCACAAATCACAACAGCTGGTGATGGTTCATTATCCGTACCCGTTAGTCGTTCAACCAGTACCAATTTATTAATAAATTCTTTTGCACAAACCGATATATTAGATCCGGTAAATGAAGATAATGTATTTATAACATCAACATCAACAACAACAGCCACCACAACAACAACAACAACTATAAAAACATCACAACAAACAACAGATAAATCATCATTAATAAATAAAATAAAGACAAGTATCCAACAAATCGGAAATATTGATGATTCAAATTTTACCAATGTAACAACAGCAACAACTCACAAAAGTAATCAACAAAATCCAATTACCGTTGCACCACCAATAACATCATCACCAATTGTAAAACAAAAACAAAAATTTATTGATGTTGATATGATTGATTCGGGTGTTGAAGCCCAACAAAAAATTATCTATAAAGAACGTAATAGTGTTAGTGAAACTGATAATAATGATAAGGATGAAGTTGACGGTGGTGGTGGTGGTGGTGGTGGTGGTGATGGTGAACCATTATCATTTACAACGTTTACCCAAGAGTTAACCAGTAGCACTGCAATTGCCGCCGCAACCACCACTGCCACTGCCACTGTCACCACCACTTCCAGTACCATCGAAGGAGCACAACAAAGTAGTTACTATAATCAAGCACGTCATCGATACATTAGCGTTAGTGAAGAAGATGAAAATATATTGGATAATGTATCATCATCGCATTGTGAGGTTAGTAGTGATGATTAATTATTATTAAAATAAGAACATTGTTTTTTTCATTAAACATACACACACGAAATTATATAATTTTAAAACAAAAACCATTACAATTATAACAATTTAAATTTCCAATTTACAAATTAATAATAATAATAATCATCACAATTTTTACTTATATACGTTTCCTTAACGTTGCGTTGATTTTACTTCTCGTAATCGCATCATAATCATCATAATTTTTTATTGTGATAACCTAGATCAGAATTGTGTGTGTGGGTTCTTAAATTATTGAATTTGGAAATTTAATGGTGCGACGTTTTTGTTTTTATTTTTTCTATCATCCCAATTTTCTTTTCTATTCTTCTAATAATTATTTTCATCAATAATTTTTTGTTTTCTTTCTAATTTGTGAAATGGAATACGAATTACGGATTGTGGATTTTATTTTATTTTAATTTACAAATGCAGTATAATTTGATTAATAATCTAATAATTTTATTTATTCATTTTTTTCAATTTTTGCATTTTTGCAAATCATTTTTGCAATTTTTTTGGTGTTGGAAAAATTCCAAAAAATAATCAGGTGTTGGTGGGGTTTGCTAAATAATGATGTTCGATTGATGTTTAATTTGTTATTTGTTTGTTGATTGATTGAAAAGTTTTAATTTTATAATGTACGTATCAATTATATTCTATTAAATATATGTTAATTAACTTTCTTATTTTTTTTTTTGTATAATACTCGCTTCAAAATCTCTGTAAAAAATTCCAAATTGACCACAGAAATATTTTGAGGACGTGATGCTCAATGATTAAAAATTAAATAAAATTAAATGGATAAGATTTTCACTGATTGAGCGATTAAACTCAATAGATTTTCGCTTAGATAAGAAATAATCTATTTCAGTTTTTGACTTTTAAAAGATTAGGAAATTGTTTTGATAATGATTTTTATTATTACATCTGAATATTGGTTTAAGTTTTAATGTTGCAGGATTTTTCCTGGGTTGAGAATTTCAAACCAACAAATCTCGGAAGTTTTGCCAGAATTTTTGAAGTTTTATTTTGGAACAGAGATCTTAAATCAAACGATAAACTCTCAATATCTCCTCGGAAGAAATAAGTAGATAGAAAATGAAATTAAAGAACTGCTTTTGATCTACAAATAGTTTAAATAAAATATTTATCAATCATCTTCTTATTGTAATTCTTTTAGACATTTTTTATATTTTTTATTTATAATTTCTATTGTTTTATGTATATTGTTTTTTTTTTTATGTTCACTAACTCTATAAATAAATTGTCTTATGTTATTCAAAATTAATTTGTATATGTATCAAAAAAAAAAAAAAAAAATTAATAATTAGTTCTTTCCATCCGCATTCATCCCCATTCATTCAATCCGGACTATTTTTATTTTAATAATACGTTTGTGAATATGGTGATTCGAAAAGTACTAATTCAATATTTTATTTTTGTGTTTATGGACAAATATGAAACTGTAGTTTCTATTAATAAAAAGAAATTTCCCAATATATTAACGAATGTCGGGGCGATATCGAATTTTTATTCGGTCTCTGTTCGGTATATCGTTGATTTTAATTTTACCAAACACACAAAAATATTGAATCAGTCACTTTTTCAATCTTTCAAACTTTGTTTTTTAATATTCAATTTCAATTATTTTTTTTTTGTTTTTTGTCAATATAATCAATCCAATCAACCCCCAAAACCTATCATCACAATTATTATTTATAAATATTTATTTATTTATTATACTTATAAACGTTTTTTTTTTGTTTTATAAATCCTTTTCTATATATATATATATATATTTGTTATTATTAAAAATTATTTTCAGATTAATTAATAATTTGTCTATATAGATAAGAAGAAAATAAGAAAAGATACTTTGAGATTGTGTGTGAAGTCCATTAAAATATAATATTAAAATAATTAAAAAGTCTTTATATGGAATTGGAATGTAATTTTTTTTTGTTTTTTTTTGGTTTTTTTTGATACAAATAAAATATTGTAATGTGGATCCTGAATGAAACAATAAAAAAAAAAAACGAAAGAATTGATTTTAAATATTTATATATAATATACAAATATTTTGAATAATAATAATTTTTTTTTATTAAAAATCTATTTTTTATTTTGATATTTTTAATATTGTTGTTGTGTTTTTTTTTTTTTAATTTTTTTTTGATTTTGATTTTGTAATGGAAAAACAAAAGAATTTATAATAAATTAATTGTTTTTATTTTTTTTTTTTTTATAGATTTTTAATAAAAATAAGCAATTATTGTTAATTTGTTTTGTTATTTAATTTAATTTAATTTTTGATTTTTATTATATTTTTAGTGAAAATTATTAAATGTGAATGTTTAGTTTTTAGTTTAGTTTTTTATAGAATTTCAGAATGTCAGAAGCTCTGCTATTTTTTTTGATCTGACTGATTTTATAGAATTTTATACAAAAATTAATATATCACAGATAGTTTCCGCAGTTTTCCCATTTTTCCATAAAAATTACATAAAATTTTTTTTATCATAATTCAAAACACAATTATTAGATACAGATTTAGACACGCAATCGTGGCGTATATAGCGAAGATTTCTATGTCTTTCATTGAGTTTTAGATCAGTCAAATAAAATTTATAGGGAAAAAACTCCCCAAAAAAGAATTTAAGAACCATTCACAGAAATAGAAAAAGAATAAGAATAAGAAGAAGTTATAGAAGAATAAAAAATACACTCATTTAAAGTCCAAGTCCAAGTCCATCATATATAGAAATTAAATCCTTTTCTTTTATTATATATTTCATATTTAAAATTAATTTAATTTAATTTCATTTATTATTTGTTTGTGTTTTTTTTTTTTATTGTTCTTTTTTATATTATAATTTGTTTGTTTTTTTCAGACAATTAAAAAATCCAATAATAATAATAATAATAATAATAAAAGTGATTATAAAAAAAGCATTGGAATATTTACATTAATCGAACCATTAATTTTACCAATTCAATTAGCACTTGATGATTAATTAATTAATTTGTGATTTTTATTGTATGGTTTTTTTTTTTTTTTTAGTAATTATAAATATTTAATAATTCAGATGAGGATATCCAAAAAAAAAAAAACATTTAAGAAAAACAAAAATACACAAAGAATAGATAAAATAATATTAATAATACTTTAAAGTCAAATCAATTTATTATAAAATAGAATAAAAATTTCGCATCAATCAATCAAATTAATAAAAAATTTATATAGAAATCAAATCAAATCAATTAATAACATAAAAATGTTATTATTAGATACAAATCAAATAAAATCCATACTGTAATTGTTACTGATGCAATCATTGATTAGTTTATTGCCATATAAAAAAAAAAAAATATTTAGTTGAAAATTGCATTGATTTCTTTCAAGAATCCAAGCCAATCCGAAATTATTATTCAAAAAAAAAGTTTGCATTATTCCATTTTGCGTGTTTTCCTACCTTTTTTTTTTTTTGTTAAACTTTAAACGATAGCGAATTATCTTTTTTGGGATGATGAATTATT
Source organism: Dilophus febrilis (assembly GCA_958336335.1). NCBI lineage: Eukaryota > Metazoa > Arthropoda > Insecta > Diptera > Bibionidae > Dilophus > Dilophus febrilis. The sequence continues at coordinate 3,648,066 of OY284471.1, read as the reverse complement.
GCTAATGATGACACCATTTTGATTATTTTGTTTTTTAATAAATCATTTTAATGAATTAATTTTTTTTTTTATTCAATTACACAGCGAAATAAACTAAAATAATAATAAAAAAAATAAAAAATATGTAAATAAAATATTTTTTTCACAATTTATTATTATATATTTTGATTTTGCGGTTACGGTTCTGTTTATTAAAAAAAAAAAAAGAAAAGAGAATGGAAAATTCTGCACACAATACGACTTTTTAATAATAATAATCATAATAATAATAAAATTAAATTTATAGAAATAAATTTAAAAATTTTAATCCAATTAGAAATTTTAAGAGAATGAAAATAAAAATTAATTTAAAAAAAAAAACATATATCAAAATTTATTGTGCCTATTTTTTACAACATTATTATTATTATAAATATAATATAAAAAAAAAAATACAAAAAAAGAATATTTTTTTATAGTAATGTTTTAATTATATAATAATAAAATAAAATAAAAATCAATTAAAAAATAGTGTGTGTGTGTGGTAAAAAATTAAATTAAATGCGGTAAAATTAAATATTATAATTAAAAATATATGGTTAAAATTTTTGGTTTAAATATTTTTATTTTTTTTTAATAATTATATAAAATTGCGCACATATTTTGCTCTGCAATCCAATATTACTTTAAATATATTAATTAATTAATTAATTTAAAATATAAAAAAATTAATTAAATAATCATCTCGTTGTTGTTGTTGTTGCAGTTAATATTGCGCTAATTAATTGTTTAGTTTTTTTCTATTTTTCATATTTAATATTATTCATTTTTTAAATTTAAAAGAAAAAATTATTTTATTTTTTTTATTTTTTATTTTTGGGAACGCTTCAATTAATTTTATTGCTATGATAAAAAATCATATTAATTATTTTTTTTGATTTTGTGATATCTAAAAAAAATAGAATTAAATTAAAAAACACACAACAAATCAAATCAAATCAAATCAATTTCAAATGCAATTTCAAATGCAATTTAATAATATTTTAATCAATGAATAAATATAGAATTTACAAAGATATATTTTTGGTGCAAGTAAAGATTTTATTTTAATTTAATTTAATCATAAATTTGTTCATTTTCATTTAATATTTTCATTATTTATATTTAAGATATAAGCGTTTTTAATTAATTTATTCATGGTTTTTGTTTTCGTTTAAGTTAAAATACATTTTTTTTTTAATTGGTTTTAAGATAAATTTATAATTTAAAGACGTGAATGCATGAAAAAAATATTGTTAAAAACGTCATAATATTAATAATTATAATCTGTTTTTAATATGTATAATGGAAAATCCTACAAAAGCATCCCCTTTTTAAGATTTATCCTTTAGAAATGTTTCCAAAATGTTCCCTCCTGACTGACTAAATTTTTTTCATTAATTCCTTACATCGATTTTTCATTAATTAATCAGCTATCTGATGATTGAAAATCCATTTTTTGGATTCCTTTTAAATAATTTTCCTTTAATAGAAATTTTTCTGATCATGGAAAATCATTCCAAAAATAGCTTTATAAGATTTTTCCTTCAATAGAAATATTTCTGATAATGAAAAATCATTCAAAAATCCCTTTTTAAGTATTTTTCTTTCAATTGAAATGTTTCTGATAATGGAAAATCATTCAAAAGCCCGTTTTAAGTATTTTTCTTTCAATAGAAATATTTCTGATAATGAAAAATCATTCAAAAATCCCCTTTAAGTATTTTTCCTTCAATAGAAATATTTCTGATCATGAAAAATCATTCAAAAATCGCTTTTTAAGATTTATCCTTCAATAGAAATGTTTCTGATTATGGAAAATCATTCAAAAATCCCCTTTAAGTATTTTTCCATCAATAGAAATTTTTCTGATCATGGAAAATCATTCAAAAATAGCTTTGTACGATTTTTCCTTCAATAGAAATGTTTCGGATCATGGGAAATCATTAAAAAAAAATCCCTTTTTAAGATTTTTCCTTCAATAGAAATGTTTCTGATCATGGAAAATCATTCAAAAATAGCTTTATAAGATTTTTCCTTCAATAGAAACATTGTATTGTGGTAAAACTTATTAAAATCATACTCCTCTGAATATTTTTCCTTCAATAGAAATCGTTTTAATGATCGAATATCATCTTAAAAATCACTTCTGAATATGTTTCCTTTCAATAGAAACGATTCTGTTGATAGAAAATCAATTTAAATTCACCCTTTCCTATACAATTTTTAACACACAAACAATCCTAAAACGAATGTATCTTAAAATGGAAATGAAAACAAACATAAAACCCTTTGATTAAAATGAAAAAAAAAAATCGTTGCTTTACTTAAATCAAAAATAATCTTTTGACATTAAAAAAAAAATACTTGCATAATTATCATTTTATTTTTCTATTTATTATATAAAATAACAATATCAAAAAAAATAAAAAAAAATTAAAGAGTCAATTCATTTTAAATCTCATAATAGAAAACACAATAATAATAATAATAATTTAAATATTATCAATAATAATTAATGTTTTTTTTTTTATCTATATATCTATATATTTAAATTTAAATATAAATATTTTTCCTGCGTTTTCTATCTCTCTGTGACACACAAAAAAAAAAAAATGCAGGCTAAAAACAACGCATTATTAATTAAGAAAAATAATTAATAAATTATAGTAATAATAGTAATACTTAATTAAAAAAAACAATCAAGAATGATAAAACGAATTGAATGCGTGTGAAGATCATTTTTTTTTTGCGTTAAATTTTTTATTGTTAGTTTTCCAATTTTTCCAATTTGAATTTGAAAAAAGTGTATGGAAGAAGATGCGAATAATTTTTGATTTATCCGAACACGAAAGAATAAATATAAGCAGAAAAATAATTAATAAATATATTTTTAATTATTATTATTATAACTTGTAAAAAATAATAAATTAATTAAGAAAAAAAAAAAACTCCGAATAATATTACGTTTTTTTTTTTTTTGTTTTTTTGTTCTTAAATTTTAAGCTATATTATTAAAATATCGTAAATTTTTATATGCAAAATTAAATAGGAAACAAAAAAAAAAACAAAAAAACTAAACACACAAAAAATAAAAAAATAATAACGAAAATAAAAGAAGAAAAAAATCGAAAAAATTATAATAAAAATGAAAAACAATTTAAAAAAAAAAACATATAACAATAATATAATTTTTAAATATATGTAAATAAAAAAAATCTGTATAATAAATTACCTAAAAATCATGATCATCATCAACAGCAGCACTGGTAGGAATTAATTCTTTGATTGGCTATCAAACTAAAAAAGGACTAAATCACTTAAACATCTGGAGCGAATTGTTGCAAATTCGAATAGTCTTATGATGGAAAAACTAGAAGGGATTTCCTTTTCTTTTTTTTTTTTTTAGCCGACTTTACTTTATAGAAAACTCATCAGCAAACAGCAGAAGGATGGCATAACACGTATTTTGAACAGGACAATGCAGAAAAAATAATAAATAAAATGATGCAAAAAAAAAATAAAAATATTGTAAAAAAAAAAACAAAACAATGTAAAAAAAACACCATAAAAATATTTTAATAAACATTTTATTTATTCATTTAACAAAAATAAAAACATGTCTTTTATTTATTTAAAGCCTTTTTTTTTTTTGTTTGATTTTGGCTAAATAAAAATTCTGATACTGATGATTCAAAAATCCAAATAAAATAAATGCAAACCAAAAAAAAAAATGGTTAAAAATCACCGATTTTGTAAAATTTCTACTAGGCTCACATAAATCATATGCACAAAAATTTAAAATTTTTATTTTTAATATTATTTTGCATTGGAATCTTAGTAAATGTTTTTATTTAGCAAAAATAAAACCCATTTAAAAAACCTTAACATTTACATAGGTTTTAAGGGTTTTTTTTTATTATCTCAAAACCTTTCACATGTGTATCGAATACTTATCTTTTTATCTAAAATAGCAAAAAATAAAACCACAAACATTTGTAAAACCTTCAATAAAAAAACCTTTTTATCTATTTTAAAACCTTGAAGGGTTTTTATCATTTTATTTACCAACCTCGAAGGTTTTTTATTTTATATAAAACATTTTGTATTGTTTGAGGTTTTGAATGACGAAAAAAATATAATGAATAAAAATTTTAATATTTTATGCATGTGATTTATGTGAGCCTGATATTTTTATTTTAAAATCGTATGAAAAACTCGAAAAATACATGAAAAATATCACTTTTTTCCTAAAAATCAGCCAAAATAGATGGATTTTTAACAATTTCTATTAGGATTCCATAAATGATTTAAGCAAAAAATGTTTTAAAATTTTATTTTATTTTTTTATGGAAATTACGTAACAAAATTTTTGTTATTTAATTTATTTTTTTTTCATACAGGCAAAATTTTTACGTCATCCGTATATGAAAATAAAATAAAAATTTTAAAACATTTTTTGCTGAAATCATTTATGGAATCCTAATAGAAATTGTTAAAAATCCATCTATTTTGGATGATTTTTGGGGAAAAAGTGATATTTTTCATGTATTTTTCGAGTTTTTCATACGATTTTAAAATAAAAATACCAGGCACACATAAATCACATGCATAAAATATTAAAATTTTTATTCAATATTTTTTTCGTCATTCAAAACCTCAAACAATACAAAATGTTTTATATAAAATAAAAAACCTTCGAGGTTGGTAAATAAAATGATAAAAACCCTTCAAGGTTTTAAAATAGATAAAAAGGTTTTTTTATTGAAGGTTTTACAAATGTTTGTGGTTTTATTTTTTGCTATTTTAGATAAAAAGATAAGTATTCGATACACATGTGAAAGGTTTTGAGATAATAAAAAAAAAACCTTAAAACCTATGTAAATGTTAAGGTTTTTTAAATGGGTTTTATTTTTGCTAAATAAAAACATTTAATAAGATTTCAATGCAAAATAATATTAAATATAAAAATTTTAAATTTTTGTGCATGTGATTTATGTGAGCCTGGTAGAAATTTTACAAAATCGGTAGTTTTTAACCATTTTTTTTTCGCTTGCATTTTTTTTATTTGGATTTTTACATTATTATTTTGAGAATCTTTTAGGGAATTTTAACATGGATATGAGGGATTCGGAAAACTTTTAAAATAAATTAAAACTGTTGTTATTTATGTTAAATAAATTTTATTTATTAAAATTAATTATTTTTAATTTGGAAAATACAAAATATATATAAACAAAATCTTATGAAACTAATCTTTTTATTTATAATATATCCTTGTTAAAATGACTAATTCCATGAAATACAACATTGTAATTATTATTTTAAATATATATATTAATTATTTTCAATAAATATTCCTAAATAAATTAAAGCATATTTTTATTAAATATTAACATATGATATTAAAATGATTAAGAAAAATTTAAATATTTCCCTTTTTCTCAAATAACTCGAGGTAAAACCAATGAAATTCTAAACAATTATTGAGAATTACATATATAGAATGAATTGGGCTGGTGGATTACATCCTGACGCTCAACAAGGAAGTGCTTGTGATGTATAAGTATCAAACTAATTGCTAAAACAGATATTGAGATAGAGTTCGTGTGTGAAAAATCACATTTTCTCAAATAACTCGAGGTAAAACCAATGAAATTCTAAACAATTTTTGAGAATTACATATATAGAATGAATTGGGCTGGTGGATTACATCCTGACGCTCAACAAGGAAGTGCTTGTGATGTATAAGTATCAAAATAATTGATATAACAGATATTGAGATAGAGTTCGTGTGTGAAAAATCACATTTTCTCAAATAACTCGAGGTAAAACCAATGAAATTCTAAACAATTTTTGAGAATTACATATATAGAATGAATTGGGCTGGTGGATTACATCCTGACGCTCAACAAGGAAGTGCTTGTGATGTATCAGTATCAAAATAATTGATATAACAGATATTGAGATAGAGTTCGTGTGTGAAAAATCACATTTTCTCAAATAACTCGAGGTAAAACCAATGAAATTCTAAACAATTATTGAGAATTACATATATAGAATGAATTGGGCTGGTGGATTACATCCTGACGCTCAACAAGGAAGTGCTTGTGATGCATAAGTATCAAAATAATTGATGTAACAGATATTGAGATAGAGTTCGTATGTGAAAAATCACATTTTCTCAAATAACTCAAAGTAAAATCAATGAAATTCTAAACAATTATTGAGAATTACATATATAGAATGAATTGGGCTGGTGGATTACATCCTGACGCTCAACAAGGAAGTGCTTGTGATGCATAAGTATCAAAATAATTGATATAACAGATATTGAGATAGAGTTCGTATGTGAAAAATCACATTTTCTCAAATAACTCAAAGTAAAATCAATGAAATTCTAAACAATTATTGAGAATTACATATATAGAATGAATTGGGCTGGTGGATTACATCCTGACGCTCAACAAGGAAGTGCTTGTGATGTATATGTATCAAAATAATTGATATAACAGATATTGAGATAGAGTTCGTATGTGAAAAATCACATTTTCTCAAATAACTCAAAGTAAAATCAATGAAATTCTAAACAATTATTGAGAATTACATATATAGAATGAATTGGGCTGGTGGATTACATCCAGACGCTCAACAAGGAAGTGCTTGTACCGTATAAGTATCAAAATAATTGCTAAAACAGATATTGAGATAGAGTTCGTGTGTGAAAAATCACATTTTCTCAAATAACTCGAGATAAAACCAATGAAATTCTAAACAATTATTGAGAATTACATATATAGAATGAATTGGGCTGGTGGATTACATCCAGACGCTCAACAAGGAAGTGCTTGTACCGTATAAGTATCAAAATAATTGCTAAAACAGATATTGAGATAGAGTTCGTGTGTGAAAAATCACATTTTCTCAAATAACTCGAGATAAAACCAATGAAATTCTAAACAATTATTGAGAATTACATATATAGAATGAATTGGGCTGGTGGATTACATCCTGACACTCAACAAGGAAGTGCTTGTACCGTATAAGTATCAAACTAATTGCTAAAACAGATATTGAGATAGAGTTCGTATGTGAAAAATCACATTTTCTCAAATAACTCGAGGTAAAACCAATGAAATTCTAAACAATTATTGAGAATTACATATATAGAATGAATTGGGCTGGTGGATTACATCCTGACGCTCATCAAGGTTTTCTATAAAGTAAAGTCTACTGAAAAAAAGGAAATCCCTTCTAGTTTTTCCATCATAAGACAAAAATTTGCAACAAAACCCCAAAAGTTTAAGTGAATTTCGTTTTAAGTTTGATAGTTAATCAATATAATTCATCTTAATACTATTATTATTATTATATTTTATTCTATATTTTATTCTATATTTTATAATTTAAAAATTATTTAATCAATTATTTGTATACAAAAAATACAAAAATACACAAAAAATGTATTTTAAAAATTAATAAAAAAAATTCAATATTTTATTTAGAGAATATTAAAACTTTTGTTGTTAGTTATTTATATAAAAACATTCAATGTATTTATTTATTTATTGGATATTTTTTATTCCATTTCCTCAAAGAATTTCTCTCATTTCGTAAAAACAAAATATAAATCGTGTAAATATCATTAATTAATAAATACCCGAATAGATATTCACTTTATCAATATAGTAATCAATCCATTTACGAAATAATGCAACATTTACATAAACAGCTGGTATTTCAATGGTACCACAGCCAATGCCCCACGATACAATACCAGCCTGAAAGAATCGTGTTCTTGTATTTAACGATGACATTGTTGTCATTGTCATTAATTCATTATTTAACTGTTGTTGCTGTTGCGGCTGTTGTTGTTGTTGTTGCGTTTGATAATAATTTTCAATGGTTTGCATTGGCATTTCACAAATCAATGGTGAACCACCGTCACCTTTACATGTATCACGTCCCTGTTCACCGCCAGCACATAAAAAACTTTCGTTTAATGTAAAATATCGTCCTAATCGTGTTTTTCGTAAAAACATTTGACATTTTTGTCGTGGTAAAATTGGTAAATAAATTTTACGTAATATACGATTATATTTTCCACGTACATCATCTTTACCCCAACCGGATACCAAACATTTCATATTATCAAATAGAAAATTTTCCGGTGGTAAACAAATTACATTTATATGGGCATTTAATTCTATCGGGCTATCGAGAAACAATAGGCCAATGTCATTTTTCAATGAACCACGATCATATTGTTCATGTACAATAATTTTAAATACTGAACGATCTTGATGTGGATATAATGATTGATTTTTATTTTGTGTATCCCATTCACCGGCACGCACCTTTATTAAACCGGCATTTACACTGGCAATACAATGGGCAGCCGTTAATACAATTGATGGATGAATTAATGAACCACCGCATTGATATTGATACGTGTCTGTGGTTAATTTTATTAAAATTATTATCATCCATGGAAATTCACCTAAAGAAAATTAGAAAATTAGTAAATGAATGAATTAATTAATACGCCAGGAAATTTAATTAAATAAACTATTTTACCATATTTTGTTCGGCTATCACTCAAATAATCGATATTTCTATAATGATTAAAATTTCTATAACCACAATTATAACGATTAATTGTTTTTTTATCATCATCTTCATGTTTATGATTATGATTATTATCAATTTGTTGTTCTTGTTGTTGCTTTTCAATTAATTTAATTAATCCTCCAATTGGATTTGATTGATGATTGTTATTATTATTATTATTGTTTGTCATTGTCATTGCTGGTGGCCGTAAAAGATTATTTAATTCACGTCTATTGATCTTACAACAAATTTCCATTGAACGTGTACAAATTGTTGGTGGCATTAATTGTTTTTTAATTCGTTGTTCTTGTTCTTGTTCATTAACTTCTCCGAATCTATTTGTTTTGATGGCCGCAATTCAAATGAAAATTATTATGATTATAATTTTATTAAGTTATTTAATGATTAATTTAAAATAAAATCTTACCTATCATCGATAAATCCTGTACCATCTGTAACAACTGTATTATTATGACAAAGATAAAATGGTACACAAACACCATTACCACCGGCACAATCCTATTTTATATATACATATATATATAGTTATGAAAAGAAATTTAATATTAGTACAAATTAAAAATCATCCTAAATTCATATTTTTTGTTTTTTCTTACATCCTCTGTTGCAATTTCTTGACGAACCGATGATGATGACGATGGTCTATTAATAAATTGTTCACTATTTTCAATTAATCGACTGGCCGAATTTTGTAATCCACCACCACCACCATCCCCATTTTTATTTGGTGTTGTAACAAAAATTTCTTTTATTAAATTTTCATATTGTTGATGATTAAGTGATTGATGAAGTGATTGATGCTGATTTATTTGATGATGTGGATGTTCATCAAGTTGATCATCAATTGTTTTTGATTGTTGTTGTGTTAATGGTAAACTTAAACAATTTTGTAAATTAATTACAAAATAGAAAAACGATGAATAGGTGATGATGATGATTATAAAATAATTCATAATTATATATTTTAATTTAATTTAATATTATATAATATATATATTTTTTAGTTTTTTTTTTTTGATACGTTTTGTATTGATTCAGAATCGTCACTTAACTGCGGACCGGTTAATAAACAAAATCAAATTTTTTTTCATTTTAATATAAAAATTAATTCAATTCAGTTTTGATTTTAACCGTTTTTTTCTTATTGTCTTGTTCATTTTTAACGTTACATATTTTTTTTTTTGCAGTGCTGGGTTTTATTTTGTTTTGTTTTGTGTTATGTTAAAATGATGTTTGAATGTTTGGATGGTAAAAATTCTGTGGATTGATGATAAACTTGATTTTGAACAGTTTTTATTATCATTCATCAATCAGTTAGATTTTCAGATCTTTTTGAATTGAAGATTAATTCGACAGGGAATAAAATTAAGCTAAATAAAAAATTGTATTTTAACTATTAATGTTAGGATTAATCAACTATAAGATAACCTACCTTCAAATAAATTCGTATAATGATTGAATAATTTCATTGTAATTCCGCAGTATTAACAATGCAGCAACATCCTTCTTCTGAATGTTATATCACGATTACAGTTCTGTATTGAATTGAATCTCCACTCAAAAAGATGATTGAAATCTTACCAATCAGGCACCCTATATGGAAATTCTATTGGCTTATAAAATCAGCCAATTATTTGATAGTGGATGGAATTTTATTTGATTTATTCCAAAAACCCTTTTAAAATTGCTCTGTTGATCTTTTACTATTATGATTTCCATCAAACATCATTTCATTTTGCATTCGTTGGATTAATATCATATAAATCTTAGGGAATGGAACCTGCTATTATTAATTGTTAATAAATAAATAAAACTCTATACACAATTCATCAAATCAATTTTTATATTATAAACCAAAACACGACATAAAAAATTTAATTTTTTTAATTAAATCATAAAAAAAAAACTAATTAATGAAAAAATACCCGTTAATTATAATTATTTTGGCATCTCCCTCTCTCTCTCTGTCTAAACAATAACAAAATTAGAATCCAATAGAATAGAATCCAAAAGATTATTTGAGTTTGTTTGTTTAATTAAATTATGATTTTACCGATGATTTTTTAACAATAAACAACTAAATTATCTATTACTATAAAATTGATATCTTAAACTTTTAACCATACAAAATTAAAGTTCACTTAAAATTAACATGAAATTATATGTACTTAATTGACATAATTTATAGAATTCAAAACCTTTTACGACAATTAAATATTTAATTAAGTAAACAAAACGAAAAATAAAATCTAACAAAAATAATATTCATCTTCAATAACTTTATAATAAAGGAATGTGGTGCTTCCGACAACATATTTGTAATGATTGATTGATTGATTGATTGATATTCGAGAGATGTTTTAAAAAATAGTTTCCGTCTATATATAATAACCGCATTACCAACCAAATTTAAATTAAATATTTAAGAGGTAACAATTTTAAGTATTTTAACATTTTTATATTAACAAAAAAATTAATTATATAACATTTATATTTTTTTAACTTCTTATGATCCAAATCAATCACACAGATCGATCAGGGGATCGATCAACTAATAGGTATTTTATATTAATTTTAATTTTTGTACCTTCCCGACACAGTCGATATTTTTGTCATGAAATATATTTTATATCTAATTTTTATTTGTTATATTTAAAAATATTGAGTTGATTTGAAATGGAAAAAGTCGACTATAAGACTTTAAACATTTCTTTAATAAATATACCTTTATTTATTTTTCTTTTACTTCTTGTATCTGAAAATTAAAATTAAATTAAATTATAAAATGGGCGGGGATGAATAATTAATAATTTAAAAACAATTAATAAATAAAATTCTAAAAATTTACTTTTTTTTTCTTTTTTTCTATGGTTGTATCGAGATTTAAAGTAAACTTTTTAACTTCATCATTATATTCTTGTTGTAATATTAATTGCATTATACCTTCTGTATTCAATATGATTATATCATTATATTTTAATTTATACAGTGTCCATAATTTTCGATCCTCTTTGGATGTACACAAAAATAATTTATCACCTGGACGTGGTTTATCGTCAATGGTCAACATACAATGAACACCAGCGCATTTCATAAATGCTATTTTATAGAAACCAATAGTTAATGAATTTTTTTTTTTTACAATTAGAAGTTTTCATCCGATTGATTTGAATGTTGGCATAGAAGACATTCATAGAGATAAGAAAAAATTATGTAAAAATTTCAAACAAATCAAATCGGTGGATTTTCATCAGATAGGATCTTTGAAGGATTGTGGAAATTTTCGAAATAAAAACTATTGAAAAAATAAGGAAAAGAGGAAATGATTTTTTTTAATTAGAAGTTTTCATTCGATTGATTTGAAATTTGGCATAGAAGACATCCATAGAGATAAGAAAATTATGTAAAAATTTAAAATAAATCGAATCGGTGGATTTTCATCAGATAGGATCTTTGAAGGATTGTGGAAATTTTCTCCATAAAAACTATTGAAATAATAAGGAAAAGAGTAAATGATTTTTTTTAATTAGAAGTTTTCATCCGATTGTTCTGAAATTTGGCACAGAAGACATCCTTAGAGATAAGAAAATTATGTAAAAAATTCAAACAAATCGAATCGGTGGATTTTCAGATATGATCTTTGAAGGATTGTTGAAATTTTCTCCATGCAAATCATTGAAAAATAAGGAAAATAGGAAATGATTTTTTTTAATTAGAAATTTTCATCCGATTGATCTGAAATTTTTCACAGAAGACATCCATAGAGATAAGAAAATTATGTAAAAATTTCAAACAAATCGAATCGGTGGATTTTATGAAATGACCGTCAATGGATTGGATTGGATTGGATGGGATTGGAAAAAATATTCAAATTAATATTGATACCAAAAAATTGATTAACATACCAATGATTACCGTTGGTTCTGGTATAACACTTGGTGTTATAAACAATGATATTGTTTTAAGTGGTGCCGTCAAAGCTTTGACCAATGATTTTCTTAAATTAAAATTATATTGCTGTTCCTTAGGTTTATCCGAAAGTATATATTTTGTATTTGGTGATATTAATTGTTTCCATAATATACAATCGTCTAACCATCTTTCTGATAAAATTGGTATACCCTTTGAAATGGCTTGAAACATTTTCACGACACGTTTAAACGATTTGGCCACCAAAATATCACAATCTTCAACTTCATCGACGACAATACAACCTATATATATATATATATATATATATGTACGAAGAATATGTAAAATGTGTACAAAAAAAAATAGAAAATAGAAAATATTAGAATCCGTTTTTTGACTTCTTATTGAATTGAAGAAAAGACAAAAATTAAAGTGTGTGTTAATAAAACCTATATAAAACAAATAAAATTGTAATATTAATATAATTATAAACTACTTTCCATTTCATATACAGAACTGCCAAGTGACACAATAATAAATTGCATAAAAAATATTTATAATAGTCTCATAGAAATAGAATTTGTTTTTTTTTAATAATTAAACACCGTATAATTTAATTTAATTTAATTTAATTTAATTTAATTTAATTTAATTTGTATTATTAAAGAGCATTATTTTTTGTACGTACCAAGAATATAATATATATATTATTTTTTTGAGCGCACAAAGAATTACAAAATTCCTAAAATTGTAACAACACATAATAAAGGAACGCTTAAATAATAATAATAATAATAATCAAAATAACAAAATATATTAATATATTTAGATAGCTATAAAAATATATCCAAATAGTTTTTCAAAAAAAAATTAAAACGAAAAAAAAAATAAAAACATTTTTATGAAAGCCCTAAAAGAGCGGTTTTATCCTGTTGATCACCTGAGAGATGTTATTTAAAAAGAAAAACTCATACAGAGTTCGATTGCGACTATTGTGCAGGATTTTATCATTACAAATCCAAAACCAAGCCAAAAAATACCGATATGTTTTGGAAAAATTTAATTATAACATTAAGAATCTGTTAAAAATATTGAATATAGTTGATTGAATATCAAATAGTTAAATTAATTAATGACTAAAAGATGATCGGGCGATCTCTAATAAATTTGATCTACTGAAATTTTCTATTGCACCAAAAAATGTACACATAAATAAAATTGAATTAACAAAGACCTTAGATATAGATTGCAATTGCAGAGAACTTGCGTGTGTAATCTTAACAAAAACAAAAACAAAAAGTTTAATTGCATTATACAACTTACCCGTTGCGGCTAGAATTGATGAATATTGATTACAATCGATTTGGGTAAAACAAATAGCCGGTTTCATTCGTCTACGTAGTGTATTTCTGTGTAAACTAATTGGGTGCCATTCACCGTCCGATTCCGATGCCGTACTCTGCAAATAAATGTGATTTTCCATAATATACCAATTCCTATATGTTTGAATAAATATTTAAAAAAAAAAATGGTAAAAATGACTTACACCAAAATCGTCATCAGTTGATGTCGGTGGGTTATTTTGTTTATATCCATCTTTAGTATTCGCTGAAGGTTTGACGGATTGTTTAACCCCCTTCGGCTTAGGTATGCTTGGTTGTGCAAAGACCGGTTGTTCAGTATTTTGGGCAGAAGGTATCAATGGGTTTTCAATGATATTTTCAGTAGTCTCTGCAACCTCTGCTTCCAATGGACATGTTAAACATCTTTCGGCATTAAACCGTTTACAAATGTCTTCTAGTGTTATTGAATACAATACCGTTTTAAATCTTTCTGAACCTAAACGAAGTAAACTCAAAAATGAATCATCAATTATCGGTTTATTCATTTCGTCCGGTTCCTCGGGTAAATTAAACTGTTGGAAATTAAACACTGGTAATCTATCGTGACACGGCATCAGAATAAAACAAAAACGAATCAATTATTAAAACCATTAAAGGAAAAAACCATTAAAATAAATATAACTTACCGATATCGATCTATACCATCGCTGATGGGGCATAATTAACAATATAGAAATAAGAAATTTTATTTATTAAAAACCAAATAATAATAATTTATTAAATATATTTACTCTTCTTCTGCTTCGGATTCAACCGTTTCAAAATTAAGTCGTTGGCTAAACGATGGTGGTTGATAGCTTAATCTTCGCCCATTTATACTACTTGGTTGTTGTGGGCTACTTTCATCAATTGTTGGCGAATGCATTCTAAAAACCAACAAACAACAAAAAATGTATATTAAACCGAGGAATGGTGGAGTTTTTTGTTGCCATTTTAATAAGAATATTCTATTGAAGCGCGGATAACTTTTATTCAAATATATATGTACCTTGTTGATTTTTTTGCTGATATTGTTTGCCGTCTACTTCTCAGATAACCCGGTGATGTATGAATATTCAAAGAACCATTATTATTGTTGGTAAACAACAGTGAACTACAAATCAATAAGCCACATTAGAGAATTACAAAAAAAATTAATCATCTTTCAAATGTCTTCATACCTCCTTGTCGTTGGTGTAATAAATTCCGTTGGGTTTCTTTTTCTTCTACTATTTGCCGTAGGATTATCATCGTATTCATCGGAACTCTCTTCATCCACCATATTCATTGCCGGACGTGAAGTGGAAGGTTTACAATTTTTTGTAATATTTCTATTTCGATCGAATAGAATTCAAAATTAAATTAAATATGTTAATATAAATCACCCAAATGTTTTTATTTTATTACCTTGCCCTTTCATTTTCCATTTCCATTGCCCGTTTTATTTCCATGTCCTTTACCGTATCCAATTCAATTCGCATTTTCTCTCTAATCGTTAATTTTCTTTTAATTCGTTTTCCCGGTGTGTAATTTTCTTTGGCGGCGGTCGCTTCCTCTTCTGCTGTTTCTTCCGTATCCGATCCGAATTGTATTTCATCGTCATCGGATGCAGCATCGCTAAAATCTGACGAAAAATGATCATGTTGATCTTCTTCTTCTTCTTCTTCTTCTTCTTCTTCTGATTCTGATTCTTCTGAATTTGAATTTGTATCACTATGTGAATAGATTAATAAATAAAATAGAAAAAAAAATTATCATGTAAATATAATAATAATATCTGTAATGAAAAACAATGATTTTTTTGTTTTTGCTCAATTACTTTTCATTTTCCGATTCATTCAATGATTGTTCCGTTGAAACTTTGTTTATATTAGTTTGTTTCGTAACATTTACGGTTCGAACATTTGCATTTGTAACTGATTCGCCTGTAAGTTTTTGAGTATTTTCTTCACGTTGAGTCGAATGATTAGACAGTGTTGGTGGTGCTGGTGCTGCAGCTGCATCGACGGCGCCATTACTACTGAAATTCATTAGTAACCGTGTTATTTCATTTTCAACTTCAATATTTGCAGTAACAGTGGATGGAACTTGATCTCCGTCAACTGTAGATGGAACTGCATCTTCGGCAACTGTTGATGGAATTTCAACTTCAGCAACAGTAGATGGAACTTCAGTTTCAGCAACAGTAGGTGGAACCTCAACTTCAGCAACAGTAGATGGAACTTCATCTATGGCAATTGTAGATGGAATTTCAACTTCTGCAACAGTAGATGGAACTTCAGCTTCAGCAACAGTAGGTGGAACCTCAACTTCAGCAACAGTAGATGGAATTGCATCTCCGGCAACTGCAGATGGAACAGATACATCGTTCATTTCTTCATCATTTGCTACCGTCTCTTGTGGTACAAAACTTGCATTAGTTTCTTTATTTATTTCACTATATTTATTTCGCGATTAAACACAATTATAGAAAAATATTATTCAAAGTTATAAATAAGTAATTTTATAATAATAAATCATATAATTGATAATTATCCGTGAATAATTACCAAGAAATGTCTGCTGATGATTCATTTTGGTCAACTAGAGTCGGCGGTAGCGGTGGCGGTGGTGATTGTCTTACAGCCATTGATATGGTGGCCGTTGAACTAACACTTTCCATTACTATTTCATTATTGGAAGGAGTTGTTAAAGGAGCTGTTGAACGAGTTGTTGAACGAGTTGTTGAACGAGTTGTTGAACGAGTTCTTGGACGAGTTGTTGAACAAGTGGTTGGACAAGTTATTAAACATGTGGTTTGACGAGTTGTTGAACGTGTTCTTGGACGAGTTATTAAACGAGCCGTTGGAGTAGTTGTAGTTGAAGTAATTGTTAAAGGAATTATTGAAGTAGTTGTTGAATTAAGTATTGCAGGGATTATTGAACTAGTTGTTAAAGTAGTTGTTGAGGCAGTTGTTGAAGTAGTTGTTAATGGAGTGGTTGAATCCGTTATTGAAGCAGTTATTGAAGTAGTTATTGGAGCAGTTATTGAAGGGGTTATTGAAGTAGTTGTTGAAACAGTTGTTGAAGTAGTTGTAGAAGGAATTATTGTTGTACTTGTGGAAGTTGTTGTTAAAACAGTTGGTGTAGTAAGTATTGAAGGAGTTGTTGAAGGAGTTGTTGAATCAATTGTTGAGGTAGTTATTGTTGAAGCAGTGGTTGAGGTATTTATTGAAGCAGTTGTTGGTGGAATTGTTGAATCAGTTATTGAAGTAGTTGTTGAAGGAATTGTTGAGGTAGTTATTGTTGAAGCAGTTGTTGGTGGAGTTATTGAATCAGTTATTGAACCAGTTATTGAAGGGATTATTGAAGTAGTTGTTGAAACAGTTGTTGAAGTGGTTGTAGAAGGAATTATTGTGGTACTTGTGGAAGTTGTTGTTGAATCAGTTATTGAAACAGTTGTTGAAGGAATTGTTGAGGTAGTTATTGTTGAAACAGTTGTTGAAGTAGTTGTACAGGGAATTATTGTAGTACTTGTGGAAGTTGTTGTTGAAACAGTTGGTGTAGTAAGTATTGAAGGATTTGTTAAAGTATTTGTTGAATCAATTGTTGAGGTAGTTATTGTTGAAGCAGTGGTTGAGGTATTTATTGAAATAGTTGTTAATGGAATTGTTGAATCCGTTATTGAAGCGGTTGTTGAAGGAATTGTTGGAGTAGTTATTGTTGAAGCAATTATTGAGGTTTTTATTGAAGCAGTTGTTGGTGGAATTGTTGAATCAGTTATTGAAGCAGTTGTTAAAGGAATTGTTGAGGTAGTTATTGTTGCAGAAGCAGTTGTTGAGGTATTTATTGAAATAGTTGTTGGTGGAATTGTTGAAGGATCAGCTGTTTCAGTTGCCGTAAATTGTACCAAATCATTAATTTGTGGTAAATGTAAATTACTAACATCATTTAATGAACCACTAAAATTAATTGATCTTTTAATTCTATTTTAAGTTACAATAGAAATAGAAATGTTACGTTATATAATTAATTAATCGAATGTTTTCAAATCAAAATAGAAAATATTTTAATAAAAACCTGGTTGGTTCAATTTTATTATCAAAATGAACAGTTTTTGATCGTTTGCTGGTACGACGATTAGATTTTGATAAAATTGATGCTGGTTTTTCTGTAGTTGGGGATGATTTTTTTCCAGATTTTTTATTACTTTTCCTAAACAATATGATTTAGACAAGTTGATTAATTAAATATAATATTTAATAGTTTTACTCTTGGATTATCGGTTAGAATTGAGGATTTTCTACAGAATTTCACGATTTTTTAACGTATTTTATAAAATCAACTCAGCAAATCAATTACTGTAAATTCTTGCGATTACTTAAAAATTCGTTGATCAAACGTTTTGAAAATGTTTTCATAGTCTTTATATGAATGCCTCTTTAAATGATCACTACAAAATATTGGATAGGTTTTCCTTCGACGAACAGAATTGTAAAGTTTCCAAGATTTTCTAAAAAAAATTAAATTTTAAAAATACCTTTTATCGGTCTTCGACGGTGCCGATGGATTAACATCGTTCCTGTTCATTGTCGCTATCGTTTCGGTTGCCGACGATGATGATGGGACTGATGGTGATGGTATATTCATCTTAGCATTTCTATTCTTTGTCAATAATTTGGCTATTGGTAAATCATCAGAATCTTCAGTGCTTTCGTCTTCATCATTAATTTGATTATTAATTAATGTTGATTGAATTTTCTTTGATGATTCACCGTAATAAGTTTTATTATTATTTGGATTCGGAATAGTTATTTTAGTTTTATTCGTTTCCGATGACACTTTTGATGAATATGTTTTAATGCTATAATATATAAAGGTGATTTTCTTTTAAAAAATTTATTAAAAAGCAATAAGAGCTTGAATCAAATAATTGTTTTGCAGTCGCTTTTAGTCTCGCTAAAGGAAATACCGATAAAAATTATTTGAAAAAGAAATCGCGATGTGATAAAAAGGAGAATGCGATTGCAGATTCTTTACAAAAAAAAACTATAACTTTAATTTAAAACTATATATTACATTTTAATTGAAGTTTCAGTTAATTGTAAAACTTCCGCTTTTGCTGTTACGGTCAGTGTCATGGGAGACAAAACGTTTACTGAGGATTCGGTCGTCTTCGTTGCCAATGATGATGGTGGTGTTGATCGTAAATCCATTTTAGTATTCCTTTTTTTAGCAATCAATTGAGCCAATGTTAAATTATTTTCAGAATTTTCATCGCTATCATCACCACAAACTAATCGTTTTTTATTCTTTGGCGATTTTTGATGATTTTTATTACCTTTAACATTATTATTATTATTGTTGGAACAATCAATGGTTGTATTTCTCTTTTTTGATGAAATTTTCTTGGCTTTATTAGATTTTATGCTAAAATAAAGATTATTATAAAATTTTTAATATACCAAAAATTAAAATATTAACTGAAATGTAATAATTAAATTTAATTTAGCTATAAATAATAATATATAAAGATTAAACCCAAAAAAATTATCATTAGTAAATGTGGTTTTAACAAAAAAAAAAAGAAGAAGAGTTTATTTGTTATTTTATAGGTGTTGGATTAACATAAATATATATATATATTTATTTTTTTTTTACGATAATGTTAACTATTCGTTTTGTTGAATTTGTAAAAGTCCAAATAATAATAATAATCAAAAAGCCAACAAATTAAAAATAATAAAATCGATGATGTATATTTATTACCTTTCATTCACAATCATCGTTGTTGAATCATCATCAATTTTAGATTTAGATTCATTGACACAAGTGGTATAACGACGATGGGACAATTTTTTTGATTCTTTTTTATTCATCTTATTTTTATTATTATTTGATGATTGACATGAATTATTACCAATTTCAAAGTTAAACAATTTTATTAATGGTATGTTATCATCGTCATCATCGTCATCATCGTTATCATTATCGATATTATTATTATTATTATTTTTATTTGTAATTTTTGATTGTTTTTTTGTAATTTTTTTATTATTTTTATTAACATTCATTTCAATTGTATGTCGTCGATTGGTTAATAATAATTTTGTTGATTTCTTTTTATATTTATGTTTTTTACGAATTATAGATTCACTAAACAAAAAATATATATATTAATTTTTTTTTTTTAAATTGTTATTAATTAAACCAAAACCAATGGATTAAACATTAAACAACGGCAATCAAAAACAAATAAACAAATGAATATGCGATTTAATGTTTTTTTTTTTTCGAATTTTCATAAATATGAAGTGCAAATATGAAATGAATGCGTGCGTGCGTGCATGCGTTAGGATATATGATTAATGATTAATAGTAGGGATGGTATAAACTATATATAAAATTAATAAGCAATACTCAATAATTAGTTCAATAAAATCATAATAATATCTATATGTGAATGAATCCCATTAGTAAATATACCAAAAACAAAAATAAAAAGTGGAATGATAAAGTGTGCACAATTCTTAAATTTAATATATCTAATAATAGAGTACTTATTATTCAATTAAACATTTTACCAATCAGAAGAGTAAATCAAATCTAAATTATATATTGGATATCCGGTACTTCGTCTATTGGAAATTCTACGTCTAGGCAATTCACTTGTCACTTGATTCTCATTTATTACATTATCATAATTTAGCATTATCGGTGCTGCTACGGCCGTTTTCGTTGTCGTTGTTGCTGATCCTTCCAATGATGGCGTCGTTGCTGTGACTGCAATTGAATCCAATTTATTTTGTGGTTCAGCTGCAACTACTACAACTGTTTGCAAAGCAACTGATGATTCTAATTGTAATGGTAATGATGACGTTGAAGCTATGATGGCTTCTGGTTCAGTTACAGAAGTAACAGCGGATGTAACTGGGGGTAAAGGTGATGGTGTTGATGTTCTCGTTTCTGTTGCCAATGCTATTGAAACCAAATTCAAATGTTCTGGTAAAGCTGCTGAATCATCAATTGATCGTACTGTCACTGTTGATTCTATTTCTAATTGTATTGGTTCTGATGAATCGGATTCTGATGAATCTTCATCTTCTTCTTCAGCAGCAGCAGCAACAGCAGCAACAGTAGTTGTAACTGGTAATGTTCGGGCTGAATCTAATGGTAAAGGTGAATGAATTAATTGTTCAGTTGTTGCTACTATTTCTGATTGATCTTCTGATTGAACAGCACCATCGTTTATTTGAGATTCTTCTACTGTAACTGGAGCTGATCGGTTTGAATCTAATTGTAATGGTAAATTTGCTGTATCTAATTGTAATATTGCTGCTGCAGCTGCTGCTGTTGCTGCTACTGGTACCGAATCCGATTCTTCTTCTTGTACATCTTCTGCATCGTCAGATGCTGCTGATTCTGTTTGTAATGGTGAATGAATTGATGATTCTGTGAATGATTCGGATTCGGTTGAATCCTCATCTTCTTCAGCAGTAGCAGCTGAAGTAATTGTTATTGTTCCCGTTGAATCTAATTGTAATGGTAAAGGTGAATGAATTGATTCTTCCGTTTCTACTACTGCTACTGCTGGTATTGAATCCGATTCATTTTCTTGTACATCTTCTGCATCAGATGCTGCTGATTCGCTTTGTAATGATGAATGAGTTGATGCTTCTGTGTATGATTCGGATTCTGTTGAATCTTCATCTTCTTCAACAGTAGCAGCTGAAGTAATTGTTACTGTTCTGGTTGAATCTAATTGTAATGGTAAAGGTGAATGAATTGATTCTTCCGTTTCTACTACTGCTACTGGTACTGAATCCGATTCTTCTTCTTGTACATCTTCTGCATCGTCAGATGCTGCTGATTCTGTTTGTAATGATGAATGAGTTGATGCTTCTGTGAATGATTCGGATTCTGTTGAATCTTCATCTTCTTCAGCAGTAGCAGCTGAAGTAATTGTTATTGTTCCCGTTGAATCTAATTGTAATGGTAAAGGTGAATGAATTGGTTGCTCCATTACTTCTGCTGCTACTAGTACTGAATCCGATTCTTCTTCTTGTACATCTTCTGCATCGTCAGATGCTGCTGATTCTGTTTGTAATGATGAATGAGTTGATGCTTCTGTGAATGATTCGGATTCTGTTGAATCTTCATCTTCTTCAGCAGTAGCAGCTGAAGTAATTGTTATTGTTCCCGTTGAATCTAATTGTAATGGTAAAGGTGAATGAATTGATTCTTCCGTTTCTACTACTGGTACTGCTGGTATTGAATCCGATTCATTTTCTTGTACATCTTCTGCATCATCGGATGCTGCTGATTCTGTTTGTAATGATGAATGAGTTGATGCTTCTGTGAATGATTCGGATTCTGTTGAATCTTCATCTTCTTCAACAGTAGCAGCTGAAGTAATTGTTATTGTTCCGGTTGAATCTAATTGTAATGGTAAAGGTGAATGAATTGATTCTTCCGTTTCTACTACTGCTACTGTTACTGAAACAGATTCATTTTCTTGTACAACGTTTGATGCTGTTGATGCTCTTTGTAATGGTAAATGAATTGATTCTTCTGTCAATACTACAACTGGTTCCGATTGTACTTCTGCAACAACGAACTCTTCGATTTGAGATTCTTCTACTATAACTGGGACTGATTCATTTGGATCTATTAATTGTAATGGTGATCGTGATGGTGATGCCGTTTGTAATGGTAATAGAGATTGTGATGATGATGATGATGCCAGTTCATCCGCATCATCACCATTATTATTATTATTTTCTGTTGAATTATCAACGGGTTCGGATTCTGTAATATTTAACAATATCAATTGCTCTGAATCATCATCGAATCGAATTAATCCAACGTTTGAAAAACTAAAAGATTTTTTTATTATTATAAATTTAAAAAAAAATGTATTACTATATAAATAAAATATTATCAGGAGGGCCAGCAAAGGTACGTAGATAAGATGCCAGTTCAAAGATTACGCAGGAAATTTGTCAATCAATTTATTGTTTAGACAAATTAAAAGCCAAATTAAAGAAATCAAATGACATTCATTAAATAACGATAATTTTAATTTAATTAATTTTCTTTCAAAATATAATCAAAATAAATAAATCAAAATAAATAATTGGCCAAATTCAATCGTATATATTATAAAACAGGATCACTTGTGTTTTTCCTTTTTAATCCATTTAAAACAGCCACAATTACCATCATTTCTCATTTCATTACGATTACGATTACGATTTCTTATTCGTTTCGTATTATTTTTATCTACTGTATTATATCGATAAGTGCTAACACTTAAATTATCTTCGCTATTCGATAGACACATTGAATCTTTTAATGATAATCCTGATGGTGATGCTGCTGCCGTTTGACAATTTATTGTATATCCATTTAAATAATCAATCAATAAATTTGTATAACTTTCTTCGGGACCGCATCGAGACGTTGGCGATTTTAATAATAATAATTTTGTTTTACAATAATTACGATTACGTAATAGAATATCTTTACACATTTCAATGGCTTTCATTTCATCTTGTGTAAGACTGCAAAGTTTTAATATATATAAAAAATACATTAAACACATATAGAATAGAATTAAGAGTATTTGAAAAAGAAAAAAACACCTTAATTGATATTTTTTCTCTGTTACATTTGAACGATCCGATTGAATATTATTATTATTATTTGTATTATCACTAATATCATTTAAATTTGTACATTCATCACCCCATGCACTAAAAAATTAATATATCATATTATTATTTAAACAATGAAATAATTCAATCAGCAACAGAATAAATTCTAACTATCGAATGCCATAATGCAAAAAAAAAAAAATGATGTACCATTTTTTTTGTTTTGGAAATTTAGCAGCAGCAGCATTTAAATGGGAATGATGTTGAGTAACGGCAGCCGTTGCCCAATACTTTTGATCGGCCAATATACCTTCAATTTGTTCTTTTTTCAATTGTTCATTCAGTAATAATCGTTCGGTATTACCTGATCTTTCTGATAATTCATCTATGGGATAGATTAAATTTGAAATTCTAAAGTTATCATCATTTCTATCCACATCAAAAATGTTTATACATTCATTAAATTTTGATGGTTGTGGTGGTGATTTTGATACCAATCTACCGTCACCATAGACTGAATTCAATTCTTGATCATTAAAATAATATGAATGATTTGAATCGTTGGTTTTTATATGATCCAGTTCGTGCTGCTGTTGATCATTACAACAATCATTATCGATAATGGATATAGACGATGATTTCGGATTTGAAGAAATTGATTTTAATTTATTGAATGATTCAATTGATTTATTATTATTATTATTAATTGATCGATGATCATCAGATATTTGTATTTCATTATCATTATCATTAATATTTTCATCATCACCACTAAAATCTTCTAATGTTAATTTATCAAGGGATTTTTCCAAAAGCATTTTACCATCATAAATTGTTTGAATTAAAAGTTCTTTATCGGAATTTAATAAAACATAACTATTATTATTATCAATAATATTATTCGATTCGTTATTCGGTGTGGCTGCCGTCGTTGTCGTAATTGTATTTAATAATAATCCATCAGCATTTATTATTTCATTATCTATTATGGGCAAATTTCGTTGTCGTTCGCCAATTATTGATTTAAATTTTGATCGAAATGGATTTTTATTTGATTCGAAAATTTTACCAGGATTGGTATTTTCCATTAAATGCATATTTTTTAAACTTGTTGTTGCCAAATTAATGAATTGTTTTTTTGGCACTGAATTTTCACGTACAATTCGTTCGGATTGAACTTTTTCAATGATATTTATCATATTTTCTCTATTGCATAGTAATTAATGGAATATATATTTATATATATTTTAAAAAAAGTTTAAATGGGAAAATAAGACGATTGAATAAAACGGAAAATAAATACAAAATTAAACTAATTAAATAAAAAACAAAAATGGAATTTTAAAACAAAGACTCCTGCCGTTTGCTATTACTTTAAACTATAATAAATAAATTATTTTAATTGATTTTTTGATTAAATTTTTATTGTTTAAAGGCTTCTTATTTAATTTTTTTAAAAAATTATCTTTTAAAGTTTTTCTAAGTCAGTGAGTTTTTTCAAATGGTATAATGTAGGAGTGGAGTTTAATCAATAATTTATAATGCATTATAAAGATTGTGTAAAGATTTCAAATCGATTTGTGTACGAATTTTCAAGATATCGCACTCTGAAGTGGATTTGGTAAAATTTTCCATATAAAATACACTAAAAATCGTGAAAATCTTGGAAAATGCTCAATTCTGACCAAGTCTGTCCAAGGAAACCCCATACAATATTCGACACAGATCATTTATAATGCATTATAAAGATTTTGTAAAGATTTAAAATCGATTTGTGTACGAATTTTCAAGATATCACACTCTGAAGTGGATTTGGTAAATTTTCCATATAAAATACAATAAAAATCGTGAAAATTCTGAATTCTAACCAAGTCCGTCCAAGGAAACCCCACACAATATTTGACACAGATCATTTTTAATGCATTATAAAGATCGTGTAACGATTTCAAATCGATTGCTTAACGAATTTTCAAGATATCGCACTCTGAAATGGATTTGGTAAAATTTTCCATATAAAACACACTAAAAATCTTGAAAATCTTGGAAAATTCTCAATTCTAACCAAGTCCGTCCAAGGAAAGCCCATACAATATTTAACACAGATCATTTATAATGCATTATTCATAAGGGAAAAAAATCGCTGCAGATTCAATCGCTTCAAAAATTCATTTTCATAACAATATACACATAATAAATTAAAATCAGAAAAACTAAAACTAATTAAACTAAATTATCCCAAATTAAATAATAAATGTCATTTTGGGGGGTCTTGAAAGAAAAAAACAAAACCGAATTGTACTCGAATCCACAGCGGCAGAGAAGGATAAACATTTTTATTAAACTAAATTAAGCTTATAAATAATAATAATAATAATAATATGATTTACCCGTCAATATCTGAATTTGGTATACTGTATATTGGTACTGATATGGTTCTTGTTGTTTCATCATTCGGATCGTCGTTTACCAATCCCATTTCAACATATTGATTCATATCTACTAATGAAACGTGATTTGTTGCATTTCCGTATTCATGAGTAATTTCTACATTGTTTTGCAGTTCAATTGTATGCATTTGTAATTCATTCAATTGTACATTTTCCATAATTTCTTCATTTTCATAAAATTCTGGATTATTGTCGCCCCGGATTGATAGATTAATTACTGTATTTTCAATCGATTCACCATTTTCATTGTTATCATACCGTATTTCATTCAATTCTGTAAGTACAACACTTTCATGTGAATGCTCATTGAATTCTTCTTCAACTGATTCTTCGTCTTCTTCTTCTTCATTATCTATGATTTGTATATTTATTTCTGAATTGTCATTCGTTTCCACATTTTCATAGTTAACTGGATATTCATTCTGTTCTGCATTTTCAAAAGTTTCATCTGAATGCTCATTGAATTCTTCTTCAACTGAATCTTCTTCTTCTTCTTCTTCTTCTTCTTCTTCATTGTCTATGATTTGTATATTTATTTCTGAATTTTCATTGATGTCGGCATTTTCATTATTATGTGGATTTTCATTTAGATCTACATTTTCTAAATGTCCTTCTGAATGCTCATTTATTTCTTCTTCTTCTTCTTCGTTGTCTATGATTTGTATATTTATTTCTGAATTTTCATTACGTTCCGTTTCATTTTCCATATTTTCATTTGTAATCACTTCTGTATTTTCCATAATATCCATATTTTCCGATGAACTATTTTGGTTTTCGGAGATTTCTATATGATTACCACCGGCCGAGACGAAAACGTTGACAATGGGTTCATTTTCCGATTGTTCTTGTTCAATATTTTCAGAATTTACCAAATTCTGAATTGTATTTTGATTACTATTTTGATTTATCAAATTACCATCACCAATATCACCATCGCC
Organism: Dilophus febrilis; assembly: GCA_958336335.1. NCBI lineage: Eukaryota > Metazoa > Arthropoda > Insecta > Diptera > Bibionidae > Dilophus > Dilophus febrilis. The sequence continues at coordinate 3,621,103 of OY284471.1, read as the reverse complement.
ATCGCCATCCAAATATAAACTAAGAAAGAAAATATGTTTTTTTTGTTTTTTTTTTTCTTTGTAACTTTTAAAGGTATAACAATAATAATAATAATAGTGATAATATATTCAAAAGAAGAAATATTATTCGTTTTATTATCAATTATATTATACCATTTACATCAATTATTATAAATTAATATTTAAAATGCACAAGAAATACAATTTTTAGGATTCTGAAGAAAGCTTCAGATATTAAACGGTTACTTTCGAATCTGAACACAGAGTTTAACTTCACATATCGTTGGTCGTACGGTCCGACATTACCGACAACGTATAATAATTTTAAAATATCAACAACTGAAGGCTGTTGTCAAACACTAAAACCAATCGTCGTCGATTCTAAGTGAAAATTTATTCAATTATCAAGACACAACACAAAGTTTAATGCAAAAAGTTCACTTAAATTTAAATAAACAATTCTTATTTTTGAATTCACTTCACTTCAGTTATCATATCTGAATCGATACGGTGTCGAGTCATTGTCGTCGTTAAATAAAGTAATAAGTTAACTGATCGTAATATTAGCTATAACCGCACCCAAATATAGATAGATATATTTGAATAACAAATAATACAAATTACAAATTCAAAACACATTTTGTTGAATAGTTATGTGTTATTTCAATAGAAATTATTTTAAAATAATATGGTTTTTTGTATAAATTTTGTTAACAACTTACCCCCCGTCAATTGTTGATCGTCGTAAAACCATTCGTGATATATTTGAAGTATTATTATTGTTGTGGTTTCTGTTATTTGATTCATTCGATGTCGATGTGTTGGAAACATTTAAAGTGACTGACGGCATACCTGATGTAATAATTGTATTGGGAACGACGTCCGTAACAGGAGATCTGGTTGTTCTCATATCTGTTGTTCGATTGTTGATTTTAGATTCAACATTAGATGGTCTATTTAAATTTGAATCTTCAGAATCTGATATTATACCACCGTCTCTATAATTAACAAAAAAAAAACACCATAAACAAAACGAAATTATTGATTTTTAATGAATTACTGAAATAATCATAATGAAACTTACGGTGTGAATATTCTTTTTCGTGTGAATGCCAACATCGGTATCGATGCTGGTGTTTCTGATTGTGTTTCGACCTGTGATGTTACAGTTTCTGAAGTGGCCATCGCTCCCGTTAATGTTGCTGCTACCGCACTACTGTCAGTTGGTGCTGCTACTGATGATGATAAGCTATAATTGATTGAATTAAAGAAAATAAAACACAAATGAATTTTCTAATACGCAGCGAATGTCATTCAAATATAAAAAAAACATTTCCCCATACCTATTATTTGGATTTGCAGCATATTGTATGACACTACTATTGGCCGCCGCAACTTCAGCGTCCGCCATTAATGAATCATCTTGGGCATCATCACTTGGAATGTGTATATTTAAAACTGACATTCTATTTGATTCAGAGAATGTCGATGATGCTGTTGTTGTTGTTGTTCCTGTTAATGATGTAGATGATGATGATGATGTTGATGATCCTAACATAATATTTTGTGGTCTATTCTGTTCTTTGGATAATTCCAATAGTAATTGTACAGCTGCCAATTTACTGGCATCATACGTTTGTACAATTCGATCATCAATTGGTTTCTTAGTGCTATATATTGACAAATATATCAGAGTTGATATAATACATTAGTATTCAACAATTATATATAATCATTTTGGTTAATTATAAACAAAAATCATATTATTATATTACCTATTTGGTTTCCTTCCTTTTTGTTTTCTAACTGTGGTGGCATCTTGAGGATTCATACCTCTACTGCTGCTACTTCGGCTGCTACTGTTGCTGCTGCTGCTGTTTCCGTTGTTACTATTATTATTATTATTATTATTTAGATTTGAAAACAATTCGGAATTGATTGTTGATGGTAATATTAATGGTGATAATTGAATAGACGAATTCAAATTATCAACTGGACTTCGATTTATATTAATATCATTGCCAGTATTATCATATTCATTAAATGTTATCGATAATTGTTCACCATCATCACGAACATCAGCGGTATCATTGACATTATTGTTAGTAAACGATTGGGATTGAGTTTCCGGTATATAAATATATTGTGTTTCAGTGAATTGTGTTTCAGGAATGTCCATTAATTGTGTTTCTGGTATTACATTGGATTGATTGCCACTGTATGATTCATTTAACAACGATTGTTGAATGGTTTCATTAACATGTTCTTGATATTGTTGCAGTTCAGGTTGTTGATGCAATTGCTGCTGCTGCTGCTGTAGTTGTTGATGTTGCTGTAATTGTAATTGCTGTTCCGGTTGTCTTACTGTGGTACCCGCTTTATAATGTTTAAATTTGGTTAAATCATATGGCATTGATTGTGATGATTCATTAAAGGAATCCTTATGATTATCATTTATGGTTTGTGTATGTGGTTTTGTATTTACTGTACGGTTTTGAATTTGTGTATTCGGTAATTTAGGTTTTGATATAGTTAAATTTAAAGCTGGTTGTTCAATCAACTGATCATCATCCATTTCTCCATCATGATCCATAACACTTTGATTTAATTGTTGATTATTAATATCATCACCATCACCATCATCGGGCATTATTAGATTTACATCAGGAACGTCATCATTTAAAATCATACCAGATAATACAATATTTGTATCAACATCATCATCATTGTTTATCATATAATTAACATTTGAATGACCCATGATTACCGATTGTGATTGTAAATCATCAACTAATGATGTATTTGATTCATTTTGAATATTTATAATATCGTTATCCGTTAATCCGGAACTATTGGTTGGAGTCAATTGAGTTTCAGGAATGTTATGTTGTATGGCAATATCATCATTTGAATCATCAAATGTATAAACATGTGCCAATTGTTCCGATCGATTTCTAGCCGATAAATCACTGACTTCAGCATCGCGATAACTACCTCCAACCCCAGTTGCAGCCGCTGCAGCAGCAGCACTCTTTTTTTTCATAAGAAATTTATGAAATTTTCTTTTCTAACAAAACAAATACATACAAAAATATCACATATTAATATTTAAAGCAGTGTATTATAAGAACATATTATAATAACATTTTAATGTATTTGTTTTGACTTACCTTTTCGGGTGGTGATGGTGTTTTTGGTATGTCATGATCGGTATCCGGAACAGAATCATTCTATATATACAAATATAATAAATTGAAAATACAACAAAAGATCAGTAAGGAGTGTAAGGCTTATATATAGAATACATCAATTTCATCTTAATATAATAGGATGAATACAATAATTTTACAAATATTTCTACCATGCAGTTATGAATTCTATTAATGAATTGAATTTTATACATAATTTGGCAAACAGAAAACAAAAAAAATCGATATTTTACGCGATTGCATTAATAAATAAAAAGAAAAACTCCGCCTTTGTAATAATTGGAAAATTATAACATATGGATGTTCAAAAAATTGCTTATCCTTTGTTATCGCATGGATCAAATGGAAAATACAGCACAGCAAATGTATAAAATCATTTTTTAATTATATTTATTCGTATATATTGAGACGATTAGACTTACCAAACGATTAGAATCATTTTCCATATTGGATATGTCTTTGATTTCCTATATTTTATTGTGAGATCTAGTTGAATATTGTTGAATACTTTCTCTTTGTTTGATCATATAAAAATCGGAAACCGTGTTAATCGGTATCGGTTCTGATAATTTCCAAAATAATGTGATGCCTTCCAGAAGCGATTTATAAATTGATTGTTGTTATTATATTTTTATAGAATAGTTTGTTTTTGTTTTGATTTACCGCTTTAAAACTTTCTTATCACTAACAAATGGTGGAAAACAAATCAATACAAAGGGCGACACATTGCAAAAACCAAAAAAAAACCAAAACAAAACAAATCATTACATTTTCGTCACAATCCTTATGATAGAAAAATATAATTTAATCACAATAACAACAAAGAGAAGCACCCGAAATACGATACTATATTAATTATAATTTATATATTTATTTTAATTAAAAAAATTAATAAATAAATTCCAAATTATTTTAAGCACTGCTATTTTAATAGAACTAAATGAAAAACTAAAAAATTTTGATACGATGATTTTTATTTTATTTTGACATTTATATTTACACACACCAAAACGCTGACGCAGAGTGAATTTCGATTCGTATAGATAATTTGTATCGAATACTGTCGAAATAAAAACCACTCAAATTATACCCATGCACACAAGCAAACAATAATGCAAAATTCATGATGGCCGCCATCATATGAATATGAAAATTGTATGTCGTCTGTCTATCGTCTAGTATGTATTTACAATAATACAGAGAGACGCCATCATTATATTACAATGCATGCGTTTATTTACTTTCTAAATATAGCAAAATTATTTTTAGATCGGAATGCGAAATTGTTTGTTATTGTCTGGTATGTCGTCTGTCGTCAAGTAAGAATGTTGTGTATAAATGAGTGAATATGCGCTGGTAGCGTGGGAATAATTTTTAAAGGGAATTCCCTTTAGGAATGTATGGTATTATTTTTATTATTTTTTTTTATATATATTATTTTTAAATGTTTAATTATTTTTATTATTATTAATTTATTATTAATATTAAATATTAATAAATATTAATTTATTATTAATATTAAATATTAATAAATATTAATTAATAAATGTATGAAAAAAATCCTGATTGTTAGGCATTTAGTTTAATTGTTGTTATTATATAAGGATTAGTAAAAATGGCATAACTTGAAAACCAGTTGAGATAGAATGATGGGTAGACCATCAATCGATAGATAATTAAATTCTCTAAAAACTTCCCTTACATATCAAATAGGGTTGTAGAACAAATTCTATAGGTAAAATCCATAAACGTGAGAAATTGTCAATTTAACCATACTCTTTGTATGGACACCCCATAATATTATTGTAAATTCGGAAAATTCAGCTTATTTTACTTAAGATTCAGTCTTAATATCAATACCATCTCGTGAAAATTTCACCCCTAAAAATTGAATGATTAGAGGTTGATTTTGACCAATGATTGGTAAAAAAATTAATTTTTTAGTATATAAGGGGTGTAGTAAAAATGGCATAACTTGAAAACCAGATGAGATAGAATGATGGGCAGACCATCAATCGATAGATAATTAAATTCTCTAAAAACTTTTTTTACATATAAAATAGGGTTGTAGAGCAAATTCTATAGGTAAAATCTATAAACGTGAGAAATTGTTAATTTAACCATACTCTTTGTATGGACACCCCATAATATTATTGTAAATTCGGAAAATTCAGCTTATTTTACTTAAGATTCAGTCTTAATATCAATACCATCTCGTGGAAATTTCACCCTTAAAAATTGAATGATTAGAGGTTGATTTTGACCAATGATTGGTAAAAAAATTAATTTTTTAGTATATAAGGGGTGTAGTAAAAATGGCATAACTTAAAAACCAGTTGAGATAGAATGATGGGTAGACCATCAATCGATAGATAATTAAATTCTCTAAAAACTTTCCTTACGTATCAAATAGGGTCGTAGAACAAATTCTATAGGTAAAATCTATAAACGTGAGAAATTGTCAATTTAACCATACTCTTTGTATGGACACCCCATAATATTATTGTAAATTCGAAAAATTCAGCTTATTTTACTTAGGATTCAGTCTTAAAATCAATATCATCGCGTGGAAATTTCACCCCTAAAAATTGATTGATTAGAGGTTGATTTTGACCAATGATTGGTAAAAAAATTAATTTTTTAGTATATAAGGGGTGTAGTAAAAATGGCATAACTTGATTTACTTAAGATTCAGTCTTAATATCAATACTATCTCGTGAAAATTTCACCCCTAAAAATTGAATGATTAGAGGTTGATTTTGACCAATGATTGGTAAAAAATTAATTTTTTAGTATATAAGGGGTGTAGTAAAAATGGCATAACTTGAAAACCAGTTGAGATAGAATGATGGGCAGACCATCAATCGATAGATAATTAAATTCTCTAAAAACTTTCCTTACATGTCAAATAGGGTTGTAGAGCAAATTCTATAGGTAAAATCTATAAACGTGAGAAATTGTTAATTTAACCATACTCTTTGTATGGACACCCCATAATATTATTGTAAATTCGTAAAATTCAGCTTAATTTACTTAAGATTCAGTCTTAATATCAATACCATCTCGTGAAAATTTCACCCCTAAAAATTGAATGATTAGAGGTTGATTTTGACCAATGATTGGTAAAAAATTAATTTTTTAGTATATAAGGGGTGTAGTAAAAATGGCATAACTTGAAAACCAGTTGAGATAGAATGATGGGCAGACCATCAATCGATAGATAATTAAATTCTCTAAAAACTTTCCTTACATATCAAATAGGGTTGTAGAACAAATTATATAGGTAAAATCTATAAACGTGAGAAATTGTCAATTTAACCATACTCTTTGTATGGACACCCCATAATATTATTGTAAATTCGGAAAATTCAGCTTATTTTACTTAAGATTCAGTCTTAATATCAATACCATCTCGTGAAAATTTCACCCCTAAAAATTGAATGATTAGAGGTTGATTTTGACCAATGATTGGTAAAAAAATTAATTTTTTAGTATATAAGGGGTGTAGTAAAAATGGCATAACTTGAAAACCAGATGAGATATAATGATGGGCAGACCATCAATCGATAGATAATTAAATTCTCTAAAAACTTTCCTTACATGTCAAATAGGGTTGTAGAGCAAATTCTATAGGTAAAATCTATAAACGTGAGAAATTGTCAATTTAACCATACTCTTTGTATGGACACCCCATAATATTATTGTAAATTCGGAAAATTCAGCTTATTTTACTTAAGATTCAGTCTTAATATCAATACCATCTCGTGAAAATTTCACCCCTAAAAATTGAATGATTAGAGGTTGATTTTGACCAATGATTGGTAAAAAAATTAATTTTTTAGTATATAAGGGGTGTAGTAAAAATGGCATAACTTAAAAACCAGATGAGATATAATGATGGGCAGACCATCAATCGATAAATAATTAAATTCTCTAAAAACTTTCCTTACATGTCAAATAGGGTTGTAGAGCAAATTCTATAGGTAAAATCTATAAACGTGAGAAATTGTCAATTTAACCATACTCTTTGTATGGACACCCCATAATATTATTGTAAATTCGGAAAATTCAGCTTATTTTACTTAAGATTCAGTCTTAATATCAATACCATCTCGTGAAAATTTCACCCCTAAAAATTGAATGATTAGAGGTTGATTTTGACCAATGATTGGTAAAAAAATTAATTTTTTAGTATATAAGGGGTGTAGTAAAAATGGCATAACTTGAAAACCAGATGAGATAGAATGATGGGTAGACCATCAATCGATAGATAATTAAATTCTCTAAAAACTTTCCTTACATATCAAATAGGGTTGTAGAACAAATTATATAGGTAAAATCTATAAACGTGAGAAATTGTCAATTTAACCATACTCTTTGTATGGACACCCCATAATATTATTGTAAATTCGGAAAATTCAGCTTATTTTACTTAAGATTCAGTCTTAATATCAATACCATCTCGTGAAAATTTCACCCCTAAAAATTGAATGATTAGAGGTTGATTTTGACCAATGATTGGTAAAAAAATTAATTTTTTAGTATATATGGGGTGTAGTAAAAATGGCATAACTTAAAAACCAGATGAGATAGAATGATGGGTAGACCATCAATCGATAGATAATTAAATTCTCTAAAAACTTTCCTTACATATCAAATAGGGTTGTAGAACAAATTCTATAGGTAAAATCTATAAACGTGAGAAATTGTCAATTTAACCACACTCTTTGTATGGACACCCCATAATATTATTGTAAATTCGGAAAATTCAGCTTATTTTACTTAAGATTCAGTCTTAATATCAATACCATCTCGTGAAAATTTCACCCCTAAAAATTGAATGATTAGAGGTTGATTTTGACCAATGATTGGTAAAAAAATTAATTTTTTAGTATATAAGGGGTGTAGTAAAAATGGCATAACTTGAAAACTAGATGAGATAGAATGATGGGTAGACCATCAATCGATAGATAATTAAATTCTCTAAAAACTTTCCTTATATATCAAATAGGGTTGTAGAGCAAATTCTATAGGTAAAATCTATAAACGTGAGAAATTGTTAATTTAACCATACTCTTTGTATGGACACCCCATAATATTATTGTAAATTCGGAAAATTCAGCTTATTTTACTTAAGATTCAGTCTTAATATCAATACCATCTCGTGGAAATTTCACCCTTAAAAATTGAATGATTAGAGGTTGATTTTGACCAATGATTGGTAAAAAAATTAATTTTTTAGTATATAAGGGGTGTAGTAAAAATGGCATAACTTAAAAACCAGTTCAGATAGAATGATGGGTAGACCATCAATCGATAGATAATTAAATTCTCTAAAAACTTTCCTTACGTATCAAATAGGGTCGTAGAACAAATTCTATAGGTAAAATCTATAAACGTGAGAAATTGTCAATTTAACCATACTCTTTGTATGGACACTCCATAATATTATTGTAAATTCGAAAAATTCAGCTTATTTTACTTAGGATTCAGTCTTAAAATCAATATCATCTCGTGGAAATTTCACCCCTAAAAATTGATTGATTAGAGGTTGATTTTGACCAATGATTGGTAAAAAAATTAATTTTTTAGTATATAAGGGGTGTAGTAAAAATGGCATAACTTGAAAACCAGTTGAAATAGAATTATGGGCGGACCATCAATCGATAGATAATTAAATTCTCTAAAAACTTTCCTTACATATCAAATAGGGTTGTAGAACAAATTATATAGGTAAAATCTATAAACGTGAGAAATTGTCAATTTAACCATACTCTTTGTATGGACACCCCATAATATTATTGTAAATTCGGAAAATTCAGCTTATTTTACTTAAGATTCAGTCTTAATATCAATACCATCTCGTGAAAATTTCACCCCTAAAAATTGAATGATTAGAGGTTGATTTTGACCAATGATTGGTAAAAAAATTAATTTTTTAGTATATAAGGGGTGTAGTAAAAATGGCATAACTTGAAAACCAGATGAGATAGAATGATGGGTAGACCATCAATCGATAGATAATTAAATTCTCTAAAAACTTTCCTTACATATCAAATAGGGTTGTAGAACAAATTATATAGGTAAAATCTATAAACGTGAGAAATTGTCAATTTAACCACACTCTTTAGATGGACACCCCATAATATTATTGTAAATTCGGAAAATTCAGCTTATTTTACTTAAGATTCAGTCTTAATATCAATACCATCTCGTGAAAATTTCACCCCTAAAAATTGAATGATTAGAGGTTGATTTTGACCAATGATTGGTAAAAAAATTAATTTTTTAGTATATAAGGGGTGTAGTAAAAATGGCATAACTTGAAAACCAGATGAGATAGAATGATGGGTAGACCATCAATCGATAGATAATTAAATTCTCTAAAAACTTTCCTTATATATCAAATAGGGTTGTAGAGCAAATTCTATAGGTAAAATCTATAAACGTGAGAAATTGTCAATTTAACCATACTCTTTGTATGGACACCCCATAATATTATTGTAAATTCGGAAAATTCAGCTTATTTTACTTAAGATTCAGTCTTAATATCAATACCATCTCGTGGAAATTTCACCCTTAAAAATTGAATGATTAGAGGTTGATTTTGACCAATGATTGGTAAAAAAATTAATTTTTTAGTATATAAGGGGTGTAGTAAAAATGGCATAACTTAAAAACCAGTTCAGATAGAATGATGGGTAGACCATCAATCGATAGATAATTAAATTCTCTAAAAACTTTCCTTACGTATCAAATAGGGTCGTAGAACAAATTCTATAGGTAAAATCTATAAACGTGAGAAATTGTCAATTTAACCATACACTTTGTATGGACACTCCATAATATTATTGTAAATTCGAAAAATTGAGCTTATTTTACTTAGGATTCAGTCTTAAAATCAATATCATCTCGTGGAAATTTCACCCCTAAAAATTGAATGATTAGAGGTTGATTTTGACCAATGATTGGTAAAAAAATTAATTTTTTAGTATATAAGGGGTGTAGTAAAAATGGCATAACTTGAAAACCAGATGAGATAGAATGATGGGTAGACCATCAATCGATAGATAATTAAATTCTCTAAAAACTTTCCTTATATATCAAATAGGGTTGTAGAGCAAATTCTATAGGTAAAATCTATAAACGTGAGAAATTGTCAATTTAACCATACTCTTTGTATGGACACCCCATAATATTATTATAAATTCGGAAAATTCAGCTTATTTTACTTAAGATTCAGTCTTAATATCAATACCATCTCGTGGAAATTTCACCCTTAAAAATTGAATGATTAGAGGTTGATTTTGACCAATGATTGGTAAAAAAATTAATTTTTTAGTATATAAGGGGTGTAGTAAAAATGGCATAACTTGAAAACCAGTTGAAATAGAATGATGGGCGGACCATCAATCGATAGATAATTAAATTCTCTAAAAACTTTCCTTACATATCAAATAGGGTTGTAGAACAAATTATATAGGTAAAATCTATAAACGTGAGAAATTGTCAATTTAACCATACTCTTTGTATGGACACCCCATAATATTATTGTAAATTCGGAAAATTCAGCTTATTTTACTTAAGATTCAGTCTTAATATCAATACCATCTCGTGAAAATTTCACCCCTAAAAATTGAATGATTAGAGGTTGATTTTGACCAATGATTGGTAAAAAAATTAATTTTTTAGTATATAAGGGGTGTAGTAAAAATGGCATAACTTGAAAACCAGTTGAGATAGAATGATAAGCAGACCATCAATCGATAGATAATTAAATTCTCTAAAAACTTTCCTTACATATCAAATAGGGTTGTAGAACAAATTATATAGGTAAAATCTATAAACGTGAGAAATTGTCAATTTAACCATACTCTTTGTATGGACACCCCATAATATTATTGTAAATTCGGAAAATTCAGCTTATTTTACTTAAGATTCAGTCTTAATATCAATACCATCTCGTGAAAATTTCACCCCTAAAAATTGAATGATTAGAGGTTGATTTTGACCAATGATTGGTAAAAAAATTAATTTTTTAGTATATAAGGGGTGTAGTAAAAATGACATAACTTGAAAACCAGTTGAGATAGAATGATGGGCAGACCATCAATCGATAGATAATTAAATTCTGCAAAAACTTCCCTTGCATATCAAATAGGGTTGTAGAACAAATTCTATAGGTAAAATCTATAAACGTGAGAAATTGTCAATTTAACCATACTCTTTGTATGGACACCCCATAATATTATTGTAAATTCAGAAAATTCAGTTTATTTTACTTAAGATTCAGTCTTAATATCAATACCATCTCGTGGAAATTTCACCCTTAAAAATTGAATGATTAGAGGTTGATTTTGACCAATGATTGGTAAAAAAATTAATTTTTTAGTATATAAGGGGTGTAGTAAAAATGGCATAACTTGAAAACCAGTTGAGATAGAATGATGGGCAGACCATCAATCGATAGATAATTAAATTCTCCAAAAACTTCCCTTACAAATCAAATAGGGTTGTAGAACAAATTCTATAGGTAAAATCTATATACGTTAAAAATTATCAATTTAACCATACTCTTTGCATGGACACCCCATAATATTATTTTAAATTCGGAAAATTCAGCTTATTTTACTTCAGATTCAGTCTTAAAATCAATACCATCTCGTGGAAATTTCACCCTAAAAAATTCGGTATTTATAAAACTGTATATCATATTATATAAAAGGATTATTTCGAATGGGATCGTAATAGAGAGAGGGTGAAGAATTAATTAAATGGCATACATATTGAAGAAATAAAAAACTGTATATTATATTATATAATATGTTTTATAGAAGTGCGATATATATACATATATGGTATATAGAAAATATATACTGATGGTTTCAATATTTAATTTTTTTACGGAATAATAAACGTGTCAATGAATAAATTAAATAATATCTAACCAAGCATTTTTATAACATATTTATATATCTTAATCACTTTACAATAATAATATATTTATATATATTATGATTATATCGAATTATATAACATATTAATCGGATTATATTCAAAAATTATATGGAAATACACCTTCCGAACAAGCTCAAAAAATTGTCCAAATATAGATTAGTGGTTATTGGAAATTACATTAATTTAAATGCATATTTAAGATATTGTTAAATGAAAAAATTTCTATTCAATTATATTTTATCATAGAAAATGGTAAATTAAGATATAAAAAATATTAAAATACAAATTAAAACAAAATAGGGAAGTAAAATCAACCTTTATCAATTTGTTTTAGAGACCATAATAATTTTTATTTGAAAATTACCGACCAACAATAACCAAAAAAAAAAAAGGTAAATGATTTTTCAAAGGTGTTGCTTGTTATTTTATTTTTTGCAATTCAATAAATTTTGTTGGTTTTTGTTTTATTATTTTATTTTAAATGTATTTTGTTCAATAATAATAATTATGCAGAATTGCGGATGTTCTTAACTTTTCAATTCTTAACCAAAAAACGCGCAAAATCGCATATTGCTTCAAATAAAATAATATTTATAGAAATTTTTCCATTCAAAGTTTAAACAATAGAATAATAAAATTAATAAAAAAAAATCTCATACCTTTAGAATTGAAGATTCTGTGTGTTTGTGTGTGTGTTTTTTTTGTTATGGTTCAAATTTAAAGGATATAAACCAAATAAATACTATAATGTGATTTCAATGAAATAAAATATCCGATTACCTCTTTAATTTTTGAATGTTAAAGCGAATTGCTGTTTTTTATTTGGATTTTATACAAAGTTTTCCTAAAGAAAACAATTGTTTTATTATTTTTTTTTTAAAGGTTAACATAAAACATTGTAATAAATAATATTGCATATAAAGAATTTAATAAATTTAATAGTTTATATTTTATTTAAATTACCTTTTGTGAAATCCGGCCATTTCTAATCGGAATCCTGTGATGAACATTAAAGTTGTTGATTTGATTTTTTCACAGCTCAAAAAAGGTCACAAAATATTCTTGAATTTTTGGAATTTTTACTTCTGCATCACATCAGTTTTAAGTATTTAAATAAATTCAATATTGGAAACGTTTAAAAAATTGTATTCGATCAGATTTTGGGTATTTTTGCATTGCTTATAGGTTCACCAATTCACTCTTGGTTCAAAGTGTTCAAATTGCGTTATTCATCAGATTATTGGTATTGTTGATAATTTTGATGATTGAAGAACCCTTTGGAAACCTTTAAAAAATGTTTAACATCAGATTTTTGGAATTTTCACTTTCGGTATCTGTACTTCAATGTTAAATATTTAAATACAATTACCTTTAGAAACCTCTAAAAGTTGTATTCAGCAGATTTTTCGTAATTTTTGATCATTTTTATTTAATAGAGAAATCTTTGCTTTTGCATCACTTCGTTGGTTAAATAGGTTGTTAAATAAATTCGGTATTGGAAACATCAACGTTTTGGAGGACTTAATAAGGACATCCTTGAAATTGGAAATTCACTTTAATTCATCAGATCTTGCGGTACTTCTTTTGGGGATTGGATTTACTTCGCAATCAGGCCAGAATCGTCAGAATCGTGTCGATCTTTTCTCTTCTTCTTTGTTCTTCTACAATGACTTGTAGAATTAGCAACTTTTACAATTTTCATTAAATTAATTTAAAATAAAAAAAATATATCTGTTATTTTTGTTTTTCATTAAATTAATTTAACATTAAATTTATATTTAATTTTATATTTACAGTCTCTTTATATATATATATATATATTTATATATGATTATTTTTATATTTCCTTTTGTTTTTAATTTTTATTGTCACTATATTTAATATAATTTTAATTAAAAAATTGTATTAATAATAAAAGAATTACACAAAAGTATAATAAAAAAAAACTTATATAGAAATATTTCTAATATAATAAAAGTAAAGTAAAAAAAAAAAAACAATTAAAAACAAAAGGTTTTTTTTTCTCGTTTTTACATCAATTTGTAATATAAATAAATTATTTTATCAAATGAATTAAATTAAATTAAATTACAAATAAATGATGATTTAAAAAAAAAATAATAAATTTTAATTATTTACAAATTTTTTATAATCATTTTAAAATTTATATACAAAACAATTTCAATTGTTTTTTTCTTTCTTTCTTAATTTGTAATCTCTCTAATATTTTCTTTTTTAAGGGTTTTGTTTTAAATGCATTTTTATTTGTAACATTTATTTTATCTGTATTATAATTTAATTTGTATTTTAATCGGGAAGAATGTCAATGGGAAGTTAAAACAAAAAAAAACCCCCATTAACATTCGACGATGATCAAATAATGGTTTTTTTTTTCTGTTAATCGATAAGAAATGATGATCATCCTATAAATAAATGTCCTAATTATTATAATATAATCTAATTTTTAGGTAATTTTTCCTTATATTATCATTGTTTTGTTTTTTGTTTTTTACATTCAATTGATTGTACAACACTATTATATATAATTATTTTATATTAAATATAAAAAAAAAAATTGATAACTTATAATATAATATTTGGCACAATTTTTCTCATTTTCATAATTTAATTTTTTTTATGTGATTTGATTTGAAAATTTAAAAATGTTTTATCTTACATGAAATAAGAAAAAATGTAAAATAGGAAAATCAAAGAAAATGAATGAAAAATATTCCCATAATCATTTTCCATAAATGATAATGATGAAAATAATGTATTTTAGTTTTTAAAATGTTTCCATTTTCGTTAACAGTCTTTTTATTTTCTAAGTATTTCTATTCCATATATTTTTGTAATTATATACAAAAAGGATGAATGAATATATATTATAAAATAATAAAAATAAAATAAAAAATACACTTAAAACTTAAATCATAAAACTAAAATAATTAAATAAATCACATACTAAATATTATTATTATTATTAGTTTATATTGAATATGATGGGTAATTATTTGAACAATAACAACAACGTACACTACATCATTCAAATATTAAACGCCGAGATGATTATATATGAATTCTATATTATTATATTATATGAAATAGTGTGTATAGAAAAATTGTTTTTATATATGAAAAACTTAGTTAAAATTTTAAAAATTCTATCTACAATTTAATAAAGAAATGCGATTTATTTAAATTATTATTGAATTCAAATATACAATTAACTATTTAATATATATATATATATAATTATTTTGTTTGTTTTTTAAGTCTCTCTCTATAATACTATCTATGTTATATATATATATCTATATATATATGTCCTAATTCTAAACGTATCTGGTTATTTGTGAATAAAAATCTTGTAAACATATTTGTAATTGTCCAAATGTTGGTCTTTCCAACGGTGATAATGCCCAACAATATGCCATTATTGCAAATCTAAATTAAAGAATACAATTTTTTTTAGCTATATTATAATATATCCAATAGACAATTTCTATGGATTCGTCGTCCACGGAAAGAAATAAACTATTTTATATATAAACATTTTATGTTTTATCAAATCAGTTCTTTTTTTTTATCTTAATCAATAATCTGAGAAGCTCAGAAATTTAAATAAGAATGGAAAACTTTTATTTTGTACATAAAATAGATTATTTTTAAAGGGTAAATGATTGAGAAATCATATGTTTGTTTTTATATCCAGAGTTAATCATTTTCTGAACATTCAATATATATAGAACCTTTTAAAATTCTATATAGAGTATAATTGCATGATGAAAGCTTTCACAAAAAAATGTCCTTAACTCTTTATTTTTAAATATATAAATAAGAAAAAAAAAATTAGAAAATAATACTTACAATTCATCGGGACAATTAAGGGGCTGTGCTAAACGAACCCCATTACGAAGTACCTGCTCCATATCGTCATCGGCCACCTCAACATACGGTTGCCGTGCTAATGTACACAATTCCCACATTAGGACACCGAATGCCCATGTATCCGATGCTTCACTAAATAATTTCTTTTGCAACGCTTCTAAGGCCAACCATTTTATTGGACGATTTTCACTGTCACCCAAACAATTATAATCGGCCGGAAATAAATCACGTGCCAATGAACTATCCGCTAATTTAACATTTAAATGATCATCAATGACACAATTACGTGCCGCAATATCTTTATGTACAACACCATGACTATGTAAATGTCCTAATCCGGTTGACAACTGAGTGGCCATCAATACCATTTGAATGGTGGTCAATGATCGTGCCATCGGCTCTTGTAAAAATAATTTTAAATTTCTTGTACCATCCGGTGCCGGATACAATAGAAACGGTGTTGTATGATCCTCAATGGATACGCCCAACACCGATAAAATACCAATATGTGATGCACCATATAAACTCATTCCCTCCTGTAATAAATACGAGACTTGCATTTGATTAGCATGCTGGGCAACAGTTTTCACGAGAACCTCTTGACAATCATTATATGTACCACGATAAACACGACCAAATGTTCCCTCTTGCAATAGACTGGACAAACGAACACGACACCTTTGTACCGTTAACTCAGAAATACGTTTATGTAATTCATCGGGTTGTGAATAATCAACTTTACAACGGGGTAACGTTGATGTGGGAGCCGGTGGAAAAACAATTGATGGTGGTCCTGACGGTGCATGTGTTTGTAATCGTTGAAAACTTGATGTTCGTAATGGTTGACCATTATGTGAATTACGTTTGGATGTACCACGAGCACAATATGCTATTGCTAGCAGTACAATGACAAAAATGACAGCCAATGTACCGCCAATTATAAATGTTAATAGACCACTTTTTGGTGCAACAATCGTTTCCAATAGTAATGGATCATTAAGATGATTACTATTAATATTATTATGAATGTTATTTAGTTCATCTTGTCGACTGTGTGAAGAAGGAAGAAGATAATTAAATTATAATGAAATAATTTGTTTTATGTTTTTATTTTCCGAGATCAATAATCAATAAATATATTTACCCTTCTAAACAAATTTTCTTTCGTTTTAATACCAATTCGGTTATGTTTGATGTGGCCCGATTTAATGTAACCTCAATTGTAATGGTCACATCAATTTCAGCCGAACGTTTTCCCGTACAATGCATACCAATTGAAAATGTTTCAATGTCCGTTTTTATTTCACCAACTTTTGTAATATTTAAAATTGGCGGTGGTAATATAGTGGGATCCGATGTTACAATATTTATATTGTATGGTAACTATGGTAAGAATAACAAAATAAAATTATGTAGTAAATTCTTATGTAGTGAAACACTGTTAAAGGATTGCTGTTATCGACTTCCGATTGGAAATCTGGTCGTTTATTTGAATAATTCGGGTAAATTATTATAAAGTTCAACTTTTGATTTAAAATGTGTATAAATCCTTTTCACAACATTTCTATTTGTATATTTAAAATTAAAATTAAAATATAATCTCTGTAATGCAATTAAATAAATTCTAACAAAATTATTATAATTTTGTTACAAATACAAACAACAGCGAAAGAATCTCTACTATATATTTCTATGAAATAAAATCTCACAATTTGTCGTTAATAAAACTGGCAAAAAAAACCCCTCCTACTGTATATTTATTTACATTTATATTATACGTGTTTAAGGTATACGCGAGTATCAAACTTCCACTTTAATTTAATATATATGCATCTCATATTATAATGTCATGTTATCGTCTTAACATTTCAATTATAAATCTAAAATATACGATATGATACCAAATTTTTTGTTTGTATAGAAAATTTCTTTCATATGCTTGAATTTTCTACAAATGCAATATATATTTACAATTTTAATTAAATATTTTCACACTGACTTGTGTGTGATATATTTATTTATATAAATATAAACACATTCAGTATCATCAAAATGTTTTTTTTTTGGGGAATAAAATGTTTTATACGATTTTCACAATCAAATTATTTTGTTAAAATGTTAAATTCAATTTGTATGGTTATATCGTTTTTGTATAGCACGTAGTGTATTTTAATTTTTTTAACGTATTATAAAATTTAAAATCACCCCTTTATTTTGTATTCCTCTCTATATTTATAATTTAATATATGCGTATAAAATATCATTAGAGTGCAAACACGAACGAACGAACGCACGAATGTTTTTGGTGTTTTTAATTTGTATATATATTTGCTTTTGCATAATATAAATATTTTAAATTATGACTTTACATAAAATTATGTTACAAAATGTTGAAAAATTATTAACATTAAATACCGTATTATATAGAAATGTAGACTATAAATTTTAATGCAAATTATATATAGAGGAATGAATAAATGGATAGATAGATAGATAGATAGATATAGATAAATATATTATACTGTACATTTAGAGGAAATGTCTGGTTGATTTTCGTATATATATATATAAATGTAGGTACATAAAAGTATATTATAAATTAAGTTTAAATTATTGTACGTGTGTAAGGATATTTTTTGCTGTAATTTAATGTTTCACTTTTCCTTTGAGTATATACACTATATATCCTATAAATAAATAAATAAATAAATATCCTGATATATATAGTATATGATAGAGAGAAACATTTTTGTGCATAGAAAATAAAAACTCATACATATATAAATATCGCATTTTAAGGATAGATAGATTTTTTTGATATAAGAGGAAGAAAAGATAAGTGATAAAATAAAATGCATAGTTGACATAATCTAAAATAATTTCTTTTTATTTAATTTTTCCTTTTTTTTTTTTTGTCATTGCTTTTAAATTATATATAGTAGTAAATTGTTATTGCATTTGTTTCGGATTATAGGATGTGGGCTTTTTCTTTTTGGTATTTTATGGGCAACATTTTTTTTTTTTGACAATCTTTTGTTATATAGGCCATTTTCCAAACGCACAAATATATTGTAATATCATATATTTAAATGTTTTTGATCATTTTATAGAAATAAGTTTAAATTCATTTGAATGAAATGAGGATTTATATTTGTATTTATTTTTATTGCGTTAGGAATCTGTGGGGAAAGTTTATTGAAGAATTTTCATAATGAAATTTGGTAGCAATTATTTAATATGAATAAAGGAAAAATACGTAATATAAAATGTATTGCGGTTATCTTTAAAAAATTCATGTGTAATGAATTTCTGACCAAATTTTCGTTGTGGTTTTAGCTCTAAAATATTATCCAATGATATTTTGTTCGTATAGACCGTAAAAATACCTTTCTATCGGTGGTCTATTCATCCGAAAAATTAGTTAATAAAATAATCCATAATTAAATAAATGAATGACTTACCGGTCGTCCTGCCAAACTCTGCCATGAAAATGAAATTT
The DNA here is from genome assembly GCA_958336335.1 of Dilophus febrilis. Taxonomy (NCBI): domain Eukaryota; kingdom Metazoa; phylum Arthropoda; class Insecta; order Diptera; family Bibionidae; genus Dilophus; species Dilophus febrilis. The sequence continues at coordinate 3,601,546 of OY284471.1, read as the reverse complement.
CTCGTACATTATCCGGTATTGGAACGGTAAAATGAAGAGCATATTCATTTACTTCACCATTTCGTACATAATACAATTCAACGGCCAATCCTTTAAGGGGGCAAAAAAAAAAAAAAAAGAAAATAGAAAAGAAATATATTAGTTTTTTTTATTTTTTTTCTTATTGTATTCCATATAATATAAATAATTCGTTTATTAATTCTCTAAATATATATATGTTATGTATATATAAAGTTCTTTCAGATGATTTATTTTTATATATATATACAAATAATTCGTATATTATATAATAATACAAAATATTAAATAAACCATTCATAAATGTTGATCCACACAGATTTAATATAAAAGTATGGATGGATTGGATATAATAAAAGAATAAGGATTTTTTTTTTTATTTTGCTTTTATACAAAATACATTATTATTATTATTATTATTCTATTATATAATATAATAATATATAATAATAATTGTTAAACGTGTGAATGAGCGGATTAAATTCCATTTTTTTTCTCCATCATCATGTTCTTCATCTATATACATAATATAATATATATCCTTTTTTTTCATTTCATTTCATTTCATTTATATTTGATTTTTTTATTTGTTGTATATGTGTATTTTCATTTGTTTGCACTCTATATATATATACCATATTTTATTTTGACGCACATAAGTTTTGTGTTGCTTTTAAAAATGATCTGGTAGTTGTGTTGAAAATTTACCAGTTATTTACCATTGAAGTAAAATTTGGGGCAATTTCATTTAAAAAAAAAAAATAAATAAATATATGCGAATTTTTTTTTTTTGTATTAAAAGCAATAAAAGAGATTTAATATTTATTTATTTTTGTATATTGACACATAAAAATATTCTATATATAACATATATATGTATATAATGTAAATAATTTGAATTTTCTCAATTTAACTAAAAAAAAAAAAATAATAAAATAGGGATAAGGTTTAAAAAATGAAAAAAAAAAAATAAAAATATGTATTACATGGAATTATATTTATTTTTATTGAAGCAAAATAAAATCCAATTTTAAAAAAAACAAAATTGAATTGATTATAAACCTTTTTTTTTTTTTATTTTAAATTTTAATTCAAATTCCCCATTTAAATTTTGTACGCTTAAAAAAAATTGGGTTAGTTTTTATTGAATTTTGAATGTGTTTCGCTTCTATTTTTTTTTTGGATTTGTTTGATTTATTTATTTATTTAATTTATTCGTATATTTAAATTTATTAAAATATTTTGATCTCTGATGATTTAATTCTTTTATTAATAAATGGTGAGTTAGGATGGGATTTTCCAAATCTTCTTTAATTGTATAAAATAAACAAAAATGTTCTTCGTTAATTAATTCAATCGTTTAGCACACAGACAAACAATCATTAAAATCAATATAATAATAAATAATATGTTGTAATCACTAAAAAAAACATTAGAATTGCTATATTATTGAATGATGAGAGTCGTTTAATTAAATGCCATTCAATGCAGCAAAGTAATCATTTTTAATACCACCCCACAAAAGTATACCACCCCACAAAAGTACATAAATTATCAATATTTTATTATTAGAGAGACGAAGATAAGAATCAGAAATTAGTTTATTTTGTGTTTTGTGTGTGCGTCAGTGTCGATGCCCCCCAAATTAAATTGACAATTCAATTTTTTATTAATATTCGCTATTTGTAAGTAAAACATGATATTTTTAGATGCATATTAAATTTTATTGATAAAAATTAGTGGTTTTTCTTTTCTGTTTTTTCTGTTTTTTACTATTTAATTCATGAATTAATAATTTCATTATATATATAGAAAATTATAGTTCAATTCTTGTTGTTGCCGATTTGATTATAAAAGATAACGTTCATTATATATATGTTAATGAATATAATAATGCATCTTATATATTGAAAATTATAGTGCGGTGATGATGATATTTTATGATAAAAACTCTAACATTTGATATTATTTTTTCAATTATTTTTTTAAACATACAGAATATAATTATGGAAGATTTCTTCATTTTTTTCCCAAATTGATTTGAAAGGCATAGTCATAAACAAATAGAAAAAATTAATATACAATATTTGAAAATATCAGAAATTGGTTAAAATTGAAAGAAATTGATCGAAAAAGGACCTAGAAATTAATAGAAAAACAGGACTTGTTAAATCTGAATGTTTTTTTTTTCTGATATATCTGGAAGGAGAAGGACTTTTTTTTCTGAAATTTTAGGAATAACAAATGAATGCTTGTGGTTTTTAAAAGATTTTAGCATTTAGAATTCCAAATCAATAAGAAAGAAATTCTTTAAAATAATAATCTATCAATCATCATGGCTATAAATAATTTTATTATTTCAAGATAATATAAATACACTGGGCCATAAAAAAATTAAAGAATATATTAATTTATTCACATACATAAAAATATATATAAATTATTATACCTATATATATAAATATATATATATATATATTTTTGTCTGTAAAGTAAAGACGCACTTAATATTTATTTTTTGTTTTTTGGTTTCATTCTAATATTCTGATATGTTAAAATATTCATAATAATAAATTTATGATCTTCATAAAAAAAAGTCATAAATTTTTATATAATAATAAAATTCTGAATTTAAAATATAAAACTTTGAATCAAGTTTCAAGTTTCTGTGTTTTTTTTGTTTTTTTTGTTAGTTTGTTTGTTTCATAAATTAAATATCACATCTGATCATCAATTATTTAAAATAATTTATTTTTTAACTATAACAATTCAATTTCAATTTTATAATAAATTTAAATTTATAATTGGGAGTTCCTGCTGTTTTTTCTTCAAAACAAAAAAAAAACCAATCTCTATATTTTTTTAAGAATATTATCATGATATTTTTAACTCTTTCACACGCAGATTGGTATAAGATTTCGTGTATAATTTTTCAATTTTTTAATGTTATCTGGGTTTTTTTTTTTCTTTTATTTATCCTTTTCATTTTGTAAAATCACAGTTTAATTTATTTTTTTTTCTTTTTTATATAAAATCTGTGATTGTTTATTTATTATCATCATTTTTTTTTTATGTTTGACAATAAATAACAAATTTTAAATCTATATTTGTCTTTAACCATATATACAATACATATATTTTTGTTTTGTTGTTTTTTTTTTTATCGTTATCGTATACATATAATTTATATTATCACAAATCACCATATATGATTTTATGATGTTATGAATGGATTGCGAATGAATGGATGGATGGATGAATGGATATGAATAGATGGGGGAGGAAAAAAAAAATCTAGATTTTATCTGAACAAATACATATTTGATTTTGAATTTATAAATATGTGTTATATATATACTTGCATATGTCACAATCATTTTACAATCATCCACACAGTTCAAATATTTATCTCATCAAATCTCTCGTTAATATCCTTTTTTTTTTTTTCTTATTTATTTATTTATTTAGTATATGTTTATTTTTGTATGTTGATTTGCAAAAGTTGATGTAGTTTAATAAATCTCTATGTCTATAGATAGATATAGTATTATGGATGAATCAGAAATTAATGTGTGCGTGTGTACTATAAAAGAAATATCTATTTTTTTGTTATTTTCCTATTCAAAAAAAAAAAAGTACACAACTGATAAAACATACAATATATAAATGAATAAAAGGTATTTATATACATTTGATATGATATGATATAAAAGAAAAATGTAAATATGAAATTCACTTCTTTTATTATTTCTTCTTCTTCTGCTTCTTCTTCATTTTTCATGTTTGGTATATAATATACAAAATAGAAAGAAAAAAAACTATTTCAATTGTATATAAATAATGTATTTTATTTATATTATATAATAAATTCAGATAAATACGGATTCTCGGGTATCTTCGCTAAGGATAGATATGCAATTTTCTTTTTTTTCACTCTCTACTATTTATATAATAACAAAATAAGAAGAAAAAAATCCTGAAGGATAAAATATCATATTGTATAGAGTTCTTTTTTTTTTGGTGGTAACTTACCAAAACGTTATAATTTAAAGAATATCCACCTAGAATAGGTCTATTTTTTTTTTGTTTGTTATTTATATAAGTCAGTATGGTAGCATTATCTTTTTATTGTCACATTTCTTGTCACACATTCGGTTATTATATTATATTATATATATATATATTTGATTATTATACGTGCTTATTGTCAAAAAATTTACACAATCTCCTATAATATATATGATAATGTTGTTATAAGCGTTATCAAGCCTTGATGTGTAAAAAATGTTTATGCAATGTTTATTTTTATTTCTAACGAAATTTCAGGTCTTTTATAATTTTGTATATATTTATTTTATTTTTTTATTTTTTCTTTACAATATATTTTATATCATAAATATTAATAAATTATTTTGATAAGACATTTATAGATATATTTATAAATTCATTTTATATATTTATAGTATAGTTTCTTCTGTTTTTTTTCTCTAAGATAAGTGTATATAGAGTTTTCTATTATTGTTTTCAAATTTATACTATAAATTCATCAAACCTTTGATGTCGGGTTTCTATCTATTTAATACTGAATCTTTATAAAATCAAATATTACCATTTAGATGGGCAATTGAATAATTTACGCAATATTGTATTATTTTTTTTTTGTATGATTTAAAAAACATCGCATTCTCGGAAAGTTTTATATATATTGCTGTATATATATTATTATTATTATTATTATTATTAAAAACGATATACAATTATGGGGGTGGAATGCTAAAGCAACGTCACCACTTAGTCATCAATTCTATTTAAAAATTCCTATAAAATCTCAGGAAAAAATCATGTTAAATTCAAAATAATAAGGATTAAAAACTATATTATATTTTATCGAATCTATACGCGATGATTTTTCCATTGAACGACTGCATTAATTATATTTATGAAAATTTAATTAATATATAATCCTTTATCTTTATTTAATACATCTTATAAATATATTTTCAAAGATTATAAATTAAAAAAAAACGCAAATATGCAAATCAAAGGATTTTGGAATTTGAACATATATATAATATATATTATAATTAGAAAATTGAATATAAACAAACACGAACACACAAACAAACCACACATTGCCTATAAATTAATTATTTTCCCCATATATCCATATATCTTTGTTTAACAAAAATCATAAAGCAATTGCTTTTCAATTATAATATATTTTAATTATCATTAATAATACATATATATGTAAATTTATTCGCAATTCAACAATATATATTATTTCTAATATACACATATGATGCTGATGATGAGTGCGTGCGTATATCTTCAGATCTCTTAAAGTGGATTGATATGCATATATATAGCACAAGTATTCGTTTCATTTGTGTATCACATAATATACATTTTATATAATTGATAAATGAAAAATTGTAATCCCGCACAATAACAAAAAAAAAAAAATAAAAGATGAAACTTTTACATTTGTTTTATCTTTTTTTTTTCCATTAATATTATGTAAATAAATAAATAAATATATAGTGCAGGAAAAACAAGCAGACAACTTGATTTTTCCTCCACTTTATCCTCATCGCCTCATCCGCACAACACATCTTCTGTCGTCATCCTCAATGGAAAAAAAAATATACCTCAATATATACAAAATAATAATAATAGCAATATGCGAAAAAGGTTCTCTATGTGTTTGCCGTGTATGATATTATTCAATTTAAAAAGAAATCTTTTTTGAAAACAAACAATGATAATGATATAATAACATATACTGCCATTTGGTATATACATAGAAATAAATATAAAGATATAAATTGGTGATGAGGGATATTTGATGAGATGCTGCGGCAATACAATTATATCGTTATTACACATCTTATTTTATTCTAGATCTATTATTAAATTTAAAAAGTTTTTCGTTTTAAAAAATGCGAAAAGGAAAAAAATGGAAAAAACAATGTAAAAAAAGGTTCAACTGCAAAAAAAAAATGTTGATTTCAAAAATAAAATCAAAAGTAATAAACAATAATAATAATAATCATGAAAATAATCATAATAATAATAGAGTATATGTACAAAAAGTATTTATATTATTATGCGTTTGCAAAAGAATATCGATAAAAATAGTTTGAAAAAAGGAAACAAAACATGTCAGAGTTTAAAAATTCTTAGTATATAGATATACTTGTATTCAATTATTATTCTTATTATTTTTATTAGTATATATATAAAATAAAATGTTTAATTTTTGAATAAGTTTTGTTTTATAGTATAATAATTTATAATAATTATTATTTATATAGGGAAAATTGCAAAAATTCTCTATTTATTTTTGTTTCTCACAACTTTATAAATATAAATATAATAATAAATTACTTTATTTTTAGTTTGATATCTTTTCTTTTAACATAAATATAAATAACAATTGTAAAAGTTTTCAAAACAAAGATTTCAGATTTAAGGATATTTTTTTTTCTTTTTAGTTGTATAAAGAAAATTATTATGTGTGGGAATATAAATAAATAAAAACAAAAAATAGTGTTTATTGCGGTCAAAAATTATAGAAAAAAAAACCCTATTAAATAAATTATTAAAGCTTACGATCTCAAGAAAATGTTATTTTATTATAAGAATTAGATCTAAATTAAATGAAAAATTATAATCAGTAATAGAAATGATAAATAAAAGTATATATATATATATATATATATTAATTAAAATTGGTAAAGGTTATATAGACATTTAATATAGACATTGAATATTCAGTACGCTGCTGCTAAGCCACAAAATATCATATAATATGCAATAAAATAAAAATATTTTCAAAAACATATCACATAAATAAATGGTACATGCATGCATGGTTGCGGTGCGGTCATTAAAATCAATCCATATATATAATACATTGAATATATAAAATTGTGTAATTTATGTGTTTTGAAAAGAAATTGTGACAATCAAATATAAATAAAAAAGAAAAAAAAAATGGTTATTATATTGTGATATATTTATATAGAGAATATAAAAACAATAAATGTTATATATAGTAAAATATATCCCACACACAAATCCAATTTTATACTCTGCATAAATATTTATGTTTTGAATGAATCAATTTCAAAATATATCTTTTACCATAAATTTTTTTTTTGTTTTTTGTTTTATACTAAAACACAAACCATATATATACCATAAATTTATTCGTCCCCGTGTCGTGTCTTTTATATAGAAACTTTATAAGAATTAATATTATATTTTATTATTATTATTTTCTCGCACATAAAAATACCTAACAAAAAAAAATTAATAAATAAATAAGTACACAACAGAGCAAAGCAAACCCAAACCAAACCAAACCATATATATACCATACATTAATTTTAAAATTTATCTTTTTTGACAAATAATTATACTTTTATATGTTTATATATTTTCTTCTTATTATATTTATCATATATATAAAAATTATTTATAGTAATAATGAAAGACAAAACAGAGAAATGCGTGTGTATATAAAAATTGATAATTTATTGGAATTTTACATATTTTATTATGACAACGAAAGACTGCGTGTTTTTATTGTTTAAATTGTTGACGGATCTTTTTTTTTAGGATTATAACCACATTGCCTTTTTTATTTAAAACATAGTCATTATAAGATTTTGCTTTAAATTAGGGGGGTTTTACTTTGAATAGGAAGTTTTAAAACAAACAAACAGAAAAACTTATATTTATTTTGATTAAATTCTAATCAGGGAAAATTATTAAAAGATTATAAAATTAAACGGATCAAATTATACAATTATTAAATAAGTTATCGAATTGGAAATCTCAATTTAAGGATAACCTTTTGGTTATTAGCATTTTAATCTATATAAGAAAAGGATGTTCCTATCCCAGATTTGTTTAATTTTCATTCAAAAAAACTATTCTGAAGAATAGTTCCTCCTTTAAGGATTTTTCTATTAACAGAAAAATTTCTTTATTAAGGTAAAATATTTCATATAAGTTTAACACAATTAATACGTAAACTAGAGCTTTTCGTTAAACGTGAATCCTTTATTTTATTTAAAAAAAATATGTAACTGCAATATAGGTTTAATAATATAGATCTTAAATTGATTAAAAATTGATCTATAAAACCACAAAAAAAAAAAAAATTAATCTATCTTAAATGGAAATGAACAGAAACACATCTAATCAAAAATATATTAATGTCAATATATGTTCTATGTTCTATAAATAGTACAAAAAAAAAAATGAATTTCTATATTCTTTATACAAATATATAGCTTTTTTTTTCTCTATGCATTCATCCATCTATATATTGCGTTATTTATATAAATAAAATATAAATTAAAAATAAATAAAAAGGTCATATGAGTGCAAAATATAAAATAATAAATATATCTATCTATAAATATAATTTTAATTATTGAATTTAATTATCAATTTACAATATATGTATATAGAATATTTTGTACTGTGGCTAACAATAAAACACATTATAGTATATAAATAGAAAAATAATTTTTATTATTAAAAATTTTATTATTATTATTAATGTTGTGGGAGATTATTATACAAAATTAAACTATAGAGTTTCATTTATGTATATATATATACATAATTTGAGATTAAGAAAAAAATTATTATATAGCGCCATAATTATTATTATTTTCTTTTTTTTTTATAAATGTTTTTAATTATATAAATATAGAGAATGTATTTTTTTTATATATATATATAAGCGTGTGCACTTCATCATTCTTCTGTGTGTGTGTTTTTTTTTTTTTTTTAGCACTTGAACACATCCCGAGAAATATTTTTCATATACCCATTTTTGGTTTCATTTGCGTCGTGTATATTTTTGTTATTTATCACAAATATATACAAAATGTACATTAAAACCATTAAAGAAATGAAAAAAATAATATACACTTTTATTTATAAATATATATCTATATGGAAAATGCAATTCAGAAAAATATAATAAAGAAAAATATAACCTGATGGCTGTTTTTTTTTTTTTTGATTCTGTTCTTGTACATTTATTTTAAAAATTTAACCAACATTCAACGAATTTGTATAAATTATTTTATAAATAATTTTTTTTTTTTTTGTTTTAGTATTTTATCATCATCATAATATTATGTATACATATTTTTTTTTTTGTATATATGGCAATAATTAAAATGCCTTCGTGCATTTGAAAATTTTCTCATTTTATACTTTCATACAAAAAACAAATCTTTCTTATATTATAAAATAAATGTTCATATGTCATATATATTTTTATTATTATCATGTATTTTTTTTTATATATATGAACTATTTTCATATTTGTTGATCTTCACACACGCAGTTTTTTTGCTTTTGGTTTTGTTTTTAAATGTTTTGCATTTTTTTTTATATTCCATTTGCCATCCATTCATACATATCGTATTTTATGTAATTGTATAAATATATTTATATATATTTTTTTTTGGATATATGGATAAAGAAGAAGAAGAAGAAGTGTCTATTATATATAAAGAAAATGTAAAGTACATCTAAAAACGAGTAAGTGAATATATAGATATATGATATATTTTCCCAGTCAGTGAATATGGAATTACTGTTTTAAAGAATGTTCATTTCTATATCTTATAAATTTATTCCTATATCTTACGTCATTTAGATCTTGAACAGAAGTATCTTAAGTAGATAAATACGAGAGAATGTATTGATAAGCAGTTTGAGAAACGAAATCAATATAAAATAAAGATTATAAAACTGCTAAACTGTATATTTGCCAAAAAATGTATTTGTATAATGGATAATAAAAAAAAAGGCTTCTGAATGTATTCTAAAGAAACAGTTCTGAATGTATTCTAAAGAAGACCTTTTTGAATGCATTCTAAAGAACCATTTCTGAATTAAATAATTTCAGAATCCATTCAGAAGACACCATCCAAAGGCAGACATACCAATGCCAAAATATGAAGGCATTCAGAAAACAATTTCTTTGTCATTCATTCTTAAGAACTAATTCTGATTGTAATTTTGAATAAATTCTCGGTTTTCTGGGTCATTACAGTACAGTATGTAGAGAGAGTAGTGGAACAAAAAATTAAATAATAAATTGTATATGTAAATTGAAAGAAAATGAAGTGATTAATGATTTTGAAAAATTAAGAAATATAACTATATAAATAATATATGTATGTAAATAATATTTTATATATATATATAAAGATAACATAAAACAGGCATAAATTAAATGGGGAATAATAATAATATATTTCATATATAATATACACAAAAAATTCATAAAGAGGTTCATGTGAAAAAATATGCTGCTATTCATCAGTGGTCGATCATCTTCTATATATGAGGCAGTATATATATATATATAATATATTATATTATAATCGGTTAAGTATGTTATAAAAATTACGCGTATGGCGGTAAAAATGAAGGGTATACAATTATATTATTCAAATATATCTTTCTTTTTTGTAATTTGAAACGTATACGTGCAACATTCACTTATTATATTATCATTCTATACATTGGATAAATGTGACATTGAATATATATATATATATATAGAAATATAGGAACGGTGGTGCGATGATGATGATAATAATTATAATAAAAAAAATGTAACATTAGGGGATACTTTTTTTTATTTTTGAATAATCATAATAAAAGTCATTTTTCATTTTTAAATATTCACTGAGATTTATTATAGAAATTTTCGGATATATTATATTAACATATGCTCAGTTATTATAACTACAAATGTTATAAATTTAATTCAGTTATAAATATATAAATATATAATTGGGATGTTGTAGACAGGGTTTATATTTTTTCTTCTTATATCTCTCTATCATTACATACACCTATAAATATTATTACATATGTATATTTTTAAAAAGCATTCAAAATTTAGATTTTATACATAGATAATTAAAAAATAATTCGTTAATTAGTTTGGAAAAAAAACATTTTAAGACATTAAAAGATTAAATGATTTATAAAGAAAAATTTATGCAATGAAATGTAAACAAATATTAACTTCTTAAAAAGGTATCGGAGGGTTGTTTTTTTAGATATACCAATAAGACACAATTATATATATATATAATTTGGCGCGAAATGTCTTCAACTATACAGTTTAATAAACAGAATACGGATTCGGTTATAATTTTGTTGGGATATTAAACATGTCCGGAATTTAACATTCTGCATTAGGTGAAACCGCATATTCTATAAATTTCAAATGGAATATTTATAAATGACAGCCATTGGAAGATTAGCATATTCCTTATGTTTCCAACGTATGTTTCAAAAATATTATAATCGTCATCCGTCATCAAATAAATATTTCATTTAATTAAATACAATTATATTATTAATTATAGTATTTTATTACATTAATGTGGTTTTTTTTTTGTTTTGTTTTCTTTTCAAACAATAAATCAAATCACAATCATATATTTTTTTCACCTTTATTTAAATATGCCATACAAAAAAATTTGCAAACATCCTACATATATATATTGTTCTGGACAAAACTCCATCCATATCCATATTATAAAAGACAAATCAAAAGAATTAAATATAATATAATAGGTATAAATGTAAATATAGTAGTAATAAAAAAGCAAACAAAAAGCAATAATAAAAATAAATTAACCAAGAAAAACATACAAAAAAAAAAAACATAATTTGAATAATTATTTTAATTTTTTGAAAATAAAATAATTCAATGTCTGAATAAGAGAAAAAAAAAATATTAACATGAATCTTCTTAAAGTTGTAAATTTAATTTATTTCTTTTTTTGTTGTTGTTATAATAATAATAAATAAATATATTCTTTATTTATTATTATTACAAACTTAAAATAAAATAAAATCATTAAAAAATACAAAATCTTGTTTAATTAAAACCGGACGATTGACGATTTTTTTATACACATATATAGAGAATACAATTCAGAATTTTTTGGTGCGTGTATGGTATATATTTTTATTTATTTAATTTTTCTCTTTATATCATCTATATGATGATGGTCTTCATCGCATCTTATACAACATATACCATATATAAAAGATCGTTTTAAAATGATTAAAATTATTTATTTTCATGAAAAATATTATTGTGTTTGCATTGCCTTTGAATATATATATATAATATGATAATATTATATGAAAACCAACGACAACGAAAAGATTTAATGTTAAGATTTGATGAAAAGGTCCTCTTAAATCAACGTGTAAATTATATTCAGTCAGTAATAAAAAAAATATCTATAAATTATCTAAATATCTTTATATATATATATACGATATATATAAATATTTATAATGAACAGATTTTAATCATAATATTTTGTTTTGTTGGAACAAAAAAATAAATAAATATTAATTTATTTTTCTATAATAAGAGATAAATAATGCGATAATAAAAATAAAATGACAGTTTTTTTTTTTGTAATAAATATCAAAATAAAATCATTTTGTTCTAATCTATACGAACCGATTAATATTCAATGATTCAATGGAGAAAATTAAATATAAAATTTTAAAAGATTATAAAACAAAATGTTGATTTTTCTATATCCAATCTATTCGTATTTTTATCTGACACATTTCTGAATCCTTTTCTTAAATATAATACTGTTTATTTTTTATATTTTTTACAATAATATTTTAACTTTTTAAAATTTATCTAAAAAAGATTTAAAAAGAAAAAAAACCTACGCATATACGTCAAACATATTTCAAAAATCATTTACTGCGTGATGTCTAATCTTTTAAAGAAAAATTTTAAAAAAAAACCAAACACACACATTAAAAATAAGGAAATTTTTTAGCCTTATAAATATTTGTCAATTTTGATGATAAGATCATGATTATGTTTATATATAGAATTTCTATTTTATTGTTTATCAAAAAAATTAAAGGTTTAGAATTGAATTCTTACGGGGTTGTTCGTTTAACAGAAGAATTGTTAATGTTAAAAGAAATTTGTTTAGATTCTTGAAGAGTTTTTCAATCATTAGAAAAAATTCTAAAGAAGAAAAAATGCTCAGAAGGGATTCTTAAAGGATTTTCTTAAAGGATTCTTAAAGAAAACTTTCTATTGAAGGAAAATTGCCTTTAGGAGTGATTCTTAAAACATTTTATATTAACAGAAAAATGTCTATATTGAAAGAAATTTGTTTAGAAAGAATTCATGAATCATTTTATATCAATAGAAAAATGTCTATTGTTTTTATTTTTCAAACAAACAAATTTTTATATCACAAAAATATCATTAAACCATATAATAACAATCAAAATTCATTCAAAAACATTGAAATAAATGAGGAGATCAATGAGATCTATATATAACCATACCATATTTGAAATATAGTTTATATAATATACTTAATTGATTTGTCATAAAAACCTCTTAAATATATAAAATATTTCCAAATAATACAAATCATTACATAAATTCTTTAACATTTTAAAGATATATTAAAAAAAAACGTTTTGGTAAAATCATTTTGAACTGAAAACAAATAAAAAACTATTTTAATTGAAGTCATATATTTTAAAAATGGTGTGTAAAAATAACTATAAAATTACTATAAAAAAAAATTTAATTGATAATTTCCATTGAATATATATACTTATTTGAATTTATTTATATTTTGTAATAATAATAAAAAAAAAAGAAGAAGAAGATATAAACAGACACATCATCATTTTTAGTCACAATATAGATAATAATATATGTTTTAACAATTTAAAACAATTTGAACGCGCCAATAAAGAAGATAAAGTAAATATAGCGATTTATAGATATAATATATTTAATACAAATAAATATATATTATTATAAATACATTCATTGTAATATATTATGATAATAATGCGATATCAAAACACCTATAGAGCTATCAAACGCATTTTTGTCGCACGCTTTTACTTTATATATATATATATTTACATACGTTGTTATTATTATAGTTTATAAAATATTTAGTTAATTCTATATCGTTTTTTTTTCCTAAAAATTTACTACCATGAATCATCCGCATCATATACATTGAAATATCATTTTTAAACCCTATATACCATATATGTTTTTGAATATATTCTCTATATGTATAATATGCTGTGGTATATTCAGCGATGACCCACAAAATTAATATAATTTATCTATTTTTATATGTGAATGAGAGCTGTACAAAATATATAAATTGAAACGCACTTAAGAATTTGTACGCATTTATACTTACATATTTTAATTTTAATACAATTTTATATATTGAATTGAAGTTTTATTTTAAGTGCTTTATATTAACTTTATAACAACTATATTAAATTTATTGCATATATGCATATATCTTAATCGAAAATATTTTATAATATTATTATTATTATTATTATTATAATATCTATTTATTTATTTGTTTATCTATGCCGTACGTACATTCATTCATTCATTCATTCATTCATTCATACATTCGTGTTATATGCAATTGTATAGTAAATTTTATATTCTAAAATATATATTTAGGGACAGTTGAGTATTCTGTTGTGTATCGTTAGATTATAATTAAAGTTCCAAAAAAAAAAAAAATAGTGATATATTTCATTGGGTGATTTCTCAATATCAATAGAACATTTGACATCTAGTTTAGTTATGTGTATTTTTATTTGTTTTAGGGTGGTTAGGAATTGTAATATTTTTTTTATCATCACAATCACAATCGCATTATCGAAAATCTCCGTACAAATGCAAATGATTTCAAATGATAAATGAATAGAAAAATAATGCATCATAGATGAATCTTTAATAATGTAAAACAATTTTCCATTGTCTGTCTTTCGTATATTATAATAATAATAATATTCAATTTAAAATAAATTATTAAAATATATAATGTATAATGTAATTTTTAAGTGCACATCTTTAAGTGCGATTTATATATATACATATAACTAAACAATTTTAATTTCTAAACATACGTTACACAGTTGGATATATTTACCATATATGAATATAAAATCCATTGAATATATTTTAAATTCTGTTGTACTATAACTAAACTATATATATATATATAAGATTTAAACCATATTAATACAGAAAAATATATAATTAAATCAATTGAACTCCATTCGAGCATATATATATATATATATATATATATTATATAGAATAAACTATATTATATAATTTTGACCCTCTATATCTCAAAAAAAAAAAAGAATATGTTCATAATAAATATTTGAGAACGCTATTAATGACAACATAAAAAAAAAAGAATTAAAAATCCGTTTATCATAAATAAATAATGATCAAAAAAAAAAAAATTTTATATAAATACAAAAGACATTTATTTATTTATGAAACCCGGAAAATGATAATAATTTTAATTTAATTGTATATATATATATATAGAGATTAATAATTTTCTCATAATATTATATATACACATATAAATATAAGTATGTATATTTAGATGAAATTGAAACCGCGTATATTACAATATATGAAAGTAATAAAAATAAAGTAAATAACAAAAAAATATTTAATATACATTCAATGGATGGAAAATGACACTGAAAAATATTCATATACATATATCAATATATAAAAACAAATAAATATATTGAATAACCCTAAAAAGAATTGTATACTATATAAAATAATGAGTTATTTCTATATTTATTTATTATTTTTTTTTACATCGTGTGAAAAATGCATTCAACTGCATCAAAAATATTAATAAACAATTTATCTATCATATATATATAAAAATGTAATATATTTGATAACAATTTTTTTGGATTTTATATTACACAATGAATATTTATTTTCATAAGATAGATAATACTTTGTTGGATGGATATATTTCATATGGTTTTTTTTATTTTGTGTTATGGTGGTGGCGGTGGTGGTGGCAGTGGCAGTGAATGAATTCAAATTTCCATATAATTATATTTGTTAAGAAAATCTTCCCTTCACATTTATTTATCATAAATATTATACAACAATATTCATTCATTCAATTCATATATGCGTATATACATATATATAATAAATGTATAAATAATCCCTTGGTGTTACTTGCATTCATTTAAAAAAAAAAAAAATTTACTCATATACACTTTTATTGACGTATTTAACCCCTAGAGGGTTAAATGAATGAATGAATATATGAAAATGAAAAATGTGTATAGATTAAATAAAACAGGGAAACATTTTCATGTATATAATACGTAAATGATAAACAACAATAAAATAAAAAAAAAATTGGGAAGAAAGGACTTCACATTCATACATTCATATATATTTTATATAATAATAATTGTCGCACAATTGTATTTTTTTTTATTATATTATATATTTTATATGAAAATGCATTTAAAACTCTTATATGCACTCGTGCTGCTGTTGCTACATTATTATAATAAACGAATTGGCAAACAGTCAGATTGTATATATATATATATATATATAGAAAACAGTTTTGGCACCATATTATTATTCATATATGAATTTTTTTTTTCTTTTAATGGTTTAATCAAATTTGTAAGGCGTTTCTGTCAGGATACCAATAACAAAAAATTCAAATATACACTCGTAAAATGTGTTTGTTATAAATATATTTAGACAGTAAAGTATATATATATATTTTAAAATGGAATTTTATTCGTTTTTATATAAGTGTAACGCACGTTCGAGTATGTGAAAGTGAATGTAATTTACAACAATTGAAAATGTAATAAATATAGTAAAAATAATAATAATAATAAGGGAATCTAAAAATGTATATAACCTCTAGGGATATTTTTTATATATACAAGTATTTTATTGCGAGTGAGTTCAATATCAATATTTTATGTCTATAATATCATTTATGGTTTGGATAAAAACTAACAATTGGAAATCTACATTCGATTGAAATTTAATTGTTTTTTTTTTTGCATTACAAATTCATTTTAAAAAGATAATTCAATAGAAAAGATGTTCTGTTCTATGAATGTTCTGTTATTAATTCGATGTGGATATAAAGACATTTTGGACGATTTTATCCTAGAAGACAAATTAATTGTTAATGAAAAAATTAATCGATTAAATAGCAAAACGGAAAATGGGAATGTATGATTCGATTTTCCAGCAGACAAGATCCACAACGTATCATATAAATTAAAAACTGTATTTATCATATCAAAATTAATCGAGATCCAACACAATTAATTGTACCAAAATATAAAATTGTTTATATTGCAGATAAATATAATTAAACAAATTAACAAATTTAGGTTAATTCTTTTTGAAAATTCTCAATAATAAAAAGTTTGTTATGTTTGTTTTATTATTTAAAATTACCTTCTATATTTTAATAACTATATATATATGCTAAGAAGAAAATGATTTAATTATTTTATAAAATTAAATTTATATAGAAAAAATAAAAAAATAATAATTACATAAAGAATTTCTTTTGTATTTATTTTATAATAATAATAATAATAAAATCAAAATCAGTATCATAAATTCCGCATGTATTTATTTATCGTAAAAATACTTGCACACCCAAATAAAAAAAAACAGATGTTGAAATAATGAAGTATATATAATATACATGTTTTTTTAATTAATTAAAATTTACATCGTTTAATCGTACTTTATTTTTTTTTTATTTAGTTTTGATTCATTTAACTATATTATATACTGTATATTATGTAAACTAAATGTATATAAGAAAATAAAAACTATATGTAGTAAGTAAACGTAAAAGTAAACGTAAAAAAAAATTAGAACAAATTTTCAACAAATCCATCAAAAATCATCCATCTCTTTAAAAACATTTATAATTAATTGTATACAGACAAAAATTCATTTATTTTTTTTTTCTTCACACAATTCAGAAACGATGATTTGGCTTTTTTTTTATTTTATGCATATGAATTGAATGCAATTGAAATTAGGATGCATTTGAAATGTAATTTCAAAACGAAAACATTACAACTCTTTCGTTTACGTTTATAAATATATCGCAAGGATAAGATATGCGATTTGATTGCCAAAATCTTTTAAAGGAAAATTGTTTGGTAGTTGTTTTAAATCAGGGGATTTAACGTATCAAAATTGAAAAAAATCGTTATGAAGAATCCAATATCTTCTAAAATACACATTAAGTTGTGAAAAAAAAAACATTACTACGAAGTATTTCTTTATAAAACTATTAAAATATTTAAAGTAAATGATGATAACAAAAAAAAAAATTAGTTTATTTAAACATTGTATATTTTAAATCATATATTATAATATATATAAATAAATAGAAAGAAAAATAAAACATTTCTAAAATTTACTCAAAAGATATGACCACAGGAATTTGTATTAATGCATATATGTGAAAATTTATAAAACAATAAATGATAAAAAAAAATCAAAAATGCATAAGGTATAAAAATAATTTACATACATATGTAGAGAAGCAACAGCAACAAAAATTGCGTTTGCAAGCCTCTAATTCTAATTTGGCTGTTGTTTGTTTATTTTTTTTTTTTTGGTATTATAATTTTTTCCATGTGAGCGGGGGGGTTTCTTCACATATATTACATATTATTATTATTATTATTATTATTATTTCAGCTCTAAATATAATAATATGAATATTTAACAAAACAGAAAAGAAAAAAAAAATTAAATATATATAAAACAAAAACATGCACATTTTATATATTGAACATATACCAAACATACAAATAAAATAACACACAGTTGGATATATCCTGCTGTGATAGAATAAAATTTGAATATAACCAAAATCATATATAAGTAAAAAATAAATATATATTATATATATAATAAAAGATTTCCGTATGTATTCGTTTGGTATTTTATTTTATTTTTTTTAGAAACTAAAAATTATTATTAGCGATTATTTTCTTATAGATTAGAACCATATTTATTTTTTTTTGATTTATTTATTTATATATATAAATTTTGTTTTTTAAATAGAATTGAAATTGAATTCAACCAAAAAATAAATAAAAAAATAATCAAATGTATTACATTTTTTTTGTTTAAATTTATCTATATATATATACGACTATGTATTCTTTCATTATTCATATATTGATTATTTACTATATACATTTATGGTTAAAGAATATGTTGATTCTCATTCAAGAGACTTAAGATCTATAAAAAATTTTATATTTATATATTTAGGTTAATCAATAGGTGGTTTCTTCTGTCTGTAAAGTAAAATGCTGTAAAAAATTTACAGTAGAAAACAAACGAACACGTTTTTAACAAACAAAATATTCTATATAATCTAATAATTTATTATATTTATTTAAAATTCAAAATAAGATATTAAATTACTTAATCATTTTTTTAATTTTATTATATAAATTATTAATTGATTAAAATTTTGGGAATATAAAATAAAAAACCAGGTGATATTATATGATTTGTGGATACAAACGAATCTTTATTTTGTTATGAGAATTATTTCGTTATGAGAAAATGTTCTTTTTTTTTAATGTAATAATATTCAATTTTAAGTAAATTCAGCATTTACGTTCAAGGATTTTCCGTTTCACCAAAACCTTTAGCATTTATTAATTCATTGATTTACAATAAAAATAGATTAAGTTAATTTATCTTCTGACATTTATAAATTAAATATCTCGCAGATTCCAAGATTTTGTAATATATATATCCTAAATTAATCATTGCATTTCAGAGCATTTCCTATATATATATATACAATTATTATGATTTAATCTTATAAAATTAATCAACATCAGTTATATAAATTATAAACATAAAAAGTTTTATATATAGAAATAATACTAATCAACTTAATCTACATATATACATACGATTTGTGTAGGCATACATTATAAATATAATTTGAAATTATAGAAAAGTTTTCTTTAAGGCAAATATCGTATAGATATTCAAATTTGATTTCATATTTTCATATATACAAATTTCGAATTCATTTATTCGCATATATATACAATTTTTTGATTATATATCATATCGTTCACGTAAATCTTTTAAAAAAAAAAAAAAACTAAACTAAATCATAAAATGTTATATATACATATATATTGTTGTCATCCTCAGGGCGACAAAAATAAAAAATTAATGTATCTATGTTGTTGTTATATAGGTAAAAAATATTGTACTTTTTTTTTTATATTCATTCACAAATTCATTTTCTTATAATATTTATTAAAATATTTATAGGAAAAAAAAATAAATATAAAATATTAATAACATTTTCTCTCTACTAATAGCCTTTATATAAAATAATAATAATAATAATAATATTGCAGTGGTTTTGTGTTTTTTTTTTAATTTTACAATAAATAAATAAATATACATTTTTTATTTCATATATACACGGAAGTCTTTTAATGATCGCCATCGTTTTGATTGCATTTTCATTTTATGTGTATGGTATATACTTATCAAATAAATATATATAATAATAAATATTTATTTGTTACTGTTACAATAACTGATGCGGTATATATATTTACTCTTATAACGAATATATTTTTTACTATTTATTATAATATTGAAATTTATATATACAAATAAAAAATAAATAAATATATATTATGATATTTACAGAGATTTTCTACATTTATTGTATATATTTATATATATATATATATATATATATTGACTGACTTGATATATTTAAATGAGTACATTGGAAAGAAAAACATCCTACATCATAAGTAAAAAAAATATATATATATATAATTCTTGTTTATTTATCTCAAAATTTAAATATTTTATATATATATATATATGTAGTTATACTCGTATATGCGGTTGCACTATTATTTTTCAATCGTTATATATATTTTCGAGGTGTAATATAAAAGTTTTCTATTAAATATTAAATCAGAAAGGAAATTCTCCATAATTTACTGGAGGGAATTTTGTATAAATTTCTGTACGGAATTTTGTATGATTTAATCGAGGAAATTCTGTATTATTTGCTTAAGGAAATTCTGTATAATTTTCCTGAGGAAGTTCTGTATAATTTGCTTAAGGAAATTCTGTATAATTTGCTTAAGGAAATTCTGTATAATTTGCTTAAGGAAATTCTGTATAATTTGCTTAAGGAAATTCTGTATAATTTGCTGTACAATTTTCCTCAGGAAATTCTGAATAATTTGCTTGAGAAAATTCTGTATAATTTGCTGTATAATTTTCCTCAGGAAATTGTGTATAATTTGCTTAAGGAAATTGTGTATAATTTGCTTAAGGAAATTCTGTATAATTTGCTTAAGGAAATTCTGTATAATTTGCTGTACAATTTTCCTCAGGAAATTCTGAATAATTTGCTTGAGAAAATTCTGTATAATTTGCTGTATAATTTTCCTCAGGAAATTGTGTATAATTTGCTTAAGGAAATTCTGTATAATTTGCTTAAGGAAATTCTGTATAATTTGCTTAAGGAAATTCTGTATAATTTGCTTAAGGAAATTCTGTATAATTTGCTTAAGGAAATTCTGTATAATTTGCTTAAGGAAATTCTGTATAATTTGCTTAAGGAAATTCTGTATAATTTTGCCGAGGAAATTCTGTATAATTTGCTTAAGGAAATTCTGTATAATATGCTTCAGGAAATTCTGTATAATTTGCTTAAGGAAATTCTATAAAATTTGCTTAAGGAAATTCTATAAAATTTGCTTAAGGAAATTCTGTATAATTTGATGTATAATTTTCCTCAGGAAATTCTGAATAATTTGCTTACGGAAATTTTGTATAATTTTGCCGAGGAAATTCTGTATAATTTGCTTAAGGAAATTCTGTATAATTTTCCTAAGGAGATTCTATATAATTTTCCTAAGGAAATTCTGTATAATTTTTCTGGGGAATTTTTGTACAATTTTTCTATGGAATTTTTGTACAATTTTCTGTGCAGAAAATGTTCATACATTTTAATAACGGAAATTCTTAATAATTTACTGATGGTAATTACATTCAATCTATAATATTTAATTGAACCGCGTCAAAACTTTTAACTATACTCGAATAGAATTTATTCATTTCCATCTATCCAAATTTAATACGTACATATTAAATACAAGCGTTATTTAATATTATATATCTAAAATATTCTAAAGTAAAACAAAAAAAAATTAAAAGAAAACAACACAAAAACAGATATTCTTTAAATAACAAATACGTTCGTCCATCATCGAAGCACATCATCAATAAATACACCAATATGTAAATAAATAAATATATTATACAAAAAAAAAAAAGTAAAATAAAATAAAATAAAATATGGTGTAGTACAAGAAAAACATTTAAAGGAAAAACAAAAACGCACAGAAGAAAGATGATTGTTTTTCATATATATATATAAATACAAAAATATTTATATATAAAAAATAATTATATTTTATTGAATATTATATATTTATATTTATATTATATTAAAAAAAAAAGAAACGTGCAGCGAATGAATGTTTGTTGAATGTACCAAAACCATTCATTACTTTTCATAAATATATGTACAATATGTACATGGTACACATACGATCTCGATATATGTATATTGCGAGTGTTTGAATTTTGTTCGATAGCTCGCTATATACATATGATGAATATTTATATATGCTTCTTCATATTTTATAAGTGTATATATTTTCATAAATTACTTTAAATTTTTTTATTCTTTAACCAAAATAAGAAGAAGTAGAAGAAGAAGAAGAAGTAGAACCATCATAAAAACAAAAAACAAAATTACACAAAACACCACACACAGAAAAAAAACTGATAATATATTTTTTTTTAACAAGCCATCATTTCACAGTTTTATTTTGTTCATATATATACTATTATAATATATAAGAAAACAATACAAAATAAAAAAAAAAATTATTCTGGTCTTCCAAGACGTCTTATTATTAATTTTATGATTATTATTATTATGATTATTATTATTACATGGTTAGTTATTTGTTTTGATGACATGGCATTTTTAAGAATAATATACTTATAAAACAAATAATAATAGAAATATTATAAAAAATTAATATATATTAATATTTATTTTACGAAATAATATAAAATTTTTTATGTATTATGTATTTCTTGTATAAAAAAGTACTTATAAAAATAAATATATATAGAATGACTATATTTTGTTAACAAAATATTTTATATATGTATTTATATAGATAATGAACGCGATTGGTGTCTCGATCTCAAGACCCTTAACACCATACAAAATGTTTATATAAATATATTTATTCCATATCAGAAAACATTTTTCAACATAATTTTTTTAAATGAAAATAAAAATAAATATAATTTATATGTTAATTGGTTTTTTGTATTTTCATTTTACACAATTGAAATCGTGTGGTTATTTTTTTTTTTTTGTTTTGTTCTTTCCTTGTTGACGTTGCCTTTAACAATAAAGCGAGTTTAAAACTATCAATTATATTATTATAATTTTTTTATTTTACTTATCCATCATTCTCACATTGTACATATAATAATAAATACATTAAGTACTTTAAAACTTTTAAAGACATTTAAATACGAACAATAATAATAAAATTATATATTTCCAATTCATTTATTTATATATGCATTCGTTTTTTATTATTCGAATAAATATATATATTTAAAAAAAAAGGATATAATTTTTTATAAAAAACAATAAAAAATATATTCATAATAAAATTAATATTTAATATCCATACAACCATAAAAAAAAATAAAACACAGGATACAATTTCAACAAATCTATATACATATATATATATATATATCTTGATTCAATAAGTATATGACTATTGATAAATGGTTGGTTTTAAATTTAAGATTATTTTTTTTTGTGCTGGGGTTGGTTTTGTAAAAAAAAAGTAAAGTTTTACGAAATCATTGTAAAATCTCCGGAAAATTTGTATTTTTCATATAGTTTTATATCTGAGTAAGGATAATGAATTTTATATAAGATGGGCAAGAGAATTTTAATTATAAAGAAAAACAATTTTCTTTTCCAGTAATACCAAAAACATTCTGATTGGGATATTGTCGTGAATTTTAAGAAAAGTCGTGAATTTTTACAATACAAAAATTTCGACAAATCAATACACGGATTTAAAATATTTTTTTGTCAATATAAAAATCAGTTATATATTCGATTATCGCACATACAAATATTATATGTATTTATATCCTTTAGATGTATATATCCTTAAGATAAAATTTATATCACATATTTATCATAAATTTTCCTATAAGAGCAAAAAAAAAAAACAAACACAAGGGAAATATGAATATGAAATATTTTAACAATATATCTTTTTTATATATTATTCAATTTTTATTCTAAAAAATTCAGAGATACCTTCCTCTATATATGGATCTATTATTAATATATTATTATAAAGGAACATTGCAAAAAAAAAATAAAATATTATACAGAAAGAATTCACCACATATAAATTTGGTATGAAAAAAAAATAAATAAATATTATACAATATATATTTATTTCATCTCGCATATAAATAAATATAAATTGAAATTGAAAATCCACAATGACTTTACATTAATAGATTTTCTATAAATAATATTTATTGTGGTGACACGAATTTTTATTTTATTATATATAAATATATAATAATCGAATGAAAAAAGGATCAGATTATGATTATATTATATTATATTCTTGCACATAGGTATATACATATTTATTTAAGATAGATTTTTATATTATAAATTTTAATTTAAAGAAGAAAAAAAAAATGTATATTCTCTGCAAATTGAATCGCAAATTACCTTAGATTTTCAGAATATATATGAAATATATTCTATAATAATGATGAAAGGATTCAATATTGAGTCCTCTTTTTTCTTGTTATAAAAGGAAATTCAATTATACAAATCACTTAACATTAATAATTTTATTATTATTATTATTATTGCGACATCATCGTCTTATTACCCATAAAAATAATTTGTATATAATAATATTTTTAAATTTAAACTTATAAAATCTTAATCGAACATTGAATATAAATGGCAAAGCGCACCGACGAGGATTATTTTGATATTATTTTTCTGAAAATACCTTTACATCATAAAAATGTAATAACAATTATTGTTATTTTTGGTGTTATTATTATTATTATTGCTGCAATAATATTATTGTTATTCTGATTAACATTATATTAATTATTATATAACTAAACACCTTTTGATTTGGCGGTTCTGTTTGATTGAGGATTTAAAAACGAAAATTAATCGTAATGAATAAATTCATCTATCCATTGTATAAATATTAATTTTTTTTATTAATAATTCTTAAAATTTAATTGAAAATATTGTACACATATTTATGGAACCAATATAAAAAGGTTAAATTTATTCTATTAAATAGCTGTCGGTGGGAAAACTTTGTGAAAATCATTATAGATTTACAGTGAATTATTTTATAAATGGCCATATTTTCTTGGTGGAAAAATGACTGAAAAATGAAATGTGGATAAAAATATGGTTTTTAAAAGTATTTATTAATCATTTAATCAACAGTGAAAAATCTCCAGGAAAAATAAAAAAAACAATAAAAGTAATGAATTTTCCGAATATTGACAATTTTTTCCAACAATTTCTTCTTTACAAAATTCAAAATATAAACAATTTTGTCAGATTCTTTCGATAATATAATCTCGATTTTATTTTAATAATCTGATTTTGTATATGTCTTGAATTAACATAATTTATAATTTTTATTTATATAAATAAAAGAAAAGAAACAAATCGAAATTGAAAACCTTTTGTATATAATATTATAATATTTATATATATATATATATGAGAAAAAACAAGATTTGTATCGAAAATTAAACGCATATATTATATAAATATATACATTGTATTTTTAAATAAAGTAAATAATAATGTTCATATAATTTGTTTATAATTTATTATCTCATCTTTATTATATATATATTAATACAGAATGTACCATAAAAAATATCCTCAATTGTATAATAAGCAATGATGTTCATAATTATTTCTATATATGACAAAATAAATTGTCCATTTTTCATACAATGTCTTTAAAGGTAGACTTGAAAATTCATAAAAAAAAACAACGTATTTAATTGTCAAAAATCTCACAAAACTCTTCACAAAACACAATGGTCACGATGGAAATGACCAATAAAATTTATAGTAAATCTTAAATGAATTACAATTAATTCTGTTTTGTTATTCAATAAATGAATAATGGACAAAATTTTAAGTATATAATTTCAAAAGTGACATTCAAATGCAAATATAGAGTTTTTTTTTTTTGTTTCATACTACATATTTTACAAATTTCTATATAATTACAATTCTTAAAATATGTTTTTGGCACGTTCTTTCTGTATATATATATATCTATATACCAACCGCATTTATATCAATTTATATTCAAATTAATTTTGTATATATTTATTTAATACTTATATATTATGATGTGTGTATTGTATTGTATTTTTATTTTTTTTTTCAATTCCATTTTGTTTTGTTATGTTAATATAAAAAAATAAAAATTATGATTAACATTAATTTATATGCGTGTATAACGAATTATTTATGCATAATTTAAATATAAAAAAAAAAATAAAAATAAATAAATAATATAGTATTTAAAATATCATTCATTCAATTACATAAATTATTTCTATATATATATATATATATATTGTATATGTATATATTCAATCTCGCCGATTCAAATACATTATATTTAAACTCATATACATTAGCTTTTGCATTGGAGCTAAATCTCTCTATATATATATATTATATATAACAATATATGTTTGTTTTTTTTTTCTTGATACAGTGAATAGAGTTTAATTTCAAGCATCGAGTAAAGTTCTTTTACAAAAAAATAGAATGATAAAGGATTTCAATTAAAAAGGAAAGGGATTCTGAAACTGAAAAGGATCAGTTTCAATATATTGAAATATTAACCATTTCATTTCTAATAGTTAAAAGGGGATGATTTTATGAATTATAAAACGATCAAATGTTGTTGAAATCAAACTGAAATTCATTAAACAAAACGTTCTTTTTATTACTTAATTATTAAAAAAATTTATTTAATCAATAACTAATCAAAATAAAAAACAAACAAACCGCTTGATTTTTATCACTATATATACATTCCTCTATAAAATTTCCAATAAATTACTATTTTTAATATTAAATTAACACACAATTATTGTGAGTGACAACCGAATTCAAATGGTAAGTAAGTGTTCAATTCCCATAAAATAAATATTTATTTCTTCAATTCAATTATTACTATATATACGCAGCAATAATAATAATAATAATCACGATAAAATATACTCACAAATTAATTCACTTTAATATACTGTGTTTTGCATATATGCACAACAATATAGCATTTAAAATATATATTTGTATATAATCCAAATATAAATTATAGAATTCATGTAGTGAAAGAGGAAAAATTTCACAGATGGTTAAATACAATTTTTATTAATATTAAATTAATTCAATTCACACCTAATTGTATTATTATTATTATTATAATATAAAAATTCAGTAGAGAGCATATAGCGAGAAAAAATGGAAAATATGTTTCTTCTTTTATAGTTTTGTTAGTTTGAAACATTTGAATATACAAACAATTCATGATTATAAAATATAAATACATATATAGTATACATTTTAATCATTGAATATTGTATATAACATATATATGGTATATGGGATTTATAAATGAATAATGATTTGGGATTAAAATATATATATATTTGATTTTATATATTGTATATATATTCAATGCATTTATCCTGTCAGGGATACTTTTTATAGTAAAAATGTTGTATAAAAATTAGAGATGCTGGTTTGAATTTTAATATACCAAAAAAAAAATATATAACAATATAACAATTAAATGTTAAAATACGAATGAAGTCTTTTGATACCATATATACACAGAAGCAAACACATAGTATATTATATATTTAAGGATACAATGGATTTATTTATAATGGGTGTATTTTTATATGTATCAAAGTAATTTACTATTATCCTTTATAATATATATATATATATATGTTATTTGTATTAATTATCCTTTTTTAATATGTATTTGATTACTTATATATTGTGTTATATAGTAACCGAAACTGAATTTAGTCCTTGATTTATTGATTATTGATGTTAAATGGACAAGGTACTCGAAAAAAAAATACAAGTCATGGAAACAGCAATGATCGTATATAATGAATTTAAAATATATCGAATTAGTTTATTAAAAACTTTAAGATTCTGGGGTGTTTTTAATCAAAATTTCTAAAAATAAATGATTGATTTTGATAAATTATTGTAATTTAAAGAGTTTTCCGCATCATAGAATCACCACAGGTTATGAGATTTAAATCATCCTGTATATATATATAATACATATATTGCAAAATAATGAAATCGTTTTACTGAAATTATACATTATCCATTATAAATCTTCATGTTTTATCCATTACAAATTATTTATATGTCAACATATCGATATATACATTTACTTTTTCAGACATAAGAGCAAAACGAACAAATAAAAAAAATAAACAGGAGTGTTAATGATTTTGGTCATTAAATGTGACACATATAAGATATAAGATATATCTATAAATAAATTTGTTTTGTTTTGATTTCACCACATTGCAAAATGTTAGCAATTTATTATATAAAAGTATATTGGAAATTTTCATTTTGTTTAAAAAAAAAATGTTATTGTATTTTATATGAATATCAAAACACTCACCGCACATCTGTAAAAGACAATTATCATATCATATCTGATGATCATCAAATCAAATCCACCACCACCACAATTTATATAATTTTTTAAATATTCTGACCATGCATAAACTTACCTATAATAAAGAAATAAAATAAAAATAAATTAATTATTGTGGTAATAAAGAAAAAATTATTTTTTAAAAATAAATTGTAAATATATTTTGAATGGTATAAATGCGGTTAATAATAAATTTTCAATTGTGAATTCAATTGTTTTATTTGTTACCTTTTAGGTAATTTATATTGTATGCAAATAAACTATGTTAATTTAATGACGTTAAAGAAATCTTATTATTGGAAAAATTTCCCCTTTTCATTTAGTTTTTCCATGACAACATTAAATTTTATAGTTATATTAGGAAAATTCATTAAAAATTCACAATATTAATTTGTTACTTTCGTATAAAAATACTTTAAGAAATAATTGAAATTATTAAAAGAAATAAAAATATTCATATATAAATATCAATGGATTGGAAAAAAAAACTTATTCAACCATATATTTATTGTTTATATTTTTTAAAATGTTCTTATTTAATAATATTTTTTTACACTTGGATAATTTAAAAGACGACTAATAAAAAAAAACACTGTATTATGTATTTCTTTTCAATTACCATTACAGACAAAAAAAACGAACAAACCGTATTTTTATAATATCAACCATTTATTTATTTAACTATTTTATATTATTAAATAATAAATTCAATAAGTGAGAAAATTATTTTTGTCTTCATCTTCTTTTTGCTTTATATTTTTTTTTTATATACCAATCTAAAGTTTATTTAATTTTCCGCTTAATAATCATAAATATATTATTAAATTAAATTAAATAAATAAATAAAAAAAAAATGTTACAATTAACATAATAAATCTATAATAAGAATAAGAAGAGCTGTATAGAAGAAACCAAAAATTAAAAGCAAATAAAATATATTGGGTTTTTTTTTTCTATTTAGGTTTTATTTTATTATTATATATTATTATTATTATGAGAATTACAAATGGATATTTTTTTAATTAGAAAAAAAAATAGATATAGAATTGTTGAAAGGTTTAACTCAGTTGAACATTAAAACCATTTACGGATTGATATTTTAACTTCAGGTAATTTTTGCTGAAGAAATTTCTGTAAAAATTCATTTTACAATTGATTAGAATTGATTTAAGGAAAGTTTCCATGCAGAAAATTCATCAAACACGTTTTCAAATTTATTTCTGAATTTATTTTCTATCTGTAAGATAAGTTTTCCGAAAGAAAATTTAATGTTTAATAAAGAAAACTCATTAAATATCAACTTCAAGGATGATTTTTTTTTAGTTTCAATGCACTTTTACTCAAGAAAATTCAAGGAAAATCAGTTTTTTTAATTGAATGCAAATTTTGTTTAGAAAAGTATTCAAATAACAATTGATTTTATATTTATAAGAGAAGTTTTTCCTATCATTAGGGGAAGTTTTCCCCCAATATTCTATATATGATCCTTATTTGATTTTATATTTTATACATTTGTTTATAAAACTTTTTTGGCTTCATTAAAATTATAGTGCTTATTTTTATTTTATCTTTATATATTAATTACAATCAAATCTAAATGATAATCAAACAAAATAAATGAATTTCATTCATTCTCCAATTACAAATTTCACAAAATTGTGTCTTATTAACATTTATATTATTTTTTGTATTTTTTATTTTTAAATTAATATTTAAGTTAACTTATTTTCTTATATATGTATATATGAACGAATAGAATAAAAAATATATCATTTTTTATTTAACTTGTCGGCTGTTTATGATAATTTCATATCTACTACTATATATACTTTAATATAAACATATAGACAAATGGATATATATAAACAAAAATTAAATAAGAATATATCTTTAAAAATGCGCGAGTGTTGTTTTGGGTAGACGAACAACAAAATCAATGTACTTTATATATTATATTGTATATATATATATATACATAAAATTTGACAGGATAGTTAATCAAAAATAAAATTAAATATAAAATTGATTGACAGAATCTCATGGTGAGCTCTGGTGCTGCGAGATCACTTTGCAAGCAGTTGAATATATATATATGGTATATTTCATAATAATATATAAAAGTTTTGTTTATTGGTTTACCTTTTTTTTTTCTTAAATTTAAATTAAAATAATATTTTATTTTCATTTTTTTTTTGTGGTTTTGTGTTCTTTTTAGTTATTAATTTTTTTTTTATATATGCGGGGATTTCCATCAATGTACAAAGTAATCATAAATATTATTAATAAGGTTATATATCAAAAATAGAATTGTATAAAAAAAAAACTTTTAATTTAAATATTTAATTAATAAACACAAATTATTTTTGCAATATATTAAAGAATGATTGAATTTATTTTGTAATAAACGAGAGAGATATTACTAAAAAAAAAATAAGTGAATATATCAAGAAAATATGTTTACATAATCATAAAATATGTATAGAGTTTTATTTGGTAAAGTTCTAAGAAGATTCTTAAAAATAATCAAGGATATTTAATTACATTTAATTGAGATAATCTCTCATTGATTTTTAGAAGGAAATCAATATTTTATGTATGATATTGAAATTAATATTCATATATCCTAGCTGATATTATCATGAAAAGTCATTAACCGCATAAAAATCCAATCACTTGATCAAATTTTTTCAAGATATTTTCAATTTTCAAAGATAATTCTTTATACATTATAGCTTTTTTTCAGAACTTTAACACTAATCAAAATATGATCTCTAATTAATTAAATATGCATTATTATTATTTGGATATATGCAATAAATTTTAACAATTATATAGTAAATTTTCTATCTCTAAAAACATAAAACAAACGTAAATAAAAATGAATTATAGCTTCAAAACTCCTCTAAAATATAACAAGAAATAAAAAAAAGCATATATATAACGACCATATGTTTGTCTACACTTATTGTACGTATATATCTATAAGATATATGACATGACATTTGCATATTAAATATATATTCAGTCACGACACGCTTTAAATTAGCCATAACTTATAGAAAGAATTAAAAATAGATAAATTATTTTATTATATTTAAATATACCATATTTATATATATATATATTTTTATCTATGTAAAATCATATCACATACATTTTAATTATTTGTATATATGTGCCGCATGAATATTAGAGTGTTTTTATTTTCCGTCAATCCATAGTCGATAAATATGTATGTATATATTTTTCATAAATGTATATAGAAATGTATTTGAGAATTTTTTCCAAATGGAACACCACATATTGAAATTATGAATATTTTTTTTATATATTGAAACAATATTTTATTTTTCATTTCCTTTATCAAAAATCTATTCTATCCTAAAAATCATTATTATTATATACCCTTGCGGTAATTATAGACAAATAATGTATGGTATATATATATATACAAAATAGATTTAATCTTTATATATATAAATATATATTTATTCCGCATATATACAATAAATGGTATAAAGTCATGCAGTGTGTATATATTTTTAATAATTTATATTTAGTATATATAATAAATACATGAAACATCTGCATATTTAAAATGAAAAAAAAATAAAAACCCAATCGCCCCAACAGTAATTGAAATCTAAAAATATATTTCAGATTTTATTATAGAAAATTACGTTCTCTATATGTGCACAAATAATTATTATTAATATAAACGCGAGCGATAAACTAATTGAATTACAGAACAATCTATACCATATACCTACAAAACAAAAAAAAAAAACATACGCGCAAAATATTTGTTTCAAATAATAATAAATTACATTAATTACTTATTAGTTTACTATATAATATACTATATATACAAAAACAATTATAGTTAATATACTGTTGTGTTTTTTTTATTTCGTATATTTGCCTATATTGCGAAATGATGTAAATATAAACTCTGAATAAATTTACATTTAGAATTGTATCTAAAAAAAACAAAAACAGAACAGAACAGAATAGAATAAGTAAAATCAAATGAATGAATAAAAAATACAAATAATTTGCATGAAATTTCATTTAAATATTTTGCGAAAGAGTGTAAAGCAGCTTCCAATATTTTATTATGTATTTCTATATATTGATACATTTTATTATATATCCGTATAATATAAATAAAACAGAAACTCTATACAATAACAGAAAGAAAAAAAATACATGCTAAATGCCGAATAAAATTATAATACAAATTTTGTACGATTCCTTTTTTTATATATGTTAATAAACTGTGCGTGGCTGTGATGGTTTTTGAAGTAATGAAGCGTAATAAGAAGAAGAAAAAAAAACACTATAAGATATCCAAAAGAAAGAAAGACACACAAAAAACCGTTTAAGGAAAATAAAAATGCCATACAATTTAATATATACTTTTTTGTACTTATATTAAAATACGTTTCAGATTCAAAGAATATTTTAGTAGTATCCAATTACAAAAATTCATGTCATTTTTGTATAAAATTGTTTTTTTATCCAATTATACTTTATTAGAATAAATTAATATATTGGATGGGGATTTTCTATTAGCGGAATTATTTTAAAATTTACATCATTTCACATGAATTTTCCGAGAATTTTCACCTTTAATCTATATAAAAAAACCTATTTTTAGAGGAAGTTTTAAGTTATTTCTAACTTGTTAAATAATTTTAAAGGATAGATTACCAATTGAAAGATATTTTTTTTTATTTATTCAAATAAAATTCAATTGGATGCGGGGTTTTATAAAGAACCTTAATAATGAAAACTGTAATCATTTGATAAAAATTATCAATTTACTGATAGTTTTTCCAAAATAAGGGAAACTCTGAAAAATGAAATTATTTGTTAAAAATTGTCACTGTTGTTCGATCAATATATATAAATTATAAAATAATTATTGTATTTTTTTTGGGTGTCACCTTTTTAAATTACCCTTAATTTTATTAAAAAGTGATGAAGTGCGAATGAAATATTCAATGGACCGCATAAAAAATGGTGCGTATAAAATAGAATTATATGATATAATTATCCCTTAGTTTTTTTTAATATTTTCTTGCAAGAACCCAAAAGGAAAATTGATCAAATAGCGATATATATTATTTATATATAAATATAGCATTTAGGGTATCTATCTATAAATTGATTATTAAATATTTATATACCATATATATATATATTTACTTCCGTGTAAAGACATTTTTTTTTTTATTTTGATATATATATATATATATAATAACTATATATCGTATATATTTAGTGTATATATGAGTATGTAATTTAACGTGTCATCAATGTACCATTAAAAATGATTGAATGCACGTGTAATATATATATATATAGATATATGGGAATGCTTCATATATACTTTTATTTATAAATATAATATATAGTATAGTAAAAGCCCAAGGAGGGATGATTTTAAATATGTATACACTACAGAAACATTTCTATAAATATAAATAAATATAAATCTTTTCGCGCACCCCTTATTGAGATAAATTATTATTTTGTATAAAGTCGTATATATTTATATAAATATAGTGTGATCTTGATATAGATTTTTATATATTCGGGAACATTCAGGATGAGACTCATCATCATCGCGTTTCTATACCCATTAATATGTATAAAAATGATTATTATTATTATTGTATACAATTTAATTGATGTACAATATATGGTGGATATTTGTTTGGGTAAGGATATAACATGGAATAAAATAACTAGGGCATGGAATAAAATATCTAGAAAATATTCATTTTGTTTGGTATATCAAAAAATTTTATAAGATTTGTCGATTAAATTGAATTGAGATTGAATCGAGCCATGAATTTTGAATAAAGCTTTACCTATTTCTTACATTAAAATTTGAAATTCTATTTGTGTTTTCTCTCATTAAGAACGTTTGATATATACTTATAGTGATTGAACAATTCTCATTAAAAAAATAAACATCTTGTATTGTATATGTATAATTTTAAATCCGAGTTTTTTTTTGCTGTACAATTTCATTTACAAAAATTTTTAATTAAAATAAATAACTACAATTTTCTATTTTGACATATCTCATATCTCTTTTAATAAAAAAAAAACTTTCTTATTCAAAAACAAACAAAAAAAAACACACACACACACACATTATATATATTCACATATTCACAAAATATAATGCATTCATTCACTTATGCAATACAAAAATATATGAATTATATATGAATATCTGATTAATATATATCTCAAGTCGTCGTAAAGACACACAAAACCAAAACCAATTGAATATATATATATGATGAACGATAAATATATGTAACACATAAAGTATTTTTCGTATATATGTATAAGAAAAATTAGTAATATTTGGAATATATATAAGGTACAATAAAAAGCGTGTATACTTTTTTTTTTTTATTGTCGTTATATAGTGACAAGAAAGATAAATAGCCATCATCCAGAAATAGATTGAATTTTTCAATCAAGAATGATGTATTTTTTATATTTTATTTTTAAATAAAAATCATATATTACATATATTCTTCTTTCAATGGTTTGTTTTTGATTGTTTGTCTTCATAACATACGTTTGTGAATTTGAGTCTTTTTGTTTTATATCTTTACCAAAGTTTTTTTTTAATATATAACTCTAAAGCCTCGATTTCTATGAAA
Organism: Dilophus febrilis; assembly: GCA_958336335.1. Taxonomy (NCBI): domain Eukaryota; kingdom Metazoa; phylum Arthropoda; class Insecta; order Diptera; family Bibionidae; genus Dilophus; species Dilophus febrilis. Next base: position 3,565,925 of record OY284471.1, on the reverse strand, counting down.
TTATTTTATTTATCACAAATATGATATTTGTGATATAAAAAAAAATGTGCTTTTTCTGAAATTTATTTTGCCTGGATAAAAAAACCGAAATTTAATAATAAATACCAATTGCTGTTAAATAATTCCATTTTTTATTAGTTTGTAAATTAACTGGATATTTTATTATTATGAAATTAAATCATAAAAATTAAATAAAATGTAAATAAAATGAAAAATGAAGTTTGGACGACGGTCAGCCGACGGCAATAGAAGAAAAAATATCAATGTCCGCCGTCAGTCCGCCGTCCAATAATCATAAAAAGCACCGCCATTGAAATGCATGTATTTTCAATTTGACATTTGCCGTCGTCTGCCGTCGGCATTTCATGAAAAGCATTACTTAACGCATTATACGAAACAAACACAAAAAAAAAAATATAATAAGAAGTAATATATTAACAAATGCATTCTGATTGTGAGTATATATATATACAAACTAAAACAACATTTTAAATAACAATCAAAATGTCGTTGTTTTAAACGATTCAATCAATCACATTTTTTGTTTTTTATTATAATATACGCGCCTTTCGTGTACATAATGGAATAAATATTATGGGGATAAATGTCTATATTATATAATATATATACGTACGTATGATGATGATCTCTTATATCGTTATTCTATTTAATAACTCACATTAATAACTTTACAAATAAAAAAAAACGAACGATTCATAAAAAATAAACAAACAAACATATGCACAAAATCATCTAAATAAAACAAAAAACATATTTATTAGAATAACTATACTAATAACAAAAAATAAATTAATGCGAACGCACAGAGATAACAATATTAGAAAATATCGACTTGAATGATTTAGTTCTTTTTTTTTAATTTTTATAATTTAAATACACATATACTATCTCTCGAAATATTGTATATATATACGTGCAGTTAATTTTTTAATGCAAGATTTTAGAAAAATAAATGTTCATTATTCATTATTTAAGCCATTTATAGTTGTTTTGGTTTTGACCTCTTCTTAAATATATTTTACATATAGATTTATTGCATTTTATATAACGTTTTGTTAAATATTCGATTTTCGGAAGATAACATAAAAATTTTTTTGTTTAAATATCGGAAAATTATAATAATTTGTAGAGTAAGTTTTTAAAACCCCGATAGAAATTATTACATTTCCTATTGTTGATCTTCTATAAGGGATTAACCTTTAAAATTTTTAATTGTTTATCATTTATAGATTTAATCATAATTGGATTTTTGGTGACGTTATCAAGACATCATTTATAATTGTTCGAACCTGATACGATTCCGAAAAAACACACAAGAACTAAAATAAAACTTGAAGAATTGTGAATGGTCTCTTGAAGAACTTCTGACCGGGCAGCATTCTGTATATTTGGTTATCGTTTATTAAATATATTCTTTTATTTATTTTTTTTTATTGCATATACAAGAAAATAAAGATCTTCATTGTATTAATAAATGTCTCTATATACAACCAATATATTTGTAATATGATATAATATAAATTATCCTTATTATTATTATTATTATGTTGCTTTTCAATTTTTTTATTATAATAATAGAATTTAAAATAAGTGTATCCAATTTTAAGTGTTTAAGTTATATATATATATATTGATGATCAAATATAAATAACTTTTTTTTTTTTAAATCACCATTTATTTTATATGACAAAAAAGGAAAAAATATCCTTAAAATTAATATAAATATCATATAATAAATCAATTTATATATAAACTATAAGATGTTTTAACAATAAGATGTTTATATTTACATAAATTGATTTTATTATACAAGTGTATACTATAAATATATATATTATTTATTTATATTAATACAATTTATTTATACATGTCCCGTTTATGCAATAACCAATGCAATAGATTTTTAAAAGTCAGGCAGTCTTTTGAATTTTATCTAAATTTTATATTGTTATATTTTTCTGTAATATAATTTCATTATAGTTGAATTTAAAAAGAAAAAAAAGACGAAATAAAATAATAAAAGTTAGAATTTTTGACAATTTCAATTCGTTCAGGTAGAAAATTTGATCATTTATATATATATATATAAATGTAAATACCATTAGGTATATGAGAAAATAATGTATAACCTTGATTTTATTTTCAAAAAAATTATGCAGGATTCATTTTTACATTTTTCCTAATGATATAAGAAGGTTTTTGATTAAATTATAAAATGACAATATATCTCCAGTAGAGATAGTTATGATTTCCATATATGGTGTTGCTTTAGTAGCGATTGAATAATTCAAGGGGGTCTTAGCTATTATGTAAAAAAAATTTAAAAAAAATCATATTAAAACAAGGATCGTTTATTTATATATATATATCCTTGTTGTTCAATATCATCATATTACAATTTTAATAAATGTATTCGGGTCGATGCGGAAATTTGACCAGAGATACTTATGAATGCATACAATTTATTTTAAACAATTTTTCTGCGTAAAAGTAGTAAATAAATAAATAAACGTAGAATAGAATTTTAAATAATATTGTATATATCTTCAAAAATTTACCAAAATCGAGAATTTTATTAAATACATTAACAAAATGATTCTTCTTTGGATTTCGGCTGCCTGTTATAATATTCATTTATTATGTCTTCGATTTAATTTTAACCATTATCATTATGCTTTTATATAAATATTTTGTGTATTTTCCTTATTTCATATGGGATTATTTAAAATATGTCCTTTTTTTGAATGCTTAAGAAAGGAGTTTAACATAAAGAATGGTATTTTCTTTAAATATATATATATTTATTATAAATATTAACAATATTTATACTACGATTGTCACAACAAAACAATTTATCGTATAAAAAAAATATTAATATTTCAAAAATATGGTTTTTTTATTAAGCATTTGTATTTTATATACAGATGTCGATATTATCAATATATTATTGGGATTTAATTTATGGTTTTTTTTTATATATTCTGAATGCTGCGTGTCCATTAAAAATCACGATATATATATATATACGCTACTTCTTATTTTACGCTTCTTATATATGGTATTTAGTTAACCTTTCACTTTTTCCGTTTTTGTTAAATTCATGACAATAGAAATGAAATTGTTTAATTTTCACTGGTAAAACATTTTTATTGGATTCAAACACAAAAAGATTCAAAGGTCTACAAATTGATGCACACATTCTTAATAATAATGTAATATACGATACGGATAATAAAATAAAATTTACTATGCTTTTTATATATCGAATATTAGGGATTAATTATTCGGTAGTAATTTGTAATTGCAATTATAGTTTTATTTAATTCTACCTATCCGTAAAGGTGGTGAATTTTTTAAACCATTAAAAGAATATTCGTCGCTAATCAAATGTTTATTCAGTCAAGTTTCCTTGAAAACTACGACAATACAATGTTATTTTATTCTCTTAAAGAGTATAAAAATGCGTTTCTATCGAGTTTCTAATTGTTCAAATTCGTTAATTGGTTAGGAAATAACAATGGTTTTAATATATAGAATATTGTCATTAATTTTCCTTTTATAGAAAACAAGTTTTATAAATTCATTTAAATGGGAAAAATCCCGGAAAATTCAAATGAAAACCATAACAAAGACTTATAGTAATCTTTCATGATCTTTCTAAATATGAAATTAAATTGATTTGTTGTCAAATCTATAAGTAAAAACGATTACATTATGAATTTCTTTTAAAATCCTGTATGTTATTTGATTATCAAAGAACCTAAAAATACATTTCTATATGAGTTTAAGGTCCATCACAAGATTAGAAAATTTAAGCGAAATAGAAATACCAAACTGTAATATCTTATAGTGCATTTACACACAAAATAAAAAAATATGTTTTATTTTCCAATTTGACATATATAACAAAAAAAACTAAAAACTGTCATCTCTTGTATTTTTAGAAACATTCAAATAATGTTTATTGTAACATTTAAAACGATCATATCATTAATCAAAATCTATATATAATACAAATACAAATATTATAAGCGGCGTCGACGAATATTTTATATATTAGACTTCTTAAAAATATTTTTTATGGTTCTTTAAAATCAAACCATATCTCATTTATATCAGCAGTAGCGTTTTAAATATATATACATAAATAATATCCCAAAGTAAATAAGCATAAGGTGTAATAATATATATAAATATATACAATTAATTGTCAAATGAATATATGACACATGCAATTGTGATTGATTACGTTTATAATATTATCTAATTGTAAAAAAATAAAATGTTTCTTAATATTTCAGGGTGATTTATGAGATAATGTTTTAAATTATTTAAACTCTATATATATACTTGAAAACAATTTAAATTTAACTGAATAGATTGTGAAAGGAATAGGTAAAAAAAATTAGGGATGTATACAAATTAAAAATGTATTTAATATAATTGCGTATATATAATTTGAAGGATAAAAAGGATTTTTATTGTTGAATTTAAATGAAAAATCGTTGATGAAAAATACACAAATTTCATCCAGTTGGAAATTATATAACGATACGGTCTTTATCTTTTTTTTTTGCTAAATAAACAAAATTGTTTCAGGTATTTAAATTGTTCACCTTTATTTTTTTTATTTAATATTATTATATTGAATTAAATCTATCATAATAATGTCTATATATGATTTTTAAAAGCAGCAATAATAATAATAATAACAATATTTCAATATCTAAACCATAGTATAGTGTAAATTGATTGAAAATGTGATTTGTTGTTATTCAAGAGAGATTATAACAATTCAAAAAAAAAATATTAGTATTAATACCACTATATAACTTATGTGTATTAAAAAAATTTAATAATGTAAATATTTGAATAGGTTTTAGATATGATTATAAAAGATTATATTATTATAAAAAAAAGATAAAAAAAAAAAAAATAATAATACCCCTTTTCAAAATGAAGTTCTATATATTTATAATATATAAAAGTATTCGTTAGTAATAAATAAATATAGTTCGTTTTTTTTTTTGTATATTTATGTTTTGATTTTATTGACAAGTTCAATAAATATTTAGTATTAATCCCCAAATAGCTCGTATATTATTATTAAGTAATAGAAAAAAAATTGACAAGATATTTTTTTTTTACCTATTTATATACAAAATCGCATACACACATTTGTGGAAGATTTATAATATCAATTTTTTTTTTTTTTTTATTGTTAACAAACTCACAATCTATCATTTTAAGGTATCAAATAATTGTGTTATCAATTCTATTGCGGTGGTATATATAGTTTATAGTAAATAAATTATATTGATCAACATAAACTATTTAATATATATAGTGATATGAAAATTTTTTTTTTCTATCTTATATTTACTTACGATAATGCCCGATAACGTATAAATAAAGCAATTTTTGGTGTGTGTATAAAGTACTTATATCGATTTATGGATATAAAAACAACTAATTTTTATGAAATAATTTTCATTTATTTGATTTTTTGACTATATGTTTGGAATATAAATTAATTTACTATCTCTGTTTATGGATATATTTTATTTATTATTGGCATTAAAGAATAAGATCATTATTTTTTAATCTTATAACAGCTGTCGAAAATTCTTCTATAAATGTTTCGTTCTTTTTTTTTATATCAATATATAATTTATGATTAATAAATCGTTGATGTCCATTTCCTGTTATCTCTTATGTGGACATTAAAAATTAAATAAATGCATATTAAAAATGTTATGATGTTAAAAAGCTTTGTTATATTTTTTCTGTATTGATTTGGATATTATTTAATCTTTGTGAAATGTTTAACAATCAAATGTTTAAATGAGAATTAATCTATTCATGTATGGGAAAACTCATCCCTTTTTTTAAGGACATTGTAATTTTTTTAATAAATGCAATACAATATTCCGGAAATTTATCATATTTAATATTTTTGATATGAAAAACCAATCGACTATTTGTTATAAAAACCAATCGAATTTTCTTTTATATACCGCAAATTGTACCATAAAATTGATGTTACTGATAAAAAAAATATTTTAGTTTTCATCGTAAATTTTCCTCAATTTTTGATGATAGGAATCAAGTGATTTCAACACAGAAGTATAATTAAATCACAATAAATAATAATTATACATATATCTATTACGAATTGTATTTGAGGACTTATATTATAATATAATGAAGTCGTAGTAAGTAAATATATATTTGTATACGATCGATCAATTGTAAATAAATTGTTTAAGGGTATAATAAATTGAGTGTATATTTAGAAATATATAACTATATATAGGTTTGAAATTTATATGAATGAACAAAAGGAAAATTGGTATGAAAACTATACATTTATCTATATGTATATATAAAGAAAGTGTAATATAATATATAAATCCATTCATATATAATTCTAATTAGGTTAAAAGCCCTTTCAGTTAATATTATGCATATATAATCTATCCAAATATATAATAATAATAATAATAATAATATACCATCGTATCGTCAAATAGACGTATAATATATACAGACGACAATATATATAATATACGAAGGACACAATTCTATATATATATGGATATATATATAGAAAAGAATAGATTTTTATGATTATATTATACTTTATTTGAAATTTATTTCTCCTTGGAATGTTTGTATATTTGCAATTTTGCACACCCTTTTATGGAGATATATACAAAATCCATATAATTTTGTAAGGTATTCCTGTTATAAATACCTTTTAGACTTTATTTATCCATCTAATGTATATATATATCCTTTACACATGTATAATTTTCTTTTTTCACATTTCAATAATATATATCATACACACCAACCATATATATAACTAAAAAACATATTATTAGAAACAAAAAGAATCGTTTTAAGGATATTATTCTATGTGGATTTTATTTCGTTTTACCATTTACTACTTTTACAATACGTATTATTTTTTTTTTTTACCTATATGTTTGAATACTATGTTGAATTGAATACTATGTTGAATTGAATACTATATGTTTGAATACTAGTTTTTGAAATGAATTTCCAGTATACCAGTTTTTTAAATGTACTTTATAGAAATTCATGAATATATATAGAATGTTTTTAACTTAACAAAATAAAAAAAAAACAAGCACACACTAAAAGATTATATATAGATGTTATATATAATCATATTATATATAGTATATATTGTGTTATTTTTGTAATGCTATATATATGCATTGATAAAGAATGACTGAATAATGAATGTGAATATATTTTACATTACAACTATATATGAGGTTTTTTTATTCTTCTATCTTTTTCCTATAAACATGTATTTATTTCTCATATTGTTTCTTTTATTATATATAGTGAATATATATATAATACATTCAATCTTTTGTATATTTTGGTAAAAATAATATATATTTATGCTAAATGATGATGATCCATATATATATATATTAGAATCTTTAACTTGATTGCGAATGCGAGAATCAGAATCATATAAATAAAGGAAAAAAAAAGGTTTAATGAAATATTATCAATTATTTTGTAATATGAAAATGGATATAGAAATGTAATGAATTTCTGAATGAATAATGTTTATACGGATTTTGAATTTATATATACATTTAAAAATTGAAATAAGAAAGAAAAACTTTGAAAAATCATATGCATTTTTTTTCCTAAAGTAATGCTTTTTATGAAATGCCGACGGCAAATGTCAAATTGAAAATACATGCATTTCAATGTAGGTGCTTTTTATGAATATTGGACGGCGGACATGTCGACGGCTGACGGCGGACATTGATATTTTTTCTTCTATTGCCGTCGGCTGACCATCGTCCAAACTTCATTTTTCATTTTATTTACATTTTATTTAATTTTTATGATTTAATTTCATAATAATAAAATATCCAGTTAATTTACAAACTAATAAAAAATGGAATTATTTAACAGCAATTGGTATGTATTATTAAATTTCCATTTTTTTATCCAGGCAAAATAATTTTCAGAAAAAGCACATTTTTTTTATATATCACATATATCATATACGTATTCATAGAAATATATTCATAGAAATCGAGGCTTTATCTATAATTACTTTTTTATTGTATTTAATGTGCAAAAGAAAAAAGGAAGATTTTCTTTCAAATATATTGCATTTTCCATTATGATTTTCTTTTAAAATTCTATTTCAAATGATATTTTATTTCATTTTATTCTGTATTTAACCGGGAATTTAGTACTTTATTTTATTATATAATATTCTATATTTTATATCATCGGATTTAAAATTCAATCTGTAATTAAATAAAAAAAAACATTTAATATCCATACACCGCAACATACATCGAATATATAATAAATAAAACCGCATGGCTATTAAGAACTATATGGAAAAATACATATTATAATTTTATCTGTACATGATATCTCTACATATATCCATTGTTTTTACACAGAAAATATAAAAGACTGAACATTTATATAAAAGAATTAACCACGATTATATTTTTCTTCTGAATATAGTAAACATATGCGAAATGTTTCTTACATTGCAACCTTTTTTTTTTTAACATTATGGTTTGCGATCTTTTTAAGAAAAAAAAAATAGCATAAACACCAGTGAATTATTGTCACACATATTTAAAAGAATCGTTTATATAAATGAAATTCTTGTTGATTTCCATTATTATTTTATATTTTTCCTTAAAATTATATCGGTATATACCTTACCGAAAAAATAAGAAGAAGTACACAAAAAAATAAAATCAAATAAATAAAGAATCACCTCTATATCTTTAACATGAAAAAATCGTGGTGAATATATTTTTTTAATATCGCGTTATCGTTTTTAACCTTATGAGTTTATATACATATATATAAATATTTATCCAACTTTAAACCTTTAATTTTATATTGTTATTATATTTCTTTTAAACAGTATACCTATATATATATTTAATTTTTCTATAATAATAAGATAAAATATAAAAAAAACTCACGATTCACGATCTCGATGGAAATGTAAACAAAATTATATACATTTTTTTTGTTTTGTTTTTGATTAAAACAAACAAAACCACGCATACAATTACTTATATTATATATGGAGGATAAATACATATTAAATAAGGTAGGGTTAGTATTCTCTGTTCATGTTCATGTTTTTTTTTTGTTTTTGGATCAATTTTAAATTCTATATAAAATAATGTGTCGCGTAATTTTTTTGCTTTTTCCCATTTTTTTTTTAAAGTGCACGATTAAGTTGGTGATTTTCATATATATGCATAACATAATCGAATAAAAAAAAAAAAAATTTAAACATGAATGAAAATAAGAATAAAGAAAGAATAAAAAAAAAAACAAGATTATTTTCTTGAACATGAAATGAACATTTTTTTTTTTCTTTTTATCATGAATCATCATGAACAATAACAAACAAAAAAAAAAATAACAATGTTGCATATATTATTTATGTTATATATAACGTTACGCGTATATGCATCTAAATCTATATAATGTCGCTATCGTTGCTATATATTCATTTGATATTCAAATATAATAAAAACATATATGCATGCACATTATCCGCTTTACAGATAGATAATGATGATGATAATATAAGAAGATTATTATATATATATATATATATATTGATTTTTTTTTATTTTTTGTTTGTTATACTCTGTTCTATTTTTATTTTCTCGGTTATTGAATACCAAAAATATAAATGGGTTTTTGGTATATGTACATATAAAGAAAATATATGCAAAATATACAAAATCATCAAAGTTTGTTTACAATATAAATTGTTTTTGGTTCATTTTTGTTTCCCTTTTTTTTTTTACCAACAATAATAATTTATCGTATATTATGAGTATTGAGTAGATCATCATTTATCAATCAAAGCACCAAAAAATATTTAGATTTTGGTTTACCCACATAATTATATATATATAAATACTATATAACATCAATTTACTTTGTAATTTTTTTTTTTTTCATTTTGTGCCTTCAAATTTGCAAATAAATTATCATGATGATGACATGTTATAGGCTTATCATTAGCATATGATTATTGATATATGAAATAGATAATATATGAAATATATAGTGAGATTTAAATTTTCAAAGGAAATTCTGTATGATTTTGTTAAAAAAAATACTGCATATTCTGTATAATTCTCGGAAAATTCAGTACGATAGGAAATTTTGTATCATTTTCTAAAGAAAAATTCTGTATAATTTTCTAAAGGAAAATTCTGTTTAATTTGTTTAAGGAAATTCTGTATAATTTTCCCCAATAAAATTCTGAATAATTTGCTTTTGGCAATTCTGTGATTAAACTAAAAATGTATAGCCTACCGCAATAACAGTGAGAAGTAAACATAAACCATAAAAAATAAATTACCAGATAAAATCAAAATAAAAAAATAATATACGCATAAATCGAAAACATTTACAGATTTCTGGATAATAAGGGTAATGACAGGATAAAAAAATAAATTGATGAAATATATATATATATATACATTAAGGTCAAATTGGTTAAAAATCATTGAGTATAAATATAATCGTATGATTTTATGCTAAATTTGCTTGCGGTTCAATATAATTATATATAAAACATATTACTATATAAGTTCAATAAAAAAAAAAACCCTATACCGCATATTCGAATTCATATATTAAAGTAATAAATCTACGTACGTAACAAACAATTTCAATCATCATAATAATAATAGGTTTTTTTGAACAAAAACCAAACATTTTTGAAAACAAAAAACACAATAATTGCAATTTATTGGAACATTATTATTATTATTATATGCAACAAATTCTATAATCCCTTGTGTGATTTACAAGCGCGTATATATTCAATAAACGCGAATTATTATATATCCATTTTGAAATATTTGCATATATGAAAATATTTTATAGATTGTTATATTTTATATAATAGAAAGCAAATAAAAATAATATTTTATATTGCCTTGAATTCGTACACAGTATATATAATAATTTGTATATTATTTATAATCACAATTACATTGTAAATTATATATACGTGTATTTATATGGTCAACAATTGTTCGATGCTGTTGTGTTTATTTGTTATTGTATAGTCCATTCCACAGATGATGTATGATCGTTTTTATTTTTTTCTTCATAATATATATTACAGTCCACTTATCATATATTTTCAAAACAATTATTATAAAACAATAAACGAGTTAAGAAGGCAAAATATACACTCTTATATATCAAAAAATAAACGTAAAACAAAACAAAAAATACGAAAAACGACCTCAATAAATCATATACGGTTTATATTCATATATATATATATTGGTATATATAAGAGAAATAATGATTTTTACAACTGACCGCATATTAAACACGTGAACGACAGAGTCTATATATAAAAAAAATGCTTTAGAAAAATCTATTGAAAAAAAAAAAATATCAATATAGAACCATGATTATTTAATGGATCGAAAAATTCAGTCAACTTTTTGTTCATTTGATATTAGGGATTGAATCCTTTGTTAGATATGTTAAAACAGCAAGAAATTTTAATGTGTATATAGTTATGGAATATACGAAAATTGAGGTCAATTAAATCTTTCATATTGGTCGAATGGAAATAATTTTTAAATTACAATAAAAAGTATTTCGATCTCTCAATTTTAATAGGAAAATTCATGAAAATTTACTTGTTTAAATTTGTTTAGAACAATTTTATTTCTTTTATTTCTGGTGAATTTTCCGAGATATTTTCACTTATTTTCATAAGACAATTTTTAAGGATTAAAATTTAGACAGATTTTCAAATACATTTGAAATTTATAAAATTCCTGAATCGAACCTCAAATTTAAAGTTTCATATATTCGAAAAATTCATGAACATTTACAATAAATCTTCTAACATCACTTTTTTATTGCTAAAACCATGAATTTTCCGAAATATTTTCTCTTTAAAATTGATTTGTTTAAAATTTTTAATCCAAAAAAATGTCTGCTAAAGAAAATCACTTCTAGATTAGTTCGTTCAACTCTATATCAAATACAAAATACAATTATATTAAATACTATCATCGATTATTAGAATAAAGGAATTTTTCATTAAAATATCCCCGGGGAACATTTAATAATAAATTACATTGATTTAATCCCTTCAAGATTAAACGCTGATTTACTTAATAATAAATCGAATTAATTGTATATGTTTAGATATATAATTTTTTTTACAATATATTATTTACATTCCATCAAAATGTGTATGTTCACAAGCAAATTTCATGTTTATTTTGTGCAAATAAAAATAATAACGATTGAATTAAATAAAAAAAAAATTATTAAAATTATATTAAAAACATCCAATTAAACTGATTTTTTATTTATACAAAATTACCTGTTGATTTTGAATTCAACAAGAAGAAAAAAACCTATTCATATTTAATAAAACAAATATTCAATTTTAAATATATATATCAATCAATATACAAAAAATTATATGATGATTTGATATAAACAAAACAAAAAAAAATACTATAAATATTTATGGGGATAAGAGAGATCCACCTCTTTTTTTATATATCTGTTAAACTTTTCTTCTTTTTAAATATAATGCGGTACTCATACATAAATGATTTAATTTGAATGAATATACCATCCATATATATAAAGTTTTTATAAAACAAACCACCCAAAATATGATTTGATTGCGGTGATCGGTTGGTTGGATGCTGTTGATCTTGTATATATTGTAAAGATATATTTCTTATTTATATATATTCAATCTACCTGCTTATCTACCTGTTAAAATACATGTACGATGATGTAGTAAAATACAAATTGCGTTGAGTCAATATTTGGAAATGAAAAAAAAACTCACAGTCTGTTGTCGACTGACCAAATCATCAAAACGGTCGTATATATGGTATGGTATATATAATTTTTGTACTGTCTGTTCACATATGTGTAAATGTAAAATAAACAAATAAGGTAATATATTTAACATTTCTTAATTGTTTAACAAGAGGAGAGCACGTATATATAATAATATAAAGACTAAAAAAAAAAAATAACTGCTGAAGTAAATATATAATTATCGTTTTGTCTGTTTACTTTTCGTGAGACTGATTACCTTTTTGTTTTTTTATACCTTATATTTCTTTTTTGTAATGCTGTTTTTTGTTTTTATGATGATTTTTATGTTAGTTATGATTTTCTTTTTTCTTCATATTTGTTATTCTTTGGGTATAGTTAGCAACAGATTTTTTATTTGTTTTATTGAAATAAAACGCATTATTGCAGTATATATTGATTTTTTGTTTAAGTTCTAAACGAATACGATGAATCGTTTTGGATTTTTAAAGCCTATTAAATCTTGATCTAAAGTTCGTGAAAGTCGTGAATATTTTATGAATCCATTTTTCCAATAAGGATCCTATTTCTTATGGATCCTTTTTCTCATGGATCTTATGAATCTGTTTAAGTACTTTTAGAAATCATAAACATCAGAAACTGTAAACATCCACAAAGGAATATTTATTATACAAAGTTTATCCACCAAAAAAAATAAGTCTTTAAATATCTAAAACATCTTCCTTAATTATTATTTACAAACATATGTATCTATATATAATATCCATATCGATATATGGTTAAATTATGATGATTTGCTAATTGTTGGATATGTTTGTTTAATAAATATCTAAATGTATATAGTATATGAGAAAATATTTATTTTTATATACAAAAACATTCATCATCGACGACATCAAAAAAAAAAAAAAGGTTTTGTTTATTTTATAAATGCACCACAACCATAGAAGATTATAGAAATAAGATTAACAGGGACATAAAGAATTATGTATAGATATGGTGGTTATTTTATTTATGTCTATTTTGCCTTTACCCATTAAGGGAAAAACTAACAAATAGAAAACTAAAAAAATATGAAAAGCAAACAAATAAAACTGTCAAAATTTCTTATAGACAAAATGATGGATGAGATCTTTTATATTTATGTATATTTTATTATTTTTCGATTGATGGAATGATTATTTTTTTTGTATTCGAATGAAGAAAGTATTTTTCTATATTTTTGTGTGTTTTTTTTTTTTGCTGTCCTTTTTTATTTTATATAAAATTTATATAGGATATATACAACAAAAATTTATTATTAGATCGAAAAAAATGTATTTGAAATATGAGAATTATATTATTTCCTATTTTGTTGTTTCGATCGTATTATATATTTTATTTGATATATAGGGAAAATACCTTATTTTATCCTTTTTTTTTTTTAAAATATATTTGTATAAAAAAATGTCAGGTAAATAATAATAATATAAAATATCAAATATATAGTAAATAATCATTATTATAGAAAAAGGGATTTTTTTTTTCGGGTTATTTTTGTCCTTGCAAGTGTTCAATGGTAATAATAATACAAATATAAAAAACAAAACCAGTAATAGAACATAAAAAAAATGTTGTTTAAACCAAAAGATGAACTTAATTTAAGTATAGGAAATGCTACATAAGTATTTTAACAATGAAATTTGTTTAAAAATATTATAGAAAATCAATAAAACTTCTTAAATATATATATATATGCGAATTCTCCAACATCTTAAAAAGTACTATAACATGAAAAACTATTTATAAATATAGAAATGTAATGATAAAGAACCCGGATTCTTTCTTTATATCATCTTTTATTTATACAAATCTATTTTGCTAACCCTACAAAATTATATATAAGTTAATCTATTAAAAAAAAAAAAAAAATCAAATCGTATTCGTGTATCCATCCTCCTATATCTATATATATAAACATAAGTTATTAAGTAATTTTTCACAAAAAAAAAAAGAAAGAAATCTCAATTTCATTTGCATATTGATGCTGTGTGTCTGTCTGTCCATCAATCTCCATCAACATTATCATTATTTTTTTTTTTTTGTATTTTATATATATAAAAATATGTAAACAATTTTATTATGAAAAAATTACTTATATTATTGATAACCTATAAATATCTCTATATATGAATTACAAATATCAAAAAAAAAAAAAATATAAAATAAATTTGATGAAAAATTGTTTATTTAATAATCAAAGAAAATAAAAATCAAATAAAATTGTTATGTAATAAATTTGTATAATATATTTAAAAAAACAAAAAAAACAAAATAATAAATATTGATTGATTAGTACTACTACTACCAACTATATATACTTTATTTGAACTATTTATCAAGATATAATATATATATTCTTATAGATAGATACAATTATTTTTTTTATATACGGTATAAATTAAACAATATATTTTAGTTGGATTTTGAATTGTATATAGGATCATAAATCTCTGTAATCAATTTCAATATAGAAGGATATTATTAGAAGAAGGATATTAGAAGGATATTATTAGAATTATTAGAATTTTGGTTAAATTTTTATTGGATTTGGTTAAAAAAAACACAATAACTGAAAGAAAAACTAAATGAAAATTTGTGTTTTTCATCTTCATCTCATCTTCATCATGTACAATTAATTTTCCAAAAAGTTCTTTACAGAAAAGGATTCCAAACAAAAAGAAACCAGTTATTGGAGGAACAAATTATATGAATAATTGTTTAATTTTCTTGTAATTTTTATGCTATGGCTAAAAAAAACTATTAACATTTCCCTTCCCTTAAATATTAATATATCATTAATAAAGTTCGGATAAAAAAATCAACAGATAACCCCGCATATATATATTCGAATAAAACAACGGCAACCGTTTAGTAGGAATATCTGAATATATTTATATTGTGAAAAAAATATATTTATTTTATATACACGCATCGTTAACATTTTTAATATATGTATATATAGATTGTATTTCATATATAGCAAAATATTGAATTGCGTAAATAAAAAAAATGTATTTGTTTATATTCTTTTGTTATGCAAATTAAGTAAACATAATTAGAATTCAAGTATATACAATATATAGGAAACAATATATATTAAAAAAAAAATAATATATATATATATATAAAACGTGAACACACAGCGATATAAATTATGTTTAAATTAAAATGTTTTGACACATTTTATTTATTTTGTCATTCAAGCATTGGTTGAGTAAATACACACATCGTACATATATCCAAAAAGAAAAAAATAAAAAGGGACATTTACCATATCTAGATATATATATATATTTATTTATACGGACGTCTATCATATGGTGTCGTTTTTTTTTATCCATCTATATTTAGATGTATCGATATATATATCTATAGATACCTATAAATTTGTATACAACGCGTTATGCGTATATTTGCGCCCAATAGTACTATGATGTATTTTTATTACAAAATGAGATGAAGAGATGAGAAATTTACCATCCATATATATTATAAAATGAATAAACGAAAAATGAAAATTTAATTTTTATATTGATTGTAATCTATTAAATACACAATTTTTTTTTTATTTTATTTTAAATTATCGAATTTAAATTGGTTTATTTGTATATGTATTTAAAGATATGATGTACAAAAATATTATAAGTGTATTTATAGGAAAGAATATATAATATAATATATTGTATATGGAATTATAAATCTATGATTGTTAATGTTTGATAAAATAAGGTTGTGTTTTTTTTTTCCAGTATTTTGTTACCCATAAAAAACCTTTTTATTTTCCACTATATATATATATATGGTTGACTTTATAAAATGTGTGTTTGTTCACTAATAAATAAATAAATATATAGCTTATATATATGACGTGCTGGTGTTCATGCTGTGAAGAAGAAGAACCCTTGTATAAATAATTTTTTTTTTTTTTACTAAAAAGATATAATTTATGATGCATCAAAATCAAAATTAAAATACAAAAAAAAAACATAATGAAACAGAATGGAAATTAAATGAACAATTCGAATGAAATCAACGACGACGACAACGGCCAAAGTAAATACAAAAATAATATTATAATAATATATGAAATGAAATGCAATATTCTATGTATCAAGATAAAGATGAGTATTCTATATTATATTACATATATATGATGTGTGTGTGTTGTTCATGTCCATTTTTATTTACAAGAAAAATAAAAAAAAGATGCTGGCTGCGGGATACACACGCGATTTATTATAATAATGAAGTTTTGTTTTCTGTACATATATTTAATATTATTCTTTCAAAATACACACGATAAATATCTATTTTTTTCAAAAATTGTTAATGTATCTATAAATATAATATGTTAAAAATATTATGAAGGAAAATTTTTAATTAATAAAATTTACAAAAAAAATCAATAGGTCAAAACCATATCAAAACGTATATGGTTTATTAAAGGTTTTGCAGAATTTCTATTGACCGAGACAAATGTCTATATTGAAGAAGAAATGTATAGGAGAGATTTTTAAATGATTTTCGATCACCAGAAAAATTTCTATAGAAGAAAACTTGTTCAGGAGAGAATCGTAAACGATTTTTCTATAGCCAGGAAAATGTCTACAGAAGGAAAATTGTTCTGGATAGGTTCTTAAAAGGTTTACAATCACGGGAAAAATGTATATTCAAGGAAACCCGTTTAGGATAGATTCTTAAAAGAATTTCGATCACCAGAAAAATTTCTATAGAACAAAAATTGTTCAGGAGAGAATCGTAAACGATTTTTCTATAGCCAGGAAAATGTCTACAGAAGGAAAATTGTTCTGGATAGGTTCTTAAAAGAATTTCAATCACCAGATAAAATTTCTATTGAAGGAAAATTGTTCAGGAGAGAATCGTAAATGATTTTCTATCAAAAGAAAAATTTCAATTGAAGGAAAATTGTTCTGGATAGGTTCTTAAAAGGTTTTCAATCACCAAAAAAAATTTCTATTGTAAAAAAATGTTAAGAAGAGAGCCTAGAATCAAAATCCTATATCACATTTTGTATTTTAATTATCAAAACCATATATTAAAAATGATTAACCAACATAATAAATTTAACTATAAATCATTTACTACTTGAATTCGATAATTTTACATTCAAACGTATATAAAAAAATACATGAATATGTAATTGAATATATACACCAAATATAAATTCTAAATAGCATCAAAAAAAAAAAAAAGGGACATTTACATTAATTTATAAATCATTATATTATACATAATTATTTGAAATACACAACTATAATAGGTAAAATTCAAACTGTCATAATGAAAGGTTTTTATCTACAATATATGCGATAATAGAAATAAATTTTATATCTATGATATGTGCATGCATATATACATTTTCCTGTATATTCGAATAAATGCATCAAACGTATATAACGAATATATTTCATATATATTATATTAAATTATTTATATTTTCAATACTGAAAATTTCATTGTTCTTTCCTTCCTTCCTTCCTTCCTATATTATCTATCTATACAATTATTATTATTTATGTATAATATAATTAAATTGTGGTAATTAAATTATATAAAGTATATTCATTCATTGTACTCTATTGAAAATAAATTGAATATAGTCATTTACAACAAAATTTAAATAAAAGCATCCTTCTATACTATATACAGACTATATATGATCTACATATATTTATATATTTTATGAGCTATATGTATATTTTCCATTAATGGTGGATATGTTGGATATTATAAGTGTATGTGGTTGTGTATATATTTTAAAATGAAATCACATTTTGTATCTTGTCGCATGAAATGGATTTGGAAATGGAAGAAGAATTTTGTTCTGAATATATTTTTCAACTACTATACTATACTATACCATAAATAAAATAGAATTATTATGCTCAAAGACATAAATTTCAAATTTAATTTAATAAAATTTCAAAATAAAAAAAAATATATTCTCTATATATGTATATACAAAAAATAAACGCAGGTGTATATTATTTATTATTATTATATATACCTATTTTTAAATTGACATGTATAACATTTATTTATTTTTTTTTTGTTAGAAAATCTAATAATAATATAATAATTTTTCAATTTAAAATATAATTATAATGCCTTTAAAACATGTTGTTAATGGGTTAGTAAAATAAGGAGACAATGAAATGTATGCATTTCGCAGAGGATAAACAATTAACGGTGACTAATGAAAGGAAAACCTACAGAACTCATGTTAAAAAATTGAATTACCTAATCCTTTTAACACTATATACCTATATTCTGGAACTTCTTTGTGGTGTAGTAGTTGAGTAAAACAACTAATTCACTCAAAAATCTCACTGACAAAACTATGCGAGGTCAGAAAAAAACCATAAATTAGAAATTAAAACGACCACAAAAAAGAAAAAATTAATAAATAAATATTGTGTCTTTTGTCGCCATCGTCCAACCGGCAACAACAACGCCTTTTTATGTAAAATATTACCAAATTATTTATTTATATTTATTGTGTAAAACAAACCAAAAAAAAAATATTCATAAAATCATGCATATTAAAATAAAATACAATTCAAATCATATGCATAAACAACCCACCAAATAAACAAATAACCATATATGTGCAAAATATACTTATTCAAAAAAAAAACCGAGGAAATAATCCAATAAATCACGCATTGTCCACAATTTTTCTGTTCTTATAACTATAAATTTGTATAATATATATAGTATAAGAAAAGAATATAATTTTATGGTGGTCGCATATTTTATTTTGATTATTAAGATAATAATAGAACGCCTTCACATTTCTTTTTCTTTTTTTTCTTCATCATCATTTATTCATTCATTCATTCATTCACTCATTCACAGATCTAAATACACGATATTTAATTTTGTTATGTGGTTATTTATTCTATTTTATAAATAATAATTTTTAATATCTCTTATATATATTATAAGTACTTACGTAAAGTGACTTATTATTATATTATAAATTATTCGTATATATAAATTTTATCCTGATATAAGTTGCATAAAAAAATTTAATGTATACAAAAGAGTATTGCATTTTTTTTTTGTGAAATGAATTATATTATATTTGTAAGTGTTGTTATTATTATAATTGTATAAATAAAAATTATTATTTGGAGTCTAGACAGAATTTTGTCAATTATATTTTTATATAATAAAAAGCATAAATGAGATATTTATTATTAAATACCATATAATATCGCATAGATAATGATTTGAATATAATGAATTTGCGAACGTGCATCTTAAATTCCATAAAAATACCTTTCTATTCATTGAAATTCGTTTAACTGGTTAGAAAGTTACAATGATTTTAATATATTTTCTTTAATCAGTTTTTCTTTAAAACAAAAAACGTTTTTTAAATAAGTTTTTTTTAAAAACGTGAAAACTCTCGGAAAATTCACTGGAAAGTCATTAGGGTGATGAAAAATATTGAGTTGAGGAGTTGTAATTGTAATTTTTATAATGTTCATCAATAAAAACTATGATTTCTTTAACCACAACCAATTTTTTGCACTGATTTTCATTGAAAAACCAATCCAATGGTATTCTTATAAAATATTAAAATACCTTTCTATTGGTGCTCTCATCGTGCAGATTCATTAATTGGTTCTAAAGTTATACATTTATTATTACTCTTTTTTGGGTATTTCTAATATTTATAAGGGTTCTTGGAAAATTGTTAGAAAAACAATGCAAGGGAGTAATTTTTTATTATCTATTTAAATATATATCATAAAATAAAGGAAATTCGTTGCTAATGAAATTCTATACTCATTCAAAGACAATTTTTATACATTATTACAATCTTAAAAACATACATTTCGTTTGATTTTTTCTTTTTAGAATCCTATCTAAAGGGAGATAACTGAAATTAAATGAAACGAATGTGTGTAAGTTCACAAAACCAAAAATTTCTTAATTATTTTCAAATATTTTAATTAATTTTTTTATTATTACATAATCAATTTATCGATAGCATCACCAAAAAAACAACCAAAAAACCCAATATATACATGGACTGTTTGAAAATTAAAAAAAAAAATCCATAATAATCCACTATTTTACGATACGAAATATATATATATTGATATGAAATACGCATTTAATAAATTCTATATTGATAAATGTAATAATATATATATAAATAAAATGCAATTATATGTATTTACTTTTTTTTTTATCTATATATATATATATTAAATTTCTTAAACACGAAACATTTCACAGCTAATTAAACTGAAAAACAAATTAAAAAAAAAAAAAAGAATTCTGTTGATGTTAATCAGATTAGAAAACATTATTTTTTTTTTAATATATATATACGCAAACAAAAAAACAAACAAATAAGCTAACTAACTAACTAACAACCGCATATAAATAATAATAATAGATAAAAAATAAATAAATAAAAATTGTTCTGTAGAAGAATCGGTATATATATTTAAGAAAAAAAAAGCAATTTCGTGACTTATTTTATAATATATTGAACGTTTTCTGTTTTCTTCTGGTTTCGTTAATTGTTAATTAATAGAAAATAAATATTATTTGGTATATCTGAAGAAAGAAAGAATATTTGCAATTGTTTTATCAATTTTTTTATTATGTATGTATAGCCACCAAGAATAAATAAAGAACATAATTTTTTAAAATAAACACATTAAAAAAAGGTTTTTTTTTGTTTATATATATATATATAGAGAGAGTAGAAGAAATCAAAACCCAACCAAAAAAAAAATTGAATATATATATATATATACTGAAAGTACTTATCTTTATAAAATAAAAATAAATAAATCATTTCACACATGCACTGAACCTGATTAACCGTTGAATTATTTGTTACAAAACGTCTATATGTATTTATATACATATTAGAGATAACGAGGTTTAAAATCGATGCTGGTGCCTTGTTGTAAATATAATATATTGATTATGTTTTGTTTTTTTTTTTTTTAACATCAACTTCTTCTTCTTTCGTATTCTTTTACTTATTTGGTTGGTTGTTTTATATGTGGTAAAAAGAATATTATTATATACTTGTTTTCTTATAATACAGGGTAAAAATTCTTTGTTATAAAAGAATCAAAAGAATATTGAACTATATTCTGCTAATAATCTTAAAATTAAATTGAATTATATATTGTATTTAGTTCTAGTTAAATCCTTATTGATCTTCTGAACAAAATTTAATAGTGAATTTTATTGAAAATGGCAATTTCAATGATTTAATTAAGTAAGTATTTTACATGATTGGTTGAAAATCCCATACAAAACCAATTCCTCAATTATTCTGAATTGTTTGGACCTATTAACAGTATTAAAATGAAATTTTCATTAAATTAAAGAAATTAGCCAAATTAATTAATGAATTTAAGATGAAGAAGAAGAAAAACTAATTATTATTATTATTGTTAGCCCTGTTTAAAAACACAAAAATCATTTTGTTGTTAAATATATAAAATATTATTATTAAGTACTTTTTTTTTTTATAATATAAAGATAGAGTTTATTTTGTTTGTTGTGTAAACGTTCGTTGTTTTGAATATATATATACAATAGCCAGGTATATACATATAGTTTAAAAGCCGATACTTGCTAACGTTTGGTTTATATATATATATATATATATATATATATATATATAAGTACACGGAGGCCTTTTACTTTTTACTTCTTTTTTGTATATTCATATACAATTCTTACTTTATCATCTTACATATATTATAACATATATATAAAATAATGTATGCATTAACATTATCATTATTTTAACATGATTTCTATCTTCTTCAGTATATATATATATTGTATTGTATTGTTCATCTTTATGGTATTTTTCTTATTATTATTATTATGAATATTAACTATTTATATATATATACAATAAATTTTTTTAACTCCTTTTTATATATGATAATATTCATACTTTTAAATCGCGTCTGTATGTAAATTTTTCTTCTATTTTATTTTTTTTTTGTTTTATAAAACATAACTTAAATCGTGATCTATTGCTGGACGATGGTGAGGAAGATGCGGTATGTGTTATATTGAAAAATTATTTTTGTAATCATTAAATCGTGAATAAAAACAAACAAACAAATATGGATTTTTTTGTTTGGGTATTTTTATAAATGATTTATAATTTTTATAAAAAAAATTATCATCATTTAAA
Source organism: Dilophus febrilis (assembly GCA_958336335.1). Taxonomy (NCBI): domain Eukaryota; kingdom Metazoa; phylum Arthropoda; class Insecta; order Diptera; family Bibionidae; genus Dilophus; species Dilophus febrilis. The sequence goes on along the minus strand of OY284471.1, from coordinate 3,542,734 downwards.
ATATAGAAAATAATATACAAAATAAAATCTTGTTATCTTGTTATATAAATTTGAACAAAATTAATCCTATATTCATAACGTGGATAAATATCTATGGATAAATACGATGTGGATAATTTTATTGTCCCAAAAAAAAAAAATGTGGTGGGACATTTTCAATATTATTCACTTTCAATTGATAATTTATCAAAGAATCGAAATATTCTCTATAATTTGTTACCCAGAATTTATCAATATATCATATTATATTATGATAAATTTTCTATATTTAATTCTTATCCCCGTATATTGCTCTTTAACGTACTTTATGTCATATACCAAAAAAAAAAGTGGTTTTTTCCACAGAATTGTATTATTTTTTGTATAATAAAATATATCAAATATTTGTTATGTGACTAGAATTTTCTTCTTTATTTATCATCGAATATATATTTAAATTGTCCCTATCACAAAACAAAACAAAAAAAACAATTGCAGGATTACGTTACCTCGCTCTCTATATATACATATTAAATTTACATATAAAAATAAACATAAAAATTATAATTTGTGTTTGCATTAATTTGGTATTCAATTGATGTGTCAGTATAATATTATTTTTTTTTGTTTTGTATGACAATGACACGACAACGAGGAATACAAGATAGATAGAAATAAAAAAACCGCATTACAAATTAAGTTATACTATACAAATTTGTTATGTTTCATTTTCATTTTTATACTGAATAAATTTCCAAAATTGTGTAAAATTAAATTATATATAATACACAATATTAGATTACAATCAATTAAATTTGTATATGATATATTATGCGAAGATGCGGTGGGTGTTTGTTTGTATATCTACCACGATATTATCAAATTATATTATACAAGTACTTAAAAAAAAGTGTGACTGACACACGTTAAATTTAATTAAATTAAATTTTTCTTATATATGAATGATTTTTTTTTGTAGTATGTAAATTTATGATTTGATAAATAAATAAAAAGAAAATGTACAAAATTTTAATCATAACATCACCGTTGAATTGGGGAATTTCGAGTTATTTAAATTTATATTATTTTATGTTTCTTCAAATCTTTCGATCTTTAGAAATCTTATTCACAAAGGTAGAATCCTTATAGAAAATTGGAATAAGGTTCTTAGCTAATTTTTATAAATTCTCAATAGAATAACGATTTGGTTTTACTTAACCAATTTTCTCCTGGATCCTTAATAGAAAATATATTCATGGAAAACCGAACTATTTATAAAAATTTCCAAATAAAAACCATTGAAAAATGAAATGAAATGATTAAAAAAAAAAATATTTTACAAAATTCACATAGAAACAAATAATAAAAAAACAAAATACCTAAATATATTGTTGCATAAATTTCTATATGTAATACAGAGCGCGCGAAAGAAATAAATGAATGTGAAATTGATGGTGGTGTGTGTCATTTGAGTGCAGTTATATAAATCTTTCCCGAAAATTTATATTTGTTTTTTGTATATTTTATTTATTTTTTTTTTCATCATATAATGACCACGATGAATGAAATATCCTTATATTAAAATCAAAAATGGTATATAGCTTTTAACATTAAACAAAGAAGAGAAATAAAAACATATTTATTTTTTTGTTTTTTGAATTGCAAACACACCAAATAAAAAAAAAACTATATAAATTATTATGTTTTTTTTAAAAACAATTTTTTTTTGGTGTGTCTTCTCTTGTATATAATATACAAATTTATGCATTTGACAACATATTTATTTATTTATATGTTTTAAATACAAAATGTTACATTTTTTTTTCTTTTCTGTTAATATTTAGTATATTAAAATATATAAACTAAATAAATAAAATAAAATAAATATGTTATGATGATGTTATGCACTCTCTGTATATAACTTTAAAATAATAATAATAATATCAAAATTTATAGAACCGAAATAAGAATGAATTTTCCATCATTTTTCATTTTCATATACATCGTGTGTATTATTTGTTTCATTTAGTCTATCGCAGAAGAACCGAAATTATTTTAATATGATGTGAATTAAAATTGTGTAAATTTTACTAATCTAATAAATAATCTAATGTTAATCTAAATATTTAAATGATTTTTATAGTAGTAAGATTTCTAGAGATTTTAGCATGGATTTTTAATCGTTTTACTGACTGCAATTTTATTGCAGAAATTTTTATCGCACTATTAAAAGAAATGATAAGACGGCAATTCTACCAATTATCTGATTCTGGTGATCAATTTATATGTCGGTGTTCAAATATTCAATTGGAAACTCTAAAAATGAATTACTTCTTTTTTTTTGTTAAGAAAATCATATATATTCGTTATATAATCTGATTGTTATGGGGTTTTTCTTAATAAGAACTATTAAAAAATAACTGCTTTAAAAAAATTTAAATAATTGTATTCTGGGTTTCTCTGGGGCACATTTACCGATACGGTTAGAATGACAACCCATCTGATTTGAAAGATTGTTTAAATAGTTTTTAAGGTTTTTCAAGAATTAATTTCAAATCCTGATGTGTGTATTAACTCAAAACTTTAAAAAAATATAAAAAAGTTTACTATACTAACAAAATATAAAGGAAAAACTGTTCGTATATATAATAATTAAATTAATCATCAGGTACTTCAAACAACTATAACTATATTTTATTATTATGACAGTTGTTTATTTTGATCATCCTATTTCATTTTTTTCCTTTCTTCTCTGCATTGCACGCTCATAAAACTTATCATAAAACAATTTGTTACATATTTTTATTATAAGAAATTCATTTTTTTAGTGGTTTAAAATATTTTATAATATTAAAATAAATAATCTTTCATCACAATATATATATATATATATATATATATATATATATATATATATATATATATATATATATATATATATATATTTTAAATAATAAAATATAAAATTAATAAAATAAACAAATCATCATCCCCTTATAAATATTTGTTGTTTTACTATACAAAAAAAAATTTTCAAAGACCCTCAAATCATTCAAATAAATAAATAAAAAAAACAGTATTTTACCTAAAATTTAACAAATTAATGCGGAGGACGACGACGACGACGACGATCATGAATTTTTTTATGTATATTTTAATTTCCCTTTACTTTTAAAATAAACTAAATTATTATTATAATAATATACGATATGATGAAATATAAATGGTTTTTTTTTATTATTAAAATAAACAAAACCAATATACGAATTTAAATGGATGAATGGAATGAAGAGAAAATTCTTTCACATACTCAAATGTTTTCAATTTTTTTGGTTATTCAATTTCTAAATTTGGTTGGGTATGATTTAAGAAAATATTTAAGAAACGAGATAAGGAAAATAATAATTATAATTATAATAATAATAATAATTTGAAACAGCAAAAAATGTATATAGAATGAATATATAACGTCTGTGTGATTTTTTTGTTTTGTTTTTGGAGTAATGATTGAAATATTTATTATATATAATAGACAAACACATTTTTATGAAGTCAATTGAAAGTTTTTTTTAAAATGTTCTACTTCATATTTTATTTTTTATTTGTATTTATTTATACCGAAAAATGTTTTTTTTTTAATGTTACATTAGAGTATTCATTTTTTTTTGTTTTAGGTTTGTTTAATGTGTGAAGAAAAGATTTATTAGCTGTGATGGTAAAAGATTTCTTTGATATATAGAAAAATATAGAAAAATACTAAAATTAACCCAATTGTTGTGTCGGTATCATGTTTGAGATCATGACAAAAATTAATAGTATATTTATTTTACATATTTAAAAACAAATTATATTAAGGAAATCGATTAATATATAATATACGAAGAAATATAAAAGCGGTTGACCCCCAAAGGGAATTTTATTTATTTAATTTTTTTTGTATCCTTTTTTGGTTAACAAAAATGTGCATCCGGCATATATATATTTATAGAATAAATTTATAGAATATAGTTATGAGGATATTTAAACAAAAGAATATAAGATTTAATTTAAAGATATCTATATTTTTAACATATGCTATTTCAAATCATTTATGTTCAATTTCTAAATTTATTAATTTGTAAAGTTTTTCTTATATCTTTTTATTCTGTATAGGTTTTTTTTTACAAATTTAGGCGCCACTTCAAACATATGATTATGATATGATATAAAAAAAAATTCCCAAATGAATTGAGCGAGTTATAGTAATATTTTTACAACTATGGGTAATGTAAAATATTTTCAATAATATAATAAGATGTACTGTATGTATAATACAGAGTAAATATTCAGTATATGGAAGTACAACTCGACACTTCGTCAGGGCAAGAAATGCTTTATATGTCCCATGGGGGAAATATAGGATTCTATCACCAATCAACTTGGAAAGCATGAGATCAGAAAAGAATCTTCTTCGATATAATTGTGTTTCTATTTTGTTTATCAAACCTTAATATTCAAAATTAAAACTGGGTGATTTTTAAATGATATTTTAAATCATATTTAGATAACAAATTTAAGGATTAAATTTCATAATAAGTTTTTGGCGAGAGCTGATGAACATTTTTATAAAATCAATAAAGCACAATCAATACATTTGACATCGTTGCACAATCAATGCTGATTCAATAACAGAACAAGTAATGAACAAGACAATATATTTTAAATCATTCAAATGGTTTTCAATTGTATATACAATCTTATTAATAATAAATATATATATATCGTTTCGTTATCAATAAATGTTTGTAAGTGTGTATACCTCATTTATTTATGTGTAAATTAATAATTATATACATTTATTTGTTATCGGTTTAGTAGATGAATTGAATAAAAATGAAAACAATTTGATATCAAACAATTTTGATTAGAGTAAAATCGAAAATAAATTATATAGGTAAAACATTATATATTGGTATTTTTAGTTAATATTATAGATAAATATTTAGAGATTAATGAAATGATATCTTGTGTTTTTTTCTTTATTATTATTTTTAATATTTCGTAACCTAAAATATATATACGATGATGAATTGTGAATTATACACGTTAGGTTTGAGTTATGATTTACACGGTTATATTATTTTACGTGTTTATAGTGAAAATTCCTAGTGTATGCGTTTTCTTTTTTCCGTAGCTTTAATCCAAAAGAAAAAGAATAAATGCGTCGAATAAAAGAATGTCTTGCAGTGTTTTTATTTAATGGAAAATGATCGTGATCCTCACGTTTATTATATTATATTATCATATATAGAATTTTCACATATAATATCATCATATAATCAATTCAATCTAATCCAATCTAAACAATATATTTATTTATATTTTATAAAGAATGTTATGGAATCATGTAATAATCCTAAAATTGTGTACTATATATCTATCGGCTTTTTATGAATATTTTCTATTAAGGTTTTTTTTTTGTTTTCTTATACATATAATACATATACGAAAAAGATGCAATTTGGAATGTTCATATTTTTCGTTTTTCAATAAGATAACAAACACATTCTTTGAATTACGTCGTGTTTAGAAACAAACACAATGAGGGAAAAGAAGAAAAAATACAAAGATAACAAATTATATTTTGTGTGTTTATTGTTATTTATAGAAAAAGGAAAATCGAAAAAAGAAAATGGAAAAACAATTTAATATTGAATACGAAATAATTGGAATGATAACACAAATGAAATATATATATATAAACAAAACAAAATTTTTTTCCGCTTTTTACTACACAAAAAAAAAAAAAAAAAAGAAGAAGTTAATCCCAAATAAATTAAATGTTAATCCACACTATAATTAATGTTTTCTTTATTTTATTTGTTTTGTTTTCTTTGCTATACCATATAAAAAGCGCGATTTTATTCCGACTTTACTTTATATATCTAATGGATTAACTCTTGGTAATTTTTTAATTTATTACTTAAATTTAATATTTCATTTTTAACTATATTTAATCTGTTTATTTCGAAGATTATTTAAGAAAATATACACAAACAATAAAAAGTAATAAAACCCTTTGCTTTTACAAAAAATTTGGTTTAAAATAAAGTTAAAAAAAAACATTCATTATTTATGTGATGCGGCTTTTTTCGGCTACCAGTAAAATCAACAAAATTGTAAATCATTTTGATATTTATTCCTTTTAGGTAATTGTTATTTAATTAAATACAGTATTTTTTAGCGGCTTTTAAAGACAATTTTAAATATATAGTATCAAAGATATTTGAAGAAAACAAATAAATAAATAGTAAACAAAACAAAACAAAAGGAATATTATTATTTTTGGTTCTGTGTAAAAAATCAACAAAACAAAAAATGTTAGGTTATGAGAATAAAAAAAAGTAATAATTTCTATAAGCGGAATAATAATATTTATTGTTTAGTGTAACATAAAACTTAAAAATTAATTAAAATTAATATAATTTACTTACCTAATAAACGATTAACTTCACTTTGGCTAATAAATAAATTTAAATTTGCATTTATTTTTATCACTGCCGTAAAACACAAGAATAAAACAAAAAAATTTGACATTGTGAATGGTTTTGTTTTTTTTTTTTTTTGCTATTTAATTTTTTTGTAATAATATTCCCACTATTTTATTATTATTTAATATATTGTAATTGAATTAAATACATTATAATAAAAACAACAAATAAAAAAGAATTAATTCTTTTAATTATGAATTAATCGAGAAAAAACACAAAAAACTAAAACACCTTCTAGTTATCCATGCAAATATTTTATATATTAAGCACTTTTGTATTCGGATATATCACCCTCACAATAATTATTACTTAATACATTTTATTATATAAAAATTGGTTAAATTCTATTTTTTTAATTAAACTATTTAATTTATTTTAGTAAATAATTAATAAAAATAAAAAACTAAAATACTTGATGATAAACCAAAAACGAACAACTTATTTTAAGAAGAACATTTTCCAAAGAAATCTCAAATACAACTGACAGTATACACATTACACAGTAAAAAAAACAAAATCATTTTTAATACAAAAACAACAAGATAGATAAATTCAAAATGTCACTGAAATAGATGTATTCGATATATTGAAAAAACAAGGTTGGAAATATAAATATATAACAAAGTACTAAAAACCTTATATTTGAAAGGTTTTGCAGTGGCGGCGATTTGAAAGCAATGAGTAAAGTATTTTATTTTACGTAAAATATTTAAATTAAATTAAATTAAATTAAAATACTTTTATTTATTATACTTTTATAAAGGAAATTAATTAATTTTTAGATTTAATCGTTTTTAATTTATTAAAAATATTCATGGGATTCTTAAAATTCTTCATAAACCAATAAATAAATGTTACTGAAAATTGAAATTCTAATTATTACCCGGGTTGTTATTTTTCTTTGTAATTCTGGTCGAATTGGTATTATTGGAGATTAAATAATTAAATTAAATTGATAAATATCGGTGGTAATCGACTGATAATCAACCAATATTGATGGATCTTTCGAAATTTTAAAGAATTCCCTGAAAAATAATAAAATTTATGTACGAATCGTATGGAAACTAGACCAAATATCCCACAAAAATGTTAATTTAGCTCAGTATCGATTGACATTCCGGATAATAATACGGGATATTTCAAAATATTTAAAGAATCTTTCGTTTTCCTACAAATTTAAGTGAATTTGAATACGTTCTACCATCCTTTCAACTAAATCAACGCTCCTTGTCTACCAAAATGCTTTATTTACCAAGGGCTTGTTGTACTAAAATCAATTTTTCTTTCAATCCAATGTTATTGTTTTTAGTTTTCATTCGTACTTTTATTAAGTTGCACGCTATTTGTTTATAAAAATTAATTAAACTTACTCGAAAATTATATAATTAATTAATAATAAATAATAAACAATTATAAATTATAAGAAATCATCGGCATTTGTGTTTTTCGTGTGTTCTTTTCTTTTTTGTACAATAGAAACAACTAAAATAAATGTGTTTTTAGCTTTGTGGTATAATTAGAATCATTTAATAACGTTTTTAAGGATTCGTTGAACAACACGGCTACTGGCTTTAATCCCATTTTAATGTTAAATCCATTAAATTGGATAAACCAAGTGAAAATCATTACGAATAATTTAAGCAAAAAAATCAATGTATAGAAAAGTATCGTAAAATCGTATGGCCAAATACTTTGTGGAAAATAAAATCAATGTTTTTTTTTTGTTATTTATAATTAAAACAATAAATATTTGAGAATTATACTTATTTTATATTTAATAATGCAATTAATAGTTATTAAACAATAATATAACGAAAAAAAATAGATAATTATATGAAATATAAAGAATAAATGATAATAAATGAATTTTAGTGTTTTTTTATTTGTTGGTCCAACCCGTGAAATATAAATTGAATCATTTAATAGGGTAAGTTTGATCTTGATAATCAGCTAAAGATCCTACCAAATGGATTCATGACCATTTTAAAGCTAAACTCATTAAAATAAATTAAAATAATCACTTAATGTATCCATAATCTGTATATTATTATCAATGAATTGAAAAAGTATCGTAAAATCCTACAACCGCGTGTTGGAAAATGAAATCAATGTGTTTTTTATATTGTGTTTAATTAAAAAAGATTAATATGTGAATTCTCAGTTAAACAACACCACCACCTGGATCCAGTCCCATTTTATAGCTGAATCCAATAAATTGGTTAAATTAATAGATGGTAATTACGCATAATAATACTAAAATATCAACAGATGGGAAAAAGTATCGTAAAATCGTTGGCCAAATACCTTGTGGAAAATAAAATCAATGTTTTTTTTTGGTTTAATTATAATTAAATGGATAAATATTTGATTATTTTATTAATTTTCATATTTATTAATTCAATTAATAATTATAAAACAATAAAATTACTTAAAAATAGAAATAAATTGTTATATATTATGTTAATATTAACAAATTTGTTATTTTTCCAACGATAAAAATTTTCCTTGACCAGTAAATATTTTTCTTGGGAACTCAAATCGAATTCTAATCAATCCAACTTAAATTATGATTCAAAATGGATAAATATCTGTGACAATCCACCAAACTTCATTCAATTCAAAGAAATTCAACAATTATCTATAGATTTATACAAGATTTATTCGAAATTTTAAAGAGTTTACGGAATATTCAATAAAAAAAATCAAATTTATGTGAAATTAGCAAAATTCTTTATATAAAACCGACCAATTATCCCCCAAAAACAAAATTTTTGGTCAGTTTCGGTTGATATTCTGGATAATAAAACGGGAAATTTCATAATATTTACAGAATCTGTGGTTTTGCTATATATTTTAGTGTTTTTAATAAAAAAAATTATTTTTTTATGATATTATATGCAATATTATGGGAAACAGCTGATAATTTTAGTACAATCAAGAAGTCACTCATTAGTTTCGTTTTGTGGGTATAGGAATATCAACCTTATATGAATTAAAAAGGCAAAAAATTCAACTTGATCCACAATTTTATCAGTAACCATTGGCCGATCTTGGCTAAAATTTTGAACATAAGATTTCTTAGTTTGTTTGGGGGTTAAGATTGTTGATTACCAATGTCGGACCATCCATATCGAAATGCTTTCTTTACTAAGGGCTTGATGTACTAAAATCAATTTTCTTTCAATCCAATGTTATTGTTTTTAGTTTTCATTCGTACTTTTATTAAGTTACACGCTATTTGTTTATAAAAATTAATTAAACTTACTCGAAAATTATATAATTAATTAATAATAAATAATAAACAATTATAAATTATAAGAAATCATCGGCATTTGTGTTTTTCGTGTGTTCTTTTCTTTTTTGTACAATAGAAACAACTAAAATAAATGTGTTTTTAGCTTTGTGTTATAATTAGAATAATTTAATAACGTTTTTAAGGATTCGTTGAACAACACCGGCTACTGGCTTTAATCCCATTTTAATGTTAAATCCATTAAATTGGATAAACCAAGTGAAAATCATTACGAATAATTTAAGCAAAAAAATCAATGTATAGAAAAAGTATCGTAAAATCGTATAGCCAAATACTTTGTGGAAAATAAAATCAATGTTTTTTTTTGTTTATTTATAATTAAAACAATAAATATTTGATAATTATACTTATTTTTATATTTAATAATGCAATTAATAGTTATTAAACAATAATATAACGAAAAAAATAGATAATTATATGAAATAATAATGAATAAATGATAATAAATGAATTTTAGTGTTTTTTTATTTGTTGGTCCAACCCGTGAAATATAAATTGATTTTTATCTGTTGAATCATTTAATAGGGTAAAGTTTGATCTTGATAATCAGCTAAAGATCCTACCAAATGAATTCATGACCATTTTAAAGCTAAACTCATTAAAATAAATTAAAATAATCACTTAATGTATCCATAATCTGTATATTATTATCAATGAATTGAAAAAGTATCGTAAAATCCTACAACCGCGTGTTGGAAAATGAAATCAATGTGTTTTTTATATTGTGTTTAATCAAAAAGATTAATATGTGAATTCTCAGTTAAACAACACCACCACCTGGATCCAGTCCCATTTTATAGCTGAATCCAATAAATTGGTTAAATTAATAGATGGTAATTACGCATAATAATACTAAAATATCAACAGATGGGAAAAAGTATCGTAAAATCGTTGGCAAAATACCTTGTGGAAAATAAAATCAATGTTTTTTTTTGGTTTAATTATAATTAAATGGATAAATATTTGAATATTTTATTAATTTTTATATTTATTAATTCAATTAATAATTATTAAACAATAATGTTACTTAAAAATAGAAATAAATTGTTATATATTATGTTAATATTAACAATTTTGTTATTTTTCCAACGATAAAAATTTTCCTTGACCAGTAAATATTTTTCTTGGGAACTCAAATCGAATTCTAATCAATCCAACTTAAATTATGATTCAAAATGGATAAATATCTGTGACAATCCACCAAACTTCATTCAATTCAAAGAAATTCAACAATTATCTATAGATTTATACAAGATTTATTCGAAATTTTAAAGAGTTTACGGAATATTCAATGAAAAAAATCAAAATTTATGTGAAATTAGCAAAATTCTTTATATAAAACCGACCAATTATCCCCCAAAAACAAAATTTTTGGTCAGTTTCGGTTGATATTCTGGATAATAAAACGGGAAATTTCATAATATTTACAGAATCTGTGGTTTTGCTATATATTTTAGTGTTTTTAATAAAAAAAATAATTTTTTTATGCTATTATATGCAATATTATGGGAACCAGCTGATAATTTTAGTACAATCAAGAAGTCACTCATTAGTTTCGTTTTGTGGGTAAAGCAATATCAATCTTATATGAATTAAAATGGCAAAAAATTCAACTTGATCCACAATTTTATCAGTAACCATTGGCCGATCTTGGCTAAAATTTTGAACATAATATTTATTAGTTTGTTTGGGGGTTAAGATTGTTGATTACCAATGTCAGACCATCCATATCGAAATGCTTTCTTTACTAAGGGCTTGATGTACTAAAATCAATTTTCTTTCAATCCAATGTTATTGTTTTTAGTTTTCATTCGTACATTTATTAAGTTACACGCTATTTGATTATAAAAATTAATTAAACTTACTCGAAAATTATATAATTAATTAATAATAAATAATAAACAATTATAAATTATAAGAAATCATCGGCATTTGTGTTTTTCGTGTGTTCTTTTCTTTTTTGTACAATAGAAACAACTAAAATAAATGTGTTTTTAGCTTTGTGGTATAATTAGAATCATTTAATAACGTTTTTAAGGATTCGTTGAACAACACCGGCTACTGGCTTTAATCCCATTTTAATGTTGAATCCAGTAAATTGGATAAACCAAGTGAAAATCATTACGAATAATTTAAGCAAAAAAATCAATGTATAGAAAAAGTATCGTAAAATCATGGGCAAATACTTTGTGGAAAATAAAATCAATGTTTTTTTTTTTGTTTATTTATAATTAAAACAATAAATATTTGATAATTATACTTATTTTTATATTTAATAATGCAATTAATAGTTATTAAACAATAATATAACGAAAAAAATAGATAATTATATGAAATAATAATGAATAAATGATAATAAATGAATTTGAGTGTTTTTTTATTTGTTGGTCCAACCCGTAAAATATAAATTGATTTTTATCTGTAGAATCAATTAATAGGGTAAAGTTTGATCTTGATAATCAGCTAAAGATCCTACCAAATGGATTCATGACCATTTTAAAGCTAAACTCATTAAAATAAATTAAAATAATCACTTAATGTATCCATAATCTGTAAATTAATATCAATGAATTGAAAAAATATCGTAAAATCCTACAAGCGGTGTTGGAAAATGAAATCAATGTGTTTTTTATATTGTGTTTAATTAAAAAGATTAATATGTGAATTCTCAGTTAAACAACACCACCACCTGGATCCAGTGACCCGTCCCATTTTATAGCTGAATCCACTAAATTGGGTAAATTAATAGATGGTAATTACGCATAATAATACTAAAATATCAACAGATGGGAAAAAGTATCGTAAAATCGTTGGCCAAATACATTGTGGAAAATAAAAACATTGTTTTTGTTGGTTTAATTACAATTAAATGGATAAATATTTTATTATTTTATTAATTTTTATATTTATTAATGCAATTAATAATTATTAAACAATAATATAACGAAAAAAATAGTTAATTATATAAAATAATAATGAATAAATGATAATAAATGAATTTGAGGTGTTTTTTATTTGTTGGTCCAACCTGTGAAATATAAATTGACTTTTATCTTTAGAATCATTTAATAAGGTAAAGTTTGGTCTTGATAATCAGCTAAAAGACTCCACCAAGTGGATTCATGACCATTTTAAAGCCAAAATCACTCACTTAATGTATCCATAATCTGTAAATTATTATCAATGAATTGAAAAAATATCGTAAAATCGTACAAGCAGTGTTGGAAAATGAAATCAATGTGTTTTTTATTGTGTTTAATTAAACAGATTAATTTGTGAATTCTCAGTTAAACAACACCACCACCTGGATCCAGTCCCATTTTATAGCTGAATCCAATAAATTGGGTAAATTATTAGATGGTAAATTATTATATCAATAGATTGGAAAAAAGTCTCGATTAAATGATAAGGTAAAAATACTCCACAAAATACTTCATTCCCAAAACCCAGTATATATGGAATTCGATACATCAGATGATGCGCATAAATATATAAATATCTATGATATCAATGTTGGTGCAAATAGTATCGTAAAATTGTCTAATTCGCACAGTGAGGAGTTAGTGTAGATTCGGACGCCATGTTGCCTGCAAATAAAATCATTGTTCTTTTTTTTTGTTACATATTTCATTAATTTTAATAGATAAATATTTTATTAATTTATTCAGTGCTTTATTTATCAATTAATTTAATAATTATTAAATAATAATATTAAATAAAAAAAAGAAAAAAATATAAAATAATGTGTTTAAAGTGATAAAAAAAAAGTGGTAAAAAAAAAATTTTTTTTTTTGTGAAAAATGTAAACTATAATGTATTCTTATGTTAAGATTCAATTGATGAATTAATTAATTAATTGTGGATAATCAGTTCTAAAAAAAACTCCACAAAATGATAAATTTAATCCGATTAATGTTTTATAATGATTTGGATAAACCACAAATGAATGTGATTAAATATACAATGCTTAATTCAATGCATATGAAAAGTACCGTAAATCTTACTGTGTGACGTAATTGTTTTTGTTGGAATACAAAAATGAATATGTTTTTTTTTACGTTTAATTTACATTTTATTCAGATGTTTTTAGTGTTTTAATTATCAATTTAATTATAAATTATTAAATAATATGGCATAAACAAAAAAATACAAAAACATTTATAAATACATACGGTGTTTAAAGTAATAAGTAAAGTCAAGAGAGTGGTTGTTTTAATTGTTACGTTTTTTTTTTATTTGGGTCATTGACCTCAAAGCAAAAGTAAACAGAGATTTGAGAGAGTGTTTGTTGTTATTGTTGTGTTTTGTTTTGTTTTGTTTTGTTTGGGTTAATGACCTCAAAGCAAAAGTAAACAAAAATAAAGATCCCCATGCACAATGATAATAAATGTGATTCATTTATTACTAATGAAGTTCAGGATCAATCATAAAGAACATATCAAAGGTCTTCAAATTTATCAATGAATTGCGGATAAATGATATATACATTTGGGGTGAGTAATTTGACAAAATTTTAATACAGATTTTACTGTTGTTATTGTTGCTGTTGATTTTGTTGCTGTTGATGTTGTTGCTGTTGATTTTGTTGCTGTTGATGTTGTTGCTGTCGATTTTGTTGCTGTTGATGTTTTTGCTGTTGATATTGATTGCTGTTGTTATAGTTTGTTTGTTTTTACCAGGAGATTATTTATAGTTAATTTAATGTGTGTAAATTCCAAAAGATTCCAATGAATGGTTTCGTTAAAGATATCAATCAAGAAATGAATAGATTTGACTTAACATTAAAATTTGATCTATTATATTTGTATTCGCAAGATTTGTTAAAATCATTTATTATAATGTGCTTGTCAATAAAGCAATTAAAATGTATTAGGGGTTTATGTGAATATATATACATAGTGTATATGTATACCAAATAAAATTGCTGGATTATTTTCTGTTCTCACTGCATACAAAAACAATACATTCGCTTCCAAAAACAATATATTAATATATTTAGTTCTATTTCTAATCGAATCAGCTTAAGTTTTTGTCCTCCGTTCATTAGGCATTATCCCAGCATCAAATTTTGTTCCTAAATATCATAAAAAAAAATGGTAATACAACTCTCTTAATCGCATCTCCATCGGGATTTGTTCATAGATGTGTCATCTATATATAATTTTAATCGTGTAATCGTGTAGTATATATATGTATTATGTGAATTCTAAAATATTTTATTATCCCTTTGTTTTTAATTAATTATTATACCAAAAATTTGAACTAACAATATACGATGACAGAGGACATTTTTTTTACTTTTTCCTTTCGAATTGAAGACTTTTCAACCCTTGTCTATTACATGTAAAATACAATGTTAAATAATCGTGCCAGAAAGTACATGAAAAATGATTTATAAAATTCAAATACATTTATTTTATATTGTGTGCCGGATATCTGGTTTTCAAATTCAATTCTTTGTTATATTTATTTATATTTATACAAATAATAATATTAATATTCAAGAGGGTTGAAATTAACTTCAAACATCTTATGGAATATATGCGGTAATGAATGCTTTAGTATATAGAAAGCAGTGTTCCTGTATAAATATATACACATGTAATAATTAAACTTTCATATTTTCTATATATTATATAGATCTGTTTTCTGTGTATTTGAAAATTATTGTGTTAAATTAAATGTCATATGCATTCATATATAGAGTATATGTAAGTAATATTCAAAATCTATATTACATTTAAAATATATATTCAATTATGAAAAATAACACAATGATTATTATTTTGAATTAGATTATATGAAAACATATATATAGAATATTTTACTTGAGGTCTCATGATCTTGAATTATAGAATAAAAAACCCAATTACAATGATCCAATATATTACAACAATTCAAATATATACATATTATAAATATTAAATCTATAAATAAACTATAATTATATATATACTACATATGTTAAAAGGATGTTCAATATATATATATACATAATAAAATATATATATAAATCATTTGCACGCGTCAGAGTTTGTTATTTAATTATAAACGATTATTTTGTTTTGAATATGCAATAAAAATAAAGGATATTACATTATTTTTTTTAATAATACTTTTTGATGCTGTGCAGATTTGACTATAATTCTTTTTTTAATATTGTTTGGTTGGGAATTATTGAATTATAAAACACAATATAACTTATATATTGAATTATTTACACAGTTTGTGTTCCAACAAAGACGTACTTAAATTTAATTTTATTTAATATAAATCTCGTTATATATCACGAATATGTCTATGTACGTATAGTTAATGTATATCACATCTTTGAATTTAATTTGACTATTATATATTATATATAGTTATTTAAAAAAACACAATATAATCCATCGTTTATGAACAATTTAAAAAAATGGAAACTGTAATATATATGATATAGTAATAATCATTCAAACATTTTTAATTATTAAAATAAATATATAAATATACATATACTAAATCTTACAATTTTAAATTTCATAATCAATAAATACAAAAATATGTATATACTGACTGAATTATATAGTATATTAATTCTTCTAAAATATTCCGGGCGAGATACTATTAAATTTCTAAATTTTCAGTTAAATGATGAAGTTTAATTTTTTTTAATCAACTCATCTCATATAATATATATATATATATACAATAAAGAGTGGGTTTTATTCATTATAAGACATCAGTTCAAAATACTAAAGTTTTACTGTACATATACATTTTCTATCTTCGCATGCATCTTAATCAAAATAAATATAAATATATGTATCACATTTAGAGATATGCAGATGATTGTATTTTCCTATATATATATATATATATATATATTTATAATTGTATTTTAAGTTTACTTAGGCACTAATGACTTATTAGCTCAGTTTTATCAGTTTTATTAGCACTTTTTGTTGGATTTTTTACTGGAATTTTTATGTGTAACAAAAAAGTTATGTTTTCAACATATTTCTGATACAATTCCTTCCATCCTTACAAATCCCAGGGATCATTACAGTTATATATATCGTTGATTTTATAATCACTTTGTACATGAACACATTTTCTTTCCACTCCTGATCATATGGATAGTAAAATTAATAATGAGTAAAAGAGTAAAATTAATAAAATTAATATAGTAAAATTAATAATGAAATGATGATAAATTCAACTCGTCTGTCCATCGTTATTACCGCTAGTAATAGCTTGTCCTTCTAATGTGGTTGATCTATATAGTAAATTTATATTTTTTTCCTACAATCTTTATAAGACAAAAACAAAAAACGAACCGAGAAAAAAAATCCATGTATGTATATAATAAAAGTGATATAAATATAAACAAACAACGAATAAGAACATCATCATATAATAAAAAGTACATTATACATATATACATACATATCTATATAATATATAATAAGTCATCATAATTAATATAAATGTTTTATGTGGCATTCAGTTTTTAGTTGTTATAAATTATGTTAAGTATTTTAATTAATGTCATGTACTGAAAATGGAATACCAAACCAAAGAAACCAAAAAAAAAAAAAAACAAATATATAACACAACAAAAAATAAAAATAAATATATGTATTCATATTAAGAATAATGAGAATAATAATCATACGTTTATATCTTCATTTTTTGTGTTTTAATTAACTTTAAATATTTTCATTTATCCCTCTTTCGTATATTTTCTAATTTTTCATATATACAAATTATAAATATAAACGCATTCGTTATTCAAATATATATATTATATATATATATATATATATATATATATTTGGAAAGATTATCCACCTACAGCTACTTCTTCTATTGTATATATTTATATTATAATTGTATACACTTTCAATATATACTTGATGGATCTCTAATTTCACTGTATATAAATAAATGATAAATTTTTTTCAATTGAATGTTTAATGATGTTAATATTTTGTATGTACATTATTATATATTATTATGACATTATATTATTATTACTATATTATACTATATACTTATAGAGCTCATTAACAAGACGATACTTATAAAAATTGAATTCGGTATTATTACCATATTTAAGATTGGAGTATATAAATATAAAAAAATATCTATAATTTAATTGCTATATGAATTATATTATAAGTATCAAAATCAATGAATTCACATGGAATATTGATTCATTTGAATATTTAATTCAAACTGTTGCACTTTAAAACAAAATTTTTGGGGACGATCTGTTTTATATATATAGAAATCTTTATATTAAATTAAATGTTTATTAATTTGTAAAGAAACTATATATAATAATAATCTAGGTAAATTTTAAGGGAAGGTATTGAATATAATAATTTAAATAAAAACCTAGATATTATAACAATATAATTTTTTTCTTTTGAATATATAAGGATATATAAGGAAAAAGGTAAATTCAATCACGCGTATATATATAATCATTTTGACTTCTTATATGCATCTCCATATATAATAATTTATTTATTTAAGTTTCACCCCATCAAATAAAAACATCTATTAATATATGACCATAAATTTTTTGCATCTATATATATATAGTGATTAATTTTATATAATACATAAATATAATATTTACTTTCTCCTTTGCATCCTTGCATGAATGAAAGGGATTTACTCTATATAAATATAAGTAATCTATATATATATTGAAGTATAGATTTAATGTGTGTTAGACATAGATTTTGTTAAATTTCTGTATAAATGTACAAAATTTAAAAGGCTGCCGTTTTTTTTTCTATTTTTTTTTGGTAATACATACAAAAAGGGTCCAACAATATCATATGCGAACATATCATATATATATATATATATATATGTATTTTATATATATAGTTATATAATTTTTTACGTTTCATTTAGAATTTAATGGATCGAATATTTTCCAAATTTGTAAATTTTTTGATGATATATTATATATATAACATATATATGCGTCTAAATATACAATATTTTTATCATCTAAAATAATATTTCAACAATATATCGCATAACATAGTGTTTATAATAAACGAGTGGGTATGTGCTGAACCTCACGAATATGTTAATATTTTCACACTTAACGTATTTATATAAAAAAAATATAATAGTATCGTTACAATAAAATGGTTATTATAAGGGATGTTTTTTTTATTATCATAAATGAGAAATTATGATATGCTTATATAATATCGGTAGAATTATATGAAATTATATGATTGTTATTCTAAATAGATTTTTAATAGAAAAGTTGAACTTTTTTAATAGAAAATCATTGCTATATTATTTCTGAACGTTTTTGTATGAATTCGAAACTTTTCTGTTTTGAATAAAATTATTACTGGATGATAAATGCTCATTTTTCTTCAATGAAAATTATCACTGGATGATATTTTTACTTAAATGGACAACTTTCGTTTCAAATAAAATTATTGCTAGATTGTTTTTGGACATTTTTGTCTTCTGTTCTTTTAATATAGAAAATTATTATTATTGGATAGTCTTTGGACATATTTTATTTTTACGAAATATTAATTTTGTTAATTATACAATGAAAAATGATTCTATAATATAATCGGATGATTTTTCTTCTTATCTCATTACAATTTCGTATCATTCATTACGTTTTAGATTATTTTGCTATGATTTTTTTTTTCCATATTTAAATATAATATTATTTGAATATAATCTTAATATATATATATATATATAGATTATTATTCATATATCTCTATATAGCTATAGAATGTATACCAATAAAATAAGTAACTATACAAAAAAATAATAATAATAATAATAATATCACATCTGATGATGAATGAAAATGAAAAAAAAAATAAAAATAATATAAATAAACCAAAAGTAAATAATGATATTCATTATTTATTATATGAGAAATGCTACAAAAAAAAAAAAAAGGCTATGTAAATAGAAAATGTATAGGTTTTTTTTTTATTATTATTAAAATCCAAAATACGAATATTTATTTATAAAGTTATTTTCCATATTTGTCATTTATTTATTTCATATAGAATATATTATTTATATATATACAATTATATGAGATGCAGTGAGAATTATTCATTTGTAAATTTTGGCTTTCGTGTATATTTAACGAAAAAAAAACATAAAATAAATATATGGTTATATGCAAAAGAGATTAATATAATATATATATATGTATAGAAAGGGTCCCAGAAAATCAACAAAATCACCATTATGTTTTTTTTTCTCGTCATCATTCAGTCACCAAATTTAAATTATCTAAAGAATAAATTTTTGTTTTTGGTTACATTGTCGTTGTTTTAACAATAAAATAAATATTCAATATCTCAAACACAACAAACACAACTCCAGGTATTATATTTATTTTTTTTTTATATATTGAATATGGTAGTTAAACTATCGATAAAGGTGGTCTCTAATAAATTATGCAAATATAAAAACAAATTATTATATTTTTAATTCCATATATATATACCATAAACCATAAATGCTATTCTTCATATTGAAAATTTATGAATAATATATATATGAAAATATTAAATGCCATTGTGTTTTGTTAAATAAAACACGGAAAAGGTACAAAAAAAAAAAACTTAACACAATTTGAAATTATAATTATTAATTTAAAGATGAATTTCAATGGTTTAAATAAATAAATAAATATATGATTTCTGTCTGTGTATTATAGATTTATTATTTTATTATGCAATATTATTTGATAAATGAAATAGAATTTGTATATAGTTACATTAAAATATATTCTATTGAAAATTATCATATCTTTTATAATATATATATATATATATATACTCATTTGATTCTAAATAAATATATGAATATTAATATAATCTAAACAATAGGCGCACTTGTAAACCATAATCTGTTTTGTAGTTACCAATTGAATTAATTAAATCCTAACTCATTTTATTTTTCTACTTTTCTCTGCATCTACCATATATTTAGATCTAATATAATTATAGATGTTTAACATAATTTACTAGAAATAAATTGAATATGACCGTGTTTGGTTTTGCTCTAAGATTTAGAAAAAAGATTTAGAAAATATGTACTTATTCTCCAATCTAATTAATAATATAAAATAACGAATATGGTATTTTTATATATAATATTTTTTATTTTCAAAATTTCCTTTTCACCCATTAATTATAATTAAAAAAATATAGATTATATATATATAAAAACACCAGAGAATTGTATTCACTAATAATTTTTTCTATAAAATAACTTTATGCTTTATTTAAAAGTGTTAAGAAATTATCCAGTGTTTGTTTCCGTAAACCCACATTATTATTTGCGGTAATAAACGATTTGTATTTATTAATTTCAGTTTGTTTATTAATTCGTTCACTGTAATTATTTTTAACATCATCCACATCGATCATTTTACTAGCACAAGCTTTACCATTTTGTAAATTTGGACAACCTGGAAATGGTTCTTTAGTGTATTCTCTTAGGTCATAGTAATTCTCCTTGGTGTAAGTTTGACACCCAAGTGAGCAAACGAAATACTTATGAGTTGTACATGTTGTTTTCAATACTTCACCACTTTTACCTGCTTTTCCAACATCTCCACAAGCACCATTTTCTCCCGTTGAATTAGCCTGGGTTACACCCGATGGTTTATTTAATGAAATTATTTCAACGGTTCCAGCTTTTCCTCCTTTACCACCTGCTCCCCCATTTCCACCGTTTCCACCGCAATCGCCATACACATCATAATAATAATGCGTATATTCATGATAATATGGGTGATTTGAGTTTGAGGATTTCCCCGTGTTTTTTAAATCGTAAGTTCTGTATTTATAAAAAGAATAAAAGAGAAAATAACGAAATAAATAAATTTCTAAGTTCATGACAAAAACTGATTTTTAAACATGTGTGGTGTTCTCTGAATGCAATATTATGATCGAATAATTATTTAATGTTTTTAGATTTATTTCAAATAATATTCATATATTATTTATAAAAATGTTTACATTAATTTTTATTTTAAAACGGTTTTTCGATTTTTTTAGATTCTTTTCAATTTTCTACTTTTTTTCTACACTAATTCATTCCAAACAAATTAATCAATAATGAAGAATAACAATTTTTTGTTAAATAAAGCTAAATATGTTCAACAAACACTACCATTCAAAAGATAAATCTTAATCACATTTAAAGCATGTTAAAAATCATTTTTGATTAGTGTGCTTAAACATATTTAAAACAAGTTACAAGATCATTGTTCCTTTTTAATATAAAAATATCATGAATATAATATGAATTAATTACCTTTTGCTATCACTGGCTCTCGCAGGTATTCTCGAATCACAATCGAAATTGGAGATTTTTCCTGTAGGTACCGGTAATATTTCATTAACACTATAACCATTACCACCAGGTTGGCCTTTACCGCCACGTCCACCATTCACATTAATTGATAAATCTTGACCATTTTTAAATGTCTCGGCAACACCAAAAAAGTGTCCACCCATTCCACCATTCCCACCGGCTATACCATTATCTCCACTTCGATTATATGTTTTAGCATCATTTGCTTTCTCCAATGTTTCTGTTCCTTTAGCTCCATTAAGTGATATTTCCCTTTTTCCTATTACATCCCATGTTTGTGCCATTATAGACAGTTCAACACCGTTATCGATTTTATCCAAATGTGTATTGAAAAATATTTTGTTAATTGCCATCATTGTTATATATGTTGCTGAATCACATTTTGCATCAATCACATCAGATAATTTAAGATACTCTCCACTGAGGGTTAAGGTACTATCTGTACAAACTTTCTTAATCTTGTACTTTAATGTCCATTCTAGTATTGTATTTAATCGTATCTCTTTTACCGTACTCAATTGAACATTTTTTAGTTCAGTAAATTTAACTTTATTTAAAAACAATTCCCAATTATCTTGTTTAACATTTATACCTTCAGGTTTACCCGGTTGGCCCCAATCATTTAAATCGGCCACATTATATAGGGTTACATCACTTTGATAATCGGAGTTCGATAATTGTGTATTTAAATTTGGTAAAAATGTGTAAAATTGATGCGTTTCAACCAAATTCGTTTTCGATCCTAACAGACTATGCACCCAATTTAATGCATCAATTTTCAATTCTACAAAACTTACAATTTGTATAAACTCAAAGAAAGCCAATTTATTTAATAAATCCATCATAACTGTATCGGAAATGTTTACCTTTAATTTATTTAGTGTATTATTTAATTTAATTATGAAGTCGGTGGTGGTATTTATTAATTCCGGTTTATTACACATATCTTCCATCGTCTTTGCTGATTCATTAAATGTATATGCTAGTACATTCATATCAAGTGCCATATTTTCTTCGATGCGAATAAAATGTTGTTGAATTTCATCGTTTACCGATTTAACAACTAAAGCGATTTCTACGTTTAGGGCACCGGCAATGGCAATTACATCCACTTGTGATGAATCCGATATCGTAAAACCGAAATCATCATTGCTTTTTTTAACAAATTTCAAATCATTATAAATCATATTTGTTATTAATCTTCTACATTTTTGGCTTACTTCAATTTCACTCAATGGACCCGGACGATCCGGTTGTCTGAGTAACATTATTTTCGAAAATTGTTCATTTTCTTCTTTAATCAAAATGTTTATAAATTTAATTGCAGTTGGATAAAATGGCTTTGGATTTGGATCGGTTTGTAACACCTCTAAAGTTTGTTCTAAAAATATTACAACTCCGGATACCACCATTTCATCAGATTTTGATGGTTTATCCACTTTAGTGATTACAGCACCAATGCCCGCTTCATATTTGTTTACATCTTTCATAAAACGATCGATATGTTCGGTAAGCATTAAAAATGCCGAACGACTACCAGTAACAGAAACTGAATCATGATTGATGACGAAAACGAATTTGATAAATTCCGTATAATCAACTATATCTTTAATGAAAAATGCTGATGTCATATCGACACTACTATTTCTTGTATCATCATAACCGGGACAATCATAATATGCTGAATCTTTTTCATTATAATCAATGAATAAATATGGAAGAATCGTTTTTGATACCACCGTTGAGTTACTGATAAGACCAGTTTCATCTACAATTATGTACTCTCCAATCGGTCTACTTCCACCAAGATCCACCGATATTAATTTACTGTTATCACCTGTAATAAGTAATGCCAATGTTGTTTTACCCGTACCGGTTGTACCGAGAAAAAATGAATTTTCCGCTTTTCCACTAAAATTCAATTCTTTTCGTCCCTCTTCAAGCAATCGCATCGTATCCTCAATTATATTTGAACTGTCTTGATTCATTGGATCTAATTTGATAATTGAATTTACTTCATATTGAAATGATAATGTGGTATAATTGATGATTATCCCACAAACTATCCATAATAATGTGTATTTAATCATTTTATTATACCTGTATGCAAATATACAAATGTAAAATATATTTTATTCAAATAATATTATTTTGTTTTTCAAAATTAATTTACAAATTTTATATATGCTCTTTACACGTATAAATTCAATTCAATTTCACAACTCACAATAATTTTGTTTTTATTTTTTATATTTAATTTCTTTTATATTTTAATATTGTATTTAATAATATCATTTAATAATTATCTAAATAAGCAAGTTTTTAACTTTTACTATGCAATGCTACATTTTTTCAAAAATTTTATTGAATTTAATATTCATTGAACGTCATAAAAACTTGAGAATTTTTTTAAATAGAAAATTGGATTAGTCGGATTCAATTATTTTAAATATTTCTATAAATTACATTTTAATCATAAAGAATTTTACTAAACTTTTTGGCGTGAATTTACTGAAGTTAATTGGATTTGAATCGCAACGCTGTATTAGTACAGCATAATGTTGTTAAAGGTCAGCTTTATTTTTAATTATAAAATGTTTTATATGCTAAAATCGTCTGTGAACGTTTTTGCCTTTAATTTAAATTTAATGCATTATTAATTCAAAAATAAACATTTTCACCATTAAGTTTTAAAATAATAACATCTAATATCCAATTAATAAACAATTTTTTAACACATTCACATTATATTAGAATATTACCAAACAATAGAAATGATTTCAACATACTTACTATATTGGTATATAATAAAGGACCTGTGTGTATACGCTCAAAAACCACGATGTTTGTGATTTACGATTTGTGATTTACTGAATTAATTTAACAATTTATTGAAATTATATACCCTCTTTTATTCTGTATAAAATGCTTAATCATGAATGTTTAAAATAAATCTATAGAAATAATCCCTGTGCCAAATTCAAATAAGAAATAAAATACATATTATTTTGCATTTTAAATAAGATAACCTTTTAGTTACTTACTATCTTTTTAATTTTATTTTGAATATTATTTAAATTTTAATTAAAAAATGCCCATATTCAAGCAATTTCTTATAATGATTGTATATAACCGATATATATATTTAAAATAGTTGCATAGTATTCAAAATTTCAATATATTAATCAATGCTTGCAATATAAATAATATATATATATAAATTATTCCATTTGTTTTTGATTTTCTATGTTTATATGAGATTATAACAAATAAACTAAATATTGATTTGTTTATTTAACAATATATTTAACAAATATATAAATATAACTGTCTTTATGACTTTTTTTTGTGTGTGTATGAGACCCAGTTTAAACTGTATCTATTTAGATAAGGATTGAATATTTTCATGTATTCGACCGTCAAAAGTATCTCGTAATTCGTTATTGCTATCATTATAATATATTATATTTCCATAAAACATTTTCCTCAAAATTAAATTTCCCAAAGATGGTTTTAAGCAAAAACCTGCGTTTTCAATTATTATATTGATAAGTACGGGATTTTATTTTATCTACTTATTAGTATATATATTGTGATCCTTTAATTTAAATTTATTTTGTATAAAGATTTTTATTAAATTTATAGAAAATGCCTATTGTTAAACTTACCATCCATACTCCATTATATTAATCCATGTTTTAATATAATTGCACGATTTCGAATAATTTCGTAAAACATTCAATTTTATTAACATCGCAAAATATTGAAGAAAAATGAATGGGGCTTACGAATACTTTCATCCAATAAAGAAAATAAAAGTATTTGAATGAAGGGAATTTTAAACAACTCCTTCATTTGTTGATGTGTTTTTATATATTTCAATAAATATTTGTATAGACACATATAATAGTAATTTTCTTTATCACATCCATGCGATACCCGTTCATAGATATATAGCAAAATCATCATAGATTGGTATCATTTTAAATTTGACGGGGGTTGGACTGCGATTATTTTATTATTTTTCTGGTCCTATATCAAATATTACACATGATGTGTAAATTTAAAACAAATTTTATCATTTTTTATATTTTGGTTTCTTTTTTGCTTCAATTGATTTGATAATATTTTTACTTATTATATTTTGAATTATATAAAAAGAACAAAAAAACGATTGTGTATAAGAAACGAGTGGTTTGGTTTATTGTTGATATTTTGAACGCTAATATTAAAAATAAATATTTGTATTTGTATTATTTTATTTCTATTTTTTTTTTAATTTTATACTAATAAATTACAATTTTATGTTTAATGAAAAAAGTGTATTATATTGTATAAATTAACAAATTGATTTTAACTGAAAATTTATAAGGAATTTAGCCTAAACCATTCTAGCCTAAACAGTAATAATAACCAATTGAATATATTGTTATAGAAGTACTATAAAATATTCATTAATTGCAAATATACATATATGATTTCGACTATGCTTTATTTAAAAGTATTAAGAAATTATCCAGTGTTTGTTTCCGTAAACCCACATTATTATTTGAGGTAATAAACGATTTGTATTTATTAATTTCAGTTTGTTTATTAATTCGTTCACTGTAATTATTATTAACATCATCCACATCGATCATTTTACGAACACAAGGTTTACCATTTTGTAAATTTGGACAACCTGAAAATGGTTCTTTAGCGTATTCTATTAGCTTAAAGGAATTAGATTCCGTATATGGTTGGCACCCATAAAATGAGCAGATGCTAGTCTCCGTTACTGTACATGTTGTTTTCAATATTTCGTTACTTTGACCTGCTTTTCCAACATCTCCACAATCACCATTTTCTCCCATTGACTGAAATTGAATTACATCTGATGGTTTATTTAATGAAATTATTTCAACCGTACCAGATTTTCCTCCGTTTCCCCCTGCTCCCCCATTTCCACCGTTACCACCACAATCGCCATACACGTCAAAATCATAATCAGTATATTCATAATAAAATCCCCATGGAATTGAGGATGAGCTTGTTGACATGCCTTTAAAATCGTAAATTCTGTATGTGTAAAAAGACCAAGACATGATATGTTCCAAGACCATTTTTAATTTTTAATATTAAATTAAGATATTATATGAATTACCTTTGGCCATCACTGGCTCTTGCAGGTATTCTAGAAAAGCAATCAGTATTGGAGACGGGCACCCTAGGTACCGGTAATTGATTGTTAACATTATAACCATTGCCACCAGGTTGACCATGACCGCCGCGTCCACCATTCACATTAATTGATAAATCTTGACCATTTTGAAATGTCTCAGCAACACCAAAAAATTGTCCACCCATTCCACCATTCCCACCGGCTATACCATTTTCTCCACTTCGATTATATGTTGGAGCATCATTTGCTTTCTCCAATGTTTCTGTTCCTATAGCTCCATTAAGTGATATTTCCCTTTTTCCTATTACATCCCATGCTTGTGCCATTATTGACAATTCAACACCTTTACCCATTTGATCCAAATGTGTATTGAAAAATATATTATTAATTGCCATCATTGTTATATATTCTGCTGAATCACATTTTGCATCAATCACATCGGTCATTTTAACATACTCTCCACTGATGGTTAATGTATTTCCAGTACATTCATTCTTAATCTTATACTTTAATGTCCATTCTAGTATCGTATTTAATCGTATCTCCTTCACCGTAGTCAATGGAACATCTTTTAATACAGTAAATCCAACTCTATTTAAAAACAATTCCCAATTATCTTGTTTGACATTAATACCTTGAGGTTTACCCGGTTGGCCCCAATCATTTATATTGGCCACATTATATAGGGTTACATCACTTTGGTAATCGTACTTCGATAATTGTGTATTTAAATTTGGTAAAAATGTGTAAAATTGATTCGTTTCAATTAAATCCGTTTTCGATCCTAACAGATTATTCAACCAACTTAATACATCAATTTTCAATTCTACAAAACTTACAATTTGTATAAACTCAAAGAAAGACAATTTATTTAATAAATCCATCATAACCGCATCGGAAATTTGTACTTCTAATTTGTCTAGTGTATTATTTAATTTAAGTATGAATTCGTTGGTAGTTTTTATTAATTCCGGATTATTACACATATCTTCCATCGTCTTTGCTGATTTATCAAATGTATGTGCTAGTACATTCATATCCAATGACATATTTTCTTCAATGCGAATAAAATGTTGTTGAATTTCATCGTTTACCGATTTCACAACTAAAGCGATTTCTTCGTTTAGGGCACCGGCAATGGCATTTATATCCACTTGTGATGAATCCGATATCGTGTAACCGAAATCATCATCGCTTTTTTTAACAAACTTCAAATCATTATAAATCATATTTGATATTAATCTTCTACATTTTTGAATTTCTTCAATTTCACTCAATGGGCCTGGACGATCCACTTGTCTGAGTAACATTATTTTCGGAAATCGTTCATTTTCTTCTTTAAGCATAATGTTTATAAATTTAATTGCAGTTGGATAAAATGGCTTTGGATTTGGTTCCGTTTGTAACACATCCAAAGTTTTTTCTAAAAATACCCTAACCCCTGATACTACCATTTCATCCGATGTTGATGGTTTATCCACTTTATTGATTACCGTACCAATGCCTGCTTCATATTTGTTCACATCTTTCATAAAACGATCGATATGTTCGGTGAGCGTTAAAAAATCAGAACGACTACCAGTAACAGAAACTGAATTATGATGAATAACGAAAACGAATTTGGTGAATTCCGTATAATCAACTATATCTTTAATAAAGAATGCTGATGTCATATCGACACTACTATTTCTTGTATCATCATAACCGGGACAATCATAATAGGTGGAATCTTTTTCATTATAATCAATGAATAAATATGGAAGAATTGTTTTTGATACAACCGTTGAGTTACTGATAAAACCCGTTTCATCTACTATTATGTATTCTCCAGTCGGATTATTTCCACCAACATCGACTGATATTAATTTACTATTATCACCGGTTATAATTAATGACAATGTTGTTTTACCAGTACCGGTTGTACCGAGAAAAAATGAATTTTCTGCTTTTCCACTAAAATTTAATTCTTTTCGTCCATCTTCAAGCAATCGCATTGTATCCTCAATTATATTTGAACTGTCTTGTTTCGCGGAATCTAATTTGATAATTGAATTTACTTCATATTGAAATGATAATGGGAAATAAGTTATGATTATCCCACAAATTATCCATAACGATGTACATTTAATCATTATTATTATCTATATGTTGAGGAATAAAAATTAAGGTTGTGTTTATGGATTCATTTGACACTTTAGATATAAAAATTAATTAAACTAATTTAATTTTGAATTTTAATAAAATCTAAATAATAAAATCCAAAATTTTAGTATTCAGAATTATAGTTTATAGAATACACATGTTAATATATAGTAAAAATTTATGAATTAAAATTGCTTTTCCTATATATAAAAATGTAAAATATGTTATTCAAATATAATTATTTTGTTTTTCAAAATTTATTTTATAAATTTTGTATATGTACTTTACACTTATATATTCAATTCAATTTCACAATTCACCATAATTTCACTAATCGTTTTTATATTATTCATTGATCGTTTATTGAATTATGATCGAAAGTAAGCAAACATTTACATCTCTCTATATGTGTATTACATTTTTTCATGCTATAGAATTTAATACAAATCACATTGAATACTATAAAATTTAGAATTAAATTTTTTTTCATTTATCATAAAATGTGCATTTAGGCTGAACTTTTTGGCGTGATTAAATTCACTGAACTTAATTGGATTTGCAATGTAATAACATTATATTTGAATTTGACTTTGAACATTATTCTAAAATCGTCTATGATTTTATATTACAATTGTTTTTGCGTTATAACTCAAATTTAATACATTGAAAAAATATTTTAAAAATAAACATTTTCACCTTTAAATTTTCAAATAACAACATCTAATTCCAATTAACAAACAATTTTTAAACACATTTAATCACATTATGTTATATTATTACCACACCATAGAAAAAAATCCAAAAAATACTTACTTTATCGTTATAATATAGGCGCTTCTATACGATCAAAAACTACGATGTTTGATTTGCGATTGACTGAATTAAATTAACTATGTATTAAAGTTACACGCTTTTATTTTATATTAAATGTTTCATCATGAATTTATATGTTTAAATAGAAACAAGCCCATTGTCAAATTCAGATAACCGTATATATTATTTTGCCTTTAAAATATGATAACCTTTTAGTTTTACTTAATAATTTTTGAATTTTATTTTAAATATTATATTAATAGTTTTTAGTATTACAAAATGCCCATATTAAAACAATTTTTTATAAAATTTAATGGTTGTATTTAACCGATATATAGTTGAAATAATTGCATAGTCTTCAAAATTTCAATATATTAATCAATGACTTTACTTTAGATATTTATATAAGTTTATAACAAATAAAATTAATCGAGATTTGCTGGTGCATTTAACAAATATATAAATATTCTGTCTTCGTCACTTTTTTTGAGATCAAGTTTAAACTATATACATGTAGATAAGGATTGAATATTTTCATATAATCGATCATCAAAAGTATTTCATAATTCGTAAATGCTAATATTTCTGATTGTTATACTTGATATCAATATACAGTCAAATGATTTTGATACCATTGCACGATTTCGTATAATTTAGTAAAAATTTCTATTGTATTAAAATCGCAAAAATATTGAAAATAAATGGATGGGACTGATGTATTTATTCATGCTGTATAAATTCTATCCGATATGGAAAATAAAAGTATTTGAAAGAAGAGAATTTTAAACAACTCCTCCATTTCTTGATGATTTTTCATATATTGCATTAACCATTTTTCTATACACACAATTGTAATTATTACAATTATTATATTAATTATTTTTCTGGTCTTCTTATCCTATATTATATATGATGTGTGTATATACATTTATATTTAATTATTTATTTGTTGTGTTGGTTTCCTTCTTGCTTGTATTGATTTAATATTTTCTTATTACATATTTTAAATTATATTCAAAAGAACACATAATAGCGAACGTATGTAAGAAATAATTTTGGAATATTGTTAAATATTTTAAATGATAACATTAAAAAAAATGATTGGAGTTTTTTTAATTTTATTTTATGTTTTGTTTCTAAATTTTTATAATTTTTATTTTTATATTTTTATATAATTTTTATAAATTTTTGATGATTGTGTTTTTATAAATGAATTACAATTTTATGTTAAACGAAAAATATATATTATATTCGTATGTTGTACAATTTACTGAATTTCATTTTATTTATTAACTGATTTTATTAACTGAAAGTTTTTAAGGAATTTTATTTATATCGCTAACCTATAAAAATATTGTATATAAAATATATATATTGTTATAGAAGTACTATAAAATATTCATTAATTATAAATATATATATATATATAAAAGAACACGAGAATGATTCGACTATACTTTATTTAAAAGTGTTAAGAAATTATCCAGTGTTTGTTTCCGTAAACCCACATTATTATTTGCGGTAATAAACGATTTGTATTTATTAATTTCAGTTTGTTTATTAATTCGTTCACTGTAATTATTTTTAACATCATCCACATCGATCATTTTACTAGCACAAGCTTTACCATTTTGTAAATTGGGACAACCTGGAAACGGTTCTTTAGTGTATTCTCTTAGGTCATAGTAATTTTCTTCCGTAAAGGTTATGCACCAAACTGGGCAAACGAAAAACCAATGAGTTGTACATGTTGTTTTCAATACTTCGCCACTTTTACCTGCTTTTCCAACATCTCCACAATCACCGTTTTCTCCGTTTGATTGAGCTGGAATTACACCTGATGGTTTATTTAATGAAATTATTTCAACGGTTCCAGCTTTTCCTCCTTTACCACCTGCTCCCCCATTTCCACCGTTTCCACCGCAATCGCCATACACATCATATTCATAATGCACATAATCATCATAATATGGGTGATGTGAGTTTGAGGATTTCCCCGTGTGTTTCAATTCGTAAGTTCTGTATTTTTAAAAAAAATAAAAAGGAAAAAAATAACGAAATAAAAAGTAAATGGATTTTTAAACATGGATAGTGTTCTTTGAACGCAATATTATGGTCGACACCTTTTTTAATTGTTTTACATTTATTTCAAATAATATTGATATATGATTTATAAAATGGTTTACTTTAATTTTTATTTTCATGTGCGTTGTTTTATACCGTATATTTGATTTTTTTTAGGTTTTACTTAATTTATATTAGTCATTCGTTTCATTAAACATTCGGCTCAAACTAAATAGTAATGAAACAAAACAATTATTTTGTTTACTAAAGGTGAACCTGTTTACCAAACATTGTGGCTGAGGCGAAAAATCTTAAACACATTTAAAACATGTTTCAAGAACCTTTTTCGTTTTAATATATAAATAATATATATGAATTACCTTTTTCCATCACTGGCTCTTACTGGTATTCTCACAATGCAATCGAAATTTGCCACTTTGCCCGAAGGTACTTGTAATTTATCGTTAACAATAAAACCATTACCACCAGGTTGCCCATTACCGCCACGTCCACCATTCACATTAATTGATAAATCTTGACCATTTTGAAATGTCTCAGCAACACCAAAAAATTGACCACCAATTCCACCATTCCCACCGGCTATACCATTATCTCCACTGCGATTATATGTTTGAGCATCATTAGCTTTCTCCAATGTTTCTGTTCCTATAGCTCCATTAAGTGATATTTCCCTTTTTCCTATTACATCCCATGCTTGTGCCATTATAGACAGTTCAACACCATCGATTTTATCCAAATGTGAATTGAAAAATACATTATTAATTGCCATCATTGTTATATATTTTGCTGAATCACATTTTGCATCAATCACATCAGATAATTTAAGATACTCTCCACTGATGCTTAATGTACTTCCTGTACAATCTTTCTTAATCTCATACTTTAATGTCCATTCTAGTATCGTATTTAATCGTATCTCCTTTAATGTAGTCAATTGAACATCTTTTAATACCGTAAATCCAATTTTATTCAAAAACAATTCCCAATTATCTTGTTTAACATTAATACCTTGAGGTTTACCTTGTTGGCCCCAATCATTTAAATTGGCCACATTATAGAGGGTTACATCACTTTGATAATCGTACTTCGATAATTGTGTATTTAAATTTGGTAAAAATGTGTAAAATTGATTCGTTTCAATTAAATCCGTTTTCGATCCTAACAGACTATGCACCCAATTTAATGTATCAATTTTCAATTCTACAAAACTTACAATTTGTATAAACTCAAAGAAAGCCAATTTATTTAATAAATCCATCATAACCGCATCGGAAATTTGAACTTCTAATTTGTCTAGTGTATTATTTAATTTAATACTGAATTCTTTGGTGGTAGTTATTAATTCTGGATTATTACACATATCTTCCATCGTCTTTGCTGATTCATCAAATGTATGTGCTAGTACATTCATATCAAGTGCCATATTTTCTTCGATTCGAATAAAATGTTGTTGAATTTCATCGTTTACCGATTTCATAACTAAAGCGATTTCTTCGTTTAGGGCACCGGCAATGGCAATTACATCCACTTGTGATGAATCCGATATCGTGTAACCGAAATCATCATCGCTTTTTTTAACAAATTTCAAATCATTATAAATCATATTTGATATTAATCTTCTACATTTTTGGCTTACTTCAATTTCACTCAATGGACCCGGACGATCCGGTTGTCTGAGTAACATTATTTTCGGAAATTGTTCATTTTCTTCTTTAAGCAAAATGTTTATGAATTTAATTGCAGTTGAAAAAAATGGCTTTGGATTTGGATCGGATTGTAAATCAACTAAAGTTTTTTCTAAGAATGCTAAGATTCCTGATACCACCATTTCATCCGATTTTGATGGTTTATCCACTTTAGTGATTACAGCACCAATGCCTGATTCATATTTGTTCACATCTTTCATAAAACGATCGATATGTTCGGTGAGCAATAAAAAAGCGGAACGACTACCACTAACAGAAACTGAATCATGATTTATAACGAAAACGAATTTGGTGAATTCCGTATAATCAACTATATCTTTAATGAAAAATGCTGATGTCATATCGACACTACTATTTCTTGTATCATCATAACCGGGACAATCATAATAGGTGGAATCTTTTTCATTATAATCAATGAATAAATATGGAAGAATTGTTTTTGATACAACCGTTGAGTTACTGATAAGACCCGTTTCATCTACTATTATGTACTCTCCACTCGGTCTACTTCCACCAACATCGACCGATATTAATTTACTATTATCACCTGTTATAATTAATGCCAATGTTGTTTTACCCGCACCGGTTGTACCGAGAAAAAATGAATTCTCCGTTTTTCCACTAAAATTTAACTCTTTTCGTCCATCTTCAAGCAATCGCATTGTATCCTCAATTATATTTGAACTGTCTTGTTTCGCGGAATCTAATTTGATAATTGAATTTACTTCATATTGAAATGATAATGGGAAATAATTGATGATTATCCCACAAATTATCCATAACGATGTACATTTAATCATTATTATTATCTATATGTTGAGGAATAAAAATTAAGGTTGTGTTTATGGATTCATTTGACACTTAAGCTATAAAAATTAATTAAACTAATGTAATTTTGAATTTTAATAAAATCTAAATAATAAAATCCAAAATTTAGTATTAAGAATTATATTTTATAGAATACGAATAATGTTAATATATAGTAAAAATCTATGATTTAAAATTATTTTTCCTATATTTAAAAATGTAAAATCTTTTATTCAAATAAATAGCATTCAAAATTATTTTGTTTTTCAAAATTTATTTTATAAATTTTGTATATGTACTTTCCACTTATATATTCAATTCAATTTCACAATTCACCATAATTTCACTAATCGTTTTTATATTATTCATTGATCGTTTATTGAATTATGATCGAAAGTAAGCAAACATTTACATCTCTCTATATGTGTATTACATTTTTTCATGCTATAGAATTTAATACATTGATATCAATACAATACAATATATTTATATCACATTCAATACTATAAAATTTAGAATTAAATTTTTTTTCATTTATCATAAAATGTGCATTTAGATTAAAGATTTAGGCTGAACTTTTTGGAGTGATTAAATTCACTGAACTTAATTGGATTTGCAATGTAATAACATTATATTTGAATTTGACTTTGAACATTATTCTAAAATCGTCCGTGATTTTATATTACAATTGTTTTTGCGTTATAACTCAAATTTAATACATTGAAAAAATATTTTAAAAATAAACATTTTCACCTTTAAATTTTCAAATAACAACATCTAATTCCAATTAACAAACAATTTTTAAACACATTTAATCACATTATGTTATATTATTACCACACCATAGAAAAAAATCCAAAAAATACTTACTTTATCGTTATAATATAGGCGCTTCTATACGATCAAAAACTACGATGTTTGATTTGCGATTGACTGAATTAAATTAACTATGTATTAAAGTTACACGCTTTTATTTTATATTAAATGTTTCATCATGAATTTATATGTTTAAATAGAAACAAGCCCATTGTCAAATTCAGATAACCGTATATATTATTTTGCCTTTAAAATATGATAACCTTTTAGTTTTACTTAATAATTTTTGAATTTTATTTTAAATATTATATTAATAGTTTTTAGTATTACAAAATGCCCATATTAAAACAATTTTTTATAAAATTTAATGGTTGTATTTAACCGATATATAGTTGAAATAATTGCATAGTCTTCAAAATTTCAATATATTAATCAATGACTTTACTTTAGATATTTATATAAGTTTATAACAAATAAAATTAATCGAGATTTGCTGGTGCATTTAACAAATATATAAATATTCTGTCTTCGTCACTTTTTTTGAGATCAAGTTTAAACTATATACATGTAGATAAGGATTGAATATTTTCATATAATCGATCATCAAAAGTATTTCATAATTCGTAAATGCTAATATTTCTGATTGTTATACTTGATATCAATATACAGTCAAATGATTTTGATACCATTGCACGATTTCGTATAATTTAGTAAAAATTTCTATTGTATTAAAATCGCAAAAATATTGAAAATAAATGGATGGGACTGATGTATTTATTCATGCTGTATAAATTCTATCCGATATGGAAAATAAAAGTATTTGAAAGAAGAGAATTTTAAACAACTCCTCCATTTCTTGATGATTTTTCATATATTGCATTAACCATTTTTCTATACACACAATTGTAATTATTACAATTATTATATTAATTATTTTTCTGGTCTTCTTATCCTATATTATATATGATGTGTGTATATACATTTATATTTAATTATTTATTTGTTGTGTTGGTTTCCTTCTTGCTTGTATTGATTTAATATTTTCTTATTACATATTTTAAATTATATTCAAAAGAACACATAATAGCGAACGTATGTAAGAAATAATTTTGGAATATTGTTAAATATTTTAAATGATAACATTAAAAAAAATGATTGGAGTTTTTTTAATTTTATTTTATGTTTTGTTTCTAAATTTTTATAATTTTTATTTTTATATTTTTATATAATTTTTATAAATTTTTGATGATTGTGTTTTTATAAATGAATTACAATTTTATGTTAAACGAAAAATATATATTATATTCGTATGTTGTACAATTTACTGAATTTCATTTTATTTATTAACTGATTTTATTAACTGAAAGTTTTTAAGGAATTTTATTTATATCGCTAACCTATAAAAATATTGTATATAAAATATATATATTGTTATAGAAGTACTATAAAATATTCATTAATTATAAATATATATATATATATAAAAGAACACGAGAATGATTCGACTATACTTTATTTAAAAGTGTTAAGAAATTATCCAGTGTTTGTTTCCGTAAACCCACATTATTATTTGCGGTAATAAACGATTTGTATTTATTAATTTCAGTTTGTTTATTAATTCGTTCACTGTAATTATTTTTAACATCATCCACATCGATCATTTTACTAGCACAAGCTTTACCATTTTGTAAATTGGGACAACCTGGAAACGGTTCTTTAGTGTATTCTCTTAGGTCATAGTAATTTTCTTCCGTAAAGGTTATGCACCAAACTGGGCAAACGAAAAACCAATGAGTTGTACATGTTGTTTTCAATACTTCGCCACTTTTACCTGCTTTTCCAACATCTCCACAATCACCGTTTTCTCCGTTTGATTGAGCTGGAATTACACCTGATGGTTTATTTAATGAAATTATTTCAACGGTTCCAGCTTTTCCTCCTTTACCACCTGCTCCCCCATTTCCACCGTTTCCACCGCAATCGCCATACACATCATATTCATAATGCACATAATCATCATAATATGGGTGATGTGAGTTTGAGGATTTCCCCGTGTGTTTCAATTCGTAAGTTCTGTATTTTTAAAAAAAATAAAAAGGAAAAAAATAACGAAATAAAAAGTAAATGGATTTTTAAACATGGATAGTGTTCTTTGAACGCAATATTATGGTCGACACCTTTTTTAATTGTTTTACATTTATTTCAAATAATATTGATATATGATTTATAAAATGGTTTACTTTAATTTTTATTTTCATGTGCGTTGTTTTATACCGTATATTTGATTTTTTTTAGGTTTTACTTAATTTATATTAGTCATTCGTTTCATTAAACATTCGGCTCAAACTAAATAGTAATGAAACAAAACAATTATTTTGTTTACTAAAGGTGAACCTGTTTACCAAACATTGTGGCTGAGGCGAAAAATCTTAAACACATTTAAAACATGTTTCAAGAACCTTTTTCGTTTTAATATATAAATAATATATATGAATTACCTTTTTCCATCACTGGCTCTTACTGGTATTCTCACAATGCAATCGAAATTTGCCACTTTGCCCGAAGGTACTTGTAATTTATCGTTAACAATAAAACCATTACCACCAGGTTGCCCATTACCGCCACGTCCACCATTCACATTAATTGATAAATCTTGACCATTTTGAAATGTCTCAGCAACACCAAAAAATTGACCACCAATTCCACCATTCCCACCGGCTATACCATTATCTCCACTGCGATTATATGTTTGAGCATCATTAGCTTTCTCCAATGTTTCTGTTCCTATAGCTCCATTAAGTGATATTTCCCTTTTTCCTATTACATCCCATGCTTGTGCCATTATAGACAGTTCAACACCATCGATTTTATCCAAATGTGAATTGAAAAATACATTATTAATTGCCATCATTGTTATATATTTTGCTGAATCACATTTTGCATCAATCACATCAGATAATTTAAGATACTCTCCACTGATGCTTAATGTACTTCCTGTACAATCTTTCTTAATCTCATACTTTAATGTCCATTCTAGTATCGTATTTAATCGTATCTCCTTTAATGTAGTCAATTGAACATCTTTTAATACCGTAAATCCAATTTTATTCAAAAACAATTCCCAATTATCTTGTTTAACATTAATACCTTGAGGTTTACCTTGTTGGCCCCAATCATTTAAATTGGCCACATTATAGAGGGTTACATCACTTTGATAATCGTACTTCGATAATTGTGTATTTAAATTTGGTAAAAATGTGTAAAATTGATTCGTTTCAATTAAATCCGTTTTCGATCCTAACAGACTATGCACCCAATTTAATGTATCAATTTTCAATTCTACAAAACTTACAATTTGTATAAACTCAAAGAAAGCCAATTTATTTAATAAATCCATCATAACCGCATCGGAAATTTGAACTTCTAATTTGTCTAGTGTATTATTTAATTTAATACTGAATTCTTTGGTGGTAGTTATTAATTCTGGATTATTACACATATCTTCCATCGTCTTTGCTGATTCATCAAATGTATGTGCTAGTACATTCATATCAAGTGCCATATTTTCTTCGATTCGAATAAAATGTTGTTGAATTTCATCGTTTACCGATTTCATAACTAAAGCGATTTCTTCGTTTAGGGCACCGGCAATGGCAATTACATCCACTTGTGATGAATCCGATATCGTGTAACCGAAATCATCATCGCTTTTTTTAACAAATTTCAAATCATTATAAATCATATTTGATATTAATCTTCTACATTTTTGGCTTACTTCAATTTCACTCAATGGACCCGGACGATCCGGTTGTCTGAGTAACATTATTTTCGGAAATTGTTCATTTTCTTCTTTAAGCAAAATGTTTATGAATTTAATTGCAGTTGAAAAAAATGGCTTTGGATTTGGATCGGATTGTAAATCAACTAAAGTTTTTTCTAAGAATGCTAAGATTCCTGATACCACCATTTCATCCGATTTTGATGGTTTATCCACTTTAGTGATTACAGCACCAATGCCTGATTCATATTTGTTCACATCTTTCATAAAACGATCGATATGTTCGGTGAGCAATAAAAAAGCGGAACGACTACCACTAACAGAAACTGAATCATGATTTATAACGAAAACGAATTTGGTGAATTCCGTATAATCAACTATATCTTTAATGAAAAATGCTGATGTCATATCGACACTACTATTTCTTGTATCATCATAACCGGGACAATCATAATAGGTGGAATCTTTTTCATTATAATCAATGAATAAATATGGAAGAATTGTTTTTGATACAACCGTTGAGTTACTGATAAGACCCGTTTCATCTACTATTATGTACTCTCCACTCGGTCTACTTCCACCAACATCGACCGATATTAATTTACTATTATCACCTGTTATAATTAATGCCAATGTTGTTTTACCCGCACCGGTTGTACCGAGAAAAAATGAATTCTCCGTTTTTCCACTAAAATTTAACTCTTTTCGTCCATCTTCAAGCAATCGCATTGTATCCTCAATTATATTTGAACTGTCTTGTTTCGCGGAATCTAATTTGATAATTGAATTTACTTCATATTGAAATGATAATGGGAAATAATTGATGATTATCCCACAAATTATCCATAACGATGTACATTTAATCATTATTATTATCTATATGTTGAGGAATAAAAATTAAGGTTGTGTTTATGGATTCATTTGACACTTAAGCTATAAAAATTAATTAAACTAATGTAATTTTGAATTTTAATAAAATCTAAATAATAAAATCCAAAATTTAGTATTAAGAATTATATTTTATAGAATACGAATAATGTTAATATATAGTAAAAATCTATGATTTAAAATTATTTTTCCTATATTTAAAAATGTAAAATCTTTTATTCAAATAAATAGCATTCAAAATTATTTTGTTTTTCAAAATTTATTTTATAAATTTTGTATATGTACTTTCCACTTATATATTCAATTCAATTTCACAATTCACCATAATTTCACTAATCGTTTTTATATTATTCATTGATCGTTTATTGAATTATGATCGAAAGTAAGCAAACATTTACATCTCTCTATATGTGTATTACATTTTTTCATGCTATAGAATTTAATACATTGATATCAATACAATACAATATATTTATATCACATTCAATACTATAAAATTTAGAATTAAATTTTTTTTCATTTATCATAAAATGTGCATTTAGATTAAAGATTTAGGCTGAACTTTTTGGAGTGATTAAATTCACTGAACTTAATTGGATTTGCAATGTAATAACATTATATTTGAATTTGACTTTGAACATTATTCTAAAATCGTCCGTGATTTTATATTACAATTGTTTTTGCGTTATAACTCAAATTTAATACATTGAAAAAATATTTTAAAAATAAACATTTTCACCTTTAAATTTTCAAATAACAACATCTAATTCCAATTAACAAACAATTTTTAAACACATTTAATCACATTATGTTATATTATTACCACACCATAGAAAAAAATCCAAAAAATACTTACTTTATCGTTATAATATAGGCACTTCTATACGATCAAAAACCACGATGTTTGATTTGCGATTGACTGAATTAAATTAACTATGTATTAAAGTTACACGCTTTTATTTTATATTAAATGTTTCATCATGAATTTATATGTTTAAATAGAAACAAGCCCATTGTCAAATTCAGATAACCGTATATATTATTTTGCCTTTAAAATATGATAACCTTTTAGTTTTACTTAATAATTTTTGAATTTTATTTTAAATATTATATTAATAGTTTTTAGTATTACAAAATGCCCATATTAAAACAATTTTTTAT
This sequence comes from Dilophus febrilis, assembly GCA_958336335.1. Classification (NCBI taxonomy): domain Eukaryota; kingdom Metazoa; phylum Arthropoda; class Insecta; order Diptera; family Bibionidae; genus Dilophus; species Dilophus febrilis. Next base: position 3,501,165 of record OY284471.1, on the reverse strand, counting down.
AAAATTTAATGGTTGTATTTAACCGATATATAGTTGAAATAATTGCATAGTCTTCAAAATTTCAATATATTAATCTTACTTTACGACTTTACTTTACATATTTATATAGGGTTATAACAAATAAAATTAATAGTGATTTGCTGGTGCATTTAACAAATATATAAATATTCTGTCTTCATCACTTTTTTTGAGATCAAGTTTAAACTATATACATGTAGATAAGGATTGAATATTTTCATATAATCGATCATCAAAAGTATTTCATAATTCGTAAATGCTCATATTTCTGATTGTTATACTTGATATCAATACAGTCAAATGATTTTGATATCATTGCAAGATTTCGTATAATTTAGTAAAAATTTCTATTGTATTAAAATCTCAAAAATATTGAAGATAAATGGATGGCACTGATGTATTCATTCATGCTGTATAAATTCTATCCGATATGGAAAATAAAAGTATTTGAAAGAAGAGAATTTTAAACAACTGCTCCATTTCTTAATGATTTTTCATACATTACATTAACCATTTTTCTATACATACAATTGTAATTTTCTTTATCGTATCCTTCTGATAGTTTTTCGTTTTATAAATTAACACAATTATTATATTAATTATTTTTCTGGTCTTCTTAACCTATATTATATATATGATGTGTATTGTGTTTATATATTTATATTTAATTATTTATTTGTTGTGTTGGTTTCCTTCTTGCTTGTATTGATTTGATTTAATATTTTCTTATTACTTATTTTAAATTATATTCAAAAGAACCCATAGTAGCGAACGTATATAAGAAACAATTTTGGAACATTATTAAATATTTTAAATGATAATATTAAAAAAAATGATTTGGAGTTTTTTTTATTTTATTTTATGTTTTGTTTCTAAATTTTTATAAGCTTATCATTTTTTGATGATTGTGTTTTTATAAATGAATTACAATTTTATGCTAAATGAAAAAAATATATTATATTCGTATAAAATGTACAATTTACTGAATTTCATTTTATTTATTGACTGATTTTATTAACTGAAAATTTTTAAGGAATTTTATTTATACCGCTAACCTATAAAAATATTACATATAAAATATATATATTGTTATAGAAGTACTATAAAATATTCATTAATTACAAATATATATATATAAAAGAACACGACAATGATATTCATAAATGATTTCGACTATACTTTATTTAAAAGTATTAAGAAATTATCCAGTGTTTGTTTTCGTAAACCCACATTATTATTTGAGGTAATAAACGATTTGTATTTATTAATTTCAGTTTGGTTATTAATTCGTTCACTGTGATTATTTTTAACATCTTCAACATCGATCATTTTACTAGCACAAGCTTTACCATTTTGTAAATTTGGACAACCTGGAAATGGTTCTTTAGTGTATTCTCTTAGTTGAAAGTAATTCTCCTTGGTGTAAGTTTGACACCCAAGTGAGCAAACGAAATACTTATGAGTTGTACATGTTGTTTTCAATACTTCAGAACTTTTACCTGCTTTCCCAACCTCTCCACAAGCACCATTTTCTCCCGTTGAATTAGCCTGAGTTACACCCGATGGTTTATTTAATGAAATTATTTCAACGGTTCCAGCTTTTCCTCCTTTACCACCTGCTCCCCCATTTCCACCGTTTCCACCGCAATCGCCATACACATCATAATAATAATGCGTATATTCATGATAATATGGGTGATTTGAGTTTGAGGATTTCCCCGTGTCTTTTAAATCGGAAGTTCTGTATTTATAAAAAGAATAAAAGAGAAAAGAACGAAATAAATAAATTGCTAAGTTCATGACAAAAACTGATTTTTAAACATGTGTAGTGTTCTCTGAATGCAATATTATGATCGAATAATTATTTAATGTTTTTAGATTTATTTCAAATAATATTCAGATATTATTTATACTTAAAGACTAATGAAACGTAACAATTTCTTCAATAAAAGTAAATATGTTTAACAAACAGTATCTTCAAAAGATAAATCTTAAACATATTTAAAACAAGTTACAAGATAATTTTTCCTTTTTAATATAAATATATCATGAATATAATATGAATTAATTACCTTTTGCTATCACTGGCTCTTGCAGGTATTCTCGAATCACAATCGAAATTGGAGATTTTTCCTGAAGGTACTGGCAATATTTCGTTAACACTATAACCATTACCACCAGGTTGACCTTTACCGCCACGTCCACCATTCACATTAATTGATAAATCTTGACCATTTTTAAATGTCTCGGCAACACCAAAAAAGTGTCCACCAATTCCACCATTCCCACCGGGTATACCATTATCTCCACTTCGATTATATGTTTTAGCATCATTTGCTTTCTCCAATGTTTCTGTTCCTTTAGCTCCATTAAGTGATATTTCCCTGTTTCCTATTACATCCCATGTTTGTGCCATTATAGACAGTTCAACACCGTTATCGATTTCATCCAAATGTGTATTGAAAAATATTTTGTTAATTGCCATCATTGTTATATATGTTGGTGAATCACATTTTGCATCGATCACATCAGATAATTTAAGATACTCTCCACTGAGGGTTAAGGTACTATCTGTACAAACTTCCTTAATCTTGTACTTTAATGTCCATTCTAGTATTGTATTTAATCGTATCTCTTTTACCGTACTCAATTGAACATTTTTTAGTTCAGTAAATCCAACTTTATTTAAAAACAATTCCCAATTATCTTGTTTAACATTTATACCTTCAGGTTTACCCGGTTGGCCCCAATCATTTAAATCGGCCACATTATATAGGGTTACATTACTTTGATAATCGGAGTTCGATAATTGTGTATTTAAATTTGGTAAAAATGTGTAAAATTGATGCGTTTCAACCAAATTCGTTTTCGATCCTAACAGACTATGCACCCAATTTAATGCATCAATTTTCAATTCTACAAAACTTACAACTTGTATAAACTCAAAGAAAGCCAATTTATTTAATAAATCCATCATAACTGTATCGGAAATGTTTACCTTTAATTTATTTAGTGTATTATTTAATTTAATTATGAAGTCGGTGGTGGTTTTTATTAATTCCGGTTTATTACACATATCTTCCATCGTCTTTGCTGATTCATTAAATGTATGTGCAAGTACATTCATATCAAGTGCCATATTTTCTTCGATGCGAATAAAATGTTGTTGAATTTCATCGTTTACCGATTTAACAACTAAAGCGATTTCTACGTTTAGAGCATTAGCAATGGCAATTACATCCACTTGTGATGAATCCGATATCGTAAAACCGAAATCATCATTGCTTTTTTTAACAAATTTCAAATCATTATAAATCATATTTGTTATTAATCTTCTACATTTTTGGCTTACTTCAATTTCACTCAATGGACCCGGACGATCCGGTTGTCTGAGTAACATTATTTTCGAAAATTGTTCATTTTCTTCTTTAATCAAAATGTTTATAAATTTAATTGCAGTTGGATAAAATGGCTTTGGATTTGGATCGGTTTGTAACACCTCTAAAGTTTGTTCTAAAAATATTACAACTCCGGATACCACCATTTCATCAGATTTTGATGGTTTATCCACTTTAGTGATTACAGCACCAATGCCCGCTTCATATTTGTTTACATCTTTCATAAAACGATCGATATGTTCGGTAAGCATTAAAAATGCCGAACGACTACCAGTAACAGAAACTGAATCATGATTGATGACGAAAACGAATTTGATAAATTCCGTATAATCAACTATATCTTTAATGAAAAATGCTGATGTCATATCGACACTACTATTTCTTGTATCATCATAACCGGGACAATCATAATATGCTGAATCTTTTTCATTATAATCAATGAATAAATATGGAAGAATTGTTTTTGATACCACCGTTGAGTTACTGATAAGACCAGTTTCATCTACAATTATGTACTCTCCAATCGGTCTACTTCCACCAAGATCCACCGATATTAATTTACTATTATCACCTGTAATAAGTAATGCCAATGTTGTTTTACCCGTACCGGTTGTACCGAGAAAAAATGAATTTTCCGCTTTTCCACTAAAATTCAATTCTTTTCGTCCCTCTTCAAGCAATCGCATCGTATCTTCAATTATATTTGAACTGTCTTGATTCATGGGATCTAATTTGATAATTGAATTTACTTCAAATTGAAATGATAATGTGGTATAATTGATGATTATCCCACAAACTATCCATAATAATGTGTATTTAATCATTTTATTATACCTGTATGCAAATATACAAATGTAAAATATATTTTATTCAAATAATATTATTTTGTTTTTCAAAATTAATTTACAAATTTTATATATGCTCTTTACACTTATAAATTCAATTCAATTTCACAACTCACAATAATTTTGTTTTTATTTTTTATATTTAATTTCTTTTATATTTTAATATTGTATTTAATAACATCATTTAATAATGATCTAAATAAACAAGTTTTTAACTTTTACTATGCAATGCTACATTTTTTCAAAAATTTTATTGAATTTAATATTCATTGAACGTCATAAAAACTTGAGAACTTTTTTAAATAGAAAATTGGATTAGTCGGATTCAATTATTTTAAATATTTCTATAAATTACATTTTAATCATAAAGAATTTTACTAAACTTTTTGGCGTGAATTTACTGAAGTCAATTGGATTTGAATCGCAACGCTGTATTAGTACAGCGTAATGTTATTAAAGGTCACCGTTTTTTAAAAATTATAAAATGTTTTATATGCTAAAATCGTCTGTGAACGTTTTTGCCTTTAATTTAAATTTAATGCATTATTAATTCAAAAATAAACATTTTCACCTTTAAATTTTCAAATAATAACATCTAATATCCAATTAACAAACAATTTTTAAACACATTTAATCACTTTAATTATTTTATTACCACACAATAGAAAAGATCCAAAAATACTTACTTGATCGTTATAATAAAGGCGCTGTGTGTATACGTTAAAAAACTACGATGTTTGATTTCCGATTGAACGGATTTAGCTATTTGTTGAAGTTACACTCTATTATTTTATATTAAATGTTTCATCATCAATATATTAAAATAGAAACAGTGAGCCCATTGTAAAATTTTGATAAGAATATATACTATTTAAAATATGATAACCTTTTAGTAGTAATATATTTTTAATTTTATTTTGAATAATATATAAACATATTTTAGTGTTAAAAAATGTCCGTATTCAAGCAATTACTTAAAAACGTCAATGGTTGTATTAATGGTTGTATTTCACCGATTTTTGTAGTTCTTATTTAGTTGTTTGTTGATTACTATTATTATTCGTATGTCCTTATGTAAATTACCTTAAATGCTTAAATACAATTTGAATTAAAAAACTAATATCGATTTTTATTTTGATATATCCGGGATTCTATGTCATATGAAGTTTATATTTTAAGAATACATTAGCGAACTTATATAAGAAACGATTTGGTTTATTGTTAAATATTTTAAATGATAATATTAAAAAAAAATTGTTTTTCAGTTAACATATATTGTTTGTTTTCTAATTTTTTATAAGCTTATCATTTTTTGATGATTGTGTTTTGTATAAATGAATAACAATTTTATGTTAAATGAAAAAATGTATTATATTATATAATAAACTGAATGAATACGAAATGATTTGATTTTTGTTATTGAGTGCTTTTATTAACTGAAAATTTTTAACGAATTTTATTTATATAATCGCTAACCTCTAAATAATGATAATAATATTAAAGAACCATATTGTTATACAAGTACTTTAAAATACCCATTAATTACAAATATATATATATATGAAAGATTTGCTATAAAAATTAATATTGCTGTCCTTAACTCCTTAACAAACGAAAAAACAAAAATTATCTTAACAGTATATAATTATATCTATATTAGAATTCGAATTAAATTAAAATAATTACCCTCCCCGTACCAATAAATAATGAATATAATACAATGTTTTGATATGAGAAATAATGAGTCGATCCACAAATGCAAGTATAAAACGGAAAGAAAGAACAAAATAAAATGTGTGTTATATTTTTATCGATCGCATTCCAAATGTATGTCAAAATAGAAAATCATATAAAAGATAAACACATTCTCATAAATTTTCTATATATAACCAAATGTAGGACTTCATCAACCGCATTTGTATGTATTAAATGGGAAATATCATAAAATATACAATATACAATACAGGACAAAATATATATTTATTCGAATTCAAGTATGAATATGTTATACAAACATATTCATTTTATTTTTTCCATATATAAATATTATATATAGTAGTTTAAAGTATTCAATTTTATTTCTATATTTTATATGTAACATTTTACTGCGATGGAGTCCTTTTAGTTTTGAATCGATTATTTTGACTTTTTTATGCATAACCACCGTAAAATATACAACCCAAATAAAGGATCTTTCTCTATATATAAAATATACCGCAGCGATAAAAAGGATATATTATCAATTTATTTTTATGTGTTTATAAATTAAATGGATCCTCTTTCATGTTACATGAAAATTGTATGTCTATTTTTTTTTTTTTTTATAAATATATAAATATATATACGCATATATAGGAGATGGAGTGACAACAATTTATTTGCATATTAAATTTATTGATGCAAAAAAAAAAAAACACTTTATACCTGTATTCATATAAAAGTATATATAAAATGAAAAATGTCATTAATTTTTGTCAATGATTTAATTTGATTGCCTGATTTTAATTCAATTTTTTATTTATTTTGTGTTTTTTTTACTTAAAATGATCGAACTTTACATTATGACTTTATTTTAAATTCTATCTAATGTTATTTGATTCTTATAGAGTATCGAAATACCTTTCTATCGGTGGTCAATCCGTTCAGATTCGTTAACTATGTTTAGGAAAATTAGGAAATTACAATGATTTTAATATATTTTTAATAAAATTTCAATGAAAATTGACATTTTTTGATTTCACAAATTGATTTGATTCACTTAATTTGATGAATAATTTTGGACTTTAAAAAATCAATCTTCGGCGATCAAAATCCAACAAGATCGCATATCGATTATTAATACAGATTTTTCCTTAAAAAAGGAAATTATTGATTTGAATTTTCATTTGTATTGTTTTTCCAATTAATGTTTTATGAAAGTGTGTATCATATATATGAATATATAGTTGTATGCCATATTTAATGAGTGTCATTGATTTTCCTTGACTAACCCTTATGCTTGTGTATGCTAGCTTATATTGTAAAAATAAGCATAAATAAATTTTCAAATAATTTAGTAATATTACAAAGAACCTTTATAATTTCCCCCTTTATAATTTTATATATGCAAAATATATGGAACATTCAAATGTTTATTGTAAATTTTTACATTTACTATACCATCTCTGTTGTAATATCTGTAACATAATATTGTAGATATTTGGTAAACATATAAATAACTTGGAAATACATTTGATGATAACAACAGTATAAATATAAAGTATGTTGTTTCAATGTTTTTTTTTTTGATTAAATATAGAACCTTTATTTGTTCTTTTTTAAATCTATAAATCTAATCTGACATTCTTGGATGTATCTTGAAAACACCCACTAAGATTATAATACCAAGATTATAATACCAACATTTTCACCGTTCAAATTAGGTCAATAGATCAGTAGAGATTCGGAAATTTCTTATTTTCATCATCACAGTATAGAGAAAGACAATCTGTTAGTCTTAACAAGCACAATTTGAGACTTCCTAATAAATTTCAATCATAAATTCCAAATATTATAATATTATATAGGCATCGTAAATGTTAATTAAATAATAATAATAATAATAATTAATGAAAATAAAAAAAACATTCAATTTAATTTTAATATTATTTCGGATATCTGCACATAAGAAAACCATATTTAAATTTAACAATTTTTTTTTTTAAATTAATGTTTTGTTTTTGAAAATGGTATTTCAAGTTTATCATCGACATTTTGATTTTTCCCTGATAATTCGCTAAAGGTTTGATGGTGTGGTTCAGCATTTTCATTATTTTCTTTACCTGTTGTTTCACAGAAACATGGACGATATGTTTTTCCACCAACTGTATACGGTCTAAATTGATTATCTTCATTACCTAATTTTGAATTTTAATTTGTATACATAAAAACATTTATAAAATGTATAGTATAATATTTTTTTTTTTTTTGTAAATTTTATTTACCTTTTTGTTGGTGATAAGCATTTGATGAATATCTTTCGGTGGTCCATAGACCACCACCACCACCACCAATATGAAAATTAGGTATAAAATTTGACCAATTATTATCAATACCACCATATCGAACATTTTCATCATCTATTCTATGGAAAATCGGTTCATTATTACCACTATTATGGTTTGAATTCTGAACATTATCATCATATCTTCTATTATTATAATTAATATAATGCGTTTCCCATTTATTATTATTATTATCATTACGATTGATATTTTGATTATTATTATTATTATCATCATTTGTTTTTCGAGTATTTGTTCCACGAAAAACTGGTATACTTGCATTATCTTCATCGTCCACATCCACCTTCTCCTCATCATCATCCTCATCATCGTCATCATCAAAATTTCCATTCTTTTTACGATTATCATTTTGATGTTTATGGTGTATTTTTTTATGTTTTAAATTACTTTCATTACTATTTGTTGAATTTGATGAATTATTTTCATCATCATTTATTTCAAATGTTATATCTGTACGTATTCCTACTGTTTTTTTACTTGATCCTTTTCGATTTGTACTATTATTATTATTATTATTATGGTGCTCCATATCTATATCTTCAGAACTTTTTAATTCTTTGTTATTTAATTGAATAAAAAATTATTGATGATATTTGAAAAAAAAAAGAAGAAATATTGAAGGAATTTAGTGATTTTATTTAAATATTGACACAAATTTAAATTCAAATGACATAGAATTTATATTATATAGTAAAAATCTTCAAATCAGAATCAGAATCATTTTTATTAGATTATATTTTTTCATACCAATTTTACTGTTGTAGAAATTTATTGTTTAAGAATCTAACTTATTCGCGAAAGAATAAGAAAGATGATCTATATATTAAATTATTATATATGTACTTACCAACAGATTTCTTTAATTTGGATGTGTCGACAACGATGCGAACCCCTTGAATTTTTGATGACAGCCTTTCATCATTTTCAGATATTAATTTTTCACCACTAGAATCCATAAAGTCTAATTTTGGTGATACTTTTGCATTATTTGTAACTATAAATTAAAATGTATGTACATTTTTATTGAAAAAAATGTTAATGAAATTTAAACAGAAACAAAATATTATATAATAAATAAATTCTACACAAATAATCAAATATATATTTGCGATAAAAAAAATTAATTAATTACCATTAATGATAAGTAAAAAACCAAATAATATAATTAAATAAAATTTATTTTTAATCATATTAATAATAATAATAATAATACAAAATTAATTGATTTCTTAATCACAAATATTATAATCAGAAAATTTCACGTATTTTATGTTATAAAAGAGTATATATATATTTATTTAATATTATTATAAGATCTAATATAAATATGCGTGTGTGATCTTTTTGAACTTAAGAATAAAACTGTGTGTTAAAAATTAAATATTATTATGATTTGCATGAATAAAATTGATATTTTTGTTTTGTCACGGATAATAAAATAATAATAATAATTACAATACATATAATTTTTTATTATTATAATTATTATTAAATAATTTATTTCTTTATATATACCTACATATATATGTGATATAGCGAAGTGTCCGTCTATATACTATATTATTGGAATATAAATTATAATGAATTATTTTTATTTGCGCTATATCTATATTCTTATGTGTGTAATACAGTCAGATCTATCTAATAAATAACGAATATTTAACAAAATTGATTGTGGTGATTTTTGTTTTTGTTCTTCTGAGAATTTTTTTTAGATTTGGAGGTGGTGTTCTTTTGTATTATATTGAAATTAAACCATTACTTTTTTTTTTTGTATTTCACATCAAAATGTATTGTTGTTTCCTTTAATCGTTCTATCGAAGTCAATCTTTAATATTTTAGAATATTCAAAAAAAAAAAAATGTTTTTTTTTTTATTTTTAAATTGCATGAGACTTTCAAATTCAAATCGAATGACGATTCTTATTTTTCGTACTATATGTATATATAAAATAATTAAAATATTCTATATATATATATATATATATGTATATAGAATTTACATGATCAAGGCTGCGTGTATTAATACTAAAAACGTATTTTATTATATTATATTTTTTTCGTTTGTTTTTTTTCTTTTTTTTTGAATAAATTATTTCTAGATATAAATGGGTAATTTAAAAAGATATACATCGTGAGAAAAGTCATTTAAGAATATTATTTTTGTGTTTGTGTGTGATTTTCTGTTTTTTTTTGTCATACACGGTAGATTATAGAATTAAAAAAAGGCCACAAGTGCAGGTGTTTTAATGAGATGAAAATGTATAAACTGTGAAAGAATTAACAATAATAAAAAAAAATACTTGAATGCATTTTTCGTATACCTAATTTTATGAAAAATACAGTATTAATAATATATTTTAAAATTCTAAATAAAATCGTTACCTGATTATTGTATTTTCTGTGTTATGCCCACAAGTCAAATTGGTTGTTAAATCCATGTAATTTTATCCCGTTCTATTGAGTATCCATTTTTTTCATAATTTTAAATTTAAAATCAATTTAATGAGAAATTCGTTTGGCAATAAAATATAAAGAATTCATAAACCCATTTAAAAGAGATTATAAAAACGGATTGATTATTAATCAATTTAATACATAAGATTTTAACAATTTATTTCTAAAGGATATATATATATATATTAAATATGGAATAACATTTTAAAAGCGTACTTAATAATATCTAATTTAATCAATATCTATAATCATGAACTATATTAATTAAATTGTTCTATATTTAAAAATATTTTGATGATTTTTTATGTTTGTAATAATATGGCAACACCACCTAAAATCCATTTTGATGGTTTTTCTTTAGTTTTTAAATTAAAAGTCCATATATAAGTTGATCCTCTTGTTCTGGTATATGATATAAGAAACGATTAATGCAATTTATATAATAAACTTAAATGTGTGATTAAAATACCGTGTTCGATAAACAGGACATTCGTATATATTTTTAACATCTTGTTTGTCCTGGGTAATGGCTCGTAAAATAATAACCGGCATTTGTGGATACAATTCTTTTAAACGAGATTGTCCTATAGCATTAATGGTAATATCCCATCGTGCACCTTCCATATACAATCCATGAATGTATGCACCTTCACGTGGTGGATCGCTAAATATTATGTTGATTTGTATATATATATATGGAAAATAAATTGAATTATTATTAATCGTGTAATACCTAAAATCATCTTTTTCCTTTCCCGTAACATCCGTACTCAAACACATTTTATCCAATGGCCATTCATTTTTACGAGCTGTTGTTTGCATAATAGCCGTTAAAAAACTTTGTGGATTAAAAAAGCCGGCAAGCCAAACACAAGCTGGTAAATTAAAATCGGATGTCCATGCATCCAGTTCCTTATAACGTAACAGTAAATTTGCAAACCATGATTGTAAACCCAATAAACTGGGATATGCTAATGTTGTCCAAGTCTGCGGTACTTTATCATATTGTAGACTCTCATCAAGTATTTCCATTTCACTGGTTATTGTCAATTCACCCTTTAATCCAAGTACAAGTTCTTTTAAAGATCGTCGTATTTCAGCCATTAATAAATTAATTCGTTCACATTCTTGTATGGCCACAATTACAAATGGTGTTCGTTCCTCGATGCGTGACAATATATCTTCCATAATCAATTCATCCGGTAATTTATCCATTAGTTCTTCAATCATCAATTTTAATTGTTCTTCACGTGTTCCACCAATGCCGGTGGTTGATGTGAACGATGTCAACGACGACGACGACGGTAATGCACCCCTTGGTTGTAAATCAAATATGGTTTTAAATAGTTGATCGGATAGATGGGTTAAAAAACCAATTTCAGCATTTGAATGCATTCCGTATAATTGTGGTGATTCATCGGGTAATGTATCGTCAATGTACTGATGATAACCCGTATAATCTGAATTTGGTGGTGCCATAAAACCTTGACACAAAAATAGATCACCGTCAATTAAATCGGGTTGCATAAATTCCTCCAAATATGTACGACATAAACGACGATCCCAATCGTCGGTAATATGTCCACCATACATTATCTCACCAAATAGATAACGTAAATCTTCCCACGGTATACCTTTATTTGCCTCCAAATAATTATACAACACATATACGCTAATATTTAAATCGCCAATGTTAAATGGATAAATAACATTCCATCCTTGCGGACCAAATTTACGACGTTCCGCCACAACTGCATGAAAATAACATAATGCAAATAGAATCCCCTTAAATTCAGCCTCTTTTGTGCATATCTCCAGTGTTTCTTGTGTGAAATTATCTAATGCCTTGTGTATATTTGCATACATGCCGGTTGGCGGTTCATTTGTTATTTTTAATGCGGATTCTAAAATACCTTGTGGTATTATATGAAATATTGGTGAGGGTGCCGGTTCTGCACTGATAAACAAACGAAAATCTTTATGTACCACCGATCGTCCATTCTGTCGTTCGATTTTCTTTTCCAATCGTGGCAACCATTTTCCCACCAAATGTATATTTTGTAAAATCACCCAATGTCCATCGCGTGCCGCCACATCAATAGCCATTTCGGCTACCGTTTCCTGTCCTTGGCCCAACGATACATTATGAAAATTACCGTGATCCGTTGAATAACCCAATTGTCTGCCAAGTTTTTCAACGTCTGTTAATGGATCTACGCCCGGCGATAGAATAAAAAATATCGGTGTCATTGCATCACTTTCATTGTACGATTCGCGAAATGTTATCATACGACTTTCAACATATTTCATGCCCATTACTTCTTCGACAAAACATAAAACAGCGTATAGCATACGATCGGGACGTATCGTTCGCATAATACATAATTTTTGTATTGATGTTCGATTTTTCCATTCACCAGGCAGTTTTTCTTTTTCCGGACATTCCGATTCGATGAATGTCCGCCATCGTTTCGTATAATGTTCAATGTCTTTGTCTAGCCCGCGAAATGAATCGATGATCGACAGAGTTTTTATACCACCCCATAGCCTATTCGATAGAAATGTATACGGTGACACAATAGACGGTGTATATGGAAATCTTAAAAGAAAATCCAATTCATTTGGATCAATTTTATCAGAATTGAAAAATATTTGTATAACCAATTGAGCCATAAATATTAATTTATCACGTTCGAATAGACTGCGACAGGTGTACATGAATACAGCATATGTTATTGCATCAATTAGTGCATCAACACGTTCTTTTAAATTTTCCGACGATGGGGTGCCGCCAATTGCCCGATTGAAAACAACAATAAATGCTTTCAACGAAAATTGATACATTGGATTAATTTTAAATAAATCATTTAGTATAAAATATAAAATAGATGCACGTTCGGCGGCCATTCGATATAGATCACGTGCCTTATCGATTTCCATTGATGTTAAACGTGCCTCCACCACTTTATTCTCTATTTCGGCTGCCGTACGTTTTGTTTTCTCTAAATTAATCACCAACGATGGATCGTCCAAAACATTTTCGCCGGCCGACGCTAATCGTACCAATACATCATCTTCCAAGTGTTTTAATGTTATTTTAAAATAATTCTGTTGTGTTGTTATATTCGATTTGCATTGTTCCAAATCGGGACGTTCGGCTTTAACCACTTCCGCCAGCAATTGTTCTTCTAAACTGAAATTGTAAAATTTTGTTATAAATATAATATTGTTTATTTTTATATACAAGTAAATATTTGTGTTAAAATGATAAGATTTTGACATTTTTCGTAAACGTATTACTATTATTAATTTCATTCATACCCATCACGTGTTACCGTAAAATTGATTAGAGTTGTTTGTGCTTGCATTTCTGGTTTATAATGTGGATTCGCTAATTTTGTTTGTAATATTAAACGAAAATTTGTATTATAATCAACTTCTTTATCACCGATTCTTATCGCTTGACCCCTTCTTATGAACGCACGACTTAATAATGGATTTAATACAGGATCAATTGTTTCATCAAGATTTTCTACAAGAACTGTACTACCATTAGATACCGCCTTTTCAATAACATCCAAATATCCTTTTTGTGTTGTCTGCACCGTAATTAATTCATTTCCATATTTTTGTTTAATCCATTTTACACCTTGCCTTTTATTGTATTATTTCAGAAGAATAACATAAAATACAAAATTATAAGATTAATAACACAGAATTAATAATTAAATGATTTATAACACTTGAATAATTATCTTACAATTGTGGATCGATAATCAATGGCCAACGTGTTGAATTGATGAGTATTGTAGCATTTTCCGTAGACATTCGATCATTTGGTAAACCTTCATTATTCCATTCGGCTATTTGTGCATCATCACAAATTAAATCCAATGGATCAACTCCTTCGGTATGCGGTATTTCTGGCTGAAATGTTTAATTAAACACTACGATGTATAATAAATTCTATGTATCATATAATTTTTTATATATACTTACACGTAATTCACGAAATGTTGGTTTCCACATTTTCTCCAATAAATCAATACGATAACGACGTGAAAAACTTCCAACATATGAAATAAAACATGATACTAATAGGACATCACCGGGTAAATTATTTATTAAATGTTTTAAATGATCCACTGATTGATGCCAACGAATTGCTTCGGATCCAAGACCATTCACTAAACGATGTGCTAAATCAATTGTGAATGCCGTTTTATTTGCTTCAGCTTGAAATTTAATTTTTTCAGCCATTGCATGATCGAATTCTTGTTGGATTACCGATAGTTGATTCTCTATATCCTAAGTGTGTGTACACCAAACAAGAAAATTAGACAGTAAAGCGAATAAAAAGGAATTTTTATTAAAAACATCTCGATAACCGCGTATATAGGAGTTATAATGATAATATGTAGAAATGAATAAAAATCATACCAATATTTTTGTTTTAAAATTTTCTAATTTATCTTGTGCATCTTTTAATTCATTTTGTGCATCACGTAATGCTTTTTGTTTTGGTCCAACAATCAAATAGACATTATAGAATTTATGAATATTAATAACCCATTCGCATAGTCCACTGGCGGCAGCGGATTTTGCCAGGATTTTATTTGGTTCAAATTCAGGATCCTATTATAAAAATACAAATTATCATAGATCTTCTAAAGCACATTAACCAGCAGTTTCATATAATATAAAAATAATTTCATATACATTTAAATACGGTTGTAATGCATTTATAACTTTTGTTGGAATATGTTCTTTATCAAAATTCACCAGTTTATTTAAGAATTTATCAACGGCTCCCATCATTTGCTATTGAATTATAGAACAAATCGGTTAATTTCCAATAATAAAACAAATATTATTAACATACTTTGCATGCTTTCCAACTACGATCTTTTGGTAATTTGCCGCGAGACGTGAACAACACTAAAACAGCAGCACACACATTAATAACCGCTTGCGGTGGTGTTCCAAATGATTTTAATTCAGTTAAATTATTTTTATTCAATGTATTCAATGCATCTTGGGCAGCAATCAATGCTGGTTCGGCTTTACGTAAATCTTCTTCGCATAATTTTGCTTTTATTGAGACATCTTCTTCAATAATACGAACTTTGCGTTCTTCTTCAGCAACTGCAAAACAAAATAAAATAAATACTCTCAGTATATATTTATTTATAAATTTAAAAATTTAAATTCACTTACCAAAAATCTTTTCTTTTTGAACCTTTTCATTTTCAGCACTGACAATTATAATTAATTTATCGGCTGCCTCATTTTTAGCAATCAATGCAATTTCTTGTTCGGCCAAACGATATTTTAACGAATCAACTTGTTCGGCACACTGCGCCAATTTTACCAGTCCATTTTCTAAACGTTTAATCCGTTCCCATGTGTCTTTAGTTTTATCCGTTAATAATTTTCGATACAATTCAATTAATTCTAGAAATGATTTTGGTGTTGTATAATTAAATCGACGTTCATTTACCAAATATATTTGTGACATTTCATTCACGCTACCCAATACATAAGCCATAAATTCAGCTACCGATTCAATGATATCTTCCTACAAGGATTTCAAGAGAAAAACAAACGAATTGATAATGCGAGTAAAATAATTCTAAATTTAAAGAATATTCTATTACCGGTAATGCTGGAATTTCGGATAGAAATTGTTTTGAAACGGATTCCAGAGCAGATCGAGGCCATTCATGAAACCAATTGATTGCTGTGCAATTAACTAATGCCGGAAATTTTCGAGCACGTCGACGTAACGTTGAACCAACCGGTGAAAAACAAAGGACAATCTAATATGAAAAATTTATTTTCAATACAATACAAAAATATTTGTTATATTCTTATATAAATTTTTTAATGTACAACATCATTCATAATAATTTCTTACACGTCTTTATTCAGATACATTATTTTACAATTAATTATTTACCTTTAACATTCGTCGCACTTTTTCAATAAAATATTTCCAACAATTTTCTTTTGTATCAATGATTCCCTGTTGTTTAACTTCATTCCGAACAGCATTGATAACACTTTCAATTTCATCATCGTTAAACAATTCCGGTATCTCACCGGACGCCAACATATCGTTAATAAGCACCAAAAATGATTCTTCCGTGATATTAGCATCGGTTATCAAAAACATTGACATAATATTTTTAACACCAACTTTTGTGTACAATAAATTTAAATCATCTTTCATGTCGGCCGCCGTATAACCACGTCTTAATTGAATTTGACTAACCGACAATGAAGATATGTAAGCGGCCAATCGAGCTAATGATTGTTTACCAGAACCACCGACACCAATTAATAATGCATTACCACGGGGACCTTCCAAAATCCGATTAATTCGACAGATGTGTGCCATAGCATCTTCAAATAACACCAAATTAATGTAACCGACAATTTCATTATAACCATTTTGTGCTTCACTCAATAATTGTGTTAAATTTGACCATGATTTAACGGGCATATATTTTGGTTCACCTAAACCATCGGCAAAATGACAATATAAAAATGGTTCTTTTAAAACACTTTGATCGTCCAATTCCTCCACACCCTTTTTTATAACATCACGTATAATTTTTTTAAATGTATCCTGATCGAGTTCATCAATTAATTTATCACCGTATACACGACATGCTTCATGCACATATAATTTGGCTAAATCCGATGGTTCTGGACATGTGTCCCTGGTTGCAAATAACATACCCTGATAGATATTTGCCAAATCACGTAAATTAAATGTATAATGAAATTTAATGGCTGTCGGCAGAAATGTTTGAGATATTCGATTGTGTAACATCAAACCCATGTTGACTAGAGAACCACACAATTTTTGATGTTGTACAGTGAATTTTTGATTGATCGATCCCACATGGTACGTTAAAATTGTATCATAAATATGAAATAATTGTGATCCACTTGGGCTGCTAACGGCAAACGAACAAAAATGTCTTTGTAATCGTGGATCAATAGTGAATGAACCACCAGTTGGATTCATTATCGTGGCAAATTGACAATTGTGAATGTCGCGCAACGTTAACTTTGACCGATCATACCAATGATGATAGTCCATAAATTGACGTACAATTTGATGTGGTTGAACTGTTCCAAATTTATCAACCTCTGGCATATTCATATCATCGATTATGTATATCATTTGTTTTGTACCACTTGGTCCATAATTACGACCCGCTTTTTTCTCCAATGGCTTTTCCAGAATCTATATCAAGAAATTAAAATAATATTAATTTAATTCTTATTTAGAATAGTATAAAAGTATATTTAATTGAAAAATATTACATGCCTTTTGTAACATCTCTGAAGTTGTGTAAAAATTGAATGGTATATTTGTTATAGTATAGTTATCACTTAAATCCGATAGTTTATCACCCATTATAACACTTTTACCGGAACCTGATGAACCGATTAGCATAACCGGATGTTTTCTTTCAATTAATGTATCCAAAAACCATCGTAAACGTACCGATTCAATTGTGGGTACTAAAGTTGACTGAAAATTAAATTGTATATAGTATTTATTTCAAGGAATCATCACATGATATTGTTTAAGTGAAGCAATTAAAGATAATAAATAAAATACACATATACCTGCAATGGAATATCTGAATCGAATTCAAATTCAGGTGTAAGTGCTGACCATGAACAAAATTTCTTTAATTTTGGATCAATATAATAGTTGAAAATACAATCATCGTGTGGAAATTCAATTGTTTTAAATTCATTCAACCAAAATCGATTGAATTCTTGACGCCAATCGATAATATGATCGCTGTATAAAGCCGAACCAAAACCCCATATAATTGAAAATACAAAATATAATTCATATAATTCTTTTGTATAATCAATGGCATTTGGATGGGCATCCAATGGTTCCAATACACATTCCAATAGATAACATGTCATTTGTATCATTGCTATATCCGAAATTGGTGTAATTTTTTTAAATTTTCTATTACATTCAATTACCGATGGCATATATTTATCAAATAACGTTGATAGATGTGTTCGTTCAATGGGATTCGTACGATTTTCAATCCATGAAGCAACATATCTGATTTAATAGCACAAATAAAATAAACAAATTTAAATTGATTTTCATATAAGTGTGGTTTCAAAAATAAATTCCACTCACGGATACCATCCCAAATCGGTTGAATTGATATATAAAATGCCGGCACGTGAAACTGTTGCTGGTGTTGCCGAACGTAAATGGGCAATTTCAAATATTAAACGCATATGTTTTGTTAATGCAATTCGTTCGTTACTGGCCAATGTCAACACCTTATTATCGTCCATAACCGTATTTAAACTTTCAATCCACATCGGATCAATATCACCATCTAATATAATCCATTTTGGTCCATCACCGGTTAAATTAACCTGTTCACGCATAATATATGAAAATAAACCATCTTTCCATTCTCTTGTGGCTGGATTTATAATACCATACAGTTCATCATTTGTTACACCTGAAAAAAGCCAATCTAGCAATATATACATTTCTATACCATTTTATGTGTTTACCTTTTGGATTAAGATCATTGTAATGTGGTTTTTGTTTTAAATTAAAATATGTACGATTTAATGTTTTCCATATTTGTGTTTTTCCCGTACCGGCTGCACCAACAATAAATACGGAATGACGTACCGCTAATAATTCTTCCAATTGTACGACCTAACAATATAAATGAAAAACCATAATAGGTTTTGCATAATGAATTATAATTATATGAATTGATATACTTTTAATACAAAACAATCCTCTGGTTGTAATTTCAATTCAATAGCAGATTTTTTAATTAATTTTTCAAAATCTAATGAACGTTTTCGTGGTACATCCAACAATGGAAATAAATCACCAATTAATCCCATAAACACTGGTATATCATCGGTAATAATTTTCGGTATATTAAAATCACGTAATGCTCGCATTAACACTTGATCTTCTGGTCGTTGACGATCACTTCGCTATAAAATACACACACACATACACAATTGATATACAATTTTAATGCATATTATTTTCAATTCAATTAATACCCGTAATGTTCCAGCCACCACCAATACCGATTTGATGGCTCTTAATCCCCAATCATAATGATCTTGTTTAGACAGCAATTCCTTACATAATGTATATAATGTTATGAATTTTCGAGCCAATAATCGAGCCTCTTGAAAGCCTTCGGCCACCAACATTATTTCACATATGAGTGCAAAATCTGGTACAACCATTGCACATGGTCGAAATAATGCTTTTAAATTTTCCGGTAATTCTGTTCGCCCCGCATAACCAGGATTCATTGTTATGAATAAACCAACGGTATCCACCAATCTTATTCGTTCACCCATAAATGTAAACATTTTTTTCTTGGTCTAACAAATAAAAATCTAATTAAAAATGAAATGAAATTTGGTATTCAAATTCAAAATAGAATATCAAATTACCTTAATTGCATCTTGAATACATTTTACTTGAACCGCAACAACTGATAATACTTCAATTGATATTCGATTGAATTCATCAAAACAACCCCAAGCACCGGTTTGTGCTAGGCCCTTATAAATGTTACCACACGATCGGTAATCCATTTGTTCTGAACAATTAAATACATATACCATAATGCCAAGACCTTTACCTAAATCTTTCGTTGTTTCAGTTTTACCAGTTCCTGCGGGTCCTGCTGGTGCACCGCCCATCACCAAATGAAGTGACTATTTGAATTATAAAATATTAAATGATATTCAAAACATACATTGTGAGATTTAACAAAATTACCTGTGTTAATGTGATATAACAACGATCTGTTAATGGTGTTATAACCAATCTCGGTGTATTCCCCAAATATTCATAATCATAACGAAATTCAGCATCACAAATGGTGGCAAAACAATCGTTAATCTCGGAATCCCATCGATGTCTCAATTGACTTTGCCATTGAAAAGCACTGGCATTTTCAATTTTTTGTAAAATCATTTTCGCCACAACATCTCGTGAATGCACATCAATTGTACAAATTGTCATAATTTTTTGTCGATCACCACCGCTTAATTCACCCAACAGTAATCCAATTAATGCATTTAATTGTGTTATTTGTTTACGTTGATAATCTTTTAGTGCATTCTCATAGCCAACTTCAAATTTACCAAATGCTTCGGTAACGTCTCGGGTCCACCAAATTTGGGTAATGCAAAGGGCCGTTTGAGCTGGCCAATCGAATACCCATTGATCACGGGATTTTTTTTCATATGCCAATACGGACATTGCGAATAATTGATGTAATGTAAAACGCATTGCGGTCGTCACCCGATTTAACCAATCTTCAACTTTACCATTGCAATCACATTTTTCCTGTAATTCTACATATTCATCGTGTTCCTTTGAATACATACCAATGGCCATTTTCGATGTCGGTTCGCATTCATATTTTAAACGCATAATTGAATCGTATAATTTTGATAGATGTCGACCGACAGCCTCTGGACAATTACCATTTGATAGAATATCTAATAGATCCGTTGAGGATATAAAATAAAAACGTGGATATTCTAAACGTTTTGTTTCCAAATAATCATTTAATGCTTTTTCACATAGTATTAAATTTTCCAAAATAACATTCATTCTTGGATACAGATTTAAATCATTTGTTATTTGAATGACATTTGTCATCGCACCATCGACGATTATCATCAATAGGTCACGAAATTCTCGATCAATTTGATCGAATCGTTCGGAATCCACCGGCAATTGTGCTCGTATGTCATCCGATTCAATGAAAATACTCTCTAAATAAATCCATTTACGTTGTACATCCATCCAAATGCTAATTATTTGATCGGCATTTCCCAATTTCGTTATCCATTCGGTGACTTCCCTCTTGAAAAAACCAATATACTTTGAATTTATCATATTTTGTACTTGTACTTGATTGTCTTCGAGTGTTTCAATTATTGTTTCCGAAACCTTTAACAAACGCAATTGACTTCGTTCATGCACATCATATTCGAAATTCATATGCGACCACGTCTCTTGAATGTCATTCAGTAAACGTTCCATTAGCATTTCCTTTACCGCTTTATCAACAATATTTTTCACATCATCTTCAAATTCATGTAAATTTAAATTCAATAAATCACGTAACGTTGTCGATTGATCCATACGAATTTTTACCTAATTCATTTGATTAAAATAATATTAGATCTCTGTACATTGAGATCAATAAAGCAGATCTATGTACATTGTGCTAATTTAATTTTATTTGTGATGTGTAGAAAATAGATAAAATAATATTTGTAATATATATAAAACTATATTTTTGTTTTAGTACAAACCAAAAACAGTTTTCCGAATTTTTTAAATAGCTTTTTTGATCGAATTGTAAAATTAAAAAATAAATATATTATTAAATTAATTTTTCACATTTTAATCATCATCTAATCAATTTTTTTTTTAATTAATATCCATTGTTAGTTTATTTAATATTTGCAATTCATATATATATATATATTATACATACCCCAGTTGTTTGCATTAATTCAATCCAATGACGATCACGAATCGAATGATTTTGTAATTCGGTAATGGCACGCAATGATGTTATTAGATTTTTCAATAAACGTTCACAATAATGAAAAGGTTCCCAATTTTTCATATTTTTACCAAGCGTACGAATTTCTTTACTGAATTGCTTACAATGTTGTTCCACTTCTTCAACATCCAATTTTCGCCATGCCGTTTTTTTCCAATCATTGACACATGAATTGACAACATTTACAAAATCCCACAATTGCTTTAAATATATTTTGAAACAAAATAAAATCATTTCAATGAAGAAACATGAATTTAAACTATAAAATACGGGCATATATACCTTAACCATTTTGACTTCTTTGCGACAGAATTCCAATTGAGATTGTGTTGTGGGTGCACTCAATTCAAATAATAATGCTGAACTTTTCAATTGATCATATTGTTCTTCCAGTAATCTTATATATTTTTCCACTTTATCACATTCATCATATGGTTTATTACATGGTATTATAAAAAACTAAAAATATAATTGTCGCAATCGAATACAAAATTTGACGCCATTATGTCATTATATAAAAATAAATGGTAGAGTAAACATACTTTCATTTTTTTAAAATTCATTCGATACAATTCCATTCGTTTATCAAATAATAATATTCTTTTAACAATTAAATCCACCTGATACGATTGAATGGGTGTTAATTTTTGTTGTACTTGAATTGCCATTGAATTCATTCGTTGCCAATCGGTTGGTAATTTACCAAACTATATATAAACAAAATTCAACCACCAAACATAAATATTCAAAAAACCAAAATATGTATTATTATTATTCATGTACTTGAATTGTGATCGTTTCGGGAATTTCAACACTATATTGTTTTAACATATCCGAAATATCTTTTAATGGATCAAATATACGATCTGTTTCAATTTGTCTTTCTTTAATTTCATTTAATACGGCCATCACTTTTATCAATGCAATAAAATCATCTAATTGAACGTTAATCGCTAAGATTTTTAATCCCGTATCAATAAACTGTTCAAGTTCCTATATATATTTAACAAAAAAAAATTATTTATAATTATAAAAATTCATTACAAAATTGGATTAAACCAAAAAAAAAATTAAACTTACATTTAAACTTTTAATAATATAATTGATTAAATAGATTTTAAATGAATTTCCCCATTTACAACAATGATTTAAAATTTCCTGTTTAAATTCTTTCATATCGATGTACAACCAATTACGAAATGTATGTGACATTTCAATTGTATCAATTTCTTCATAAATATTTATCCATTTATCAATCTATTTATATACGAATATTATATAATGGTTAACTCATTAAATTCAAATAATTAATTAATTAACGAAAATTGTTAGAAAAAAAAATAAGTGAATGTTTGAAATTAATAAATTTAACACATTATTTATATATTCTCTCACCTTCATGCAATATGATTCGTGCGTGTATGAAATCATGCAATTTCTGTATATAAATTTAAATTTGATTTACCTTTTTGTTTTTTTTTTTTTTGTGAAATAAAATTATAAATGATTTGAATGGTATATGATGAATATATGATGATTGATAATCATGACATTTAAAAATAATTCTAAATAGTATTCAGATCAGATAGGGTCCTGCATTTTGAATTTTTACAGAACTAGGATTACAATAAATCTTTTATTGGGGCCAGTATAACGATTGAAAAATCAACTTCAAACTCAAACCTTACCGAACGAATGGAAAAATATAGATATTTATTGTTTATTTATAGACAGGATATTATTTGTCTATTCCAATAAGCTGAATGAAAATAAAAACTATATAATAATGAAGTTTTGAATATGAATTTATGAATGAATGAATGAATAAATTTCAATAAAGTATAATTTATTATTATTATATGATTTGATTTACCTCTTCGCGAAATATTAATAAATTTGGAAAATATTCTTTGTTTTCATGAGTTTTACCGTTT
Organism: Dilophus febrilis; assembly: GCA_958336335.1. Lineage (NCBI taxonomy): Eukaryota > Metazoa > Arthropoda > Insecta > Diptera > Bibionidae > Dilophus > Dilophus febrilis. The sequence continues at coordinate 3,476,805 of OY284471.1, read as the reverse complement.
TTCATTAGATTTTTATTATTATTGCTATCGATATTATTTGATTGTATAAATTTTTTTAAATGTAATTCTTTATCATCTAACCAAATATAATTATATTTTTCAAATATTTTAATATAATCATGAACATCGTTAATTGTCACCTTGACGGCGAACAAAATTGATTTTTCCATATCATTAATTTCACGATTATTATCCAAAAAAGCTATGTTTTATTTTTTTCAAATAATAAATAAATTCAAAAATAAATTGTTTATAAACACACATTACAATAAAAGAAACTTAATAGAGAATACTAAAGTAAAATGGAATTCTAAATACATTTAAAGGTATTCTCTGAAATAATACCCCCATCATCACTGATATTTTTTACAATTCTTGGTATTTGTTCTGCCATACCATAAATATCTTTGAAAATATTTTTAATAATTGTTATAAATCGATCGTTTCCTTCACCACCATCATCATCATCATCATCATCATCAAATGATGGACTAAAAATATATTCACTATTTATCAATAAAAGACTAACTTCAAATAATGGACAAACATTTGATTTTTCCATTTCATTTTTAATATAGAAAATACTTTGAAATAAAGAAAAAAAAAATGAAAAGTTATAAAAATGAAATTTATTATGAATTTTAATTTTTTTTTTTTTATTTTGAAGATTTTAAGACCTTAAATGAATTGCATCCATTATAGCTTTTGAAACTAATCCATCCAGATAACATTCATAATCACGAAATAATTGGCGATGTTCATTCAATTCGATAAATTCACCATCATCTGTAGAATTTGCAATTTGACGACGATCCATGGAAATTGATTTATTAAAAAATAAACAATAATTTTCATGAATAACTTTCTGGATAATTTCATTTGATTTAGCAATGGCCAATGATCGTCGTTCACATTGTTCCATTTTATTTGAAATATTTAAAATTTGATGTAATTTTTGATCTTTACGTTGATAAAATGGTACAGTTGACCATATTTTAATATTTTCCAAAATCAATTGGATATTCTTACGGGTTTTGATTAACCGACGATATAATTTACCCACTGTATCATATACATTTTGAATGTATTGTTTATCTGGAATTTTTTATTTATATATACAGAAAAATATATAAATAATATTTAAAAAAATAAAATACCATAATTATTCCAACGTGATAATTCAATACAATCACTTAGTTGTCCATCTATATCGTGTATTTCATTAGATATCATTTGAAATTCACATGGTTCAGTATTCATACGAATATAATTATACCATTCTGTTAGACGTGACAGTAAAATGCGTGTACTCTTAAATGTGTAAAAAAAAAAAAACAAATTAGAATACATTATTAAATATTTATATTTTAAATTCTGAAATTTTATACCCATAAATTATCCAACATTTGAAAGATATCATCAACAATTTTTGGTAAATTTTCATAATCAAACATTTTTATTAATTTAATTTCATTGCATGATTCATTAAGCTTTTTGCAATATATTATTAATACAATTATTATAGATATAAAAAAAGGTTTATGCAAAATAAAATAATTCTAAAAAAACCATTACCTTCCTATTAAAATTTAATTCCAATAGATTGTCTGATGTTCGATTTAACAGAAATTTGTTCATATTATTTGTAATCACAGTTGGAATTGATTGACACCATTTCAATAACATTTCATTTTCAAAATTTGTTAATTTTTCTATTAATTCATCTTTTCGTTTGATGGTCAATTGTCCTTTTTCATTATTTTCAAATATACTTTTTTTTTTTAATAGTAAAATTAAAAATAAACTTATGAAATGAAAAATCCCCCAAAAAAAGTATATTCACTTACATTATATCAATGAGAGGTAAATCTTGTAAAGGATTATTTATACGATTTCTTAATATTTTAATCAACCGAAGCATTTCAATAATTGGTGGCGTAAAGCATTTTTTTGATATGGGCTGTTATTACAAAATTTAATAAATAAATAAATAACTATCTAATCCTTAATATAAAATCAAATAAATATACCATTAATCCATTATCCATATAATTTTGATAAACTTGTGAAAAACAATTTTCAATTAATTCTAATTCATTTCCATAATATTCAATAATAATTGAATATTTATCATTCATTTCCAAATCAATTATTGGTCGATGCAAGAGCGTACCAAACATTTCGATAAACTTTTGAAGAAAATATTAAATCAGTAATAAATCATTAATCTTGAATCAATAATAAATATCCTTTTCAATACACAGGCAAAGGATCAATTTAATTAGAAAAAAAAAAGAATCATGCGGAGTTTATGACAAACAGAAAAATAAATATAAAGAAAATTCATAGAGGTTTTCTTTTTGAATGTCATTTCTACATCATTATTTCGATGCTCAATAAAAAAGAATAATATTTTGGATTTACATACTTTTATACAATTTTCAACATTATAACAATCATCAAATGCTTCAATTAAAATTTGTGCTAATGTTCGTTCCATTGCATCGGTTTTTGAACGATAAGATGTTTTTAATTTTAAAAATTCTTTTGAATTCTCTGCGTCAATATTTAATGGATCGAATTTTATAGATGTCCATTTATTTAATAATTTTTGATAATCCACAAAAATATCATAAATACGACGACTTAAATTACGTCCTTTTATGCCACCCACTTCAATGCGTTCCAATTTTAAAAATTCAGTTGTTGTTTCAAATATATCCTGTAAATCTTTTAAACGTTTAACAAACGCATCGAAACGTTCAAATAATTCATTTTCATTTATTGTCCATACAATTTTTATTGGAATTTCTTCATTCACAGTTTGAAAATCTTTTAATTTGAAATTTAATTGTAACAATTCAATTCTATATATTTGAAATATATTAAAATAATACATTTATACATGTTAGTTTATTTTTTTTTATTTTGGATTAAAGTATTAAATCAGTTTTGTTATACCGAAAATACAGGAGTAATTGAATTGTTTCTGTAATTTTATGTAATTGTTCATCGGCGTCCAATTGAAACATAATACTTGAATCTAAATATTTAATGGATTCACCTATCATTAAATTACAAATTGTTTGAAATAGAATGGTCCAATGTTCATTTGTACAATAGTGCAATGAATTGGCCCATAACAAACAGATTGCATGCAATAATGGTTTAATTAAATGTACGGTTTCACAAAAATCAATCGTTTCCATAAATCCATCGGTAAATTTACGTAAAGCATTTAAATAAATTGTAATATCGCGTGATTCTGTTAATGATTTTATTGTATTTTTAAATGTCAATTGAAATGATCCATAATAAACGGATTGTAAACGTTCTAAAATCATTGCTATTGTTTTGATTTCTGTTCTATTTAATTGTTGAAAAATATTATCCAAATTTGAATATCGTTGATCCCAAAATTTATATAAATGATGTGGCAATGGTGATGGTTGTAATTGTAATTGTTGATTACTCAGATGTGATTTCTCATGTCGCAAATGAAATAATTGATTTACCGGAGTTTTTGAAATAATTTCATCAATTTGAGTACACCATTTTATAACAATTCCTTCTAAACAGTTTTTTATATTTAAATTAACATTCAATTCATTTCTATTCGTTTTCCGGGGTTGTTATTTTATGTGTGTAAATGAAAGAATACAAAATGAGAAAAATGAAAAATTAAAATTATAAAATAATCGTTTTCCCTTTTTACCCTTCCATATAATTAATTCCAATTTCCATAATTTCTTCAATATCCATTGGTAATGGTAAAACGGTTTGATTTTGTAAATATCCTTGTACTTCACAAACACGATTTTTTAATTCATACATTTGTCCATTAATATCATGACAAATGTCCAATGGCCATTTATTTGTAATTCGATTATTGCCATTTGACAATAATGGATAGAATATATCGTTGAGTAAAATGGAAAAATCATTTATTGGATTTGCTGATAAATCACCAAAAAGAACAATCTAAGCCAAATAATTAATTTTCCAATTAAATTATATATTCAATTTTTATATCAACTATAATTTCATTTTTATTTTTATTACTTCTCTTAAATTGTCCACAGTCAATTCAGAATCTAAAGATTTTTTAATAAAATAACACGATTTTCCTTTAGTATTCGTTGGAAATCCAAGTGTTGGTATTAAAAATCCAAATAAATTCATTGATATAATTAACGTACGTTTTTGAACATTATTCAACCAATCAAATATAATAATCTGCATCATCAAAATGAATTGAATATTAAAAGTTATCATTTTGATAAAGGATATTTTGTAGAAATTAATTTTAATAAAATGTTCCATATAAAATATATGAAAAATAGGGAAATTCGAGGAAAATTCTCACATCTGACCAAGTCTGTCCAAGGAAACTCTATACAGTATTTTGCAGAGATCATTTCTAATGCATCATAACTAAAATGTAAAGTTTTCAAAATTGGATTGGTCAACGAAATTTCAAGATATTGCACTAAAAATTTGATTTGGTAAATATTTCCATATAAAATACACTAAAAAACGGAAAATTCTTGGGAAATTCTAAATTTTGAACAAGTCCGTCTAGGAAACCCTAAACAATATTTTTCCCAGAACATTTATAATACATTATAACTTACGTGTTAAATTTTCAAAACAATTGGTCAACAAATTTTTAAGATATTATATACAATTCAGTATAAAAAAATTAACTTAAATGAAATCAAATAAAAAGATAATAAATAAATATTTAAAGTGCCTCTGTTATATAATTTATATAAAAAAATTTACCTTATAATCATTAATTGACATTAATTTTGACCACTTTTCATGTTTAATTCTTAGACTTTTAATAACATAATTTGAAATGAACTCCAATCTTTGATCATCTGGTTCTTTTTTTGACTCTTCACTCATTTTTTATAAATATTATTTTTTAAACTAAAATCACATATAAAGGAGTTAATATTTTTTTTTTGAATATTTGCCACTCTTACAAAAAATTAATGATATAATTTTGAAATATTATTTAAACCAAAAAAGAAAACCAATTCTTTTAACTATTTTCTTTTTTAAACAAACTTAATTCTTATATAATTGATGATGAATTACAAATACACCACATCACAAAAATAAAATAAATATGTGTACTTCCGTTAAGGTTCACGATTAAATGTGTTATGTGAATGTAAAAATAATAAAAGGGTATAATATAAAAGTGAATATATGTATATATATATATATATATATATATAGTATAGAACATGACCATCAAGAACTTTTCTATATAAAAGTTACCTATAATAATAATAATAAACCTGTAATATACGCGGTATATATGTATACCATATAAAGTTATAAGTTATAAGTTTGATTGATCGATTTTCTATTCGTTTATTTTATATTGTAATTATTCAAATACTTTAGTGTGAAATTAAATTTCATTATACATAAAAGAAATTTACCTGTATCAATATAATATTATAATATCAATATTAAAAGTATATTTGCAATATATATATACTAACCTCTTATGTACATACATAACTTTTAATTTTCTTTTCTTATATTAAAACCGGGTATTTCGGATGTGAAACGAGACGTTTATTTATTATATAAATAAATAGGAAATTGTTAGCATCTATGAGGAAAATGTATCCATATATTTAACACACATCCAAATCCAAAATATTTAATCTATTAAAAATATAACAAATATTATAATCAAAGGATGAATCATCCAGTTTATTTATATACAGTTGTGGAAATTTACTTATCGCACACCCTGGAATGGGGTGAATTTAACATTGCGATTCTTGGAACGATGGAGAAGTGCAACATTTAATAGCAGAAAATCCAAGTCATAAAGTAAAAATTAAATGATGAATGTAGAATTGGGAAACTTTCAGTAATACAAAAAAATCAAAGTTTAATAGAAATTGGGTTCAATTTTAATCAATGGGCGGATATCTTTCAGCACCATTACCATCCATTACATCCATTATAGGTATCCCTTTAAACCATCCATCGTGTTTCGTTGACGAATATTTTAGAATTAATAAAATTATTTCTATATCTTTTAAATTTTATTTGTATCATTTAAATTAAGGCTAAAAGTAGATTTCCAACAACTGTATTTTGAAATGAATTAATTTTTTTTTTATATTTACACATAAGTGAATTGCATTGCAATAGCAATAAAGTAACATTCGTATATATTATTATAATTCCTGCTATTCATTGTATTTTATGTCCATACATTAAGATAATCATATATAATAAAGTATATATATAATAATATGCATTATTATTACCACGTATATATGTTATATATTATAAGGAATATGAATATATAGTTGCTACTATGGATACTTTACAACCCTATATATGTAAAATTCTAAAAAAAAAAAAAATCTATAGAAATTATATAAATTTCCCTTAAATAAACATTTAAAAACAAAAAAAAATTGAAATAAACCTTATCGCTGTTAAAAATTAAACGTTAAATAAAAAATTTGTTTCTGTATACAAGGTGACCGAAGTAACATTGTTACATATAAATATCCAGCATGTATAGGGTATCTATAACGTAACTATATAACGTCTTCACATAACCGTCCCACAGCAGTAATAAATTAATTGGAAGTTGACTTCGCATCCTCCTTCGCATCCCATAAGGAATGTGAGAGTGAATTATGATTTGAACCACAATCACAAAAAAAATCTTGTTTTAAATAAAACAAAAAAGGTATATAACCGAATTTCAAATAAGAATTCATCATTTAGAATCACTCGTTCTATGACTGTTTTCCTTTTAGATCGCACCTTGTACTCTAATATATATATATTTGTTTTATTACATTTATAGATATGTGATGAAATGAATTTATACAACGATTATATTATCTATAAAACTTTTGTATTCTATAATCTAATCTATCTAGTTCTATATATATATTCTATTTCGCGTATATGAATTCGTTTAATTTACGGTATGTATATTTAATTTTTGAACTATATACAACCAACCAAATTATACCCACGTTATAGTTTTAATGTTGTATAAACGATTTGTATTCAAATATTCATGCATAGTAGTGCAGATATGCATTTACTTTATTCAAATTAAAACATTAAATTTAATTTGATATTCTTAGAACGTTTATAAAAATGATATATATTGAATACAATTTAAGTGCACGGTAATTTATTGGTTTATAAATTATCAAAAAATAAAAATATGATCTAATAATACAAAATAATGTATTGAAACAGTTAAAACAATCCTTTTTTTTATTATTTAATAAAATTCTTTATTATTTATTTATTTCTATATACACATTAAAAAAATTACTCATAGAGTATATAATTAAATAAATTATTAAATTTTATGAAATTTAATTAGTTCCAATAATACCCCAATTAGATTAAATCGGGTATTTCACTTTCGTCGTCAATTTCTTCTGGTGGTTGACAGATATTCCTGTAGTTAACAGATGGTGAATTTAATAAAGTTGATTTCATTTTTGCTGTTTCATTTATACCTGCATGTATAAAAATTGTAAATAATACAAATGCAATTGATATAAGGAAAACGTAACAAATACAAAACAAATTATGAAAAAAAATTAATTAATTCAATAAATAAGCAGAAAAATCCTTTTTTCTTTTATTACTGTTCAAAAGATTTATCAGATTTAGTCTATATATTTAAAAAATCCCATTATTTCTATAAACGTACCTGAATTACAAAATTTCCCACTGTAATTATTTCCCGTATCATCCATTGGCGTATCTTTTGTGGAAATCCGTGGAAATGTTATCGTTTCCTTATAATTTAATTTAGGCATATAAATAACAAGATGCCCGGTTGTCTGTGATCGTTTGGATGTTGACGCATCCAATTTGATTTCATTGGCTAATGCTAATTGAAATATTTTTTGTTTTATCGTAATTCGTATGTAATTCGATTGTAAATCAATGTCAATTAACGATGTATCTAAATATCGATAAACATATACGGTTAATTCATATCGATCGGGTTCATCGTATAATTGAAATTTTAATTTAGATTGATTTACATTAAATGGTCGTCCACAATTTGCAAATAATATTTTTTCCTTTGGTTTCATCAATTTTTGATCATTTACATTTGAATTTGATCGATTACGATTACGATGTTGACGTGCCATTTCTAATCGTGTTTCTGGACAATGTTCACTTTTTTTTGCCCAAAACTGTTCTGCAATTTCATCTTCACTTAATCCCACACACCGTTCTACATCCCTTAATTCTTCCAATTGAACACGAATCTTTTGGCTATCCCTTTCCATTGCATAATCAATTTGTAATTGAATAATTTTATTATGTTTTTCATGTAGTTTTTGTTTTGCCAATAATTGATCGCTACGTTTTATTTCTATACCATCTAAATGTTGTAATTGTGGTAATATAGCAATTGTATAATCTCGATACCATTTAAAATCCGTACACGGATTACCAGTTAAAATTAATTCTGTTAAATGGATATTCAATTGTAGATTCCGTAAACCACTGGTCAATTCACCAATGAAATTCAATGTTAAATCTAATTTTTGTAATGATTCTAATTGTTCTAAATTTTCAATGTATTCAATGTTGTTTATGGCCAAATTCAAATAGGTTAACGATTTTAATTTATGTAGATTTTCAATTTTACCAATTAAATTATTTTGTAATAATAGAATTTGTAAATTTTTACAATAATTTTGTATTAATTCAATTTTTTCAATGTCCTCTTGATGCAACGACAATTCTTCTAATGTTCCGATTATCAATTCATTGTGTTCCGATTTTTTACGTATTAATTGTTCTGTAACTAAAATAAAGAATATTTATTATTTATATTTTTTAATTTTTGAGATAATAACAAATCGTTTTATTTATCAGTATTTACACTTACTTCTAACCATTTTCCTGGGTAATAAGAAAGTAAAAAACTTTTGGTGGTTGTTTTTTGGTGACCAAATAGATATTTATGGTGATAAATATTTTCAATGCTTTTGTACAAACTGAATAGAAATAATAATTTTTATTTATTTTTTCTTATATATTTATAAATTTCGTATGGTAACCATAGAAAAAAATAATATATTTAAATTAAATCAATATAATGAACAGTCACACGGGATACGTATTGAATTCATTTAAGTTTACTCAAACCGTTGAAATTTAAATATGACCATTTCATATAAATTGTAATTTCTTTTTAGTTAAAAAGTTCAGTTTAGTTAAGGAAATTCTGTTTAATTTGCTGAAGGAAATTGTAAATACCTTTCATAGGAAACTTCTGTGTATTTTCCTATGAAAATTCTGTATAGTTTTCATATGAAAATTCTGTACAATTTTCATATGAAAATTCTGTACAATTTTGATAGGAAATTTCTGTACAATTTTCATAGGAAAATTCTATAAAATATTTTAAACAGAATTTCTGTATAATTTAATAAAATATTTTTATGTCGGAAAAATGGAATAAGATACAATTGAGCCTGATAAAATGATAAGATATAATATTTATATCTACTATACACCATGATTTTTTTGCTATTCAAATATAGATTTGTTTTTACTATCATATATATATATATATTCAATATATCGTTTCAGTGTGGAAATAAAAGAAAACCCCCTAATCAATACGCATTTTCCATTATAACATAACTATATTTTCATAGATAGAGCATATATTTAACATTGGTTTTTTCTGATAAATCTAATGTTGTATATATTGTTGACGTTTCTCTGTTGTTTCCAAATGTTATTACATTTGTTCATATGAAGGTTCCATATATACTTACGTATATATATATATATATATAAAAACATTTATTTACACTTTACTTTTGTTTACATTTTTCCAAAATAAAATTGTTTTTTATCACGTGCAATACGAAGAGATTATGTGTGGGAGTGTGTGTGTACTAATGTATATATTATATTTTTCGATAATTTAAAAATGTGGTTCAATATAAATTCAATTGGTAAATAATTGATTTTTTTTTCTGTTAGTCTTTTTTTTCTTTCTTTACCGCATATTCGTGATGAATCATATATGAATGTCGTCAATAACAAAAAAAAACAAACAAAGTGAATGGAATGAATCTTGTACCAAATTTAATTTTTTCCGTTCTTGTTTGTTGATTACCTCACGCGATTCATACACCAAACAACAAATATATATTGTAATGTATAAACCAGTATTTATACACGCATTCATATAATAAATAACACTATTATAATAAAAATAATAATAATAATAAAAAAAAAACTTTATATAGAAATAAAATTCAACAACCACATTTCAGCATTTTATTTTCAGTTTCATTAGTTCAGTTCGCCTGCATAAAATAGAACATTTTATATTATTTTATTTTTTTATTGAAAATGTACTATAATTAAAAAATAATTGTATGTGTAAAATATCCAATTCAAAACGAATAAATGGTGTGATTTTATAATTATTAAAATATAAATTAATAATCGAACTTGAACAAATTGATTTGTATACGATCACAGCAACGATAAATATATATAAATATATATTATTAAATATATCAATAACTAAATGTGTAAATATTCGATTTTATTTTCTATAAATTTAATTTTTTTTTTTCTGTAAATTATTAGCAAATATCTATGAGATCAGCATCAAAAAGTAAAACTTTAAAAAATTATTGAATTATGATTGTGTTTTGTATATTATTGTAATAAAAAACAAAAAAACAAAAATACAATTGAAAATTAATTAATTGTTATATATTGCTGGTGATTAGATATAGTTAATAAAATTGATTAAATTCTCTATATTTGTATATTTAATATACAATAAAAAAGAACGATTAAATTAAAATAAAAACCGCTTATATAGGTGATGATAATATATATTAATTGATAGTGATAATTTTTAAGTTAATTTTAATTGTTTATCATTAACAATTTTTAAATTTTAGAGTGAGAAAAGCCAAAAAATATAAATTAATAAAATTTAGTATATATGTGCGTGCTGTGATGTTTTCAATTCAATTTCAATTTTACAACAAATATTGTTATATTGTTAACAAATAAATAAACAACAATTTTTTTTTTTTTTAGAGATAATCGGTGTTTTAGTTTTTTGTTATTAAGATATTATACCTGTTGGAATAATATATACATTACCTATTATTATATTTATTATCGCGATATTTATAATAGCTGGTGAATGTGACAAATGTCGGAATTTAACATAAATGTAAGCGCATATAGAATTTTTTTTATTTTTAATTTTAAATTGTTATTTTTTTAATTATACTAAATATTTAATAAATGAAATGTAATTTATATAAGTTTAATTGGTTCTATATAACTAAAACTAACTAGGTCATCACATGTGTATAGAAATATAAGTCTATATATATAAAATACACCTCTTTCTGTTTTTTTTTTTTTTTGTTTGCAATTTTTAAAGCTTTATATATTACAAATATTTATATACATGTTGGTTCTTTTATTAAAGAATATATACAAATACCACCTATATGTCATATTTACTAACCCTAATCTAAATAAAGAAAAAAACGCCATTCAGTCATATCACATGACTGAATAAATGTGCCGCTAAAACAATTACAATTACTATCTATTGATTTCCCTTGCATAGTTGACAATCCTAATTTTTCTTACCCTAGGTTTTTTTTTGCAAATTATCCTTTCTATATTTTTATTTTTAAATAATTTCTTATCACCTTCTAATGTATATGAATATATGTACATAAAATATTATTGATTATTTTATACATTACAAAACATCTCTATATATGGGAAATGTTCTATATATTTTAAATGTCATCATAATTTTATTATATAGATGCCGCCGCACCAAAACCACCCCTAATTTTATTTCATCACTATATATATCTATAAATATATATATTCTTGGATATAAAAATACGAATTGTTTTGGGTTTATTTTCTTCGATTTGGGGTTTTGTTTTGCTGTTTATTCAAATAAATGTATTATGTATATATAAGAATAAGAAAAGGAGCAAATAATCATCATTATATATTTTATATATATTGATATAGAGAGACATTGATATACTTAATCGCTACGAAGTCAACTATATCTCAGGATTATTTTGTATTAAGGGGCGCTTAAGCAGTTGTAAATATAAAGGGATTACTTCTGTATTTATTTGAATTTATTTCAATATGAATATAATAGCATCAAAGATACTTGATACTCATTCTTAGGAATCACCTAGATCGTTATCTTTATCAAAGGATTTAACAAACGTTTATTAACATATTTACAAACGTAAAATATCGTCTTATGTTGATTAATTACAATAATCAGTTGTATTTAATAATAATTGTGACTTTCAATGCATATACGTATGAATCAACGGTTATTATATTTATTATATTCTTATGCGATCATCACAAAATTATTGTTATATGTGAGTTAATAATCGTTTATCGACTGATGTAAATATTTATCCATATATATATATAAAAAGAAAACATTTTCGAAACAATAAAACATCGCACATTATTCGTCATATATATGCTAATATTTGAATTAAATAAAAATTTATTTTTATTCTATATTTTTTGTTGTTTAATTTAACCTGATTTATAAATATATACGATATATATAAATTAATATTTATCTATATCTATTTATACATATATTATTATATACATATTCATATAAAGGTGTTATTTCTAATTATACATCCCAAAGCGTTTAAATGAATGTAATAAAAAAAAAAAGAAAATTTGTTATAACCAATAATCACACTTCAGTATTATAAATATCTAATAATAAATTATTTACCAAATTAATTTAATATATACCCAATATTAAATTACATTTTATATATTTTTAGTATACTATAATATATATATATAACATATATATATAATATAATAAATAAATTATACATTTAATAATAAACAATTCAACAATCTATGTAGTAGGTATATATCTATTTCTATAGATAGATATAAGGTTTAGTCGTGTTATTATATTATTATATATAAATTGTATATCTATCTATAATGTTCTATTATTATCTATATAAATATTTTATGTACATGCAGTATACGTACTATTTTCAGTAAATAATGTTTTTTTTTTTTTTGGAAAATATAATACTTATAATATTATTAACACTTGATTATAATTTTATATATAGATTTTTTTATATATGTACAAAAAAATATCTTATTAACATTCAAAGTTTCTTGGGGTATCACAATTTTAATCCTTTGTATTATTTCATTCAGATCTATAGTCATTATACTTCCTAGTCGGATGATTTTAATCAAACTTTGTATACTTAAAAGTATTCATTCTAAAACAATTCGAATGTAACTTATTTTAACATATTATAAACTATGATAAAAAATTCTCTTTCTATCGGTGGTCTGTTCTTTAGTTAACTGCGGTTCGAAAATTACAATGATTTTATCGTATTGTATAATTTTCACTATAATTTTCCCATAAAAATATGTTTAATAAATTCATTTAACACAATGGAAATTCTCGGAAAATTCATATGAAAAATTCATTAAATTGATTTAAAGAAAATAGAAATGATAATAATTTTAATATATCGTTAAATTTTCACTAATTTTACACCTTTTTAACTGGTGAAAAATCTGGAAAATCCGGAAAATTTCGGAAAATTCATCTATGAAAGCGATAAAAATAATGTAATAATTCCCATATAGTAATTTTTCGTCATCTTCCTTTAATATATCACAAAATTTAAGGGTTGCAATTGTTAAATTCATAAATATCCTCATATTTCACACCGAATACTTTTTTCCAACAAATCACGCCTAAAAAAATTATATTGATGAATAACTTCTTTGCGATCTTTGCGAATATTTTTAGCATATATACACACTCTGTTAATCAATCTATAATATTTAACAATAAAAAAATCACATAGATCAAATACTATATATAATGATTAATGATTATAATATATATTAATATATTAATGATATTAATATAATGATTAATTAAAAATTGTGATTATGATTCATATATTTAATAATATAGAGTGATCATCGCCAGTTGATCATAATATAGAAAAATAAAATATTTATATTTATGACTCATTCAGTACGTATATTTTATGATAATAAAATGAATATATATTTACAAATAAATAGATGAGACTTATTGAGAAAAAAAATTAATTTATTTACTTAGATTTACATATTTTGAAAATTCCATATACATAGAAATCAATGTATTATAATAAAAATAATACAAACATATATATACAGATGTTTATAAATTATGGACTTAATCATTAATTGTTTATTTGACATATATATGGATCACTTTATTTATAGATCGTGGCATTAATTAAACTAATCTTTCACGATTGAATATTAAAACTATAAAAAAATGCGGGTCATGTTTTTTTTTTGGTGAAAGTGTTAAACAATCTGTAAAAAAAAGGGGGTTATTAATTCCTTTAATGATGATGGTTGTTTTGTTTTGTTGTTTCAAGAGTTTTTCATTTTCCTAATAATAAATATATATTGTATTCATTTTGGATAATTTAATAGTCAATTTATAAGGTCATCTTTATTTTTCATCTTTGTATTTTTTTTTTGTTATTTATATTTTATAAATGTTTGTTGTCAAGAATGGGTGGAAGATGATTTATTTTCAAATTCGTTTTTTCTATAAATAAAATCAAATCCTATTACCATTTTTTATAGTATTTAGCAATATGATTATTACAATTTGTGATTATTATCATAAACTGAATGATGAACTTTATTTGAACTAAACGAAAAATTGTCAATTATATAAACTAAAAAATTTTTGATTTCAAAGAACCGGCAAATGATAATCGTAACATATTGTATAGAAACATTTCAATGGATTTTATCATTTTATTTATATCACATATTTACAAATTTAAAATACATACGCATTAAAATTTAAAAACCATTTTATTTTTATTTATTTTTACAATACTACTTATTATCATTGCATTTTGATGATTGGCATATAAATATGATTTTTTCTATATATATGGAATATGTACCGGATATAAAAATTCCCCATATTATCACGCATATATGTCATACAACAAAAAAATAAAAATACAAACCGAAAACTCTCAAACAAATATATTCTATATGATTATACAGGAATTATCATATATACATTTAAAATTAAGGACATGACTCATATTAAAAAAATAAATAAATATTATAAATGTAATTGTAATAATGTCCATAAAGGATATTTGTATATTATTTTGTCGAAGGACTTGATGATAATATTCAATCAATATTATATTTTCGTATGTTATATTGTGCGATAATTATGAGTATTATTCTGATTGACGTACTTTTTAAACTATAATTTAATCTTTATTTTTTTTATTTTTGCGATATATAGAGTATGTATTATACAAAATTTACATTTGCATTATAACAAGCTTTTTTTTATTATATTATTATGTTATTTGTATAAACATATAAACATAAAAAATACTCTGTATATACAATATAATAATTTTTATAAAGTACATTTTAGGCGCCGTACCGTTTTATGTATATATATACACATATACATTTATATATTAATTCTATCGATTTTATCTCATTTGGTTTGTTTTTTACTTCATCTTATTATGGAATTTTGTGTGTATAACAACCAAAAAATAATAAAATATATGTATAAAATTTCGTTTATTATTCTCGGATGTCACGAACGAATGAACAAAAAAATAAAACAAAACAAATTACATATGAAAAACATTGTGACATATAAACAAACAATAACAAATAACAAAAAATTTGGTTATATAGCTAAAATTAAAATATAACATACATAAGACATTTTATTTGTGCAATCGATTGTAAAATATATCTTATATTTTATTATTTGAACTTGAAAACTCCAAAATGAAATGATAATAGCAACATAATGGCTTTCGTAATGACAACGGCTCTTATTGAATTTTAACATATATTTGGGTATGTTAGAAAAATATATATCTTAACACTTTTCGACGAATATTTTGAAATATCATGAAAAATGTCTATGAAAGTTTTCATATGAATTTTCCGAGATTTTCCACTGTTAAATTAATTTATTAAACGAATTTTTTTAAGGAAAATTAGTGGAAAATTACGATATATTAAAATTCTTGTTATTTCTTAACCAGTTGACGAATCTCAACGAATATACCACCGATAGAAAGATATTTAAATGCACTATATATAAAAATAAAATATAACAATCGATGGAGTCAAGTTAAACAAAATCTAAATGGAAAAATTGCTAAAATATATTCGATAAAATATTGTGAAAATTTCCATTTACTTTAAAAACGAAGGTATATTCCTTTTTATAATAAACCTATATAAATGATATGATAAAATTAATTTTCTTTACTGTAACACCGCGACTTTTGTACAAAAAAAAAAGGATATATACACATACAATTGTTTGTATATATATCGTTCGCTTTTCTATGAGTTTTGTTTAGATTTATTCATAGAATAAAACAAAAAAAAAATCACTGAAATAAAAACAAAAATTAATGCTTTTAGTTTTTCATTAAGTTAAAACGTTTTTCCATATATGTATGTAAAAAAAAAATATACACTATATTCATATTTACAATATGAAATTCATTTAGGTTAGTCACGTCAGTCATATATATATATAGTTTTGTTGTATATATCTGTATATTCTTTTATTTGGGTTAGACCATACAATTTTCTATATATCCAATTCGTCGTCGTATATATACTTACACTTTGAGTCATAATCATATTTGACCTTTGAGAAATCACCATCAACCGAAATATATTTATGAACATGAACTTAAATCAAATAAAAAAAAAAAAAAAAATTGAAACACAATTGTTTTTAAAAATTATTATAAAAGAAATATCAATGCGTCCTTTTCAATGCTATTCACTTTATACATATAATTGACGCAAAAGGTAAAATATGATGAATAATATTGATCAATTTTGTCTTTTATATTTATTAAAGTACCTATATATTAAAAATAACCGGATGAATTTTATTAATTATTTTTTCATATTCTGTTTATAATTACCTATAAATTTGGCCACCCCGCAATGGTTTCATGATTTATCTATCTATTTTTCCATTATACTTTTGTACAAAAATAATAGTAATTTTTTTGCGGGATTAAAAGAAATGACATTAATTTTTTGGAATTGGATAATCCTCTTTTTTGCCATCAAAGTTCATTTTGATGATAGGACAAAACAGAAGTAATATAGTATATTAATTAATCAAATTTATTCTGTGTTAAAATGACATGCGATAAATTATATCTTAAATAGAAAACTGTGTGTGTGTGTGGAAGAAATTTCATTTAAAAAGTTTTAATAATTATGTACATAACTTTAAATAGATATATGGTAAACTGATAGACATTTATACTCCCTATATATTTAAATCATTACATTTATACATTTGAATAAGGAAAGGAAACGTTTGTGTAATATGAAAAGGTAACAACAAAAACGAATATCTGAATTTGGGAGCGCCGCTTTATAAATATATACATAAATATATTTTTACAAAAAAGGAAACAACATACACCCTTAATAAAACCAAGAGAAAAAACACGTAATAGTTAAAATCTAACATTAGATGGATTTGTTTTTATAGAAATGATAAAATTTTTACATGGTTAGTTATCATTTTGTGTAGTTTTCTGGTGATAATTCTTCATATCATCGATTGGCACAATTCTACATTCCTTGAATGATCCTTATGAGAAACACTTTAATGTCCTTTTTTCAATTAAGTTCATAATGTTTTTTTTTTTTTGCAAATCTTTAAATCCATTGGTATTTCAGTTTTTAATAATTGATTAACAATTTCATCCAATCTACCAATTGTTCTATCTTTTACTGGATGTATTCTTTAATATAATAAAGTTTTGTAAGTGTATACAATAAAAATATTCAATAATCAAGATTATAAAATGTTCAGTTAGATATAGGACTGGATATAATTATAGATATTGAAAAACAATATAATGCACATATTAAATTTTTAAATTATAATTGTGCATAGTAATTATATTGATTGTTGACTGTCTGCGACTTGGTAAAAAAAAAAAAACAATTTTTACCTGCATGTAAATTGATATATAAATTTTATATACCTGTAATGTTTCGTTCTATTATTTTTGCTTTATTATAAATGATTTTTTTTTTTTATATTAATTTAAATATTTGTTAAATATTTATATGAATATTGTTGTTGATTTGTTGACCATTAATTCGTTTTTGTATTTATAAAAAAATAAAAAAATGGTTTCATCAAATAGGTCATCATCTATATACTAGCTCATTTATTATAATAATTTAATATTATATATATTTTATCAGTTATCGATTGACTGATTATATGCGTATATTATTATTTCAATTTATATATCAATATCAATTTGTAATTACAATAATATCGACAACGACATCGGTGATTATTAATTATTATTATTATTATTATTATGGAAAAATTATTATAAAAAAAATTCCTAGGGAAAAAATGACCTACAACAAATATAGATGTGGATATAACTTTGTTGATATATAGAACAATATGAATTTTAAATATGTGTAATCTCACTTTTGTATAAATGTATATATAATTAATGATTATTTATTTACAATTTGGATGTTTGATATGTTTATACTCTATAAATATATAATTTAATTATTAATCATTTTAATATAATAATAATTAATGCATTTTTTTTTTATATATTTGTTTAATTATTTCTGTCATGTAATTGTTTGTTATTTTTTATTAATTAATAATGTTATTCATTCCCCACGGAATTAACCACATATATACAATGTTAGAAAATTTCTGACGACTCACGAATAATTCTATATTATTTAATTGATAGATGATTTAATATAGATATAGCTTTTTTAATTACATTTTAATTTTATTATGTATATAAAAATGTGTGAAACTTGCAAGAAATGAACTTAATTACTAACATTGAGATATTTTACTATATAAATAAATTATTGATATTTCCATACTTGAATTTTATCTATTCATGCATTCATTCGATCTATCAATCCATTAATACATCAATCCATCAATCCATCAATCCATCAATCCATCAATCCATCAATCCATCAATCCATCAATCCATCAATCCATCAATCCATCAATCCATCAATTCATCAATCCATCAATCCATCAATCCATCAATCCATAAATCCATAAATCCATAAATCCATAAATCCATCAATCCATCAATCCATATATCCATCAATCCATCAATCCATCAATCCATCAATCCATCAATCCATCAATCCATCAATCCATCAATCCATCAATCCATCAATCCATCAATCCATCAATCCATCAATCCATCAATCCATCAATCCATCAATCCATCAATCCATCAATCCATCAATTCATCAATCCATCAATCCATCAATCCATCAATCCATCAATAGATCAATCCATCAATCCATAAATTCGTCATCAAAATTATTAATATATTGAAATTGAATTAAGTTAATATTGAACTGGAATTAGAAAAATGTATATTAACTAAAATAACATTTTTTTTTTTGTATTACCAGAAAATCTTTTAATCTTGAGAATTTAAAGTCGTTGCTAAAGTTGCTAAATTATCTGAATAAATATATATCATATTTGGTCACGTTTGACCCAAAACAAGATTAAACGCAAAATAAATATAAGAAAATTGCGATTAATTACCGCATATCAATTATATGTTTAAAATGAATGCGCTTATCGCAATTATAATTATTGTATTTGTACAATTTTTAAGTAAATATTTTGTTTTTTTTCCTGTATATATAAACACCTACACATAAATTTTAAAATTCTCTTATCGTCCAATTGCCATTCAATTGATTGCAATCAACTGTACACCATATGAAAATAATAATATTTATTCAGATGGTAAATATATAATAGTTGTAAATATCTATACATTGGCAATTCATATATATACCTTTGTATGGAAAAACACAAATGCAAAAAGATCTATAAAATTATAAATTTTCGAATAGTATACGGTAGTATTATTATTGTTATAATAATAATAATAATTAGTATTATTATTATTATATGAAGAAATATTATCTGAAGAAGAAATACCTAAACAAACACATACCTTTAAATAGTACAAATATAAATTGTAAAATTATTATTTATAGATAATATGTGTTTTTTTTATCAATCAATATATAATTTATTGATCGCAATTTAAAATCATGTAAAAGTGGTATATATAAAAAACAAAATTAGTTTAAATTAAAATACTTTTAGATAACAAACGTACAATAATAATAATAATAATAATAACAATAATTTGAAAATTATATTTTGAAAATGTTTATTTATTTGATCACGCAAATTTTTCGTATATTAAAGTGGGTTAAAGTCTTCTTAAAGTAAAACGTTTTAGTTTTACACAAATCATCATTTCCTTATTCATATAAATGAAGATATAATATGCTGAATAAGTGTTGAATTTTGTTATAATTTTTTCATTGGTAACCGGGAAATTTATACAAAAAATAAATAATGGTGAGTTTTTGTGTCCAACCATAATGAATTGATTATTTTCTATTTTGTATTAGCCTTTTGTCTATACGAAATCAAATTTTTTTATTACTATATTAAAATATTAACATTTAACTTGCCATAGTTTTGTGAATAATTAATATTTCTATATAGTTTTTTTTTTTTAATAGACTTTGTGTATTTTCGAAATTATATATTAAATATGTCTTGAAAGTTTTCAATTTACCTTTTATTTAGTTATAATATAGACATTGTAAAACAAAAAAAAAACTACAATACCTAGAATGGATATAATATTTTGTTTGTGAAAAGTTTTTTTTTTTTTTGTTAATAGTTCGACGGCAAATACAAAAAAAAAAAAATTAATAAAGAACAGCGGCTATATAATTTAATTTTTCAATATAAACACAGTTGATTATTTCTCATAATACATATTTTATTTGCATATATAAATAATATTCCATTTTGTTAGTTTTTTTTTTCTTTTCCTTTCTTATTGGAATTTATTTAATATTTTAACGTATTCTGTATTATAAAAATACGAGGTAAATTATTAGAAAATTAAATAAAACTAAATGGGTTTTTTTTCTTGTTCTTCTTATCATTATATAGAGTTCACTGTCTTTCTTTATTTATTTATTAATTTTTTACTATTATTTATTGATAAATATTTTAGTGCGTTTTGTTTTCTTCTTCTACTATTTATTATTTGTGTGTTTCTTTTTAACTCTTTTTTTTTTTTAATAATATACAATTTTTATGTTTTTTGGTTTTATATCCATAAATATGATAAGATAATATTTACAATTTTGTTTCTTTCATATAATTTTCGTAATTGAATAACTGTATAGTATAGTACAAATGTACAATTGATAATTTGTTTTGCTGTTAAACGTTATAATGGAAAATCTGAATTGTGTATTATTTTCTAAATGAAATTCTGTTTAATTTCCTATAAATAAAATTCTTAATAATTTTCTAAAGAGAAAATTTTATATAATTTGAGGTGTGAACTTAGACCAATTTGCACAATTTGATTAAGAAAATACTGCATAATTTGATTAAGATTATTGTGTATAATTTTCCAAAGGAAATTCGTTTTACTAAAGGAAAAAATAGTATTTGATTTCTTGAAAGAAGTAAATTCTGTACCATTTTCTGTAGGAAATTCTGTACAATTTTCTAAATAAAATTCTAAATAATTGTCTAAAGGAAATTTTGTATAATTTGAGGGGGAAACTAAGGAAATTCTGTATAATATATTTAAGATTTATTCCGTGCGATTTGCTTATTAAAATGTTCTATATCATTTACAGAAGGAAATTCTGTATAATTTAGTTGAGGAAATTTTTTATAATTTATTAAATTAAATGCTGTATAATAATTTGTTTTAAAAATATTTTTTTTTTTAATTAATGTATACGGACGCTACTGATTAACTTAATATATTATTTATATAGTATCTGCGTATCTATAAACTGTGCTAATATGTGAGTAAAAATCAAGTTGTATATTATTATAATAATAAATACTATGAAAGAAAATAACATTTTTCATTATTTTGTGATTCATTCAACTTATTATTATTATGATTATCATTATATTAAACATTGCGTTGTCATTAAAAAAAAAATGTTTTATTATTATACGTCTTCCGAATGTGTCTGTGTATGCGTTCAATTTAAATTATAAAATCATCACAACAATATTCCATACTTGCTCCATATATCCAACATGACTTGTTCCAAAGCTGGATAATTGTAACTAACAACTTTGTGTATATACAAAATATTGAATATACAAAGTATTATACATGTATTTACATGTGGAAAATTGGAAAATGGGAAAATTAACAATATATATATATATTATGTTGTATATAATATTAAAAAGCTCCAATTCAATGCCTTTATAGTATTCACTGTTTGTATATATATAGTTTTTGAGTGCATGTGTACCGATTTTATATCGGCAGGAGTTTTTATCATTTCTATATGGTTTGGGTTTCTTTTACGATAATTTTTTTACCAATACCATATCGTTATCAACAAATACCACAATACTCTGTATTTCACTTCGATGGCTGGCGACATCGAAAAATGTTGTCTATATATATAATATATACCAACTCTGTTGGATAAATTATTGTTTTAATTTATATCTACATACCATAAAATATTTCTATAATATATAGATGTATGAATAAAAAATATGTTATTTTTCCATTTTTCATTCAAGCAAAAATTTATATTTTGTTTGAAATAAGTTTATTGTATTTGGTATAGGAAAAATAGATTTCCTTATGATAATTTTCATCAATAATTGATTTTCCCATGAATTTTCTCATTGAATTTCCACATTTCACATTAATTTCACATAAGTTTTCTCATGATTTTTCTTGGTCATTTCCTTGTTTATATTCCCATGAAAATTTACAGGGATTTTCCATGCATTTCCTCATACATTTTCTTGATAATTTCCTCATTAATTTTCCTATGAAATTTTCCAAAGTATTTCTGATGAATTCTTCAGAATCAACTTGAATTTTTCTTATATTAACTAAATCCATCACAGATCGTGCAACAATTTCATTGTTATTTTTGCTCCATTAAATAAATTGCTTATTATCAAAATATCTAACGATTTGATAATGATTTAGTCAGTATATTTAATGACCTAAATAGTTGCTTCTTAATTCCAATGAAAATGTACGTGTTTTTCTTATTAGTTTGTTTTTATAAAGTATTCCCATACATTTATTCATATGAATGTATAGTATATATACGTTTTCATATGGCGTAAATATAATGTTGTAAAAAAAACAAAATAATATGTTGTTTTTGTTAAATATAAAATTGTAATATTCATATACATACTTACAAACATTTCAAATATATAGAAAATAAAATTATATATATAGAGAATAACTGGTAATTCTACATGTGCATTTACGAAAATATTCCATTGCGTCGAGATAATAAAGTTCATTTTTCAAATTGGTTCTAAAAAAAATAAACTCTGTTATTCATTAAATTTTCCTGAATCCTGATTTTCTGATCAGGATCTATTCCTCTGTTGTAGCTTTTGGCTTAACTGCGATCTTGGTCAGTATAAATTACTATAATTCATGCATAGATCCTCCAATTAAATCTCTACTATATAGAATTGACGATCATCAAGCAATTTGAATCATTCAATTAGAAATTTACAATTTTTTTTTACAATTTTCTGTAAAAGATCATTCAATTTTCCTTTTCTAAATGTGACAATTAAATGATTACATTTATATTTAGAAAATTAATTAATTTTATCTTTGATTCGAATTATTATAATTATTTTCAATTGAAAAATACGCTAAAAATTCATATGAAAAACGTTATATATTTTTGTTAGTATATATAAAATACATGAAATATATATAGTAGTAAAGGCAAACGAATCGTCTCGGATAACAGAATATTGTTGGTTTTGGTATCATACAGTCATAAAAAATATAATAAAAATTTACAATACAATCGTGAAATAAAAATATATATATTCATATAACTATAATTTATAAACTAGAATTAAGAAAAAAAAAATTGTATACCAGCAACGAGTGTGTGTTTTTATTATTATTACATTTTTTTTTATTATTATGAAAGTGACTGTTCATTGAGAATGTTCAACGGCGTCGTGCTATTTCATCGTATTTTTGAATTAAAAACAACAACTAATTTTAAATAATATATTGAATTATTGAAATTGAATAAAATTTTGATTGTAATTTTTTCTTATTATTATTGATAATAATAATTTTTTTTTTATTATATTTAGTTATCTTTTATTGTGTGTTGTTGTGTTGTGTTGTGTTGTGTGTAAATAAAAAATTAATAAATTTCAGATTTCAATTTAATTTTTGTGATTAATTATAAAGCAAAAAAAAAAAAAAACCTGCAAAAATAATTTTAAAATATATAATTTATGCGTGTATGTAATACAACGACGAACGAACGTGTGTTTTTCATTTTCATGCATTCTATATATATATAGAAATTAAAAATTTTACAAATATATATAACAGCAACGCATTGATGATTCGTTTGAATTGATGATTTGAAATTGGTGAATTGGTTTTTCGTTTATGTGATAAATATAAATTTTTTTGCAATAAAATTAATATTTTTTAACATTAAATTTTTGCGAAAATTAAAAAAAAAAAAGAACTGTGAAAACTGTGTTTTTCTTTTATATATATATATATATATAGAAATAATATATTATAATGGTGTGATGGTGGGTGGTTGTATTTGAATATGATATATCATTGTTTTTTTTTTTTTTTGATCGTCGACATCATCATCAATATCATCACCTAATTCTATTTTTTTTTTGGTTTCGGTTTAAATAATTCTGTGTGTAAAAAAGTGAAAATATTTTATTTAATCCATATTTTATTTTTTGTTTATCTGCGATATTCATTTGCTGAGATTACACCACCGCAAAGAAGCAGATAACACGACAACAACAATAATAATAATAATAATAATAATAACAACAAAATATATAACAACAACGGAAATAGATTAAGGACTATATATTTTATAATATAAATGTTTTCTTAATTGTATAATGTCGTCAAAAAATAGACCTCGAAAAGGATTATTACGTTTTTTAAGCGATAAATTGTGTTTCAAGTGTACTTCCATGCAGAGACGAATGCAATATGAAGTAAGTGCATCCATATATATATATTGTATTATATATAAAATTGTCTTTGTATTATGTGATGCATTTCTACATTTTTTTTTTTTTGAAAATCATTCCTATACAGTATATATTTAATATTTAAATGATACATACAATGTTACAATCGTAATTGAATCCAATAATAAATAATTAAATAAATGTTTATTTTTTTTATTTTTGTATCATCATATATTATTATTATTATTATTCGTTTCTTTCGTTATTTCTATATAGTATCGCCATATCTATTTTGATTTTTTTTTCTTCTTCTTCTTCATTACTACTACACCATATTATAACATATGAAAAAATAAACGAATAAAAATATTTTTGTTTTTATATATAATATATGAAATATACAAATAAATAATATAAAACCGGTTGGTTTTTTCTGTTTTGTTATTCAAGTTGTTGTACATTTTTTTCTTCTACACATAATAAAAATTGTGTTGTGTTTCTTTTAAGATGAAGTTTTCCATACAGTTTTGAACATCCCATCATCATCTAATATCTGCGGTGATGTTGATGATGATACACGCAATTTTATATGATAATGAAACGAACAAAATAAATGTGCAAAATTTGTTTATTTCGATAAATATATATACCTCTATACAAAATAAATTTTAAAACTTTTTTGTAGAAGCAACAAGTTTTTCATATTTTTGATTATACATACATATATATATATATATACGATTATAAATCGTCATCATCGCATTTTGTTTTTCATATATATATATATACATAAGAATCAAATGAATTATTTGTATCTTTGTATATATTCGCGTTCAGATTTAAAAATAAAACTATACACAAACATTGTATATATAAATTATAAAATAACAAATGTTTTGTTATTCGTCTATAATATATTGCAAAAAAAAAAAAAACTTTAAAAACAAACCAATTTATATAATAAAAATTACCAGCCGTCTGATCGACATCCCCGCATATTTATTTATATTTATATTAAATATATAAAACCATAAAACGCATCAATCCATCTCAGACTGTCTGAATAGTTTATATACGCAAATTATCGCACTTAATAATACATATGTTAGAGTTTTTTTTTCTCATGTACATTTTATGAATAATAAATGCATTCATAAATTGATCTGATGTCATTGCAAATTTTTTACTGCAATTGTCAATAAAAATTAACAAATATGCGATATGCAATTTATTAAAACATCTAGATTTGTTCAAGTTGTGCATTCAAGAAGTTCAGTTTTAGTATATTTGATAATTTATCCGGGTATTTGCGATCGGAAAAATGAACTTTATTTATGAAATTCAATTAAAATAAAGTGGAAAATTCATTCAAAACCAAAATAAAAATGTTGTAAAAGAAGCCTTATAACTATTTTTAATGATCTTATGTTATAAAAAAAATTATTGAAAAATCTATGGGTATTGTTTAATTTATGACTTTAAAATCCCTACGTAATGTTATTTTATTCTTATACTTATATAAAGATATTCTCACATCTCACTTATCACAAAAATTATTTTAATTTGCAAATAAAAATAAAATTAAAACCCATTTCCAAAATAAATAAACAAACAAACCAACAAAACGAAATCGTACAATTTTTCGATAAAATTGTAATTTTTAATTGTACGAAAACGGATGCTGTCTGTATACATACATATATATGTATAGTGTTTTTTTTAAGATAAAAACTGATTGCCAAAAACGAAAATGAAAAAAAAAAAAGAAAAGATATTTGTTGTATTATATATATATATTTAATGTGTGAGTAAATTTATTTTTAGCAATGCAAATTAATTTTATTATTTACACTACAATTTCTTCTAAGTTTAATACACGATACATTTTCTTTTGAAAATTTTTTATATACTATAAAAATTAAACTACGACTTAATGTTTTGTATTTTTTTTTTTTTTTGAGTTGTTTTTCTTAATTTGTTTTGGCTGAATTTATATAAATCGTTTTTGTTTATACATAAACATGTTTAATTTTTTGTTGTATAAATGAAAATGTTTAATCAAATGTTATACATTTTCCGTTTTTTTTTTTATTTTTAAATATTTTCTTTTAATATTTTATATACATTTTTTTTTATTATTATATGCCCGGAAAATTTGCGATTTATTTAATTATACCAATAAAAACTAAGATACACGCAGATACATTGAATTGATTTTTCATCAAAATATATATTGATACAAATTGAGGATTTTCTATTTTCATTTTTGTAAAATTCTCGATTTATAACATAACATATAAAAGATTTATATACAGAAAACGTAAATTGGAAACTAATTAATTTTATTTTTAACATTTTTATATTAATCTTAAAATGTACAACAAACAAATTAATTTTTTTAATGAACATTCGTGTGTATTTTTTTGGCTTCGAAAGAAGATATTTGGATAAAGAAAGAAGATATTTTTGGCCTACATATTTACGAAAACAGAAAAATGTAATGAAATGTATTGAAAAAAAAAAAATTTGTAAATTTTCCATATGGTTTTTCTTTGATATACAAAGTTGATTGACATTTTTGATTTCAGATTCAAAAATATGTTAAAAATTACTTAATTTTTAGCGTACACAATATGATTATAAGTTTTCAAAAAATACTTTTCTTGCTATCCGAGAAATATCCCTAGATAACTTTCATGCAAAAAATTATGGGGTTTCCACAAGAAAAAAAATTTATAGAAAAAACCCCCCCGATTTACTTAAAAAGTTAATATATAAAAATTTTATATTCATCATCGTTATTTATTATACATATTTTCTATATATGCATTCATTATATATGTACAAAAATTATTTGCGATATGGATGTGGTGTAGTGATATAATTATTATTTTATAAATGTATTTGACAACTATGACGTCCAGTACTATATATATATAGACAGTCCAAAACGTCATATTATTACATATTATATATATAATTCATGACTAATTATTTTTTTTTTTAAATATAGACCATATTCTTCGACATATAAATAAACATATACAGACAGCTTTTTCGCATATAGAAATAGAAAAGCTTTAGTGATAAGATATGATTGCAAAAAAAAGTGATTCAAAGAAAATTTTTAATTAATTTTAAACTATAATATAAATAAATATATATGAAATATAGATTTTTCTTAATTATCTATATCTTACTAGTATGATGAGAAAATTAAAATGAAAATAAACTATACTGTTTTTAAATGTATACTAATTAAAATATAAATAATATACAATTGTAGAATGTCTCGTATATGCATGCATATAGGGAGATCTCAAAATATCTAGAAAAATGAATTGTTTACTATACTGCGTTCTAAATGAACAGATTTCTTTTCATCGAATTTTTTTATTCCTGTGTTTATGACTGTATGTCTGCACCGCCAAACAAACGTTGTGTGATCCTCTCATAAAATCTATTTTGAAAAATATTTTAATTATATATTTATGTTGTTATGCTGTAACGACGAGACCATTATGTGGTCTATATTTTGTTATGTTTTACGTTGTACATTTTCAATGAATATTAATGTATATTATTTGACTGCGAATAGTTAAAGGAAACAAAAAAAAAATATAATAAATACATTGTATATGTTTCGGACAAATGTGAAAAATATAGTACATGAATTTGTTTGTAAATATATAGCCCCAATAATTGACAATGTTTTGTTTTTTTTTTTACTTATATTGGATTATTAGTTCTATTTTTTTTTTTTTACATTTTCTTTTACACTTTATTTTTCCTCATAATTATTATGATGGAATTTTTTTTTTGTTGTTTCACATTACAGCATTTCTATGTTTTATACAATTCAATTTATTTATTTTTTTAAATAAAGACAATAATATATTTATTTTTTTATGTTACCGCAATATGATTCGTATTTATGAAATATAATATGTGTGAATGCGTTGTTTTATATTTTATTTATTATTGTCTATATATATTTTTTTTATCACTTATACTCCAAACGTGCATTGAGAGTTATAGCTATCGTTTGTTATACTATACATAATTTTAATGAAAATATTATGAATAATATAAAATTATGATGATGATTTATTTGTCATTTCGTCGTCATATGTCAGACTTAATGCAATCCAATAAATCTATTCAACCACTTACCATAGTTTTTTTTGTTTTTTGATTTTGGAATAATTTTTACATCTATATAAGATAATGTACAATGCAATTTCTGAGGTATTTATATATATGGTATCTATTGTATAATAAAAAAAAGAAAAGAAAAAAGAAAACGATTATATGAAATACATATATGAATATACAATGCCAAGAATGTGTTGTGACATTGTCACAAAGTATATAGAAACGTGTACCACGTCGTATGTACATTAACTAATAATTAATTGAATTTGTATTTGTATAAGAAGTTAAAAATAAAACTATATCTATTTCAAATATGTACAAAAAAAATTCATTTGCGGAAATTTCAAAACAGTAAAATTTCCTAATATAAGTGTGTGTATAAATTAGAATATATAGTTTTTTTTTTTTGCATCTTACATTTAAACCAAAAAAAATGCCCAACGATTGATTGTATATATATATAGCATGTCTGACTAAACTATTTAGTTCTTGGTTTTGTTCAAATTTCGATTGATTCAATTTCTTCTGTTGACATTTTCCATAGATTTTCCGAATTTTAACGTCGAAAATTTGATTTTCTCCGGACTCCGGTGTCCATGTTCATTGATATTGAACAGATTATTTAGATCTATTTATATATGGTATGGTGTTGAATTTATTTTTATAAATTAATAATAACAAATTGAATTGGGTAATTGATCAATAATTGTTAAACAAAACAAAAAATGTGGGTCACATTAAATTTTACCCTTATTTTATTATAATTATAATTGAAAATCAATTTATATAAAATATTTCTTCAATATATAGAATATATATGAATATTATATCTGTGCGTTTTCATTAATTAAATAATAACTTACTTACAATTAAACTTAATTAGAATGAAAAAAGAAATAATATAAAAAGTTATTTTACAAAAAAAAAAAAAAATATAAATATATTTATAAAGAAAAAATTAAAACTAATTTATTTTAAATGTGATATTTATTTAAACTTTTTTTTTTGTTTTTTATTTATATATCAACAAAAACAGTGACGACACATAATAGTCAGTCAGTCGTCAGTATATCAGACAGTGAAAATCATAAATATTGTACAAAAAACAAAATCTATTCAATCAATAGTTATATTAACAAACACTGTATAGAAATTAAAAACTTAATCACTCATTGTCGCACTATCAGCTTTAAATTCTAACATTCTATATACATATATATAGAATACAATATTAATTATAGAAATTTTCCATTTGGGGGTTGGATATTTAGAAATTTTTTAATAATAAATATTGAATGCTATTTACTGTGTATAAAAAATTGTCTTGTGTTTTTCTGTATTTATTTTTTATTTTTTTAAATGAATTTTTAATGAAAGATAATAAATTATTTATTGTTTGTATAATATAATATGGATATAGAATATACTATATATAAATTCATTCTGTTTTGAATTATATAGTTTTATATCGATATATATATATGTTTTTATCACACTATAAAAGATAATATTTTAAAGATAACATTTTCGTATTTATATATGTATTAAACTTGTTTGTATGTGGATATATAAATATATATAGTATATGAATTATGTGAGTGATCGTATGCCGCTGATACATTTCACATTTACGTAATGAAATAATAATAAACCTAATTTTGTTTTATAAATTGAAAAATTATTTTAAATAAATTTATAATAATTATTTATATATTATATACATTGTTGCATGATTCATTAATCAAATTATTGCGTAATGGCATTCTCCAACCCCCATGCATTTCGCAATTTAGTTTTATAATTATGTAAATTTAATTTGACTTATTATTCAATTTTCGCCAAATATATTCTGCAAAATGCTATATTATTAATGTGAAAATTGCGAGTTTCCTATATTAAAAAAAAACGCAGTGTCAAAATTTTGCCGGTAAAGTTTTGCTCTTGATTTCTTGATTAACTTTTTTAATCTATATGTACTTTTCCTGCAAAATAAATGAAAATCCTGTGTAATTTATTAATAATATTTTCAGTTGCGATGCCCATCTATATAAGGAATTTTAATCGTTAAATATTTGCTTGTTGACATCATGATTTTATGCGAACTGTAAACACATATCATCATCGATTTACATTTATATATTAATAATTTACAGTCAGTTTCTAATTAAATTTATTATCTATAATCTGTTATATAGTTATTATGTTATAATTAGATTATTATATTGTCTCCATCTGTAATATATGTTCTTAAATATCAATAAAGCAGTTTACCTTGGCTGTGTGTATTTTTTCTAAAGACATAATTTATCTCTTATATTCGTATTTATTTTATAAATATAATTAAATTTATTTATTTATTTATATAGATATAATAAATAATTTAAAATATATGCGGTTTATTTAAATAATAAAATTATATCTATCTACATGCAATAATATAAATTGTCTTTATTATGCATTTTAAATTTATAAAATTATGTCAGAATTTGTGTTTTTAATATATTAAATGTATTTATATAGAATATTTACAATAATTTACAGAATGATTTTTTTTGCAATGCGTGGAATGAATGTGACTGTGACTTTTTTAATGTTTTGTATAGATAAGAAAATTTTTGATTAAATATTCGCGCTGAAAGAAATCATGACAAATATTTTCATTTATATTCAGTTGATGTCATTTGTATAAATGTATGGTAAAACTTACGGTAATTGGGATATTAGATTGTGAAAGATTCACAAGAAAATTCACCACCGAATAACAAGTTTAAGGAAAGAACAATATCCGGTAAATATTCTTGAAAGAATTTTCCTTCACCTACCGTCACCAAAAAAAAACAAAAAAAAATTTAAATATAATTATAATCATTATTCCGTATATATTTTACTATACGCAATAAAAATATATACATTTCAAGTTAATCGTATCCGTGCTGTTGTGTGTATATAGTCAACGTTTTTTTTTTTAGTTTTACGTTTTAGTTTTTCCGAAAATCCATACCCACACAAAAAAAAGAAAAAGAAAATATACGGTGCGTTTATTCAATACGCACTATTTTTAACAAATATATTTGTTTTTGGTAAATCGCAGAATTGAAAATGTATTTATATATAACTTTTTTTTTTTGAAGGTTTTGTTTCGTGTAAATTTTCGTATTATTTTTTTTTATAGAATAGAATTAATCCTAAAATAGATATATACATATTTTTTTATTTGTGTGTATGGGCATTAGACGATAATTTCTATTATTTCTATTATTATTATTGTTTGTTGTTTTCCGTGAACACGCAAATATATGACAAGAGATATTTGTTGATCAAAAACTGATAGTGTTGTATTTTATTATAGATTCATATCCATTTATATTTATATATATAGCTTAATTGATATATATATATATATATATATATATATGGAATTTTAAGAATATTATGTGTTTTAATAACAATATGAAGTAATCGCTATATTGTCATGAATATAGTAAAAGTATGTATAATATTTATCAATTTTTGACCTCATTTTTTAGGTTTAATTATTTGTTGTTACTTCTCACTAAATATTGATAAAACAAAAAATGATTTTAGCACCTTCACAGTAAATTATTTCGTTTTGAATAATTAAACATTTTTCTATAGAAGAATTTTCCGCTTGTGTTCACAGAGATATTGATACAGATCCTTTAATTTCGTTCACCTTTAATAAATATATTGACCACTGATGATTATGCATTTTAAGTATACAATAAAAAAAACCTATTTTTAAATAAATAATAACAACAACAAAAAAAACATATTAAATGTGATTAAATCTATAAATGTAAATACAAAACTATTATATAACTATACTAAAATTGTATCATAATCGTAAATCTCAAATAAAACCACAAATACAAAAAAAATAGATATATATATATATATAAATCAAAACATGCAAAGGACATATATATGTTTATCCTTTATCTTTATTGTTGAGTTTATTTTTAAAACCTATACAGACTGTACGTATATTATTATATTAATATATATATATATATATTCTATACAAATTGTAATGTATATTTGTATAATAATTGATTTACTATAAATATATATGTATTTATAAATAAATATATACATCTAACAAACAAAAAAAAAAGGATATTCGTATATAATATAATATATTATATATAAATTGAAAGCGGCACGCATATATTCTATAATGTGAATTTTATACCATACACCAAAAATATCAAAACAAATTTTGTTTAATTTTATTTTATTTTATTTATGTGTATTATATTCAAAATACAATTTTGTTGTGATTATACAAAGCAAAAACCAAAAAGAGACAAAAATATAAATAAATAAAAAAAAAAAACAAAAAACAATTACAATAATTAGAGTTAATAAATTATATTATGCGTGGTAGTTTTTTTTTTTTCGTAAAAATATAAATATATAATAGAATTTCTTTCATTTTATAAATTATGTATATATGCTCGTCGGTTGATGTAAATTATGCATTATCGAATATCTGTTTACTATAAATATTATATCGCCGATTGAATGAATTAACAAAATATCCTTTTTGTATATTCATTTATTTATAAAAGAAAAGAAACATTAATAATGGTGAATGCGTTTGTTATTTTATAACTATCATTCATATTTCTCTTTCATTACATTCAATTTTGAATACATCTGTAACATATTGTATTGGGGTTTCATTGGAAGAACTTGGTAAGAATAGAGGATTTTCCCAAGAATTTTCCGAGTTTTAATGTATTTTATATTAAAGTTTACACCAAATCCATTTATGTGGGCGATATCTTGAAAATTCGTACACAAATCGATTTGAAATCTTTACACAATCTTTATACTGCATTACAAATGATCTGTGTTAAATATTGTATGGGGTTTCCTTGGACGGACTTGGTTAGAATTGAGAATTTTCCAAGATTTTCACGATTTTTAGTGTATTTTATATGGAAAATTTTACCAAATCCATTTCAGAGTGCGATATCTTGAAAATTCGTTAAGCAATCGATTTTAAATCTTTACACGATCTTTATATTGCATTATAAATGATCTGTGTCAAATATTGTATAGGGTTTCCTTGGACAAACTTGTTCAGAATTGAGAATTTCCCGAGAATTTTCCGACTTTTAATGTATTTTATATGGACATTTTTTTACCAATTCCATTTCTGAGTACGATTTCTTGAAAATTCGTTTACCAATCGTTTTGGAAAATTGTATACAATACTTCTAATGCAATTATATATAAAACAAATATTTTAAATTAAGGCCAATAAAACGGGTCAATAAATAGACAATTCCTTTTAATCAATATCTTTTATATGTACATATATATATTATATAAAATAAATTTTGCATGTATATCCTTTGATTGTGATAATTAAAAATATTTATCAATTTTTTTTATATGTATATTAAAAAAAGAAGATAACTTAATGTTTATATTTTACATTATTTTTTAAATTTATATAATTAAAAAATCTCTATTTAATACAAAAATTTTCATTACCTTATTTATATATAATCTCAATTTCTTTTGTGCCGGTTCATCAGATCCGATCAGATTTCTATACGACAATATAAAAGTATAATATATAAATAATAAAAATAATAACATACAATCGTCGCAGGTATACGTACTGTTATTATCATAAAGAAAATCTGTTTTTAATTATAATATTTGTTGAAATGAAACCATATAAAAATTTTGCTTATATACAATATATACGTTATCTATTACACACATATATGTATAATGTATATCAATATTTTTTATTATTATTATTGATTATTGAAAAATAAAATAATACTTTATACAATATATAATTTTACTTTCATCTATTTTTTTTTGCAATGATAAAAGTTCAATATATTCATTCAATAACGAAAAAAATAAAAAATAGCTGACTCGTAATATTATGCTATTTTTTTTTTAATATTTTTATTTATAATATATATAAAATATTGCATATAGCGAAATCTTAAATGCATTTCATCTTTTTGCGCAAAAAAAAAAAAAATTAATGGAAATCGTGAGAAAAAAGTGGAGGAAAATATGTTTGTCAAACAGGTGCGTGTTGTTAATACACCTTTCATTGCAAACAAATTATATTTGAGTTCGCTTTGCGAAAGGTTTTTGGCAGTCAGGATTAAAAATATTTTCCCATCAATTTATTATTTAAATTTTGTACAGGCAAACTTCTTCAAATATAATGTGCGATATTTAATTTCATTTACCTTTATATCTAATCTAATCTAATATAATAATGAAACATCTATCCATATATTATACAATTGTTATACAAAAATTATCATTTCACTTGTTGAACAAATATAAATATAATTTTTCCGCATGTTTTAGATCAAACGCTTTATATATATATACCAAATATATATTCTTAATATATAAATAAGATGTATAATTGTTTTGGGAATTAAATTGATATGCAGTATTATACATAAACTATATATATCCCTTTGGATTTATTTACAAAAAAAAAACAATATAAATATTCCCTATGGTATACATCTATATAATAAAAAACAAATATATAAATACGATATGATATTATATATAAAATACTTACATATAATTACAAATTAATAAGGATTTTCTTTGCTTTTCCCTTGGGTTATTTATGTTTTTGATACATTTACAATATGGAAAAAATCGGAAAATTTTACCGGTGATTTTAATAGTAATTTTATTAATTATCGTAATTATTTACTATGGATGATCTTTGTCAAAATTGTTTATAAGATCATTGTAAATTTAAATCAATGTCCACAGAAATTATAGTTTGTTTTCCATATATTGATTTAATTATTTTGATAATCAAATTAAAAAAGAAATAATACGTATAATTTTTTAATAAAATTAATTAAATATTATTGCATGCATATACCAAAAAAATAAGTACTAATAAGTCTCAGGGAAAAAAATATCATCATTTTACATAAAGAAAAAATTGAACAAATTGATTACAAATGCAAAAATTAAATATCGCATGACTATGATTAGAAATTTTGTATATAGTACATATTTTGTAAAAATAACTATTGTGTTTTCCATTTGTTTTGTTGTCGTGTACAGGTCATGAAATACCAATTATATACATTTATTGCCATTTATTACTGCATATTCCGAGAGCGTATATAACAAAATTATCATGTATATATTTAAATAAATTTGTATATTATTAAATATATTGTAATATAATACTATAATAATATGATGTGATAATCAATCAGTAAATGCTCTAAATTGAAAATATCGCGGTGACATCTAAACTAAATATATATAGTAGTTTACGTATATATAAATAAATAAATAAATAAAATAGGTAAATCTGCACGTCGTTCGTTTTGTATTTTGTAGATATATGCAATACAAATATAAATTTATATATAATTTATTTAATGATAATTTCTAACATACATAATCAATTATGTGATTTTCACTATTATATATATAGTTAATTATTTTGTTCTTCAATATCACGCTCATTATTTTCATTCTTTTATCAATCTTTTGATAAAATTTCTTTATATATCGCAATTGATTTTTAATAATTTATTTGAACTATAATAGAAGTAATCAATTGTGAACGTATAAAAACTTCATTTTACGAAAACAAAAATATTATATGAAACAATGAACTGAAAAATAATATTTTATATATACAAATATTATTTAAATGGTACTCAAATTGGAGCAAATCAATTCTATATATATATATTGATAATGGTTTTTCAATTTATAAAACAATTGAATGTATATATCAGATATAAAATTTTATATTCATTCATCGATATGTGAAAAGGTCATGGACACCCCATTTTTTTTCTGTACTGATTTTAATTTATTTATAAAAAAATTTTATAACATAACATTTAATTGCATTTATATATATTTGTAATTGATACGCAAACGATCTGCGGGCAGATGATGATCATTTCCTATATATTTATACACAATTTTATATATTATGATATTTATATAATATTATTATAATAATAAACATTCAATTGAGAAAACGACTTGTAGATTTTGTGTATAATTGAAAAATAAAATTATTATTACATGTATTTTCACATAGAGATATTTTATTGAAAAATTTTCATTCAAGAAGAACTATAATTAATATGTTTTTGATATAGATGAACAATGGGATTTTGTGTTAGAAATTTTCTATGACGAATTAACAGGATTTACATTGTATATATATATTGCATTATTACCCATTATAGATTAATTAATGTTCTCAGAAACATTTTGAATGCAGTTTCCTTGGATGGATTTGATCAGAATTGAAAATTTTCCAAGAATTTTCCGATTTTTGATGTATTTTTCATATTAAAATTTACACCAAAACAATTTCTGAATGTGATATCTTAAAAATTCGTTGACCAATCGGTTTGGAAATTTTATACAGTAATTATAATGCTTTATAGATGATATCTGCAAGATATTATGTAGGCGTTGCTTGGACACACTTGGACAGAATTGAGAATTTCCGAAGAATTTTCCGAGTTTTGATGTGTTTTATATGGAAAATTTTATCAAATCAATTTCTGAGTACGATTTACTTCAAAAAACGTTTACCAATCGTTTTGAAAAGTTAACACAATATTTATAATGCATTAAAGATGATCTGTATATAATATTGTATAGGGTTTGCTTGTGCACACTTGGTCTGAATTGAGAATTTCCCAAGAATTTTCCGATTTTGGATATATTTTATATGGAAAATTTTACCAAATCCATTTTAAAGTCAGATTTCTTGAAAATGCGTTAACCAATCGTTTTAAAATTTGTACACATTCATAAAAATTCTTTCTAGTTGGTCCCTGCAAAAAATTGTATGGGTTTTCTTTGAATGAACTTGGCCAGAAATGAGAATTTTTGCAAGAATTTCCCTATTTTTCATGTATTTTATATCGGAAATGTTACCAAATCAACTGTTCTGTATTTTAAAAATATTTTGTATTTATAAATAGATATAATATATTCCACCGTAAATGAATGAATAATAAATATATAATTGTTTGTTTATTGGAAAATTGTGTAAATTTATTCTTTATAGTATACGAGACCTATAAATATATAAAAAAAGTTGATGGTGTTGCGGTTACGCGTACATAAATACACCGAGAATATTATATTTTATAATTTTTACCTCTTGTTTTTTTATATACACATTTCTTTATAAATATATCAACATCATATATAATATATCGCGATATTGGTTGAATAAACATCATTTATTTTATTATTATTATTATTATTATTTTTTTTACCTTTTACATAAACTCTATATATCCATCAAAGACGTTTTATTTATATTATATTATATGCCTATAGCTAAATATTTTATGTGTATATATACTTGGAATTATGAAATTTATATACATTACAATTAATTTGCATTTATTTCGCAATAATCTCCTCCAAGGTTTTCAATCATATAAAGTAAACTAAAAAAAAAAAAAAAGAAGTTTTTTATATAAATAAATAAATAAATAATCATTCACGGTCAAAATACAAAACAGAAATTACTATAAAAGAATAATTATTTATTTATTTTTTTTTTGTTTGTTTGTTTATTTTTTAATGAAGAATATTTTAAATGCATTTTTATATATTTTTGCCTTTTTATACACATTATTCACAGCTTTGATTCTCACATAAATTAAACGATATACATATAATAAAAAATATAATGATGGAAATTATATTTATTTTCTGTTAATTGGAAAATTATTATATAAAAAACAAAACGTTTTCCGTTCTACAGCAGGTTATACAATAAATTAATTTTTCATTTATATTACAAGATTTACACCC
This sequence comes from Dilophus febrilis, assembly GCA_958336335.1. Lineage (NCBI taxonomy): Eukaryota > Metazoa > Arthropoda > Insecta > Diptera > Bibionidae > Dilophus > Dilophus febrilis. Next base: position 3,437,462 of record OY284471.1, on the reverse strand, counting down.
CTTTCGTTATTTAGTTTTTGATTGAAATATAAAAATAAGAAATTGGGTCAACCTTTTTTTTTTTTTTAATTTAAAAGCAATTCATATCTTTTAATTTTTAATAAAAAGCAGTCTCGTTTCATTCAGCGTATCTGAATCAAAGCCACACATATTATAATCAGGTTTTTATTGTAACACCGATTTGTTCATGTTGCCATCAGCAATACGACAGCAATTGTGATTATATAATGAATTCAAAGTCGAAGTTATTATATGACAATAATTTTTATTTGATTAAGACATTTAATCTTATCATATATTGAAAGATTTCTCTATGTTTGAAATGCAAAGGAATATAAAAGACCGTAATATTTTTAATTGCATTGAGTAATTAATCGTGCGATCTTAAAATTTATCGTAAAAGTAATTTTGATCAATCACAGAATCTCCACTGTTATACTTTTAAAGTACATCCATCCTATATGTTGTTTAAATATTTACACATTGAGATTAATATAAATAAAAAATAAATTATTATATAAATATAATAAAATTAATTATCACCACATTTATTTATTTTGTATTATTATATTCTACGTATCAATATAATAAAAAGAATTCTATTATATCTATATAGATATATTTATTTTTCTTTTATTTAATTATATACATATATATGTATATACTGATGGAAATCAAATGATTAGATAAACGCGCGTATAATATACATTTAAATTTACAATTCAATAACATATTTATCGCGTATGTGTTTATCGAATTGCATATATGAATAAAAGAAAAAAACTTCCAAATAATTTATCAAATACGAGATATATTTTTATATGCATAAACTCTAGATATAAATGTATATTGACCGCAATGTTATTAATACATATATATTAACTTCCTATATTCATAATATGATATGAGATCGAACGATATCTAATCATTTTTATTAATTGTTTGCCTTTTTTTTTTTGCGTTATCGATAAAAACGCGTACTAGTACACAACAGATTGCGGGAATTGAAGAATATTATATTTATATTATATAGAAAATACATTTGTTCATACAAAAATATATATTTGAGTGTATGGCTGCTGATATATAATCTTAAATGCATATATACCATTAAAAAGATAAAATCTATAATCCTATATAATATTTTTATCATCAAATGATTATTTGTATGTATAGATAATAATTTCAAATCGCAATTATTATTTGGAATGACTCTATAAGTATATTTTAATTTAATATATTCATAACTTTATAAATATACAATGTAAAACAACAAAATTTTCACCATTTCAGGTGGTGTTATTCTATTTAAGACGGAATATTTAATCATCTAAAGAATTGTAAGATAGTTTCTCAAACATAAATGATTGCCATGCCATATGAAATAGATTATTTTATGTAATTTGATAAGGAAAACTCTGTATAATTTTCTCAAAGGAAATTCTTTATAATTTTGCCAAAGGAAATTCTTTATAATTTGCTTAATGACTGTACAATTTTCTAGTCGAAATTCTTTATAATTTTGCTAAATAAAACTCTGTATAATTTTTGTTAGATTAAATTATGTTTAACTTTATGCTACTCACTGAAAGGTACCGAGTTCTTTAGATACCGAGTTCTTTAGACTCGTCAAAAGGAAAATAATCATATATAAATAATAAATTTAATACAATAAAAATTCCGATAAACTATATAAAACAACATGAAAAATAAAAAATTCAATGGAATGTAACTCTGCCATATCAAAAAAAAAAGATTGATTAGTTTTATATATTTTGATAAATACACACCCATATATAGATAAATTTTATATTTTTTTTTTTTACCAAATTGTATCCGTTTTTGTTTTGTTTTGTTGTATTGTTCCATGTTGTTTATTATTTTCCATATATATTATATGCTTATGCTAATAAATTCTAATTAATTCAATTTTAATTTGACTGAATTATTTTTTTTTTTTTTAGTTTCTCTAATTTTATTATATTGCAAAAAGAATAAATAGTTATTCATGGTCAAAATGATGACGGAATATATGTTATTATACAATGTTATAATTTTTTTTTTTTTGCTGACCATGTATATTATTTTATATTTTTAAGTTTATATTGTTTTGTTTGTGTGTTTGTTATTTTTTATTATCCAAAGAATGTCGCGTGCCTCTCTATTAAAATTAAAAAAAAAAACAAAAACAAACAAACAAACAATTTTCCGATATCAAGAGTTTTTTTTTCTATTTTATGTATAGTTGTACTGCTGATATACGCATAAAATTTATTTTTGATGTCATTAAAATTTCGTCATTACTTTTTTTTATATATATATATATTAAAGATGAAGATAACGAAATTAAGTTTATTTTTATTATTATTATGGTTATATCATAAGATTGTGTTTGTGGTATGTGTTTCAAAAAAAAAAATAAAAAGAAGAAATATATGAATAATATCGGATTAAATTATTGGATTTAATTTTATATAATATATATGTGATTGAAGAAAATTTTTGTTTTGTGTTTTGTTATTATTTAAATTATATGAATAATAATAATAGTTATGAATGTTAAATTATTATAGCAGGGTCATTTTATAATGTAATCTTAAAAATGCGTTCGATTCTGGAGTTGTTAATTTAAGACAAATCGAATGAAAATATTTCATCAACTTTAAAAGATACATCAATATAATCACGATGATTTTTAGTATTGTATATAGCCCAATCTTATTTTGTATGAATTCATAAAAGAAAAACCTCGATGTAAAAGTCAGGAAAGTTTTATGAATATAATCAAATTGTGATCTGATATTCACGTAAAAGGAAGGTCTTTTTTATATTCAAATTTTTTAGCAATGGCAGATTTCAATAAGTCATAAGATCAGATCCTGATTTTTTAAAGTAAATACGAGACATTACGTGTTTCTGCGTTATTTCTGTTTAAATCCACTTTAATATCAATAAGATATTTATGTCCGAATTTCAAATGAATCATAAAATAACAAAATGAATCATTTTCTTCTTTATATTATTATTATTATTATTTTGAAAATATCTTTCTTAAATAAATTTGATTATTTCAATTTATAGAAATATTCATAGTTTTATGATTCACTCCAAATTATGGAATTAAACTATATATTAGTAAACATTAAAATACACAGGCACCATTCATACAATCATCGAACTGATATCAAAATACAAAAAAAACACAATAATCAATAAAACAACAGAAAAAATAAAAAAAAAATCCAAACTCTCCGAAAAAAAATACAAAAACCTTTACGTAATTATAATGTTAAAAAGAAAACCACACATATCATAAACAATATTTGTAATAATATTTTATCTTTTTCTAGACATCATCAGACTTTGCATTTATGTACTATATCTAGATTATAATATACTATAGATTTAATCTATCTCTATATTTTGACGGTTTTTTAGACGGTCTTTTAGATATACAATATTTTTTTTGGTTTTGTAATTATTATTGTGTTTCTACATATACATAAAAAAAAATTGTGTTCTATATAACTTTGACAATGCAAAGTGTGATTTTCTTATTGTATACCACAATTTTATATGTTTTTCTTTTCCCGAAATTGCTTTTGATGTTAATTATTTTTTTGTGCAAATTGTTTTTTTAGTTTTTAATATACAAAGAATATTCAGATATTACAATTATAAAAATAAAACAGCTTTGTGTATGTGTTTGCGATCACGGAAATGTTTTGTAATCATTATTATATTATATATAAAAAAATTGTTGATGAATTTTAATGCTGTGTTAATTAAAATCTTGGTAATTTATATTTACCTGTCTGTATAATTAATGATGTATAAATCTACGTAATGTCTAAGTTATGTCTTATTGCGGATTATTTTGACGTATTTTATTTTTTAGTTATAATTGAACTTAGCATTCGATCAAATTAATGCTCATTTCAAAACCAATTCATAATGATTAGCCCATTATTTTAATATAGGAAATAATTCAATTGAAATTTTATTCGATTGAAATTCTATATTTATGTAGTATTGATTTATTTATAAATGTATATAGGAAGTACCTGATGATAATTACGATTTACCATTTCATCAAAGTGAAAATAATACCGATGATGGTGAAACGGTAATGATAAAGATTGATGTACCTGTGCCTTTACGTGAAGAACCTAGATATCCAAAAGAAATATGGAAAACTTTTATTTGTAAGTTGCAATAAATGCAATAATAATATTATTATTTTTTTTTAATTCATTTGGTATTTATCAAATTTTTTTTTGTATTTATATTTTAGCATTTGTTTTAGTGGTTGTAAATATGATTTTAGCAACTGTATCATTATCACTGGTACATGAACGATTACCAGATCGAGATACATACAGTCCATTACCGGATATTTTTTTAGATAATGTTGAACCACAAGATTGGGCATTAGATGTTAGTGAAATATTAATAATGATACAAGTTAATTCATGTATTTTATTAATAATATTCCATAAACACAGGTAACATACAATTATAATTGTGCGTTATCATATATCGGTTAAAAAATTATTTGTACAATGTTATGTATATATATATATATATGGTCGCTATTTATAAATAATGAAAATTCGTATACTCTATATATATAGTGATAATCACAATCATACACATGTGATTTTTATTTAATAAATGCGATAATGAAATTATTAATATTATTTATGCGTAATCTATAATAAAGATACGACGACTGATGGCAATTATTACAATTATTTTATCGTTATAATAAAACAAAATGTGTATATATGGGGGAAAAATGGGGGAAGCCCCGATAATATTTATGTATTTTATAGTTCCGAAAACTTCACGCAGTTTACTTAACGAAAGTCTGTATAATTTGATGGAGGAAATTCTGTGTAATTTTTAAGATGGAATACTGTTTTCTACGTAGAACATTTTTTTATAATTTATTGAAACAAATTTTGAATAATTTTCTCCAAGGAAATTCTGTTGACTTTCTCTAGTGGAAATTTTGTTTAATTTGCTTAATGAAATTCTATTATTTCGTGTTTTAAATGAACCATGAATAGATCACTATTTAGAAATGAATTAAACAAATACAAATAGTTTGTGCGAAGTTTTGTTTCTTTAAAAACCAAATATTTTTATTTATATATTGTTTAAATATTCTGCCGAATTGAATATTTCAATTTTTTAATATTTTGTTGTTAATATTATTATTTTATTCATATGTCTTTACCAGTTCAAGTCGATTGACTTTTTTTTTGAATGATTATTTTTATTATAAACAAATTGCTAAAAGATAACACATTATTTTGTGTTACTTGATTTATCTGTATATATAATACCCATAATTATATATTAAAATTTATCGGAACATAAATAACGAAAATATAAACACAATAAAATTCATTCAAAACCAAACGCTCATATCGCCCATATAATAATAATAATAATAGTAATACATTTTTTACTATTTCAAATCAAAAAATACTAATATTTATTTATCGCAAATATTTATACAGATGTAATGGTATTTTTATTTTTTTTTTATCAAATAGATATATATTTTTTTTTTTAAATAAACTTCCACATTTAAAAAAAACACAATAAATATTTAATAAAATATTTGTTTTAAAAAAAAAATAAAATAAAATATATATTTATTTGATCTTTCTTTGACTTCGAAATTGTATAAATTCAATATAAATAAATAGCATTTATCATATATGTATCATAAAAAAACAGTTTTTTTTTTAGTTTAATTGAGATAATTATTTAGTTTAATGTATATATGCCATTTATAAATTGGCAATTATATAAATATGTATGAGTTCATTTTAGCATCACCCACAGTCATTATTTCTTATTCTCGCAGTTTGTCTGGGTATAGTAGTTAAAATTATTTTTACAATATAGAAAATTACAAAAGTTAATTCAATTAAATAATAAATTAATGAATCAGTTTTATGAAGATCAATACCATATCATCAAGGTCTCTGATTTTATTGTTAATTTATCGACCTTGTTTGGCGATAACAAATATTGATGAAAAAAAAAACAATTGTCATTATAATTATATAAAATTACAATTATTGTTGTTAAAAATAATAATATTTGTTTAATCGCATAATTGATTAATCGATTATAATAAAAGATAAGACATTAAGATATAATAAAAGATAAGATTTCGTTAATGCTTAACGTATAATAACAAAAAATCCATCGATTCGATTACTGTACAACTGTGAATATAGCAAAAATGTGATCTTAAGTAATAATGGGATTGTTATCCATTAAAAATAAAATCATCCAAATAACGATCGGTATCCTAAAATCTCGTTTTATTAATTTATTTTATAGTAATATGGAAAATGTCTATATATACATAAATAATAATCAACTTTATATTGATTTCTAGATTCATTGTAATACGTCGTGTATTCTTGATTTTATCAATTCTATATTTTTTACGATCGATAACAATGTATGTTACAGTTTTACCAGTATCAAGTACAACGTATTATTGTAGTCCAAAGGCGAATACAACAACGGCATTCGTAATTGTAAAACGTGCCTTTCAATTAATGTCCGGTTTTGGCCTATCCATAAATGGTAAACATACATTTTGTGGTGATTATATTTATAGTGGTCATACGGTAATGTTGGTATTAGGATATTTAGTTATAGCAGAATGTAAGTAATTTGTTGTTAAATATACAAAAATCGGGGTATACATATATATAAAATACTAATTTGGATTTTTTTTGTTAAAATAAACTCAGATTCACCAAGAAGATTTTATCCTATTCATTGGATAGCCTGGATAAATGCATTAGTTGGTGTAATCATGGTTTTAGTTGCACATGGTCATTATACAATTGACGTACTTATTGCGTATTACGTAACGACTAGGTTATTTTGGACTTATCATACACTTTCGAATAATAGTTTTCTACTTAAGGTAAATATATATATTTTTATTAATATTATTGCAATTTATTTATTATATAATGTTTTTTTTTTTTTAGCAATCCGGTCCAAATAATTATCTGGGCAGGGAATGGTGGTTTCCATATTATAAATATTTTGAACGAAATATACGTGGAATTGTACCAAATCAATATGATTGGCCATTACCATGGCCACGTCGTTTCCATTCCAAAATACCTAATCGTGAAAGTTAACAAATCGCAAAAGTCTGACTCTTTCGATATTTATTTTTTAATAAAAAATTTATATATTTTTCTATGTATAAGAACTCTTAATAATAATAATAATAATAATAATAATAATAAATCAATTAAATAAAAAAGAAAAACGACTAATAAGAATAAATATTTGAAAGAATAAAAAAAAAATGTGATTTATCTTTCTCTCCCACAGATCATCCTCTATTATTTTGTGTTTTTTTTTTTTGTGTATAAAATATATAAAATATATATGGAAAAAACATTCAATTATATAATAAATTAATATTAATAATAATAATAATAAAAATGTGAATAGGAAAATCAACGTGCAGCGGTTCTGCCTAAATGAATTAAAATTGAAATATAAGTATAAAGAAAGAATTAAAAAGTAAAAATATGTTACTATTATGTTTTTAAGAGATAAAAATATTGATTTTTTTTTTTTTATTTTAAATAAAAACCAAACATTTTTATAATAAATATATATTTAATAGTATATTTAATTAAAACGAAAATTTTTGGTGCATTCTATTTTTTAACTTTAAATAGAGAATGTTATTATATGCTTTTTTTTTCTTATTGTTTTGATACAGTATTTTAAATTTTTCCTATATAGTATTTTTTATTCAAAACAGAAAATAAATATATTTTTAGAAAAATAAAATTATAATAATATTAAAAGTAAAAATGAAAAAAACAATTCGATATTTACATTATTTTGAATAACAAAAAATAAATAAATATATATATATATATTTTTTTAAAATAATATTAATATAAAACAAACAATTACACACCACCTAAAAAAATTAAAAAATTAAACAAAATCTACATTTTTTTTTAAATCTAAAATATGAATTTATATGAAAAATTTATTTAAAAAATGTTATTTTTCAAAATTCTTTTTCATTTATAAAAAAAAAAATTACAACATATTTGGGCTGTGACTGCCGAATAAATAAATAAATAAATAATATACATTATTGAAAAATATATATCTTATTCAGTGTTTGTTTTTTTTAAATTATTTTACTAAAAAAATCTATTTAATAAATTTTATATATATACGAGATTGAGAAAGGGATAATGGAAATATTACACGCTTTAATTCATTTTCAAAAGTCAAAACATGAAATAAAAAAAAAAACCAACCAATATATAAGATAAAATAAGATTATATTTTTAAGATTTGATTTGACTATTTATATTTAAATAAATAATTATTTATATTATAAAAATTATATGAATAATAAATGGAATATAGATTTATTTTATTATAAAGTATTTATATTAAAAAAAAAACAATAAAACAACCAACATAAGGTAAATAATTAAAATATTTTATTAACAATTAAATATAAAGTATAATAAAAACAATGTGATTATTAAAATTTTTTCGTAATTTTTTTTTTTTTTTTGATATAAAATTTTAATTTTTAATATATTTTATATTTATGAATTCACATTGTGATTATTATTCTTATTATTATTGTTATATTACTATATATATATATATATATATATATTTTTTTAAAATAAATTAAACCAAATTATTAAAACCAATTTAAATAATTCATAAATTTTATAAAAAATTGAATTAAAAATTAAATATTCTAAAAGAAATAAAAACTTTTTTGATTCGGTTTCTATAGGATTTATTATTAGATTTATTAAATGATAATTATATATTTTATTTGGTTTATTTTTTAGAATATATAATTTAAGAAATTGATTTTTAAATTAAAATAATTATTGTATATAAAAATATTCATAATAATATGCTTAAGAAAATGTAAATTTTTAGAATATTTAAAATGATTATAACTGGAGCAATAGCAGGAAAAGTATCTAAAGGTATTTTATTTCATGATATAATTTCTTATTCTTTTCAGGAAAATTCTTTTCAGGATCAATTTTTATATCGACAGGATTTTTGAATTACGAATATTCACTTTTATAGTTTTCTTTCAAATTTGATAAATTTCTCATTCAATATTTTCATTCAATGATATGAGAAAATTCTAACAAATTTAATTGTAGTATATTTAAAAATCCACCGATTCGATTTATTTGTAATTTTGACATGGTTTTCATATATCTATGGATGCCTTGTATGTCAAATTTCAGATCAAACGGATGTAAATTACTAAATTTAAAAATTCATCAGCTTTTCCTTATATTTTTCTACAATCCTTTGTGGATCATCAATAAAATTCCGTGAATTCGATTCAGTTTACAACTGTAATAAATAATTTATATATCTCTCTATCTCTCAGACAAAAACTGTTTGATCAATTAAATTACAACTAATATTTATTCAAATAAAATAAGAAATTATATCAATTAAATTAAAACCCAAAAACTTGGTGATACTACAGAATTTTTATATATTGAATGCAAAAAAAGGCAAAAAACGGCTAACCAAAATACTTCCATAAGAATAAATTGATCGCAATTATATAAATGATGTTAAAATAAACAAATACATATGAACTAGAGATAAACAAAAGGAAAAGAAAAAAAAACTATTGACAAACAAAAATATATGTAGTTTATAGTCAAAGAAACAGAAAAATCCCATCTATATTAAAAAATTTCTAAAAAATAAAATTTAATTTGGATAATTAAAATAATAATATCTTTCCAAAACCAAACTACTACAAAAAAAAAATCCCCTTATATTAAAGTTTTCATTTCTATTTATTTATTAATTAATTCTTTGTAGATTCTTGATGATAATTTTTTTTTATTATTATCTATAGAAAAACAACAATTAATAAATCTAAAAGTGCCTAAAAAATATACCTAAAATATATGTATATATAAAAAATAATAAATATATTAAAAAGGAAATAAAAAATATGTATGGGTAAACAACAGAAAAATTAACAATTACGTAAATTTAACACAGGAATGTAAGTATATTATAAAAAATAAAAAAAATAGAACTCCCAAACATCGTCAAAACGTTAACAAAGTAAATAATTATTACGATTAATAATACAACATTTTTTTTTTTTATTTAAAAATTAATTTTTCCTAATAATTATTTAATATTTTCTATATAGATTTTGTTCTTTTATTTTTCTATTTCTTTTTTTACTGAATGGCAAATAATTCAATTCTATTCTATTAAAGTGTTAGTCAATTGAAAAATTAGCAAAATCTCATTAAATTCATTTATTTATTTTTTTAAATATTTTTCTAATTCATTACAATTCAAAAAAATTCAGTTTTGTTTCATTTCTGTAATGATAGTTTTTATAATAATGTTTTTTTTTTTATTTAAAAAATTAACTGGAAAAAAACCATTAAAAACCATGTATTTATTTTATTTTAACAATAGAATAAACAAAAAAAAAGAAGAGCTAAACAAGGTAAATTTTCATAATTTGAAATAATTTATATTAATTATTAAAGTATATAAAAATTAATTTAAGTAAAAAAATAACTATAACCCTTTCAAAAATACAGTTAAAAAACAGAAAAAAAAATCAAAGATTTTTATTTTGTTTGATCATTAATTCATAAAAATTTTATATATGATAGTTTTTGTTTATTGAAGAGTCTAACTTGTTGTTAAATTCTTTATCCATATATAAAATTAACCATAAAATAAAAATATATTCATATTTTGTGTTCAAAGAAAAAGAAAAATTAATGTAAAATCAAAAATGATCAAAAAGAAAAATATAATATAATAAATTATTATTGTAAAAACATAAAATAAAAAACGTATTCTTAAAAAATTAAAATATTAAAATATATATGATTTAAATGAATAAGAAAATATTAAGTTAACATTAAATTTAATTAATTTAAAATAAAATTTATAAATATATTGAAGAAGAGAAAAAGGAAAAGGAGTTTGTACAAAATTAAAAAAAAAAACAAAAAACACAATGGCAAAGAATAAATTATAATAAAATGATTTTTATTTTATAATGAAATTAAGCAAAAAATAATTTATTTGGTTAATTTGGTTAATTAATTAAATTTGGTTAATTAATTAAATTTTTTTTGCAGATGTTCATAAATTTGAAATTGTATAATAGTGGTCAGAATTATTATTTTTTTTCTAAGAAACATCTAAAAAATACCTTTCCAAAATGAATGACTATCTTACAGATTCGATAAGTGCGATTACATCAACAGTAATAGCAAATTTTTGGTCGAAATTTGATTCTGAATTCTAATCACTGAACAATAAAGTACACGAAAGGAAAAAATGATGTCGAAAAAGAATACTAAATATGTATGTTGAAGAAAATAATACGATTATGTGTATTGCCTGATGTAATAAATCTGATTCCGAATCAGAAAAGAAACATAGATATCTTGAAATTTAATCAATGGTAGTTTAACAAAATCAAAAATTCAACTGTAATTATGAAAATTTATGATCAAATAGTTGAAGATTATTAATAAATCGTTAATTAAGGATTACAATCAGAGAATTGAGAGAATAAATTCGATAAACTGTCAAGGAAAACAATATTCAATCCAATGGACATTACAATATCATTCGGAAAACATCATCATTAGCTGAGAAAATGGTAAGTAGAAATTGGTAAGGTATTAAGTGGGTATTTTATTGGGGATATTTTATTGAAATCATGATAATGTGTTAAAAATTAATAAATTTCAAATCACACATAGAATTCTGCTAGAAGTCATATTGAAATTATATCAATTTTATTAGTATGAAAATGATACGGAAAACGTTTTCTATATGAAAATCATATTAATAATGAAAATTTTCCTGAGAAAACTCAAACGAATTATGGTCTTTGTATTTTTTTCTTTGTTATATTTAAAATGGATTTTGTTAAATGATTTTGTTAAATAATTAATAAAAAAAAAAAACTTGCATAACCCAATAATAATAATAATGATAAATAAAAAAAAGTGCAACGAAACGAAAGAAACCCAAAAAGAATGCATCTTTATTTAATCTGTTTCAGATAAAGAATTAAAAAAAAAAAAACTGCACAGTTATAAAATACATATTTATTTTATTTTTTTAATTATTATAATATCCAGCATCCAGTTTTTTTTATTTTATTTTTTGCATAAGTCAGTTTTCATAATTTTACACAGATAAAATACATTAAGACATACAATATTGATGCGATATAATGATGATTATCCAAAAAATAAAAAAAAAAACGATTTTTTTGCGGTTTATTTAGCATATATTTATTTTTACATTGGTTATATCTTAACTTTTTAGGACCGACGTCATTTAATATACATATATACGATACAAGTGCGAACCATAGAGAACAAAAAAAAAAAAGTAACTTAACTTAAGAATTTAAAAATATTAATAAATACAAATAATAAAATGTTAAATGTAAGGTAACCCACAAAAATTAAAAGAAGTTATAATGAAAAAAAAGAAAAAGAATCAACATAAATAAAAAAATTAAGAATGTTGGTTGTTTTTTTTTTTTCATTGCAACTACTTTACACTAATCAATAAGAAATTAATATAAGTAATTTAATATTCAGAATTATTTAAAGCAACGGTGGTTTATTTATTTTATTTAATTCTTTAATTGTTGTTTTATTTTTTTTTGTATTATCATTTTTACGGTATATAAGAAGAAATTTTAAGGATTAACCTTTTAGTTATTGTAAAACATTTGGACTGTGATTGTGATTAACATTTTTCTTTTTTTTTTGTAAATTTGTGATAGTTTATCTTATGTTATAGTATATTTTATAAAGCAAATTAGTTTAATAGTAAAGAAATTAATTGAATAGTGAAATGTTTAAATTGAATGGTGCCATTAAATTGGCGGTGTTGTTGCTGTTAAATGTGATTTTAATAAGAGGTGATTTTGGATTTGGGGGTTCTTTTTTGTGTGTGGGTTTGTGTGGTACAATTTTGTGAACGAAATTCATAGGAATATATATATATAGAGGGGTTACGAATGTATATGAATATATTTTATGACTATATAATTTTGTTTAGTTTTCAATAGGGTATTTATAGTTTTATTTTCAAGATTTAATAGCTTATTGTTAGTTATTGAAAGGTTATTGGGGTTTTTGCCAAAAAGATATTGAAATGACTTATACAACAAAACACAATCCGCTAGAATAATTTCTTTTTCATGAGTTTTATCCAATTTCCCATTTATATATAGTAACATATATGATGAAAATCTTGTTTTTTTTTTAATATTACAGATGTAATTTGTGATAGTTCTACTAAGGCAATCACAATGAAACAACCTACAATTCAATTGGTTGAATTAGTTACCGGACAATATTCAGCAACGAATTCATTAACATCAACGGTCAATGAAAATATAAATGATTTACCCGATGGTATAATACCAGAAAATCGAGTCGTTGCCGTTAATGATATATTATTAAGTACAACGACCAGTCAATATGATTTAGTACAATTGAGTGATCATGATCATCAGGATGATGGTGTTGGTAGTGAAATAATTATTAATTTAAATAATGGTGAAACACTAACAGATGAAGATGATTCAATATTTTTAAATAGTTCATTGTTGGCCAAAGAAAATGATCACTTAAATGATAATCCAAATGTTGATTTAAATGGTAATGCAATTAAATATTCAAATGTTCATTGTTTGGATAGTCACAATGAGGTGTTCAATCAATGTGGAAAACGATGTGTATTAAGTTGTAAATATGGTCCATCAGCATCTTCGTCATCGCATAAACACGATTGTAAAAAAGATCTATCATGTATACCCGGTTGTTATTGTCGTGAAGGTTTGGTACGACATCATGGTAAATGTATATCACCGGCATTTTGTCCAACGCGTAAATGTCGTCGTGATGAATTATATCAATGTGGACCGGCCGTACCACTGACTTGTGATAATTATGCCAGAAAATATGATATAAATGATATAAATAAACATGTACCATGCATTTGGGGTTGTTATTGTGCGGACGGTTATGTACGGGATAATGATCGAGGAAAATGTGTAGCAATCACCGGATGTAATTTAAATGATTTGGTGGCGTTACAGTCACAGGCGCCCGGCATCATGAAACCCAATGAGCCGGTGTACGTTGTTGAAGAAAACAATGAACATCATCATCATCACCATCATCACAATCATCACAATCATCATCATAATAATAATAATAATAATAATAATGAAGATAATGATGATGATGATGACGATGATAATAATAATGAACATCATAATCATAATCATAATCACGGACCCGATTATCATAATAAACCAGATTATAAACCAGATTATAAACCAGATTATAGACCAGATCATGAACATAAGCCTGACTACCGACCGGATTATGGTTCGGGCCATAAACCAGATCATGAATCTGGTTATGGATCAGATTATAAACCTGACCATAGACCAGATAGACCAGATCATGGATCAGGATATAAACCAGATCATCCACAACATGGGTCAGGATATAAACCAGATCATCCAGACCATCCAGGTCATCCAGGCCGGCCAGATCATGGACCAGGATATAAACCAGATCATCCACATCATGGGTCCGGATATAAACCAGATCATCCAGACCATCCACACCATGGGTCGGGATTTAAACCAGATCATCCACACCATGGATCAGGATATAAACCAGACCATCCAGATCATCCAGACCATCCACACCATGGGTCAGGATATAAACCAGATCATCCACACCATGGATCAGGATATAAACCAGACCATCCAGACCATCCAGATCATCCAGATCATCCAGACCATCCACACCATGGATCAGGATATAAACCAGATCATCCACACCATGGATCAGGATATAAACCAGACCATCCAGATCATCCAGACCATCCAGATCATCCAGATCATCCAGACCATCCACACCATGGATCAGGATATAAACCAGACCATCCAGATCGTCCACATCGTCCTGATAGACCAGACCGACCAGATCATGGATCCGGTATAACATTTTCTATTTATTTATTCAATTTTTACGGAAATTATTTATTTTTCTTATATTTTTCAAATATATAGTTGGATATGGACATGGTGGAGAAAACGGTGGTTATGGCCACGGTTAGTATTATTAAAATTTATAATAATAATTTAAATAATATTCAAAATTGTATTCCTTCAAAGCAATTAAAATTAATCATTGGTTATTCAAAAAAAAAAAAAACAGGCGGAGGTAGCAATCATCATGGTGGCCATAATAAACCAGAAGATGGATATCCTCCATTAACACCATACGGTAAATTTTTTATCATTTTATTTTTTGTGTTAAAATTATTTTTAATTATTTATGGATTTCTTTAAAGGACCAGACAATAAGGGAGACGACGGAGGTGGAGGATATAAACCTGTTGAACAAGTTGGAGGTAAATTAATTTATTATTACTCAAATTATCATATATTTAGATTGTAATTTAATCGGTGGCATTAGATTAGCCAAAAGTATTATATAGATGTGTGTCTTGCGATGGAGTTTTTTCGTTTTCATTGTAGAATTCATTAGGAATTTAAATAATATATTTATGATAAATCAAACCAAAAACATATACTGCATTTTTAGATAAATAAAATACACGCACTGAAATATTATTCACTAACATTCCTAAAAACTGAATAATCTTTCTATAATATCATTAGGTGTTATCAATAGATGTATCATGTTTTATAGCTATTGCTTTGATTCCATAAATATAACGCATCTTTTGTGATTTCTTCTGACCAATTTCTTATTGAAAAACAAAAACACTTTGCACTTTTAATTTATTATTCTTTTATAAAAAAAAAAATAATAAACTAAATAAAAAATGCAACTAATATGTGTTTTTTAATTTTTCCCAAAAGATATTCGAGTACCGATGGGATGACAAAATTATTGAAAACAATCATATCAAATAAATGATGCTTTAATGAATATTTATCGAAGATGGCAAGCAGAAGTCATATATATTGAGGCCGATTATAAATTGATTAAGTGTAATTTTATAAGTGAAATGAAACAAGTGAATTAGAAATTAGCAAATAAAAATTATAGTATTGTAATTCATTTAATTAAATAAATGAATGTTTTTTAATTGAATTTTTTTTTCAATTCAATAATACCTATATTGCGTAATAACTTGACTAATAGAATAGATCATAATTCGAACTGATATCACGTTAATAATACCATAATTGAATTAATTCTTTTTTGGTTAAGAATACCATTTGAGAATATCTTGAAATTGTGTTTTGATGTCGACATCAAAATTATAAAATAATCGATCATAACTTAATAAATTATTGATTAATCCAATTTTTAAATAAAATGATTATAAATTAATTAAATTATTTTAGGTGGTCATGGTAATAATGGACATCATAATAACCATGGTAATAAAGGTAATATGAATGGATATGGTCATGGAAATGGCGGAGGCGATGATGGTAATGGAAAAGGCAATGATAATAACCATGGTTATGGTGGTGGTGGTGGTGGTGGTGGTGGTGGGGGTTATAAAGGTGGAAATGATAATGATAAGGGGCATGGACATGGCAATAATCACGGCGGTGGTGGTTATAAGGGTGGAAATGATAATGATAAGGATAAAGGTTATGGACATGGCAACGACAAAGGGCATGGCAATAATCACGGCAGTGGTTATAAAGGTGGAAATGATAATGATAAAGGTAACAACAATAACGGTGGAGGAGGTTATAAAGGACATGATAAAGGCAATGACAAAGGACATGATAATGATAAGGGAAATGGAGGATATAAAGGTGGTGGTAATAAAGGAAATAACAAAGGCCATGATAATGATAAGGGTAATAAAGGCGGAGGCGGTTATTCAAAAGGTGACAATGGAGATGATGATGATAATCACGGCGGAGGTGGATATAAAGGTGGTGGTAATAAAGGAAATAACAAAGGACATGATAACGATAAGGGAAATGGAGGATATAAAGGTGGTGGCAATAAAGGGAATGACAAAGGACATGATAACGACAAAGGTAATGGAGGATATAAAGGTGGTGGCAATAAAGGAAATGATAAAGGACATGACAACGATGATGATAATGACGACGGAGGTGGATATAAAGGTGGTGGTAATAAAGGAAATAACAAAGGACATGATAACGATAAGGGAAACGGAGGATATAAAGGTGGAGGCAATAAAGGAAATGACAAAGGACATGATAACGATAAGGGAAATGGAGGATATAAAGGTGGTGGCAATAAAGGGAATGACAAAGGCCATGATAACGATAAGGGTAATGGAGGATATAAAGGTGGTGGCAATAAAGGGAATGATAAAGGACACGACAACGATGATGATGATGATGATGACGGAGGTGGATATAAAGGTGGCGGTAATAAAGGAAATAACAAAGGACATGATAACGATAAGGGAAATGGAGGGTATAAAGGTGGTGGCAATAAAGGGAATGACAAAGGCCATGATAACGATAAAGGAAATGGAGGATATAAAGGTGGTGGAAATAAAGGAAATGATAAAGGACACGACAACGATGATGATGATGATGACGGAGGTGGATATAAAGGTGGTGGCAATAAAGGAAATAACAAAGGACATGATAACGATAAGGGAAATGGAGGATATAAAGGTGGTGGCAATAAAGGGAATGACAAAGGACATGATAACGATAAGGGAAATGGAGGATATAAAGGTGGTGGCAATAAAGGGAATGACAAAGGCCATGATAACGATAAGGGTAATGGAGGATATAAAGGTGGTGGCAATAAAGGGAATGATAAAGGACACGACAACGATGATGATGATGATGATGACGGAGGTGGATATAAAGGTGGCGGTAATAAAGGAAATAACAAAGGACATGATAACGATAAGGGAAATGGAGGGTATAAAGGTGGTGGCAATAAAGGGAATGACAAAGGCCATGATAACGATAAAGGAAATGGAGGATATAAAGGTGGTGGAAATAAAGGAAATGATAAAGGACACGACAACGATGATGATGATGATGACGGAGGTGGATATAAAGGTGGTGGCAATAAAGGAAATAACAAAGGACATGATAACGATAAGGGAAATGGAGGATATAAAGGTGGTGGCAATAAAGGGAATGACAAAGGCCATGATAACGATAAAGGAAATGGAGGATATAAAGGTGGTGGAAATAAAGGAAATGATAAAGGACACGACAACGATGATGATGATGATGACGGAGGTGGATATAAAGGTGGTGGCAATAAAGGGAATGACAAAGGACATGATAACGATAAGGGAAATGGAGGATATAAAGGTGGTGGCAATAAAGGAAATGACAAAGGCCATGATAATGATAAGGGTAATAAAGGCGGAGGCGGTAATTCAAAGGGTGACAATGGAGATGATGATGATAATGACGTCGGAGGTGGATATAAAGGTGGTGGCAATAAAGGGAATGACAAAGGCCATGATAACGATAAGGGTAATGGAGGATATAAAGGTGGTGGCAATAAAGGAAATGATAAAGGACACGACAACGATGATGATGATGATGATGACGGAGGTGGATATAAAGGTGGCGGTAATAAAGGAAATAACAAAGGACATGATAACGATAAGGGAAATGGAGGGTATAAAGGTGGTGGCAATAAAGGGAATGACAAAGGCCATGATAACGATAAAGGAAATGGAGGATATAAAGGTGGTGGAAATAAAGGAAATGATAAAGGACACGACAACGATGATGATGATGATGACGGAGGTGGATATAAAGGTGGTGGCAATAAAGGGAATGACAAAGGACATGATAACGATAAGGGAAATGGAGGATATAAAGGTGGTGGCAATAAAGGAAATGACAAAGGCCATGATAATGATAAGGGTAATAAAGGCGGAGGCGGTAATTCAAAGGGTGACAATGGAGATGATGATGATAATGACGGCGGAGGTGGATATAAAGGTGGTGGCAATAAAGGGAATGACAAAGGTCATGATAACGATAAGGGAAATGGAGGATATAAAGGTGGTGGCAATAAAGGAAATGATAAAGGACACGACAACGATGATGATGATGATGACGGAGGTGGATATAAAGGTGGTGGCAATAAAGGGAATGACAAAGGACATGATAACGATAAGGGAAATGGAGGATATAAAGGTGGTGGCAATAAAGGGAATGACAAAGGCCATGATAACGATAAAGGAAATGGAGGATATAAAGGTGGTGGAAATAAAGGAAATGATAAAGGACACGACAACGATGATGATGATGATGACGGAGGTGGATATAAAGGTGGTGGCAATAAAGGGAATGACAAAGGCCATGATAACGATAAAGGAAATGGAGGATATAAAGGTGGTGGAAATAAAGGAAATGATAAAGGACACGACAACGATGATGATGACGGAGGTGGATATAAAGGTGGTGGCAATAAAGGGAATGACAAAGGCCATGATAACGATAAAGGAAATGGAGGATATAAAGGTGGTGGAAATAAAGGAAATGATAAAGGACACGACAACGATGATGATGATGATGACGGAGGTGGATATAAAGGTGGTGGCAATAAAGGGAATGACAAAGGACATGATAACGATAAGGGAAATGGAGGATATAAAGGTGGTGGCAATAAAGGAAATGACAAAGGCCATGATAATGATAAGGGTAATAAAGGCGGAGGCGGTAATTCAAAGGGTGACAATGGAGATGATGATGGTAATGACGGCGGAGGTGGATATAAAGGTGGTGGTAATAAAGGGAATGACAAAGGCCATGATAACGATAAGGGAAATGGAGGATATAAAGGTGGTGGCAATAAAGGAAATGATAAAGGACACGACAACGATGATGATGATGATGATGACGGAGGTGGATATAAAGGTGGTGGCAATAAAGGGAATGACAAAGGCCATGATAACGATAAAGGAAATGGAGGATATAAAGGTGGTGGAAATAAAGGAAATGATAAAGGACACGACAACGATGATGATGATGATGACGGAGGTGGATATAAAGGTGGTGGTAATAAAGGAAATGACAAAGGACATGATAACGATAAGGGAAATGACGGAGGAGGTGGATATAAAGGTGGTGGCAATAAAGGAAACGACAAAGGACATGATAGCGACGGTGGTGGTGGATATAAAGGTGGTGGTAATAAAGGAAATAACAAAGGAGATGATAATGATAAGGGAAATGACGGCGGAGGCGGATATAAAGGTGGTGGCAATAAAGGAAATGACAAAGGAGATGATAATGATAAGGGAAATGATGGTGGAGGCGGATATAAAGGTGGTGATAATAAAGGAAATGACAAAGGAGATGACAATGATAAGGGAAATGACGGCGGAGGTGGATATAAAGGTGGTGGCAATAAAGGAAATGACAAAGGAGATGACAATGATAAGGGAAATGATGGCGGAGGTGGATATAAAGGTGGTGGCAATAAAGGAAATGACAAAGGAGATGATAATGATAAAGGAGATAAAGGTGGAGGCGGATATAACGGTGGTGGAAATAATGGAAATGACAAAGGGTACGATCACGATAAGGGAAATGACGGCGCAGGCGGATATAAAGGTGGTGGCAACAAAGGAAATGACAAAGGAGATGATAATGATAAGGGAAATGACGGCGGAGGCGGATATAAGGGTGGTGGTAATAAAGGAAATGACAAAGGAGATGACAATGATAAGGGAAATGACGGCGGAGGTGGATATAAAGGTGGTGGCAATAAAGGAAATGACAAAGGAGACGACAATGATAAGGGAAATGACGGCGGAGGTGGATATAAAGGTGGTGGTAATAAAGGAAATGACAAAGGAGATGATAATGATAAAGGAGATAAAGGTGGAGGCGGATATAACGGTGGTGGAAATAATGGAAATGACAAAGGGTACGATCACGATAAGGGAAATGACGGCGCAGGCGGATATAAAGGTGGTGGCAACAAAGGAAATGACAAAGGAGATGATAATGATAAGGGAAATGACGGCGGAGGCGGATATAAGGGTGGTGGTAATAAAGGAAATGACAAAGGAGATGACAATGATAAGGGAAATGACGGCGGAGGTGGATATAAAGGTGGTGGCAATAAAGGAAATGACAAAGGAGATGACAATGATAAGGGAAATGACGGCGGAGGTGGATATAAAGGTGGTGGTAATAAAGGAAATGACAAAGGAGATGATAATGATAAAGGAGATAAGGGTGGAGGCGGATATAACGGTGGTGGAAATAATGGAAATGACAAAGGGTACGATAACGATAAGGGAAATGACGGCGGAGGCGGATATAAAGGTGGTGGCAATAAGGGAAATGACAAAGGAGATGATAATGATAAGGGAGATAAGGGTGGAGGCGGATATAACGGTGGTGGCAATAAAGGAGATGATAATGATAAGGGAAATGATGGCGGAGGTGGATATAATAATGGTGGCAACAAAGGCAATGACAACGATAAAGGTAATGACGGCGGTGGTGGATATTCAAAAGGTGATAATGGAAACAACAATAATAACGGCGGCGGTGGTTATAATGGCGGTGATGATAAAGGCAATGACAAAGGACAAGATAACGATAAGGGTGATAAAGGCGATAATGATAAGGGAAATGAACATGATGGTTCAAAAGGTGGTGGTGGTGGTGGTGGTGGTTATGGCAAATATGCTGAACAATCAAATAACTTTGATTACTTTATTAATGACCAAATACTCAATAATTTCGATACTAAAACGAATTATGATACAACAAAAGGTTAGCAAAGTATATTTTTTCATGTCCCATAATTTTAATAACATTTTCTATTTACTATTTTTCCATATGTATATGCTAAAAGACGATAAAGTTGGTGAACGATTGTCCAAAGTTAAAAAAGAAAATATTAAATGTAAGCATTTTTTGAATGTTAATTTTATTTCCATATGGTTTTGTAATGATTATTTTTAATTTTAATTTTTAGATAATGATGATACTACTCCACCTTCACTATGGAAGTTGTTGTTTAACTGAACTCAAATTGAAAGGTAAAATTGGACCACAAAAGCATTGCCTGGACACAAAATCAAATGGCTGAAATGATATAAATTATATTGTTATATAAAATTATTTATTCATTTTTATTTAATAAATATTTTTTGTTATTAGCTTTTTGTTTATAAAACAATTTGAAAATATAGTTTATGACTTTTTTTTTATCTGTGTTTAATCAACCGACAAAATACAATACAAAAACAATGGAAACATGTCCTCTACTTTGTAATTGCCTTGGATGGGGAATTATTGGAGAAAATTGTATAAAATAACATTACAAAGTATTTATTAAATAAATCATCTACAAACATATGAAATTATTTGGTAAAAATTGAAAATACTCATACATTTTCCAAGACAACCTATCCATTTTATTCAATATATTAAAAGAGATCATAAACAATTATAGTAATAGTTTCCTTTCATCACTTTAGAGCGGCTATAATCATATAAATTTTCCGAAATCTTTTACGATTTTATAAGTTTAGAACGATTATAAAAAAAAAAATACTCTGTGTTATAGGTTTTTTTTATATGAGTTTTCCGAGAAAATTAATCGATAAATATTTTTCCACGTTAATTTACGATATATGTATAATAACGCTACATGTAAAATTTTATTTTTAATGCTACCGATGCTGTTTAAAACATTATTTTATGTAGTGTATTAGTTTATATACTATGATAATGTAGGAAAAATTTTATATTATACTTCGTAGTTGAATTTCAGTATAAACCCCATCAAATATAAAAAAAATTATTGTATTTTAAAACCTTGGAGAAATATCAACAAGATAAGCTTCGTGTATGGATATACAGATAAAATTCATATCGTGTATTTCATATCAGATAAAATGAAAGGTTTTTTTTTCTGGTATTATTCATTGATTTAAATAAGATTCATTTTTTTGGCTTTTTCATACCGAAAAATAATAAAAAATTGAATTTTATGAGTTTAGAAGAAAATCTTTTAATATATTAACTAAAATTATGAGTTTCCATATGGCAAGGCATCTAATCTATATAGATTATTTGTTCCATAAGTAATCGAAATTAAACACTATCTATTTTGTTATATCCATGAGAATTTTCCGAGGATTTTCACTTGAAAATTATATTTTATAGAAATTTGTTATACAACCATAAAATAATATTTTCCACCAGTTCCTCGAAAGCACATATCGAATCTCAACGTTTATAGACTGGTTATTACCTTTATAATCTTTACGAATAAATTTGGGCTGTGTAAATAGTTTTTTTTAAAGAAAACCACCCATACCTGATAAAATTATTCTGAAATTGATGATGATTATATGAAAAATTACTTTAGAAATTTCCCACATAATTATTAATTAATTAACGAACAGAAAAGTTTTATAAATTTCTCTAACTCGTATTTTACTTTCTTTCATTATATATAGAATATATAAAGAAAACTGTATTGCAAACAATTCAAATGTACCTATAATGTGGGATTCAATCAATAAAATGGATCAAGATATATGGTTTCGGAACCATATAACCTTTCCAGTGATCTACAATTAAATTATATATATATGGAAATGGAAAACATATCAAAATTACATTTTCAACGAAAGAAATCCGTACCGTAAAATGTAATTTTTTCATTTATTCAATCCTTTTCCTATAAATTGACAATTATAGGTTTTTCATTTGTATTTATCTATTTAAAAAATCAATTTTATTTAGGTCATCGCAAAAAGTAAAAAATTCTTTCGAACACACCATGAGGATGCGAGGATTATCCGAAGAGATTCCGTGACATTAAAAACTAATATGGAACCCTTATAATTACGGTAATCAATTTTGGAATGCATCGAACTGTCTCCTCTGTCTGTCCTGTCGCGAAATATTCATTTAATTTTTCCAATATATGGAAATTCTGTAGTACACATCAATGATTTAATCAAAATTGCATTGGATTTTATATAGGTAAGTTTAATTGATAATTATTTAACCATAAACATTTTTATTTGAATTCATTATATATAAGATTCATATACTTATATAAAAAATATCTTAAACAAAATATTAAAAATTATATGGAATTATGATCTTTGTTCAATGTCATCAAAAATTGCAAAACTGTGGATTGAAATATGACGATGATTGATGTGGGTTAATAATATTTTATACATTTTTTTTTGTGTGGTGTTGGTGTATAATCGTGAATGTCATATATGCGGTTTACTTACGTATTCCATTTGGATGTGATTAATTTTATATAATACATAATCTCTATCGCTTATATCCTATTATTAATATTTATTGAAACCATTTGTATATATATATTTTCTAATAGAATAAAAATTCTATGAATTAAATCTATGACATAAAATTATTAATTTTTATATTATATAATAAATAATATATATGTATTTTATAAAAATATTACGCACGACCTTTAATTGTTATTATACAATTTTATATAAATAATGCATAAAAAATTGTCTGCGATGATTAAAAATATAGTTTATATTTAACTGAATTTAAAATCAGCATTTAATTTATTGTAAAAGTTGATAGAAAAGTTTTAGTTCCTTGTCTCTATAGAAAACGAAAAGATTTTTTGAAAATATTATACAATTGAATGATAAAATTTACTTATCTATAACATTTCTAGTCAACGATATTCTTTGACGATGACCAAATAAATCTATTAATTAATAAAAACATAAATTCTATACAATAATAATTCAATATAAAACAATTATATAATTCAATTAAAACTTTTCAAATTACTATGTCACTAATCACATATATAACATTTTAAATAAATATTTAAATTGAATTAAAGGTGCGCGTACAAACATATAAAATTTTATGTTAAAATAAAACAGTCTATAGACTACATATATAAGTTTACATTAAAAAAGCAAAACAAATAAACAAACAATAGTAAAATTATAATTGAATTTAATTTTAATCTTTATAATATAAATATTTATTTATTTATTTATATATCGTGAAGTGAATACTATAAATTTATATGGAAATCTAATTTATTCACATTGTTTAAATGAAAGTAGAACATTTATGAATTAATTTAAATTTCTAATTTTCAAATTAAATCAACATTACATCAGTCGCTATACATAGTGTTATTTATCATATATCGAAAAAAGATCGAAAGTTATAGTAACAACATAAGTATATATTAATATATTTTTGAAAGGTTTTGAATCCCAAAAGAGATCCCAAGGAAACTACCTTTATGATTCTGACAAAAATTGAAGTAAAATTTAACTTGCGAATGGAATTAAATAAAATTAGTAAGTTAAGTTCAAATTTAATGTAGATTGTTTGCAAAGATCTTGAATATTATACTATTAAAATTGTAAAAAAAACCCTTTTTTTGGGTACTTTAGTTTTGATTCCTTTTTTTATGTCCTTGTTATTTGCAATATGGAATCTATATCAAAAGAAAAAATGTTTAAAATATCAAAAATGGCAAGACTTTAATATAAATAAAGTTCTATTATTTTTTTTGACTATTTTTGATATAATTTTAATCGATGATATTTCTAATGAAATATATTGTACTCTTATATTGTCATCTTATATGGTTTTAATTACCAAATGATCATGAATAGACGACAATTAAACATTCTATTAAGTGAATAAGTAAGAAATATGATATTAATCTGACATTAAAAACAACAAATAATATTCAGAGTTTCAATAACAAGAAGCAATAAATATATTTTTAATATATTTTCCAATCAATATATTTGAATTAGAAAATACAAAACAAAAGAACTAGCAAAAGCGTATTTTTCTATCATTTTACTTGCCCAAATCACTATTGGTCTTTTGCCTTTCAAGACAAATCAAAGACCTTTTTAAAAGTCAAAACGAAGGAAAAAATAAATAAATCAATCATTTTGAGGAGCCAATAAGTGTGTAATAAAGAATATTTTTTTTAAATCAATTTCTATTTTAACAACATTTATTAATTATTTAATAACATATAATTATAATATATAAATTTACAAAAAATAAATCGCTCTTTGTAGTAAAATTATAATTAAAAGAAAATTTTTAACAATAATGCAATTAAAATAAATATAAATTAACATATTATTTATAATATATATGGTGAATTAAAAATATTTCCAAACATTATGGAAATAAAATTCAATTCAGATGACAAATTCAGAGTAGTTGGATTGAAATCAATGAAAAAATTCCCGGGGCAGTTTACCAAGCATAATTAACGCCGGCAGCTTGATATGATACATGAGCTACTGGTGCGATAGCCGATGAATATGTTGCAGCAATTGTTGGTTTTTGTACGGTATATGTAGCTGGTGCTGCATATGTATGATGATGGGTCAATGGAGCTGAGTATGTTTGATGTGCTAATGGAGCTGAGTATGTATGATGTGGTGCAACATATGTTTTATGTGCAATTGGAGCTGCATATGTATGATGTGCTAATGGAGCGGCATAAGTTTGGTGTGCTAATGGAGCTGCATACGATGTATGGTGAGCTAATGGAGCTGCATACGATGTATGGTGAGCTAATGGAGCTGCGTATGTTTGATGTGCTAATGGAGCTGCATAAGTATGATGAGCCAATGGAGCTGCATAAGTTTGATGGTGAACTAATGGAGCGGCATACGTTTGATGATGAACTAATGGAGCGGCATACGATGTATGATGTGCTGCAATCGTTGGTGTATATACATTATTTGAAACACGTGTATCTGATTTTTGTACACTTGAAAATGGTGTTGCAATGGATTTTGAATGATGGGCAACTGTACCGTCTAAAGAACGAACTGTTGATTCATGGGTGGCTCCATATGTTGGTGCTGAATATGAAATGTGTGATGGAGCTGCAACAACTGGTGTTGAATATGAATTATAAACGGTGCTTACCGATGGTGCTGATGAATATGCAAGTGCTGGTTCAGCAATATAACCGGCATTAGCAACAGCGGCTAATGTAGCGAATAATACAATGAATTTTGATGCCATTTTATTTATTATTTAAAAATATAATAAAAATTGATTTATTTTATATATATAGTTTGTTGTTCACTTGTTGATAATCGGATCGTAACTGATGTTGATTTTAAGTTAAATTCAACATTTTATAGTAAATTTTTTTTTATTACAATATTGAAAATGTCATGGATTTAATGTGATCTACAATGAAATGCGGCGATCTACAATTAATATTAACTCATATATATGTATAAGTATATCAAGTGATCTTTTAAGGGATATATATATACACAAATACAATATTAATAATATATTGTAATAATTCACGATCGATTGGTATATATATTTTGTGAATATAAGAAATGAAAAAAAAAAATTGAATGAATGAACGAATGACCTACAAAAAGTATAACATCAAAATTAAATTGGTTTTATACGTATTCTATATTAATATATGTAATTTTGAGATAAATTACTTATAATATTACTTACTTATTTACTTAACTCATATACATAAATTTACATTTTTATTATACAAATTTTGTTTATTTAAAGGTATATTATTTATTGTTTTTTTTTTTGTTGTTATGATGAATTATTCAATACCGGTCCTGTGTATTATTATTAATATTATTACATAAAACACCTTTATAAAAAAAAAAAACAAAACAAAACAGAGATATGTACTTGTATAAATGACATAACGATACAATATATATATATATATATATATATTAAGAAGAGACATACCTTTTCTTAAATTGGATTATTGTATCAATTTTTTTTATTATTATTATTATTACAACTTTTATTTTCATTTTATAATATATTGACTGTTTATATATTGTAAATAATAAGTTGCGGGTTGAAAACATTTGCAAGTTTTAAATTATAAGTATATTCAAATATAATTAATTTTGTATAAGGTGATAGTTATCTATGTGGTGTATATAGTTAACACCCAACTTCAAAAATCCTGATTACAAATTTTAAAGGTTCTCGAATCCTATCTGTTCGAAGACACATGAAAGATTTAAGAATATACAAAACATTTTGTAGGACAATATTCATTGTTATGTGGAATAGATTCACAATAATCAAATCTTTTTACGGGTTAAACAAAGAAATCATTCCATATTGATTATACCTATAATGGAAAATTATCATTTTATTATACAATTTGATTTTTGATTTTTTTGAGAGTTTTCAATTTATTAAATGGTTTATCTATATAAATTTTTCTTATAAACATAAAAAATAATAAGATTTTCTCAATTAAATAAATTAAATTTTAATACAAAGTTAAATCTAAATTGAAATTACAAATAAAAATACAATTTATATTATTAATTATTAATTAAACTAATAATGATTATAGATGAGATTAATAATCAAAACCGTATCCATTATGGAATCCTTTTTTTTTGTATTGTTCTTCCATATATTGTATTTTTTCTTTCCTCTGCAGCAATGAACACATACAATTATCGTTTGTCTTCTGTGATACAAATTCAATCAAAGTGTAGGGTAGGAACACATGCTCATAGAGTTTTTGTAAGATTTCTATAAAATATAGTTCTAAATCTGAACCCTTTTAATTGTGCACTTTTCTTCAATTACTATTTATACTATTTTTTCTTTCTTATTTCATTTTCATCTTGATTCATTTTGGGATGACTTAATTTTATACATTTGCCTTTATTAAATTATGATCATTAAAACGGTAAAGTTTAACGGTAAGATATAATCATTTAACAGATTTATTACCATACAATTTTTCTCTATATCCTTTTGTTTTGATTTCCTTTTCTTTACAAAAAATATTTATTTTTTATTTTGTATTCCTTTTAATAATTTATATATAAGAATAATATGAAAAATAAGAATCGAAACCCAAATACATAGAATAATTTATAATTTAATAAATATAATTTCTGCGATTTTTGTTTAGTTTTTCCCCTATAAATCTATCGATAAAAGGTTGATCGAAAAAAATCGCTGAATTTTTTATACAATAGCAGAATTTTCAAGTATTTTTGTTCCACTTTAAGAAAGATTACTTTATTAAGATATAAATCTTATTATTCAGCTCAACTCAACCTCAGGATTTACAATAGGGATCTCTTTATAAAGATCATGGAATTGAAATATAAAACTAAAAAGGTTTTTATAACAAAACAATATTAAATTCCAATCAATTATATAATGAAAAAACAAATCGATCTTTATTTATATATAAAAATTAAATACAATAAATTACAATTTAGATTATCATTGTATATAGATTGTTAATTTGATAAACAACAAAATATTATATATACAATATAATAAATAAATATTTTTAGAAATATATTCACATTTTTCGATTAATCAATAATCCGAATATATTGATTACCAACCATAATTAACTCCAGCTGATTGATATGATACATGAGCAATTGGTGCTACAGATTTATGGTGTACAATTGGTGTGGCGGCATATGTGTGATGTGCCAATGGAGCGGCAACATATGATTTATGTGCAATTGGAGCTGCATAAGATGTATGATGTGCGACTGCTGGTGCAACATAAGATTTATGTGCAATTGCTGGAGCTGCATACGATGTATGATGTGCTAATGGAGCTGCATAAGTATGATGTGCCAATGGAGCGGAATACGATGTATGATGGGTAACTGCTGGGGCTACATAAGATTTATGTGCAATTGCTGGAGCTGCATACGATGTATGATGTGACAATGGAGCTGCATAAGTATGATGTGCTAATGGAGCTGCATATGTTTGATGTGAAGCGTATGCATGATGAGGTGCAGCAGCATATGAAATATGTGCTGGTTGATTGATGTAACCAGCATTTGCAATAGCTAATACTGTAGCAAAAAATACAATGAATTTCGATACCATTTTAATGATTATTTTTTGTTTATTTTAATTAAATTCACTTATTGTTAATATACTGTACGATTGATACTGATAATAATTTTGATTTGTAAGTACGGTTTTATAGTTAATTTTTTTGCTATCTGATATGATGTGAGATATATAAGAAGAATAAATATCCTTTTACTTTATTTTATTGAGAGTGGGGAAGGTGTGTATCTTAAAACAGACAATTTTTCCAGTCTAGTCGAAATCAATTTGAAAAGGAATGACCTTTTGAAATGTATCAATAAATTTTACAAATATATACTTACAAACAAGATACGATATATTTACGTTGTTGCATTTGTCTTTCAAAAGTGATTGCACTCGCGGTCAACTAAATAATTAAATAAATAAATTAAAATACATAAATGTTAATAAAAAATAATTAAAATATTAACAAATAATTAAACTGAAATATATAATTTATATGAATATATATTGAAATGAAATTGAAATTAATGTTAAAGAAAATTCCTTACAACAATTGTAGTGATACCTTTTTTTTTGAACTCGCAGAATTGGCAATTTTATAAATGGAGGTATTTTTCGTATTCCATTGAATGTAATAATATGACATATATTCAATCCGTGTGGGTGGCATACAAACAATTATGTTTGTATCCTTATAATTCATATTAATTAAATATTTAGTTTATGCTGATGAAACAGTATTGATAATAATAGTATTGAGATCAGCCAAATTTTTCCAAGTCAAGTCAAAAAAGGAAACATTTTCAATATGAATGTATTATTATTTAAAGAGCTAAACGCATATTTATTTTGTATAATTAATTCTTGTTCTAACTTCTAAAACATATATCATTCCAATAATCAAATATATTTTTTTTAAATATCCACTGTATATCAATCAATGTTGGTTTGAATTGGGATCAATATATTAATGTGACTATTTTGGTCGCTATAATCCACATATATAGTCTTGTAACTATTATACAGATATATATATATGTATATTGAGTTCCTGATTAAGTGCTTACTTTACCTACACGTGGTAACCAACGGAAACTGAATATGATTCATATATATATACGAAACAATTCAGGCTAAAATTGTAAGTGCGAATTCCATATCATTGTTTTTGAAAACTCATTTTAAATGCATACAAATTAATAATTTTCCATATATCAGACATAATTTCTTATTGAAAAGTCATAACATAACATATTTTTAGTTTTTAATTCTAAATAAAATTACTAATTCTTAGCTTAGAAATTCTGAAAAGGTATAAAAATGGATAGTTTTTTTGCAGTTACAGTATCAAAATAATATTCATTTGCCAGAATAATCAATTGTTGAATTGATATAAGGTAAAGGGAAAATTTTGTATTTCAAGATATGGGACCAAAACGAAATGGTAATAAAATATTGGGAACTCAATTTTTTCCTCATTTTAAGAGATCGTTATTTAATACACAAATATTTCCTTTATTTAATTTAATTTAATTTAATTTAATTGTTTAATTATTATTTATTAAAAAACTCAAAGAAAAACTAAAAGGATTTATAATGACTCTTAACGGTGACATAAAAACTCTTCAATGAGATAAAGATTAAAGAATATAAAAGAAGTTAATTCATTTTTTAAATTGATTTTTATTATTATATTTATTAATATATCAACAAACAAAATAAAATAAATTAAAGTGTTTTCAAATAAACTCATGCAATAAAACTTTTTTTTTTAATTTACATAATAAATAATTGGTAAATTTGCATTTTGCATATTATTATTATTATTAAAAATAACGTGTTGGAATATATCGGATTACCGATTACCAGGCATAATTGACTCCAGCAGCTTGATATGAAACATGAGCAATTGGTGCTACAGCCGCTGAATATACAGCTGGTGTGGCTGCAATTGTTTTATGTGCAATTGCTGGAGATGCATACGATGTATGATGTGCTAATGGTGCAGCATAAGTGTGATGGGCTAATGGAGCGGCATACGATGTGTGATGGGAAACTGCTGGGGCAACATAAGATTTATGTGCAATTGGTGTGGCGTATGTATGATGGGCTAACGGAGCAGCATAAGTATGATGTGCCAATGGAGCAGCATATGTATGATGTGCTAATGGAGCAGCAACATATGATTTATGTGCAATTGGAGCTACATATGATTTATGTGCAATTGGTGC
Organism: Dilophus febrilis; assembly: GCA_958336335.1. Classification (NCBI taxonomy): domain Eukaryota; kingdom Metazoa; phylum Arthropoda; class Insecta; order Diptera; family Bibionidae; genus Dilophus; species Dilophus febrilis. The sequence goes on along the minus strand of OY284471.1, from coordinate 3,405,230 downwards.
GGCATAAGTATGGTGAGCTAATGGAGCAGCATATGTATGATGTGCTAATGGGGCGGCATACGTTTGATGATGAACTAATGGAGCGGCATACGATGTATGATGTGCTGCAATAGCTGGTGTATATACATTATTTGAAACACGAGTATCTGATTTTTGTACACTTGAAAATGGTGTTGCAATGGATTTTGAATGATGGGCAACTGTACCGTCTAAAGAACGAACTGTTGATTCGTGGGTGGCTCCATATGTTGGTGCTGCATATGATAAATGTGGAGCGGCATACGATAGATGTGGAGCGGCATAAGAAATATGTGCTGGTGCTGCTGCATATCCAATTGGTTGACCAATATATCCAGCATTAGCAACAGCGGCTAATGTTGCGAATAATACAATGAATTTCGATGCCATTTTATGATATGTATAAATAAAAAATGAAATTTATTATTTTAATATTGTTATTTACTGAATTAAAAGTAAATATGAGACTGATAAAATATTTAAATTTACTCGACCATTTATAGTAAAAAAATTTATATTATCTTATGATAAAAATTAACAATATTTTAACAACTTTTACTCCAATTTATTGATATCTCAATTCATCATTATTTATATTGTAATTACAATTCCTCTACATTTCATATATATTTACAAGGTTGACCTTTATCTTTCATCAACTTATTTTAATTAAATATGCGATCTAAATATAAATTAATTAAAATTGTTTTATAATTAATATTTTGAATTTATTGGGGGGAAAATTATTTTGATGTTTTTTTTTTTTTGTTGAAAATTTAATGGTTTTATTATTATTTTTGTCTATGAATACGAATAATTTTTGGATCTTTTCATTATGATTATGACTTTATTTCTATATATAGATTTTATTGATTTATCCTAACGGGTTTTCAAAACATCTAATTGTAATTCAAATAGATTCTAATTGAATCATTAAAATAATTCGTATTAATTTATTTTTATATAAAAAAATTAATAGTTTAATTGGCGTTTAATTTTTTTTTTATTATTCATGTTTTTAATACATTTTATTTTTGATTTAAAAGTACGTTGATAAGATTATTTATAATTAAAATAACGTATTGATTCCAATTCCAATTGATTAGGGGATAAAATAATAGGACAAATTAAATGTAAAAACAAAAATCTATTCGTAATACAATAAAACTTAAAACATTAAAAAAGAAAATGAAAATGCAAAACCCTTTAAAGAATTCATTATTTTTGTTTTGTTATAGACAATAAAAAGGATTCAATACTTTGTATAATCAACAATCTTTTCTTCTGTTATTTCATATAATTTTTAAAACATCTAAAGGATATTTTATCCTATTTGAATTTATTCTTTAATAATAAATAATTCTATTATAATTTTTTTCATTTTCATTCATTCATAAACTTATGATATTTTAACAGCATTTTGTTTTAAAAAGATTATATTATTTTTTAAGGATCGTATGATTCAAATTTTTGCATTGCAATAATTCAAATCTCAAAAAGGATACTGTTTCATTATGAAGACATTATCATATATAAAGATCTAAACGCAAATGTTGATTTTCAATAGGTATTATACACATATTTAAAGAACTCTTGTGCGATTATTTATTATCAAAGATATATCATTTAAATGATAAAATATGATTTTAAAATATAAACTTTATTAGTTTGAATTGGGATCAATATATTATATTATACAATGACTATTTAAGATTATTAATCCATAATCTTGTAACTATTTTACATTTATATATTACGTTACTGATTAAGTGGCATAGTTTACCTCCCACCAATGGAAATTGAAGATATAACAATTTATGCTAGAATTGGAAGTTTGAATTCCATATTGTTACTTAAAAAAATACAGATTCTTAAATAACAATATCTCGTATTTTGAATATTGGACAAGCAAAAATCCATACAGATTTATTCATTTGAGTAAGAAAGGTTCTATATTGGTTTAAAATTAAATAAATCAGTCTGTGTTGGATATTGGGTAATTTAAAAAAAAATCCACTGATTTATTCTTTGTAAGAGATTTGTTTCCGTCATTTCATAAGCATTTTTTTTGAGGAATTTTAATACATACAAATTTATAGTTTGGCAGTTCAACTAACATGTTAGAGTATTAATTTAAAAAACCGTGTTAGAGATCCACTTTTATATGTGTAATGAAGATCCATTATAATTATTAATATTATAATTCCCCCAGTTATATAAATGATTAAAATACAAGATATATATATATATAAATTTAACAATTCATTGATATTTATTTATAATTGATATCAAAAAAACAAAAATACAATAAATAATGTGGTGTGTGTGAACGATATAAAATCGAAATAACTTATTTTGTTTTTCTATTATAATATAAATAGTATACAAATAGAAATATTGAAATTTTGATCCATTGATCCTTTTGGTTAACAATTAATGCATATTATTTCGTTGACAAATTTATTTATCCATCATTTACCAGGCATAATTAACGCCGGCAGCTTGATATGAAACATGAGCAATTGGTGCAACCGCCGCTGAATATACAGCTGGTGTGGCTACAGTTTTGTGTGCAATTGCTGGAGCTGCATACGATGTATGATGTGCTAATGGAGCTGCATAAGTATGATGAGCAACTGCTGGGGCTACATATGATTTATGTGCAATTGGTGCGGCATATGTATGGTGAGCTAATGGGGCAGCATAAGTATGGTGAGCTAATGGGGCAGCATATGTATGATGTGCCAATGGAGCTGCATAAGTATGATGTGCTAATGGAGCTGCATACGCTTGATGATGAACTAATGGAGCGGCATACGATGTATGATGTGCTGCAATAGCTGGTGTATATACATTATTTGAAACACGAGTATCTGATTTTTGTACACTTGAAAATGGTGTTGCAATGGATTTTGAATGATGGGCAACTGTACCGTCTAAAGAACGAACTGTTGATTCGTGGGTGGCTCCATATGTTGGTGCTGCATAAGAAATGTGTGCTGGAGCTGCAACAACTGGAGTTGCATATGAATTATAAACGGTGCTTACCGATGGTGCTGATGAATAGGCAATTTTTGCAATTGCTGGTTCAGCAATATAACCGGCATTGGCAACAGCGACCAATACAGCAAATACAACAATGAATTTAGATGATGCCATTTTATTCGTTTATTTAAAGGTTAAATAAATAATTTATTTTAATATTATAATTTGTTGGTTACTTGCGATATTGAAGTATAAATTGATACTGATAACATTTTGAAAATAACTCTTCAATTTATAGTAAAAAAAATTTAGTTTTACACACCAAAACGAAACAAAAAAAAAAAACGACAACTTTTACTTATCCAAAATTCATAACAAATAATCGTTTTTTTTTTTTTGTTTTATTTATCCATTTAACTTTTTAATTTCTCATATTCCCGTCTCATATAAAATTCAATTATATTTGTTGTTTTGAAGATTTGTCCTCCAAAAACAAAAAGTTATCTCACATAAATGAAAACGAACCCCATAAATCAATAAAAAAATATTATTATAAATAATTATATTTCAGATATGTATAACAATTTATTGTTTTTTTTTTAATTTTATTTATACCTTAAAAAAATAACCTTTGAATTTGTTTCAGAGCAATTTTTTTTTTTGTATTTTGTTATAAATTGACTTAAAATTAATTAAAAAACAAAAAATATGATATATAACATAATGATAAAAATTCCATTATTTTTGTATGTAATATTTTAAAACTTAAAATGAAAGTGAATTTCGTTTTGGTTTTGAACAATAACAGATATTAAAGGGGGGGTGTTAAATTTAGTTTAAGTGTTGCGTTGGATAAGGACACGAAATTTTATTATATTTATTTTTGATCCTACTTTCTGCTAAACTCACTTAATCTTATTAATAAATATTAAAAGCATGCACAGGATATTTTAAGAAAAATAATTCATGCGATGGACGTTCATATAGGATAGATAAAATTCAATATCTATTTAGAATACATACATTTAAATATGAATTTTGTATAGGAAAATGTATGTTTATCCAGAAAAAAATGGAAAATTTCAATTAGGAAATTATGATTTCTATAAATTTTTAATATCTAAATATAGTTTTTTTCTGATGTAATAATAAAAAAGGATAATTTTATCATCAGGAATAGAAATTTATAATAAGTTTTGCAGTATGAAATTTGTCTATAATATTCAAAGTCCTTTATTGATGAATAAATTATGAATGAATATTTTTTACATATCTTTATTAAAGTGAGGTGAAAATTTCTATTAGTATGGAAAACTTAGATATAATTCTATGATTTTTTCCAAATAAATCACAATTTTAACTTGTGTTTAAACAAAAATATAATAATAAGAAAATCAAAAAGCCATCAGGATATGATATTTTATAACTGGGATAATTTTAATTTTATACAGATGGATCACATTTAATCCATAATTAATTAATTAATCAATCGATAATTAATTAATTATACCATCTATTTATTTTCACCGTTAAAAGAAAGTCAAAGAATTTTCAATAATTTAAAATCTACTGAAAATGAAATCCATAGCAGAGTTCGATTAATTTTCCAACATTTTCTTCAGCCGTGTCATAAGAATACAATTATTATAAATAGAAATTTAGATAAATTGATGATTTTCCCATTTCAAAAATATAGACAATTTTATCTATTTCAAACAATCATTAATTTTACAAATGCATTTGATAATTTTGTTTTTTTTTTATATAATTTATTTAGGTTATTATTCAATAAGTTAACATATGAAGAAGAATAAAATGGTATATAAAGGATACAGGAAAGCATGGATAAATAAATATTATCAATATAATTCGGATTCGTTAAACCATATACAATTCAAAAATATATATATATCAGGTTCTGAATGAAAACCATTCTGCCAATTACCAAGCATAATTAACTCCAGCAGCTTGATAGGAAACATGAGCAATTGGTGCTACAGCAGCAGAATATACAGCTGGTGTGGCTACAGTTTTGTGTACAATTGGTGCGGCAGCAATTGTTTTATGTGCAATTGGTGTGGCGGCATAAGTGTGATGTGCCAATGGAGCTGCATATGTATGGTGAGCTAATGGAGCTGCATACGATGTATGATGTGCAACTGCTGGGGCTACATAAGATTTATGTGCAATTGGTGCGGCGTATGTATGATGTGCTAATGGAGCAGCATATGTATGATGTGCTAATGGAGCTGCATAAGTATGATGAGCAACTGCTGGGGCTACATATGATTTATGTGCAATTGGTGCGGCATAAGTATGGTGGGCTAATGGAGCAGCATATGTATGATGTGCTAATGGAGCGGCATACGTTTGATGATGAACTAATGGAGCGGCATACGTATGATGTGCAATAGCTGGTGTATATACATTATTTGAAACACGAGTATCTGATTTTTGTACACTTGAAAATGGTGTTGCAATGGATTTTGAATGATGGGCAACTGTACCGTCTAAAGAACGAACTGTTGATTCGTGGGTGGCTCCATAGGTTGGTGCTGCATATGAATAGTGTGATGGAGCTGCAACAACTGGAGTTGAATATGAATTATAAACGGTGCTTACCGATGGTGCTGATGAATAGGCAATTTTTGCAATTGCTGGTTCAGCAATATAACCGGCATTGGCAACAGCGACCAATACAGCAAATACAACAATGAATTTCGATGATGCCATTTTATTCGTTTTTGTAAGTAAAATTGATGATTTTGTTTTAATATATATATTGTTAAATTGAAAGAGCAAATGCAACTGATACAAATTTAAAATTTAATTGAACAATTTATAGTAAAAAATTTTTACAATTCAACTCCCACCCCATTACATTATCTTATATATTAAGGGATATTTTTTTGGTTTTGTTATTAAACCGAACACCAAAATAATTGATATTATTTAAAATGATATAATAATATATATATAAATAACCTTCAAAAATGTATTGCTCTTATGTACAACGATTATTTAATTCATTTTTTATCGTTTTATCTTATTGTATATATATAATATTATTATTACATCAATTATAATTAACAAAAATACCGGTCCTCCAATATCAATATATATGCGGTATAATAAGTATTATTATATACTTAAAGTGACTTAACTTTTTGTTGCTGTATTTTTTTTTTTTTTGATATTATTTACTCGATTGGATTTTGATGATCCAATAAATTATATATAATAAAAGTAATAATAATATTATAAAGAATGTAAAAATGTCATAATAAGTTGAATTTTTAAGTGCATCGATATTATGAGATTGGTTGGGTGTGTGTTTTTGTTTTGTTAAAATATATTCAATTATACAGACAGCTGGTTTAATTAATTTTTATAATTATAATTATGTATATATAACATAATGTTTAATTATGGTATGGAATGACTGGTATTTTTACCATCAATTTCATCTAAATTATCCTTGCTTTTATGTTTTAGATTTCATTAACGTTTTTTTATGTTTCCAACATCAATACATTTAGTAAACTATATATACCGACTTCGTTAAATTTCCTTACCCTGAACCTGATAAGATAAAATTCAACCATAAATTTTATATTATTATCCTTTGTATATATATATATATTATTGTCGTTTCTGTGGCCGCTGTGTTATTTTTTTTAATATGTACAACAAAAATATGATAGTAAAAAATAAAAACGCAACAATCATTTAATGTACACCACATGTATTAAATCCATCCATTCATCCATCCATCCATATCTATATTATATATTTTACCAAATTGTTGTTTCTTTAATAAATATATATCTTTATCAAATAAGGTATACGCACATGATCCTATAAATTCATATATAATATCTCTTCATCATCTCATATATGCGATACGAAAATATATATATTAATGCGTATATACGCTTTATTGTCTATATAATATATATTTTCTATATATAGCTGTGTATATTTACTAAAAGCTTTTAACCTTTCCTAAACCACATGGGAAATCTTCTGAATTGTTTTGATTGCTATCATTTTCTGTGTGTATCATCTCTACAGAATTTCATTATGTGTCATCTGTACTGTAAAACCGAACCAAAAAAAAAAAACAGAAACAAATATATTAATAACACTATATAATTTATACTGCATATGCTTATACATATATACCATATAACTTGCTAACATCGTATTTTGGAGTCAAATGCTATTTAACACGATATGCTATATCCTTCTAAATATATTTATAGAAATACTAAAATGTTGTGTGTAAATAATGATTGCATTATTTTCAATATGATGATCATTAATTATATAATACAATATAATATATATATATTTGGGCTTACATAATCAATGAATTTATTTTGTTTACCTTTATTTTTTTTTTGTTTGTTTGATTCATCCCCCAAAATTTTAATATAAATATTTATATAATTTAGAACAATTGTTTTTGTTCTACGTAATTTCTTTGATTTTTAATTTAATTTTGTATATTGAAAAACAAACAATTCAACACGGTCCAGTTTGGACTTTTTGTACAGATTTTTCATTTTGTAAAGATTTTCCAATAAATTCGTCCAAACATCATGGTATATTAAAACAACATATCTTTTTTCTGGGGACATTTTCCATAGACGGTCTTTATATAAACATCAGGATAAGATCAGTAAAGATCAGGACATGAAAAGAAGTACAAAATATTCGTCACGAGACATATGAAATGAATAGACAAACTATCGTATTTCATGACATGGTTAGTATTTTATTTTAAATTTACTTAAATTTTAAAAGAGAAACCTTTCCTTTGCATTTACAAAATTCCAACATTCGATAAAGGTTCAAAAAATTTATTATAAATGCTTTTTTGCATACAATAGATTTCTATTAAACATATATAACAAAAAATCTCTGTAGATCAATTACAATCAGGGAATCCCCCTAGATTTTTGAATATTCCCCAAATTTTGTGTACATAGAAATCGATGATTTTGTATGACAGGAAAGCACTAAAATTAAATAAGAATAATTTAAATATTACTTTATTTTTTAAACGATTTTTACTCGATATATTTTTACCATCATAAAATAAATGTTAACTCACCTATTTATTCATTGATTTGACTTGGATGTTGTAATGTACAGGCTACGGGCTACGGCTCTATATCCATATACAAATATATACAGTGGGAAATTGCATACATATATACATAAATTATATGAAATATGAATAAATCAACGTTACATCACACAGTTCTTGTATATTAACATACAGTCAGTGAGTTCATTAAATGTAGTTCTACAAATTCCTTTACAAATTCAAGTAAAAATTATACGCAATTTTTAATTCGATATTTTCCGGCATAAACGAAATTTATATACATTTTTTGTCTGAATGATATTTTGTGATTGTCCTATAAATAATAAGGTATTATATTAAAAATGAATGTTATAATTTCATATGAAATATTATTTATTCTCTGGAGTGTCCTGTAAATTTTATGCATATTATTTTATATATAGAAATACATAATATATAAATTTATATATATATATAGATATAGTTGGATAGATGGATAGATGGATGGATGGATGGACAATGTGACGCTTATATTACTCTATCTATATAATAATAATAATAATAATAACAACAATAATATATTTCTATATATATATATAACCAATAACTATATTTGAAGTGGAAAATGTTATATATATATTGTATGTAAATATTTAAAACAAGGGAAATGAAAGCACAAATTTTACATATATGAATAAATATAAATTTTCATTTGTATATATATATATATATATATATGATATACAAAACCAATTTATACAAGTGACCTCAAATTTATGGTTGATTTCACAATTTCCCTTCAATATTTCGATATTTGTGCGGATGACCGCCTATACGGTGGTGTTAATGTATATATATAATAATGTATATTATCATTGTTGTTATTATTATTATTAAAATAATTGTTAAAATTTGTATAATAATATTACAATATATAAATAATAATGATAAAAAATTCATACATAGTAAATTTAATAACACCATGAAAGTAAAATCCCAAAACACATTCAGTATATCGCATTTATTAATTATGTTAAATTTGCACAATTATATCTTTCATTACAGTTGATAAAAATCTTTAGCTATAATGTCCTTCCGTATTGGTTTTACACTTAAGTTTGATTTAAGTTCTCTACGTGTATTTTATATCCTGAAAAATGATATATAGAAAGCATTAAAAAAAAAATCTCCCAATGTTCATAATAATAAATAAAATGATTTTTACCACCTTTTTGTATCACCTTTCCAAATATGCAGCAACAATTGGATATTTATTAATTTGATTACCAAAATATTTATCAATTTTATTCCTTACGCGTGCAAAAATGAATTTCCCTGCCAGAGTATATCCAATTTTAGTATAGAATTCGCACAAAAAATCCATTACAATTCCAATTGGACATACTCGATATTATAGAAACATATATTCCGAACATAATCGGACATAATCGTTATCATACACATATTGATATTCGTATATATTGATATGATGATGATGATGATGAATTATTTTAACATTTGTAGACAATCGAATCGTATTATACGAACAGAGAGAGATTATCGAATCGTATTATACGAATAAAAAAAAACCGACGACAAAAAACACGATTGATATACAATACACACATTTATTTTAATGATTTATATATAATATGTATATATAATATATATATATATATATATATATAATAAAAAATTTATAGAAAATCGTACGGTAAATTTTCCGTTCATTTTCGTCTCACACATTTCATTTATTATAATTTTTTTTTTTTTGGATTGTTTGCAAGTTCATTCGTGTATTGAATTTTATTGGAATTTTTTTTTTTTTTATTTTAATTTTTATGTTGTTGGTTTTTTTTTGTTTAAATAAAAATTGTGTTTATTTCATTAGAAGTGTGTCCTGGAATTTTTTTATTTATCCATTAAAGAATTATCCAAAAGAATAACATCAGGAAGTTCTACATCTATATGATTTGTTTCAAATAATTTTCTTTATTGAAAATCATCATCATTTCACTATGGATATGCGTACTTGGTTTTCCTTTAGAGTGTTGGTAAAAAAAAATTGGTTGTAAATTATGTAATTTTCTATAATGCATTATAATAATTATAATAAATTAAATTTTAATCCTGGCTTTTTTGTTTCTATTTTAGGTTATTATTTAATGTTAAAGATTTACTAATTGAAGATTTGCAATAAATTAATTGCAGTGATAATAATCAATAAATTGGACAAATATGATTATGGATGATTATGCAAATTGGGATCTTTTGAATGTTGTTTAATAATGTATGGAAAGTATTTTAAATGAAAAATTTAACAATGTTCAAAAATTGCCAATAAAAAAAACCAACAAAAATATTAAAAATTATCCGCAGAAACAAATAAAGTTGAAAATGATGTACTATATACTATACAGATGTACAGACTCCAATCACAGGTAATCAAAACTCCATTAATTTTTTTTCAACAGTTTGTGTAATGAGATAATTATTTCTGTTTTTTTTTTATTTTATCTTTAAAAACTCCAACCCAATAGTTATATATATAGTTTTTGTATATATGTAAAAATTGCGAAAGGTTGTTACAAAACGAATTTGGATTTAATGCATCCCTCCCAGTTCGGATTAATACGTGGACTTCATCACCATACAGGTAAAAAATCAAATGAAATAAAGACTCTAACAGGATTTTGTAAATTTTCTTCATATATTGATTGAGTCTGGTTATTTTGGTAGTTATATATATCGATGTTTACCCGCAAAGTTTTTGTGACTGACCTTTCATCATCACTTTTATAATTGAATCCTTTTTCTTTTATCCCATTAAATGAAATTCTAATGATTTGTTTTTTTATTTCCTTTCTCATTTTAGGTTAGTATCTATCTATAATTTTAAAAAAATAAAGACAAAATTCATAATAAATTGGCATATAATTTGGAAATATAATTACAATTTAAATGATTTGCCAATATAAGTGAATGTGAATATGTAAATTTTGTTGATGACAAAGTTAAACAATAATTTCTTACACAGAAGTTAAGAGATATATAACAGGAATATTAATGAACAAAATACAAATGATATTTACCACAAAAAATTACATATTATCAACATTATATAGATTTAATTTATTTAGTAATATAAGTTATTGATTAATATTTAGATTAAGATTAAGATAATTTAATACTGATGGTATGTTGATTTATGATAATAACTTATCGGATATATGAAATCATATTGAATATTTTTATTACGAAACTAATTTAAGAAATGAATGTGTGCTATCGCAGTGAAAGCAATTAGAAACCGACTTACTACTAATTATAATATTCATTAGATAATGTATTTAAATTGAGTGAAAGGAAATCTCAATTTCTATATAATTTCAATATATCAATAATTATTTTATAAGTTTCCTAATTTTCCCTTTTGTTACCAGTTTATAATTCATTGTGAAGATCAATTCATCTATACATCTATGTAAGTTTTTTTGATATTTTTGAACATTTGCATAACAAAATAAGGTATAATACGATCAACGAGTTAATCAACATAATAGATTTAATTCATTAGAAATAAGTGAAGTGTATGTTTAATAATTAGAATAAGATTGTATATAGTATGATTAATGGTGAGATCAATTACGTTTTCCATTTTATTTCTATTTGTAATTTATACAATATTTGAAACAAATTTGGAAACAGATTCACTATTAATTATTATATAGAAAAATTGCACACCATATGCATAGTTGATATGCATTTTCAAAATCGACAGATCATTAAACAAAATGGATTGATATTTAATTAGATTTAGATACTAAATTAATAATTATAATATGTATACTGAGAATGTTTTTAAGGTATAATATGACATCAATTTAAAAAAAAACAATAACAATTCAATTAATATAATTAAATGGTTTCAATTGAGAGATTCACAAACCATTAATTAATCAATTGGTTATTGTTATATCTTTAGATTAAGTGTTTATATTTTATAAGAAGATTGGCTAATACACCACATATAATATATGTTAAAGGAATAATCGTTCAATATTATCCTATATTACATAATAATTGATAGATTATTTTTGACTCTTCATTTACATTATGGATTACGATAATCAAACAAAACGTAGTTATTATTCTTTTTTTTAACATTTTTCGTTACATTTATTATTTTTGCTAATCACTCATTTAATTATCTTGTGATAAATTAACTTAATGAACTAATTTATTAGTTTTTCTACTTTGAGGCACATTTTCCACGAATTTTCCGAGAATTTTCACCTGTAAATGAATTTATAAATGGGATTTTTTTTTGAAGGAAAATTGTTGAAAATTGTTTAGACTGATCCTTTAAACATTATGTTTATTTTCATATGCATTTTCCGGGGTTTTCCCATTTTAAATATGGTATATAAAACTAATTCTTGATACGAAAATTATTAAAAAAAATGTATGGTTTATTAAAAGCTATCATATTTTTCAATCCGTAATGGTATTTTAATGTCATTATACGTCATTTGATAGGAATATTTGTATATATGATTCACAAATGATTTTTGTTTGTTTTTGGTTTGTTTCATTTAATATTCCATTTTAATAATTTGTTATGTTGGCATAAAATTTCTAATTACTGATCGTGTTTTCCATGATAATCTATATTAATTTAATTGTAAAAACATATCATAAAAGGTTACTATATAGTAAGAGCAGACTAAACATTATTTTAATGGCTTTCCCAAATGAATTTTCCGTGAATTTTCACTTTTAAATTAATTTATAAATCGTATTTTAGACGGAAATTTGATGAAAATTGGAGAAAATCGCTAAAAGAATACGTTCTGGTATACTAAAATTATTACGATTTTCCCATAACCTTTCAACATAACTGAACGAATGGACCACCAGATAGAATGGTATTTTTATGTTTAATTAAAAATACATTATAATACCGGAACGGGTTAAGAAAACATAATGAAATCATTTATTGGTAAAAAGAATTTTCACTTTAAAATATATTTTCGAAATGTTCCAATTGAAAAGCAAACTTTTGTAATTGTCCGACAACAAACCACCCTATTATTTTATTTATAATTTTTTTTTTTTTATATCTCTTAAAATATTCCAACAAAAATATAATGTGTGTATATATGTATATAGTTGAAATGCAACTATATAATTTTTATTCTTTATCAATCACCCTCGCACATACCGCGCTCTAATTAAATTTATATAAGTGCAATTGTATTTGGTATATATCTATAATATATCTATAATATATAATGCATATAAAATCAAACATATACATTTATAGTTATTATACTTCCATCGCACATTATGTTGTATGATGATGATATTATAAAAATATATCATCCGATTAATTAACCGTAATTTTCTCTCATACATTATAAAAACTACGTATTTTATTAAATTTTTCATCGGCCACGCGTGCTTTTATTCGATAAATTTTTTTATTTTTTGGTATTTTCTTTTTAATGTATTTAAATTCAATTTTCTTTTTAAAATTAAAGTGTATGTTTATTGTGAAAATGGAAAACCGTGGATTCATAATTGGAAAAATTCAAGAGTTTTCCAAGAATAATGAACAATAGATTTAATCGGGATAGGTGATTCAATATTTTACCAAGGCCATCAACGGATGTTATTTTATTTTATTTTGTTCATCACATTTTTTGGATAATCAACACCTACAGGTAAAAAAAAATCGCAATTATAAATTGGAAAATTTATATAAAATGTATTTATATAATGTTCTTAAATATTTTAATAATTCCATTTTATATTTTGTATATAATGTACAAGTGTGTATTAATAATTCATGTTCAATTTTTTTTTGTTCTTAATACAACAATAATAAATATATAGAATTTATGTCTGCTTATGGTGGATAGTAACATTTATAATTTTTCGCATTGCTTATTTATAATTCATCATCAACCGTTTTGGATTCATTTGCAGCAGCCCCGATTGAATGTATATGGACTACATCATCACAGGTAAAAAAAAATCAAATGAAATAAATACTTAAATTATGATATTTGTAAATGTTATTTATATATTTATTGATTATGGTTATTTCGTAAGTCATATAAATATATTGATGTTAACCCACAATGAGTTTATTCTTTATTTTATTATTACTGAATAATTCTACATTCTAATGCTTCTGGTTTTTCTTTCTTGTTTTAGGTTAGTATGATTTTTATCTATAATTTTAAGACTAGAATAAATACAAAATAAATGGGCATGTACTTTGGAGAGATAATTAAAATTTAAATGATTTGCCAATAAGAAATGTGATTAAATATTCACTTTGAAGAACAGTTGAACAACAAAGTTGATGTCAAATGATAAACAATGATTGCTTACAAAGAAGATAAGAAATATAAATGAATTATTAATCAACAAAATACAAGGATATTCACCGGGATAATTATTATTATATTATCAACATTATATAGATTTAATTTATTTAGAAATATAAGTTTTATAAATAATATTTAGATTAAGATAGATAATTTAATAGTGATTTAAGTTTAATAATTATTCTCATATATGAGAACGTATTGATTATTGATTAAGAAATTCGTTTAACAAATTTATGCTATATCAATGAAAGCAATTAGAAAATACACTCTGACCATTAATTACACTATATTCATAAAATAATTGATATAAATATTGAATGGAATGAAATATATGAGTGAATGTTGACAATCTATTAAAATCTTATAGCGAGGAAATCACGGAACTTATATTCTAGCAGCCATAGTGCTTATTAAAAACTAATGTTGGCATTTTACATACATCATTAGTTGTTAAATAATAATAATAATAATATATTCTATAATGTGTAAATTCGGGGCAAAATAACTAAGAATTTTCTTTTTGTAAATAGAAATTAAAAATTCTTTACATTTTTGCAATTGACTATATATGTATGAAGTTATTAATCCATATAATAATGATTTTAGTTTTCCCAACTTGAAACACAAAAGAATGCTACAAAAGAAATAAAGTTTTATCACCCCAAACATCAAATATCATAATATAGCAATAGTTATTAAACAAGTTTCTTCATTTTCAGTTGTATATTTTGTGATAGTATATTCCTGTATATGAATTCGGACCGAATTTTATTAATTACTATTCGTATTTTAAGATGAGGTAATTTACAACAAATTATATTTATTTACATATAAAGAACTGAGATCATTTTAGAATTTAATTAGAGACGATCGATGATTTATAGATTGAATTTAGAATGAATGGAAATATGAAGAATTTATTGAATAAAATATAGACCTGCAATTACATTTATTTAATTATATATAGATCACAAACCATTTACCCAATCATAATCAAAAGATTTTTATATGATAGTTGTAATTATTATATATATATATTAATGAAACCGGAAAATATGAAATTATGATTACGATTTAGCGAAAATAGTTAAGTTATCTTTATAATTTATTGTGAGAATGATTTTAAAGTAAATTCATATAATGATATTTTGAAATGCAATTATTTGGTACAATTTAAATTGGATTATAAAAAGATTATATTTTAATTTTATACGAAAATTGATTGAATTTACTTTAAAAATAACAAACTCACTATTAATTATAATAATTTAATTATAATGTGAACATTTTTTAAGTATTTTAATATATAAACAAATCAATTTAGATTATAAGAATGATTTAATTTAGACTGAAAGATTATGAAATTAGATTTAGATTCTTTCTCCTCGCATATTCTTTTAACTTTAATTATAATATAACTTTTGCTTATAATTCTGAATCGAATCATTTGTTCCTTATCACATATTCCAATTTCAATATTCTTATAATACTTTTATATGTATTAAATTATGGTACAAATTTTGCTGTTTATTCTATAATCTCATATCACTATATTAAATAAAATAAATAATCATCAACAACATCGTTGTTCAAATAATTTAAAAGACCATTTAATCAATATGAAATGTTTAATTTTCTATAATTAAATGTACAAATCACTAGATTTTTTCTAAATTTCTTTATTGCATTGAATAAAATATAATTTTTAGGCCTTTCATTTGCATTATCTATTTTAATTCTTCAGTATAACATTTACATTAAATATTCAATAACATTTAAAATTTTATATATCATACAATTATGTGTTGGAAAAAGGTATAACATGATTATTTCCCATTGATTTTCTTTGAATTCATATTCGCATTTTGAATTCAATAAATAAAATAACAAAAAAAACGTATTAAATAATAGAAAAAAATAACTTTTGTTGAACGTCACATCGGTATTTGAACCTATTCCAATCAGACACATTTTTTCATGGTATATAAAATTTTCCATTTTGTATATGCAAATTTCTTTCATAATGAATAAGTAAGTAAAACACTTACAGTCTTCCTTCGGATTTTCTTCCATTTATTTTTATGGTATATGAAAAAATATATAATTAATTTTCATTTATCCATCACATTTTTCCATACAAATTATTTGCTATTTTAAACTATATGTGAACAAAACTGAAGGATATATTTCTTAAGACAATTATCCCGAATCCACTAGAGAGAATTCAATCTATCGTTGAAACTTACATAAGGTAAAAAGAAAAAATATATTAGGAAAACCAATGTGTTGTGTGTTTTCTTGATATATTTTTTCATTTTTTCCTTATGTAAGTTTCAACGATAGAAATTTACAGTTATAATTGGGTGTAGAGCGGGTATCCCCCCCCTTGGATACCCGAGAATATATATACACCAACGATACGGGCCAAAACGCCCGCACCGTCAATGTATATATAAACTTTGGGGAGGGTTCATCGTTGAATGATAGGCATCCTGTGACCAGCATAGGAGATCTTCGTGGCACCAGTGCGCACGCAGAGATGGAAATCAAACGACCATGACCCTCCCTAATTAAAAGCAAATCTCACATGTAACATTTTACATGTGAGATTTTTGTTTGAAAATCGGCGGCATCGCTACCAATTCGACCATACTTGCATCTTAAGAAATATTCACTTAAGTTTTGTTCACATACAGTTTAAAATGGCAAATAATTTGTATGAAAAAATGTGATGGATAAATGAAAATTAATTAAATATTTTATCATATACCAAAATTATAAATAATGTTTATAAAAAAAAAAATATAAAAAGAAAAAGATAATTACTATATAATGGGTGAATCCTTCGGGATATGAACCAACATTTTTCGGACATACGAGATATGTAAAATATAATGAAAATTTGCGATGGTTGAATCAAAATTAATTTCGTATTTTATCATATTCAAATTTAAAATCATATGAAAGTTTTCGATTTTATCAATGAATAGATCGATTGGTAATTACTTTTGGTTCAACGCACTCATAAAAAAATATACATTCAATAAATCTGGTTATTAAATTGTTGTATTTTATGTATAATATTTATAATCTCTTTTTTTTATCTTATCATATAGCAATATATATATATATATATATAATTTTCCTTTACACATATTATCATAGTGAAACGTCGCATATCATAATTTTATTATACATTTCATTATATTATATATATTCGGATGATGATGATGGTGATGATATCGATCGATATTATAATATATACAATGACACAATCAAATAATATTTTCTATTATATATATATATATATACTCATTTTTCTCCAGACACCAAACGGTACTTTAATTTTTATTTTACAAATAAATTCAATTATCATCATTATTAAATTTTATTTTTTTATCGATATTTTGTTATTATATTTTTATAAATTATTATATTTGGTTAAAAATATTTTAAATAGCAGAAATACATTTGAAAAATGTAAATAGTTTTTCATCTAATTTATTATACAATTAAAAGGTAAATTTATGTTGTTTTTTTTTTTATTGTGATTTTCAATTTATTTTTTATAAAAAAATTGCCAAATTTTCATCATAGATTTCTATAGAATAGATTTCAATCAATTAATTATATACCTATTTAGAGATTCAATAAAAATTAAAAAAATTTAATTCATTCGTCACCTAAAATCATTCCATAATTATATAAAAAAAAAAAACGCTTCAATAATCAGAATTTAATTTTGTATTTGTTTATCAGTATAGTACATCACATGCAATATAAAATGTGTATGTATAAAATTTATATCAATCATCATCTCTCAATATATTTTTTAATGTAACCGGGGACGCATTCAGTAATAACAATTGAATATTATTTATAAATCCATTAAATATACACAAATATATGCAATCAAAATTTTATAAATATTCCCATTCACATTAATACTATATAATCATATATCACTAAAACATTTCTGGATAAAATAAAATTACAAAAACCATACAGTAAATTTTACTGTTCATTTTATTTTTGTACAAAATCAGCGAACAAAATTCATTTTATTTTTAGTATTAGTTAAAGTGTATCTATTTTTTTTTTTTGTATATTAATTTAGCTTTTTTTTTTTTTATTTTTTATTCTATAAATGCTGGTACTAATTAAAAAAAAAATTAAGAATTGTGGGTATTTTCGTAAAAAAATGAAACTGGGATAATCAATTCAAGAATTATCTTCAAAATAATCATTCATTATGGATGGATAGTTGATGCGGTTTTATTCAGAATGGAAAATCCGAATATCACTAAACATTTTTCCATAACGTTTTAATGCCTGAACTTCTGCAGTATTTGCTGATGCTCTTGTTGTTTAATCATGTTTTTTTATGAACGTCATCACAATCACAGGTAAAAGAAAAACGTAAAAAAAAAAACAACAATCAAAAATTTTCTTTAATTTTCCAAAACAAATAAATTTATTTACACATTTAGAAAACTCATTAAAATAATATAACATACGTTTCTTCATTACATCAATTTAAATGCGGCTATCAAATGAATTTCGAGGGGTTTTTGTAGTTTTGTTATATTTTATATTTTGTTTATAAATACAATTCTTGAACCATTGCTTATGTTTGAAAAATTACTATGTTCGTTTGAACTTGTTTAATGATTTTATAATTTTCAATTTTATAGAATTGAATTTTAATCTTCGCTTTTTTATTTCCATTATAGGTGTTGATTATCAATGATTAAAAGATCACAATATTACATATAAAAAAAAATTCATGATTATGGAATTGAAAGTTTAATATAAATCTTTTGAATGATGTTAACAAAATGGAAACTATTTTAAATGAACAATTTAACAATGTTCAAAAGTTGTGAACAAATAATTCAACAAATATAATAATATATATGGAATTTAATTAAAACAATTATCCAGAAAATAATAAAGTTAAAAATAATACTACAATATCAATACAATATACATTTTTAATGGATAAGAAAATTTGAAAATCAAACATCTATTAGGATTTTCTTTATCAATATGAATGCATTTTTAAACGGATTGTTCCTTGCCGTTTTCGTTTTCTTATATCCGGAGTTTAATCACAGGTAATGAAAAATCTATTGATCTATTGATCGTTTAATCAATAGGATATCTAAAAATCCTAGTCTGTAAATATTATATTTTATTCAATTTTATTAAATTCTAATCTCTTAACAATTTTGTTTTTCTTTCTCGTTTCAGGTTAGTAAACAATTTTTTAGATTAACAATAGAGTTTAAGACAAAGTATAATATATAATTATTGGATATAATTTAATTTGGGAATTGTTTATACAAATAATTAAAAGAAGTAATATGTGAAATGAAAAATATATTAAGATTAGACAGTTATTGCTATACCACGAAAATTATCAACGGATTAGATTTAATTTATTAGAAATAAGTTTAGATTTAAGATTTAGAATAATATTATTATAATTTATATTCCGGCTGTTTTTCTAAATCGAATGATTTGTATCATATCAAATGAGATTAAATCCATTATATTTCACAATATTCTCTGTAATTGAAATAATATCACCATCAATTATTAAGCCGATGCTTACTGTTTATTATAATAGTTATAAATCATTTCATGAATATTCATCTGGTTACATCTTTCATAAGTACGATAGTTAAAGAAATACTTAACATCTATTAAGTAAATACCATTTTCAATTTATTCAAATTATGTGAATGTAATCTCAAAATGTTACAGAAGTAACATTCACATATTTACAGAAGTTAATAAACAAGCATTACATAGTTTAACATTTTAGCAGAATATCCTAAGGACGATTAATTCAAATGCTAATTTACTTTTTTATACATTACATTAATATTCTAAATACGATTCATTTTAATTCCATTCCCTTTTCAATTTTAGAATTAATATATTTTATATAAACACTTATATAATGAAATTGTAATTCATTAGAAATGATAGACATAACTTTTATATGTCTCTTTGAATGTTTTACAGCAATTTTAATGGTAATTTTCCTTTCAGTTTTCCGATTTGTCATACATTCGCCAAATATTTATTAATTCAATGTATAATTAAATATATTAGAATATCTTACATAATTCCTATTATTTATACTATATATATTTAACGATCCAGAATTTAATTAATTTTTCATACTGTAACTATGTTTATATATGGATTATCTAAGTTTTTGCAGTTTTCCCTATTTCATCTAATAATTTATATTGTATTTATTTTATGCAATTGAATATAAGATCATCAATTACTATTCCCTTAAGATGATATAATTATATTATATGTAAACGTAATGAACTGAAATCGTTCAAATATTTTGATTAAACTCGCAAATATATAATTTTAATTTGAAATGAATTCATAAAAAATAATTAATATGGAATCAAATCAATTTGACCGCTGGCAATTATCCAAAATACAATCAATGATGAATAGATTTTTAAGAAATAACCAAAATTTATATTTAACTCCAATGAAAACAGAAAGAAATCAACTGGATTTATAAATTTAGTTAAGTGTTTCATTTTTTAAAAGTCCAATGACCACACTAATTGGTATTTTGGAAAATAATGATGAGTTATTATTTGCGTAAGTATATTAATGTTTTTAGAACAAAATCTAATATGGATTTCCATATAACCAAATAGATTTTAAAACATACTTAACAAAATTATAATCCTCATAATGTAAGCTTTATTGAATGGTTGAATGGAAAATGTAAATGAATATCACATTAATTTTTTGGTATAATTTCTTGCATGATCTGCATTTCGTATGCATGTTAATTGATTTCCCTAAATCATTTATACCATACGGAAACATTAGCATGTAAATATCCATATATTTTATGGTTTTGTGTTTATAAATTATTGAAAATAATCCAAAATTTATATTGAAAAAATGTGATGATTTAATGAATGGTAATTTAATATTTAGTATATCAAAATTCCTCCTTAAATTTGTTGGAATATTTTTAATTTTTTCATTGATGGGAGATATTACTTTAATTTAATATCAAAAATCATTGAATTTATCTGATAATTAAATAGTGGAATTTTTTATTAATATTTGTGTATAAAAAAGTTGCTTTATTATTTTGTATTGATACCTCTCTCTAATCTTCTTTACATTACCATCAAACACTATATAATGTATAATATTTTCATATTGCATATGATGATGATGATTTCAAACCACTTTTGATAACACATTCACACAACCCTATATATATATATTATAATAATTATATTTTCATAATATAATCCAACGGGATCATATATTTATTTCTTTTTCTATTGTATAATATATAATAATTTTTTTCAATACACCTAAAATCGGGTCATCGTCTTTTATAAATATTTATACCTGGTATTTGAATTTCATGGTCATTCGTTTATTCTATTCATTTTGTTGTAAAATTTTAATGTGCGTGGTTTTTTAATTCGTTTATATTTTGCGTGTTATCAATTTAATTTATTATATTATAATATAATAATTATTTATTATCAATTGAACATTAAACATAAAAAAATGTTCATAAATTTATCCAACATAAAAACAAACATCTAATGGTTTTTTTTTATTGAAAGTGTTTATCCACAAAAGGTATAAAATTTATTGAGATTTTTCACGATATATAATTATGTAGAAAATTTTGTAATTGGTAAAATAAAATTAACTTTATTAATACTTGTCCTGAAACGTAATAATTTTTATAACGAATCCTTAAAATAATAAAAACTCAAACTATTTTATAGAAGTCATTATGATCTATGAAATGGACATAATTAAAATAACCAATATTTTGTTTTTAAAAATCAGACGATTTCTAAAGTTCAAGATATTCAAGACAATTTATAATTTCCCAAATAATTTCTATCGCCAAAATTGTTCATATAAAATAATTCCATATAAAATTAGATTCGAATGGTTATTTATTATTCATTTCAGAAAATACCAACAATAAATATTTGAAAATGTGATCATTTAAATGAAAGAAAATTTAATATTTTATCATCACCCAATATATCATATATACCATACGTACATTATATTTGTTTGAATATTTTTATTGTTATAATGCATGGAGTAAATATTATATTTAATTATATTTGTGTATATAATAAAGTTGTTTTTATTTTTAATTTGTATTGATACCTCTCTCTAATCTTTTTTACATTATCATCAAACACCAATTTTGCTAAATTTTATTACATTACATATATTGATGATGATATTTATATCGAACGATGTTATACAATCAACCACACCGTATCATATAATTGTGTGTATATTTTTATATAATAATTTTTATACATCGGCCGAAAAACGGGATATCGCTTTTTTCAGCACCGACTAAATGTGTAAATATCGTCGTCAGTTCATTTATTTTATTCTTCTATTTATTTCGTTGTTTAAATTGAAATTGTTGTTTTATTATAAACTAATTTAATAATTTAAAGTGAAAATAATATTGTTGGTTTTAAGATTATTATTAATTATTAAGATTATTTCTCAAAGTTTATATAATTAAATATAGAAAACTATAATTAAATAGAAATTTATTTTAAGAAAATTATTTTAAGTGTATTATTTAGTTTGAAAAAAATGCATGGTCATTATATTTTAAAAATGTGTTGTTGTAAAAATCTATTTCAATAGAAATCTAAAATTGTTGCCGTGTGATATATTTATTCTTTTTTTAAATGTATACAAATATATTTGAGATGAAATTTTCTTTTTCATTTTATTTATTTATAAATAAAAAATATATTAATGTGTTTTTTAATATGACTTTCAGTTTAACGGTTTAATTGTGTATCAAGAAATTGCTATTCAACTTTATATTTTCATCATCAAAATTCAAGAATGTTTGCGGTTATCATCGATTGTATATTTTGCTGATATCATATTTGCTGTTATCATTCGAGCCATCTCCGAAAGTCCAAACAGGTAAATAAAATTTTGTTGTAAAAAAATAAATACAATAATAATAATAATAATTTTTATTTAAATTATTAATTGCAAAATTTTTCTCATGGTTTTTCTTCCAGGTTAGTGTGATTTTTCTGCCAACTTTACGAATTAATAAATTCCAACCATTGGTGAGTCAACATTTATTTTCATTATATTTCTGAATAAAAGAAATTACAAAATAAAAGACAAAACATTCATATTTGGAAAAGGATTTAAATTAAAGTAAAATATATTAGTATAATTTTGCTGTATGATAAAGTGATGAACTGAATTTATTTTTATGAATCTATAATTATTGGATTTTATTTTTGGAGTTTATACATTGATGTGTCACCAATATTTCAAAATATAAGCGGTAATCAGAATCTCTGATTCTTTCCGATTTTATGACTTGAACATTTATATAAATTTTCACCTAATTTTTTTTATCTTTCATGGTTAAAGTTTCTATAATTATTGCAATGATTATTATTTCAATAAAAAATATTCAATAATAAGTAGAATTTTGTAGAAGCAACGTCTTATTCGGTTTTTTTGTTAAAATTTTATACGTTTGATTTAAATAATATAAAATTAAATGTATTATTAGTTATAATATGTTAAACCATTTTATAATTTTAGATTTTCCAATTAAACTCACTATTACATTAAATTATATTGATAAATTGAATTCTAATTTACTTTATTTAATTAGTTTTCCTAAACTTTGATTTCAGTTCATCACTTTTTTTAAAACACAAACGCGTCGGATTATTTTCTTTTTAATTTTCAATATGTAAATTAATTAAATGAATTACTTTTAATTGAACCGCGATAAAAAGAATTTTCCAACTATATAAGAATAATATGACATTGACTAAATCTTAAAAAGGAAATCATAATGAAAATTTCAATAATTAGATAAAAATTGTCAATGCTCATATAGATTTTCCAAAACAACAAATCAATTTTTTTTCATATTTAGAAAGATCGCGTTTTGTAAAGCGTTTTATTTTTAAATTTATTTAATGGATTTCATATGAATTTTTCGAGATTTTCCAATTGTAATTTATAAAACCTATATGTTTTGTTTGTTGTTAAGCAATACTCATTAATAATTTCCTTACAAGTTTTCATATATTTTCCGTATTTTATAGATAAACTTACTTAATCCTATGATGATAATTATCTCAATAAAATTCCCTTTTTCATTAATATTTTCAATAGTTTTGATTTACACAATGTGAATTTTAAATGCATTATTTATTAAAGTATTTTTTTTTTATAATCTTAGATTTCCTGTTAAGCTCACTTTTGATTAATCGAATATAATAATACGCTATATAATGATTAAGTTTTCCTAGTCTCTTATTCTTTCAGTTCCTCAATTATGTAAAAAAATATTTTTCGCTTTAAATATTAATTAAAGATGAATGTTTTTAATTTTTTAATTTCTTTTTTAGAAATATAATCATATTAGAGTTCATGATAGATCACACAGAATAAAAAAAAAACCATTGCTTTTTGTAATTAACTTATTCCCAACTAATATAAAATATAAATACACTGGTGAATGGATATTATACATATTAACTGATAACTAATTTATTCCTTTTGTTTTTGCATAAGTATATATCATGAACTCAAACTAATATTATATATTACTAACCCCTTTTTTATTATATGAAAATATAAATTTTTGATAATGATAATTTGTCCTATTTTCCCATTACCTAAAAAAAGTAATTGCAAGCGGTCAGTTCTCTTTAATGAACTGATTACTTGACAATACTTTATCCTATATGTTAAAAATGAACAAAAATTGGGTCTTGCCACTCAGCATACTATGTCTGAGAAAGGCGCCAATTATCATTTATCAATCAATCCTAAACCAGGGGGTACTTGGGTCAAGCCCTCTAGTCCTACAGCGGACCGACTACGCGCCAAGTACTCTTTCCCATCCAATAGCTCTGGTCTGTTTGAGGACCCCCATATTTCCATTAACAAAATCATCGTTGAATTAATTTTATTGGGCTTGTTAGGGTAGTTTTAATTAAACTAACATTAGTTAAGTTATATTTATAAGGTGCGCTCTCAATATTTAATATTAATAATTATTATATATTATTTATATTTATATTTTATAAATATTTAGATATAAGTTTATTTATGCTGCATGTTTTTACTAACACATTAACAATTAAGTTTATAATTAACTATATTTGTTTCTATGAAAATATATTCAATATATTTATACTTGTGTTTAAATTACAAAAAATATATTTCTATCAAATCCGTGGAAAAAATAAATAATAAACTTTTACTTATAATCAAGATAAACGCAAAATATTCACTTCTGTTATAATTTTCAAAAACAAATTTAAAGCAATGCATATAATTTTGACTAATCCTTAAACAATTCTGAATGATTGTGAAAAGAAAATTGTTATATGCATAGGCATTCAAATTATTTATGCATATATTATTATACATATATAGGCATTCGAAGGGTGAAAGAAAAATTAAGTTCTTATTAAAACAATTTCATTAATAATTTCGTTATAATAATTTGGTATATAATATATATTTCTATTATGTGTGTCTGTTTATAAATAAATATATATATATAAAATATAAATAATGCCTAAAAGGAAGGTTACGAGTTCTTTATAATGAAAACTTTTTCTTTATATATAATAAAAATAAATACAATATATAAAAAAGTTAATTAAAATTCAAGGTATAGGGGAATTGTATTCCTTCTTGTATTCCTATTTCCATATTTGTTTTTTTTTTTTTTTGCTATAATTTAAATTAGTATAATTACTGAAAATTTTGTTGTGAAAAGATACATATGCTGAAGGTATATATATACATATATAAAATATTCTTAATGCAGATAATGTGTTTCGTATTTCTTGTGTTTTTTTTTTTAATGAATTTATTTACTTAATTAAAAATTATATAATTGTATATGAAGTATATATATTTAAAGAGGGTTGATTACGTTGAGTATAAGAAATTTTTGTTTGAATTTAATATGTAATTATTATTAGGAATATGATATAGTTTTTGCTTTCTATATATATTAAACAAAATTAAGGATATATATTGTTAAAATATGTGCATTTATTGAATGATTATGAAGTTAAGGATATTCAAATTTTATCTGAATATATTTTTATAATATATACAATGATGAAGGGATTTTCCAATTAGTTTTCCATCTATAATAAATACGTGTGTTCATGCTCCTGAATATTTATATGTATATTATATATTATAAATAAATATTCATTTATTGTATAATATACAGAAGTAAAATTTTCGCCAAAAGGCACGTTTTTCGACCACATTTTTTTTTTATTATATCAATCGTACACATGAATCTTTATCATAGGGATTTGGTTTACATTACCATTATTTCATTTCCATTTCCATATTACTTTAATTTTTTTATTTTAATTTCATATATATTATTGTTTTAATTTTCCTTAGCCTCAAACAAATTAAAGTATATTCGGTTTTTTTTTTTTACAAATAGCTCATCTATATTAATTAGATATCCAAATCAATTACCATCACAAAAAAATCATTTCACAAAATACAATTAATACAATCACCGAATTTTCCAACATGTCTATCAATTTTACTTTAATTTATTTCGATTGAAATCATATAACTTTATATAGTTATATCGAATCGTAATTCAAATTTGTTTTTTAATAAAAAAATAAAACAATTAATATCCTGATAATACTTATAATTACATGCGATGTGCTGAATAAATTTGACCATATCGAAAAAGAAAACTTTCCAATTAAAATACAAAAAAAAAAAACAGGATATGTTTACTACAAGTTCTTAATTTATATCCTTATTATTTGTACTATGTAATATAAACACATGTATATATAGGTAATATATTTGGATTACTTTGTAAATTGGATACGTGTTAATTTAAGTTTATGTACAATTATCACGTATTTTTATCCTTTTAGTTTTCACACACATTTATATATATATCATATATATTCGTCCTTTATATTATTTATTCTATGTTTTTCCTATATTATTATTGATATTATTTGCGTGTGTGTGCTGCAAAATTAAATGGGGGTGAAAAATATAATATATGAAGAAATCAATTGCAAAATATATAATGTTTTTTTTATTACAATTTTAATAATACAACAGCGACCATTATCAGCAGGATGTGTTATAATATCTATAGAAATTAGAGTTAGAGATGATTGAACGTGTGATTCTTTTGTATATAGTTTAGTTATATTAAATATAAATATTTGGAAGTGTATTACGCTTATAGGTATCGGTACTTAAATAACATGAATTATATATCATATAGATCCCCCATTCGTACGAAACCAATCTCAAAATTGTCCCATTTCTGTATAATTCTTTATGATTGAAATTTTCGTATAATATTCTAAATGAAACTTTGGGTGGAAAAAATGAAGTGCTGTTTAAATTTCTAAGGTAAATTTAGTTTTCTAATTTTTTGAGGTACTCGTTTTAAATTGAAGAATTCTTCATTAATTTTCAAAAGAAAATTTTGTATAATTTAACCAATTATATTTAAATTTCTGTAATATTTTATAGTAAACAATTTTTCTAAAGCAATTTATGTTTACTTTACCTTAAGACAATATTTGTAAAGATATCTGTATAATTTTTTAAATTAAATTTTGTATAATTTTCTGAGGAAATTCTGCGAATTTTTTTTTTTGACTAAAGTCATCCAACTAATTTAATTTAAATTTACAATTTTATCTTGAATTATTGAATATATTTTATTATTAAAAAACTGTAAAAACAAAAACGATAGTCGATTCTATTTATAACATGCCAAATACGATAACATTAATTATATCTATTTTAAATTCTTTTCAAAAACAATGTTGTTATAAAATTAAAATATTCAATAGCATTTCGGCCAACAAAACAAAACATATATTCTAAAATTTAGATTTAACATACTTAAGGACGACCAAATCGTGCATCGAAATTATCTACATCCATATCATCCATGTTATCCTGCTCCATAATATTATCGGGTACCATTACATTATTATCGTAAATTTTTAATTTAGAATTTTGTAGATATTGATTCGCCCGATATAATATTCGTTTTTTATCTAATGGTGATTTTACTTCAAATAATATACCATCTTCAGTCTTTTTTGCCGATATAATATTACTATACATATCGTGTAATTTCAATTTATCGGTTACAAGTTCACGTACCGATTCTAATACATTTCCCGGTGGTGCATTTCCTCTTAGTAATAATTTTGTACCGATTTTTGAATCTTGCAATAAATGATTTAATACCTCAATCATACTATCCAATTTATCTTGTAACGGTGATGATTCATCATGTATTGATTTCAATTTTGACAGAATAATATTCAATTGGGTATCAATTGTTTCATATTTACGTTCACACGATTCGTGTTCTTTTTGTTGAATATGAGATTTTTCTGGTATTTCTGTTGGTGGTTGTTGTTGATATTGTGGCCGTGATGCTGGTGATGAAGGGTTTTGTGCAAAATTATCGTCACGTATAAAATGAGATTCTAAAAATTAAATAAAAATAAATTAATTAAAATAAAAAATTATAAAAACTACAAACGTATTTTATACACAATTTATTATATTACCTTTAATTACCAATTGTTTCACTTTTGCATATGGTTTTTTTTTATATTGTACATTAATAAAATAAAATAATATATCGCCAACTTTTAATTGAACTGACGAATCGCGAAATACCCATTTACCGTTTGTTGGCACGTAAACATCTTCCAATAATGTACGATTGTTGGGTAATTTAGGATTTATATGTACAATAAATGTAAATATTTCAATACCTTCTACATTCGGTATTGATGCTTCAATTCCGGATGGTCTTAGAGCACGTATATTTATTTCCGGTACCGAATAGCATGAAATCATTTCAATTATATTGATTACCAAAAGTAGTGTAATTATTAAACGTATCATATTTTTTTGATGTATGATTTTGATTATTATTATTATTTTATATAGTTTATAGATGATTCTGTAACAAAAAGTTTCAAATATTTTAAAACTATTTAATATAACATAATAAGAGAAATATTCGCATTTTTCATTCTTGGTGAATAAGAATAAAGGAAAATGAGATTTTCTATAGATTTTCCTACTTTCATTAATACCTTTTATTAAAATAAAACATAAAAAGAATTAGATAATAAAAAAAATTAGAAATTCTTTCCGAGAATTTTCTATTGTTGAAACTTTCATATGCTAAAATGAAAACCCATAAAGAATTCAATGTTTTTTTATTTGGAAATTTGTTAATTTGGTAAGCAAAACTATCAATTTGTCATGAAATTTATTTAAAACGAATACATTTAAAATGGTATTGTTTTAATAATAAAATTAAAAAATTAAATTAAAAAAAAAATTAAAGTTTTAATTAAAAAATTAAACGAAATACAATATGACGGTTTATTATCTAAAGAACAATTATAATATATTATATACTAGTAAAAATTCCTTATCTCTTTAAGGCCATCAAAAAATAACAAAAGGATGAATTTTTCCAACTTTTATTTTTTTAATAATTAAAGAGAAAAAAAAATGTCTTGGAAAAACCCCACAACAAATATGTTATAGATGATTGTGATTTATATAAAGAAATTCAGTGTCATGTTTAATGCGCTGAAAAAAATAAAACAAAATAATTAAAAAAAATATTGGTAAATCATGTCTCAATTGAGCTTTTTATTGTATATATAGAATATTTTAAATATTCAAATAAAAATGACATCAAATAAATAAAATGCTATTAGAATAAATTAATAAAGATATAAAAACACTATAGAAAATTCTATAAAAATATACATAAATCGAAAATCTGCAATAAATACATTTAATGTACATGATATTAATTGAACGAAATTTTTTATTTTGGTGTTCTTAGACTTGGGTATTCTTTTCTAATTGATTTAGCACACCAAAGGACTGTTGTTTCACTATCTCTTTGTTCTATTTTATCATATTAAAAAATTATTTGGTTTTTTATTGTTTTGCCATTTTTTTTTTGTAGTTTCTGAATAGAAATAGTTTTAAATAAACTTTATATCTTATATATTTTTGAAATAAAATCATACTTACACAAATAAAATTCACTTTGTCAATATTTTGATATTCGTTTAAACTAACGATTTGTTTTGGATATTATAATGATTAAAAAAAATCTATTCTTACAATTTATAAAATTAATATTCTTTAAAATCGTTTATTTAACAATTTGTAAAAGTAAAACATAATAAACTTTATAAAGAACTTACTTTTACAAGAATGTCCGAACACTTTGAAAAAAATATTGTGTCCAGAATTTTGTAGTAATATTAATATTATAACATATCAAATGATAATTTACAACTGAAATGCCAATTTCTTATTTGAGATTTAAAATGGGAAATTTCACTTATTTATTTTAATTTCACTTTTGAGATTCAAATAAAGATGATATTTATTTATTGAAATCACTTTTATTTTTTTTTTAATATAATGAGTTTGTGTCGGTATATACTTTTACATCAGAGGTTATCGCATTTTTATCGCATAAAACACATGTTTCAGAAATATTTGAACATCACAATTTTTCATGTTGTAATTTACAAAATATACAAACATTCTGACAACAAATTTAATGTATATTATCATAAGTTTTAAGAAAAAAATGGTCCGATAATTATAAAATATCCGATAAATAGGTCCGATAGGTCCGAAAAAAATGATAAATTATGTCGTATAAATTAAAATCCGTCAATCAATCAACAATTTGAAAAAAATCTCAGTCTGTTATCGGCAATTACACCTCCGTCATTTTAAAGGAAAAACATTAAAAAATAATATTGTTTGTTGATATTTGTTTTTTGTTTATTTAATATCTAAGATTAGTAAAAACATATATTAAAAATCTCGCGCAATCAATAAATTGACTATATTAAATACAATTCACTGCAAACACTTATGAAACATGTGTTACTACATTTATTTTTTTTAGAATCATAATATTATTTGGCATTATTTAAAAACAAAAAATGCTAATCTCATTCTGAACCCTAACACAAGAAAATGATTATTAATAAGTCATATTATTTATTCAAATAAGTTGATTTTTTCCTTCATCTCAATATAAAAATGGTAATATACAATATTTTGTTTTCATAAATTATGCTATACACTTTTAGATACTTGTTTAACGGCCTTCAAACCCAAATTCATGGTATTGATCGCTTATAAATCTGGTTGATGTATAAATGTTATTTTGAATGCGATATGAATTAGGTTATTTTATACAATTGATAATGTATTTTTGATATACGAAATGGAAGTGGGACGAGTACTTTTTAGGATTTTGTTTATTTAGGATACATTTTGTACTAAGTTCAGAAGTTTAAGATTTTCTGGATCTTTACGCCTTTGATTGTCACATGTACATCTTGTCGATCATTTTTAAATCTTGCAAACCAAATAATAGATAAGTTAATTAAAACATTGTGTTAAATTATAAAATAATAATGTTTAATAACATTTAAATTAAAAAAAAAATATATATAATATTTAACTTAAAAACGAGCAAATCGTGTATCGATATTATGTTCATACATATCATCGTTATCCTGCTCCATAATATTATCGGGTACCATTACATTATTATCGTAAATTTTTAATTTAGAATTTTGTAGATATTGATTCGCACGATATAATATTCGTTTTTTATTTAATGGCGATTTTACTTCAAATAATATACCATCTTCAGTCTTTTTTGCCGATATAATATTACTATACATATCGTGCAATTTCAATTTATCGGTTACAAGTTCACGTACCGACTCTAATACATTTCCCGGTGGTACGTCACCTCTTAGTAATAATTTTGTACCGATTTTTGAATCTTGCAATAAATGATTTAATACCTCCACAATACTATCCGCTCGATCTTGTAACGGTGATGATTCATCATGTATTGATTTCAATTTTGACAGAATAATATTCAATTGGGTCTTAATTGTTTCCAATTTAGGTTCACACGATTCTTGTTGAAGGGGAGATTGTTCTGGTATTTCTGTTGGTGTTTGTTGTTGTCGTGATGCCGATGATGAAGGATTTTTTGCAAAATTTTCGTCACGTACAAAATGAGATTCTAAAAATTAATTAAAATAAAAAGTTAGAAAAACTAAAAACGTATTTTAAAATTATTAAAAATTAAAATTAGAAAAACTAAACAATTTATTAAATTACCTAATATTCGAAATCGTTGATCACGTTTTGTATAAATTTTTTTTTTGTATTGTACATGTACCTGATAATATAATACATCGCCGACTTTTAATTGAACTGACGAATCGCGAAATACCCATTCACCGTTTGTTGGCACGAGAACATCTCCCATATATCTCGTCATATCACCATCATTGGTGTTGGTCAATTGTCGATTAATCGTTACGATAAATGTAAATTTTTCAATACCTTGTACATTTGGTATTGATGCTTCAATTCCGGATGGTCTTCGTATACGTATATTTATTGCCGGTATCGCATAGCATGAAATCATTTCAATTATATTGATTATCAAAAATAGTGTAATTGTTAAACGTATCATATTTTTGTGATGTATCATTTTGATTATTATTATTGTTTTATATAGTTTGTAGATGATTCTGTAACAAAAGGTTTATAATATTTTAAAACTATTTAATATAACAAAATATATAAATATATTTTCATTGTATTTTGAGTTGTAATCTATTTCATAATTCCAATTTTTATTTCTTTTCATTCATGGTGAATAAGAATAAAGGAAAATGTTATTTTCTTTATATTTGCATACTTTCCTTTATTTAAAATGAAATATGACATCAACGTTGTTTCACTATATCTTTGTTCTATTTTATATTTTATTATATTAAAAAATTATTTGGTTTTTTATTGTTTGCCATTTTTTTTTGTACTTTCTGAATAGAAATAGTTTTTTATAAACTTTATATCTCATATATTTTTGAAATAAAATCATACTTACACAAATAAAATTCACTTTGTCAATATTTTGGTATTCGTTTGGAGTGACGAATTGTTTTTGAATAATGTTTAAAAAAAAATGTATTCTTAACAAGCCAATATATTTTTTAAATAACTTACTTTTATTAGAATGTACGTACACTTTGAAAAAATATATTGTATACAGGATTTTGTAGTAATAACAATATTATAACATAATAAATGAATATTTACAACTGAAAACCAAATTTCTTATTTGAGATTTAAAATGAGAAATTATACTTATTTATTTTAATTTCACTTTTGAGATTCAAATAAAGATGATATTTATTTATTGAAATCACTTTTATTTTTTTAATATAATGAGTTTGTGTGGGTATATACTTTTACATCAGAGGTTATCGCATTTTTATCGCATAAAACACATGTTTCAGAAATTTTTGCGAAGCACAATTTTTCATGTTGTAATTTACATAATATGCAAACATTTAATATTGCAACAAATTTAATGTATATTATCATAAGTTTTAAGAAAAACATTATCCGATAATCATCAATCTAAATTATTTCGTATATATTAAAATCCCTAAAATGCATATATGTTTCAAAGAAAAATGAATTAAAATATAGTAAACGTTGAAAAGCTCCAATATATATAAATCAACAACTTGTAAAAATCTCAATATGTTATCGGCATTTACGCCTCAATCATTTTAAAGGAAAAGATAATAATATTGTTTGTTGATGTTTATTGATATTTGTTTTTTGTTTATTTAATATCTAAGATTAGTAGAAATAGAATATTAAAAATCTCACGCAATTATTAAATTGACTATATTAAATACAATTCACCGCAAACACTTATGAAACATGTGTTATTACATTTATTTTTTTTAGAATTATAATATTATTTGGCATTATTTAAAAAAAAAATGCTAATCTCATTCTGAACACTAACACAAGAAAATGATTATTAATAAGTCATATTATTTATTTATATAAGTTGATATTTTTTCTTTCATCTCCATATAAAACTGGGAATTTACAATCTTTTGTTTTCATAAATAATGGTATACACTTTTAGATACTTGTTTAACAGTATACAAACCTATATTGATGGTATTGATCGCTTATAAATCTGGTGAATGTATAAATGTTATTTTGAATGCGATTTGAATTAGGTTATTTTATACAATTGAAAATTTGTATTTTTGATAAACGAAATGGAAGTTGGACGAGTACTTTTTAGTTTTTTTGTTACTTTCTGATACTCTTAAATCTGTAGTTTTCATAATTTGAATGCTTGTCTGTAGGATTTTTTTATAGATACTATTACCTTGTGCTAGCGCGATGATGCCTATAAAATATCTAATTATGAAATTTAGTTAATTTCTAATATTTGAATATTTATAATTACTATACAATATGACTTTAAGCGACACTAAAAGAAACAATTGCTTGCTTTAATCGTATGCAAAATGCAAATTTTTGAGTTATAGGAATCTTTATCGCAATATACTTTTTACTCCTTGTGTCACGGCTCCTTCAAAGGCTGCAACATAAAAGTCTGTCTTAGTTAGAATCAATTTTTTTATAGATATAAATAAATCTTAAAATAAAACCCGCTAGATAAGTTAATTAAAACCTTGTTATAAATTATAAAATTATAATATTTAATAGCATTAAAATTAAAAAAAAAAAACATGTATACTAAAATATATATTATATTTAACTTAAGGACTACCAAATCGTGCATCGAAATTATCTACATCGATATTATCCATGTTATCCTGCTCCATAATATTATCGGGTACCATTACATTATTATCGTAAATTTTTAATTTCGAATTTTGTAGATATTGATTCGCACGATATAATATTCGTTTTTTATCTAATGGTGATTTTACTTCAAATAATATACCATCTTCAGTCTTTTTTGCCGATATAATATTACTATACATATCGTGTAATTTCAATTTATCGGTTACAAGTTCACGTACCGATTCTAATACATTTCCCGGCGGTGCACTTCCTCTTAGTAATAATTTTGTACCGATTTTTGTATCTTGCAATAATTGATTTAATACCTCAACCATACTATCTACTTGCTCTTGTAACGGTGCTGATTTATCATGTAATGATTTCAATTGTAACAGAATAACATTCAATTGCGTTTCAATTGTTTCAAATTTACGTTCACACGATTCCTGGTCTTGTGGTTGAAGAAGAGATTGTTCTGGTTTTTCAGTTGGTGGTTGTTGTTGATATTGTGGCCGTGATGATGGTGATGAAGGGTTTTGTGCAAAATTTTCGTCACGTATAAAATGAGATTCTAAAAATTAAATAAAAAATTAGAAAAACTACAAACGTATTTTATACACAATTTATAATATTACCTGTAATTACCAATCGTTGATTAATTTTGTTAAATCGTTCTTTTCTATATTCTACATTTACCTGATAATATAATACATCGCCAACTTTTAATTGAATTGACGAATCGCGAAATACCCATTCACCGTTTGTTGGCACGAGAATATCTCCCATGTAATCACCATAATTGGTGTTGGTCAATTTTCGATTAATCATTCCGACAAATGTAAATCTTTCAATACCTTGTACATTTGGTATGGATACTTCAATTCCGGATGGTCTTCGTACACGTATATTTATTTCCGGTATCGAATAGCATGAAATCATTTCAATTATATTGATTACCAAAAATAGTGTAATTGTTAAACGTATCATATTTTTGTGATGTATCATTTTGATTATTATTATTATTTTATATAGTTTGTAGATGATTCTGTAACAAAAGGTTTCTAATATTTTAAAACTGTTTAATATAACAAAATATATAAAATAAAATATATAAAATAGAATACAATTACAATGATATGATTTATATATAATTAAAAAATTAAACGAAAGACAACATGACGATTTATTATCTAAAGAACGATTATAATATATTTAATACTAGTAAAAATTCGTTATCACCACAATACAAACAAAAAAAAAATAGCAAAACATTGAATTACAAAAAAAAATAAAAATCTTTTGGAAAAACCCGAGAATGAATGTGATTAATTTATATCAATCTCAACGTCATTGTTCAATTATGTATTAAAATAAACAACAATAATTATTTAATAAATCTATTCTTAAATCTTGTTTGAATAGAATTATATTTTATTATTGTATATATAGAAAATTTTAAAATAATTCTATATGCTCATCAAAAGATTATTTAATTTGGTTGACATCAACAATTAAAAAAAAAACTATTAGAATAAATTAATCACGAAATTAAAACACCATGAAAAATTGTATAAAAATATACATAAATCGTGGAACTCTGCAATAATTGCATTTAATATATATGTGAAATTGATTGAATGATATTTTTTATTTTGGTGTTCTTAGCCTTGGGTTTTTTATTTCTAATTTATTTTAATAAAATTCAATTGAAATCCAGTTGAATTTACAAAAAAAAAAAAAAATTGGACACCAATTGGACTGTTCTGCTTTATTCAACAATTTATCATATATTAAATAATTATTTGTATTTTTATTGTTTTGCCATTTTTTTTTTTTTTTGCACTTTTATTCATATCTGAATAGAAATAGTTTTGTATAAGCTAATATTTTTTTAAAATAAAATCATACTCACACAAATAAAAATCACTTTGTCAATATTTTGGTATTCGTTTGAACTGACGATTTGTTTTGGTTATTATAATGTTTAAAAAATAATGTATTCTTTACGATTTATAAAATCAATATTCTTTAAAATCGTTTATTTAACAATTTGTAAAAAAATAAACACAATACTTTTTTTGAAACAACAACTCACTTTTACAAAAATGTACGTACACGTTGAAAATTGTTTACAAAATTTCGTAGCAATAGTAATATAATATATTAACACATAATAAATGAATATTTACAACTGAAATGCAAATTTCTTATTTAAGATTATAAATGGGAAATTTTACTTATTTATTTTAAATTCACTTTTGAGATCCAAATGAAAATGATGTATATATTTTGTTAATGTTAAATCACTTTTTATTTAATATAATGAGTTTGTGCGGGTCTATACTTTTACATCAGAGGTTATCGCGTTTTTAGCGTATACTACATTTATTGTTTTTTTATTATTGATATATTATTTAAAAATAAATGCTAATCTTATTCTGAACACTAACACATTAAAATGATTATTAATAAATTATATTATTTATTTATATATACTTTGATTTTTTTCTTCTTTCATCTCAATATATAAAACTGGGAATTTACAATTTTTTGTTTTCATAAATTATAGTGTACATTTTTAGATACTTGTTTAACCTATTGATGGTATTGATCGTATTTTTTTTTTTTTTGGCTATTTTAAAAGCAATTAATATTATTTTGAATGAATTGAAAAAAATTATAAAATTTTTAATTTATGAGATTTTTGTAATTTGTAAAATAATTATCGTTTCATAACCCCCATGAAAATAGCTTTGGACATTTTTAGAATTCTGTAGCTTAAAAAACACGATAATAAAATGAAACAATAAAGCGTTAATTATTTAAATTTGTATAGTGATGTTTTTTTTAATATATATTTTTAAAAATGTGTTTATGTAAAGTTGACTTAAACAATCAAACCGGTTAACTCTTCTTTTTTTTTTTCTATAATATATTTGAACATAATTTTTGTTGTATATTTGTTTAAAACTATTAATCTTTATATATAGTATCTAAATACACTATCCTCACTTATGGTTAAGTCACGATATATACTGTATTATATTTATCTCACAGTTTACAAATTGTATTTGAATAATTATAATTAATATACAAAATGACTTTAAGCGACACTAACTAAAATATTTGTAAAAATAAATAAGAATAAATTTAAATCAAGATTGATATATTGAATAACCGCAGTACAGCATTCTATCTTATGTTTTGATAAAGTAAAATAATGTGAAATATGCAACAAAAAACAAAACTTATATTTTTCTATAAATTAAAAATTATATATTTGAAAATTAAATAAAAATGTTAAGGAATACGAAAGTGTCAATAATTTCTATAAAGCTGAATTTTAATTTTATTTGTGCTGAATTTGTAATGCCAAAAAAACATTAACATATTTCATTTTTTTATTTGTTTGTTTCTGAAACAGATACTGAACAAAAACTAATACAAAAAATGCTTTCCATGTTCAGTCCTCATATTCATCATTATCGTTAAATAATAAAAAGAAAAAAAAAATGTTTCTTTGATACCCTCTAGGCTAAATCATATAAATACATATATATTTATTTACCCATTTATTTGTGGTTTTTTTTTTTAAATGTATATAAAAAGATATACATCTTTCGATTTTCATATATACATATAAATTTATCATAAAATATATTATAAGGATATGAAGAAATATATCCTTGCGCTTATTTTATATATATATATATTTATCCATATCCCCATATATGTGATGATGCGATAATGTATATTAGAATAAAAATTCTAAAATTTACTGTGTAATTTTTTTTCGTTAGCCTAAAGCATATATAATGAAAGGCCATTTCTAAATGTATTAAAATATATATTTAGATATATTATAGATATATTTGCAGCTTGTTGCTTAAGGGAAGAAATTGTCTATATAAATATTATATTTATATATAGTCGTTTGGTCGTACTGATATTTTTTTTTTTATATCTTATTCAGAATGAAAATTAAAAGGGTGAAACGGTCACCTTTTCCGGGAAAATTTTCAATTGGATTTCGTTCGTTTAATAACGCATTCGTATTCAATACATTTCAATATATACTATCGTTTTGATCATCAGGACACATTCTCTAATATCCTGTAACTGAAAAAAATGTATATTAGATGATCGATTAATATGGGATTATTGAATATATCAAGGAAAAATAGTTGATATTTTTTCAATTTTCTAATCGCTATTTTAGTTTGTAAAATTATTAATTCGAAATCATTTTTTTTTGGTAATATAAAGGTCCTAAATATATAATTAAATTACTTTTTTTTTCATTTCCTCTTTACACTTTTACGTTATGTCAAAATAAATGATTGAAAATATAAGCTAATCATTTTTTTTTTAAATCTTTACATCACACTCTGTCCATATATTTTCTATATACACATATATGTTCATATTTTTATTTTTATATTTTCCTTTAATGCAAAAGCAAACAAAATTATTATACGACGAATAATATATAGAATATGGTGTTTTGCCACATCTCATATATCGTTATTTCTATTCTATATATATATATATATATAAAGTATTATTGAAATAATATGACAATATCTCGATTCCATAATATTTTTATATATTATTTTATTATACACAAGGTGAGTTTGATAAATATCTGAACTTTTTGGATATAGATAGTAAAAAATATAAATATTCTATTATGTCTGAAAATTTAGCATTTATTTAAAATAGATTTCATTAGAAAAACATTTTTTTCACATTGTTCTAAATCAATAAATCTTTAAATTGTCCAAATAGTAAAATTAGTATGGAATTTATTTTTAAATCAAAATTTGTCGGAGTAATTTTTCCATTCAAGGCAATTATTTCGCTATTATTTATTAAATTTTTCAACTAATTCAACAAGATTAGGATTTTCTGATCATCTACCTTTTTCTCTCAACAAATTCTTTTCCAATCATCTTACAAACTTTTGTTACAGTATTACTGCGACTTTGAAAATCGTCATTTATTTTTAATGAAATTGGCTGCGCTTTAAAATTTCAATTACTTATCTAACATACTGTGTGATATGTACATATTTATATATTATAAAGTATAGATATATAGAACTAACCCGAATATAAATTTTGCAGTTATTCTTATAAATATATATAGAAAGATATATGAATGAATATGATGTTATCCTTTATTATACACATATAAATATTCTTCTTCATTTTGGTATATCATTATTATTATTATTATTATCAAAACATATACATAGCTTAGAGAGATACATCATCGCATGGACATGTATAATGTAATATTAAATCCGCATATATCACATTGAAATATTTCTATACAAACATTTTCCAAAAAAAAAAAATTGTCAAAAAATTGTCACAAAAAAAAAAGGTATTCGAAAAACATTTGCGATATTTTTTTTATGTCTTATATATTTACATTGATATTGAAATATCTTAAGATTAAATAATATATATTACTTGATATCCTTCAATATTTTATTATAAATATTTATTTTTACCAACCAAAAAAAAAAAAAAAAAAAGGTATATTTTTATTTTAACTAAAAATACCCTTTCGTCAAATGTTTATTTTATACACTGTTTGCCGTTGACCTCCATCATATGGATATAGCGAGTATATATGCAGATCTGCATTTAATTATTGTATACAGTATTGCGGATTCCCATTAATGTTTAGTAAATCTTTCCTTTAACTAAAAATTCCATTTATCAATTTTTTAGCTTTCATATTTGAATAACCATCATAGAATCTATCTTTTGTTCATAAAATTTTTATGAATAAAACTATAAATTTAATTCAAATGAGGTTTTTTTTTAAATATTTATGTTTATCGCAAACGATTAAATATTAAATTTAATATTTTATCGAATTCTACAATAAAAAAAATTATATAAATCTTTAAATTCATATTAAATTTTTTAAGGATTTATAAATTTTGAAGGAAAAAAAAAGGATAAATATATAAATGTGCAATATTTATAGATTTGTTAAAAAGGTATACAATTTTTTAAGTGAAAATTTGTATTTAAGAATAAAAGTAATAATAATTACCTCGATATATTCATATATACATATCAAGTATTATTTATGCAGCGATAGATTTGCTATTCTACACAAATAAATTTAAAAATGGTTTTTTTTTTTTGCTGAATTGCAATCATTGTATTTTATACATTTATAAATATATATTTATTTTTTCATTTCATGTATTATATGCAAATATACGTGGTTGGTATAAATGTGAATGTTATACCTATCTATAATTCTATATATATATATATATTCATATCGCGTAATGTTTATTTTTTTATAATAATAACCATCTCTATATATACTTACATATATACATTTGAATATGTACGTAAAACCATAGTATAGTTCAACGATATCATTAAAACTATTAAATGTATTCGGGTATTTGTATTGTAACAATTTCAATGAAAAAAATAAAATAAAATATGAATGAGTATCACATACGATACAGATATGTATAAATATAAAATGATATTTATTCGCGTTCAGTTTATTCCCATTCAATCGCAAATATCCTCTGATATGAATTGAGATAGTCCCGTTTTTATATATAGATATACTTTTCTGAAATATAGTATAATGGAATTTAGAACATTGAAACTGCCTATAAAATTGCCAAAAGTGTTTCGGCTGATGAAATTGGAATGCACTGTGTATATGTAGAAGAAATTATATTATGTATATATGGGATGCACTTGTACGAAATGATATTTTGCAATTTCAAATATAGTTTTCGCAGTCGTTTTTGAATGATGATACTTACATTTTTCCATTTCAAAAATATGAATAATTGTATATATAAATATATAGATATAGATATAGATACATATACATAGTTATGATGGTTAATAGAGTATATTTTTTTTTGTTGTACAAACTTATTCGTATGAAATATATATATGTTTTTTATCTGTAGAACGGTAGAACTGATGAGTATGGTATATATGAAATGTATTTTATGTATTCCTTTCCTATTTATATGGCATATATATACCGATATAATAATCAAACATTTACAAATATATATCTATATATATTTAAATAAATATATAAGTTATCTCTATGCATGAATGATTGGAAATAACAACTATATGAACATATATCTCTATTCGATATACAATGTATGGCAACCACACACACTCATGAGGAAATAAATTGTGATAAATCGTTTATTATTTATATATTTATATATATATACAAAATGCAAACGTATCATTTTTATATTACAAAATAAAAACTTATTATTATTATTATATAATATAATATTTATACTATATGAATGATACTATAAATACATAAAAGTATTGAAATTGATTTAAAAATTCTACAAATTTGTTTTCATGTATAAAAATAATCATAATGATTCCATTTTCAATTGGTTCTATATCTTGAATATTCTATACAAGATAAATAATGTAATGTGCATAGGATATTTTAAATTATAAAAGAGTAAAAAGGATGTAACTTTAAGGATGTAAACAAAAAAGAAATTAACAATTGTTGTTTTGTTTGTTGTGTGTTTTACTATACGGATTTTAGTTACTATTCGCAATTTATGTTTATTTAAAGTATATATAGAAATACCATTCTAATAAACGCATACCTTTTGAGAATCGTTAACGGATTTGAAAGTTGTCCCCGATTATCATGAAAATTTAATGAGTATAGATATTAATGAACTTTCGAAATGTGTAATGAAGTTGATCGGGAATCATAATAGTTGTATGATGTTCGTTAATGTTTATCTAACGATTGCATTTTTCATAATGTGTTTCTTTTGAAACAAATTATAATTCTATTTTATTTCTATAGAGCATGGAAACATCTTTCTGTTGGTTGGATAATACTTCAGATTCGTTAACTTGTTAGGAAATCATAATGGTTTTATTATCTTTTATATTTTGAATAGATTAACATTAAAAAAATATGAAAATTCTCGGAAAATTCATTATGAAATACACTAAAGTAATGTAAGGAAACGTTTCTTTGTAATTTTTAAACATCGCAATCTGAAGAGTACCATAAACGATATACGTGATTAAAATTATTTCAATTTCCTTAAAGATTTTCATTTTAGAAAATCAATTCAATTTTAATTCATTATTATATTTAGAGAACAGAAATATGTGTCTTTCAGTGTTCAATTTGTTAGGAAATGACAATGAATTTATCGGATTCTGATTGATGGAAATAACATTAATTAAATTCCCATAAAAACCATGAAATAATTGCTTTTTTTCACGCGAAACAAGTCCATAAAAATGCCCATATAATCTAATTGTAAACATTAAATGAATTTCACATTATGGAAATGTTATCATTATGGATTAATATGGAACCGAAATATATAATTAAAATCAAATAAAACTCTATAATTTTAATTAAATATTTCTTTCTGCAATAAATTCGTTTGGAATCACCATCACAATTTTGAATAAAAAAGTGTTCACAAATATTATAATATATACATACAAATATAACAATTGCGTTTAACCCCCAAATGTAATGTTTCTATAATGAGTGCACATATGTTACACGTCCCCATATATTATTTTGTCTTACATTTATATATAGACACATTTTCCGTATGCCATTTTTTTTTCTTATTCAACTATAAATTTATTCTGTTTTACTATTATAAGACGATAACCAAAATATGTGTATATAGCAATGGGGAAAAAAGAGGTAATCTTCTCATATGTATAATATTCTTATTTTGAAAATCGCAAATCGTCGTATATGGTATTGTATAACTATATATCTTTATATCTACAATATATAGATGTATAAAATAGAAAATCATTAATATTATTATATACATACTTATATATATATATATAAATGGATCTATGTATATAAAATTTGTATACTCAAGTGGTCGCAATAATATATATATATATGTACATAAAATATATGCTTATTATATAATATGTTGCTTCTTCTTCTTCTATTATTCGAATTTTTTTTTCCCTATTTTATTTATTGTTAAATATAACAATGTGTCTTGTTGCCAGCACCAACAACAAGAACAAGAACAAAACGACAACAGAATAAAGCTCTAACGAAATTGCATTTTGGACACACACACAAAACAAAAAAAAAACTCCAAAAAATCGTTACAACAAAAGGGTGTACAT
Organism: Dilophus febrilis; assembly: GCA_958336335.1. Taxonomy (NCBI): domain Eukaryota; kingdom Metazoa; phylum Arthropoda; class Insecta; order Diptera; family Bibionidae; genus Dilophus; species Dilophus febrilis. The sequence goes on along the minus strand of OY284471.1, from coordinate 3,360,693 downwards.
TATTATATATATATAGTATGTATGTATATGAGTGGTGGTGCCTGTGCACGGAAATTGTTCATAAAACAGAAGTCACAGTACATAAAGCACACAAAATAAAATATATGATATAAGAAAAAGTTTTATATTTTATCCATATATATTTGTATATATACAGATTATATATATATTTATATATAGAAAAGCGAAATATGTGATAAAGTTGAAATGTTATTTTGGCATGACCGGTAGCGCAAGAATGAAAATAATTTATTATCTGCGAATAAAATATCTCCCATAGGGGATATGAATAAAATAACAAAAAAAAAATATTACTTTTTTTTTTAAATATATATATTTATTTATCTCTGTACAAGACAAGACAACACACACATATCCCAAACACACCATTTCTTTATCACATATATTTATATATATATATATTTATTCACAAAACATACAAATAAATTATATTATATTGCATACAGAAATTTTCATATTCTATATAGTGTTTTATGTATATATACAAATAAATATATATTATATATACTTTTTGACTTTATTTTTATTTTCATTTTATGCTGTATAGAAAATATATATAGTATATCATTTGAATGGGTGCGATTTCTATTTGTTATCTTTCTATATATAAAAGTACCCAAAAATCAATTACATTTGAATTTAATTTGTATTTAAAAAATAGACACTAAATATACTGTTAATACGCTGATTATATATACTCAATTTGGGAGCCTTGTTTTATAATCCGATTAATTTATTATGTGTGTTTATAGTGGTGATAAAATAATTATAATATTCTGATTTAATTAAATGTAGATTTTAAAATCTTTAATTTATAAAATTTGTAATTATATTGAGTGTGAAATGAGAATTGTTATTAAAAGGAATTCAAGTCATTTCCGTGAACGGCCCGGATTAGAATTGATAATTTTCCAAGAATTTTCCGATTTTTAATATGTTTTATATGGATATTTACACCAAAGTAATTACTGGGTGTTTTATTTTTGGTCATTTGTTTACCAATTATTTTAAAAGTTTTACAAACATTATAGTTATAATGCATTCTAGATGATTTCTGTAAATTATTGTATGCGATTTTCATGGATAACCGTTGTAAAATTGAGAATTTTCCAAAGATTTTCCCTATTTTTTACGTATTTTATATGGAAAATTTTATCAAATCAATTTCTGGGTGCGATATCTTGAAAATTCATTAACCAATCGTTTTGAAATCTTTACAGGATCTTTATAATGCGTTATAAATGATCTGTGTCAAATATTGTATGGGGTTTTCTTGGGCTAACTTGGTTAGAATTCAGAATTTTCCGAGATTTTCTCGATTTTCAGTGTATTTTATATGAAAAATTTTTACAAATCCATTTCAGAGTGCGATATCTTGAAAATTCTTACACAAATCGATTTGAAATCTTTACACGGTCTTTATAATGCATTATAAATGATGTGTGTCAAATATTGTATGGGGTTTTCTTGGACGGATTTGGTTAGAATTAAGAATGTTCCAAGATTTTCATCATTTTTAGTGTATTTTATTTGGAAATTTTACCAAATCTATTTCTGAGTGCGATATCTTGAAAATTCATTAACCAATCGTTTTGAAATCTTTACAGGATCTTTATAATGCGTTATAAATGATCTATGTCAAATATTGTATGGGGTTTCCTTAGCCGGATTTGATCAGAATTGAGAATTTTCCAAGATTTTCACGATTTTTAATGTATTATATGTGGAAAAGTTTACCAAATCAATTTTTGAGTATAATTTCTTAAAATTTCCTTTACCAATCGTTTTAAATATGTTTACATGATATAAATATCATCCGTTATAAATGATCTAAATTAAATATTGTATTAGGTTTCCTTGGACGTACACAGTTAGAATTGAGAGTTTTCCATGGTTTTTACGATTTTTAATGTATTTTATGTGGAAAAGTTTACCTAATCAATTTTTGAGTACAATTTCATAAAAATTCGTTAACCGATCGTCTTCAAAATTGCACATGATATATGTAATGCATTATAAATGATTCTTGCAACATATTGGATACAGTTTCCTTGTACGCACTTGTTTAAATATTAGAATTTTCCAAGAATTTCCCAGATTTCAATGTATTTTATATGAATAATTTTGCCCAATCAATTTCTCCTTATAATATCTTTAAAATTCGTTTCTCAATCGTTTTGAAAATTTCACACATTATTTATGTAAAATTACATTATTTATCTAAACGATATTTGCAAAATTTTGGATAGGTTTTCTTGGATAAAATTGGTCAAATTTGAGAATTTTCCAAGAATTTTCCGATTTTTAATGTATTTTATATGGAAAATGTTTCCAAATAAAAGGAGTACGATACAAACAAACTATTGGATCGGCTTTCCTTGTATAGGGTTGTTTACATTTGAGAATTTTCCTATTTCTCAATGTTTTTCAATAATTTTACCAAAATAATTTAATATACCCAATTGTTTTCTCATAATGCATATATAAACTAGCAAAAACTCGAATACATTTTATTTATTTTCCATATTTTTTCCATAAATTCAAAGAATAAATTTAAATGTATACAGCATATAGAATATCTGTATATGATTGCGATTAGTGATATTTTAATATGTGTAAAAGGTATTTATATATAAATATAATATAATAGTTATATAAATATAGCAAAACAAATATAAATTACTTCTTATTTTCATATATATATAATTTTGGTAATGTTATACTTTCATATATATATACAAAAATATGTGACATACATACATATATATTTTATGTTGTACTATATGCTTTAATAATATTTATATATATATAATACATATATTGTTTATAGAATATTTTTTTGTATGGGATCCCATGGACCAAAAATCATCGTCGGATGTAATATATTATTTTTACAAATGATCTAATAAAGTACAGCAGAAGCTTTATGTGTAACGTGTTTTTTTTATTGCTCACGTCTATGTCTTTTATACGATATATACATATTTATAAATATATTTGATTTGCACAACACGTTATAGGAAGAACACACACCAAAATTATATTTTATATATATACAACATCAACGAGCAATTCTTTTCCCTTTATTATACCTGAAATGTGATAATTTAAGCCAATATTTTTATTTATTTTTTTTTTTTTTTGCGGAAATATTTATAAGTTGCATGTGTATAAGATATAAGTCATAATATAATATATATATATATAAAAGATACAATATATTGGGATTTTTTTTTGTTCGGATACTCGTCAACTTTATTTCATTTATATATACACCTAATATATGGTGAAAATGTCTACATTTACCAAATATATATAATACATAAAACAAACCTTCATATTTTTGTATATAAATATAATACTAAAATAAATATAATATTTCCTTTTATTTATAAATATATATATATAAATACGCGTATAAGAAGTTGAAAATCTTTTTTACTCTATGGTATAATAGAGAAATAATGTTAAAGAAAATGATTGGTTACAAAAAGAAAAAAAAAGAAAAGGTAATGTAATGATGAAATAAATCTTTACTATTTTTGTATTATTAATTTTTATATTTATATAAATATATGAATGGGATTGAAATAATGTATGTTTGAATTTGTTTAAATATAATTATTCCATATTTTTAATTCAATTTTTGGGGAATCATTTTCTTTTCTTTTTTGCCCGCGGTTTTAAATGTCTGTATTATAATTGAGAAACGATAAGACTATTTCCTATAGAGTTATTTATTGTATATAAAAATTAATTCTCGTTTTTTTCTGACTTTATAAAAGCCATTATGTATCTTGGTTACTTCAATATTTGTCCTTTGATCTGTTTTGGTTACTTGTTATAGCCATTGAAACTTCCCAAACACTTAATAAGCATTTAATGCAAATTACAATGCAAGTTATTGTCTTAGAATCACGAATTTATGAAATTATATCATGAAATGAAAGCTATGTATTCAAACAAATAGGTTAAATACAAAAAAATGTAAATGAAATCATTGTGAAAATCTTCGTTCTCATCCAAATTTCTGGTGAAATTTAAAAAAAAATACCTTAAATTTCCTAACAAGAATCATTTCATTATTCATATAAATGGGAAAACCAGAATAATAATAATAATACAAGGTTTATTCCTCCAACATTATTTGTAAAATAACAATATAGGAAATGAACTTGGAAATCATTAGATGAAAAATCATTAGATGCTATATAAATCAAAGCAAAATTGTATATACATATGTAAATCAAAATTCCCTTAATAATAATAATGTCATAAAAATCTTTTCTTATATTTTATATGCTATATTATATAGAATTAACAAAATATAATCGTCTTTACGATTTTTTTTATTTTTACCTTTTACATAATTTTATTTTACTTTAATTTTTCCTCATTTTATATATGATTTTTTTTTTTTTTTTACTTTACCTGTCTTTCATTCATTTTACTTCTTCATTTAAATATTCTTTTATGTGCAAAAAAAAGCTAAAAAAATACAAAATAATAATAGGATGGAAAAACAAAAGAATATGTATTTATGTATATTCTGTCCCTTTGATATCTGTTTGTTCGTTTGTTATTTGTAATCGGTATTTATTTTTTTTATTACAAAACAACAAAATCCCACACATATTTTTATACCAAGTTATATATAATTTTCTTTACATTTGTCAATTTGTGAATTTTTCTGTAAATATATTTAAGCCACTTATATATATAAAAAAAACAGAGTATATATATGCCCAAAACAAAACGAATAATGTATATTTGTAGAAAAATTGTATACTAATCATTTTGTTAAAACAAATATCAATGAATCTACGTGAAAAACCATTACCAGATTCAAATCTTCTGAGAATATCAACATAAAGATTTGAAGTTTCCAACCAATTTCACTATACATACATTTGAAATGTTTATAAAAAATCTTGTTAAAAATTCATTCAACATCGATTATGCGTTTCCATTAAAAGATAATCGGTTGAAGCAAAAAAATATAATGCGTATGTTATAAGGGAATTCCTGATGGATAACCTTATACTAATAATATATAGCTTACGATGCCGTGGATGTAATCAAATATTATAATATATAAATATATAATATGCATATATTGCATGTATGTATACATACCCCCCAAAAAAAAAAAAGTGAATGTATTTTGATCAGATTATCTTCTTAGTTTGATAAATTTAGAAGATCTCTTATTTATGTATATATATAATAAAATACATTTACCTTATAGTATGTAAATGTAATATGTATATAGATAAAAATAACAATATAGAAAAATTTATAAATATATTTATATATATAGAATAAAGAAGATTTAAAATGTTATAAAGCTTTTTCTGTGAAGTTTTTACAATGGATTTTTTTTTTTGTGTTTTTGTGTATATATATATTTTGATTATATTCTTTGAATTTAACATATAATTATATTTATATATCAACATTCACTCATATCTATCTATATACAGTGATGTTCGGTAAAATAGGTGTAAACCAATTTTAATGTATTTTGATTAATTTCAAATACCAATATCTATTTGTGAATCATGCCATCCATACGATAATTTAGTACTTTGTTTACCTTTATTTATCACATGAAAAGAAAGAGATAAAAAATGTTGTCCTTCGTATTTCTGGGAAATTAGCTATGAACATGCTGTTCGGTAAAATAGGTGCGGACTATGTTAATTGTGGTTTATTTATTTTTTGCGAATAAATTACATTTATTGGTGGTGAGTTTGTGAATTTTTAAATAAATTTTAGGTAAAGTAGTGTTTTAAATTAAATTTTTGAAACATTCCGGATTAAATAAATACATATTTCTAAGTCACAATGGGTAGAAGTACACATTGTACGGTATTTGAATGGCAACGTATAAAGGATCTAAGAGCATCCGGGCTAACATATAAAAATATTTCTGAAATTATGAAATGCTCCCAAAATATAATTACCAACGCATTAAAATTCAAATATACCACAGAAAGAAGGGGTAACAAACGTAAAACTAAAAGCCATGACGATCGTAGAGTGGTTGTTGCCACAAAAAAGAGCCCTTTTTATCATCCAGGGAACTTGTAAGAGAGCTTGATCTAAGCATTTCATCAAGCACGGTATGAAAAAGGTTAATAGCATCAAATTTATAGGGGCGAATAGCTAGACAAGCACCAATGCATACAGCGAAACACATTAAACACCGTTTAAAATTCGCACATGCACATCGTGATTGGTCAGGTGATAATGATATTAAAAAGTGACGACATATTCTCTATTCTGATGAAACCAATATAAATTTGCATGGATCAGATGGCAAATTACATGTTAGACGAAGACCAAATTCAGAATTTTTACCGCAAAACACAAAAAAAACTATTAAGCATGGAGGTGGTAGTTTAATTATATGTTTTGGTATCATCATGGTATGGAGTTGGTCCTATATATTTAGTTCAAAAATATTCAATGGATCAACAGGAATATATAAGGATACTTTCAATCGAAATGTTGCCATACGCAAAAGAAAACATGCCTATTATATGGTCATATCAGCAAGATAACGACCCAAAACATACGGCATCGGTTTGGTTTCCACAAAATAATGTGAACAAAATAGAATGGCCAACACAATCACCCGACTTGAATCCGATTAAAAACTTGTGGAAGCACGTATAAACATCAGTTGCAACAAAACGGCTCAAAAAACAAAGTAGAACGGTGGAAAGAAATTGTAAAAGTTTGGAAGCGATTTCTATAGAAAGGTGCCAAAAATTGGTGCAGTTCATGCTAAATCGCTGTGAGGCAGTAATTTATAATAAGGGACATGCGACAAAATGGTAAATCATAAATGGTATGTACGCGAAATACTTAGATTTTATTTAATATTGAGGACATTAATACTTTTTCTTGTGTTTTTGGTAGAACAAAATATATCGCACCTATTTTACCGAACAGCATATTCCTAGCTAATTTCCCAGAAATACGAATGACAACATTTTTTATCCCTTTCTTTTCATGTGATAAATAAAGGTAAACAAAGTACTAAATTATCGTATGGATGGCATGATTCACAAATAGATATTGGTATTTGAAATTAATCAAAATACATTAAAATTGGTTTACACCTATTTTACCGAACATCACTGTATATATAGATGGTAAACATTTTTGTATTTCCTCATATTAAAATATATTGCATGAAAAGAAAAACAAAAAAAAACAAAACATTTTCATAAAACTAATTATTTCCAGAAATAAACGAAAGTGCGTTTATATACATTTTATAAATACTTATACTTCATATAGAGTATATATACATTTTAATAAGTACATGTGTATTTATAAATAAATATATTATAAGTAAAGGTTCCTTCATTTAAGCCAACGGCAAGTTTAAATCGTAAAGGGAAATTTTATGTCTATAAATATATATATTTTTTTTAAATTAATTATAATTCTTTTTTTAGATTTTCATACGTATGGATTTCTTAACAATACGATTCTTTATATATCCTATAGAATATTTTATATATAAGAATAATAAGCGTTTACTTTTTAATATAATATTTATATTGGGATTTTATAATGTACATGTGATTACAGTTGAAAGTTATTAAAATTATTTTCATAAAAACAGAAATTTCATTTGCGATTAATAAATATATTAATGGAAATTTCCAATAAAATGGGAAAGTCAAAGAATGCAATTATTTCATAAAAATTGAAAATACATTTTCCAAGACAACCTATCGATTTTATTAGATATTTAAAATGATCATAAAAAATTAGTAATAGTTTCCTTTCATAAATTTAGGTCGCTTTCAAATGAATTTTCCCAGGATTTTCCATTTTTAAGGAAAAATAAAACGAAATATTTTTATTGAAAATTTATCACATTTTAAAATCAATGTAATTTCCGAACCAGTTAAGCAATTTGAACGAATAGACCATCAAAAGAAAGATATTTTCGTGATCTATGAGAATCAAAATAACTTTAGATTGATTTTAAAATTAACTCATATATTGTTAAATGCAATTATTTCATAAAAATTTATAATACTCATTCATTTTCCAAGTAAACCAATCTATTTTATTACATATTGAAAATAATCATACAAAACTTATTAAAGATTTCCTTACATCACTTAAAAAGGATTTACAGAAATTTTCCTAAGAAATTATTTATTACTATATTTATTAACAGGAAAAACTTCAATAAGAAAATTTACATTTATATCTTTCATATGTATATGGTGGAATTAGTATTTTAACCATCTTTTATATACTAAATCATTTATTACATTTATTCATTTTATGTTGTATCGTTTCGTTTAATTTTTACTTTATATACATACAAACTATAAATATTTATAATATGTTGGAATTAATTAAATTTAGTTCTTCAAAATAGCTAAATATAGACAAAGGTAATTTGCAAATATAAATTCAAATATTTATACAGTATTGGTTGTATAGGATTTATGATGGTTTGAAATAAACATTAAACATTATTTGCATATATATATATATAAATAGAATAAATTATATACATATTAAATGACAATATTAATATATTTTCATATATACATTATTTAAATATATACAGTCTAAATGATTGATAAGAGCAAATGAATCCACTTATTTTATAAATGTATTCAAGATCTAAGATGTTTGTTATTATAATTATGTATGTAAATAAAATTTGAATATAAAGAACATATAAATATTTATATTTTATATTCCCATATTACTGTAATGAATATATTTTTATGATTTAATCAAGATCAATTATATATCATGATGTGTTTTATGACAAATTCGCAATGATTTAGGAATAATAAAATTAATATTCAACCAAACCAACAAATAAAATGCCATAAAAATATAACAAAAAAAAACCACATAAAATATGTTGATATATAAAAAAAACTATAATCATATAATCATAGTATTTACTTTTGTTACGACGGTCAATATTGCATTAATTTTTATATATAGTTTATTCTTTTCTATTACAATTTCCTTTTTAATATATTTACCTAAAATATATATTATGTATCTACAGAATTATATATTTTTTACCATGTGATATTTTATTTCATATCATATATAACTTATGTGCAGTATTGATAGATATTTTTTGACTCATCTTGTATATGTATTCTATTATAGATATATATATAGATATATAAAAATGTAGAAAATTATATCAATATAATAAGCATATAGTAGTTATATATCACGTGCTTCTATTAAATATACGTAGCTACGTAGGGTAAAATCTATATATATATATATATATATATATAACGACAATTGATTTTTCAAATTTCATTTTTCTTTCTCATCACGAAAATGTCGATATCAAAACGTGATGTTTGGTTGCCAGATGCTGCAGACGTGTAAATTTTAGTTCAAATATATTATAAAAATATTAGGATGTGATATACTTAAATATATTTAGATAAGATTAGATGTTACATATGTATATATATATATAGATTTTATATTTACACATCTATACGTTCATTTTTGTATTGTACATCTATCTATCTATATGCTTTCAGGCACAAATGTTAATATATTTATATATGTGTGTGGATGTACAAATAGAATTTCATTTAGATTACCTTCTTGTATTATTTGTACTATAGATATATTTTTTTTTTGTTGGTTGTTGAATTAGAATAAGGTAGCTTGACATGATAATAAAATGAAAAAGTTAAATATCTAGAAAAATTAGTTTAACAGTTTTTGTGAAGGATGCTCCTATAATAAAGCGGATAAAACCAATTAATTCTGATAACATTCTGAGTTTATGATTTGGAATCCTATACGAATCCAACTTTATATACATTTTCTGTTACATTATATGATTAGCAAATTCAGCGCACCATAAAAAAATCAAATCTTGTGATTTAAATTTATTTAGTTTGACTTTGTTTGATCAGAAAACCTCAAAAAACCCATATAGAATATCTGTCTAGAGAGTATTTATCTATATATAAATATATAAAAGAAGTATGTAACATTCGAATGCATAGGGGTAAATATTAATATATATCTATATGGTTTTTATTTTTTTTGCAATCATTACATAATCTTTATGATGTGTTTATTTAAATACGTGTTTGCGTATATATTCATTTATTTATGTAATGTATCTCATATATTCGTACTACATCCAGTGCGATACAGTATAATATTGCCGTATAGTAGGTGGTAACATATATATAGTTTTTATACCCATTATATCTTTGATTAAATTAAGCGTCCATATATATATGTAGAATACATATATTGTTAAATTATAGATGATGCTGTGTTTCATAATAAAAGCATATATAGTTGAATCAATATTCAGTGTTTTTATATCCATTAACCTTTTGTGACTTTATTGGAAAATTTATGTGAAAAATTTTTAAGTTTTTTAGAAATATTATTAAGAAGTATATCATTTTCATTTTCACATGTTTGAATTGAATTTTTTAATTTAAACAAAGATTTATTTGATATAGAAAATATATTACTGGTCTGCATCTACTTCATTGGATCAACAATACAGTTATCCTTAAATCCAAAAAATGTACAAGAAATTATCAATCACCCCAGAAAATCAATAGTAAAGGCGTATTTTTCATCTGTTATTACAAATTTTTGATTATTCTAAATGACCACACTTTATTTTACACTTAACTACCTCACAATCTTTTCAAATAAGATTTCTCATACGGACAGATAAAACTTTACAATCAATGATTTGATAATAGGCAATCGATAAAAAAAGATACATTCTTAAATATATAATTTGATCTTTTTATATTACATATTATAATAATTTGAATGACATCTTACATCTCAGTCAGTACTTTAAATATAATCATAAATACTTTCATTCATTCATTCATTCATTCAGAAAAGGATTTCTTTCATTCATTCATTCATAAAAGGAAAATAAAAAAAAAAACTAAATTTTAATGAACTTAAAAATTTAATAAACATCAACAAAAATTATGCAAAAATAAGAAGAGAAATAAGAGTGCGAAAAAATTCTCAATATAATTTTATTATTATTATTATTATGTCTATTTTTCATTAGAATATTTTATTTTTTAAGTTCTTATAATATTATTATAATAGCTGCCCCACACACAGTCACTGTCACTATATGCTATAACTTTATTATACACATTTATGCGTGTATAGCCTAAAAATTAAAAATAATAATAAAAAATTTACTGGATGGAATTCAAGTCCGCCATAGAATTCAGTACATTAAATTCTAAATGTATTGTATCTGGTATAAGAAATGTTATAAAGAAAAAAAACAATATTTTTATTGTTTACATTGTATTTTGGTGGTTGGTTTTTTTTTCCTTTTTGGTTTGGAATGTTTTCTTTATTCTTTATTATATTTATTCCTATTTTTCTTTTTTTATTTTTGGTTGCACTCATTTTTTATGGTGATATATAATTTCCATATTATACAATTTGAAATGGATATAATTTGTATATTATTGTATATATACCAATTCGCTATTATATATATATACATAGACCATACATATTTAAAATATTTCTTTCCTAAATACCATACATGTAATTTATAAATTTTTATATATATATATGACACTACGGCACATAGAGATGTTTAATGTAAATATATATTTAAAAAAAAACCAACACTGGAGTTCGTATCATTTGGTGTTTTTAATTTGTGTGATTTTAAGAACTTTTTCGTTCTAAGAATGCTTTCCATTCTTATTCAGTCGGATTCTAATTCAAGACCTTAAATTTCGAATAATTTCGAGTTGGGTATTGTTTAATCAACTTCATATCACATTTAAATTTCTGTTAATCATAACAATTCTGATATACTTTGATCAAATTAGCGCATTTGCTATGCTCTCTAGTTAAATCGAATAATATATTATCCTTTTTAAAAAAAAAACCACTTAAATACGGGATTCAATTTTTTACGCTACTGCTGTTAATAATAATCATAATAATACACAAATGTGTATAAAATGTATATATACATAGATATATGTTTATACAATGATGTGTAATTTCTAATTTGCTTCCCAAAAATTATATATATATTATTTGGCGACAGACAATTTCATTATTTCAATGTAAAACTAATTTAATTTGCATATTTTGTCGGTTTTTCTTTTTCATTTTATTTTGTCTTTCTTTCATTATTAGTGAAAATTATATATGTTATGTATATACATTTTGTATATGATATGGTCTCATTAAATACCATGTACTTTGAATACATTATATATATGTATATACTTGTGTATGTATATTACAAAATATTGTAATACCATATATACTTTATATATTTTGGTTTTTCATTTTATATTGCATAAAAATTTAATTTAATATGTTGGTGCGGTTATAAATGCCAACAACCAAAACAAGAAATTAGAAATATACATTTGGGAAATATTTAAGTATTTACAAAAAAATAAATAAATAATGCCTATATTGTATTGTATTCGGTTAGTTTTATTTAGTTCAAATGGGAAAAATTATTTAAAATTAAGAATTGTCTCATGTAAAATGTCCTAAAATAAATGCTTATTTGGTCAAATAAAAGTATAAAATTGTAAATTTTCACTAAATAATGGTAAATTAATAAACTAGTTGAAACATTTTATTCATATATCCTTATTGATAATATATTAATGTACTTTAATTATCATATCATATTAAATTGTCATAATGGTAAAATGATTACGATGTGCATATATATTTAATAAATTTATTATACATCATATTAAATTTATGTACATTCAAATATATTCATAAAGCAATTCTTTGTTAATTCGTTTAATATTACAATTTGAAAAGGGTGATCAAATGCATTTGTTAGTTAAATTTGTATAGGGATTGTTTTGAATGGCGAGCAATTGAATTATAGATCGCAGTTTAATTTATGTGTAAAATGACGACAATTGTAAAAATCATACAGAAAGTTAACATTAATTATATCTCTGTGTATCGAATTATTGAAATCCCATAAAATGGGGATTGTTTCAGTTTTCGGCTGTAAATCTAATACTAAAGGGGTTCACGATGGTTCAATATCGTATTTTACGAATTTTACTAACACATCATCAGAATATTATAGCCATAAAGTTATCTGAAGGAAAAATAAAGTTTTAAAATGCAAATTCCAGCTGAAAATTGAATTTAAACACCCCCGTTTTCCTTTTTATATATTTATTTTTTCGTATATATCAAATTTATCTAATGCAAATAATCGCACACATAACAATATATGGTATGGTATATACAAACTATATATATTAAATCATAAATTATATTTTAGGACCATTTCACCTGCCCGTATATATATACAATTGTCTTATGTTAATTATAAGTTTGTTAACTTTGATTTGAACAAAACTAAATATATTATATTTATATATATATAAATGTGAGTATATAAAGACATGTAAAGGTATAGGAAAGGATTGGATATCCTTTCCAATATACATTACATAATATGTTATATGGTTTAAATGTGAATTTATAATTTTATATACATATTCGTAAACATTTATATATATACTATACAGACTTTATATTAGTATATATATGTATTGTGTTGTATATATTTATATATACATTCATCTCCACCATCCATATACAGCTATTGTTTGATATTTATATTATAGAATGCGTTTATTTAGAAAAAATATACCAAGTGTACCGATAATTATGCTTGTGCTGGATTGATTACAATGTGAGAAAATGTTTCATTAGTTTTTATCTCCGTTTTGTATATGATAATTGAATTCTTATTTACTATATAAACCGATTTCGTAAGATCATATTTCATCGGTCCTCTGCCTCAAATATAGAATGCCATTTATAAGAAATAGAATTGACTGTATTAGAATATTTTACAGTATAATATTTATCATGTCTTTTGTTTATATTTTCCAATTAGTTCAGTGTATGTATGCATCGTATAGCCAACGAAAGGGTTTTATACACAATGTATTTATATTATTATTATTATTTTATGTATATATTATCAAACAATATTGTTCAACTAGCGTAAATTATTTTATATATACCTACCATTTTCATATATATATACATACATATATAATTATAAACAATGCAAAATTTCAATATTTTACATTAATTATTACTATCAACAATCACAGAGCGTTATTGTGCATCATCTCTATAGTTATATATACTATATATGAATTGTGTTTTGTATATGAGCACATAATCATAATATTAATAATAATAATAAATTCTGCAATGTTTGTGCTTATATATAATAATAAATTATATTTATATAACTATATATAATATTGTATAACGCAAAGACAATGAACTGCGTATTCATATATATTATAAACACAATAAATAGTATTTCTAAAATATTTGTTGAGGCTATATAGATTTTATTTATGTATACATATATACCTTTTTTTGTTTTATTATTTATATACAATTATAACATAATAATAATGGGATATTTTGTTTGTTTTTGAATATATATACAAAAAGTGAATATTAATTGGTTAAAATGTCCTGCTTTTCCGAGAATTTTCACAATTATTTATTATTATAATTTTCCCTATAGTGCACGCAAATATATAAAACTTTTTGTTTTATTATGTGATGGATATAGTTTTATAAATTTGTTATATATACAAATTTCGATGATTTGGTTAACAAAATCATATAAAAATTTACTTTAGTATTATACGGTCAATGCGAATTCGTTTTGTTTTTAATAAATTTTCAAGTATTCAATTCAATAATCGTTGAATAGTTAACAAATTAACTTTCTATATGAAAAGAATCTGATTTTATATATACATTTTTTTATTGCAATACTCTAAAATATCTATGGAAAAATTCTAATTTAATTTATACGCACAAATGCTATAATAAATTTATTCAAGTATAATTTTCTTTAATATAAATTAATTATATAAAGTACTATTTATTGTCATTTGTCTTGGAAAAGCTTGGGAAATTCAATTATAATGTAATATATATAATTTGTTTGTCAGGCGAACACGCAAAGGTAAACACCACTCCCCCACCAGAAAATCAAGTATATAAATCATAAAATTAAAAAAGAGAAAATTATATCTTAATAATGTCATTTCAGTTGTTGATAATAATATACCCATATATTTTAACTTTTCTTGAAATTGCATAATCATTTTTATAAAAATTTAATTAAAATTTTTTTTTTTTGTTATATATCAACCCTTATAAATAAATAATCAATTTAATATTTTAAAAATGATGTTTGGGGTTGTTTTTTTTTTTTTTATTATTTATATATATATATGAATGCAATTTAAAATAATAAATCATGAGTGTGTGTGTACCTGTAAAAAACAATAAATATTCAAATCATATAAAAAATATATAAAAATAAACATTTATTATATAGAGTAGTATAAAAATATTACAAAAACCTACATATTACTACATATTTATAATTCATGTTCATTACATGAAGTTAAATTATCCACATAGACAACACACAGTACAATAATAAATCATGCTAGAACTCATAATTCATTTCACATCCATTTCCGTTGCTATATATATATATATATATATATATATTTCTATATAGTATTATATATATCTACTTGGTTTTTGTATGTATAAAACCACACATAGTCTCTTTTACAAACAACAATCGAGTTTATCACCATTCTATAAAACGCGACTACCACCGTCATCCCCAACGCCACCCACACTATATATATATATATATATATATATATAACGATACAATGTAACAAACAATAATAAACATTACAAAAATGTATACATGATACACCATCAGGAAACTGCAAAGTCATAAAAGGTGAAAAATATGGAAACATTCAGAAAAACAAAAAAAAAAAAAAACGAACCTCTGAATCATCAACAAGTAGAAATACGTATATATATATATATTTTTTTTTATCAATTGTAGCAGAAGTAACACACTAGAAATACTATACTATATATATATTACTGTGTATATATAGCTTTAGAGGTAACCATAAATAATATTATAAAACATACATAAATATTTACGGGGTGTTTTCATTTGAATTTTACGACTTTTTATTTAATCTATATTCTTATAATATAAATTAACTTTCATGACTTATATTTATATAACAATATTGATTTAATTTACCAATTCTCTAATTTACTGGTTATAGATTCTTTATTTACATTTTTACCATACTCATTTTAAAGAAACAGTGTTAAGCAATCTAAACCATTCAGTTCCTGTTTCCCAAATTCTTTGATTAAAAGCTATCAATTGTATTATATTATATAGGAAGTTATCAATTTCTGCAAATACCCAAAACTGACATGAACCAATACCGGATGACCTATATCCGGTAATAACTATATAAAATATAATATTAACCACCTCGTACGTTTTTGTTTCTATTTTTTTCTTTATTATATTTTGATATTATATAATACGATACCAAAATAAATAAATAAAAAAAAAAAAAGTATAAAAGAAAAAAGTAAGAATACATAAACACATATATAAATAAAACCATTCACAATTTGAGGAAATCTAAAAGAAAAAAGAAAATTAAATCCTGTAAAAAAAAAAATAAAATAAAAGAAAATGAAAATGAGCAAGTAAAGAAGAAGAAGAAGAAAAAAAAAACATAGAAAATTAATAAAAAAATATATGCTACATGAAATGAATAAAATACAAAACGGAAAACGAAACTTTTGAATAAAAGTTTTTCAAGTAATTTCTTTACTATATATAATTTTCTTCTTTTCACTTTGTTTTTTATATTTAACTCCTCAAACTCACGTGTGTCTGTGTTATGAATAATTACGACGATGACGATGACGATGACGAAAGGAAACGTATATCATATAATTTTTTTTTTCTTTTGATTGTAATATTTAAAATGAAATTGTAATCGATTTGAATGATTAAAAAATGATTAAAATATGATGACAGGTGTGATATTTAAAAATCGGATTTAAATGATGAATGAATAAAAAAGAAATTAAATTAAAATAGTAAATTTTTTGTTTCTTAGTCTATATCTTTCCTTTAATCCCCTTTAATATAAAAATTTCAAATTTCATATTGTTATACGAAAAACTAACCATTTTAATACAATTATTTTATTGATTATTTTCACATTTTTTTGTATTGGCCAAGAATTTTTTTTAAATACAGTATAATAGAATTAATTAAAATAAAATATTTAAGCATAATTCCTATATGAAAACTATAAAAAGGTATTTAAACAATATTTAGTATAATTTTCGAATGCATTAATTGGTAAATTGGGATAATTAAAATACCAACTCAATGAAAGATTAACTAAAATTTATCTAAAAACTATTTTATAATATATTTAATAACAAAAAAATTGATGCAGTACAAAATCGCGTATTATATTTAATAAACATATAATAATAAATAAGTACATTGTTTTAAAAGATTATATTTCAAATATTTTCACAATATATATATATATATATATATAATAACTAAAAATTTAAACAAATATAATGTATAACAAGTTCGTATATACACTTTTAAAATAATATATTTTATAATCTGTATATATATATGTACGAAATTTATAAAACGTGTTTTGCATTTATCCAAGTCAATTTATTCTATATATATATTTTATTTATATCTATATATATATTATATGCGATTATATTATAGTTCAGGATATTTTTGTTTATTCCATTCATAGATGCTATAAAGATACATTCGATATATACAAATATATGAGAAATACATCCACTGTATGTTCCATAAAGACAATCAAAGATGATTTTGTTATAGTTTTGTAATTACCATTCAAATATACTTAAAGATTTCCAATTGTGTGATCTTTCAATCAGGAAAAATTATTTCGATTTTCTTTTACCATCTAAATAGTTTTCTTACAAATTTTCTGAGAAATATCAATTGAATTCAATATCGAATACTTAATGATTTTCTAATGTAACCAATCCATTTGATTGTATAATATAAAAAATCCTTAGCATTGTCAATAAAAGCTATTACATTATTTTGAATGTATTCGAGATTTTTCACTTTCGTTTTATAAAACTAATTTTTTACAAGTTAAAATTAAAATCTATATTAAAATCATTGTAATTTCCTAATCCACTTTACGAATCCAAGCTAGAAAGGTAATAATTATGTTCAATATCTAATTATTTGTTAAAAATAATCAAAACCCATAGATTTCCCAAGACAACCAATTAATTTGATTATATCTAAAGTTCTTAATAGTCTTCTTACACCACTCTTTAATTGCTTTCCTATGAATTTTCCGAGATTTTTCTAAAAGAAATATAGAACATTTTTAATGGTAAATTACTGTGAACATTTTCAAAACTCTCCTCACCAGAAAATCCTTATAAAAGTATAATAATTCTGTTAAACTAATCAAAAATCATAGATTTTCCTATTTATAAAATCCATTTTATTACATATTTATTTATAAAGATCATTAAAATTTCTCTTTAAGTCGTTTATCTTACATTACTTTTTTTTGGTTTTCATAAAGAATTTTCCGAGAATTTTCACCTTTAAATCATTTACTTTTATTCAAATATTTTTATTGGAAAATTAATTGATATTTTGTAGAAATTTTTTATGTTAATGGTCCATATTCTTTAACAAAAAATACTTTTATCCGCACGAATTTGGGTTAATCACAAAAAAAAAGAAGACTCTGGATAAATTAACAAGTCATAAACACTCTTATTATATATAATAAGTTCTCATGAGGGGTAATCGTATATCTTTTTAACATGTATGTTATTTTATTATATTATTTTTTTTGTTCTACAAATAATGTATATATGGTGCTTTTAAGTATATTTATACATTCATTGTATAAATGTTTTTGTATCTATGTGCGTATCCCCGATATATGCGATGTATGATAAAATTATTTGAACATTTTACATGTTCACATGTACGAGTGTATATAATGTGTATATAAATATAAAGTTATATATATATTTTATATATGGTTTTTGTTGCCTAAGGGTTGTTTACACCACATAAATATTATACATGAAAATGTTATTGTTACGAAAGTGTTTATGAACACCAAAATAAAAAATGAATAATAAAAACAAAGTAAATATTTTTTTTTATTATTATTATTATTATTGTTATTCTTTTAGATAAACTTATATATATATCCCAAAAAATATACCAAAAAACATTCTAAACATTCAAACATATATACTATACACTATATAGCTCTATATAAACATTCACTTTTACGTGAAATATATTAAAAACTTTATATGGTTATATTTTTTTAATATAATATTCAAATTTTATAGTCTCGAAATTTAAAAAAATATTTTTTATTCTTATTTAATGGAATTTCATTTTCTAATAATAATTTTTATGAATAAAGTAATCTATATTAGCTTAATCAATCAATATTCTATTAACATTTGGTTGGTATTATTCCTAAGAAATTGCCAAAGCACTTGAAACGGTATATTATCTCAGTTTCCATTGGTACATTTCTTGGAAAACCCCATGGATATATTAAATGGATTTTCTTTTAAAATATGTTCCTATAATTTAACTGATATTTATGATTATAAAATTGTAGTTAAAAGTCAGTATATTTAATTTTTAGATATACTCTAAAAGATTGTAAGAAAAAAATTGAAATTCAACTTTAATATCTCTATAGCTTTTTAAAATGTATGAGTAGATAATTATTAAAAAATCATTATTTCTATTTTCTTAGATTTTATATCAGCAAATAACATTTTAATTTATAAAATATTTATATATAGCTTTAAACTAACCATTCATTATCATATCGTAATGGTTGGTTTTATATAAGACCAAGTTTGATATATGATAAAAAAAAAATGTAATATTATAACTTCCGTGTGCTGATGGATAATAATAATAATAATAATAATACCAATAATAATGTGTTGGGATATGATTAAATTACTTTTTATATTCATAATATATTATATGAATAATTTTTTCTGGTGTTTTACTTTTTCTGTTTTGTTTTTCACCATCATAATAATAAAAAAAAAAAACTTCTAATATTTTTTCTTTCGTTTTATATATAATAAATTTATATAAATAAACATATATGCGGATCAAATGAGAAAAACCGTGACCAAAAAATGATTAATGGAAAGTAAACATTATGCGATTATAATGTATCTATATATATTAAAGTATATATATAATACTATATCCATATCTAAATATATATATATATATAGTTGCATAAATACATTAGTTGAACAAAAAGGAAAAATTTTACCCAAATAATTAATTTAAAAAAAAATTTGGTTTATTTTTTTTTTGTTTGTGTTTTGTTTCGGAGTTGAAGGAACACACACACATTATAATATATGTATAGCCGTGTATATATTACGTAAAAGGCGAAAAAATTGTCATAATTTTGTTGCTTTTTTTTTTGTTATGATAAATTATTAAGCGTCAAGAGATGGGAAATAAAGAAGCAGAACAAAAATTATGGAGGAAAAATAATAAATTGGTTATAAGTTAATTAGATATTCACTCACACACAAAAACACAGTCATTAACAATATAAAATACGATTATATATTTATTATTTATTCGAATATATTTTTTTTCCTTTGAGTTATTATTACACATCCATATATATATATATTAGTGCGGTTTATAAATATTTGGTCTACATTCTGTAATTTTTTTTGTATAATTCAATTTTTGGGGTTTTTTTTTTTGGTCACTATATTTAATATAGATCCGATAAAAGGATATATTTTTTATACATGTAATGTGGATTTATAAAAAGAAAAACTAACAATAAAATTAAAAAACAAAAATAATAGGCGTGAATTGCAAAATCTCGTAAATTTTAAGGGATTTAACTTAACAAATTTTTTTTTAAAATCATATACTGTATTGTATATATAATTATTAAATCTTTATAATTGAAAAAAACAACTTGATTGAATTTATCAACATAGATAAAATTATAATTAATTATATAATTATAAACATGTTGAATCATTCCTTATAGGTGTTGAGTGAATAAAATCTATTGTTATTTATTAAGTAAAATGAAAAGGATCTGTATTTTTATTGAAAAATCTTCTATATATAAAGAGAATTTTCTTATGTAATAAACGATCAAAAATTCTGGATTATAAGCATTCAAAATCAAATAACAATATTTTTTTTATGTATATTCGGACAATATTTACAAAAAGAAATAAATAATTTAATTCTTTTCATGAAGATTTAAAGTAATTATAAATAAAAATTATTTAATCTACTTAAAACACATATACCAAAAATGAAAAGGAAAATAAAAAAACGACAAATGAATATAAATTTTTTTTATATAAAATCGTTATAATTTGATTTATATATAACTTTTCCACACTCAAAATAATATTCAAGCTATGTTTGTTGAAATGCCATTCGTTAGTACCTCATTTTTTAATTGGTCCATAACTTTTATTTTGTTCAAACATCTCATTTTGGTTCAAAATTATTTTGAGTGTATTTAATGACATTCATTTTTATTTAACCATTATCTATATCTAGTAAAATATTGCCAAAACTATTTCCATATTTGTAAAACTAAATAAAAACATAGCATATATTCAGATAGTTATAAATATAATATAATTAATAATCAGCAAAATAATGGAACTGAAACTTCTTTTCAAAACAGTAATTCAATCAAAAAAAAAGAAATGTATTTTTACTTGCATTTATATATAGACTAAATAATTTAATAAGAATAATAAAATTATAATAGATATAAATTTATATAAGCGCTTATATAGTGTCGGTGTAAAATTAATATAATTTTTGAAAATTATACAAGAAAATATATACTAATATAAATAAATGTATATCTCTATATTTATTCGACTATATTACTTTTATACATATGAAAATGTTTGATAAATTTTAATCTTAAATTATTACTACTTATATACTAATATATAGAAATTATCACTATGTTTATTTTCCCATTTCTATCTATTTTTATACATATATATACATACATGCATATATAAATGCAATATAAGAAATATATATCTTTGAAATATGAACAAATTAACTTTTACATTCTTTTTTCCATCCAAATATTTTCTGCTTTTCATTTCAAATTCAGTATATATCATATATATATATATACATATGAATAATATAAATGGAATATGAAAAAAAAGTTTATATATTAATAAAAATCATAACTCCCCAATATATAGAGAAAAGAATAGTATAGAAAATAGAAAAGAATAGTATAGAAAAAAATTGTAAAAATGCAAGTAAAATTTATGTATATAGAAAATATATGAAATTAATTTGAAGATTTCAAGACAAAAACTAATTAAAGGAAAGAAAGTTTTGGCATAAGAACATTTCTTTATATATATATATATATATATATATATGTATTTAGATATATACTAACTCATGTATTATACATATAGTATGTATTTATAACATTGAATCTTATGTAATACTTTTAGAGTATGTAATAAATGTATATTTTTATCTTATATGTTATACAAATTCCCATAAAATAAAATAATGTAATACATTCGTTATATATAATATAGGAGTTGAAAGTTTCCTGTCAATAACAATTTTCTGTTTGATTAATAACAGGAGCACGTATAACACGGAAAAAAGAAAAAAAAAACAAATTATTTCGTACATATATATATATATATAGAGATAATAAAATTACATATTAAAATAAATAAAGTTTACTATGTATATAGAACTAACTTAAATATATACGAGTAATAAAACTTTGCATATATATACATTATTATATTAATAAAAATGTAACTATATTTTTTTCTTATTCTTTCTATATATACTACTTATTTTGATATACAATAATATATGTATTATCCTTATAACGTTAATGTTTTGTTGATCATATATTTAATTGAGTATGATGTATAATATATATAGTAACGTGTTTTATGAAAATATAATCCATATCCGTGATAAGTTGTTTTGATTGTATTTTAAGAACAAATCAGGAGTTTTAGTACCGCAAACATTACCATTAAGAATTCGATATAAAAATTCTTTCACTTTTATTATATGTGAAGTATTAATCCTTTCACTTTGAAGGATAATTGCTTTCGGTTTTCGGTTAATGCCTATACATAATCTTCATTCATAATATACCGGCATATTCGTTAATAATATACTGAAATGTGAAATGTTAATTTACCGACAGGAAATTCATAATCCAAGTGGCTCTATAAAAATAACATAAAATATATTTTCAGTTTTGCGGCTGTGGCTTTATTTAATATTCTATTTACATTGAATTTCCTAGTAATTTCATTAATTTTTTCTTTCAAATCGGCAATATCTTCTAAAAATTTCAAAGCTCTGATGTTACCATACCATACCTCACACATACCTAGTGTAGGTCCAACAATTTGCTTTTATCGATGATTAAAACTCGGAGTTTATAGCATTGTTATCATATCTAAAATTTTGATCTTTTTAATCCCATTTCACATTGCTAATGATTTATAATTCACGAATAGTGTTATTATTTTGATAAACCTTTTTACTAGTATGATTGAAACAATCATAGGATGTCAGCGTTTAATATTCGTCCATAATTGTTTTTTGGTATTTATTGATATACTTTTTTTACTATATCCTTTTTTTTTTTTATCAACATTTACTATATGGACATTCCTTTAAATTGTCAATCAGCACTTTCATGCAAAATCTATATTTTTTGATTGTAAACACAATAACATTCCCGTTTGATTAAATCTTTCGTATCTGTATATTAAAAATATATAATAAACATAAAGGTTGATATAAAGATAACAAAATAATCCCCCAATTGTGTATATTTTGCTTTTGAATTTGTTAACTACCGCATCAATATATATATATAGACCACTAATAATCACCGCACCAAAATCGTGTTTACATTTAAAATTGTATTGTATCTTTATTTAGTTTTCTATATAATTCTTATATATAGTTTCTTTCATGCATACCTATTTTATGTATAGATTTATTTTAAATATATTTATACATACACCTGATTATAAAAATTTGCTAAATATGCTTGATATCTTATATAAGCTAATAGCCATATTGTATCAAATAGATTTATAAAGGTATATGTAAAATAAACCTTTTCATTGTCCTGTATTAAATCACCTGTTATATTTTGTCGTAATTCTGTTTTTGGTTGAAATGCTTTTAAATACAAGAAAAAAATCCCTGCTTACATGTATAATAATGATGTTTGTGAGTGTCAGAAAAATGTATCTCATTATTTTCTTGTAAATTTTGCTTTTCATGCAAAAATCTTCATACCATATGGTTTGCAATCCATTGTGTGGATCATCATTTTATATTGTAAATCAACTATATAATATCATGTTCAATTTATAAATGTTATTTCTAATATAGTATCGAAGTAAATAATCAATTTTTGCCATTTTTTTGTCGTTTTTATGCAAATCTCGTCATCCCCCAATCCCCCAGTACTATTATTGAAATAAGAATACAACCATTTAAAAATGAAGTTAAATCCTGGATTTACGACTTAGTTATATATATTTACGTGTATGAAGAGCAATAAGATTAAGAAGGAAAATTCACAATTACAAATCATGTTAATATATATTCTGAACAACAAACTATAAATGTATATACAGAAAATAAAAAGAAATTGTTTTAGAAATTAGTAATATATATACCTAAAAGTTTTTGATATATTGAACATCTATATATATGCTTAATTAATTATTCCAAATGTGTATAAATCAAATCAAATATTTACACACAATATTATAATACCATATATATAGTTTATAAAATGCATATTATACTTTATTCATCACGTATATACCGTGTATAATATCTAACATAGTTATATCGTGTATATAATAGTTATAATGTGAAATTATAGAATATAGTTCTTTAATAGAAATGTATACTTATGTTGTTATATGTGTATATGAAACATTTTTATAGAGTCTTGAATGTTTACTATTAATCTATATGCTTTATACATGCATACATTTACATGTATATTTGTTTAGTGTTTTAATTTACGAAAAACATGATTTCAAAGGGAAAACTTTATTTCCCATGGTTTCTTTGAAACTCAATACTTTTCAATGTAATTTATCTAAATGTGGCAATATATCCAATGTATTTATAATACCTATATATATATAATACATTGTCATGCATATGCATAGAGGATACCAATGTCAAATACCACACATGAATTACTAAAAACATAAATTAAATATGGAAAATGAAGTAGTATATATGGAAAGTTTTCCTACACTTGTATATACCATATATATGAATAATCTTTTAAATTATTTAAATATTCTTCTGTCTCTATCATATATATATATTCTGTTTGTTATTTATAAGATGCATCTAAATTGTAAGACATCAAGAAAGAGTATCATCAAAAGATATAAATTATATGTTTAAATACATTAAATATAATATATGAGTTATTGAACACCATATTTATTACTTACCTGAAAGTTTTGGTTTAAATGTTTATATTCATTCAATGTTATAAAAAAATCATCAAATTCCTCACCGAATATTCAATGCTTCTGTAGATCTCTTATAAATATTTAATTAGTTGTTCATTAATATTTTTCATCAATTTTATTAGTTTTCGTATACGAATTTTCCGAATTTTCCGACCTTTAAATTGTAATTAATAAATTTCTATTTTAAATTAGAAAATTAGAAAGGCGCCAATTATCATTTGTTCACAATCCTAAACCGGGGGGTACTTGGGCCCTTGAGCCCTCTAGTCCTACAGCGGATCGACTACGCGCCAAGTACTCTTTCCCATCCAATAGCTCTGGTCTATTTGAGAACCCTCATATTTCCATTAACAAAATCATCGTTGATTTATTTTTATTGGGCTTGTTAGGGTAGTTTTAATTAAACTAACATAGTTAAGTTATATTTATAAGGTGCGCTCTCAATATTTAATAGTAATAATTATTATATATTATTTATATTTAATGTTTGTATTTAATATTTTTACTAATCCAATAACTACTTATTTTATATGTATAAATGTTAATATATTTGTATAAGATACTAGGGAAAATGATTTTTCGTAAATATGCTTTACTTTTGAATATACTTTTATTTTACTGTAAAGAAATATATGTGATTATATTAATTTTCAAATGAAAATTATAATATTTCTGAAAAATTTTGTATTTTCCAATATATATTCAATATATTTTACAAAAAATGTTGTTAGACCAAAATAAAACAATCAAAAAATGACTGCGTAAATAAAATCAATTACCATTAAAATGACTAAACAAATATTTGCATTCAATCCATCATAAAATAATATAAAAAAAAAAATGTAAATGTAAATGGGGGAAAGGTATCTTAAAATGAAATAAGTTAAATTACATACATGTCGTATAATATATATATACAAAAAACCAAAAAAAAAAAAAATTGAAAGGAATTATATAACTTATATCAATTTTCACATGAATTTCACATCTTATAGATTCACATTTATAATATATATTCCGAAAACAAATACAAATAAAGTATAATGAATGACATCGCGTATATTTTTTTTTTATTATTATTTTTGCAACAGGTGATTCTGCTGAAATTCAAAACATAAAAAATTGTATGTTATCTGTATAGAAAAGATGATAAAAAAAAAAAACTTTTTATTTTCATCGTATATAAATTTTTTTCCAATGGGCGCAAATAAAGGGGAGATGTTTTGTTGAATGCAAAAGCATTACATTAATATATATATATCCATATATATGAGAAGAACATGAATTTATTTACTTACGTTAATTTGATTTCTTTGGTATAATGGTTTATTTTTTTCTTTTGTTACTTCTATATATAAATAAAATATATATTATCCATTTGTAATATAAACAGTGAACTTTATCATGCATATCATGAAGATAATATACATAAAGTGAAAACTTTAATTTATTTTACGACATGATATCAACTTTTCTTTTTTTTTTTTTATCAATATATTTTATGGTTGATCATATAAATATAACATTTCCTATGTATAGCATATATTTACGACAGATGGGTTTGGGTTGATGAGAAGAAGCATCTTGAAATATTTGAATGATTTAGCGAAAAAATAGTAAAATAATAAATAAAAAATATATTCATTTTATTATACAATTACTATACTATATATTATATTAATTTAAATTTTTCACCGACAATTATTATGACATTGTTTATTTGATTTTTTACGATTTTAAAAGCCCACACATGTTTTAGGAAAATCTATATCTCATCTGAGCATATTGAAATGGTCATTCTATTGCGTATCGTACTTCATCCGCATATATAACACCAAACAAACGTTTGAATACATGCAATGTAATATATATATTTATCAAAGTTGTCATTATGATATTTTTATGCGAATATATACATGGACTATATGGAATATAGAGGATACCCTTCTCATTATTATAGTTGTCACACTTTAAAACCAAAATATTGTAATAATAATAAACAAATTTTGATGAAGGTATATTCTTTTATTTTTCAAGTTTTGACAGTCAATTCAACAATATATATATATATATATATATATATATGAGCAAAAAAGTAAAATAATTTTTAGTATACACTCATGTCAGATGAAATTTATGAGTATTATATATATATATATATGTTTTAAACATACACACATATGATATGATGTGTTTTTCTTTTTCATCATCATTCAGGATCAATCCTTACCATTCTGGTGAACTGTTTAATTTTATATTATTGTAAATTGGTAATTTTTTTGTTTATTCTAATTTCCATTTTAAAGCATTTGAATTAAACTATAGTAATGGGATTAATTTTATGAAAATTTCTATATACATTCCTAAAGGGAAATTCTCTCGAATTTTCACAAAAGAAAATTCTGTCCTCAACTGAACTTTTGGACTGTACAAATTCTTTATAATTTTCTAAATTAAATGCTTTATAATTTTCGGTGATGATGGTGGTTTATTTATGACCTGGTTAATCTATTTCTCAACAAAAAATGTACTTACAAGAATCATCCTTGAGATACTATTGCCTATATATTTTGGATATAAGATAAGCACATAGAATTTTCCAAATATTCTTGGTTTTTGTGTTTGTGTCGTTGCAACATTCATCAGAACCATCATTGATCTCCCTCATCACTCATCGTCAACAACATACATCATTTTTGTATATAATATGATATAAAAGGCATCATATACAAATAATAATAATGTATATGCATATGGGGAAATAAAATAAACAAAAATATCCCATTTAATTTTTTTCCTTTCACAAAGTTTTTACATATATCCAAAACAAAAGGACATAAAACGTTTAAAGTGTATATGATATGCGTTTATAAAATATATCAATTGATTTTATTCAGGATTTTATATTCAATTTAAAATAAGAATTATATTAATAAAGTTTGTATTAACTCACATATTACGTTGTCGTTCACATTTAGCTATTGATTGCTAAACAAGGCAAGGTTGATTCCATTGGGCTCGTCACGTGATTTGTCCCGTCATTTGTCGAAATTATCTGTTTGTTATTTGTAACTTTCCCAGAATATATTCCGTTACCTTATTATCTAACTTGTACTTTATCCTTTAAAAATGTAAATTTATCTAATGAGATTTATTTTATTACCCCTTTAACCAAAATATTCTGATAAAATCTGTTTTCGTTTCGATATAGCAATAAATTTATTACATTAGATTTTCATTTTATTAGGATTAAACCTCGCTCGCTGTTGTGAATTGAATTGATCGGCATATATCAAAAATTGTAAATGATTTTTTGAATATTTTAATTCAATATAAAATGACGTGTATATTGTATTATATATAATGTTTCATATTTCTTTAAAAAAAATGTATTTACCAAACCAAAAAAGTATAAAATAAAAATCTGTTTGTCAATCAAACTCTTGTATAGCTCTGTGTGTTTATGCATGTATTTATTATTATATGTATTTATATTTGGATTTTTTTTAGATACTATAAATAAATAAAGATATTACACTGACATGGTCATTTAAAATATAAATTTAATTTTCTATTTTACATCCTTTTTTATTATATTTTCATTTTCATTATAACGAAATCCCTTCTTTATTCCATGTAATGTATATTTTTAGCGAAACTGTACACAAAATTATTTAACAGAGTTTTGGATGTATATTACAATATATATTTACTTTTCTATAGAATGATTTTTTTTTTCTATTTCAATTTCGTATATGATATGTATATAAACGTAAAAATGGCGTATGCATTCGAAAAAAGTATATCCTTTTATATATATTCATATATTATATATTTTTTGACATGAATATCTCAAAGTATAAAGGACGACAGCGAGTTAAATATAAAAAGAAAAAAATTGATTTAGTAAAAACTTGAAAAAGAGATGAAAGTTTCGTGATATGTGAAAATTGTATATAGTAGATATTATTAAATTGTATAGAATATGAGGATAATCTGGATTTTACTTGGATAACAAAATTTTTATATTAAAATTTGTGTTATATAAAATATATATATTCGTTTTTTTTTCTTTTCATATATATTTATTTTCCTGCTTATCTTGATATATTAAATTTTTTTATTTTGTTGATAATATTCAGGATTATTATGATGATGACGCGATGATTGAAATGGAAAAATATTAATAGTATAGTGTTGAATTCGCATCAGTTTATGTGTCCTTTGATAATATTTTATTTAGGTATTTGATAAAATAGTGCCTATTTATTTGGTAACATATAAGGATCGTTATTTATTAATATTGAAATTAAATTTGAAAAATATTAACAACTCGCTGAAATTATGTAATAAAAACTCTAAATTGTAATTGTGTATCCATTTTTTATTATAATTAAAATAAACTCAATTAAAGAGCATTAAAATCGTTTCCTTGGTCTTGTCAAACCTTTGTGATCTTTTTCGAGAGATTATTCCGTATTTTTTATTACTGATTATTGATATTATACCAAATTTTCAACCAAATTTACCAAAGAACCATGAAAATTGCTTTATATTCTTGAGTGTCTTTTCATTCAAATGCATTTAGGTAATGCTTTTAGTATACATAGTTTAATTTTGACTAATTTTCCTTTAAAGGATAATACTTGTAAAATTATTTTAATATTAAAAATCTCGGAAAATTCAAATGAAACTTCAAGCAATGACGTGAGGAGTTATGGGGATAAGGAAATTACAATAATTTTATTAGATTATCTATATTGATTACTGAATTTCATTAAAAAAAAAGGATTCATAAATTCATTTAAAACTAAAATGTCTCCAAATATTTATGTTTCTAGACTTGTAGCAATTCTTTTATGATCTTTTAAAATACACTATGACATTTATTGGTTATTATAAAAATTCCATCAGTAACGATAACTATTATGAAATTAGGATCATTACGGAATTCTTTATCAATTCTTTACAAAATTGTTTGATTCTTATAGATTAAAATACCATGTTTTTGATAGTCAATTCGTTCTAATCCATTTATTGTTTAGGAAATGAGCAGTATTTCAATATATTATAAATTTTTTGCCAATTTTCCAATAAAAATTGGGTTTTATAAATACATTTAAAAGTGAACAATCTCGGAAAATTCTCATGAAATCCATGAAAAAAGTTTTAACAATCATAAATTTGTATATGAGTATCAATATACGTTCAATAAGTGAGTATAGCCAAAGATATCTATAAGTTATTGAATTTTATTATTATTTTATTTTTGACTATAATGAATTAAGCCCTCATAAAAAAGACATATCTATTACAAATATATTGATTATAATCTTATCGATATAAAGTTTTAATCATTAATTTCCACATTTCATTTTCCATAATTAATTTATGATGTATAATAAATTGTATTCATATTTTGTTTTCATTTAACATGCGAATAAGCTATTCTGTATATATAGAATCACATATCCAAAAACTATAACAATTATTATTATTATTGTTATTATTATGATTTTATGCTTTCAATTTTCTTTTTTCGGTAATTTTATTTTTATATTTTTTGATTATATATACATATATATATAAAATTTTCCATATTTGAATTTATGTATATAAATATTTTCCGACATATCAAATCATGTTATATTAACATATATATGGAATTATTTGGGAATTTGTATATACAAAAATAAACGTACGTAGAGTTGTAAATATATATTTTTATGGTTTTTTTTTTCTTCATACATATATCGTTGTTATTATTATATACAAATAGATCTGCATAATCTTCAAATATAATCATCTATACCATATATAATATATATACAGAACAACATTCAAATATATTTCATATATACATATATATGTATATGATATTTTTATTTTTATGTATATTTACTTGAAAGAACTTCAATAACTTTAAGTTATCTTGCTACAGTGCACTCAAATGCTTTCGTTTATATACGATGAGATTTTGAATAACAAGTCATAGATAAATCGTATTTATATACATTTATATATATATATGAAAATGAATGAATGAATGCGAAAATTCCTTAATGATCCGTGAATGAATTTATTGTCAGATTTTGATCAAACCATATATGTGTATATATATAGATAAAATAAGAAGACTTTCTATAATATTATCATTTTCTATATATCTGAAAATATATGTCTTTGCGAACAAAAATAATTCTATCTATCTCTATATTTATATGTATGAATGTAGGAAAATTTTGTATTTCGCGTATGTATATTTTTTTTTTTTTGCATTTCTATTTTTATATTTCATATGGGAAAAATTTGGTTATGTGTATATACTATATACATATATATATATTTTGAGTCTCTAAATATATCCTCATTCCCCATTATGCAATGATAATGTAATTCAAATCCATGTGTATACTATATATAGTACGTGAACAGATTTTTTTTTTTACCATTTCAAATTGAATATTTTCTATCACATTTGATTTTCGAGTTATATGGAAATTTTTTTGTACAATAGACGTCAACGACAACAACAACAATGAAGACAAGGACTACGACACGACGACGATGACGAGGAAAGACATATTTTTTATGTAAAAAGAAGTTTTTATTTGTGCAACGCTTTATTATTCGCATAATATACAATATCTCTTTATATACAAATGAATATTATAATACTATACAGAATATAGATACTTTTATCGTATGATATAAGAATTGTAGATTTATTTTTTTTGCATAACAAGATTATATATGGGAAATTTGTTTTTGTTGATGCTTTCCTATATATTTACCTGTAATATATTTATTTATTTCTATACTATATATTTATTTATAGTTTGAATTTACTTATTTTACTCTTTTTTATGCATTCCCATAATACCATTTTTTGAATGAAAATATAATGTTTATATAAAAATCTATTTGGGAATAGTTAAAAAAAAAAGAAAAAAAAACTTTAAAATAAATAAATTATGTATATATTTGGTTATTAAATTTCATTTTAATGCAGTAAAATAAATGACATTGAATTGTTCTTTGGGAATTGATTCACTTATACTAATAATTCTTTTTATAAACATTCATAAAATCCAAATTGTAAATAGATCTTGTACAATTTTAAAGATTTTTTAGGTTTTCTACTTGTGATTTATTTAGTCTTTTTAAATGATCGTAATTCATTGAAGGGATTTTATAAAATTTTTAAATATACAATATTTATGCTGTAATGTGAATCGATATCTCGTATTGTTTTTGGTTTATCCTTTAACATTCACAGATCAAATATATGGAAGAATGTTTAAAAAGGTATGAGATCTTTAACTTTTTAATAGATTAATAGAATTCATTAGTGTTCTATAAAAAACTATTTTGTTACAAAATGAAGAAAATGACTTAAATTAATAAATGGTCGCAACACTATCAAACTGGTATGTAGAAAATGTAATGAGTAAGCAAACTTTTATTGAATTAAAATAAATTTACATTGTAACATTGATCATATAATAAATAAATTCTTTAGTAACCCAATCTAATGTTAATATATAATTATTGAGCAAAAAGTACCTTTCTATCGGTGGTCTATTCTTTGATAATTCGTTAGGTAATGTTTGATTCCATAGGATAGGTAATTACAATGCTGTAATTCAATAATTTGTCATTAAAAAATACGTTTTAGAAATTCATTTAAATGGGGAAAATCTTGGAAAATTCATATGAAAACCATTAAAATGATGTAACGAGATATTTAATGTTTTTTCTAAATATTTAATGAAAGTGATTAGTTGAATTTTTCAGTAAATTAGTCTTTTTAAATATTATCCAACCGTTAAAATCAGTTTAGTTGATAGGAAATTGTAATGCCTTCTGGATATCGTATATTTTTCCCAAATTTATCATTGAAAAAAAATGTATTTTAAAATTCCCATGGATGGAATTCTGTAATTCACTCGCTTACCAATCAAAGATTAAATTAGACCACACTTTAGTTTATCTATCTATATATATATATATAAATAAATAATTTTTTAGATTGTTGTTTTGGTACAACTTATTCATCTAATATATTGTATTAATTATAAAATATTAACGAACTTTATCTCCATATATATTATATATTCAAAACCATTTACAAAGAATAATAATTATATATACATATATTATTTGTTTTTACATATATTTGATAATATACCAACCAGCAGCAATATAAAGTTGAAAGCTATAACATATATATATATACATATACAGATCTATGTAGTATAGGATAAAACGCAGGATAATGCAATTATCCTATGTGTATATACATTTATTACCATACGTAAATATGTATATGAATATGTATACAATTTTTCTGTATATATCTAACATATACATATATATGTATATAGTAAGTTGGTTATATGTAAATAAATATCTATATACTAAAAAAGGATTTAAGGTAGAAAATCATTATTATTTAATATATTCATTTGTGTTTGTGAAAGGTTACCTAATTGGGTCTTCATAAACCCAAAAGTTTTACTTGTTCTATTCATTTGCTAAGGATTATACTTTATATACATATATACATATCTTCGTTTATATATTTCTTTGCATGCTTATGTGATTATTTTTATATTTATTGATGTACCACATCAACAACTGTTAATACCGGGTATAGAACTGAATTTGAAAATCAATGGAAGATATTTTTAAGCATTCGATTGTGTTTTGATTGATTTTGTTATCTATTTAGTATCTTTATTTAATCTGTTTTTCTTTTTGCTTAAATGATTCTTTAACCAAAAGTTGATAAAGTATTTTTGTATAATAATATACCTTGAATAATTTCGAAATTTTCATTTGTAATTTTTTTTTATTAAATGATATACCAAAAGTAATTGACCTTTTATGAATATGCTACCACCCAGTAAATGTATATATATAAATTTTAATATCATATATAAATATATATTATGCATAAATATGTATATATATGAAGTTAATAAATGCTATGATGTCACACAATATAAACTTACATATATGTGGGTAAAATAAATATAATTATAATTTATGTATTTATGCAAAATTTGTGTAAATCCGACGATATTCAAAATTTAAGATAACAGAATATTCATATATATAGATTCATATATATATATATATATATATATATATATATATATATATATATAGAACTTTATATAGTTAATCAAGTATATTTGAATATATATAGTCTCTGTATACACCAAATACAATATAAAATTAATTTTAATATTATAAATTCATAATTCCATATATTTATTTATTTATTTATTTATTTATATATATGACAATTTAATTAAGTTTCATGCATGTAAAAACTATATGTATTTAATCAATAAAATATAATAATTGTAATTAAACTTTTCAAATTAGTATTTCTATATCTTGAATAACCTATATTTAAATATATCGTTTAAAAATTTCATCACTTATACATTGTATAATGTTAATAACAATTTTCCAATATATTTATATAGAAAATGATTGTTGATTTACTTTTTCTGTCAATTTTAATAATAATTTTAACAAATAAACCATGATTTTATCACAACTATTATTGTGTTTTACTAATAAACAGATGTATTTAAAATTCAATATACTTATTTAATGATGTGCGGATATTTTCAAAAAGTTCATTGATATTCTTGATTTGTTGATGTTTCCTATTTTCAATATTGCTTTTTTGTCGTTTTAATTGTTAATTCTATAGCAGCATAGTAATAACTAAAAATGAATAATTTACTTTTAGTACTATTCCTTTTGTTTACGTTTTCCTATTACTTTTTCCCGATGATTGAATACTATTATTTTTCCCTTTCAAAATTGTCGTCGTACAATTTAAGATGTTTTAAGAGTACATACATATTTTTCCCCGGTAATTTATAAACCATTTCTATTCATACTCTATATATTCTCCTTGAACATATTGCAACTTGGATAAATGTTAATCTGAAAATGAAAAGAAAAAGGATATATAATTAATAAACTATTAAAAATTCATTTAAGTTAAAAAAATAATTATAATAATTATAGTTTCAAATTGCGGTATTTATATGTATAATATAAGTATAGATTTTTTTATAGTTTATTTCTTTCAAATGGAATGAATAATCCAAGATTTGTAGAAATATCTATAAATTCTGAGACTCTGGGTGAAAATAATAAACCGGCCAATTTAATCTTAAAACTAGTCCAATATTACATTATAAGAATATATAGTATCGGAGGGTTTCCTTATATGAAATTTTGAAGTTTTCCCTAGCCAATTTTAATTTTGAAAAGTAATTTCTAATCCCCAATGTCAATTTTCCCAATGTTGTTAGATGTTTTCATTTAAGTGTAAAAAAAGTGATTAAAAGTTTTAATAAAACACTGAAATGAAGAGATTCCTTTATAGGTTAATAATTAGATATATCATTCGTTATATTGTTTTACCACTCTTGATTAATTTTACATTCATCGTACACAAACAATTTTAGAATGTGTTAGAAATATTTTACTTTGAACATTAACGAAACAAAGACAATTTCAAAATTATTCTGTATGATAAATCAGTACTATAGCTGTGAATTAGAAACATAATATCAACATAAAATATACTATATGTATATTTCACTTACAGACAGATTATATAACCATTCATCTATATTTAATTTATACAATTTAAAATGTAATGAAATTTCTAGAGTGAAATGTTCATCATAAAATGTTGTTGGCTGTGTGGTCTGTTCTATATATTAAATTAATATAGCACGCGAGGCGTATAATACCTCTCCTCTATATATATTGCTTTAAACTCTATATATATTATTAAATATACATGTTTTATGCATAAATACATCTTTTAACTATATAGATATATTTAAATATCCTTTATTCCAAAACAGCTCAACAGCTGTTTAGTTCTATTGAAATAGATATATATATATATATATATATATGAAAGCGATTCATTTATTAAAATTTGTGTAAAGTTTCTCCATCTCCACAAATATATAAGTGACTGCGTGTATGTTGTGTATTTGCGATGAAAACTTTTGATTTTGAATGTCACCTGTTTAATTTTTTTTTTAAATATGTTATCCTGTTTGTCTTTATATTGGGTTTATGTAATGTATTTGAATATTATGCGATACACTTTTAATTTTAAAAATCTCATCAACATTATAAAGAATATAAAATATGTATATATATGTAGTTGTGGAGGAGGACGACAACGACGACGACACGACGACGATGACATATAATGAATGTAGTATTTTTTTTCTTTTGGTATGCATAATTTTTGGTTGTAAGAGGAAACTGTTTATAAAAGCAATTTGAAGTGTGTTTTCTTTTTTCCATTCATTTTACATGCATACAATATTATTATTATGTTTTCTTCTATGTATACAATAAGGTACTCTAAAAAGCTAATAGATATTCTATGTGTAATTTAATCAGAATGCTTTTTTTTACAATCCATCAAATTGACTAACTCTACTTTACATTTCAAACATAAATCATAATTTTCTAATGTAAGATTACCTCCTATTTCTAAACATCGTACAGCTCATAATTTTTACCCAAAATAAATGAAAAACTTTGATTTAGAATCCATGATATGATCATCGGCATCTCCTATGACTGCTATTCCCTTTAGTATACCCTTTGTATGTACCATATAATTGTATAGCATTTTGTATAATTAAAACACAAATTTAATATGTAAAATTATTCGAAATTCTGTCTAGAGGCAAAACCATATTACTATAATATGCACTACTATATATATATATATGAATATACCAAACAATTTTCACACATATGCTATAGATATAGTGTTTAAAAAAATATATATATATATGTGGAATAAACATAAATGATGATGAGTATAAATAGAGGAAAAACTACACTTTGTGACGACTACCACCACCATAATATATCTACATATAACAAATATAATTTCAATTTTTGAATAAATTTTAAACAGAATGAATATTCATTTTTTCTATATGGAAATTCTTTTTATATCCGCGGTGACTCTATCACGAATGTTGTCAAATGCAACTTCTTTTTCTAAATGTATACGATAACATTTTTTAATATATTCTGTATGGCAAATGAAGGATAATTTTTATATAATTATTTTATTGCAAAAAATTGAAGTTAAATTTGATTGTTCAAAGATGGGACAAAAGAAAATATAAATTGCGAATTTCAAATAGCAAAAACACAGAAGAAATTATGTTAAGTAAGGATTCTTTAAGTATTGTCTATCATCAGTTAAAATTTCTATTGAATAAAGAACATTTTCTAGGGATTTTTGAATGGTTTTTCTATCAAAAGGCTAGTTTCAATTTAAGGATAAATGATCAGTAGGGACTTCAGTAGAGAATTTGCTGTCTTAAACAATTATAAATAAATATGCCTGTTAAATGAAAATCTACGGTTGAAATAAATGTTAGAAAATATTATTATTTTTATTATGATTCAAAAGGAAGCCAAAATGATGCTTATAAATGATTTAGAAAAGTGTTTCTATAATATAGAAATTAAAATGAATATGCGTGTATAATAAAATTTCAATTAAGATTTATTTCAATCCTGGAAAATCGACAATAAATAAAATGTTCCACATATATAGTTATATATACAATATATTTCTTATCTATCTATATAGAAGTTACATCAAGAAAAGTTGGATTTTTTTTTACTATATAGCATTTGTTGCTGACATTCTGATTAAAATCTATTTCTTTATATACTCGTATATAGATGAATATAAACTCTGTGTAATTCTTGATAAAAAAAATCTTTCTATATATTATATATATATATGTATAGAACAATAAACATTCAATATGTGTTTTATTTTATTTTCTTCATTTTTCTCAATTTTCAGTCAGTCACGATTGCCATACGACGTCTATATACACACACACAAAAGTTAATTTGTTATTTCCGTTTGCACTAAATTCTTGACAGGACAAAAGTTTGATTTTGCTTTTTTTTCTGTATTCCTTTCTTTCAATTTTTTTTTTGTTATTTGATATATATTTTCCTTCTGTAAGTATATTTATACCACCACAAACAAACATACAATTTATACGCCGAGTTGAAGAAAAAATAAAGTCCTAAAATTTCTGTTTTCATGTGCACAGCATAGCGATATACTAATATATTATATTATATGCATTTCAATTTTAATATTATATATATACAAATATATAAAATAATGTGGTATTTATTATAGTAAAAAAAAATGTCTAATATACTGTACAATGGAAAAGTTGTGTATCTCTAGAGGATATATGGAATAAAATGTAAGAGTATGAATTTGTAAAATAAAACATTGTTTTAGGGTATATAAATTATTATAAGTTTTGTGTAAAATATAAATAAATATATAGACAAAGAGCACTGAATTTATGCACCGTGAAAGAATGAAATAATATAACTTCATGATATATCGATTCACAGCAATATACATATACAGAATAGTTTAATTTATCCAAAAACGTTTGGGGTTTTCTCTGATCTCTTAAATGTTAAATGGTTCCAATTTATTAAAAAAAATTGTATGTTTTCAAATGAATGTAAAAATAGTTTTTTTATTATTTTTAAAACCAAATTAAATCTTAGAAAATTTATTATTACTCATTTATTTTCCAAGTAGACCAAGTAGACCATTTCTGAGATCTTTCATCTCTGTTCCCTTTGAATGTTTTCTGTTCCCCTTTGAAATCTTATACCAATTTACGTTCATTGAATATTCCCTGACATTTAATTAAAAGTATAATTTCGTTAACTATAATAATAGTTTCATTAATTTCTCTCTCACTGTTATAAAGATCACATCCATTTATCTATAATTTTTTTTTTAAACTTAAGTGTTTTTAGTATTAGCTGTATATCTTTTAATTTAATCTGATTAAAAGAAAAACGAAAAATCTTTCAAACTTATATAGAATAAATCATTAACAAAAACCTTTATATAGGCAAATGTAACTATACGAAATGTAACATCATTTTCTTCATCGTACCTTATACATAATAATTTGTTAAAATATGATAAACATCGACTGTATATATGTTGATATCCTTTTTTGTTATTCAAAAATGAAAACAAATATTTTCAGGATTTCCTTTCATCCATCATCTATGTGTCGAATTATTTATAATAATATGATTTTTATTAAAACATTGCCTGATATAAATACAACAACATATACATATATATGTATATATGGAAAAGGATATATTAGGATACTATACAAGGCAAAATCCCTTAAATTTATTAAGTAGGTATAAATAAAATTTTCCAACTATTCGTTTCGCATGAAATAAAATATATTATATATGTAAAAGAAAGTTATGTCATTAATCATATATACATAAAAAAAAAACGTAGTCATACATGAAACATGACCAATAAACTTTTATATTTTTCATTTTTTTTATTTTCCTTATAAGTCTTGTAATATATACAATTTACCATATATGCTATTTTGTGTAATATAAAAAAAATAAACTATAGGGGAATATGAAATAAAGTTAAACATTGAACTATATATGAAAATATGATAAACAGATAGAAGGACACATGTAATAATAAAAAAAAATTAACCCAATTATAGCTGAAATATTTTTATTATTAACTACAAAAATTCAATATATTCAATTTTTTTTCCCATTTAAAACCGTATATTGAAATATTTTTATATCAAATGTTCTATTTTGAAATCCATAACATATATTAATAAAAGTTACCCTAACGTAATAAATTTGTATTAAACTGAAAAATTTTATTCTATAAATATTTTCATGTTTTGTGTATGTATATCTTTCTATTTATAATCAAATCATATACATACATATATTTATATAAACATACGAATATATATCATTATGGGAAAAATTTGTTATTCTGAAATTTAATTTATATATACATAGATAAAATTGATATATCAACAACAACATCATCAAATGCCATATAAACATTTAGATCATTTTTTATGGTAATTTAACTTTGATTAACTTTTACTATATATATATATATGAGATATTTATATTTTTCGCAGTGAGTTTTATTACTGTTCTATATAAAATATATATATAATAAATAAAAATGAATGTTGTTTTGAATTTCGGATTAAATGAATTGAGAAATTCATCCCTACTATAACTAATAGTATATATATATATTGTTAAAGATAAAAAGCAAACTTTAAAAATTCTTTGTGTATATCAAATTAACTTTTTGTTTTGAATTCAGTTTCATACATTTCAAAATGCCTCATTACATTAATTTTGAAATATTTCGTGTGGATGTGTGGATGAAAATTTCAAATATAAATGATTAAAATTGAATGATAGACCAAACTATTTTTGAAAATTCAGGATATTTTAATTAAACCATCTCGACTCTATTTTGCATTTAGTTTTGTAAAAGATATGTGAATGCACTGTTTCAGTTTCAAAATGATTGATATAATGAATCTTGAAATATTAAAATTGTTAAATCCAAATATTTTGAAAAATAGAATGATTTATTTTATATTCTGATTTCTCTATAGGATTTATCCACATAACTATATATTATAAATAATTAAATTACTTTACCCTTACTATGTATTGTACACTGCAGAATAAATATAAATTTACTTTGTTGTTTGAAAAATTTGTTGATAATTGCAAATGAAAATCAACATACATGCAAAAATAAAATAGAAAAAATAAATAAAACTCCCCCACAATAATTTTTTATTTTTGTAAATTTTATTTATACACAATTTAAACGCATTATAATTACATAGTTTGTGTGTTGGAAAACAAAAAATATAAATACATGTTTATATAATATTATATTATATTGCTATATACATCGGTATAAACCAAATGTAATATTACACAATAACATATAAAATGATAAACCAAAAATGATAATATCAAATAATTAATTACATGGTTTGTTGTTATCATAATATACCTTTCTATATATATATATAATATATTTCTGTAGTTGAATATAACAATCTCTATATCTATTAAACATTGAATAATAAAAAAAAAAAAAAAAAAAAAAAAGATATATGGTTTTATTTGATATAATATTCCTTCACCACGATGCATTATTTGCATCGGTGCATATATGCCTGGTTAAACAATTAAATTATACATATATATATTTGCATTATTATTATTATTATTACAACCATAGATTTTATACCGAACTGACATAAATATACATTCATACATTTATAATTCATTTAAATTTAAAATATGCATTGAAGAAATTAAATTCATTAAAAGGATTTTCATAAACCACACTATATTTTATCGTTATAAAGCACGCAATAGTCATTCAACATTCAATGGATTTTTGTTGATTATAAACAATTGCATTAAACAATATATACAATATATTCAGACGTACACAAGTAAAGTGCGCTGCGATATAATTTGCGTTATATAAATGAAAATTATGCATTATACTCTTTTATAATAACATATATATAACATCATTTCAATTTAAACCATTTATTTTACTTTAATATTGTAATGGATTTTTCATATTTATTTAAATTCTATACAGCTCTTATATAAAATATATAAATTGGTTGTTCAACATTTGGTATATATATACTAAATGATCTACATATTTGAAATTGATTGAGTCTTTCGATTAGATTTGATTATTTATTTTTAATTACTTTAAATTGTCAAAGTTTGAATGCCGAAATATTTTAGAAATGTTCTATCTTTTTTATACCATTATCTTTACAATGGTAAATTACAAAAAATGGAATTTGTAGTTTACTTAAAATACTGGATTAAATCATTTCAATATATAATGATCTTATTCTTAAGCAATGTTCTGTTAAATTCTATCAAATGTACAATAAATCATTTATTACCATTGATTTTTAAAATATTTCCATATGGCTTATTGATTTTCAATCATATTGTATACATATTTTGATGTTGTGTATAAAATCAAATTTTAAAAATGAATATATTTTGAATAATTCTTTTATTGTTAATTGTTAAATAATAATTTTTTAAATTATATCAGAGAGCATATTACAAAATATATTTGTTTACTTTATATAGATACAGTATATTCTATTTGATTTATAATTTAAAATAGATAAATACTATAGAGTAAGTTAAATATTTTCAATTCATATATACCTACTTTATAAATATTTGAAATTCTATGAATATATACATATTAGTATATAGTCAACTATTTAATATAAATTTATTTGGTGCATAGATCATATATGTATATATATATATTTATTTACCTATATACACAAATAACATTAGACCTAATCAATTTAAATTGCATTTGAAATTAAACACAACATTATATATATATATATATATAATATATATAAATGCAACAATTGAATGATGAACTAAACATTTGCAAGGGGCTATATATATATACACACAATATTATTAAGATATGTATATAAAGAGAATTTGAAAATTACTGCATTTTGCTGATATCCAAAATAAATATATTCATTCATTCGTTTACTCTATGTATATTGATGTATTTATATATAGAAAATTGATCAACCATTATTATTGTCTAAATTTTCAATTGGAATAGAAATACGTTAAAGGAACAATTCCAATTTGTACATAAACATATATATATATTCAGTATACAAATTATTCAATATATAGTTTACATAAACAAAAACACACAAAGTATTTATAAAGTTTACAATTTCATCATTTGGTCTCTGAAATTGAATATTGTGTATTTTTTTCTTATATAAGTGATTGAAATATAAATCCATCTCGGTATGACATTCTTTAATGTCATTAGAAAGATAATCCATTTGTTTAGCAAGTATTTGATCGAAGAACCTTTTTAAACTCATGATATCTAAACGATAACTTTTAAATTAAAAATCTAATTCAAATATGCAAATTATTCAATATACAATCTATATATAATAAAAAATAAAATACAAA
Organism: Dilophus febrilis; assembly: GCA_958336335.1. NCBI lineage: Eukaryota > Metazoa > Arthropoda > Insecta > Diptera > Bibionidae > Dilophus > Dilophus febrilis. Next base: position 3,317,049 of record OY284471.1, on the reverse strand, counting down.
TTAGTTTAATTTATATGTTGAATATAAAGTGTGTATCGTTCATTCCGATTTTTATTTTTAATATGCAATACATTTATTTATATTGTAAAATGTATCCCATTATCAAAATCGAAAATATTATTATATATATTTTCACAATGCAATTATATATCAATATATTATATTTTGGTTAAACTCAAAATTGTAAAATATCGCAATGTGTATATATTATTCAAAATTCAAAATTTAATCTCAATGATTGTGAAACTATAAATGTATATACAGATATACATCATACATTACAATTTGTATTATTATGTGAATTGTATATGTAAAATTAAAATTATATATATATAATATCAGGATTTATATAATCATGGTCGGTTCTAACCATGTTGGCTGGTTTGGCTTTCAGTTTTTATGTTATTGCGAACAGGGTTCTAAAGGATTCTAAAGGAAATTCTTTACAGCATTCTAAATAAAATACTAGAGTCTATATGCAATTCTCTAACCCAAATTCTGTATTATTTTTTAAAATTAATTTAATCTTTTACCTTTATCAGAACCGCCATAGAATGGCATATACATATTAGGAAAATGCCTGTGAACAAAACAGTCTAAATTAAATTTTAATTGAGTTTTGTTCTCCGCATACACAATATATATATATATATATATATATATATAATCAAAATTTTCATTCAATATCGTTTTATATACAATTGTAAATATATATATATGTATATATTCACATTTAATAGTTAGATAAATTAAGATATATATACATTCCATTGACTTACATGTAAAAGGAAAACATATTAAAATGGAAAAAGTAAAGGTTCATCAAATCATGAGTATATTAATAATTTTATCTAAATTACGATTATTTCTTTAAATTGTTAAAATTCTATAAAGTAGTTTCAATTTATTGGTCAATTTTCAGACATTTGCACGTATTTAACCAATGACGCATAATGAATTTAGATTCAAGTTACTTTAGAACTCGTTATTTTTATCAATTAAACTAAATTGTTTTTATGGGTTGTATTTTTAAAATTACAAATACACTACTATGGAACCTTAAAAATTTACAATAACATCTTAAATCACATTGATTTTATTTTAAAATTATTAGCTGGTAATTTTTTGATGACCCTTTTTAATATACTTCATCTTATCTATATATATATATGCATTTCGAGGTAAAACGTATCTGTATATTTTTGTTATAACATATCCAAAATGGTTTTGTTTTATATATATTTTGATTTTACCGATAATTTTTATTGTACAAAATAAAGGAAATCAATAGACAATCTATTTTATTTTTAATCGTAAACTCAAAATTCATAATAAAAGTATATTTTATATTGTAATTGTGTTCAATTTATTGGAATACAATAATGTTTAAGAATGTTTATAGCACAAGTTCATAATTCTTCAGATTTATTTTTATCCATCTAAAATTAACTTATAAATATTTCTATTTCCCAATGATATGGGCAGATGAAAAAATTATAGAGTACGTTCGAAAAAATCAAAACTTAGAGTTTAAATTTGTAATGAAAGGAAGTATTAGACGACTGATATTTTTGTATGTTTTAAGATTGACAATAAAAATTGCATAATTCGTATTCGATTTCCGTATTGTTTATCCACAAGAAAATTCCAAACGATAAGGGTTTTTTGAAAGATTTAAAATAACCGAATTGTTTCCAATTAAAGTCAGATATTCCGAAAAGATTCTTACAACCCCTTTTCTACAATACATGAAAAATGTTCATTGATGGAAAAATAATCAGGAAACATCATTGAAGGATTTTCTTTTAACAATAATTAATTCAGAATCCTTAATAAAGTTTATGGAATAAATTGAAATAATTTCATTCCCAATACTGGGATTTATAATGGCTTGAAATGATCCTGAGTGATATGGAATTTAATCAAAATAAAGTCTATAACTCTAAGTTTATGTAACAGATTTATCACTACACTTTTCATATATCATCAATTCACCTATAAAAATTTTATTAATAAATTTACCGTTATTAAAAAATGTCGAAATATATTAAAAAACAAAAAACCAAATTTAACCAAATTGCTTTTATATTAGAGACATTTTATTTTATATTTTTATACTTTAATATCTTCTATATGTCATTCAAATATTGCTATATAAAAATATAAAATCGTAAAATATAATAAAAATATACATAATATCATAATATAATAATAATAATAATCATAATAGAAGAGATGAAGAGACACCATCATTGAAGCAATGGTGATTTTTTTTTGTATGTTTTATATGGCAAAATAAAAATGAATAAAAAAAAAAATCTATGCATAAAAGATACTTATTTATGAATTTTTATTTGCATTTTTATTGGAGAATATATATACATTATATATTAGAACAGATACGCAGATTATATATATATAATATACAGAATCAACATGTAAATTTAAATAACTTTATCAAATAAATATGCAGATTAGAATTTTACTTTGATCGCATATAAATTCCGAATATCAAAAAATTGTATATGTATGTTTAACTGTGAGCAAATATTTTACAATATAATCACATGGCAAAATGTATCATGTACAAATGACGAGTGTATAATAACAAATCCACATCTATATGTTATGTATATATATGATGATGATGAATAAATATAAAAAAATTATATATGCATATATAATAATATTATAAAATGAAAATATTTGGAAAATAGTTTGATGCAAATTTGTTTTGTTTATTTTTAATGGTTTTATATTCAAATATATCCTGTCTTTTTTTTTTTTAATTCTATATATGGTGGCATGTAAAGAATATATATTTATATAGCATTATGTATTGAAAATCGCTTTCGGCTAATCAATATATAGTTCAAAAAAATTTAGGTACCTTTTTATGCATTTATATTTATGCATACAAACCTCTCAATGACTGTAGAATATATAGAAATGGCTTCCAAACAATTTAAAAAAAAATTCCTAAATGAAATTGGAACATTTACATAGAAATATTTTATATTTAATTGCAACTAGAAATTTGCTACCAAAAAAAAACCTTAAGGCGATTATTTTTCAGGTTTGTTTTAAGAAAATAATAGGAAAAGTATCATTTTGAGATGATAAATCATAATTCATTCCATCAATGATTTTAAAACATTGCACAATTACATTCATATCCCTTTCATGCAACTATCTCCAAAATAGAAAATTAGTTTAATGAGTATGTTATCATTACTTTTGAAATGATTTACGTATGGGAAATGAACTTTTAACTTTAATGAAAGCGAGTTTCCATTTTGTCTAAATCAGTCATGGACTTTATATATACAACGATGACACATTAATTCTATAATTCATCTTTTTAATTTAAACATAAAAATTTATTGAATCTGTTCAATTGAATACAATTTTAAATAAGCAAACAATAAAATACACCTGGCTGACAAAAAGCAATGATATGTTCAATTTACTTTATATTTATTTATATTCAAATATGAATGAGGATGTACAAGTTTTATATAACATTGTATAATGTAAATAAATTCAGTCAGTTCAGTTACAGATTACCCATTACAATCATCAAATACAATTTTATTCAAATGTTTATATATTTGCGTTAGTGATATATATCCAATATTTATATTCAATGTATACGAGTATATATATTTTTGCTAAACTTTTATGTATACTTATATAGCGATGAATTTGATGATTTGAATATTACATGTACCATATATACCTATATGACTTATGCGATTGTTAATATTTAAATTCAATCTAATTTTTTTTTTCTTTCTATTTTGTTCAATATATCATCCATTCGTTTATGTATATGATATAATAAATAAGGTTCATGTTACAAAATATTTATTGTCAACAATTTTATTCAATTTACTTCTTGCGATTGCTGGAAATTAAACGTAAACAAATTGAAAAAAAAACATAAATCATATAAATCAAACATACTTTTTTTGTGTTACGGTTTATTTATTATTTATATATGAAACAATATTGATTAAATTTTGTTATAGATTTGAAAAATATGATTTTATTTAAATAATCTCATGTGAATTGGAAAAAAGTAATTTCATGTTTCGTATTGTTTTTTATAATCACTTTATCATCTATTAGTATTTTAAGTTACATAATTTAATAAACTGTTTTACTTGATCTTTTCATAAAACGTTTTATATAAGTACAACCGTATAACTTAAAAATTGTATGTCTTTTATTATTAATTGAAGCCAAGATAGAGATTTCCTATAATAAATATAATTGAAAATCTGTCATTGCATTTATATATAAATTTTGTAAAAATTCAAATGTCATCAATATTATTATTTTTTTTATTCTAAACCAAATAAAAAAACTTGAAAATAATTTTATTCAATTCAAAAATTACAAATTTGAATTCTATTTTTTTATCATTCATATACTTTTATAACATATACAATCCCACATTCATCCATTGTTTTCTTCTTGTATATCGCAATGAGTACACTCATCGTCTCGTATATACTGTATGCGATATATAGATGTTTGCGATTACATTATTTTCACATTTACACTAATCCAGTTGAATTTGTTGAAAATCTTTTTGACTCACAAGATTGACAGGGATATTATTATAATTTATTTTAATATTATAGAGTATACTAAAATCTATTATAGTTATTGGTATTTTTTTTTTTTAAATTTTATATAAAGTTGGTTGAATTTTCCACATTTAAACAAAAATATCTCCATAAAGCCAACAATGAATGTAATGGAGTGTCGCTTTTCAATATATGTGAATACATAAATTCATATATAATGGTAAAATGTCACATATACGAAGATGACAGGGATGACTGGTATTGGTATATATACTCTACATATTATATATTTATGTAAAGGGAAAAAAATGTTGATTAAATTTGTTTTTTGATTAAAATTTTATCGTAAAAAAAAGAAAAAAAGTAAAAAAATAATGAAAATATTTCCATGCATTTCGTTTTTTTTTTTCTATTTTATTTTCAGTAAATAAATTAGACATGAGTTATTGACATTTGGATAAAATTATAGAAAAAAAAAAATAAAATAACATTGAAAATGTACGTGCACTTTTTTTTTTAAATATAGTTATACAAATACATAATTTATTAAATATTGAAAATCAAATTTATGATGTGGAAATTTCATACAAGAATATTTAATATATAAATTGATTTATTTTTTGTGATATTCATCAAATATTATACGAATGATATTATTAGACTTTATAATTTTTTTGGATTTTAACAATAATAGGAAATGATTCCTTTAATTTGTGACTTTAAAATATTGAAAGTATTTAATGTTGATTTTATATTAGTTTAAAAGAGAAGGGAATATGTTGAAATAATGCCTTAAGTGTGTGAATGACAATTTCCCATATAAATAATTTTAAAAATAATGATGGACCAATCAATTTTTGAAAATTCATCATATTCCTTGAATTAACTATTTAGTTTGCATCTCATTGAACAAAATGGATGTGAATGTACTTGCGTAAATTTAAAAAGGATTGATAGAAAGGATCTCAAGAGTATTTGATGAAAATTGTCGATTGTTAGAATGAATATTTAAAAAATTTTGTGTTTTGACATTCAATCAATACTCCAATTCTTGAAAAATAATTAAATCTCTAGAAAACTAGGCATTGCTTTTTCTTAAAATAATTAAAATACCCTTTTAAATAAATAATTATTTATCTAAAAACTAAACGGTTACATATTTTTATGTTAATTTGGCTGCTTTTATTCATGACAAAAACATTATAATACATTTACCCATTTATATATCTCCAGCAACAAACCCAATTTCCAAATCATCTTTCTATATAATCATCACACTTTTATCTGCGACAATATGAAAAAAAATATCGACTTATAACAAAAAAAAATGTTTAAAAAAGTTTAGAATACTGACTTAATATAATGGAAAAACAAAAGGAAAAGAAATATACTTTTAAATCCAATAAAAATGTATAGTTGTTTTTCATTATTTTTAGAAAAAGTTGTTTTATATCTACAATATATATTATTATTTCATTTTATTTATACATGTATTATGGGAATATTCAACTGCACTATATATACGATTCATCTAAAAGCCATAAAATATTTATTTTACTATAAAATAGTCCTTTTTTATTTCAACTTTTCGTTACACTTTCACTAATATTTATTTATTTTTTTATTTTCATATCCGGTGACCAAAACGAAAAAAAAAAATACGTTAAAAATTTATCTAAAAGTTTTTTCATTTTTGTTTTTGTCGTTTTCATTATATGTGTATATAATAATTTAGTATATATATAACTAACTTCCTGTTTAAACCATTTGTGTTGTTTTATTTTTCTTTTTGAAAAGATATCACTCTGTCTTTCATATTAAAGACTCTGTTAAAGTCATATAATACTAGTATATATAATTTACAACAATGAATAAAACTTTAAATTGGAAATATCCCATGGGAAAGAAATTGAGTTGAAACTTTTTTTTTTATACTTTTCATAACAAAAATTTCTTTGCCTTTATATCCTACATATATATATATAGTATATAATTTTTCTATGTGTTTTAATTCTTTCTTGTTGGTTTTTTTGTGTTTAACATTTGAGTTAACCGCAGTCGTGGAACCCCACATTTTCAATATGCCAATTTATATGGTATTTATAACCGTTGACTAATCATATGTGGTTTTTATTCTTTAAGTTTTTTCTATATTTATATGATATCAATATCTGCTCGTATATGTTAAATATATAAAAAACAATATACAATTAAATATTTTATCATGCTAGAATAGTTTTTATTTTATTCAGTTTGTTATTGATATACGAAAATTGGTTAAGATATGGTTTGATTACATATTTTAAAAGACGATTGACTATATTATAAGCTTATCATGTTGATGTTGAAAGACCAACAAATTAAGAATCATTAGTATAGATGAAGAAAAAGATCATAATGTCAACATCTTTCAGAACATTTTGTGATACAAGCAAAGTTGTTAAATAAAATGTTCGGTTTAACTATAAATATTTTAATTAAATTGCATTATATTATAATTTTTACTTCCTTTATGAAAAATTTACACGAAACCACAATTTGGGTTTACACAGGTAAAATCTATAGAACAAAACTGCGCCTTTTAGATTCGATTGTTTTAAAATTAAAACCCAAAAATGCCATTCTTGTTATAACTCATTTCGAAAATTCTTTATGTATTATTGTGGAATCAAATAATTAAGGTTTGTACAATGAGAAATTTTAATCAAAGGGTTTAGGTAATTTTAGGCCTGAAAATCCATTCAAATTCAATCATGTTTTAAACCTATATATTAACATCCTTATACATTCACAGTAAAATTCACATCCCTTTTAATGCAACTTAATGCCAAATAGAAATGATTTGATTTAATATTCAAATAATATTTTCAAAAAATAATTTAGTAAGGAATTCAAAAAATAAAATCGTGAACAGAATTAAAAACAAAAAATATATTATAAAAATAAATTGTTTTTTTAAAAATTTGTATTTTATACTTTTTAATAAAAAACAAATCAATTTTCAACAATATATCCTTATATTAAAATACAACAAGTCTTGAGGCTATTCTAAATATATTATTTATTTGTTATTTTTGAAATTATTTTGGTTTTCTATTCTATAATAATGTATTATTTAAAAATGTTTATCTTTTTTCTTTTTGGTGTTGACTCTGTGGTGTAAATGTTAAAAATGCCAACCTAAAAATTCTAACGAAATTTTGGGGTCGTGGGTTCGAATCCTACTGAATGCATAAAATATGTTTTGTGTTTCCGGTTATTTTTCGAATCTGAATTTTAACACAGAGTTGTATATTCCGCTTGCGGTTGGTCGTACGGCTAATTACCGACACCGTAAAAGCCACAAATTAAGTAACTAATAACAGAAGGCTGTTGTTGGACGCTAAAACCAGATTGTTGGTTGTATAGCGAAAAATTTATTTATTTTATTTTTATTTTTTTCTTTTTTCTTTTTTTCGACGACAGGACACATAATAAATTTATTAATAAACAACAATACACCACACCAAGCTAATTTTCTCTTCCCATTTATTATTGTTTTTTTTTTTTTTGTAAACATCTTCTTATATTTCAAGGAATTTTTAAACTAATTTATTAATAATTAAATGTACAAGAAAGAAAAAAAAAACAATTTCAAAACAACACAACACATAATATTATAAATATAAAATATATTGAGATGAGAAAAAATAAAATATAACGAAAAAAAATTTACATAAGAAAAGAATAAATTAAATGGTCTTCTTCTTTTACGCTTTATATATATCTTATTTTATTTCTTGTAAACAATTTTCACAAAATTGTTTTTTAAGTATAATAAATTATATTATAGAAAGTAATTATATGCTATTGGTTTGATAGAGCGGGGGTTTTTTTTGGAAGTGAAAATAAATGTAAAAAATACCACCCCAACAGGAAAAGTTTTCATTTGTAAAAATGTATCAAGAATAAGTAAAAGTTTGAAAAGAAAATCTATTGGAAAATTCACGCGTATTTTTTTTTTCAATATAATTTGACAAACTCATAATTATTATATTATTATATTATAATATATCAATATATTAAAATGAAAAAAAATAAATGTATGCTAAACACATACACAATCTATATCTATTTAGTCTAGAGTAGTATATATATATAGAAGATGAAAGTAAAAGAATGTTTTGTGTCCTCTTTTATTTATGACATGATCCGCATAAATAAAATAATAAGGTTTAGCCCGATTGGTTATTATTTTACATTAACATATATAAAGTAAAAAGTATTGTATAGATTTTAATAATAAATATATCTCTGTGTGTGTGTGAATACACCCAATTTTAAACTAATAATTCTATTTTCACTTCATCCCCACAATTTTATATAAATATATTGATATGCTTTCAATTTTAAAATTACCAGATAAGAATACTAATAAGTTGTGTTTTTTTTTTTTATTTTTGAGAAAAGGTTTACATAATAATAATAATAATAATAATAATAATAACATATTTTTCTTATTCATTTTTTTATTAAATTTTCTTTAAATTTGAATATTATATTTGTGTGGTTGTAATTTTTCTCATATACTATTTACTTTGATATTTTATTATTAAAAAAGGATATCGTGTTCTATATAGGTACTTTTTTCCATAACATATTCGTATATAAAATGCAAAAAAAACTTGTGTCCAATTTTCCAAATTATCCGATGATTCAATATATCATAAATGCACTACCGAGTATTTGACTTGATATAAAAAAGAAATAGATTTTTTTTTCTTTTACAATTTCCATTGATCCATTTAAACATATGGATGGATATGTAACAAAATAAACTCATTTGCAATATAAATAAATGTCTATTTTATATTCTTGTCGTAATGTCAAAGTTTTATATTCAAGATTTGTTAAATCAACTGTCGTATATATTTGTCTATTACGATATGTGTTGCGATATGTAACATATATCAAAATCAAAAAAATGTATCCTTATTCTTGATATATATACATATCCGGATATGTAAATTAACCATACTTTTGTATGTATATATACATTACACAATATTTCAAAAAGAATAAAAGCGCGATAGTAAATTCTATAAACATGTGATGTAATCATATATAGATAGTGGTATATATGAAAGAAATATTATATTGCTAAAAAGTTCCAAGTTCATATAATCTTATGTAAATGTAGGATACGTAATAAATACTATACATATTCGTCTCGTATGGTGCACACGATAATTTACAATCCAAATAGAAAAAAAAAACAAAAGCAAAACTAATTAAAACTTATATATGAGTTGGAAAAATAAATACATATGAATGTATAGAAAAATGTTTTGTGAAATTAGAAGATTTAATTTAATTTTTTATTTATATATTTTATTTCTTAAAGTATATGGCCAAATAATTATTTATGCAACTTTTTCAATATATTCTTCACATGGAATGATTGCATAGGAAAAAAAAAATTAAATACTGTATTGCACCATAGTTAATTAAAACAAATGTGCAATTTTGTGATATTTTATTTACATGTGACTTTTATATTGCACCATTTTTCACAATAAGAGTTTTTATTTTTATTTAAATTTAGAGTATAAACTGACGTATATAGAGTATATATAGATTATAGTATAATAGTTCTAAATGGGATGAATGCATTCACAATATTAATCGATAAGGGTATTTATAAAATCTTATCATTTCAATTGAAATTTTTTTTGACTTAAATTTTACCAGTTTGTGGTAAATGAGTAAATGAACGATTTGTTGTTCCAGTCTATTATTCGTTACATATATATGAAAACTATATGTTTATTATTTAAAGATTTGGAATTAATTTATGTATCGTATTGAAAATTAAATGATATAATTGAAGAAGAGGCTTAAAAGAATTGTAGTTTTAGCGTTTTGTTCATTTAAAATTGTTCAACCTTTCCGAAAGGTGTTTTTGCAATATTTTTTCCATTTTTGTCATCATATTTAGAAGAAAATTTCCCTCAAAATTTACAATTACACACAATTCCAACTGTCATAAATATAAATATGAGAGAATATTCAGTATATATACCTAATTAAAACTAAATAGGTAATAATATATGTACTAATGTCATTCAAATGTATAATATAAATAGTTTACAAATGTGCAATCCAATATGTAATGCTCTGATGAATGTATCTTTACTATCTATATAGTTTAGCAGTGAAAATATTTCAATACGTACAGGAAAAGTAATATTTACTTTTATATAAGCATATCTAAATATTTCCTATTTACATGTATGATAAATAAACGAAATAATTCCAATAGAATTTTGTATATATATCATTAAAATCTATATATAAATGTATGTTCGTTCATATATAACTAAAACTTATATATATTTAGTTGTTTGTATAAAAAAAAACATATATAGGTATATATAATCATATTGATAAGTATATATTATATAAGTATAAATGTTTTACTTATTATAATTTCATTATTTTGTATATACTCAAAAATTGAGCAAAACAAGGAATATATATGGTATATATGGTACAATTATATATCTGCTTATCGGATTATACATCCACTTATTGTATATATTTATACTAATAACTTATATACATATGTATAGAAAGTTTTACAAAAGTTTTTCTTTGTTGCTGTCTGTTATACATATATATTTATATTTTTGTAAGAGAAATGAAAGTTTGCCTAAGTCGAAATTAATGAGGAATATATGTAGTACAGTTAATATATATATGGTTTTGCCCTTTTATATATATTATATACGCATTATAACAAAATATTTATATGAAAGATTTTTCTTTATATATAGAAACATATAAATTAGATGTTTGTACAATCTGTTTTATTTGTATACATAGTATTTAAAGTATTGGTTAAAGGATCAAACATTTTAGATATATAAATATATTATTATTATTCTTTAAATTTTCAAAGTAATATCATGAAAAAGAAATGTCAAATTAGATACAATTCAAAAAGAATAAAATCATATGCGGTTATTATCAATTAAATACAAAAAATAAATAAAATATATCTAAAATAATTGATTGCGAGATTCCTCTTTTTATAATTACAATTTAAATTTACTTTAGTTGTTGTATAATTGATTTAATTTTATTGATCACGGAGTATAGATATTTTGTTTTCTGCACTTAAGTCTCAATTAACATTCCAAATTTACTTATTGTGATTGCTTAATGTAATATATCACATCTCATTTTAGATAGATAACACTAACCGAAAAACTTATATATATATAGAATGATAAGATACAATATGAATAATAAATATTATACATTTCTATATATAAAAGTCATAAATGAGAGGGTTGTTATAAAATAAAGTTTTTCCAATAAAGAAATTTTTCATGTATTATTTGTTACTGAATAAATTTATAATGTATTTTTATATAAACCTATCGAATTAAATTCAACAATATTTATGTTATTGTACTCGTGTTTATATATAATACAGTTTAGAAACCCAATTAAGATACATAATAATGTATTGAAATTTTATTTATTGGATTTAAATAGGATTTAAATTAGATTTATAACGTGCACTAAAAACGATCAGTAATTGAAATGGATGGTGACTCCATGTGATACTATAAGTCTTATTCATTATTCAGTTTACGAATCTGAAAAGTGGTTTCGAATGGAAATAATTAGCAATACCCAAACATTTGCTCATAGAATTAGCAATACTCATAGATAACTAACTAATTATTGTTAAATATGAAGATTTTTACTGATTTCATACAAATGACTTTCCTGAAAAACCATTACTTAAATATTCCATTTTGAATGATAAGATGGGATTACTAAATTTTGTATAACTAAATATCCATTTTCTATCATAATACAAAGGAAAAATTTCAAAAAAAAAATGTAGAAAAGCCCAATTTATAAGAATATATTCTAAATTGTATACAAATTTCATATTGAAAGAAATCAACGCGTAATAAAATTAAAATTTTCTTTATATAATATTTCAAAAAACTTAAAGAAAAGCATAATGCATGATGGATATAAAAACATCAGTGCGAGTAAATATTTAGTAAATGGTATACAATCTTTGTATCTTTATATATGAATATAATTTTTGTATTATTATAATATTGCTTAAGGTGTATTTTGTATAATGTATAAAAAATATTTATAAATATAATCAAACCGATATGCGGTCGATAATGGTGTTGCTTATCCAATGGAACGCATTATATATCCTTTTTATTAGTATTATTATTATAGAAAATTTTCATCAATCATCGTCATTATATCAAGTGAATGTGCTTTTTTACTATACTCTAGATAACTAGATAAAGTAGATTGTATTATTTGTTTTGTATGTGGTGAACGATAATATTTTTAATTTAATTCACATTACGTATATGCATATAGTGCTCTATATTTATAATTTTAAACGTACACCATATCAAAAATGTAATCATACCCTTGTGTATTTATATTAATCAATATTGTGTATGACTTCCTACAGAAATTCTGATATTGAAATTGGAAAATTGCAATCGCAAAAGAAAAGAGGTTAATTTTGACCAATTATAGGTTAAAAAAATTAATTTTTTTATTCTATAAGGGGTGTAGTAAAAATGCCAAAACTTGGGAACCTGTTGAGATAAAATATTGGGCACACCATCAATCGAAAGATAATTAAATTCTCTAAAACTTTGTCTTACTTATCGAATGGGGTTATAGAACAAATTCTATAGTTAAAATCTATATATGTGAAGAATTGTCAATTTAACCATACTCTTTGTGAGGGAACCCCTTAATATTATTTTAAATTCGGAAAATTCACCTTATTTTACTTAAGATTCAGTATTAAAATTAATACCATTTCACGGAAATATCACCCTTAAAAATTCAATGATTAGAGGTTGATTTTGACCAATTATTGATAAAAAAATTAATTTTTTTATTCTATAAGGGTGTAGTAAAAATGGCATAACTTGGGTACCTGTTGAGATAAAATATTGGGCAGACCATCAATCGAAAGATAATTAAATTCTCTAAAACTTCGTCTTAACAATCGAATGGGGTTATAGAACAAATTCTATAGTTAAAATCTATATATGTGAACAATTGTCAACTAAACCATACTCTTTGTGAGGGAACCCCATAATATTATTTTAAATTCGGAAAATTCACCTTATTTTACTTAAGATTCAGTATTAAAATTAATACCATTTCATAGAAATATCACCCTTAAAAATTCAATGATTAGAGGTTGATTTTGACCAATTATTGATAAAAAAATTAATTTTTTTATTCTATAAGGGGTGTGCCATAACTTGGGAAGCTGTTGAGATAAAATATTGGGCAGACCATCAATCGAAAGATAATTAAATTCTCTAAAACTTTGTCTTACTAATCGAATGGGGTTATAGAACAAATTCTATAGTTAAAATCTATATATGTGAACAATTGTCAATTTAACCATACTCTTTGTGAGGGAACCCCATAATATTATTTTAAATTCGGAAAATTCACCTTATTTTACTTAAGATTCAGTATTAAAATTAATACCATTTCATAGAAATATCACCCTTAAAAATTCAATGATTAGAGGTTGATTTTGACCGATTATTGATAAAAAAATTAATTTTTTTATTCTATAAGGGGTGTGCCATAACTTGGGAAGCTGTTGAGATAAAATATTGGGCAGACCATCAATCGAAAGATAATTAAATTCTCTAAAACTTTGTCTTACTAATCGAATGGGGTTATAGAACAAATTCTATAGTTAAAATCTATATATGTGAACAATTGTCAACTAAACCATACTCTTTGTGAGGGAACCCCATAATATTATTTTAAATTCGGAAAATTCAGCTTATTTTACTTAAGATTCAGTATTAAAATTAATACCATTTCATAGAAATATCACCCTTAAAAATTCAATGATTAGAGGTTGATTTTGACCAACAATTGTTAAAAAATTAATTTTTTTATTAAATAAGGGGTGTAGTAAAAATGGCATAACTTGGGTACCTGGTGAGATAAAATATTGGGCAGCCCATCAATCGAAAGATAATTAAATTCTCTAAAACTTTGTCTTACTTATCGAATGGGGTTATAGAACAAATTCTGTAGTTAAAATCTATATATGTGAAGAATTATCAATTTAACCATACTCTTTGTGAGGGAACCCCATAATATTATTTTAAATTCGGAAAATTCAGCTTATTTTACTTAAGATTCAGTATTAAAATTAATACCATTTCATGGAAATATCACCCTTAAAAATTCAATGAATTAGAGGTTGATTTTGACCAATTATTGATAAAAAAATTAATTTTTTTATTCTATAACGGGTGTAGTAAAAATGCCATAACTTGGGAAGCTGTTGAGATAAAATATTGGGCAGACCATCAATCGAAAGATAATTAAATTCTCTAAAACTTTGTCTTACTTATCGAATGGGGTTATAGAACAAATTCTATAGTTAAACCCTATATCTGTGAAGAGTTATCAATTTAACCATACTCTTTGTGAGGGAACCCCATAATATTATTTTAAATTCGGAAAATTCACCTTATTTTACTTAAGATTCAGTATTAAAATTAATACCATTTCACGGAAATATCACCCTTAAAAATTCAATGATTAGAGGTTGATTTTGACCAATTATTGATAAAAAAATTAATTTTTTTATTCTATAAGGGTGTAGTAAAAATGGCATAACTTGGGTACCTGTTGAGATAAAATATTGGGCAGACCATCAATCGAAAGATAATTAAATTCTCTAAAACTTCGTCTTAACAATCGAATGGGGTTATAGAACAAATTCTATAGTTAAAATCTATATATGTGAACAATTGTCAATTTAACCATACTCTTTGTTAGGACATCCCATAATATTATTTTAAATTCGGAAAATTCACCTTATTTTACTTCAGATTCAGTATTAAAATTAATACGATTTCATGGAAATATCACCCTTAAAAATTCAATGATTAGAGGTTGATTTTGACCAATTATTGATAAAAAAATTAATTTTTTTATTCTATAAGGGGTGTAGTAAAAATGCCATAACTTGGGAAGCTGTTGAGATATAATATTGGGCAGACCATTAATCGAAAGATAATTAAATTCTCTAAAACTTTGTCTTACTAATCGAATGAGGTTATAGAACAAATTCTATAGTTAAAATCCATAAACATGGAAAATTGTCAATTTTACCATACTCTTTGTATGCACACATTGTATAGAAATCATTCTGCCAATTCCAAACAATTTTGAAATATTTAGATTATTATAAAATTGTCACTGACTTTTTAAAACATTAAGGGATATATTTAATATTATTATTATGATAATATAATACACGCATTAAAAGAATATAATAAGTATTTTTTTATGATATGGTATTAACAAAATTTAACACTAAATAAATATATATATATAAATAATTCCATTGATCCATCCACATTATAATAATAATAATGTTAATAAATAATATTACAATTTACAAAAAGAATTACGTACAAAAATGCTTACTGAATATGTATGTAAATGATGTTTGTGGTTGTGATGGTTTTTCTATTTATTTTTTTGGGTTTATGCATCAGAATTAAACGGAAATTAGAAATCCCATTAATATATATACCTTATATATTATGTAACAAAACAAAGTGATGTGTATATACAATACAAAGGATGATGATGTTGAATATAAATATTCATCTATTATAAAATATACCATACCAATTTCATTATTTTGCACAAAAATGTTTCATAATATTGGTGGTATATTCTACGACAAAATTAATATACATACCATATTTTTTGTTTAATGCCTTTATATACCCGCAAAAAATATAAGTAAATATACGAAATAATATAACAATATATATACAAACAATAGACATTGCAGATATTTGTATATTTATTTTATGTTCTATATATTTTTTGAGGGTTCCTCGAATAAAAATGAATAAAAAAAAAGAAGGGGTTTGGTTTTGATGATAAGAACATTTTTTTGTATTATATATATTTATAAGAAAATTTGTTTTTTTTTTTTTGCTGGGAAAGAAATGAATAAGGAAAAAATATTTGTATCCATATAAATACAAAATCACTGCCAAATAGATTATAATACAAAATTTATATTGTTTAATATTTATATATGTAGGTAGGTATTAAAATATATATAATTTTTGTTGAATGATTAACTTTTCTTTATCTAATGCTAAACATGTACGAAATATAATAGATTTATTTTATATATATTAGATAAATATATATGTATTTAAGCATACTCGTATAAATAGAATGAAATTATAGCTTTATTATTATTATTATAAAGACTTATCCGTATTTATATTATTAAATATTAATATTTTTTGGTGGTTTTATTATTTAAATAATTTTTTTCCTTCGAGATATACCACAATATTTTTGTGTTTCTTGTTGTATTATATTACGTTTTAACTTTCAATTGTTATTGTATTTTAAAAGAAATGCTTTCGATGTGCCAATGAAACAAACTTATTCGGTTTAGCGTTCGGGAAATTTCAGAATTCTATTGTCGAGAGTTGGCAATCGCGTATTATATAGTAGCAAGTTATAGGAAATACTGACTGAAATAAACACTAATAAAGATTTTAATTAAATCAATCAATTAAATAATCTAAATAAACATCAGGTTAAGTGAAATACAATTTATTCGTTTGATCATCAGCAAATGATGATGAATAATCGGAACTTTTAATTTTGAGAAACATATATACACATTTTTATACTATTCTAAAAAACCATTTAATTATGTATTTCTCAATATTTATAAAATATATTAGGTATAAACAAAAGGATGACATTTCAACATATTAAATTTCATTATATTAACAATGTTTCTTATTATGTATATATGGATATAAATATAATACATATTACACATATATGTGAACCTTTTATCAGAGACAATTGTAATGATGGATGCTTTCAGGTGCTTTCAGAGCATATATACATATAAATGTATATATATATATATATAATATAAATTTATCTTGAAATACATGTCATCATTATTAAAATACATGTTCGAATATCAAAGTCTCATATATATTTATGTATATATATAATTTTCCTATCTTGTATAGTTTTCTTCAACATTTTATCTGATTATAAATGTGATGTGAACATGTATACCAAAAACCAAATAGCAAGTACCCGCATATCATGATGATGTTGTGATATATATAAAGGAAAATAATAACTATATATATATATATTAATTTTTATATAGAAATGAAAAACATATTTGTAGATAAAAGGTAAAAATAAAAGTCTTAATATAAAATGATTTTATAAATGAATCTTTAATGAATGAAGTTTTGTATTTAGATACCATAAAATAATTAGAAAATAGTAAAATGTTTAACTTATCGAATATAAAATAAAAAATTGTCTATTAATATTTCAAGATGATAAAAATTTACAATTTTAGATTAAGGTTCTGTGCGTAAAGGAGTATTTCGTTATGTTAAAATTTTATTATGCAAAAAGAATGATAATATTTTTGTATATATTATAATGTGTATTTATTATACATATTTTATTTTTATGAAAAATGAAGAAAGTAAAAAGCATATTTTGACTACTAATATACTCTGGTAGTATATATATATATTGAGATGTATATATTTATTCATTATATAACTGTATGAAATATATATGTTGTTATCGCATGTGTATTATAAATATAAATAAAAATAATCTGCACAGATGGATTTGGGAATATGTATACTATATATATATATATATAAGACAAAGGTACTTTGTTCCATACAGAATATTATATAAATACAGTAGTATATAACAGTGATACATATTAGATGATGGAATATAAAAATAAAAAAATAGAAGATAGAATGTGATATTTGGGTTTATGAAGCAATTTGTTATTATAAGAGGACAAACGTGAGCAATAAAATAACATTTTGATTTTATGGATATATGGTAGAAAAAGATGAAAATGGTTCTTCTTTTTTTTATTTTATTATTATATGTACAAATAATACAATGACTCGTTTAGACTAAAAGGTATTTTTTTTCATTTTTCTCAAGTCAATAATATAATATGTAATGGTGTATACACGCAACGAACATCACATTTTCTTTTATTATATATATAATAAAAAGATATACCAAGTTAACTGCAAAATATTCTTTTAAATATCCATCTAAATTTCGATATATATCCATGATTTTATCATACATATTTTTACCAGTAATTTGATATTTCGAGAGATACATACAGATATACCTTTATTACTATTATTATATATATATATATACATTTACGTACCAAATAATGTCCTTGTTTGTGCCAAATTTCTTTTATGAGAGTTTATGTATGGGGGTAAATTTGTAATTAGTAAATTTATTAAAATTTATATAAAAGTTTAACATACAAAGTTCATATTGATTAAATGAAATACAAGTAATTTAAAAATGGTGTTCCTAAATAAGGAATAAAATTAATTGGTTATCTAAGGTAAAACCAAGAGTATATCGTCCATTTTTATCAAATGATTCCATTTTTAATTAAGATTTTATTTTAAAACCTCTTATGTGTATTCTTTTAGAGTACGAAAATATATTTCGTTTAATGGTCTATTCGTTCAGATTGGTAAAGTGGTTCGGAAATTACAATAATTTTAATATTTAGAATATTTACAATAATTTAACATTAAAAAACATGATTTATAATATTTTAATGTTATTTTCAATGAAAATTCTACGATTGCATTTCATATTTTGGGATTAAAATATAGGTTTTATTTGTGAATTAAAAACCAAAAAGTTATAGGGATAAAATTACCAAATCTGAAGGAATTAAAAGATGTAAATCGTCACCAACCTGGTAATTTTATTAAATCGTCACTAATCGGGAAAGTTTAGGTACTCAAATGGATGCAAACTATTTTAGAGATCCATTAATTAGTCAGTTTTGGGGTTATACCATATGGTTCTTTTAGGATAAAATCACCTTGAAAACTAAATAATGATTAGCTTCTTAAACTTTTTTATTGTATTTATTGCTGATATATTATATGACAAATTATTCATTTCACTTCAAAATAAATTTAGGAAATAAAAAAAATTGTATTGATATCAATGAATAGAATAAATTATTAAATATCTGTTCAAAATTTCTCATAAAAGACATTATGACAATTCAAGAAAATTCATTAGGAAAAAATCTATATAGTATAAAATTAAATATAATAAAAACAACGAAAATAAAGCGTTAAAATTTAATTTTGTTTATGGTTTTAATATAATTTATAAAATCAATTTCATTCTATATAGAATTTTCTTTATCTTTTATTTTTTTTTATAAAATTAATATAATTTACAAAAAAAAAAGCGATACGCATATTATATATAAAAATAAAAGTCGTTTTAAACTTCCAAAATAAAATAAAATGAAAAAAAAAAGTAAAAGAAATTCTTAAATTTATATAGACAATAAAATCTCAACACCATATAAGATATATATATGTATAGCCATAATATTTATGAATGGGTAGTAATATTATATTTGTGTATATATAAAAAAATAAATATAATATCTATGTGATGTGCGTTGGTGCTGAGGAAAAAAAAACTTTGTTTTCTTTACAAGGATATAAAATAGAAAAAGAAAAAAAAAACGAACGAACGAAAATCATACATGCACGTATGCTATATGACTTTTCCTAAATTGGATATTATTTTTTCCATTTTTTTTTTTTTTCACTTTTGATACTAACTATGTTCATATTTTATATTCACTATGGTTTTTTTTCAGACTATGTACAAACCCCATACATACAACACACAGTCTCAGTACCTTTTCACCATATAAATTTTAATACAAAATTTTTATTATCATATCTCTTTATATTATTTATATACACATATAACACATATGGATATTTTTTTAGGTATACCAATATGATATAATATATATACTATATGACTATATGTAGTTAAAATCGTAAAAGAATTCATGGTAATCGTAAGAGTAAAAAAAGATGAAAAAGTTTATTTTCACAATTTTATTATAGCATCATGAAAAACTTTCCATATACATATTTATATATAAATACATATGTATATATGAACAATTTTATTAATATAAACGTATATACATATATATATCAAGTTTTTGCTTTTCATATTCATATTCAGTATTTTTCGTTGCAACATATAAATGAAAATATAAATGTTTATATACAGGATGGCAAATGCTATTAGCACAATTCAATCATTATTGTTATACAGACATTTGTTCAAAAGAGAAAAAAAAAAAGTAAAACGGTGAGATTGTTATTATAAGGAACATATTTTAAATATCTTTCACCTTTGAAAGAATAAAAAAAATTTACCAAATTTAATTCAAATATTCTATCCATAAATTGTGAAACATTACATATTAATAAACATAAAGTGTATGATGTACCAATCAACACATGTGCATGACGGTATGATGATTATTATTTTATATATATATGTATACATACATATTCAAAATTTTGTATAAAAATATGATTTAAATAAAAATAAATTGACTGGAAACCTAGAAAATTTACATATCCGTGAAAATGTCAATTTTCTTTACATTTCAAAATTGATGTTTAACGTTTATTTGACCTATTTCATAATATTTCTATATACTATATATATATTAAAATATTATATATATATATATATATCTATATAAAATTATTCTCGGTATCCAATATCTATATAAATATGAAGGATAATATACAAAATATAATTTAAAAACATGTTTAAATGTGTTACTTATTATTAGATTAAATTGATCCTTTTCTAAATTATGATGGATAGAGAATACATCAATGTATATATATATACAGATAATTATACCTATTCAATATTCTTTCATATGTGATATAGATTCATGAGGTCAACAAATTGAATATACCCATTTTATATTAGATAGTGTAACTTAGACTGTATGAATTGCATGTAAATATGGAAATGGTGTGGATTTAAAAAGTCTCTTAATAAACTTTAAAGCGTATGAGCTATCTTAAATCCGCTTGGTACATGAAACTAATGTGATTTAGGCTATTAAAAAGGAAAGAAAGAATCAAGCAATTACCTGCAAGCTTAATAAGTATAGCTTAAATTGAATTATTCTATGATTGAAATATTAATATGGTATAAAATTAATGAGTTTTTGTTTTTAGGATAAAAATAAAATGGGTATCTTCAATTTGTTGATATAATAATATAATAAATAAAGTTTGTAATAGCATCGAATGGAAAATTCTATATATCTATATTTTAATTAAAAAAATTATTATTTACTATAAAGAATTTTAACTATTGAAAAAACTATTAAATAAACCAATTTATGAAAAATTAACTTTATCAATATATACTAATAAAGTGATGTTACAATAAGGCAATAATGTACGATACCTTCATTGGTTTTTTTTGTCTAAGTTAATTAAAAACATTTTGATTAAAAAATTACATATATTTGGATTCGTATTTCAAGACTCAAAATCAATTAAAGTTTTTTAAAATAATTACAATCTAATGGAAATATTCCTAAAGTTATAATCAAATTTTATATGTTATAGATAATGGATATTTGAGATATAATTGGGAAATATGGAAGTAGACTTTTGTAGGCAGTTTGGGGATTATTGAAATGTTCTCTCAATATATAATAAAAACATGAAAAATATCATACATTTAGTTCAGAATGTTATATTGTGAATGTAAAAATGTTTGTTTAATTTTATGTCATTTTTCATTGATTTTCGATACCAGCATTTGAATATCAAGTTGATGGTAAAGAAACTATTTATTATCAATATCATATTTCTTAGAACCTCATTCTAAATGTATATAGTATATAATTTAATAACATTACTAGAAAATAATTTGTATTTTCATACACATGAGCAAGGAATCATATATAAATTTCATTTGTCAAATTATATTCTGATATTTTAAAATACATTCCAATTATTTATGTAAATATATCTATATAAACTATAAAATTTCCAGATGTATTTGTATATAAATATATGTTGCACTTTGAGACTTTACAATTTATATTCATTTATGATGAATTTGAAATCATATCAATCATAGTGAATAATAGGTATGTTATTTTGATACATATTACATAAAGTTATGTGAATTTACTATATTGATTATTATTATTAATAACCTGGGATTTATTTATATAAATATATTAATCAAATTATAGATTTTGAATTTATATAAAACAAAATAGATTGTATCAAATTTAAGGGTCATATCAAAATGCACAATATTATATTTAGTAATCCCGAAGGTATTAAAAAGTTCATATATGAAAACTTCTAAAGGAAATTCTGAATAATTTTCTGTATAATTCTCTAAATAAAATTATGCATAATTTTCTAAAGGATATATTAGGCGTGCTTAGTAAATTCTATTAATTTTCTAAATAGTTCTAAATCATTTTCTAAAGAACATTCTGTGTAATTTGAATAAGTAATTAAATTTTCTCTATAACATTATGACAATTGCTTATGTTTTTATTGTAGCATCCTTGCGATAGGCAATGAATTTGATTTTAGAAATAAAGAAAGATTATGCGTTAAAGGATTTTTATATACAATAGTATTGACTATTTTTGTGTTTTTATAAGTGAAATGGTAAGATAAGTGAATATTTCTATATAACCGAATATACAATTTAAAATCCATCTATACGTAGACATAATTCATAAATTAAGATGTCCTTAAAATTACCTAATATACACATGAACAAAAAAAAAACGACATCTTTAACTCATGTGTAACAAAATTTTAAAAACCGTATAAAATATAATTTAACTTAACTTAATTAATAGTTTTATAATTAATATAATTTAAATGAATATATTTTCATATATATATCAGTTCAAGGAAAATCTTTCAGGTATATACCTATATGATCAAAAATTTTACATATTTCTATACTTATTATATGCATATCTAAATTTGTAATAAATATTTGTGTTACACATCTATAATATATATAGTTAATACGCTATATAGACTTTATACATCACCTATTTGAAAAATGAATATATAATTTTTGGGTAAACCATATTTGTATTTTGTATAATATAACTATTAAACAACTATATATAGTATATATGTACAAACGTAATATGACTATAATATATACGTTCAATAAACTAATAAACATATACAGAGCATATACTATATATTCATATATAGGGCATATAGTAATATGTTGAAATATGCAAAATGATATATAAGATCTAATTTGAATATAAACTTTATGTAGGGGTTTATTTGCTATGTATATGATAAATATATTTCTATGTATACAGGATGTGTATTAGTTTTTGTAACAAATAATAATATATATAATTAAAATTCTATTAAGATTATGTTGATAAGAAAATATCAAGACAACACGAGAAAAAATACAATTTTTCCAAATATATTCCTTTGGTTTTTAGAAAATCGTAGAAAATAAAAGAGAATGTTAAGAAAAAAAATCAAAACAACATCCTGTATACCAATATATATTCATGCATGACATAAAAACTAAACATATATAAACTCTATATATATGAACATTTCCCACACATTTAAGTTAAATTCATATATTAAAACTCTGCTTTTGTATAATATGTTTTATATAAATTACATATTTCCATATATATACAATATATTTTTACCCTTTATGAGGTGTATTTATAAAACTGTGTGTACAAAAGCTCACCACCACACTTTGTATATAGATAGATATATAATACAATGTATATATTTTTTGAAACAAAAAACTTTTCCAATAAATTTTATAATGACCTGTACATCGTTCAACTGTTTAATAATAATAATAATAACAATAAAAACCATAATACTAATATATACATATTTGGAGTAATAAAGAAGTTTGCTTTTCAAAATGTTTAACTATAAAATTAAATACTATATATATATAAATATATAATACATACATAATATTGAAAATTTTTTGGTTAAGAGCCCTTTCATTAGAACATTTTATTTAAATACAATTTTCAATATATATCGTATTTTATACATAGATTTTTAATACAGATTAATGACCATTATGAATTTCTGTATTCCGTGATTGATTATATAAAATTCGAAATTAAAGAAAATAAATAACAGATATTTTATATTTGTTTGTCTTTCTTAGGATACTTTATTTGAAACCTTGTTTGAAACGAATTTAGTATAAAGGCCATGAAGCATAACTATAAATTTTAAAGGAAAAATATATTTAAAATTCAGTCATTTGTAAGAAATCATCAATACTTATAGATTTATCAAGACGTTTTTGCGATACAACTTATTTAGAAAGATCATTACAAATTACATGGGAATATCTTTAATGATTTTCCATTTAAAAAATTGTTTTAAACATTCATTTTACAGATATATAAGTAAAAATATATCGTATATTAAAATGAAGGATTGAAATTTATTTGTTTATGCTCTATAAATGAAAAATAATATTGGATAGGGTTTCAAAAGGCAATCATAAAAATGCGATTTTTCCATTCGTTAATGTATATAATATTATCCTTATGTTTTATATATAGGAATATATCTTGGTAAAATGGCTAATTTCTGATATATATTCTTTAAATATATATATATAAAAGTTATCATATTTAGTTATCATTATATAAAAATTCGTATAGGTTTAATACTAATAAAAAAAAACTTAAAAATGTGTTTTTTTGCTAAATTGTTTATTACATTACAGAATTAAAATAAATTTATACATATATTATTACTTCTGTTTAAAATATGAATATGTACTAAAACCATTTACATAATATAATTTATTCATTTAATTATCCTTGCTATATAACGTGAGTATATCTTTATTTATATACATAAAATGTATCACACCAACATTTTCATATATAAATAAAATACACATTTATTTATATATATGGTATATAATAATATATACATAGAGGTGATATACTTTTATATGTGAAACGATATTAATTAAATACAATATGTATTTTGTATGTTGTATTGTATGTATATATATATAGTTTATATTGTTGTTTAGTATATCAATTTAATAGAATTATATATATATATATATATATGTTAAATATTTTCCATTTTCATAAAAGGTTAACGTTTTACACATTTTCTATTTTATTTTAGAGGAAATTTTATATACAGGGTGTTTTAAAGAGTGAACAATTATGTGATTAATGTCAAAATTATACTAAAAGAAAATTGTTTATTAAAACTAAGTTCTAATTACGAGAAATATCCTCTTTTAATATTTCATTCAAAATCTTTTCTTTTTTTTCTGAAGTAAAATGGATTTTAATAAGTGATTGTTATTTAAAGAGTTTTGATACCTCATAATCATTAATCAAAATGTGGTTTGAACCTTTACAATATTTAGTAACTATAGTGAACGATTGAATTTTACTATTTTGATTGAAAATGTAATGATTAGGTGTCATGGCATTATAGATAAATGAATTTTTCTATTGTAAAGTACCTTGTATAAATTTAAAAGTTTATTCTACAAATTAAGTATCATTCTAAAATATATATACATATTAAAATGTGAAACATATGAATAAATAAGTCTATATCCTATTATGTTATGGTTCTGTTTTTTAATTTTTTTTTCAACTATATATATTTTTTTTAATATCTATATATATATATTATTAAAACACAGATGTTAATTTTTATTATTATTATTATATGTATAAAATAACCCCCGGCTGTGTCAATGTTGGATGTCTTTAGACTAACATTTTTATTATTATTATTATTATTATTATTACTCATGTATGCAAATTATATATATTATATAATAAAATGAATTTAAAGTAAATATATATGTGTATTGTGTGTGTGTATTATATATATGATAATGAAAAACAATGTTGGAAAAATTGTATTGTGGCTGCTGTGGAAATTTCTATATAATATTATTCAAAAAAGTTAGTCTTTACATTTATTTTTTTCATTGTAAATAAAAAAATTACATTTATATTTTATTATATACGTTTTTATTATTTATGATATATTCACGTTATAGTCGCGTATATCTACATATTGTATCGTTTAAATTGTATACCATATATACGAATGAATTTATACACATTATATTTATGTTGTTTATACATTTTAATATGGTAATGTAAAAATATCTACCTATAGTGAATTTCTCTATACTATATATGACATACAAAAACATATAAAATTTTAGACTTTATTTTCTATATACATACATATATATTATGTATATGTAATGTTATCAATATTTTATATTATTACATGTACACTGTACAGGAAGAAAATGTCTCTAAAATATTCTTATTCATCTAAAAACAATTCACAATATAATACCACATTACATATAGGCTGTTCAATAAGTTCACTGAGCCGCATTTATTCGTCAATATTATATAGAATTAAAATGTGTTTTAAGATTTCATCTTTCGTAATTTTGGTTTTATTGCAATCTTTCTTGTTTGTTTACAAGACAGTTGAAATTCATTAGATTTGTCGTATTAAAAAAATCCATTTAATGGCAATGGACATAAACAGGCATTGCGGTGAATATGTTAGGTGAACCTTTTCGATTAAAAAACAATGTTTATCCGACCGTTTTAGTTATAAAGTGAGTTCGTGTTCTGATATCAATCAAGAAAGTGTTAGCCTAAGGAATGTATATTCACGGTATGTGAATTTTAATTAGGAAGTAAATATAGCATGTATATCATGACCAACAAATGTTTTAGACGTGGTTTGAATTTTTTGCCACAAACACTTTTGTTCTTTTTTAAATATATATAATATTATATATTGACATAAATATCAGTTTGTAAATTTACAACAAAAATTCATTAAAGCAAACTTATTTACATTTTGGTTATTCCATAATATAACGAAAATTGTACCGAAAACCTCCCCCAAAGTTAATCAAAATCGATTATGAGTTTTAACTATTCCGAAATGCTAAATGTCTCATTGACAATGACATTAGTTAAATGAAAATTAAGTAATACTGTATTTGAACTGATGTTTAAATAATAACTAATTTATTTTGTGTAATATAAAAATTTAATAAATTTTTACGTTCATTGGCTATCTGTATTATTACATGATTATTTTATTAGGTCTTTATAGGGTCCAAAAATAAAATATAAATCTATATAGATATTTATACATAACATTATATATATACATGTAATGAAACATTTATATATTCTTATCTATAAATTTAACATAAAAAAATATTCTAAATTAATAATTTTTATTTAAATTATTGTTTTTGTTTTCATGTGAATCATATTTAGATTACTATATCATATCGTTCGTTAACGACCATGATATGATGCCATTTGTGGAATCATCAAATTTATTATCAACGAATTATTTATAAGAATTATCATTTTTATAACATTTTTATTTAAATTTTGTTCGCTTTAAATAGATCGAGACTCTTGAACAATTCACTCAATTCATATAATACTTTGAGTATGATACATTAATATTAAAATATTCAAGTGTTAATTGTGGAAAATATATTTGAAAAATATATAATTAAAATTGTAAGTATTATAATACAGTGTCATTAAGAATTTCAAAATTTATATCATCCTGTCGATTAAAGAATTATTATTGTGATTTCTACCAGATAACCAAATAAAAAAGTGTTCAATTTTTATTGTTACTCATTAATAAAGAAATATATATGCATTGAAATCGCAAAAGAAATTCAAAGATGATTTAATTCATTGTGCTTATAACCGTATATTGACAAGTGATAAGTGAATTCAATTGTACTTTAAGTAATTAATGTGAAAATATTAAAATACAAGCGGGATAATCTGAATACAATAAATAAAGGCTTGTTTTAAATAAATCTCCGACTATTTGTTTTAAACGAAAAGTTGTAAATTGTTAAAAATAATTAACATTAATGTAAATTCATTTAAAATGAATTAATTAATTTTTTCTGTTTTATATAAATTAATTTCATTTAGAAAAATTTGCATTATCATGAAATGCGAAATATTAGTAGTTTTGTGGTTGATATTTTTTGGTAGTAGCTGCACGTCATCACCACAAAATGCAATAATGAAAATGGATGAAGTTAAGGAATTGAATATTATTGAGGATACAATGAGGTTATTAGCAGAAGGACGAAAGGACATGGTTTTCAGTCATAAACCAGATAATATATTTTTCCTAGGAATCACTGGTTCAGGAAAAACTACTGTAGCATTAATATTAACGGGTGATAATAGTAAATTGATATCTATAGATAAAGGTGGTGAATGGCCTACGGGACAATATGTGATAGTTGATGAAATTGGATTGATTGGTAATTCCACAATTGTATCGCAAACAATTCTTCCATTTTTATTTATTGATGTTGTTCCGGATACAACTTATTACGATTGTCCCGGTTACAGTGACACCAGAAATAGTAGTGTTGACATCACTTCAACTTTTTTCATTAGTGATGTCATCGATAATACAACAACTGTTAAATTTGTATATATTATTGATCATTATCATGTGAAAGAAGGTGGCAGTAGAGATGGATTTCCGGAACTATGTAAACACGTATCAAATTTTATGCATGATATTGATAAATATGCAGATGCAATTGGTGCCATCATAAATAAAGTTGATTTGCATCATCTCAGCGATGAAATGATTATCAACGGAGTTGTTCAATTTTTGAATAATGCTAAAAACGATTTTTTAAATGATCCGAATCCCAAACCGTATTATGAGGATGCAATAAAATTCATTGATATTTTAGTGGAAAGAAATGGCAAAACGACTCCAAGACTTGCGATAACGAGAACACCGGATGCTCCCGGCCCCATAAGTGAAATTAAAAAAATTCAAGATTCAAAAAATATTACCTACAATATGATTTATAATAATTTAAAATATGTAAAGAAAAATACGGAAGATTTTGGTTATACCATTTCGGAAAGTTCACAGCTTGACGTTTATGATTTATCCATTTCTTTGAACGAAGATATTGCTTCAATTTTACAGACCGCAAGTAATGAAATTATCATGCATTTTGAAGAGGAAGAAAATGATTTATCACTTGATATGTACGTGTTAAACTCTACATTTAATGATGCGGCTGTCGCCATGAACGATATGAGTAAAAATCCAGAGTTGATAAATACAACCGATCAATTTATGACTAAATTTAATGAAACATTGATAAAATTGGATGTTTCACTATCAGAAAGTATTTCACAAAATTTATCAACGTTATTTGAATTTTTTAAATTTTTAGAATCGGTAAGCTTACGAGAAATTAAAATTGATTCAGTCAATTGGGTTCATAGCCTCTTGGGTGCTAAAACATTTATAAATGAATTAGATAAATTCTATATGGGCTTACCGAATTTACACAATAAATTATCCGCATATCAATATCAAAGTGATACAAGTAAATACAATGTAGCGAATTTAAATGATTGGGGCCAATCTGATAAACCAAAAGGCATTAAAATAACCAAAGACAATTGGAAATTATTTACCGAAAAAGTGAATATGCTAGAATTGAAGGAAATTGAAATGAACGATGTTAAATTGCATCGGGTGAATACGATACTTGAATGGGTATTAAAGTATGAGGTAAAAACTGAATGCAGTGGTAGTACATTAACAATCAGCGGTGAATTCATTAAAATAACTGATATTACTTCTTTAAATTGTTCAGCCAGATTTATAACAGTGATGGCAATCTATAATGTATTTTTTGACACCGATTTAAACATAATTGGTAATCTAGCCGAAGTATCGGTTATGGGTCAGAAATGGGAAATGACAGGTCCAAGAAAAGTTGATTTAACTGGTGCTACTGGATCAGAAACAACACAGAAAGCGAATAGTGGAGATGGACCTGCCCCAAATGGAAGTAATGGAAAATTGGGTGGAACCGGCGGCAACGGTGGTCAATTTTTTGGACTTGCTAAAATTTTTCAAGGCGGCAACGATTTAACAATAGTGGCAAATGGAGGACGTGGTGGTAATGGTCAACCTGGAGGAGATGGTTTTAAAGTTACAAATCGATTAGAAGTTCCTTCCGGTAATGCTGAAGGTATGTCGTGCAGTAGGATGCCGAAAAGAGAGTTTAGACCAAGGTATATATATTTAATTTTTAAGTTTAAGTTGCGGTTCATCTATTTCATATTTGGTTTAAAACCAAAAAAAAAAAGTTTAAGATATTTCTTCATGACAAATAATACCAAAAATGCATACAATTAAAAGAATTTTAATCTAAATTTTACATGAATTAATGAAAAATCTATATCCATTAATCACAGTGCATATAAAAAGACTGATGAACGGTTCCATACAGAAGACTCTTGGTTTGAAGTTTATCATATTTATGAATATGATTATGATGTTTATGGTGATTGCGGTGGACATGGAGGAAATGGTGGAAATGGTGGTAAGGGGGGCCAGGCTGGTGGTGCGGAAATAATTGCATTAGAGGCTGCCTCAAATGTAAAAAAATCATTATCAGAGGGTGACAAAGGTAAATGTGGTAATGGTGGAGCGGTGGGTATAAATGGATTAGTATTACAGACTACATGTGTCAATGTCGAATCATATACCTGCGTCGCTTTTATTTGTGGAGCGAGTGATTACGATAACCATTGGGAAGGAAATAATCATAATCCAAATAATATAGATTGTGGTAATTTGGTGAAGGGTAAGGAATGTACAAGTAAAATGGATCATCCATCAGAATTAAATGATGAATATAATTTACGTTTGGACAAGAAGGCTCAAATAAATAAATATAAATCCTTCATTAAATCAAACATTAATGTTGGTTTACGTAAACAGACACTAGAAACATTTATAGATCTTATAGATAAAAAAACTTAAAACTTTCGTTTGGATGTTGGTCGTTTTGAACATTATTGATTGTTGTTTTCATTGAACATTAACGAAATCGATAATCAATATAGATTTTAGATGACAAGTAATTTTTTTTATAATTATGTTATTAAAACATTGTTTCAAATCAAATAAAATGAATTGCATTATTTTTTTGTGTGAATATATTTTTTTTTACTTTATATATAAATATAGATATTGGATAATTTTTTATATTTACCTTCTGATTAACATGTAAATGGGTTACATATTGTGTTAAAATTTAAGAATCAAAGTAAATAATTAAAATAAAAAAATAGTTTGAATATCATTGAGTTTGATAATTAATCAATAAATCCCATAGAATTTCAGAATTTTTTATTTAGCATTATTTAGATTCTTAAGCACATTATTAAAAATTTTAATGAATGCGTAAAACATGAATATGAAAAACACTTATGAATGGTTATTTTATACTTTTGATATTGGTTGGAATACAAATATATATAAATATTATATCTGCATTGTATATAATATTTTTTTTTGAACGTGCTCAAGTGGATGGAAAAATTCTTCTGTATATATTAATTGAATTGCAATTGCAAACAACAAATGATGAGTTTTGTTTTTATATATGTTACGCATACGCTTTTATGCAATATTTGTATGCAAATGAAACAGAATAACTATATTACTGTGGGTATACGATATTTTACATCTGTTTTCAAACAATCAGAACCAAAATATTGTTTGTTATCTAAATATCTAAGCATATAATCAATAAATAAACGAATTAATATTAAGAAACTTGATAAAAAAACTTTGGTTAAAAATAAAATAAAAATTAATTAAAGAGAGATACGACTTGCAATTACTGTTTTGGGTAATGGCAAAATATGACATAAGACGAAGGAAAACGTTTCGCGAAAATAAAGTTTTTCTTTTCTATTTATTCAATATGAAGGAAATTGGAAAATTATATAAACAAAATTGAAAATTTTGAAATGCACCTTAGAAATTATATACACTATTCAAGAAATTGTCCGATCTTGATTCAAAATCCCGATGATGGCCCTTCAAAATTGTTTTATATTTTTTTTTAAATTCATTTTTAATTAAGAAACTCAAAAGGATTCTGTTCTCTTTATTTTCTGAATAAAATTCGATCTTTTATATATGTGCAATATCATTCAATTTAAATAGATTCATATAATTTTTCAACTTGTATGTGATTTATATCAATGGTTTTATTATACTCTGCAACTTTTCCAATGAAAAATCATTATGATTATATTTAAACCATTAGGTACTAATTATTTATATATACTATTTTTATTTTTTCTATGTGCTTAAAAACAAACACATAAATATAAATGATTATATCAAAACAAAAACTGAATGATGATGAAAGTTGTAAAGTATAAAGTAAGCAAGCCAACAAAAAAGAAATGTATATTTATATGTACATAATTCAAATATGTCTCAAAAATATATATAATAATACATGGTGATATTATATATAGTATATATAAAGTACCATTGATGTTAATAGTACTTAAATATTGTGTGATATGAATAAAAACATTTTCATGCAATCCTTGTGTTTTTCATAGTATATAGAAAATGTATTTATGGAGATTAACAAGAACCTTTTTATATACATAATATAAGTTCTTAAAATATTTTATGTATTTGGTAGTTGGTATAGTCTGTGTTTTTTTTTTATTTCAATAAAACTACTCAAACTATACATAAAACGATGTATATAGATTACTATATTTTATATGCATAAAACAATCCAAGATGAATTGCTTTTTAAAAGATATATGTTTTTATAAACTTGGTTGGTTTGATGATTAAGATATATATACTTATATAAATAAATAATGTACATATATGTAATGTTATTGTCATTACGAAAATATTTATTTGTTTACAATATTATCATTAAATGTTTGTGAAAAAAAAATCTATATTTCTGTTCAATATTCCTACCAGACTTAGGAAAACAGTTTTAATTAAGAATATAATTGTAAGATTAAATACGTTATTATTCGATTATTGGAATATAAAATCTATAATTCATAGTATTACAATTTATAATACTATATTCGAAAAAATCTCTGTATATAAATAATTGAAATTAAACCTTTGATGATTCAGCTTGTTAAATAAATTTAATGTTGATATCTTGCTCAACGATAAACGTAAAATATGTGTATCTACCATATACATATTTATGGTACTTATACAAGAATATGTACCTGTGATATTTCTTTGAAATTGGTTCATTCAACGTTTTTTTTTTTTTCAAACATAATATTCATGTTCTTTGACTCAATATCTATAACATTTATATATATTATATTTATGCATATGTATATCAATTCATTGACAACAAAATTTATGTTTTTTTTTTTGCATTGATGTAAAAGAAAAAAAAAGGACATACATCCATATGGAATAATATTAAAAGAACATTTATGTACTCGTAAAAAAAAAATAAATTCCTATACATGACAGATAATTAGCTAAAAATGTACATTAAAGAATTTTTAATATTTGTGAAAAATTGAAAATGTTTATATACCATATCAAAACAAAATTTCGTTTTTATGGGATACTTTGAAATTTATGGATCAACAAATTTTTGCATATTATAAAATATTTCTATATATAATAAAGGATAGTTTTCATATAGAAAAAAAAAACATAAAATAAATAGTATATTTCTATCAAAGTAAATTTGTTTGCA
The DNA here is from genome assembly GCA_958336335.1 of Dilophus febrilis. Taxonomy (NCBI): domain Eukaryota; kingdom Metazoa; phylum Arthropoda; class Insecta; order Diptera; family Bibionidae; genus Dilophus; species Dilophus febrilis. The sequence goes on along the minus strand of OY284471.1, from coordinate 3,282,736 downwards.
AAAAAAAAAAATACTAAAATTAATGTCATCTATGTTTGGTTCAATTATATAATATATTTAATTTTGTAAATGATATTTAAATGGGGTCCCGTATATTTAATAACATTTCCCTTTAAATTAACATCCCATTTCAATGTATTTTTTTGTAAAGGAAGTTTACTCTAGATATATATTCATTTTTTTTGATTGCATTAGTTTTGTTTGAATAAATGACCATTTATCGCATAGCATCTCGACTTGTTTACTTAATGTATTCCATTATTTGGGTTAAGTGAAATAAAATAGCAAAAAATAAATAAACTAAATAGAAAACTAATAAAAAAAATTGTTTCAAGTCTCCTTTCATCACCTGAACATGAATTTTCATATTCGTATGAATTTTCCTATATTTTGCACATTGAAATCCATCACTTTATATACTTTCATATGCATTTTCCAATATTTTATAGTTAAAATAAAAAATACAACATATATTTTAAGTATTTATTAATAGAAAATACTACAAATTAAAACTATTTTAATTTCCTGAAAGGTTAAGAAATCAGATCGAATAGATAAGATAAAGAGGGTTTCTAAAAAAATCATAATAAACAATTCAATCAATTGAAAAGAATTATCGTCGAACTGGATGAATTAAACCCATTTATTTTATTCTAAATATAGAAAGAGCATTAGAAAATGAAAGTACTATAAATCTATTTACATCACTTGAATGGACAATGTTTATACAGTCAATTTATGAACCTAGTAATGCATTCATATAAATAAAAATATATATACAATTTGAATTAAATATTCCTATGAAAATGTTACTTTATAAAACTCTATCTAATTATAATTAAATTAAGTTTCCGAAAACCCAAACTGTCAAACTAATTTACTTTAATTTTATTCTTTATCAAAAATTCTATATAATATACCTTGACCTTTTATATTCTATATATACAATAAATTTCAAAACTATACATAATAAATAAGGAAAATGAAATCTTATAAAATATGTACATAAAAATAAATATAATTCCTTTTGATATCCTCAATTTACGAACATGGAAAAAAAAAAGTAAAAGTATATATCAATAGTTGAACATATAAATAACTAACTATACAATATTAGTAGTAGTATAGATATATATGTAGCTGATTTGTTATTACATGATAACGTGGAAAATATAAAATGTTAAGATATTTATATTTTTTCCCTATTAAATATAAATATATGTGTATATAGGAAATAAAATTCATATGGGACGACACTAAATTGACTTATAATTTTATTTTTTTTTATATATATAATATTTTCAATGGGAAATAATAAATAAATGGACTTTTGCTGTATTATGCCTATCTATATATAATTCACCTATATATCTAAAAATAAATTGTACAAGTGAAGGGATATATATAAAGATAAGATACAGTTAAGTTAAGGGCAAATATAATTTAGTTGGGGTGTCAAATAAAGTTTTATTGCTTGTTTCCGTCAATTTTCTTCTTCTTTATTTTATATATATGTATATATAAAATTCTCTATTTATATTGATTTTATTTTGTTGGTATTTATTTTTCTTTTTTTATGTCGTTAAGATTTCGAAAAATTTTTTCTATATTGAATTGCATTTATGGAAAAAATTCTATGTATTATAGATGAATAATATATTAAGATAGTTTTGGTCGACATATTCGGAGATAATTAAATGTTATTAAAGAATTAACCTGAAATATTATCCTGAAAATGCATTAAAATTTCACTTTCTTTTTCTAACATTTTTAGAACTTATACGGAAAGTTATATATGAAGTTCCTTCATTGATTCACAAGATTTTCATATTAGAGACTTATAGTAATTTTGTAGAATATTGAAAATCTTTTAATTTATATTAAAAACTATTAATTTTTCCCAATATATAACAAGAAGCGCGATAAATTTAATCCTTTCCTATGATTATATTAAATAAAACAAATTTTTCAACACTATTGGCTATATAATTGATTAGTTGTCTATGTTCCCATTACTATAATACTATAATACTATAACTATAATACTATAAAACATTTTGATATCTAGTCGAAAATTATGAGAAATTTTTCCAATATGTTCTAAAATAATTTTATAAAATAATTACAATTGAAACTTTATACTTCAAACAAATCACTTCTTTTAAACCAAGCACTTAGAAACATTTTAAATATCATTAAAAAGGAGCGGATGATTGATGAAAAGCATCTCTTTTAATCATAACTTTGCAATTGTTTTAATGAAATTTAAGCATTTAGGGAAAATCCTTAATGAAAATTGTTTATAATTTCTAAATTTTATTTATATAATTATTATTTTATAGAGACTTGTTTTCCTTACAATTTTCGTTATAAACCCTAATTCATATACCGTATAAGCCGTTTTAATACATAAATCATGTGTATCTGTCTTCAAAATGAACATGAGATGTTTATTATTTTGGTTTTATATATAAATAATATATCGAATGTATTTATACAATTATATTGATGTTTATTATACGGTATTAATTGACCCTTAGTATATGTACAATTATAGAGATTTCTCATAAAGTTTTTTTTTTTCGCAATATAATATATTAATAATGAACTCCTCTAAAAGGTTATATTAGTATATAAACACAAATTTGGTTTTAATATATATTGAATTAATTGATAATATGAGTTGGCGATTTTATTATGAATAAAATAAAGTTATACGCAACTTTTGAAGTGATATAACAAAAACACATTACTTCATTTTAATTGATCGATATTTACCAAAAATAACTTTGTATAATTATTTTGTTCATACATAGATTTTTGGATTTAATTCATTTATCAGTAATTGATTTATCTTTTAAATATATTTTCACACAATATTTAGTTTTCTTCACAAAGTTTTTTTGGGCTTGCAAGTACATATGGAATTTTATTATAAAAAAATATAGCTCCGATTTTTGGATTCGATTTTATAGAGTATTTTTAATAGCGGATAATCAAATTAAAAACAGAATTTCTAATTACTGCCCCATTTAAGCAAACTCCGAAAAATATGTCGAATATATTCCATGGTTGATTGTTCAGGAAAATCTCATTTTTACAAGTGCGTAACCCGCGCTACCGATCAGGAAAAATAGGAATCGAAATCAATCAAATTAAAATCACTGAAAATCTGTTAATATTTCACCACAATTGTATTTTATTTACAAAGTATTAAGCGAAATTCAGTGAAAATATTTATTTTTAATTAATGAAATTAAATATTTTTTTCAATAAATCATTCCACAAAAAATATCAATTTGACATCTCTCTGTGTATTTTATTTTTTCAAAACAATTTTTCAAGCTTTGTAATAATAGGATAAGTTATAATATCATTTAAATTCTTTAATCATCTCTAAATAAACTATTAATTTATTTCATATGTCAAAAAATTTTCCCACAATGTATATATATATATATATATATTTTTTACTGCATTTAATATACATAAATGTATATATAAACAAATTTTTTATATACAATGAATAATTCTTAAATCATACTCATCATCAATCAATCTTTTTCCAACAATATAAATATATAAATTTTACATATAGTCTAATTTGATTTTGTTTTTCTTTTCTTTTTATCCAACAAAAATCTCTTAATATCGTTGAGCTTCATTTCAATAAATTTTATTTATTGTATCCTTTTTCCATGAAATATACATATACAAATTTATTTGAATATATATTTGCGAATAGTATAAAAAAATAACGATATGAAAGACAAAGCAAAAAATAAAGTAATAATAATAATAATAAGAAATGGAAAGGAAAAAAAATTTGACTATATAATAAATATATATCAATTTAAGTTAGATGCGAATCCTGCTGAGGAGGAGCACGTCGTCATTCTCTATGCAAATCCTTCTATTATATACATTTGATATATTCTTTTATGAATATGTATATATTTTGTTATCTATATATAACTATATACATACGAAAGAAATAAAAAAAGCGTTACAAGTATGTTACAATATTATAAAGAATGGATACGGATACACATCTCTTTATCATATAGTAGGTATAAAGTCTAGTTATAAATTGAAAATATTAAGAATATATAGATCCGTTCATAAACAGAGTACAGTATACATGTGAAGATAGAAAAATATATATAAGAATAAAAAGAAAATCATAGAATTATTTTGAATCAAGAAAAAGGGATTCGGTTGTATACATATATATAGAATATAGAGTTTATGATAATGATATATCTATATGAGGGTGTAATTGGTGTGGTAAAAAATAAAACATGATACAATAATATACATACTGTAGTGTTTAAATAGGATTATATTTAATATGTAATTGTTTATTGTAAAATATTTATACTTGTATAAATAAAAATGTATATTTTAAGCAACATTGAATTTATTTATTGAGATTTATTTTTAAAATTGAATGTATCTTAAATATCTATAGCAGTATATCTTTTAAGCTACATATATTATTGTTAAATTTTATGTTTAATATTTGAGATACATCCATTATTAATGGCACTTTTTTAAAAATAAACTGTTCGATAAAATGCTATATTGAAATTGATTAACATATATTGATTATTGATATTTAAAAAGGGGGTAAAATAGAATTGGAAGTTAATTTAAAAGATCTGATTGTTAGTTAAACAACATTTTTTATTTTTCTATTTACTTATTCAGACAATGACTTAATTTTTGCCGTATAATTTAAACTTTGAAATAATTTACGATAGGTTATTCAATGAGTTTGCGAAATGCGAACGAAATGGTTTAAAAAATAACAAGTGTTTTGAAAATGCAATCAATTTTTGTTTCAATCAAAATATCAATTAATCTTATCAATTGCATAGTCATAGTTTTTTTCATTCATAAGGTTGTTGATTAATTTAAGTCCGCAAAATGATTACAAAAAGAACGTTCTATGAACATTTATTTTTAGATCAAAGAGAATTGAATTAAAAATCACTAGGTTTTTATTAATTAAAATGTAATTATGATTTTTTCCAACGAATTTTTATATATTAACAAATAGGAAAATTCCAATTTGACTTTAGAAATTCATTTCTCGGAAAACCATTCACTTTTGTTATTGATTTACCTTTCATCATTGATTAATTAAAATAAAAAACATTAAAACATTTTATTAATATAATAAAAAATACCACAAAAAAATACAAATAAAATCTAATTAAATATATATAGCTTCCTAATTCCATTTTGATTATTCTCAAACTAAATATATTTATTTATATTATATATATAATACAATTCGATTTCAATTCCATTATATATATATATTTATTTTTCTGATATATAATGATTATATCATCATATTTATGCGAAAGAAATAAAAAAGCATAAAAATATAAGAAATACAATATATAACAAATCAAAGAAAATATGTGATAATATCATATGTTATATATTCAAGTTTTATATACTATAAACCATATTATTTGTTAAGCCGAATATATCCTATTCTAAATATATATATTGAAATAATACATCAAAAAAGCAACAATTGAATTAATATTTATTTATTTATTTATGATTATTAGTTTGATATATTTTCTAAATATAGTAGTTCAACATCATATATGTATAATATACAATATTGTTGTTGTATATTATTTTTGGGTTATTGTGTCGTGAAATTTAATAATCGAATTGAACTGCTGCAAAAGAAAAATCAAATGATAAAGTTATATCATTCAAATTAAATCAATATATATTTATATATATATCCTTCTTATATGCCATGCACACACTCTCTCTATAGATTATTCTTTACTATATATTTATAAAAGTTTGTGTTCTATATACGAGCATATTTTTTCCTATATCCTATAATATTATAAAGGGTATAAATAAAAATAAACTGACTTGACTTTGGATATCGGGTGTATATCAATAGAAATTGGAGAAAAAAAAAATAAATAAATAGAATTGACCGAAAAGAATATATAGAAAATAAAATATGTATTTATTTTTATATGTTTGATGAATAATAAAATTGCATAATTTATATAGATTATATATATATGTATTGAAATACTGTCTGTTTTGGAAATACTATGCGGAAACTGCTGCCGCTGGAGTTAGTAATAATGGGAAAGTAATTGAATTTTATATGTCAATAAAATTATTCATAATGAAATTTGGTTTATGAGTAGCAGATACTCTATTGAAGTATTAAATTATGTAAATGTCAACTATTGTTTACTGCAACTTACAGTTGTTGTAGAAATTCTAATGTAACAATTGTGCGAGTTTGTACAAATGTATATGAAACCGAGATAGTCGGAAGTTAACAAATATGATTGTAATTATTTTTAATGTTATCTAAGGATTTTATAGTGTTATTACCATACTATATTAGTGTATCTAACATAATCCATTTCGTTTTATAAATTTTATCAGAATGGCTCAATAATATTATGAGGATCCAACTCCTCATTCATCTGAATTTCCCAAAGAGATACTTTAAGAAAATATAATAAGGAAAAGAAAAATTAAACTATTATACTAAAATATGAAAGAAATAAAATTTATTATTATAATATTTTTCAAGTTATTTGTTAAAAATATTCATAATATCATACGATATTAATTTAAAAATAAATATCAAGATTTAGAACCATCTTAAGCGAAATATAGATATATAAGATTCATTTTTCTTTTTAAATAAAGGATAAAATAATCCATTTAATAGTAAATTATATCTGCTACTGCTATATAACTTCAATTTATTTAAACCGCCATATAATAATTATAATGTATAGAAAAGCGTCTTTTTATATAATATATATTGTAGCATAATTTATACAAAGTTTTTAATTATAAAATTTTAATTAAAAATACAAGTTATGATTTTGCATGTGTGTGTGTGTGCGCTGGATATAGAACGTATAAAGATATAGTATATCTATCTATAGGTATTATACACATATTTAAAATTATGTGATAAACTTACTTTTGTGATAAGATAATATTATTATTCATTTAATATATCTATATATGCAATGTATATGAATATACTGCGAAAATTATATATATATAAATATGGAAATTATGTGCAGTACAATTCCTACCCGTAAGTAAGAATTAGGTAAGTTTTATAATATATGTATATAGAACGTAAAAAAAAAGCTTGAATATACTCGTATATATAATAATAAATACAGTGTAAACGTAAGTAGCACGATCTCAAAATTCTATAATTGGTTTTATAAATGCAAAAAAATAAACAAGGAATATACCTAACAAAAATAAAAATAAATATGATTTGAATTCTTTTTTTAAACGATATGTTTTACCATAAATTTGAAATTGATAAGATTTTTCAAGAAAAGACTTTATAAGTAAGTCATAATGAAAATTACAATCATTTGTCGAAACATTATCAATACTCATACATTTTCTAAATAGATTTTATAATCTATTTTAAAAGATCATATAAAATTAATAAGGATATCTTTTCATAATCTTTACTACGAAATCAATTTAAAAATTCATTTCATTTTCATTATCCTGATATTTCCTTTTTTACACGGTTTTCGCTCGAACTCATCTACCGTTTAAAAAAAAGAATTAGATGCATAGAATACACTTCCCGACACATGATCATAATAATAATAATAATAATAATAATTTTTTTTTCACTCTTTTAAAGTTATGCAAATTGGAAATGCTAATATTAAAAATGTAAAATGAAACGAAACACACATATCCATACATAATATCATAATATATAGATAATAAAGATATGAATTACAATGAAGTGAAAATTATGCATTTTAATTTTAGCACTATATTTAAATAGACATACATTTTATGATACATGTTTAATATAGTTCTAATATATATATACAATACATGGTATATATAGTATATTGTATATTAAATAAAACTTTATAAATTTACTTTAAGAGAGAACTAATTTGATATTCATGCCAATATATATTTATGTATAGTTTATAAATTATATAGAGTCGGATATGTATAATAAAATGAATATCCATTCTATATATATGGTATATCTAAGTTACATGAATAATAAAATATAAATTAATTTTATTTCACTTTTACTTTTAAACAATACATTTTTTTTAATTGTTCTTAATAAGTCTTGTAAATTTATTTAATCCTTTTCACATAATTCCGTATTTTGAATGTTTTTATTTATAGATTTTATGTTTTTATTTAAATGACTATATATTTAAATTTAGATTAGAGTTGATATAAAACTATATTGCATTTTTATTTTTGAAAATATATCAATAATATTTTGCATTTAAAAATATTCAAAAAATCATTCTCTTATCATTGAATTTTTAAGGGTGATATTTCCATGAAATGGTATTAATTTTAATACTGAATCTTAAGTAGAATAAGCTGAATTTTCCGAATTTAAAATAATATTATGGGGTTCCCTCACAAAGAGTATGGTTAAATTGATAATTGTTCACATATATAGATTTTAACTATAGAATTTGTTCTATAACCCCATTCGATTAGTAAGACAAAATTTTTAGAGAATTTAATTATCTTTCGATTGATGGTCTGCCCAATATTGTATCTCAACAAGTACCCAAGTTATGCCATTTTTACTACACCCCTTATAGAATAAAAAAATTAATTTTTTTAACAATTATTGGTCAAAATCAACCTCTAATCATTGAATTTTTAAGGGTGATATTTCCATGAAATGGTATTAATTTTAATACTGAATCTTAAGTAAAATAAGCTGAATTTTCCGAATTTAAAATAATATTATGGGGTTCCCTCACAAAGAGTATGGTTAAATTGACAATTCTTCACATATATAGATTTTAACTATAGAATTTGTTCTATAACCCCATTCGATAAGTAAGACAAAGTTTTAGAGAATTTAATTATCTTTCGATTGATGGCCTGCCCAATATTTTATCTCAACAGGTACCCAAGTTATACCATTTTTACTACACCCCTTATAGAATAAAAAAATTAATTTTTTTATCAATAATTGGTCAAAATCAACCTCTAATCATTGAATTTTTAAGGGTGATATTTCCATAACATGGTATTGATTTCAAGACTGAATCTTAAGTAAAATAAGCTGAATTTTCCGAATTTAAAATAATATTATGGGATGTCCTAACAAAGAGTATGGTTAAATTGACAATTCTTCACATATATAGATTTTAACTATAGAATTTGTTCTATAACCCCATTCGATAAGTAAGACAAAGTTTTAGAGAATTTAATTATCTTTCGATTGATGGTCTGCCCAATATTTTATCTCAACAGGTACCCAAGTTATGCCATTTTTACTACACCCCTTATAGAATAAAAAAATTAATTTTTTTAACAATTATTGGTCAAAATCAACCTCTAATCATTGAATTTTTAAGGGTGATATTTACATGAAATGGTATTAATTTTAATACTGAATCTTAAGTAAAATAAGCTGAATTTTCCGAATTTAAAATAATATTATGGGGTTCCCTCACAAAGAGTATGGTTAAATTGACAATTCTTCACATATATAGATTTTAACTATAGAATTTGTTCTATACCCCCATTCGATAAGTAAGACAAAGTTTTAGAGAATTTAATTATCTTTCGATTGATGGCCTGCACAATATTTTATCTCAACAGGTACCCAAGTTATGCCATTTTTACTACACCCCTTATAGAATAAAAAAATTAATTTTTTTAACAATTATTGGTCAAAATCAACCTCTAATCATTGAATTTTTAAGGGTGATATTTCCATGAAATGGTATTAATTTTAATACTGAATCTTAAGTAAAATAAGCTGAATTTTCCGAATTTAAAATAATATTATGGGGTTCCCTCACAAAGAGTATGGTTAAATTGACAATTCTTCACATATATAGATTTTAACTATAGAATTTGTTCTATAACCCCATTCGATAAGTAAGACAAAGTTTTAGAGAATTTAATTATCTTTCGATTGATGGCCTGCACAATATTTTATCTCAACAGGTACCCAAGTTATGCCATTTTTACTACACCCCTTATAGAATAAAAAAATTAATTTTTTTAACAATTATTGGTCAAAATCAACCTCTAATCATTGAATTTTTAAGGGTGATATTTCCATGAAATGGTATTAATTTTAATACTGAATCTTTAGTAAAATAAGCTGAATTTTCCGAATTTAAAATAATATTATGGGGTTCCCTCACAAAGAGTATGGTTAAATTGACAATTCTTCACATATATAGATTTTAACTATAGAATTTGTTCTATAACCCCATTCGATAAGTAAGACAAAGTTTTAGAGAATTTAATTATCTTTCGATTGATGGCCTGCACAATATTTTATCTCAACAGGTACCCAAGTTATGCCATTTTTACTACACCCCTTATAGAATAAAAAAATTAATTTTTTTAACAATTATTGGTCAAAATCAACCTCTAATCATTGAATTTTTAAGGGTGATATTTCCATGAAATGGTATTAATTTTAATACTGAATCTTAAGTAAAATAAGCTGAATTTTCCGAATTTAAAATAATATTATGGGGTTCCCTCACAAAGAGTATGGTTAAATTGACAATTCTTCACATATATAGATTTTAACTATAGAATTTGTTCTATAACCCCATTTGATAAGTAAGACAAAGTTTTAGAGAATTTAATTATCTTTCGATTGATGGCCTGCACAATATTTTATCTCAACAGGTACCCAAGTTATGCCATTTTTACTACACCCCTTATAGAATAAAAAAATTAATTTTTTTAACAATTATTGGTCAAAATCAACCTCTAATCATTGAATTTTTAAGGGTGATATTTCCATGAAATGGTATTAATTTTAATACTGAATCTTAAGTAAAATAAGCTGAATTTTCCGAATTTAAAATAATATTATGGGATGTCCTAACAAAGAGTATGGTTAAATTGACAATTCTTCACATATATAGATTTTAACTATAGAATTTGTTCTATAACCCCATTCGATAAGTAAGACAAAGTTTTAGAGAATTTAATTATCTTTCGATTGATGGCCTGCACAATATTTTATCTCAACAGGTACCCAAGTTATACCATTTTTACTACACCCCTTATAGAATAAAAAAATTAATTTTTTTATCAATAATTGGTCAAAATCAACCTCTAATCATTGAATTTTTAAGGGTGATATTTCCATGAAATGGTATTAATTTTAATACTGAATCTTAAGCAAAATAAGCTGAATTTTCCGAATTTAAAATAATATTATGGGGTTCCCTCACAAAGAGTATGGTTAAATTGACAATTCTTCACATATATAGATTTTAACTATAGAATTTGTTCTATAACCCCATTCGATAAGTAAGACAAAGTTTTAGAGATTTAATTATCTTTCGATTGATGGCCTGCACAATATTTTATCTCAACAGGTACCCAAGTTATGCCATTTTTACTACACCCCTTATAGAATAAAAAAATTAATTTTTTTAACAATTATTGGTCAAAATCAACCTCTAATCATTGAATTTTTAAGGGTGATATTTCCATGAAATGGTATTAATTTTAATACTGAATCTTAAGTAAAATAAGCTGAATTTTCCGAATTTAAAATAATATTATGGGGTTCCCTCACAAAGAGTATGGTTAAATTGACAATTCTTCACATATATAGATTTTAACTATAGAATTTGTTCTATAACCCCATTCGATAAGTAAGACAAAGTTTTAGAGAATTTAATTATCTTTCGATTGATGGCCTGCACAATATTTTATCTCAACAGGTACCCAAGTTATGCCATTTTTACTACACCCCTTATAGAATAAAAAAATTAATTTTTTTAACAATTATTGGTCAAAATCAACCTCTAATCATTGAATTTTTAAGGGTGATATTTCCATGAAATGGTATTAATTTTAATACTGAATCTTAAGTAAAATAAGCTGAATTTTCCGAATTTAAAATAATATTATGGGGTTCCCTCACAAAGAGTATGGTTAAATTGACAATTCTTCACATATATAGATTTTAACTATAGAATTTGTTCTATAACCCCATTCGATAAGTAAGACAAAGTTTTAGAGAATTTAATTATCTTTCGATTGATGGCCTGCACAATATTTTATCTCAACAGGTACCCAAGTTATGCCATTTTTACTACACCCCTTATAGAATAAAAAAATTAATTTTTTTAACAATTATTGGTCAAAATCAACCTCTCATCATTGAATTTTTAAGGGTGATATTTCCATGAAATGGTATTAATTTTAATACTGAATCTTAAGTAAAATAAGCTGAATTTTCCGAATTTAAAATAATATTATGGGGTTCCCTCACAAAGAGTATGGTTAAATTGACAATTCTTCACATATATAGATTTTAACTATAGAATTTGTTCTATAACCCCATTCGATAAGTAAGACAAAGTTTTAGAGAATTTAATTATCTTTCGATTGATGGCCTGCACAATATTTTATCTCAACAGGTACCCAAGTTATGCCATTTTTACTACACCCCTTATAGAATAAAAAAATTAATTTTTTTAACAATTATTGGTCAAAATCAACCTCTAATCATTGCATTTTTAAGGGTGATATTTCCATGAAATGTTATTAATTTTAATACTGAATCTTAAGTAAAATAAGCTGAATTTTCCGAATTTAAAATAATATTATGGGGTTCCCTCACAAAGAGTATGGTTAAATTGACAATTCTTCACATATATAGATTTTAACTATAGAATTTGTTCTATAACCCCATTCGATAAGTAAGACAAAGTTTTAGAGAATTTAATTATCTTTCGACTGATGGTCTGCCCAATATTTTATCTCAACAGGTACCCAAGTTATACCATTTTTACTACACCCATTATAGAATAAAAAAATTAATTTTTTTAACAATTATTGGTCAAAATCAACCTCTAATCATTGAATTTTTAAGGGTGATATTTCCATGAAATGGTATTAATTTTAATACTGAATCTTAAGTAAAATAAGCTGAATTTTCCGAATTTAAAATAATATTATGGGATGTCCTAACAAAGAGTATGGTTAAATTGACAATTCTTCACATATATAGATTTTAACTATAGAATTTGTTCTATAACCCCATTCGATAAGTAAGACAAAGTTTTAGAGAATTTAATTATCTTTCGACTGATGGTCTGCCCAATATTTTATCTCAACAGGTACCCAAGTTATACCATTTTTACTATACCCCTTATAGAATAAAAAAATTAATTTTTTTATCAATAATTGGTCAAAATCAACCTCTAATCATTGAATTTTTAAGGGTGATATTTCCATGAAATGGTATTAATTTTAATACTGAATCTTAAGTAAAATAAGCTGAATTTTCCGAATTTAAAATAATATTATGGGGTTCCCTCACAAAGAGTATGGTTAAATTGACAATTCTTCACATATATAGATTTTAACTATAGAATTTGTTCTATAACCCCATTCGATAAGTAAGACAAAGTTTTAGAGATTTAATTATCTTTCGATTGATGGCCTGCACAATATTTTATCTCAACAGGTACCCAAGTTATGCCATTTTTACTACACCCCTTATAGAATAAAAAAATTAATTTTTTTAACAATTATTGGTCAAAATCAACCTCTAATCATTGAATTTTTAAGGGTGATATTTCCATGAAATGGTATTAATTTTAATACTGAATCTTAAGTAAAATAAGCTGAATTTTCCGAATTTAAAATAATATTATGGGGTTCCCTCACAAAGAGTATGGTTAAATTGACAATTCTTCACATATATAGATTTTAACTATAGAATTTGTTCTATAACCCCATTCGATAAGTAAGACAAAGTTTTAGAGAATTTAATTATCTTTCGATTGATGGCCTGCACAATATTTTATCTCAACAGGTACCCAAGTTATGCCATTTTTACTACACCCCTTATAGAATAAAAAAATTAATTTTTTTAACAATTATTGGTCAAAATCAACCTCTAATCATTGAATTTTTAAGGGTGATATTTCCATGAAATGGTATTAATTTTAATACTGAATCTTAAGTAAAATAAGCTGAATTTTCCGAATTTAAAATAATATTATGGGGTTCCCTCACAAAGAGTATGGTTAAATTGACAATTCTTCACATATATAGATTTTAACTATAGAATTTGTTCTATAACCCCATTCGATAAGTAAGACAAAGTTTTAGAGAATTTAATTATCTTTCGATTGATGGCCTGCACAATATTTTATCTCAACAGGTACCCAAGTTATGCCATTTTTACTACACCCCTTATAGAATAAAAAAATTAATTTTTTTAACAATTATTGGTCAAAATCAACCTCTCATCATTGAATTTTTAAGGGTGATATTTCCATGAAATGGTATTAATTTTAATACTGAATCTTAAGTAAAATAAGCTGAATTTTCCGAATTTAAAATAATATTATGGGGTTCCCTCACAAAGAGTATGGTTAAATTGACAATTCTTCACATATATAGATTTTAACTATAGAATTTGTTCTATAACCCCATTCGATAAGTAAGACAAAGTTTTAGAGAATTTAATTATCTTTCGATTGATGGCCTGCACAATATTTTATCTCAACAGGTACCCAAGTTATGCCATTTTTACTACACCCCTTATAGAATAAAAAAATTAATTTTTTTAACAATTATTGGTCAAAATCAACCTCTAATCATTGAATTTTTAAGGGTGATATTTCCATGAAATGGTATTAATTTTAATACTGAATCTTAAGTAAAATAAGCTGAATTTTCCGAATTTAAAATAATATTATGGGGTTCCCTCACAAAGAGTATGGTTAAATTGACAATTCTTCACATATATAGATTTTAACTATAGAATTTGTTCTATAACCCCATTCGATAAGTAAGACAAAGTTTTAGAGAATTTAATTATCTTTCGATTGATGGCCTGCACAATATTTTATCTCAACAGGTACCCAAGTTATGCCATTTTTACTACACCCCTTATAGAATAAAAAAATTAATTTTTTTAACAATTATTGGTCAAAATCAACCTCTCATCATTGAATTTTTAAGGGTGATATTTCCATGAAATGGTATTAATTTTAATACTGAATCTTAAGTAAAATAAGCTGAATTTTCCGAATTTAAAATAATATTATGGGGTTCCCTCACAAAGAGTATGGTTAAATTGACAATTCTTCACATATATAGATTTTAACTATAGAATTTGTTCTATAACCCCATTCGATAAGTAAGACAAAGTTTTAGAGAATTTAATTATCTTTCGATTGATGGCCTGCACAATATTTTATCTCAACAGGTACCCAAGTTATGCCATTTTTACTACACCCCTTATAGAATAAAAAAATTAATTTTTTTAACAATTATTGGTCAAAATCAACCTCTAATCATTGCATTTTTAAGGGTGATATTTCCATGAAATGTTATTAATTTTAATACTGAATCTTAAGTAAAATAAGCTGAATTTTCCGAATTTAAAATAATATTATGGGGTTCCCTCACAAAGAGTATGGTTAAATTGACAATTCTTCACATATATAGATTTTAACTATAGAATTTGTTCTATAACCCCATTCGATAAGTAAGACAAAGTTTTAGAGAATTTAATTATCTTTCGACTGATGGTCTGCCCAATATTTTATCTCAACAGGTACCCAAGTTATACCATTTTTACTACACCCATTATAGAATAAAAAAATTAATTTTTTTAACAATTATTGGTCAAAATCAACCTCTAATCATTGAATTTTTAAGGGTGATATTTCCATGAAATGGTATTAATTTTAATACTGAATCTTAAGTAAAATAAGCTGAATTTTCCGAATTTAAAATAATATTATGGGATGTCCTAACAAAGAGTATGGTTAAATTGACAATTCTTCACATATATAGATTTTAACTATAGAATTTGTTCTATAACCCCATTCGATAAGTAAGACAAAGTTTTAGAGAATTTAATTATCTTTCGACTGATGGTCTGCCCAATATTTTATCTCAACAGGTACCCAAGTTATACCATTTTTACTATACCCCTTATAGAATAAAAAAATTAATTTTTTTATCAATAATTGGTCAAAATCAACCTCTAATCATTGAATTTTTAAGGGTGATATTTCCATGAAATGGTATTAATTTTAATACTGAATCTTAAGTAAAATAAGCTGAATTTTCCGAATTTAAAATAATATTATGGGGTTCCCTCACAAAGAGTATGGTTAAATTGACAATTCTTCACATATATAGATTTTAACTATAGAATTTGTTCTATAACCCCATTCGATAAGTAAGACAAAGTTTTAGAGATTTAATTATCTTTCGATTGATGGCCTGCACAATATTTTATCTCAACAGGTACCCAAGTTATGCCATTTTTACTACACCCCTTATAGAATAAAAAAATTAATTTTTTTAACAATTATTGGTCAAAATCAACCTCTAATCATTGAATTTTTAAGGGTGATATTTCCATGAAATGGTATTAATTTTAATACTGAATCTTAAGTAAATTAAGCTGAATTTTCCGAATTTAAAATAATATTATGGGGTTCCCTCACAAAGAGTATGGTTAAATTGACAATTCTTCACATATATAGATTTTAACTATAGAATTTGTTCTATAACCCCATTCGATAAGTAAGACAAAGTTTTAGAGAATTTAATTATCTTTCGATTGATGGCCTGCACAATATTTTATCTCAACAGGTACCCAAGTTATGCCATTTTTACTACACCCCTTATAGAATAAAAAAATTAATTTTTTTAACAATTATTGGTCAAAATCAACCTCTAATCATTGAATTTTTAAGGGTGATATTTCCATGAAATGGTATTAATTTTAATACTGAATCTTAAGTAAAATAAGCTGAATTTTCCGAATTTAAAATAATATTATGGGGTTCCCTCACAAAGAGTATGGTTAAATTGACAATTCTTCACATATATAGATTTTAACTATAGAATTTGTTCTATAACCCCATTCGATAAGTAAGACAAAGTTTTAGAGAATTTAATTATCTTTCGATTGATGGCCTGCACAATATTTTATCTCAACAGGTACCCAAGTTATGCCATTTTTACTACACCCCTTATAGAATAAAAAAATTAATTTTTTTAACAATTATTGGTCAAAATCAACCTCTCATCATTGAATTTTTAAGGGTGATATTTCCATGAAATGGTATTAATTTTAATACTGAATCTTAAGTAAAATAAGCTGAATTTTCCGAATTTAAAATAATATTATGGGGTTCCCTCACAAAGAGTATGGTTAAATTGACAATTCTTCACATATATAGATTTTAACTATAGAATTTGTTCTATAACCCCATTCGATAAGTAAGACAAAGTTTTAGAGAATTTAATTATCTTTCGATTGATGGCCTGCACAATATTTTATCTCAACAGGTACCCAAGTTATGCCATTTTTACTACACCCCTTATAGAATAAAAAAATTAATTTTTTTAACAATTATTGGTCAAAATCAACCTCTAATCATTGCATTTTTAAGGGTGATATTTCCATGAAATGTTATTAATTTTAATACTGAATCTTAAGTAAAATAAGCTGAATTTTCCGAATTTAAAATAATATTATGGGGTTCCCTCACAAAGAGTATGGTTAAATTGACAATTCTTCACATATATAGATTTTAACTATAGAATTTGTTCTATAACCCCATTCGATAAGTAAGACAAAGTTTTAGAGAATTTAATTATCTTTCGACTGATGGTCTGCCCAATATTTTATCTCAACAGGTACCCAAGTTATACCATTTTTACTACACCCATTATAGAATAAAAAAATTAATTTTTTTAACAATTATTGGTCAAAATCAACCTCTAATCATTGAATTTTTAAGGGTGATATTTCCATGAAATGGTATTAATTTTAATACTGAATCTTAAGTAAAATAAGCGGAATTTTCCGAATTTAAAATAATATTATGGGATGTCCTAACAAAGAGTATGGTTAAATTGACAATTCTTCACATATATAGATTTTAACTATAGAATTTGTTCTATAACCCCATTCGATAAGTAAGACAAAGTTTTAGAGATTTAATTATCTTTCGATTGATGGCCTGCACAATATTTTATCTCAACAGGTACCCAAGTTATGCCATTTTTACTACACCCCTTATAGAATAAAAAAATTAATTTTTTTAACAATTATTGGTCAAAATCAACCTCTAATCATTGAATTTTTAAGGGTGATATTTCCATGAAATGGTATTAATTTTAATACTGAATCTTAAGTAAAATAAGCTGAATTTTCCGAATTTAAAATAATATTATGGGGTTCCCTCACAAAGAGTATGGTTAAATTGACAATTCTTCACATATATAGATTTTAACTATAGAATTTGTTCTATAACCCCATTTGATAAGTAAGACAAAGTTTTAGAGAATTTAATTATCTTTCGATTGATGGCCTGCACAATATTTTATCTCAACAGGTACCCAAGTTATGCCATTTTTACTACACCCCTTATAGAATAAAAAAATTAATTTTTTTAACAATTATTGGTCAAAATCAACCTCTAATCATTGAATTTTTAAGGGTGATATTTCCATGAAATGGTATTAATTTTAATACTGAATTTTAAGTAAAATAAGCTGAATTTTCCGAATTTAAAATAATATTATGGGGTTCCCTCACAAAGAGTATGGTTAAATTGACAATTCTTCACATATATAGATTTTAACTATAGAATTTGTTCTATAACCCCATTCGATAAGTAAGACAAAGTTTTAGAGAATTTAATTATCTTTCGATTGATGGCCTGCACAATATTTTATCTCAACAGGTACCCAAGTTATGCCATTTTTACTACACCCCTTATAGAATAAAAAAATTAATTTTTTTAACAATTATTGGTCAAAATCAACCTCTCATCATTGAATTTTTAAGGGTGATATTTCCATGAAATGGTATTAATTTTAATACTGAATCTTAAGTAAAATAAGCTGAATTTTCCGAATTTAAAATAATATTATGGGGTTCCCTCACAAAGAGTATGGTTAAATTGACAATTCTTCACATATATAGATTTTAACTATAGAATTTGTTCTATAACCCCATTCGATAAGTAAGACAAAGTTTTAGAGAATTTAATTATCTTTCGATTGATGGCCTGCACAATATTTTATCTCAACAGGTACCCAAGTTATGCCATTTTTACTACACCCCTTATAGAATAAAAAAATTAATTTTTTTAACAATTATTGGTCAACATCAACCTCTAATCATTGCATTTTTAAGGGTGATATTTCCATGAAATGTTATTAATTTTAATACTGAATCTTAAGTAAAATAAGCTGAATTTTCCGAATTTAAAATAATATTATGGGGTTCCCTCACAAAGAGTATGGTTAAATTGACAATTCTTCACATATATAGATTTTAACTATAGAATTTGTTCTATAACCCCATTCGATAAGTAAGACCAAGTTTTAGAGAATTTAATTATCTTTCGACTGATGGTCTGCCCAATATTTTATCTCAACAGGTACCCAAGTTATACCATTTTTACTACACCCCATATAGAATAAAAAAATTAATTTTTTTAACAATTATTGGTCAAAATCAACCTCTAATCATTGAATTTTTAAGGGTGATATTTCCATGAAATGGTATTAATTTTAATACTGAATCTTAAGTAAAATAAGCTGAATTTTCCGAATTTAAAATAATATTATGGGATGTCCTAACAAAGAGTATGGTTAAATTGACAATTCTTCACATATATAGATTTTAACTATAGAATTTGTTCTATAACCCCATTCGATAAGTAAGACAAAGTTTTAGAGAATTTAATTATCTTTCGACTGATGGTCTGCCCAATATTTTATCTCAACAGGTACCCAAGTTATGCCATTTTTACTACACCCCTTATAGAATAAAAAAATTAATTTTTTTAACAATTATTGGTCAAAATCAACCTCTAATCATTGAATTTTTAAGGGTGATATTTCCATGAAATGGTATTAATTTTAATACTGAATCTTAAGTAAAATAAGCTGAATTTTCCGAATTTAAAATAATATTATGGGGTTCCCTCACAAAGAGTATGGTTAAATTGACAATTCTTCACATACATAGATTTTAACTATAGAATTTGTTCTATAACCCCATTCGATAAGTGAGACAAAGTTTTAGAGAATTTAATTATCTTTCGATTGATGGCCTGCACAATATTTTATCTCAACAGGTACCCAAGTTATGCCATTTTTACTACACCCCTTATAGAATAAAAAAATTAATTTTTTTAACAATTATTGGTCAAAATCAACCTCTAATCATTGAATTTTTAAGGGTGATATTTCCATGAAATGGTATTAATTTTAATACTGAATCTTAAGTAAAATAAGCTGAATTTTCCGAATTTAAAATAATATTATGGGCTTCCCTCACAAAGAGTATGGTTAAATTGACAATTCTTCACATATATAGATTTTAACTATAGAATTTGTTCTATAACCCCATTCGATAAGTAAGACAAAGTTTTAGAGAATTTAATTATCTTTCGATTGATGGCCTGCACAATATTTTATCTCAACAGGTACCCAAGTTATGCCATTTTTACTACACCCCTTATAGAATAAAAAAATTAATTTTTTTAACAATTATTGGTCAAAATCAACCTCTAATCATTGAATTTTTAAGGGTGATATTTCCATGAAATGGTATTAATTTTAATACTGAATCTTAAGTAAAACAAGCTGAATTTTCCGAATTTAAAATAATATTATGGGCTTCCCTCACAAAGAGTATGGTTAAATTGACAATTCTTCACATATATAGATTTTAACTATAGAATTTGTTCTATAACCCCATTCGATAAGTAAGACAAAGTTTTAGAGAATTTAATTATCTTTCGATTGATGGCCTGCACAATATTTTATCTCAACAGGTACCCAAGTTATGCCATTTTTACTACACCCCTTATAGAATAAAAAAATTAATTTTTTTAACAATTATTGGTCAAAATCAACCTCTAATCATTGAATTTTTAAGGGTGATATTTCCATGAAATGGTATTAATTTTAATACTGAATCTTAAGTAAAATAAGCTGAATTTTCCGAATTTAAAATAATATTATGGGGTTCCCTTACAAAGAGTATGGTTAAATTGACAATTCTTCACATATATAGATTTTAACTATAGAATTTGTTCTATAACCCCATTCGATAAGTAAGACAAAGTTTTAGAGAATTTAATTATCTTTCGATTGATGGCCTGCACAATATTTTATCTCAACAGGTACCCAAGTTATGCCATTTTTACTACACCCCTTATAGAATAAAAAAATTAATTTTTTAAACAATTATTGGTCAAAATCAACCTCTCATCATTGAATTTTTAAGGGTGATATTTCCATGAAATGGTATTAATTTTAATACTGAATCTTAAGTAAAATAAGCTGAATTTTCCGAATTTAAAATAATATTATGGGATGTCCTAACAAAGAGTATGGTTAAATTGACAATTCTTCACATATATAGATTTTAACTATAGAATTTGTTCTATAACCCCATTCGATAAGTAAGACAAAGTTTTAGAATATTTAATTATCTTTCGATTGATGGCCTGCACAATATTTTATCTCAACAGGTACCCAAGTTATACCATTTTTACTACACCCCTTATAGAATAAAAAAATTAATTTTTTTATCAATAATTGGTCAAAATCAACCTCTAATCATTGAATTTTTAAGGGTGATATTTCCATAACATGGTATTGATTTTAAGACTGAATCTTAAGTAAAATAAGCTGAATTTTCCGAATTTAAAATAATATTATGGGCTTCCCTCACAAAGAGTATGGTTAAATTGACAATTCTTCACATATATAGATTTTAACTATAGAATTTGTTCTATAACCCCATTCGATAAGTAAGACAAAGTTTTAGAGAATTTAATTATCTTTCGATTGATGGCCTGCACAATATTTTATCTCAACAGGTACCCAAGTTATGCCATTTTTACTACACCCCTTATAGAATAAAAAAATTAATTTTTTTAACAATTATTGGTCAAAATCAACCTCTAATCATTGAATTTTTAAGGGTGATATTTCCATGAAATGGTATTAATTTTAATACTGAATCTTAAGTAAAATAAGCTGAATTTTCCGAATTTAAAATAATATTATGGGGTTCCCTCACAAAGAGTATGGTTAAATTGACAATTCTTCACATATATAGATTTTAACTATAGAATTTGTTCTATAACCCCATTCGATAAGTAAGACAAAGTTTTAGAGAATTTAATTATCTTTCGATTGATGGCCTGCACAATATTTTATCTCAACAGGTACCCAAGTTATGCCATTTTTACTACACCCCTTATAGAATAAAAAAATTAATTTTTTAAACAATTATTGGTCAAAATCAACCTCTCATCATTGAATTTTTAAGGGTGATATTTCCATGAAATGGTATTAATTTTAATACTGAATCTTAAGTAAAATAATCTGAATTTTCCGAATTTAAAATAATATTATGGGATGTCCTAACAAAGAGTATGGTTAAATTGACAATTCTTCACATATATAGATTTTAACTATAGAATTTGTTCTATAACCCCATTCGATAAGTAAGACAAAGTTTTAGAGAATTTAATTATCTTTCGATTGATGGCCTGCACAATATTTTATCTCAACAGGTACCCAAGTTATACCATTTTTACTACACCCCTTATAGAATAAAAAAATTAATTTTTTTATCAATAATTGGTCAAAATCAACCTCTAATCATTGAATTTTTAAGGGTGATATTTCCATAACATGGTATTGATTTCAAGACTGAATCTTAAGTAAAATAAGCTGAATTTTCCGAATTTAAAATAATATTATGGGCTTCCCTCACAAAGAGTATGGTTAAATTGACAATTCTTCACATATATAGATTTTAACTATAGAATTTGTTCTATAACCCCATTTGATAAGTAAGACAAAATTTTAGAGAATTTAATTATCTTTCGATTGATGGCCTGCACAATATTTTATCTCAACAGGTACCCAAGTTATGCCATTTTTACTACACCCCTTATAGAATAAAAAAATTAATTTTTTTATCAATAATTGGTCAAAATCAACCTCTAATCATTGAATTTTTAAGGGTGATATTTCCGTGAAATGGTATTAATTTTAATACTGAATCTTAAGTAAAATAAGCTGAATTTTCCGAATTTAAAATAATATTATGGGCTTCCCTCACAAAGAGTATGGTTAAATTGACAATTCTTCACATATATAGATTTGAACTATAGAATTTGTTCTATAACCCCATTCGATAAGTAAGACAAAGTTTTAGAGAATTTAATTATCTTTCGATTGATGGTCTGCCCAATATTTTATCTCAACAGGTACCCAAGTTATGCCATTTTTACTACACCCCTTATAGAATAAATAAATTAATTTTTTTAACAATTATTGGTCAAAATCAACCTCTAATCATTGAATTTTTAAGGGTGATATTTCCATGAAATGGTACTAATTTTAATACTGAATCTTAAGTAAAATAAGCTGAATTTTCCGAATTTAAAATAATATTATGGGGTACCCTCACAAAGAGTATGGTTAAATTGATAATTCTTCACATATATAGATTTTAACTATAGAATTTGTTCTATAACGCCACTTGATTAGTAAGACATGGTTTTAGAGAATTTAATTATCTTTCGATTGATGGTCTGCCAAAAATTTTATTTCAACAGCTTCCCAAGTTATCGCATTTTTACTATACCCCTTATATAAGATAAAAATTAATTTTTTTCCCAATAATTGTTCAAAATCAACCTCTAATCATTGAATTTTTAAGGGTGATATTTCCATGAAATAGTATTAATTTTAATACTGAATCTTAAGTAAAATACGCTGAATTTTCCAAATTTAAAATAATATTATGGGGTGTCCTTACAAAGAGTATGGTTAAATTGACAATTTGTCATGTATATAGATTTTAACTATAGAATTTGTTGTACAACCTCATTTGATAAGTAAGAAAAGTTTTTAGTGAATTTAATTTTCTTTCGATTGGTGGTCTGATTGTTATTCTATCTCAACAGGCACCTAAGTTATCGCATTTTTACTATACCCCTTACATAAAAAACATTTTTTTAATTAACAATAACTTAATATCATACACGTAGAACAACAATGACCACATCAAATATTTAACTAAAATATCTCTTTGAAAATGTACATATAAATAAATGGAAAAAAATATTCTAAAACTACGATATGCTGCCACTTATATTACATAAATAACCAAACACAAGTACCACAAAATGTAAACCAAAATCGCTAAAAAATTACAACTTTTATTCACATCATACATTATTAAGCTTTTAGTAATAAAAATAAAAAGATTATATAAAAAAAAACATTGAAAAAGTGGTCATTTGTTTAAATAAATATACATTGTACTTTTTTTTTTTTGATTGTTTTGCATATCCTAGTTAAAGTTGTTGTCGTATGATTTTCTCATTTAGAATATACAAATTATATTTTACAAATTGTCTTTTTTGTTATACTATATTGCTATTATCAGTGTATTTCTCGCTCTGTTATATGTACATAATCCATTTACATGTGCCCCCAGTATAATAAATGAAAGTGTACCCATTCCTTTAATATATAATTTTGTTTTAATACAATTTACAGAAATTTAAGTCATTACTTCATTTACATATATAAATAAATTCGACAATGCCAACATGAATACCAAATATATATTCCTTTATCTATAAATATATATATATATATATATATATATATATATATATATATATATATACTTGTCGGTATATGTATATGTACATGGGGAGGCGATATTACATGCGATATGTTGTTTTTTTTATATCATCATATATGTACTTTTAAGCTTTCCAACTTTAGTTCAACAATCATTTTGGCTAACAACATATAACATATAACTACTATATTAAATTATCGTTAAATTACCATCATAAACTCATCAATGATAATTTACAAATAAAAATAACAAGAAAAAAATAAAATAAATATGCACTTTAAATGTTGGTATTATTCAAATTGTATATTTGTATTTGTTTTTTTTTTTTGTATATTCGGTATTTAATTACAGATTATTTATAAATATGTTGTGTTGTGTAAAGTTTTAATATGGATTGAAATTTTAATATGAGGTTTTAATTACAAGATATAATTAATTATACAAATTTAAACTATTGATAGTGTAACGAAATACGAAAGCATTGTAGATTTTTTATTAATTGAAGATTCTCCAGAATAAATCAATAATGACCAACTTTTTATATGAAGACTACAGGCCATTTTTAAGCGGATGCGGATTCTAATTTTATTGTTGTTTATTGAATCACAAATCATATTATTTATATATATATAAATAGATATTTTGTTTTTAAAACCCAACTACAAATTGGATGTAGCTCCTAATACTCATATACAAATGCGGATGCGATAATCTTACACATTAGTTTTCACTTGGTTAATACAAATAAATATAGGATATGGCATTAGGAATATATATAATTCTATAGTATTTTCAATTTCTACTCGTTAGGCAATGTGGGTCCTAAAGAAAAAAGAACAAGGACATAAAGAATTTTCTTAATCATATTATAAACAATTTCCTTTAGCAAATTTTAAAGAATTTTCTTAATCAAATTATAAAGAATTTCCATAAGCAAATTATGAAATAGAATTTCCTACAAAAATGTATACAGTTTTTTTTAGAAAAAGATATACTGCTTCACATAGAACATTAAAGAGAATTTCATAATAAATGGTTACTTAAGTAGGACAATTCTTAACGAATTGCTAGTCCACTGTGTAGTTATTGCGGGGAGAATTTACCGGGGCGAAATAATATGAACATTAATCTATGAGAATTGGCAACAAATAGAACCAAGCGTGATCTATAGTATAACGTGATGGGTATATCGTATTATATCAACATTTATATACTATATAGTGAATATAAAAATGAAAATATAAATAGGATTGGCATATAAAAAAAAGTTTCATATATATTGAGTCTATTTATTTATACATTTATTTATATGTACATCTGTATAACAATGGATGCGATGTGTACAATATATGCACAATATGTGTTTTTAGCCTTAAAAACAAATACAACATAAGGAAAGAACAAATGCACTTTACGTGTTTGGAATTGTGTGTTTTCATTACAATTTTTCGTTCGTTTTGGCAAGACATATTTGAATTGTAGTACAAAAAAAAAAAAGGAAAAAAAAGTCACGTTCACAAAATAAAATATATTTCTCTTTATGTTATTTTCTTTTGCAAAACGAACGAAAAAAAAAGAATATGGTTTTATTTCATCCTGTTTCAATATGGTTTCTTTTAATTTTAGATCAATTATTTTATATGTACATAGGGAATTTTTAGAATTTACTTTACTTGCCGAAAAATTCTTTTTTTTTATTTTGCTTTTTTAATAAATTGAATTAATTATTTTAATGTGAATTTGTCTGTAAAAATAATTATTGTAATATATTTTGCTTACTTGCTATTTGTTTTATAGCAAAACGTTATAGATAAAAAAAAATATAGTATAGTTCAAGTCTATATTCAAAACATCCAGACCCTACTATTAAAGAAATGCAGACAATCAAATCGATAGCAATGCGGAAAGCTTCAGAAATCTTATTTTCCCTCATCAAGATTTTAGAAAAGTAGGAAAATTTTATCAAAACTTGCAAAGTAATGAAAGCCAAAAGTTAAGGATGATGAAAGTTTTGCATTTTTTCTTGAAGAAAATCCACTTTAATTTTAATTATTTTTCATAATAACAATTGGAATGGTTATAATATATATGTAATATATCAAATATATTTGTATAAATATGATATTTATAAATATTGTGAAATAAAAATAGGGAAATGGTAAAGATCAAATACATATAATATTCGATTCCAAAGTAATATAGAATTTAGATATTTAGTAGCAAGTTATTTATATATCAAAATTTAGCATAAATGTTTTAAAATGTCATTGATATCCTTTTGTGGGTTTTGTTTTTGTCTTAAAGAATGTAATTCGATAGATTTCTATAAAGTGTTTACTGAAAAGTTTCAAAAATTATGAGAACAAAGCATTTATATAACAATTCATAGTTATTGGGTTAGTAAAAACGTGCAACATAAATAAACTTATAACTAAATTATAAAATCTTAATAATAATTATAAAATATTGAGAGCGCACCTTATAAATATAACTTAATTAATGTTAGTTTAAATAAAACTACCCTAACAAGCCCAAATAAAAATAAAACAACGATGATTTTGTTAATGGAAATATGGGGGTTCTCAAACAGACCAGAGCTATTGGATGGGAAAGAGTACTTGGCGCGTAGTCGGTCCGCTGTAGGACTAGAGGGCTGGACCCAAGTACCCCCCGGTTTAGGATTGATTGATAAAATGATAATTGGCGCCTTTCTCAGACATAGTATGCTGAGTGGCAAGACCCAATTTTTGTTCATTTTTAACATATAGGATAAAGTATTGTCAAGTAATCAGTTCATTAAAGAGAACAGATCACTTGCAATTACTTTTTTTAGGTAATGGGAAAATAGGACACATTATCTTTATTAAAAATTTATATTTTCATATAATAATAAAGGGTTTAGTAATAATATTAGTTTGAGTTCATGATATATATTTATGCAAAAACAAAAGAAATAAATTAGTTATTAGTTAATGTGTAATATCCATTCACCAGTGTATTTATGTTTCATATTAGTTGGGAATAAGTTAATTACAAAAAGCAATTAGTATTTAATTTGATCTATCATGAACTCTAAAAGATTATATTTCTAAAAGAAATTAAAAAAAATCATAACAAATTCATTTTTAATTATTATTTAATGGAAAAAATTACAACAAACATAAGTTGAAGGGGTTTTATAAAAGTGATGAACTGAAATAGGAGATTAGAATAATTAATGAATAATCAACAATTAATTTTAATTAATCAATGTTCTAAACAATTATGATTATGATACTGAAAGCTAAAAATTTATAAAATTACATTGCATCCTTTATCAAATAATATATGTATTTAAATTTCATATTCTTTAAATGAAAACTCGAAAATTTAAAAAGCACATAATAAATTTCATAAAGATCCTATTTATTCGTGAATAATATCAATTGAAAAATTAATCATTGGATGATTATAGAAAATTTAACAACATAAGAATGGAATAATAAGTTAAATTTAATTATGTTTAAATGTTACCATTGAAAAATATGTAAGGAAGATTATATGAAAGATTATTGAATTATAATTCTATTGATAACTTTAAATGGAACCATCAAATATATATTTTTTACAAGAAGTATAGATTTATAAAAAGAAAAATCAATTCATCACATTATCATAAAACGATTGAACCCGTACAATTCAATTTTAATTGCTTTATATTCCTTTAATTTTAATGTTTTAATTTAATATGAATTATGTTTCCTTTTTGTAATTCCTTTTATGCAGAAATATAATGAAAATAAATGTTGACTCACCAATGGTTGGAATTTATTAATTCGTAAAGTTGGCAGAAAAATCACACTAACCTGGAAGAAAAACCCATGAGAAAAATTTATCAATTAGTAATTTAAATAAAAATTATTATTATTATTGTATTTATGTTTTTTTACAACAAAATTTTATTTACCTGTTTGGACTTTCGGAGATGGCTCGAATGATAACAGCAAATATGATATCAGCAAAAAATACAATCGATGATAACAGGAAACATTCTTAAATTTTGATGATGAAAATTTCTGTTGTTGTTGTTAAAGTTGAATAGCAATTTCTTTAAACTCAATTACATCGTTCTGAAAGTCATATTAAAAAGCACATTAATATATTTTTTATTTATCAATAAATGAAATGAAAAAGAAAATTTCATCTCAAATTTATTTGTATACATTAAAAAAAAGAATAAATCACTTGTCAACAATTTTAGATTACTATTGAAAAAATATTTACAAAAAGACGGTTATAAAATATAATGACCATGCATTTTTCAATTAAATACTACACTTAAATTAATTTTCTTAACATATCACTTTCTATTAAATTAATTTTCTTTATTTACTTATATGAACTTTGAGAAATAATCTTAATAATTAATAATAATCTTAAAACCAACAATATTATTTTTACTTTAAATTATTAAATTAGTTTATAATAAAACAACAATTTCAATTTGAACAACAAAATTAAAAGAAGAATAAAATTAATGAACTTACGACGATATTTACACATTTAGTCGGTGTTGAAAAAAAGCGATATCCCGTTTTGCGGCAGAGTTTAATCAAAATATGTGAATACTTGAACTTAGAAAATTATCTTAAGGGAATAGTAATTGATGATCTCTATTCAATTGCATAAAATTAATACAATATAAATTATTAGATAGATTAGAGAAAACTGCAAAAACTTAGACAATCCATATATAAATATAGTTAGTATAAATATTAGGAATTATGTAAGATATTCTAATATATTTAATTATACATTGAATACATTGAATAGGAATTATGTAAGATATTCTAATATATTTAATTATACATTGAATTAATAAATATTTGGCGAATGTATAACAAATCGGAAAACTGAACGGATTAAAGTATTAAATTACTATTGAACATTATAAAACATTCAAAGAGACATCTAAAAGTTATGTCTATCAAATATAATGAATTACAAATTTCATTATATTTGTGTTTATATTATACAATATATTAATTTTAAAATTAAAAAGGAAATGGAATTAAAATGCATCGCATTTAGAGTATTAATGTAACGTATAAAAAAGTAAATTAGCATTTAAATTAATCGTCCTTAGGATATTCTACTAAAATGTTAAACTATGTAATGCTTGTTTATTAACTTCTGTAAATAGGTGAATGTTACTTCTGTAACATTTTTAGATTACATTCACATAATTTGAATAAATTGAAAATGGTATTTACTTAATAGATGTTAAGTATTTCTTTAACTATCGTACTTATGAAAGATGTAAACAGATGCCTATTCATGAAATGATTTATAACTATTATAATAAACAGTAAGAATCGGCTTAATAATTGATGGTGATATTATTTCAATTACAGAGAATATTGCGAAATATAATGGATGCAATCTCAAATGATATGTTACAAATCATTCGATTTAGAAAACAGCCGGAATGTACATTTTTATAATCTTAAACTAAATCTTAAATTTAAATTGATTTAATATATAAACTAAATCTAAAATGTTGATAATTTTCGTGGTATAGCAATAATTATACTTTATCATAATATATTTTTCATTTCAAATTGCTTCATTTGTTTCCCGATCATTAGTTTTTTTTTAATTATACTTTCAACTATGTTAACAAATGATTTTAGTATGGTAATTGTATTCCCAAATTTAATTATATCCAAGTTTTATTGTATTTTTAGTCTGAAATTCTATTGTATATATAAAAAACATTGTGTACTAACCTGAAAAGAGAAAGAAAACAAAATTGCTAAGATTAGAATAGAAATAAATATAATATTTTATAAACTAATTAACTAGAAATGCTATTGCTAAACCAATTTAATTAATGATTGATTATAAAAAATATTTCATTATAGTATAAATCTTAATAATAATAAAATATATTCTACAAATTAAAACTTTATATTTTCAATAATGAATTAAACTTATTTTAGATATTATATGTTTAAGATTATTATTAGTATTTAACAGATATAATTATCTAATTACAAACATTCGAATATATCAATATATTTTTCATTACCTGTGATTGAACTCCGGATATAAGAAAAACGGCAAAGAATAATCAGTTTTAAAATGCGTTCATATTGATAAAGAAAATCCTTACAGATATTTGATTTCCAATTTCAAATTTTCTCATAAATTTAAATATAACGCTGATAACTAATTTGAACTTTATAATTTTCTGGATAATTGTTTTAATTAAATTCCATATATATTATAATATTTGTTGAATAATTTATCCATTTTATTAAAATCATTCAAAAGATTTTTATTAAACTTTGAATTCCATAATCATTCATTGTTTTTACATTTAATATTGTAATATTTTAATCATTTGATATTGATATAGTCTTCAAACTCCATTGAGTATTCGAAATTTTAATAACCTATAGAGCAGAAACAAAAAAGCGAAGATTAAAATTTAATTTTAGAAAATTGAAAATTATTAAATCATTAAATAATTTCAAATGGAAATAATAATCCGCAAAGTTAAAGTTTTATAACAATAAGTAAAAATAATGTATTTCAACAATGAAATAGCTATGCATAATATGGCTTATAAACTAGATAATACTCTTTGGATTTCATACCTGTATATGTGATGCATTTCATAACAAAGATGATCTATGAAATATGAAAGATGATCAGCAACAACAGCATAAGTTGAGTAGTTGAAACTATTATGGAAAAATGTTTAGAAATGTTCGTATTCTCTGCTTTGATTAAAATCGCATCAACGATGAATAATTATATTTTAAGATAATTCTTGAATTGATTATTCCAGGTTAATTGTTTAAGAATATACGCACAATTCTTTATTATTTTTTTTTATAAAACACGCACTATAAAGTAAAAAATGAAAATAAAAAAAAAATAAAATATTTCCTTTAACTAATATTGAAAATGAAATGATTTTTTTGTTCGTTTGATTTTGTAAAAAATAAAATGAACTGTAAAATTTACTGTTAGGCCAGTCTATAAATTTTTATAATATGAAATGTAATGTATTAGTAATATTATGAGTATATTATATGTATATAGGAATATATATGCATTTGATGGTTTAGATTGTGAATACATCTCTATACATTATTATAATAATAATTATATATATATATAATATAGATAGTCTTGTATGAACGTGTATCATATGTGGTTTGATATCATCATCATGTTATCATATGCAATAGAATGAAATGCAATAATGTGTTGATGTTTGATCACAGTGTAAAGGAGATGAGTGTGAGATATCAATGCAATATAGAAAACAAGTTAATTATACACAAATACTATACTAGTAATAAAAAATACAACCAATTTATAATCAGCTTTATTGAATGTATTTTATATGAGTGCGTTGAATCAAAAGTAATTACCAATCGGTCTATTCATCGATAAAATCGAAAACTTCCATATGATTTTAAATCACTTTTGTATATGATAAAATATGAAATTAATTTTGATTCAACCATCGCAAATTTTCATTATATTTTACATCTCATATGTCTGGAAGATGTTGGTTCATATACCGAAGGATTCACCCATTATAGTAATTATCTTTTTCTTTTTTTTTTAAAAAACATTATTTATAATTTTGGTATATGATAAAATATTTAATTAATTTTCATTTATCCATCACATTTTTTCATACAAATTATTTGCCGTTTTAAACTGTATGTGAACAAAACTTAAGTGAATATTTCTTAATATGCAAGTATGGTCGAGTTGGTAGCGATGCCGCCGATTTTCAAACAAAAATCTCACATGTAAAATGTTACATGTGAGATTTGCTTTTAATTAGGGAGGGTCATGGTCGTTTGATTTCCATCTCTGCGTGCGCACTGGTGCCACGAAGATCTCCTATGCTGGTCACAGGATGCCTATCATTCGACGATGAACCCTCCCCAAAGTTTATATATACATTGACGGTACGGGCGTTTCTGCCCGTATGGTTGGTGTATATATATTCTCGGGTATCCAAGGGGGGGGATACCCGCTCTACACCCAATTATAACTGTAAATTTCTATCGTTGAAACTTACATAAGGAAAAAATGAAAAAATATATCAAGAAAACACACAACACATTGGTTTTCCTAATATATTTTTTTTCCTTTTTAACTTATGTAAGTTTCAACGATAGAATGAATTCTCTCTAGTGGATTCGGGATAATTGTCTTAAGAAATATATCCTTCAGTTTTGTTCACATATAGTTTAAAATAGCAAATAATTTGTATGGAAAAATGTGATGGATAAATGAAAATTAATTAAATATTTTATCACATACCATAAAAATAAATGGAAGAAAATCCGAAGGAAGACTGTAATTGTTTTATTTACTTATTCAATATGAAAGAAATTAAATTAAAAATTAAAAAAATGAAATTAAAAAATGGAAAATTTTATATACCATGAAAAAATGTGTCTGATTGGAATAGGTTCAAATACCGATGTGACGTTCAACAAAAGTTATTTTTTTCTATTATTTTATACGTTTTTTTTGTTATTTTATTTATTGAATTCAAAATGCGAATATGAATTCAAAGAAAATCAATGGGAAATAATCATGTTATACCTTTTTCCAACACATAATTGTATGATATATAAAATTTTAAATGGTATTGAATATTTAATGTAAATGTTATACTGAAGAATTAAAATTCATAATGCAAATGAAAAGCCTAAAAAATATATTTTATTTAATGCAATAAAGAAATTTAGAAAAAATCTAGTGATTTGCACATTTAATTATTGAAAATTAAACATTTCATATTGAATAAATGGTCTTTTAAATTATTTGAACAACGATTTTGTTGATGATTATTTATTTTATTTAATATAGTGATATGAGATTATAGAATAAACAGCAAAATTTGTATAATAATTTTATATATAGAAGTATTATAAGAATATTGAAATAGGAATGCGAAAAGGAAGAAATGATTCGATTCAGAATTATAAGTAAAAGTTATATTAAAATTAAAGTTAAAAGAATGTGAGAGGAGAAAGAATCTAAATCTAATTTCATAATCTTTCAGTTTAAATTAAATCATTCTTATAATCTAAATTGATTTGTTTATATATTAAATACTTAAAAAATGTTCACATTATAATTAAATTATTATAATTAATAGTGAGTTTGTTATTTTTAAAGTAAATTCAATCACTTTTCGTCTAAAATTAAAATATAATCTTTTTATAATCAAATTTAAATTGTACTAAATAATTGCATTTCAAAATATCATTATATGAATTTACTTTAAAAACATTCTCACAATAAATTATAAAGATAACTTAACTATTTTCGCTAAATCGTAATCGTAATTTCATATTTTCCGGTTTCATTAATATATATATATATAATAATTACAACTATCATATAAAAATCTTTTGATTATGGTTATGCCAAATGGTTTGTGTTATATATAATTAAATAAATTTAATTGCAGTTCTATATTTTATTCAATAAATTTTTCATATTTCCATTCATTCCAAATTCAATCTATAAATCATCAATCGTCTCTAATTAAATTCTAAAATGATCTCAGTTCTTTATATGTAAATAAATATAATTTGTTGTAAATTACCTCATCTTAAAATACGAATAGTAATTAAAACAATTGGATCGAATTCATATACAGGAATATACTATCACAAAATATACAACTGAAAATGAAGAAACTTGTTTAATAACTATTGCTATTATGATATTTGATGTTTGAGATGATAAAACTTTATTTCTTTTGTAGCGTTAAATGTTTAAAGTTGGGAAAACTAAAATTATTATTATATGGATTAATAACTTCATACATATATAGTGAATTGAAAAAATGTAAAGAATTTTTAATTTCTATTTACAAAAAGGAAATTCTTAGTTATTCTTCCCGAATTTACATATTATAGAATATAAGTTCCGTGATTTCTTCTCTAAAACATTTTAATAGATTGTCAACATTCACTCATATTTCATTCCATTCAATATTTATATCAATTATTTTATGAATATAGTATAATTAATGGTCAGAGTGTATTTTCTAATTGCGTTCATTGATATAGCATAAATTTGTTAAACGAATTTCTTAATCAATAATCAATACATTCTCATTTATGAGAATAATTATTAAACTTAAATCACTATTAAATTATCTATCTTAATCTAAATATCATTTATAAAACTTATATTTCTAAATAAATTAATTCTATATAATGTTGATAATATAATAATCATCCGGTTGAATATCCTTTTATTTTGTTGATGAATATTTATTATATATTTCTTAGGTTCTTTGTAAGCAATCATCGTTTAACTGTTGACATCAACTTTGTTCAATAGTTCTTCAAAGTGAATATTTAATCACATTTCTTATTGGCAAATCATTTAAATTTTAATTATCTCTCCAAAGCACATGGCCATTTATTTTGTTTTTATTCTAGTCTTAAAATTATAGATAAAAATCATACTAACCTAAAACGATAAAGAAAAAAACAAAAAGAATTAGAGTTAAAAATTATTCAATAATAAAAAAAAAAAAGGATTAACCCATTGCGAAGAAACATAACTATATATGACTACCAAAATAACCATAATCAATGAATATAATACCAAAATTTACAAATGTTTTAGACTATTTATTTCATTTGATTTTTTACCTGTGATAATTTAGTCGATATACATTCACTGCAGGTACTGCAAATGTATCCAAATCCGTTGATGATGAATTATAAATCAGCAATGCAAAAATTATAAATGTTCCTTTATCTCTATATCCCAACATACATTCTATATATTTATTTTTTATTTAGAAAAAAAAATGAAAATTAATTATTACTACACACTGTTACATTCTACAAATATTAAAGAAAATGGTTCTTAGTAACAGGGATTATTAAAAGATCATTTTATTTATAAATAAAAAATTAAGAACATTATAATTTTACCTGTAGGTGTTGAAGTTCATAAACTAAAATTGTGATGAACAAAATAAAATAACATCCGTTGATGATCTTGGCAAAATATTGAATCACCTATCCCGATTAAATCTATGGTTCATTATTCTTGAAAAATTCTTGAATTATGAATCCACGGTTTTCCATTTTCACAAAAAGCATGCACTTTAATTTTAAAAAGAAAAATTAATTTAATTATATTTAAAAGAAAATACTAAAAAATAAAAAATTTATCGAATAAAAGCACGCGTGGCCGATGAAAAATGTAATAAAATACGTAGTTTTTATAATGTATGAGAGAAAATTACGGTTAATTAATCGGATGATATATTTTTATAATATCATCATCATACAACATAATGTGTGCGGTGGAAGTATAATAATTATAAATGTATATGTTTGATTTTATATGCATTATACATTATAGATATATTATAGATATATACCAAATACAATTGCACTCATATAAATTTAATTAGAGTGCGGTATGTGCGAGGATGATTGATAAAGAATAAAAATTATATCTTGCATTGCAACTATATACATATACGCACATTATATTTTTGTTGGAATAATTTAAGAGATATAAAAAAAAAATTATAAATAAAATAATAGGGTGGTTTGTTGTCGAACAATTACAAAATTGTTTTTCAAATGGAACATTTTTGAAACATTTTAAAGTAATAAATTTTTGTTCAAATTGCTATAAGGAAATTTATATCAGCCTTTTCGTGAACCTACAAAATATGCAATTATAATCGAAATCGAAAGAACTACATAAATAAAAAAATTTTCACCAACCTCTTCTTTTAAAAAAGCAACTAACTAAAAGTCGTGGGTCTTATTAGGACCATATGGATTATTAAATTATAATTTTATTTCTAAATATAATGATTATTCAAAAATTATTAAGAACATTTTCTTTTACCTGATAGAAATTCAATAAATGAAAATGTAATGAACGAAATGCAACAACATCCGTTGATGGATGCCTTCGGCCAGCAGCAGCTTTTTTTTCCAATGAATAACACCAGACATACGTTTTATATTTTTCTCTATTGAATTATTGTTTCAGGAAAATATTCTACAATTCTTGAATTATTAATGCACCGATTTTTCTTTACACATTTTTCTTTATTTACACAAAACAAACTTTTATTTTAAAGGAAAACTAATTTAATTATATTAAAAAGAAAATTATTAAAAAAAAAAATAAAAAATAAACCAAATAAAAAGATGCGTGTTTGATGGAAAATTTTATGAAATGTGTACTTGTAATAATGTATGAGAAAAAATTACGGTAAAGTTATCCGACGAATGGCAATCAATTTTTATAATATCGTCATTATACACATATGCGCATTATTATATATATATATTGCCTAGAGATAGATATATAATAATTATTATTATAATTGATACACATTAATGCGCATATGAGTATAATGTAAAATTTATAGACATTCATCAGATAATTTAACCGTAATTTTTTCTCATACATTATTACAAGTACACATTTCATAAAATTTTTCATCGAACACACGCGTCTTTTTATTTGGTGTATTTTTTTTATTTATAATTTTTTTCTTTTAAAGTAAAATTGTGTTCCGTGTAAAATGAAAAATCGGTGCATTGATAATTCCAGAATTGAATAATATTTTCCTGAAACAATAATTCAATAGAGAAATATATAAAAATTGTATGGCTGATTTTATTCAATTAAAAAGAACTGCTTTTTTTTAAATAAAAATGCAAAACTTATTGTATTTTCATCATCCGATCATTTGCATGTTCAATATATGATTTAATGGATTGTATACAAAACATTCTAACAGCATTAGAACAAGAACAAATGTAAAAAAAAAAAAACCAAAGTAAAAGTTTTTCAATCACATTTCAAAAGCTCTTCAGAATTTTTCCATTTCGATACTGCGGTTATCATGTATATATATAAATATATTATACTATATATACATATATAAGTATATATAATCACCGTTGCATTTAGAATCAGTACTGTATTATTAGATTCTTAACAATTAACAATTGCATCTATTTTTTTAACGATATTTAGTAAATTTTACGGACGATGTATGATTGTTTTTTAACTAATTTTGTCACCACATCACCTTTAGGCTGATAAACTTTTGTGTATCCACAGTGGTACATAAATATATATGTATACTTTTTACATTCGATATATGTATATTCAGCAAAAGTATAAATTTACGTATTATGTAGAATATTATATATATTTTATATCGAATAAGTTTATATGCATAAAAAGTCGTACAATTGAACATGTACATAATATATATATATATTCTAAAAGTATAATACAATATGTAATATGCATAAAATATATTGTAATGAATGAATGAATATCACGTCTATATTATAATGTATGTATATTGTAACATCTGTTACAAAATCGTAAATATTTCATTTTGTGTGGTTAAAGAAGAGATTTTCTTCAGAGCAAATATATAAATACAGAATATTTTACTTCCAACCAAATCAAATACTCGTTTGTTCCACATTTTTTACATGTTTCATTGTATACATACATTTATAGATATCATTTATTTATATATACGTGGACAGGGAAATAAAATTGTATTATTTGTATTACAGAAAACATATATGTCTATATCTTAAAGAAGTTTCTAACATCATCCTAACGCAATCGAATGCTAAATATATTATGGTGGATAGCAAAACAAGGTAATTAATATGTAATAATATATGAAAAAAAAATATTAATATCATCATCACCATAACACAGAACAGGTGAATTGATTTCTGTATTTATAATAACATATGGGTTTTTTTTCTGTATCATGATATTTTTTTTTTGCATGAGATCAATAAGAAATTATATATATATAAATAAATAAAAAAAAACCATAAATATATTAAATCAAACAGTTAATTGCAATATTTTCAGAACAATAATATATAAATATAATTTAAATTATAAGAAATTTTAAGGAATCTCAGATGAAATCAATATTGTTCTTTCTAAACAAATATAATTTGTTTCCACATAAAGCTATGTATATAATTTCAAAAAATAGGAAAACCATCAGAGGACGGGACATAAATTAATATGAGTATACAAATTATGTGTTGATATTTTTTAAACACACTGCAGATTGAATTTTTTTTTTTTTTAACCTTTTATTAGTTGATCTATCTATTTGTGTTTGTATTTATAATTTGTATATTTCCGATGAATATATATTATTGTATTTATTTATCTTGTTTTGGTATTTTGTATACAAAAAAAGAGTTAAAAATTATTTTATATAGAAATATTCAAATGAATTAATACAAAAAAAAAATGTTTAGTAATTTATATTATATTATCATATAGATGAATTTATTTTTTGTTGATTGTCTGCATGATAGAGATATATTGGTTTTTTTTAAATACATTTTTAAAAAAAAAATTCACATTAAAACCATAATCACAATTTATCGGAATTAATAGTAGATCGCAGAAATTTATTATTGATCGTTTTTTTTTTGTTCGCAATGGATGATAATCTTATTTAATTTTTTTTTTTTTGCTTTTGAAGATGATTTAGTAGAAGTATGAATATATTTTTATAATCACAACAAAAGTATATATTAAAATATATATTAAATGAAGGTAATATTTTTATTTCATTTTTAAACACATTCACATTGTATGTATATATATTGTTGTTTTTATTTTTTGTAATAAATGTTAATCATGGGGATACCCGTCGTGTCTTTTACCATATATAATTATTTATACTCTTATATATATTGACCATTAAATTTAATTGTTTATTTATTATTATTATTTTTTTTTTTAGTTTTAGTAGAATATATAAACATTTTGTTTATATCGCATATTATTATTAATATAACTGGTTTCGTTTTTTATTTATTTGTTTTTTTTTTTGGTTTACGTTCGTCGTGTGGATTTATCTTATTTTATTTTTATAGCAAATAAATAATATATAAAATAAAAATTATATCTCGAATTTATTTTAGTCGTGAATTAAATATCATTTGCCATTGATTATAAAGTAAAAAATATATTTGTGAAAACAATTTTTTTTTTAAATAATTTGAACAATTTATGAAAAAAAATAGATTTGTGGTGAAAAGACATAATATTGTGTGAAATTTTTTTAGTTGAAAGTGAAAAATAATCTTGAAAATGGTAACGTAAATATTATCTAAATAGAATTTCGTTCTAATATATATATATATATATATATATGAATTTTAATTAATTTTTTATTTTGGATACTTTCATTTTTATACGTATATGTACAGAATAGAATATATTTATTTGTGATTGTTTTAATGATGTTCACAATTGAATTGTATGGACAACGATCACCATATGCTGGACGACGACCATCTGGACCACGAAATAATTTAGATCAATTCTCAACCTCAACGGTGGCAACTGGAACAACAGTAACATCTGGAGTAACAATGACAACGACCAATATTAATTCCGCCAATGAATTAAATAATCGTTTAAATATTAATGGGGGAAATAATGTTAATGGTAATCCAGTTCCAGTTGGTCCAACGACAGCAACAATAATAACAACAACTGCTAGAATACCATACGATGCATTGGGTGACATTGAAGGTTATAATTTTGCCAGTAAATTACCGGATAATCAAAAACCATTTTGGTTATTAAATCATGATGCAATTGAAGCTCATCGAAATGGTGGTGTTGTGGCACCACAAAATTCAATATCAAATCAATTTGAAAATCAATTGGCAAATCGTTTTGGTCCGGATAATTTATATTCGTCTGAAGTTCATTCACCATATGACATTGTATATCCGATATCAATAAAAAATATACCAGCAACAAATTAGGAAGTATATTTTATAATATATACATTTTTTTTGCGGAAAATCCCAGATATTATAATTGGGGATATTTTTGTATTAATTATTTTGGCATTCGAATTTATTTATTAATGTTAAAATTATAAAATTTAGATATTTATACATAGAGTTATTATTATATATTATAGTAATAATGATATTAAAAAATGTATAGTCAATAAATAAATATTAAATATTAAAAATTATTTTATAGTTTTTTATTCCATATATTTTTGATATTATAATACGGGGTTTTTTTTTTAAATTATACAAGAAAAAGACACAGTCAATTCGATAGAGATTTATTATCCATATACAAATTCGCCGGGAGTTTTTTATAATTTTATTCAAGGAGATTTACTCTATAAAATATAAATGAAAATGGAAACCATTTTCCAAGAATTTTCATTTTAAAATATATCAAAAATGCTCCAATAGAAAAAAAAAAAATATTTGTAATTATTCAGCTACACCCCTGTAATTTTTTATTTTATTTATTTTGATTTTTATTTATCATTATAATAATTGAAACAGCAATATAAAAAATTATCACACACATATACTTAATTATTTATCAATCAATTGTCACTAATTACTAATGAATGTATTATATTTTATTTTATTTAATATATTTAATAAACATATAAAAAAAAATATTAAGAACATTTTTTTTTACCTGTGAATGTAGAAATTCAATAAATGATGATGATCGAAATACAAGAACATCCGTCGATGTATGCCCTTGACCTAACAGCAGCAGTTCTTTTTAATTGAATAAAATCAGGCATACAATTTTTATATATTTCCCTATTGAATTATAGTTTCAGGAAAATATTATTCAATTCCGGAATTATCAATGCACCGATTTTTCATTTTACACGGAACACAATTTTACTTTAAAAGAAAAAAATTATAAATTAAAAAAAATACACCAAATAAAAAGACGCGTGTGTTCGATGGAAAATTTTATAAAATGTGTACTTGTAATAATGTATGAGAAAAAATTACTGTAAAATTATCTGATGAATGTCTATAAATTTTACATTATACTCATATGCGCATTAATATGTGTATCAATTATAATAATAATTATTATATATCTATCCCTATGCAATATATATACAATAATGCGCATATATGTATAATGACGATATTATAAAAATTGAAAAAAAATTTACCGTAATTTTTTCTCATACATTATTACAAGTACACATTTCATAAAATTTTCCATCATGCACACGCATCTTTTTATTTGGTATATTTTTTATTTTTTTTATTAATAATTTTCTTTTTAATATAATTAAATTAGTTTTCCTTTAAAATAAAAGTGTGTTTTGCGTAAAGTGA
The DNA here is from genome assembly GCA_958336335.1 of Dilophus febrilis. Classification (NCBI taxonomy): domain Eukaryota; kingdom Metazoa; phylum Arthropoda; class Insecta; order Diptera; family Bibionidae; genus Dilophus; species Dilophus febrilis. Next base: position 3,240,754 of record OY284471.1, on the reverse strand, counting down.
AAAATCGGTGCATTAATAATTCAAGAATTGTAGAATATTTTCCTGAAACAATAATTCAATAGAGAAAAATATAAAATGTATGTCTGGTGTTATTCATTGGAAAAAAAAACTGCTGCTGGCCGACGGCATCCATCAACGGATGTTGTTGCATTTCGTTCATTACATTTTCATTTATTGAATTTCTATAATCACAGGTAAAAGAAAATGTTCTTAATAATTTTTGAATAATCATTATATTTAGAAATAAAATTATAATTGAATAATCCATATGGTCCTAATAAGAACCATGACTTTTAGTTAGTTGCTTTTTTAAAAGAAGAGGTTGGTGAAATTTTTTTTATTTATGTAGTTCTTTCGATTTCGATTATAATTGCATATTTTGTAGGTTCACGAAAAGGCTGATATAAATTTCCTTATAGCAATTTGAACAAAATTTATTATTTTAAAATGTTTCAAAATGTTCCATTTGAAAAACAATTTTGTAATTGGTCGACAACAAACCACCCTATTATTTTATTTATAATTTGTTTTTTATATCTCTTAAATTATTCCAACAAAAATATAATGTGCGTATATGTATATAGTTGCAATGCAAGATATAATTTTTATTATTTATCAATCACCCTCGCACATACCGCACTCTAATTAAATTTATATGAGTGCAATTGTATTTGGTATATATCTATAATATATCTATAATATATCTATAATATATAATGCATATAAAATCAAACATATACATTTATAGTTATTATACTTCCACCGCACATTATGTTGTATGATGATGATATTATAAAAATATATCATCCGATTAATTAACCGTAATTTTCTCTCATACATTATAAAAACTACGTATTTTATTAAATTTTTCATCGGCCACGCGTGCTTTTATTCGATAAATTTTTTATTTTTTAGTATTTTCTTTTAAATATAATTAAATTAATTTTTCTTTTTAAAATTAAAGTGCATGTTTTTTGTGAAAATGGAAAACCGTGGATTCATAATTCAAAAATTTTCCAAGAATAATGAACCATAGATTTAATCGGGATAGGTGATTCAATATTTTACCAAGACCATCAACGGATGTTATTTTATTTTGTTCATCACAATTTTAGTTTATGAACTTCAACACCTACAGGTAAAATTATAATGTTCTTAATTTTTTATTTATAAATAAAATAATCTTTTAATAATCCCTGTTACTAAGAAGCATTTTCTTTAATTTGTAGAATGTAACAGTGTGTAGTAATAATTAATTTTCATTTTTTTTTTCTAAATAAAAAATAAATATATAGTATGTATGTTGGGATATGGTGGAAAGGAACATTTATAATTTTTGCATTGCTGATTTATAATTCATCATCAACGGATTTGGATACATTTGCAGCACCTGCAGTGAATGTATATCGACTAAATTATCACAGGTAAAAAATCAAATGAAATAAATATTCTAAAATATTTGTAAATTTTGTTATTATATTCATTGATTATGGTTATTTTGGTAGTCATATATAGTTATGTTTCTTCGCAATGGGTTAATCCTTTTTTTTTTTTATTATTGAATAATTTTTAACTCTAATTCTTTTTGTTTTTTTCTTTATCGTTTTAGGTTAGTATGATTTTTATCTATAATTTTAAGACTAAAATAAAAACAAAATAAATGGGCATGTACTTTGGAGAGATAATTAAAATTTAAACGATTAAACGCCAATAAGAAATGTGATTAAATATTCACTTTGAAGAACTATTGAACAAAGTTGATGTCAACAGTTAAACGATGATTGCTTACAAACAAGCTTAGGAATATAAATGAATTTTTAATCAACAAAATATAAGGATGTTCACCCGGATAATTATTATATTATAAACATTATATAGATTTAATTTATTTAGAAATATAAGTTATAAATAATATTTAGATTAAGATAGATAATTTAATAGTTATTTAAGTTTAATAATTTTTCTCATAAATGAGAACGTATTGATTAAGAAATTCGTTTAACAAACTTATGCTATATCAATGAACGCAATTAGAAAATACACTCTGACCATTAATTACACTATATTCATAAAATAATTGATATAAATATTGAATGGAATGAAAAATGAGTGAATGTTGACAATCTATTAAAATGTTTTAGAGAAGAAATCACGGAACTTATATTCTATAATATGTAAATTCGGGAAAAATAACTAAGAATTTTCTTTTTGTAAATAGAAATTAAAAATTCTTTACATTTTTGCAATTGACTATATATGTATGAAGTTATTAATCCATATAATAATGATTTTAGTTTTCCCAACTTGAAACATTTAACGCTACAAAAGAAATAAAGTTTTATCACCCCAAACATCAAATATCATAATAGCAATAGTTATTAAACAAGTTTCTTCATTTTCGGTTGTATATTTTGTGATAGTATATTCCTGTATATGAATTCGGTCCAATTTTATTAATTACTATTCGTATTTTAAGATGAGGTAATTTACAACAAATTATATTTATTTACATATAAAGAACTGAGATCATTTTAGAATTTAATTAGAGACGATCGATGATTTATGGATTGAATTTAGTATGAATGGAAATGTGAACAATTTATTAAATGAAATGTAGACCTGCGATTAAATTTTTTTAATTATATATATCACAAACCATTTATCAAAAGATTTTTATATGATAGTTGTAATTATTATATATATATATTAATGAAAACGGAAAATATGAAATTACGATTACGATTTAACGAAAATAGTATTAAGTTATCTTTATAATTTATTGTGAGAATGATTTTAAAGTAAATTCATATAATGATATTTTGAAATGCAATTATTTGGTACAATTTAAATTGCATTATAAAAAGATTATATTTTAATTTTATACGAAAATTTATTGTTATCGTTATTGAATTTACTTTAAAAATAACAAACTCACTAATGCAAACATTTTTTAAGTATCTTAATACAATATATAAACAAATCAATTTACATTATAAGAATGATTTAATTTAGACTGAAAGATTATGAAATACCTTTAGGTTCTTTCTCCTCGCATATTCTTTTAACGTTAATTTGAATATAATTTTTACTTATAATTCTGAATCGAATCATTTCTTCCTTATCACATATTCCACTTTCAATATTCTTATAATACTTCTATATGTATTAAATTATGGTACAAATTTTGCTGTTTATTCTATAATCTCATATCACTATAGTAAATAAAATAAATATTCATCAACAAAATCGTTGTTCAAATAATTTAAAAGACCATTTATTTAATATGAAATGTTTAATTTTCTATAATTAAATGTATAAATCACTAGATTTTTTCTAAATTTTTTTACTGCATTGAATAAAATATAATTTTTAGACCTTTCGTTTGCATTATCTATTTTAATTCTTCAGTATAACATTTACATTAAATATTCAATACCATTTAAAATTTTATATATCATACAATTATGTGTTGGAAAAGGGTATAACATGATTATTTCCCATTGATTTTCTTTGAATTCATATTCGCATTTTGAATTCAATAAATAAAATAAAAAAAAACGTATGAAATAATAGAAAAAATTAACTTTCGGTGAACGTCACATCGGTATTTGAACCTATTCCAATCAGACACATTTTTTCATGGTATATAAAATTTTCCATTTTGGATATGTACTTATGTATAATTTCTTTCATATTGAATAAGTAAATAAAACAATTACAGTCTTCCTTCGGATTTTCTTCCATTTATTTTTATGGTATATGAAAAAATATATAATTAATTTTCATTTATCCATCACATTTTTCCATACAAATTATTTGCTATTTTAAACTATATGTGAACAAAACTGAAGAATATATTTCTTAAGACAATTATCCCGAATCCACTAGAGAGAATTTAGTCTATCGTTGAAACTTACATAAGGTAAAAAGAAAAAATATATTAGGAAAACCAATGTGTTGTGTGTTTTCTTGTTATATTTTTTCATTTTTTCCTTATGTAAGTTTCAACGATAGAAATTTACAGTTATAATTGGGTGTAGAGCGGGTATCCCCCCCCTTGGATACCCGAGAATATATATACACCAACGATACGGGCCAAAACGCCCGCACCGTCAATGTATATATAAACTTTGGGGAGGGTTCATCGTTGAATGATAGGCATCCTGTGACCAGCATAGGAGATCTTCGTGGCACCAGTGCGCACGCAGAGATGGAAATCAAACGACCATGACCCTCCCTAATTAAAAGCAAATCTCACATGTAACATTTTACATGTGAGATTTTTGTTTGAAAATCGGCGGCTTCGCTAACAACTCGACCATACTTGCATCTTAAAAAATATTCACTTAAGTTTTGTTCACATACAATTTAATATGTAAATATTATTTGAATGAAAAAATATGATGGATAAATGAAAATTAATTAAATATTTTTTTATATATACTACAGTTATTTAAAATTATAAATAATTATAATAAATAAAAAAAAAATCGTAATAAATATAATGTGGGATATGAACCAAAATATTCCAGATATATCATATGTATAATATAATGAAAATTTGCGATGGTTGAATCAAAATTAATTTCATATTTTATCATATACAAAAGTGATTTAAAACCATATGGAAGTTTTCGATTTTATCAATGAATAGATCGATTGGTAATTACTTTTGATTCAACGCACTCATATAAAATACATTCAATAAAGCTGATTATAAATTGGTTGTATTTTTTATTAGTATAGTATTTGTGTATAATTAACTTGTTTTCTATATTGCATTGATATCTCACACTCATCTCCTTTACACTGTGATCAAACATCAACACATTATTGCATTTCATTCTATTGCATATGATAACATGATGATGATATCAAACCACATATGATACACGTTCATACAACACTATCTATATTATATATATATATATATATAATTATTATTATAATAATGTATAGAGATGTATTCACAATCTAAACCATCAAATGCATATATATTCCTATATACATATAATATACTCATAATATTACTAATACATTACATTTCATATTATAAAAATTTATAGACTGGCCTAACAGTAAATTTTACAGTTTATTTTATTTTTGTACAAAATCAAACGAACAAAAAAATCATTTCATTTTTAATATTAGTTGAAGTATATATTTAATTTTTTTTTTAATTTTCATTTTTCATTTTATAGTGCGTGTTTTATAAAAAAAAATAATAAAGAATTGTGCGTATATTCTTAAACAATTAACCTGGAATAATCAATTCAAGAATTATCTTAAAATATAATTATTCATCGTTGATGCGATTTTAATCAAAGCAGAGAATACGAACATTTCTAAACATTTTTCCATAATAGTTTCAACTACTCAACTTATGCTGTTGTTGCTGATCATCTTTCATATTTCATAGATCATCTTTGTTATGAAATGCATCACATATACAGGTATGAAATCCAAAGAGTATTATCTAGTTTATAAGCCATATTATGCATAGCTATTTCATTGTTGAAATACATCATTTTTACTTATTGTTATAAAACTTTAACTTTTGCGGATTATTATTTCCATTTGAAATTATTTAATGATTTTAATAATTTTCAAGTTTTATAAAATTAAATTTTAATCTTTGCTTTTTTGTTTCTGGTATAGGTTATTAAAATTTCGAATACTCAATGGAGTTTGAAGACTATATCAATATCAAATGATTAAAATATTACAATATTAAATGTAAAACCAATGAATGATTATGGAATTGAAAGTTTAATAAAAATCTTTTGAATGATTTTAATAAAATGGATAAATTATTCAACAAATATTATAATATATATGGAATTTAATTAAAACAATTATCCAGAAAATTATAAAGTTCAAAATAGTTATCAGCGTTATATTTTAATTTACGAGAAAATTTTAAATTGGAAATCAAACATCTGTAAGGATTTTCTTTATCAATATGAATGCATTTTAAAACGGGTTGTTCCTTTGCCGTTTTTCTTATATCCGGAGTTCAATCACAGGTAATGAAAAATCTATTGATATATTCGAATGTTTGTAATTAGATAATTATTTCTGTTAAATACTAATAATAATCTTTGACATATAACAATATCTAAAATTAGTTTAATTCATTATTGAAAATATAAAGTTCGAATTTGTAGAATTCCATTTATACTATATATACTATAATGAAATATTTTGTATAATCAATCATTAGCAATAGCATTTCTTGTTAATTAGTTTGTTAAATATTATATTTATTTCTATTCTAATCTTAGTAATTTTGTTTTCTTTCTCTTTTCAGGTTAGTACACAATGTTTTTTATATATATACAATAGAATTTAAGACTAAAAATACAATAAAACTTGGATATAATTAAATTTGGGAATACAATTACCATACTAAAATCATTTGTTGAAAGTATAATTGAAAAAAAACTAATGATCGGGAAACAAATGAAGCAATTTGAAATGAAAAATATATTATGATAAAGTATAATTATTGCTATACCACGAAAATTATCAACATTTTAGATTTAGTTTATATATTAAATAAGTTTAGATTTAAGATTTAGATTAAGATTATAATAATGTACAATCCGGCTGTTTTCTAAATCGAATGATTTGTAACATATCATTTGAGATTGTATCCATTATATTTCGCAATATTCTCTGTAATTGAAATAATATCACCATCAATTATTAAGCCGATTCTTATTGTTTATTATAATAGTTATAAATCATTTCATGAATAGGCATCTGTTTACATCTTTCATAAGTACGATAGTTATAGAAATACTTAACATCTATTAAGTAAATACGATTTTCAATTTATTCAAATTATATGAATGTAATCTAAAATGTTACAGAAGTTAATAAACAAGCATTACATAGTTTAACATTTTAGTAGAATATCCTAAGAACGATTAATTTAAATGCTAATTTACTTTTTTATAGTTACATTAATATTCTAAATGCGATGCATTTTAATTCCATTTCCTTTTCAACTTTTCAGAAGTAATATATTGTATAATATAAACACAAATATAATGAAATTTTTAATTCATTATATTTGATAGACATAACTTTTAGATGTCTCTTTGAATGTTTTACAATGTTCAATAGTAATTTAATACTTTAATCCTTTCAGTTTTCCCATTTGTTTTACATTCGCCAAATATTTATTAATTCAATGTATAATTAAATATATTAGAATATCTTACATAATTCCTATTATTGATACTAATCATTTTGCTTACTGTAACTATATTTATATATGGATTGTCTAACTTTTTGCTGTTTTCCCTAATCTATCTAATAATTTATATTGTATGAGTTTTATGCAATTGAATATAAGATCATCAATTACTATTCCCTTAAGATGATATAATTATATTATATGTAAACGTAATGAACTGAAATCGTTCAAATATTTTGATTAAACTCTCAAATATATAAATTTTATTTGATATGAATTCATAAAAAATAATTAATATGGAATCAAATCAATTTGACCGCTGGCAATTATCCAAAATACAATCAATGATGAATAGATTTTTAAGAAATAACCAAAATTTATATTCAATTCCAATGAAAACATAAAGAAATCAACTGGATTTATAAATTTAGTTAAGTGTTTCATGTTTTAAAAGTCAATTAATGAGAATATTGGTATTTTGGAAAATAATAATGAGTTATTATCTGCATAAGAATATTAATGTTTTTTAGAACGAAATCTAATATATATTTCCAAAAAGCGAAATAGATTTTAAAATATACTTAAGAAAATTATAATCCTCATAATGTAAGCTTTATTGAATGGTTGAATGGAAAATGTAAATGAATATCACATTAATTTTTTGGTATAATTTCTGTATGATTTGCATTTCGTATGTATATTAATTGATTTCCCTAAATCATTTATACCACACGGAAACATTAGCATGTAAATATCCATGTATTTTATGGTTTTGTGTTTACAAATTATTGAAAATAACCCAAAATTTATATTGAAAAAATGTGATGATTTAATGAATGGTAATTTAATATTTAGTATATCAAAATTCCTCCTTAAATTTGTTGGAATATTTTTAATTTTTTCATTGATGGGAGATATTACTTTAATTTAATATCAAAAATCATTGAATTTATCTGATAATTAAATAGTGGAATTTTTTATTAATATTTGTGTATAAAAAAGTTGCTTTATTATTTTGTATTGATACCTCTCTCTAATCTTCTTTACATTACCATCAAACACTATATAATGTATAATATTTTCATATTGCATATGATGATGATGATTTCAAACCACTTTTGATAACACATTCACACAACCCTATATATATATTATAATAATTATATTTTCATAATATAATCCAACGGGATCATATATTTATTTCTTTTTCTATTGTATAATATATTATAATTTTTTTCAATACACCGAAAATCGGGTCATCGTCTTTTATAAATATTTATACCTGGTATGTGAATTTCATGGTCATTCGTTTATTCTATTCATTTTGTTGTAAAATTTTAATGTGCGTGGTTTTATAATTCGATTATATTTTGTGTTATCAATTTAATTTATTATATTATAATATAATAATTATTTATTATCAATTGAACATTAAACATAAAAAAAATGTTCATAAATTTATCCAACATAAAAACAAACATCTAATATGGTTTGACTTTATTGAAAGTGTTCACCCACAACAGGTATAAAATTTATTGATATTTTTCACTATATATAATTATGTAGAAAATTTTGTAATTGGTAAAATAAAATTAACTTTATTAATACTTGTCCTGAAACGTAATAATTTTTATACCGGATCCTTAAAATAATAAAAACTCAAACTATTTTATAGAAGTCATTATGATCTATGAAATGGACAGAATTAAAATAACCAATATTTTGTTTTCAAAAATCATAAGATTTCTAAAGTTAGTATATTCAAGACAATTTATAATTTCCCAAATAACTTCTATCGCCTTTTTCTATTCTAATTGTTCATATAAAATAATTCCATATAACATTAGATTCGAATGGTTATTTATTATTCAGAGAAAATGCCAAGAACAAATATTTGAAAATGTGATGGTTAAAGGAAAGAAAATTTAATATTTTATCATCACCCAATGTATCATATATAACATACATTATATTTGTATGAATATTTTTATTGTTATAATGCATGGAATAAATATTATATTTAATTATATTTGTATATAATAAAGTTGTTTTTATTTTTAATTTGTATTGATACCTCTCTCTAATCTTTTTTACATTATCATCAAACACCAATATATTTTAAATTTATTAAATTTTATTACATTACATATATTGATGATGATATTTATATCGAACGATATTATACAATCAACCACACAGTATCATATAATTGTGTGTATATTTTTATATAATAATTTTTTTACATCGGCCGAAAAACGGGATATCGCTTTTTTCAGCACCGACTAAATGTGTGAATATCGTCGTCAGTTCATTTATTTTATTCTGCTTTTTATTTTGTTGTTCAAATTGAAATTGTTGTTTTATTATAAATTTATTTAATAATTTAATTTAATAATATTGTTGGTTTTAAGATTATTATTAATTATTAAGATTATTTCTCAAAGTTAATATAATATAATTAAATAAATAAAACTATAATTAAATAGAAATTTATTTTAAGAAAATTATTTTAAGTGTATTATTTAGTTTGAAAAAAATGCATGGTCATTATATTTTAAAATTGTGTTGTTGTAAAAATCAATTTCAATAGAAATCTAAAATTGTTGCCGTGTGATTTATTTATTCTTTTTTTAAATGTATTCAAATATATTTGAGATGAAATTTTCTTTTTCATTTTATTTATTTATAAATAAAAAATATATTAATGTGTTTTTTAATATGACTTTCAGAACAGTTAAATTGTGTTTAAAGAAATTGCTATTCAACTTTAACAACAACAACAGAAATTTTCATCATCCAAATTTAAGAATGTTTCCTGTTATCATCGATTGTATTTTTTGCTGATATCATATTTGCTGTTATCAGTCGAGCCATCTCCGAAAGTCCAAACAGGTAAATAAAATTTTGTTGTAAACAAATAAATACAATAATTATAATTTATTTAAATTATTAATTGATAAATTTTTCTCATGGTTTTTCTTCCAGGTTAGTGTGATTTTTCTGCCAACTTTACGAATTAATAAATTCCAACCATTGGTGAGTCAACATTTATTTTCATTATATTTCTGCATAAAAGAAATTACAAAAAGGAAACATAATTCATATTAAATTAAAACATTAAGATTAAAGCAATATAACGCAATTAAAGTTGAATTGTACGGTTTCAATCGTTTTATGGTAAAGTGATGAACTGATTTTTTTTAATTAATCTATATTTCTTGTTACAAATACTTATTTGATAGTTCAATTTAAAGTTATCACTATAATTATTATTCAATAATCTCTCATACTTTCCTTATCATTTATATATAATTAAATTTAACTTATTTTTCCATTCGTTTGCTGTTAAATTTTCTATAATCATCCAATGATTAATTTTTCAATTGATATTATTCACGAATAAATAGGATCTTTATGAAATTTATTATAGGTTTGTTTAAATTTTCGAGTTTTCATTTAAAGAATATGAAATTTATTTATTTGATAAAGTATGTAATGTAATTTTATAAATTTTTAGCTTTCAGTATCATAATCATAATACATAATTGTTTAGAACATTGATTAATTAAAATTAATTGTAGTTTATTCATTAATTATTCTAATCTCGGATTCCAGTTCATCACTTTTATAAAAACCATTCGAATTATTTTAGTTGTAATTTTTTCCATTAAATAATAATTAAAAATGAATTTGTTATGATTTTTTAATTTCTTTTAGAAATATAATCTTTTAGAGTTCATGATAGATCAAATTAAATACTAATTGCTTTTTGTAATTAACTTATTCCCAACTAATATGAAACATAAATACACTGGTGAATGGATATTATACACATTAACTAATAACTAATTTATTCCTTTTGTTATTGCATAAATATATATCATGAACTCAAACTAATATTATTACTAAACCCTTTTTTATTATATGAAAATATAAATTTTTAATAAAGATAATTTGTCCTATTTTCCCATTACCTAAAAAAGTAATTGCAAGTGGTCTTTTCTCTTTAATGAACTGATTACTTGACAATACTTTATCCTATATGTTAAAAATGAACAAAAATTGGGTCTTGCCACTCAGCATACTATGTCTGAGAAAGGCGCCAATTATCATTTATTCACCTAAATCCTAAACCGGGGGGTACTTGGGTCAAGCCCTCTAGTCCTACAGCGGACCGACTACGCGCCAAGTACTCTTTCCCATCCAATTGCTCTGGTCTGTTTGAGAACCCCCATGCCCCTTAACAAATCGTCGTTGTTTTATTTTTATTGGGCTTGTTAGGGTAGTTTTAATTAAACTAACATAGTTAAGTTATATTTATAAGGTGCGCTCTCAATATATTATAATTATTATTAAGATTTTATTTATATTTTATAATTTTAGTAATAAGTTTATTTATGTTGCATGTTTGCATGTTTTTACTAAACACATTAACAATTAATTTTATACTTAACCGTATTTGTTGCGATGAAAATGACTTTAAATTGTCTGATCTTTATAAAAGACTGCATATAATCATATTTTTAAAACATATCGTCTGTACAACAACAATTGGTATTGAATATAGTTTCATTATTATAGACTTTACCATTTTATTTTGTGCGACTACCAATTCGGACTTTGCGAAACGAAATCTAATGTACGATTACAAAAGAATACAATTTAAAATGTTATATTAAATTACTAGACAAAAATTGTGTCAAAATCAACTATAAATTAAATACTGTATATTAAATTTTTAACTTTCATCATATATGTTTTTTCTATAACTATGTACATATTTGGAAAAAATATTGCATACATAAATATTGCATTACCTTTAGAGAATAATAATTCATTATGTACGGATCTGTATATGCATAGTAAAAATTTACTTTTAAATTATACAATAAATAATAAATTTTAGAGTTATACTGGTTATATATATACACCAATGGGATGTACTATATTTTCAAATTCTCTAGATATATGTATATAGATATTTAGATATACAACATTCATTGCTATTATTTCCCATTTTTCATTGTTTGTTTAAAAATGCACATATGCACATTGCAACTATACGTAGTGTATATAAAGTATATGTCTACATTCCAATTGAACAAAAACACACAATATAAAAAAGAGTCCTCGTATTGTACTATACTACTATATATATATATTGTATATATAAACAATAAAATGTATACGATTTTGATACCATATAACCATTTTCCAAAAAAAAACTTAAAATATACTGAATATTTCCCTATTGTTTATACTATGGATAAAAATGTTATGTTTATTTTAATATATTTTGTATAATTTGTTTATTTAATCGAAATTATATTGCATTAATATAAATAAAATAAAACTGAAAACTAAATGTCAGTGCAGAAATATCCAAAATTTGAATATATAAATAATATATACAAAATTCTCAGATGAAAACAATCAAAAGGTGACTTTAGTAATTATTCATATGATCTTTCTAAATGTGTTACAAACTTGATAGTTTATCTTGAAAAATCAATAAATGAGTATTCATTTTCAAGGATGCAGTTAAAATCATTCAATGTCCTCTATGTAAAATCTAACACTATTATAATTTTATTGTCCTATAAGGAACGTAAGTTCAAAAAAATAACTTTTTATTATATAAGGGATGTAGTAAAAATGACATAACTTGGGAACCTGTTGAGATAGAATAATGGGCAGACCATCAATCGAAAGATAATTAAATTCACTAAAACTTTGTCTTACTTATCCAATGGGGTTATAGAACAAATTCTATAGTTAAAATCTATATATGTGAAAAATTGTCAATTTAACCATACTCTTTGTGAGGGAACCCCATAATATTATTTTAAATTCGGAAAATTCAGCTTATTTTACTTAAGATTCAGTATTAAAATTAATACCATTTCATGGAAATATCACCCTTAAAAATTCAATGATTAGAGGTTGATTTTGACCGATTATTGATAAAAAAATTAATTTTTTTATTCTATAAGGGGTGTAGTTAAAATGTGATAACTTGGTTACCTGTAGAGATAGAATAATGGTCAGACAATCAATCGAAAGGTAATTAAATTATCTGAAATCTTTTCTTACATATCAAATGGGGTTGTAAAACAAATTCTATAGTTAAAATCCATATATGTGAAGAATTATCAATTTAACCATACTCTTTGTGAGGGAACCCCATAATATTATTTTAAATTCGGAAAATTCAGCTTATTTTACTTAAGATTCAGTATTAAAATTAATACCATTTCATGGAAATATCACCCTTAAAAATTCAATGATTAGAGGTTGATTTTGACCGATTATTGATAAAAAAATTAATTTTTTTATTCTATAAGGGGTGTAGTAAAAATGTGATAACTTGGGTACCTGTAGAGATAGAATAATGGTCAGACCATCAATCGAAAGGTAATTAAATTATCTAAAACCTTTTCTTACATATCAAATGGGGTTGTAAAACAAATTCTATAGTTAAAATCTATATATGTGAAGAATTGTCAATTTAACCATACTCTTTGTGAGGGAACCCCATAATATTATTTTAAATTCGGAAAATTCAGCTTATTTTACTTAAGATTCAGTATTAAAATTAATACCATTTCATGGAAATATCACCCTTAAAAATTCAATGATTAGAGGTTGATTTTGACCGATTATTGATAAAAAAATTAATTTTTTTATTCTATAAGGGGTGTAGTAAAAATGTGATAACTTGGGTACCTGTAGAGATAGAATAATGGTCAGACCATCAATCGAAAGGTAATTAAATTATCTGAAATCTTTTCTTACATATCAAATGGGGTTGTAAAACAAATTCTATAGTTAAAATCCATATATGTGAAGAATTATCAATTTAACCATACTCTTTGTGAGGGAACCCCATAATATTATTTTAAATTCGGAAAATTCAGCTTATTTTACTTAAGATTCAGTATTAAAATTAATACCATTTCATGGAAATATCACCCTTAAAAATTCAATGATTAGAGGTTGATTTTGACCAATAATTGTTAAAAAAATTAATTTTTTTATTCTATAAGGGGTGTAGTAAAAATGCCATAACTTGGGAATCTGTTGAGATAAAATATTGGGCAGACGATCAATCGAAAGATAATTAAATTCACTAAAAGTTTGTCTTACTTATCCAATGGGGTTATAGAACAAATTCTGTAGTTAAAATCTATATATGTGAAGAATTATCAATTTAACCATACTCTTTGTGAGGGAACCCCATAATATTATTTTAAATTCGGAAAATTCAGCTTATTTTACTTAAGATTCAGTATTAAAATTAATACCATTTCATGGAAATATCACCCTAAAAAATTCAATGATTAGAGGTTGATTTTGACCAATTATTGAATAAAAAATTAATTTTTTTATTCTATAAGGGGTGTTGTAAAAATGCCATAACTTGGGAATCTGTTGAGATAAAATATTGGGCAGACGATCAATCGAAAGATAATTAAATTCACTAAAAGTTTGTCTTACTTATCCAATGGGGTTATAGAACAAATTCTATAGTTAAAATCTATATATGTGAAGAATTATCAATTTAACCATACTCTTTGTGAGGGAATCCCATAATATTATTTTAAATTCGGAAAATTCAGCTTATTTTACTTAAGATTCAGTATTAAAATTAATACTATTTCATGGAAATATCACCCTTAAAAATTCAATGATTAGAGGTTGATTTTGACCGATTATTGATAAAAAAATTAATTTTTTTATTCTATAAGGGGTGTAGTAAAAATGTGATAACTTGGGTACCTGTAGAGATAGAATAATGGTCAGACCATCAATCGAAAGGTAATTAAATTATCTAAAATCTTTTCTTACATATCAAATGGGGTTGTAAAACAAATTCTATAGTTAAAATCCATATATGTGAAAAATTGTCAATTTAACCATACTCTTTGTGAGGGAACCCCATAATATTATTTTAAATTCAGAAAATTCAGCTTATTTTACTTAAGATTCAGTATTAAAATTAATACCATTTCATGGAAATATCACCCTTAAAAATTCAATGATTAGAGGTTGATTTTGACCAATTATTGTTAAAAAAATTAATTTTTTTATTCTATAAGGGGTGTAGTAAAAATGGCATAACTTAGGTACCTGTTGAGATAAAATATTGGGCAGCCCATCAATCGAAAGATAATTAAATTCTCTAAAACTTTGTCTTACCAATCGAATGGGGTTATAGAACAAATTCTATAGTTAAAATCTATATATGTGAAGAATTGTCAATTTAACCATACTCTTTGTGAGGGAACCCCATAATATTATTTTAAATTCGGAAAATTCAGCTTATTTTACTTAAGATTCAGTATTAAAATTAATACCATTTCAAGGAAATATCACCCTAAAAAATTCAATGATTAGAGGTTGATTTTGACCAATTATTGATAAAAAAATTAATTTTTTTATTCTATAAGGGGTGTAGTAAAAATGCCATAACTTGGGGATCTGTTGAGATAAATTATTGGGCAGACCATCAATCGAAAGATAATTAAATTCACTAAAACTTTGTCTTACTTATCCAATGGGGTTATAGAACAAATTCTATAGTTAAAATCTATATATGTGAAAAATTATCAATTTAACCATACTCTTTGTGAGGGAACCCCATAATATTATTTTAAATTCGGAAAATTCAGCTTATTTTACTTAAGATTCAGTATTAAAATTAATACCATTTCATGGAAATATCACCCTTAAAAATTCAATGATTAGAGGTTGATTTTGACCAATAATTGTTAAAAAAATTAATTTTTTTATTCTATAAGGGGTGTAGTAAAAATGCCATAACTTGGGAATCTGTTGAGATAAAATATTGGGCAGACGATCAATCGAAAGATAATTAAATTCACTAAAAGTTTGTCTTACTTATCCAATGGGGTTATAGAACAAATTCTGTAGTTAAAATCTATATATGTGAAGAATTATCAATTTAACCATACTCTTTGTGAGGGAACCCCATAATATTATTTTAAATTCGGAAAATTCAGCTTATTTTACTTAAGATTCAGTATTAAAATTAATACCATTTCATGGAAATATCACCCTTAAAAATTCAATGATTAGAGGTTGATTTTGACCGATTATTGATAAAAAAATTAATTTTTTTATTCTATAAGGGGTGTAGTAAAAATGGCATAACTTAGGTACCTGTTGAGATAAAATATTGGGCAGCCCATCAATGGAAAGATAATTAAATTCTCTAAAACTTTGTCCTACCAATCGAATGGGGTTATAGAACAAATTCTATAGTTAAAATCTATATATGTGAAGAATTGTCAATTTAACCATACTCTTTGTGAGGGAACCCCATAATATTATTTTAAATTCGGAAAATTCAGCTTATTTTACTTAAGATTCAGTATTAAAATTAATACCATTTCATGGAAATATCACCCTTAAAAATTCAATGATTAGAGGTTGATTTTGACCGATTATTGATAAAAAAATTAATTTTTTTATTCTATAAGGGGTGTAGTAAAAATGTGATAACTTGGGTACCTGTAGAGATAGAATAATGGTCAGACCATCAATCGAAAGGTAATTAAATTATCTAAAATCTTTTCTTACATATCAAATGGGGTTGTAAAACAAATTCTATAGTTAAAATCTATATATGTGAAAAATTATCAATTTAACCATACTCTTTGTGAGGGAACCCCATAATATTATTTTAAATTCGGAAAATTCAGCTTATTTTACTTAAGATTCAGTATTAAAATTAATACCATTTCATGGAAATATCACCCTTAAAAATTCAATGATTAGAGGTTGATTTTGACCGATTATTGATAAAAAAATTAATTTTTTTATTCTATAAGGGGTGTAGTAAAAATGTGATAACTTGGGTACCTGTAGAGATAGAATAATGGTCAGACCATCAATCGAAAGGTAATTAAATTATCTAAAATCTTTTCTTACATATCAAATGGGGTTGTAAAACAAATTCTATAGTTAAAATCTATATATGTGAAAAATTATCAATTTAACCATACTCTTTGTGAGGGAACCCCATAATATTATTTTAAATTCGGAAAATTCAGCTTATTTTACTTAAGATTCAGTATTAAAATTAATACCATTTCATGGAAATATCACCCTTAAAAATTCAATGATTAGAGGTTGATTTTGACCAATTATTGTTAAAAAAATTAATTTTTTTATTCTATAAGGGGTGTAGTAAAAATGGCATAACTTAGGTACCTGTTGAGATAAAATATTGGGCAGCCCATCAATCGAAAGATAATTAAATTCTCTAAAACTTTGTCCTACCAATCGAATGGGGTTATAGAACAAATTCTATAGTTAAAATCTATATATGTGAAGAATTGTCAATTTAACCATACTCTTTGTGAGGGAACCCCATAATATTATTTTAAATTCGGAAAATTCAGCTTATTTTACTTAAGATTCAGTATTAAAATTAATACCATTTCATGGAAATATCACCCTTAAAAATTCAATGATTAGAGGTTGATTTTGACCGATTATTGATAAAAAAATTAATTTTTTTATTCTATAAGGGGTGTAGTAAAAATGTGATAACTTGGGTACCTGTAGAGATAGAATAATGGTCAGACAATCAATCGAAAGGTAATTAAATTATCTGAAATCTTTTCTTACATATCAAATGGGGTTGTAAAACAAATTCTATAGTTAAAATCCATATATGTGAAAAATTATCAATTTAACCATTCTCTTTGTGAGGGAACCCCATAATATTATTTTAAATTCGGAAAATTCAGCTTATTTTACTTAAGATTCAGTATTAAAATTAATACCATTTCATGGAAATATCACCCTTAAAAATTCAATGATTAGAGGTTGATTTTGACCAATAATTGTTAAAAAAATTAATTTTTTTATTCTATAAGGGGTGTAGTAAAAATGCCATAACTTGGGAATCTGTTGAGATAAAATATTGGGCAGACGATCAATCGAAAGATAATTAAATTCACTAAAAGTTTGTATTACTTATCAAATGGGGTTATAGAACAAATTCTATAGTTAAAATCTATATATGTGAAGAATTATCAATTTAACCATACTCTTTGTGAGGGAACCCCATAATATTATTTTAAATTCGGAAAATTCAGCTTATTTTACTTAAGATTCAGTATTAAAATTAATACCATTTCATGGAAATATCACCCTTAAAAATTCAATGATTAGAGGTTGATTTTGACCGATTATTGATAAAAAAATTAATTTTTTTATTCTATAAGGGGTGTTGTAAAAATGTGATAACTTGGGTACCTGTAGAGATAGAATAATGGTCAGACCATCAATCGAAAGGTAATTAAATTATCTAAAATCTTTTCTTACATATCAAATGGGGTTGTAAAACAAATTCTATAGTTAAAATCCATATATGTGAAAAATTGTCAATTTAACCATACTCTTTGTGAGGGAACCCCATAATATTATTTTAAATTCGGAAAATTCAGCTTATTTTACTTAAGATTCAGTATTAAAATTAATACCATTTCATGGAAATATCACCCTTAAAAATTCAATGATTAGAGGTTGATTTTGACCAATAATTGTTAAAAAAATTAATTTTTTTATTCTATAAGGGGTGTAGTAAAAATGTGATAACTTGGGTACCTGTAGAGATAGAATAATGGTCAGACCATCAATCGAAAGATAATTAAATTCTCTAAAACTTTGTCTTACCAATCGAATGGGGTTATAGAACAAATTCTATAGTTAAAATCTATATATGTGAAGAATTATCAATTTAACCATACTCTTTGTGAGGGAACCCCATAATATTATTTTAAATTCGGAAAATTCAGCTTATTTTATTTAAGATTCAGTATTAAAATTAATACTATTTCATGGAAATATCACCCTTAAAAATTCAATTATTAGAGGTTGAATTTGACCAATAATTGTTAAAAAAATTAATTTTTTTATTCTATAAGGGGTGTAGTAAAAATGCCATAACTTGGGTACCTGATGAGATAAAATATTGTGCAGACTATCAATCGAAAGATAATTAAATTCTCTAAAACTTTGTCTTACCAATCGAATGGGGTTATAGAACAAATTCTATAGTTAAAATCTATATATGTGAAGAATTATCAATTTAACCATACTCTTTGTGAGGGAACCCCATAATATTATTTTAAATTCGGAAAATTCAGCTTATTTTACTTAAGATTCAGTATTAAAATTAATACCATTTCATGGAAATATCACCCTTAAAAATTCAATGATTAGAGGTTGATTTTGACCAATAATTGTTAAAAAAATTAATTTTTTTATTCTATAAGGGGTGTAGTAAAAATGCCATAACTTGGGAATCTGTTGAGATAAAATATTGGGCAGACGATCAATCGAAAGATAATTAAATTCACTAAAAGTTTGTCTTACTTATCCAATGGGGTTATAGAACAAATTCTATAGTTAAAATCTATATATGTGAAGAATTGTCAATTTAACCATACTCTTTGTGAGGGAGCCCCATAATATTATTTTAAATTCGGAAAATTCAGCTTATTTTACTTAAGATTCAGTATTAAAATTAATACCATTTCATGGAAATATCACCCTTAAAAATTCAATGATTAGAGGTTGAATTTGACCAATAATTGTTAAAAAAATTAATTTTTTTATTCTATAAGGGGTGTAGTAAAAATGCCATAACTTGGGTACCTGTTGAGATAAAATATTGTGCAGACTATCAATCGAAAGATAATTAAATTCTCTAAAACTTTGTCTTACCAATCGAATGGGGTTATAGAACAAATTCTATAGTTAAAATCTATATATGTGAAGAATTATCAATTTAACCATACTCTTTGTGAGGGAACCCCAGAATATTATTTTAAATTCGGAAAATTCAGCTTATTTTACTTAAGATTCAGTATTAAAATTAATACCATTTCATGGAAATATCACCCTTAAAAATTCAATGATTAGAGGTTGATTTTGACCGATTATTGATAAAAAAATTAATTTTTTTATTCTATAAGGGGTGTAGTAAAAATGTGATAACTTGGGTACCTGTAGAGATAGAATAATGGTCAGACCATCAATCGAAAGGTAATTAAATTATCTAAAATCTTTTCTTACTTATCAAATGGGGTTGTAAAACAAATTCTATAGTTAAAATCCATATATGTGAAAAATTGTCAATTTAACCATACTCTTTGTGAGGGAACCCCATAATATTATTTTAAATTCGGAAAATTCAGCTTATTTTACTTAAGATTCAGTATTAAAATTAATACCATTTCATGGAAATATCACCCTTAAAAATTCAATGATTAGAGGTTGATTTTGACCAATAATTGTTAAAAAAATTAATTTTTTTATTCTATAAGGGGTGTAGTAAAAATGCCATAACTTGGGAATCTGTTGAGATAAAATATTGGGCAGACGATCAATCGAAAGATAATTAAATTCACTAAAAGTTTGTCTTACTTATCCAATGGGGTTATAGAACAAATTCTATAGTTAAAATCTATATATGTGAAGAATTGTCAATTTAACCATACTCTTTGTGAGGGAGCCCCATAATATTATTTTAAATTCGGAAAATTCAGCTTATTTTACTTAAGATTCAGTATTAAAATTAATACCATTTCATGGAAATATCACCCTTAAAAATTCAATGATTAGAGGTTGAATTTGACCAATAATTGTTAAAAAAATTAATTTTTTTATTCTATAAGGGGTGTAGTAAAAATGCCATAACTTGGGTACCTGTTGAGATAAAATATTGTGCAGACTATCAATCGAAAGATAATTAAATTCTCTAAAACTTTGTCTTACCAATCGAATGGGGTTATAGAACAAATTCTATAGTTAAAATCTATATATGTGAAGAATTATCAATTTAACCATACTCTTTGTGAGGGAACCCCATAATATTATTTTAAATTCGGAAAATTCAGCTTATTTTACTTAAGATTCAGTATTAAAATTAATACCATTTCATGGAAATATCACCCTTAAAAATTCAATGATTAGAGGTTGATTTTGACCGATTATTGATAAAAAAATTAATTTTTTTATTCTATAAGGGGTGTAGTAAAAATGTGATAACTTGGGTACCTGTAGAGATAGAATAATGGTCAGACCATCAATCGAAAGGTAATTAAATTATCTAAAATCTTTTCTTACTTATCAAATGGGGTTGTAAAACAAATTCTATAGTTAAAATCCATATATGTGAAAAATTGTCAATTTAACCATACTCTTTGTGAGGGAACCCCATAATATTATTTTAAATTCGGAAAATTCAGCTTATTTTACTTAAGATTCAGTATTAAAATTAATACCATTTCATGGAAATATCACCCTTAAAAATTCAATGATTAGAGGTTGATTTTGACCAATAATTGTTAAAAAAATTAATTTTTTTATTCTATAAGGGGTGTAGTAAAAATGCCATAACTTGGGAATCTGTTGAGATAAAATATTGGGCAGACGATCAATCGAAAGATAATTAAATTCACTAAAAGTTTGTCTTACTTATCCAATGGGGTTATAGAACAAATTCTATAGTTAAAATCTATATATGTGAAGAATTGTCAATTTAACCATACTCTTTGTGAGGGAGCCCCATAATATTATTTTAAATTCGGAAAATTCAGCTTATTTTACTTAAGATTCAGTATTAAAATTAATACCATTTCATGGAAATATCACCCTTAAAAATTCAATGATTAGAGGTTGAATTTGACCAATAATTGTTAAAAAAATTAATTTTTTTATTCTATAAGGGGTGTAGTAAAAATGTGATAACTTAGGTACCTATTGAGATAGAATAATGGTCAGACCATCAATCGAAAGGTAATTAAATTATCTAAAATCTTTTCTTACATATCAAATGGGGTTGTAGAACAAATTCTATAGTTAAAATCTATATATGTGAAGAATAATCAATTTAACCATACTCTTTGTGAGGGAACCCCCATAATATTATTTTAAATTCGGAAAATTCAGCTTATTTTACTTAAGATTCAGTATTAAAATTAATACCATTTCATGGAAATATCACCCTTAAAAATTCAATGATTAGAGGTTGAATTTGACCAATAATTGTTAAAAAAATTAATTTTTTTATTCTATAAGGGGTGTAGTAAAAATGTGATAACTTAGGTACCTATTGAGATAGAATAATGGTCAGACCATCAATCGAAAGGTAATTAAATTATCTAAAATCTTTTCTTACATATCAAATGGGGTTGTAGAACAAATTCTATAGTTAAAATCTATATATGTGAAGAATAATCAATTTAACCATACTCTTTGTGAGGGAACCCCCATAATATTATTTTAAATTCGGAAAATTCAGCTTATTTTACTTACAGTGATCGTATTTAATACATTAGAATTATCTCCAATTTGCAGTAATTGGAAACGCATTCATTGTTTATTTTGTTAATTAGGTTTTTTATTCCTCTTTGAAAATTCAAACGAAAACAAATTCATATAAATTGTATTCTTTAGAGAATTAAAATAATAAATGTTATTGTAAATTTATTTTTACTTACCTATCGTTGGCTCGTATTTGTATATATTCTTGGTTTCAACAACAACAGAAAAAATTCTTTCATATTTACTTCATGTTTAAAAAGATGAAGATATTTACATAACTTTTATTTATTGAGGAGGAAAATAGGAAAATATGTTATGAAGTTCTGTTTTACAATATATATAAAAGGATATATCGTAATAATGAAAACCCCAAATATTTAATGTTACTGTTTTTTTTTATTACTTATATATTTTTCCTCTTTATATATAATATTTATTTTGTAAGCTTAAATATTATATAATATATACAAAAAAAATGTCACAAAGCTTTTATTTACATTTCATTTAATTTATACAGAATTTACATATATAGAATATTTTTCTATATATGTTATATATATATAATACAATATACAATATATAATTTAAGGAATAAACTTTGTGTGTGAATGTCAGTGTGTGTAGGTGTATTATTTGTTGATGTATATGTGTATTTATTTTTATTGTGTGCTTTATTTTATATATATATTATACCATTATATTAATATAAATGGTCTTTAATAAATTTTATTATGTGTATTTTTTCTTTTACTTGCATTTCACATCAAATTAAATACAATTTTTTTTCTTCTTTACTTATATATTTTGCGGTTTCATTTGTTTAACTTAATAAATTTTTTTTTTTATCATTCGTATATTATTTTTAATTTGGTTTTTTTTTATTTATTTATATTATTTATATTGTAATATCCAATTATTTGGCATTTTTTACCATATGGTATATATATCATTTTTTTTTTCGGTAAATTCTCGCCAAAAATATATATATATGTTATATATATTATTTTGCATTGCTTATATTTACATTAATATTATACACATATTTCTTTTTATAGAATTTGTAATACATTTTTTTGGGGTTTTTTAATATACCTGTGTTAGGGAGAATGTTGCTTTTATTGTGTTGGGGGATGGATACTTTAAACAGAATACCATTGAATTGTGGTATAGTACTTCTTCATTGAAAATTTTTACGGTAATTCACAAAAATCCACCTATATATATATATATAACACAAAAAATAAACTGAATAAAGGCACAAAATCTGAGTACGAAAATTAGGCCAAAATAAAGAAATAAAATTAACCCACATTTTATCAGTGAGTTTCTTGTTAGGATAAGAAAATTACATTATACATTTGTAGAAGATCTCATTATTATTTTATCCTTTTCCTTAAGTTTTGCATTGGAGAAATTATAAATCGAAATATTTCCAGACAGTTCTTAATTTTTAATTGACAATATTTTTTTCAATTTTCTGAATTTGATTCAATTTGATTTTGATAAAGAATTAATATAAAATAATAACTTTAAAAGACTCTAATAGGAAAATTCGTTCATTGGAAAAATTCAATAATTAAATCGATATAACATGCTGTAACGATTTTCCATTTACCTAATGCGTTCACAATTTTTTTACTATGCCTCTGTAGATCTCACCACATTAAAATACCCCTGATGATGATGTGTGTTTGTGTGTATGTTTGTATTTAATATGTAAATATTTTTTAAGTATTTTATATTTATATATGAAATATTATCATTAATATTATTATTATTTACAAATATTTATATTATCTATATATATATTTTATAATAATTATTATTTTATAACAACCAGGGTTTTGATATTTGTCATAAAATAAATATCCAAACCCACATATATATATGGATATATAAGAATGTTTTGTAATTGAATATAAAAATACACAAATATTGTATATATATTATAAATATATATATATATATATATAATTTTACATTTTGTTGATTTTGTAATTGTTTTATATTATTTTATTTTAATTAAATTTTTTTTTCTTTGGTATTTACATTTTTATTGTAATATAATTTTTTATCTTTATAATTTTAATTTTATTTTTGGTTAATTTTATATACAAAACCAAAATTGTTATATTAAAATTAAATGTTATTGTTCAATTGTGAAGGTATTTTATTTTTTAATGGATGTTTAATAATTTACGTTTTTAAATTCACTTGTTTTATGTTTAATTCATTTTTTTTTTACTGTTTCATGTACAAAAACATCCAAAATTTCTATACATACAATTTTGTGTCCTTGACGGGGAGGGTAAATGATGTAATATAGTTAATATATAGAGAAAATTTAGGATTTTATTTTTATCTTTTATGATCTCTTAATTGAAATTTATGGAAAATATTTTAAAGATTACAATGTTTTTGTAAAGATTTGTTTAGATTTTAATAATCAAGATATTAAGGAGAACCAAATCAATAATGTTTTAATCATTGATTTTTGTTGGTAATATTCATTGAAATTCAATTAATATAAAAATGTTAAAGCAAACTTTCAATATTGAATTTCCTTTAATAACAAAACTCTTTAAATACTTTCCAATTCCCCCATAAGATCGCACATGTATCTTGATATTATTCTAAATATTTTTTATAGTTTTATGATGAAAAAAATTTAGCAAAAAAATTGTTATTATGGAAGTAACGTAATTAAATGTTCTTATATTATATTTGAATATAAATAATATTAAAAAATTTATTATAAATTTCGATTTTTAAAATAGATTTTCTTATTTTAAAAAAATATATTTTGATATAATTATATATATATATATATTTCTTTGTTTCTTCTCATTTGTCCATTTATATATAATTATTTATTCATGTTTATTAATAAAATTATAATTAATTTCACTTTCACGATGCTTCCGATGATGCATCTAATTTTGCCAAATATCCTAATGCTGCCGGATTATTCGGTTGTAAACGTAATGCATTCTTATAGCTTTCGGCTGCTAATTGTGTTTTACCAATTGCATGCAAAATAGCACCTAAACTAATGTGTGATCGTACATCTTCAGGTCGCAATTGAACAGCCTATATATGTATATTTATGTGTATGGATAAATGAAGGATATTGAAAAAAATAAAGAAAAATGTAAATGTAAATGCATATTTCATTATCTCATTTCAATTGTTTAAGCATCATTTAATTGGTTCCTTTTTAATTTTTTGAAAAGTATTCGACTTTATTATACATTTAATTTGATTTATAAAAATTTGGTATCAAAAGAATTCATATTGAAACAAAAAACAAATTTTAATAATTTATTGATCATAACAAATTATAAGTATCCAAAAAGGATTCCCTTTGCACCGATTTTCATTTATAACTTCAATCAAATTCTTTAATAGTGATTTAAATCAGTTGTTAGGTATTAATAATTTAGCAACACCTATGGAAACAATTTTATTGCAAACATTGAATTATTTAACTTTATATCAAATATGTAGAATGTAATTGCTTCGATTTATCCAATTCTGATCAGGTTATATTTACGATTATTTCATAATAATTTTCCACAATCACGTATTTTGAATTTTCCATCAATTTTTTCAAATATATAACACAGATATACAACACAACAACACAATATACAACACAGATTTCTTATTTAGTTAATTTAAATGTTGTAAAACCAAAACAAAAAAAACAAAAATGAAAAACTCACCAATCTATACCAATTTTCCGATTCTAATTTTCTATCTATTGAATTGAGTGCCGATGCAGCCAATAAAACCAATGAATAATCTTTTGGTGATAATTCAGCAGCACGAACACGTTGTTCACATGCTTCAACATGACGGGAAACTGATGTTAGAAAATCAGCTATATATGTTATTATAAAAATTTTCATTTTTATATTAATCAATCATTTTTTATTGCAACTTTTTTGTGTGTGAATTAAATTGATATTTACCATAATGATGTCTTACACCGGCTTCACTCGGTGCCAATTTCAATGCTCTTTTAAACCATAATTCAGCTTCTGATGTTCTGCTACTCTGTAATGTAAACTAATATTTGAATAAAGCATTTTTTTTTTTCGTCTTGATGATTGTCAATATTCAAGATATATGAAAGTTTTACAAAATGGGCTTATTTATATTTTAAATTTGATTGATTTCTTACATTTCTTGCCAGCATTGTTCCATAAGATACATGTGTAGCAACATGATCTGGTTCTAATTCTAATGCTGCCTGATGAAAACTTTCCGCTTCTGACCATTGTTGAAGTCTTCCTAATATATCACCTAATTTATAGTATATTGTCTGAAAAATATATATGAATTATTATTCGTTATTATAATCAATTTTCCTTGTGTCCTTGTGTGTGTTTAGTGAAATATATATAGAGGACAAATCCACATACCTGTGGTGGATAATTATCTGGAAGACTATGCAATGCCTCTTTGTAGGTCGACAATGCCGATTGTAATTTACCTTGTTCAACGTAGAGACTACCCAATTTTAATAATGTTGATATACGGGCATTATTATGTTGAGTACGATCTCTTAAACCGGATCCATCTAATTTTGATCCTTCACGTAACACAGATGTTGCCTCTTGACAACGTCCTAATGCTATCAATGATGTTCCCAAATTTAAATAGGCAACTGAAATTTTGACCATAAAAGACAGACAAAATATTAATAATGAATTTTCTAATCTCACAATTTCTTCTATGTATTGTATATTCGCAAAACAAATAAAAGTAAAATTAAGAAACTTACGAGCTAATGAAGGTCGAAAATGAATTGCTTTTTTAAAACATTCTACTGCTTTTTTATAATCCTGCTGATTTTGATATAATATTCCTCTGTAACAAAAAAGAAATAGGAAAAACACACATAATGATTTATTAATTACATTTATATATAACATATATATATTTATATATATATAAAAAATTTATTAAAATGGAAAATTTTATATTTATTATAAATTAATATCCTTATTTATATTTAGACTTTAGAGCTATTCTTTTCATAGGTTTTCATTACGTTACGTTTTTCTTTATAAATATATACGATAAATTAATGAATACAAGTTGAATTTAAATTAAAAATAAAATGTGTGTGTGTGTGTGTATAGGCGATTGTGGGATTAAAACAACCAATTGAAAGAAAATCTATATATATATATATATATATATATATATATATATATAAAATAAAAAAAACAAGTTAATATAATGTTGTAAAGAAACAAACAAAAAAAAAACTGCAGTATATTTACACATTAAGAAAATATATAATGAATGGAAAATAATGAAAAATGACTCATTGATGACATAGCAATGCTTTATACTCCTCGCGCGTATACTACCTATAACTATATATATATATATAATTCTTCTATATCAGCATTTTCAGTTTTCATGTCATCATGCAATTAAACTCTTAACTAATTTCTGTCTTAAGCAAATTACATTTTAACTTCCGCTTTGGTGTATATAGAAAATTAATTAATCGTTAGGGAATAATAATAATAATAATAATATAATAATAGAATTGTATATACATATTATGATATATATATATCGTTGTGGTATGGTTGAATATTGTGTGCGGTGATGATGGTGGTATTGTGTGTGGGGGGGTGTGTGTGTATTTTTTTTTATTGTGGTAAAAGAAATAAAATTATATTTTACTTTTAATTATATTGTATAGGGTTTTATATATGTTATATAAATACTATATATATTTTCGTATATGTTTATAGTTATATAAATATATTTCACCATATAGTCAACCCAACCACCATCATATAATTATAAAATGAATGGAATAAATTATTATATAATTATATATTCAATTTTATTTTCATTTTTTTTGTTATTTTGTTCTGATGTTAGTCAATGAAGTTCATATTCATATATATATATATAAACCAATTTTGCTAAAGTAAAATATAATATTGTGTATATCATCATATATATATATATAATGGTTGGTTGGTTTGTTGGTTTTCTATACATATGTTTAGTTATTATTTAGTCAAAGGAATATTTAGTTTGACATTTTGAAGGTGTTAGACTGCAGCGTCTTTATAATTAGATAAAATATTGTGTAATGCGGTTAACCAAATAATATCTAAAGAATACAAAATGTGACAATAAACTCATTTAGATAATATATATTTGTCTGTTTATCATTTAGAAATTACTATCATGTATAATTGAATTTCTCACAAATTTTCCTGTAATAAATATATTTTATACAGGTATATTAATCTCGGAAAATTTATCAGCCATAAAATTATATTACCATCTGAAGTCCATTCAATAAGATTCGTTAACTAGTTAGGAATTTACAATAATATTGATAAATTGTAAAAATTTTCATTCATTTTTCCTTAAAAAATTACTTTTTTATAAGTTTTATTTTTCTTGAAAATTCAGGTAAAATCTCGGAAAATTCATATGAAAACTCTTAAAGTGATTTAAAGAGATTTTTAGTAATGTTCCATGATCTATCAAAATAAATCATGTGAAAGCAAGCTGTAATGGGAAATCTTTCTAAATAAATAATATTATTAATGGATTGTCCTTTAGAAACCACGGTAATCCATCATTGTTATTTTATTCTAATAAAGGGTGGACATATAATTAATTAATTTATTTTTAAGTAATATTATTTAAAATATAAATTACTGAAAATACAATTCTAGTAAGATTTTATAGTATTCTTTCATGGACTTTTGAAATGTATAATGCGATACTAAAGTCACTGTATAGGGAAATTCTCTTAAAACTCAGAATTTTATAAAAAAAAAAAACATTGTTACGATTAGATTTTATCAAACCATTAACTATATAAGATTTTACTATTAAGGAGCACTTCAAAAATACTCATAATAAATGTCTATAGATTCATTTATTGTATACAATTAAGAAAATGGATTATTTTTATTTGTTTCTATTTTCATAAACTTAACCATATATTATTTCTCTGGTTTCCCGGTAAAAAATCAATTTTAGCCGACTTGAAATATTGATAAAATAAATATATACAAATATAATAAAAAATACCGCCGACACAATAAACAATGCGTTTATTTTGATCAAAATAATTTACCTTGTTATATGTCAACAAATCCTTATCTGATTATAAGAAATATTTAATTTGATTACTTTTGTATATTTATATGTATATATATATATAAGTTTATATTTCCGTTTATTTACATTAAAAAAACAATTAAAATTGATTTCAAATGTTTGAAATATAAGGTTTTATTACAGGCATAGTTTGAATAAAAAACAAACAAAATTAGTTGATATATTAAAGAAATTTGAATATAAAAACTATATGTAATCAAATTATAGTGATGACATACCCAGCCCTTTTTTCATATACATAAATTATTATCACATAATTTGATAAAACAATTGTATACAAACATTATAAATATTTTTATATATAGAAACAATTAACTATTTATAATATTTTCTTTATTATTAAGCAAATAAATTATATTGAAAAACGTTGGTAAATGTTTGTATGGATTTAAATCTAAATAGTTTTTTGCGGTCGATTCATTTGAATAAATTATTATATATATAGAGTCCGCTTTATTTCGTTCGATTGATTACGATTATAGATAATGTAAAAATATAAAGGGTGAAATTCACCATCAAGTTTTATATTATAATTAAATAGAAAATTTTACAGGAAATTGACATAATATTATGTAAATTTTAATATAATAATTTATACTTACAAATTGTAATGGACATCAGCCATATTCGGTCGATATTTAAGTGCCAACAATAATGCTTGTTTAGCCTCTGAATATCGTCCTTGTGAACTTAATACACTACCTAAATTTCCAAGTGCTGTAAATTAGGAAAACAAAAAATTATAAAGATTTTATTTTTGATTTTAAATTCTTGTATATTAACTGGCATATAGTTATATCGTAATGAATCAGATAGATGGGGAAATTGAAATAAGTTTTAATAATTGAAATAGGCAATTTCATTTAGTTATAATAATAAAGGATATTATAAACATTTGCAAGTCAAATTTATGCTTCATTGACTTTTGAAAATCAAACCAAATGAAAATAGTGCAGAATTTAATCTAGAATATTATAAAGAATTTGTCATTGAAAATTTTGATAATTTTTGTATGTCTTTATATAAATAACTAACAATGAATATACAAATTAAATTTCGTTAATATTAAAATGTTATATGTTTTAAATTTCGGATACTCGAAACTGATATGCGCTGCAAAACTTTAATATAAATGCTTTAAATTATTAGTGTTGTAAGTTGTCGTTATTGCTATTATGATTATTGTAGTAATTGTGGTTAGCAATTATTTTTATGGTGCGGTAAAGCGCTTCATTAATTAAACAAAAATATTGATTTTATATATCAGTAATGTTTTACATGTATACAAATTATGGTTTTAATGTACACAGGTTTTATTTTCTATATACTATATATAAATATATATATATATACATATATATATATATTATTAAACGTATATATACACATATATTATTATTCCTTTCTCTAAAATAATACAAATCTGTAAATGTACGTATATGTATAGGTATATATTATACGCAATATGCATACAATAAATTTAATTACAAATTTAAATTTAATATATAAATTTTCATATAATCAATCTTTTTCAAAATAGACATACACCATCATATATATGAATAAAATATATAAAATATTATACATCACTATATATATATATATATATATTATTAATCATGATTTATTAATATCCATATATAGAAACATATGCTCTATCTATATGCATATATGTACATTTTGTGTATAATTACTTTTTAGTTATATATGTAATAATAATAATAAAATAAGGTTTGAAAAACATTATATAAATATAAATAAATTAAAATTAATAATAATAAATGAAAAATCAAAATATATATATATATATATATATATATATATATATATAATAATGTCGCAATCAATGTTTTTAAAATTATAATAAATTATGGAAGAACACAAAAACTCATTAGTGTAAATAATAATTATATGTGTGTATATAGATGAGAAGATTTCTATATTAAAGCGATATATAAAATAATATACATACCTTTTGGTGGATTTATTCCAATTGCACTACGAAATAAACTTTCTTCATCTTTCCAATCAACATTTCGTTTAATTGTTTTTACACTGTACGATACCAATAAAATACATAAAAATATATATACGACATACCGTCGTTTTCTTTTACGGCGTCGTTGTCGTCCCGGTGAACGGGATTCTTTGTCGTCTTTGTCTGCCGTCCATGTACAATCCATTAATTTACCAACCCCTAAACCCACTAATAAACAATAACCAACACTTGGTATATATAAAATTCTTTCGGCTACAACAAAACCAACATAAAAAAATAGATTTGCGGCTGGCAAAAATGGTAAGGTCAATAGTGATATTGACAATAGAATGGCGGCCGATGTTGACGGCAACCAATTACATTCATTCGTAATTTTTTTATGATTATCTATCCTATTAACATTTTTATTACTATTATTATTATTACTATTACTATTACTATTATTATTATTATTACTATTATATTTATAATTGTTTATATTACAACTTTCAATATTATTATTATTATTATTATTATTAAGATTACACACAATATTATTATTACTATTATTATTATTAATATCATTTATTGATCGAAGTGTTGAATAAATGGTATGCTTATTTAATCGAAATGCACAACCATTAGAAATTGATGTATACATTAAATTATGAATAAAAGCATGGCATGAATGAAACTGATGAATACGAAGACAATTCATTTGTTCAGTTAAATTCGATGGATTGTCACAATTTTCCTTAAGAAAACTATTGCTATTAGTATTAATATTAACATTATTCACATGATTCAAATGAATAGCATTGTAATTTTCAATGCTTTGTTGTTGCTGTTGTTGTTGTTGCTGCTGTCGTTTTCTTTTGTTGATGATTCGATTTTTTTGCTTTTGTTGTCGCAATATAGTTGACAAATTAACTTTCATTTTATTAACGTGACGATGAATGCAATATATTAATGAACAATAAAATACACAAGTTATAATGTTTCGTAAATCGAATACACTTGTTATCCGTGGTATTGCATCCATACCCCAATCAAAGCTTAACGTTGACGGATATAGTAATAATTTAAAATTAAATACCGGTAAATAGAGAAATGTTAAAAATCGGGTGAATACCGATGATGATTTGGCAATCGGATTATCGGCCGTTGAAAATTCTTGAACGGATCCCGGTAATGATAACCGTAATTGTACAATACTTATCAATGCAATTGCAACAATTGTAACACTTCGTTTACGATACTGAAAGTAAATACAATAAAAAAATTAAATTAAACTATTTTAATAATACAAAATTTTATTAAATCAATATATATGAAAATATTCCTATCGTTAATCTATCATTATAATTTTATAACAATTTTCTACGTATATATTATTTTCACGGAGGATATTCTAACAAATTTATAAACATTCAATTTTGATAAGTTATTTGGAATTGACAATTTTTCGGCAATATTCCAGATTTGATTAATGAATATAAATAAATAAATTGTCAATTTTACTGTACGCTCTCTTTAGCCAAAAAAACATATTTAAATTAGAACATTTAAACATCTTTAAAAAAAAATTAAATTCTATATTCTTATATAATAATTAACATCATTTAAATTTACCTTATCGTGATATCCACTGAATGCTTTTAAAATATCATAAATAACACATAAAACTAATGCTGTGATTGCCGTTTCTTTACATAAAACGGCAGCGACCGATAATAAAATGGTACAACCTAATGCTGTCCAACTTCGTCGTTCTCCGTTTTTACGCCACTTTATATGTTTTGAATAAGTTAAAAAAGCTAATAGATATAAATTACATGCGGCTAAATCAGCTCGTCCAACAATACCGGCTACCGCTTCCGTATGTATTGGATGTGATGCAAATAGGGCACCGGCTACCATTGGCCCCCACAATGGCGGTAACAATTGTCTTGCCAATTTTACAACTAAACCCGTTGCTAAACAATGTAATAACACATTTACCAAATGATAGCCGAACGGTTGATATCCACCAAATAAATAATTTATTTTATAACTTAATACACACAATGGTCGGTATGAACCATGTGAACCGGAATCACTTAACGGTGTACCCCAAAAATCATTCATTATTATTTGTTTCCATGGTGTATTTGTTAATAGATCGGGATTTCCTAATATGGCCCGCCTGTCAAATTTAATTAAACATTATATTAGTATATTATTCAGTGTTTCAATTAATTAGCAATTGTAATTGGTTTTTTTTTTTGTTCATCTTTGCATATTATATGATTCATTTAGTTATAGGAAATCAACTGTTGTTAAAGTATTTTTAACATATCTTTAGACTTATTATGTAACGTGTATATATATATATGTATATATTTGCGTCGTTTGAATATCAATATTATTAAACTCATTCTTTTCAATTGTTTTTATACTTATGTATCTTATAACAATAATAATATTTACGAATATATTGTGTACGTATATGGTTTAAAGACGAAGACTTAAATAATTTCTGTAATATAATTACGAATATATATACATATATATATATATATAGATATCATTTTCAATATTTAAGGTAATTCTTTGTTATATAAATAGACTCTGTATATTGTTATCTGTGTCATCTATTATATTTAGAATAAAATAACAATATATTTTAACAATTCACTTGCTTATACAAACAACATATATATATATGAATATAAAAAGAGATTATTTTCAACCACCTGAGTTTTAAACATATTATATATAAAATAAATAAAATCATTGAATTGAAATATAAATTCAATCGTCATTATTCATTATTTATATATGTACAAAATTTTCCATTGTATACCGATGTACTTAAAAATATAATAATAATAGTATGTATTTGAATGAAATTTTCTATACAATACATGATGTTGTTATATATCTAGAGCATTATTATTTATACGTTTACAGTATTGCATTGATATAAATATATGTTCTATAACAATAGTGACTCTTGGGAAAATCGCTATACCATATATAATATTTGCAATTGTAATATACCTTGTAAAGCTTGTTTTTTTAATGTTGTAATTGTAACATGTATAGGAAAATGAATATACAAACTATAGAATTGTAGAATTGTAGTCAATCAGTTTTTTTCTTTTTATAAATAAATATTGAATATTAGAATATTTTATAGTTTTACAAATTTACGATGTTCTCTGTATTATTTTAACTATATATATATTTACATGTGCGGTTAATGTTTGCCCAGTATATTTTGTTCATTTCGATATGTTACGCATTTCTATTCTATATATATATATATTGCAAACCGACAACAAAGTATACAAATGAAAATAATGGTTATACTGTATAACAATGTTTATATATAATATAGCTTTTGAATATATCCATGATGTCTACCTGCCATTCCAAATATATATCAAAATGAACATCGTATGTATTTACAATATATAGAAATAGATATTATAACGAATTGAGATACTACGATAGGGATTATATTATATATAGATATTGTATTCATATCATGTCATCCGCGAATTGTATATGCATATTACATATATACTATATATAGATAAATATATGTAAATATAATATTTGTATGTATATATGAAAATCCTACCAGGTATAAATAACAAACGATGTCATGAATACGTAAATTTGTTGCAAATAAATGCAAAGTATGGCAAAATTATATGTACCACATATTATGTATATGTATATATATATATCTCTTCAGACATCCTCGTTTCATTCATATATAATACAAATATATAAGTATATATATTTACAATACATAATAATAATAATCTGTATTTGTATAGCTCATCATATCATACATGATATTCATATATTTTGTATTTCTTTATATAAACACACAAAAAGAAACCACAAATTCAACAAAAATAAATAAAAAAATGCAATGACAAAAAATCATTTTTTATTATTATTACATAGTCATTATTATTATTATTATGGTTATGATTGTTATTATTATTTTTATTGTTATTAATGTCTGAGCGGATAACATTTATATTTTTTTATGAGGTTGTATCTTGTATATCCATTCATATATATATAATCATATAATGTAATGTATTTTAATGAATATAATCTCATTTAAAAGGATTCATAAAATCTAAAGATAAAATTTCCATTTAACATACAAAATCTGATTGTCAAAACAGATTGATTCAAATTATATTAACAATAACCTCATAATTTGTATGGTATAATATTAAAAATTAAACTCACTAACATAAACTGTCGTGACCAGCAGATATTATATACAATCCTTTGTACAAAAGACTTATATTCTTATAATTCGTGATATCTTTAAGAATAGATTAATTTTACTAATTTTTACCGAAAAATTAATTAATTATGATGGTTTAATAATCCTCTATGATAAATGATCATATCCTTTCTGATAAACTGATTGAACATGAACAAAATTCAGTTTTTTTGTCAGTCCTTCGATAACCATAATTATTTTAAAATGGTCAATGACTTTGAAAACAATTTCTATTAGTGAGAAGTTAGAAATTTTATCCCACTAGAATAATATAGTGATCTTCTTTACTGACTTGATTTTTTTTTATTTGATTTTCAAAACAACCAATCAATTTTAATCCAAATATTAAGAAAGCTCATTAACATTTACTATAAGTTTCTTTAAATCAACTGAATGACTTTAGTGAGAATTTTCCAAAATTTCCAGATACAAATAAAAGCGAAACCTATTTTTGGATGGTAAATTATTGAAATTATACCACCAATTAAATTCATTATAATTTTCTAACCAATTAACAAATATGAATGGATATACCACCGATAGAAGGGTATTTTTATGATCTAATAGAATTTGAAAGGTAGTTCAAAGTGATTTTTTAAATTCGATTTCATCATAAAAGCATACCGTCTTTACCCTATCTTTTAAATCACCATTTATATAAATAATATCAATATATACTACTAACCACTTGACCATTTCAACTTACAAAATAATTTCTCTAACTCGTCAAATATATTCCAATTAAAACTTATCCACATTAATTGAATTGAATTGCATCAGCATAATAAAACTTATATATATATATATATATATATATATTAATTACTTTTGCAATTCATATCCTTTATTACTAAAATTATTCAAATTGAAATTTTGTGTTATAATTTAAATGCAGAATATATATATGCAACAGTAAGCAGTAAATTGAATAATTGAATACAAGATATAGAGATAAACACACACGCACATGATATGACATTTCAAATTAAAATTGTATATAAAAAGGAGATGTGAATTTTATCTATATAATTTATATATTCAGTTAACCAATGAATATGACAAAAAAATAATATTTCTGATTATATATGCAAAAATTATTTATAATAATATACAATTATTTTTGAAAAATAAAACTACATATAGCATATACAGCGATAAAACCTTATCTATATATAATTATACAAATTGAATTCTCAAAAAAAAATATATAAATTTTTATAACAATTCAACAGCATATTTTTTAATCTATATATATATATATATATATATAGCGAATATTATTATGTAATATTTTTCGACTATTTTACCCATCCACATTCAACATAAACCTTCAATTATATTTTCAATAATTTATATACCAATTGATATCGCGATATTACTGAACAATATTTTTTATCAAAATTCTATTGTTGTTATATTTAATTTTTTTTTTTGAATATATTCTAGTGTACAATTAATTGTACATGTATATTCCATATTGATACAAAATTATATATAAAAAAAAAATACAGGCTTCAACAATATATGAATACGTGGGTTATATTATTTTTTTTTAATAAATATATAAATATAATTTATATCCTCTGAATATATATATAATATTCATTGTATTATTATATTTATGCAATATATATATTTATATATATATATACAACTGCGATTAATATATTTTCAGACAGATTATATATTGTAAAGTGTATATACACGCAAAATGTTTATATTCATATACAGACAATGGTTTAAAATGTGCCATAATTTGATAATTATTTTATATATATATATATAGATTTTAAAATGCAATTTTAATGAAAAACATTTTCCATATATTACATAACAATAGTATATTGAAATTTTATTCAATTTTTTGTTTGTTATACTTTTTCAAATGGGGGAAAAAATTCCATCAAACATCAACTCATTATAATTTTAATATGTGTGTAGGTCATTTGAAAATCTAATGAAACAATCATTAAATATGATGTTTGAATTCCAAAAAGAAATATCTATTAAAATTTGGTGAATTTTAAAAAACCTTTATTTATTATTAATCTATATAATAATATCAAACCATTAATGTTTACTCAAAATATATCCATTTACATTTATAATAATAATAAATAATATATTTATGCTAAATAAATAAATATATGATATTGAATTATATTTTTATTTTTTAATTGCATATATCCCTGAGTTATATGATATTTTCTTATATATAAATAAATATCCATTATAATTTTTTGTTTTTTATATTCAATTTCAGACATATAAAAACATATATAAAAAGTCATTCATTATATGGCCATAATTAATTAAGATTAATTATAGATATATATTGCAATTTTTTTTTTTTTATATTGACATGAAAAAGGAATTAAATTTATTATATATACCTGAATGTATATATAAAATTATTTAATTTATTTAATGAAAACTTTAATTGAACATTATAAAATCCAATTACTTGACATTTTAAAGCTATAAATTTATATTTATAGTTAAATAGACACATTGACATGTTACTTAAAAAAAACTATATCTTGTATAATAAAAGTAAATTTATATGTTTTGTTTTTATGGTACACTACTACATTTTAGTATGGGTTTTCATTAATATATTTTCTATATGTACCATGAGATATCAGTATTCAGTTTAGAAAGTTAGAAATAATTTCCCTTCAAAAAAAACATAGAACATTCTTTGTAAAATGATATCCAATTCAGAGGGAAAATTAAACAGAATTTTATTTAGAAATTTTATTGAATTGATCTTAAGAAATTACGAAGCAAATAATTAAGTAGATTATACAAATTTTCTTTCGGCAAATTTCCTTTAAAAAGTTATACAGAATTTCTTCTAAGAATTATACAGAAACAACTACGGAAAATTATCCAGAATTTCCTCTAGAAAATTATCAATAATTTCCTCTAGTAAATTATACACAAACTACTGTAGAAAATTATCCAGAATACTTCTCGATTGAAATCGAAAGGAATTTTGTTTAGAATTTTATAATCACTTTCCCTTAAATAATTATACTAAACTTTCATTATATAAAATCATTAGCGATTTAGTGTGAAAATTATACCGATTTTATTTTAGAAAATTTTAAAGAATTTTCTCTAGAAGATTATATACAGAATATATCCATGAAATATTATTATCTTATTATAAACCATTATATATACGCGATAATATCCTTAATTTCATTATGATATCTTCAGTAAACAATAAAAGTTTGTTTTACGATTTTATTTCCAATATTTATTTTATTATTATATAGCAGATATATATTAAAAATTCATTCACTCTTGAATATTCAAATGAATAATAAAATAATTTTTACCACACTAAATACATACAATATTCAAATCAAATAATGTGTATACGAGGATATATTGAACAAACATCGCATCCGAATACATAAGCGACGATAGTCACAAAAGAAAATTCTATATTTATAGTTAATATAATAAAATGTTTATTATGTTGGAAAATGTCTCTATTATACATATCACCACAATTTTTTATCATTGTTTATTATTTATTTTCAATAACTTGATATGAAATATTTTGTAAATAATAAAATATATAATTAGAGAAATAAAATGTATACAAAATTTTAATATAAAATTTTATAATATACGAAATAAATAACCAATTTTGAAATGGAAAAAAAAAATCTGAATATGAATATATATAAAAAAAATTTAATAAAAAAACTATACAAATATCTATATATACCATATATAAATGAATTTTTTAATACAATATATTTGATATACATTTATTTAAATACTTATATCATATATACATGTACATTATAGTATATATAATTGAATTT
Organism: Dilophus febrilis; assembly: GCA_958336335.1. Classification (NCBI taxonomy): domain Eukaryota; kingdom Metazoa; phylum Arthropoda; class Insecta; order Diptera; family Bibionidae; genus Dilophus; species Dilophus febrilis. The sequence continues at coordinate 3,200,882 of OY284471.1, read as the reverse complement.
TTAATAAACATGATATTAATTAATATAATTGAATTCTCATACACAAGTATGTATATCAATATGCTGTATGTATACATTCACATTGTTATAAAATTTTAATAGAGTTATAAACATGCAATAAATTTAACTGAACAGAAAATTGTCTAAATATATATTATATATATATAATCGTATACATAGTCTATTTGATGAATGTTTATTATTCTACCTAAAACCATATTAAGTTTTTTTTTATGTATTGTATATAAAGACTATGTATATCTATACAGGGTAATTTGAAATGATACAATTGAATTTACTGTTTTGATTAATGATAAATTTTCGGAATGATAGGTTTAATAGACCGTTTGGTTTCATCTTCATAATAACTTTGGAAGTATTTTTCCACCCTTAAAACGGTGTTGATTATCGTAAGAAAGATAGTTGATATAGTTGACAATGCACACACAGCGATATTAGTAAAAAAATCACAATATATTTTGATAACCAAATGGGAATCCTTGGAAAAAATTTCAAAACACTCTGAAAATAGATTCACACTCTGTAAATATATTTACACTCTGTTTAATATATTTACACTCTGTTTAAAAGGAGTTACAACATTTCGTAATACTCTTGTTTTGTATGTATATATAGACAATATTTATTTTATTTTTTAAATTCACATCATTGTTACAATATATATATATATAGGGAATAATAAAATATTATATACATATATACAAAGAATGTATAATAATTTTTTCGTTTGTTTTTCTTTTTATTTTGGAAAAATAAAAGATAGAATTTAATTATAGAGGAATTTTTCATTTATTCAAATATTTTTATTTAGGGATAAAATTTAGTTTTATATTAAATTTTACAAAATTATATTACCTTCGTCGGTATTATTACGAGTATTACATTATTATAATTACATACATTTAAATATATATATATATATATATATATATATATAGTTAATTTAACCTACATATTTACTGTTATGTTGCTTATAAAATAAGTAAAATGTTTTGGGAAAATTTAACAAAAATAAAAAGCAGAGGAATTTTTAATACTAAATATACAAATTGGATTGTATAACATTTTATTTTTATTTTGTTGGTATTTGAGTTAAATTTAAAGGTAAATATTGTTTTTGTATAAAAGAGCTTTAAATACATTTATTACTTTTTCTTTGAATTTTCGCTATTGTATAATTTTATAAATTTTTATAATAAAAATGATGTAACTTTTCATTATATATACGAATTAAATATTCCATGTTTAGTATATTTTCCAGATACAATCAGATCGTTAGTATAAAGTGGTTACTAAATAAAATACTGGTAAAGTACAGATAGTCATAATAAGATGAAATTAAAGTTTTCTAATGGTCTATAAATAAATATTTTATAAATTAACGTAATTGCTAAAATGATATTAATTAGACTTTTTAATTTGTTATTCCTTCCATATAATTCAATTCTTGTGTGATAACTTTATTAATAGTTTTCTTCTTTTGTTCAATAATTGCATTGTATATAGGCAGATAAACTTTCATATTGCATATGATTGTAGAAAATAACTCTTTATAAATATATATTTATAATAATCATTATGGTAAAAAGATCTTTTGTATTGCATAAAAACATATACCTATCATCATAAACGAAACCGGCATCCAACGTGTTCAAATACAGCACAAATGCTAATGTACAGCAACCCAAACCTATGTAATCCATTCTATTACTGCTGAACAAACTATTATCAAACAAATAAAATACAAAAGAATATTATAAATTAATTTATAAAATTTTTTTTTATTATATAACAGATGATAATTTAATGATTCATAAAAATATAATTTATTATAGACAAGTAAAATTCATTTTAGAAAATATAATTTTTATTATGTTATTAAATATAACAAAGTATTTTAATTATATATTTAAAGTACAAATTATTAGGATATCGCGTGATACAGATTGTTCTCTCAAATATTACCTGTATACCATATATATACAATATAACATTGCGATTCGAATATAACCAATACAAAATCGTTATATTACCAACAAGTTGAATTGACATTTTAAATTGAAAAGAAAAAAAAAACATCCTTTCCATGGTTAAGTGTTATTTAGAAAGACCGCGTATGTTAAATAACAATACTTTATATATAGATACTTTATATATAGATATATCTGGTAACTGTTTAGACTAAAACATATTTTGTTTTGCATTTACATTTTAGATGACTTCTTTTTCAATTTCAAATATAAACTAATATGTCTATCAATCTTATTACTTATATATATATATCCATCTATACATAAATATATGGACTAAAATTTTCCATATATATGCAATAGAGATGAATTATATATATATATATATATATATATATATATATATATATATATAAAGAACCCTTGAGACGCTGAGACAGTAAATAAAAAAAAAACAAATTCTCGTAATACTTTTCTTCTTTTTTTTTTTTTGTATTCAAATATATATTATATTTAATATAAGGAAAAGTATCACATATTTTACGTATTTTATTGAATATACGATAAGGAAAATATAAATATATATATATATAGAAGAGAAAATGCTGAATGATCGATTGATGGTATTTTTCTATTATATTTTTCGTATTTGTTGAATTATGTTTTATTCTTATAAATATATTTTTTTTTTTCATTCATTTTCATTTTCTTTCTTTATTTATATATTACATATTTTTGTTCATATATTCGCTCTTGTTGTATTATATTTATAATATATATTTTTAATATATTAACAGTATCAATGGATCAGTCTTCTGAGTATTTATATTATATATGAATGAATATAAAAAAAAAACACATACACAACATATTTTTATATTAGTGAAAATTTATCAAAAGAAAATGGATGTTGCCATTTATATTTCTGTAACATATTCCTTTTAATATACATTTATCCCTGTATCTTATATATAGTTATACTATATGTACTCAATAATATAAAAATATTTTTTCATTAAAACATGGTTTATGTTTATATAACTAATTTAACAATATTTTACGATTTCATCATATCTATGCGAAATTTGGCTGTTTATATATACTGCGATGGATGTATAAATATATCAATATTCTTCATTCAGAATATATTGTTTGCTTATATATCGATCTATAATTTCCATTTGAAATCTGCATCAATTTGTGAAAATTTAGTTCAATTATTACATTTTCAAGTTAGCTTAGAAAAGGAAAATAATCAACAATAAAAATTAAAATATTTTTAAATTCAAAAATAAATTAAATTTCTATGAGTGTCCTTACATAACTTTTATTAGAATTTATATGAATTTGATGAGCTTTTCCAATCTTAAATAAATTTATCAAATATATTTTCATTAGAAAATTAGTGAAAAATATGCGATTAATTAAAATCTTAGTATTTACAAATCTGGAAAATATCAGACATTCTAATTCTAATTTTAGAACAACCTCTACATTGAATTTTTAAGGGTGATATTTCCATAAAATGGTATTAATTTTAAGACTGATTCTTAAGTAAAATAAGCTGAATTTTCCGAATTTAAAATAATATTATGGGGTCTCCTTACAAAGAATATAGTTAAATTGACAATTTTTCACATATATGGATTTTAACTATAGAATTTGTTCTACAACCCCATTTGATAAGTAAGAAAAGATTTTAGATAATTTAATTACCTTTCGATTGATGGTCTGACCATTATTCTATCTCAATAGGTACCTAAGTTATCACATTTTTACTACACCCGTTATTTAATGAAAAAATTAATTTTTTTACCAATAATTGGTCAAAATCAACCTCTAATCACTCAATTTTTAAGGGTGATATTTCCATAAAATGGTATTAATTTTGAGACTGATTCTTAAGTAAAATAAGCTGAATTTTCCGAATTTAAAATAATATTATGGGGTCTCCTTACAAAGAGTATAGTTAAATTGACAATTTTTCACATATATGGATTTTAACTATAGAATTTGTTCTACAACCCCATTTGATATGTAAGAAAAGATTTTAGATAATTTAATTACCTTTCGATTGATGGTCTGACCATTATTCTATCTCAATAGGTACCTAAGTTATCACATTTTTACTACACCCCTTATTTAATGAAAAAATTAATTTTTTTACCAATAATTGGTCAAAATCAACCTCTAATCACTCAATTTTTAAGGGTGATATTTCCATAAAATGGTATTAATTTTAAGACTGATTCTTAAGTAAAATAAGCTGAATTTTCCGAATTTAAAATAATATTATGGGGTCTCCTTACAAAGAGTATAGTTAAATTGACAATTTTTCACATATATGGATTTTAACTATAGAATTTGTTCTACAACCCCATTTGATATGTAAGAAAAGATTTTAGATAATTTAATTACCTTTCGATTGATGGTCGGACCATTATTCTATCTCAATAGGTACCTAAGTTATCACATTTTTACTACACCCCTTATACAATAAAAAAATTAATTTTTTTACCCATAATTGGTCAAAATCAACCTCTAATCACTCAATTTTTAAGGGTGATATTTCCATAAAATGGTATTAATTTTAAGACTGATTCTTAAGTAAAATAAGCTGAATTTTCCGAATTTAAAATAATATTATGGGGTCTCCTTACAAAGAGTATAGTTAAATTGACAATTTTTCACATATATGGATTTTAACTATAGAATTTGTTCTACAACCCCATTTGATATGTAAGAAAAGATTTTAGATAATTTAATTACCTTTCGATTGATGGTCTGACCATTATTCTATCTCAATAGGTACCTAAGTTATCACATTTTTACTACATCCCTTATTTAATGAAAAAATTAATTTTTTTACCAATAATTGGTCAAAATCAACCTCTAATCACTCAATTTTTAAGGGTGATATTTCCATAAAATGGTATTAATTTTAAGACTGATTCTTAAGTAAAATAAGCTGAATTTTCCGAATTTAAAATAATATTATGGGGTCTCCTTACAAAGAGTATAGTTAAATTGACAATTTTTCACATATATGGATTTTAACTATAGAATTTGTTCTACAACCCCATTTGATATGTAAGAAAAGATTTTAGATAATCTAATTACCTTTCGATTGATGGTCGGACCATTATTCTATCTCTAAAGGTACCTAAGTTATCACATTTTTACTACACCCCTTAAATACAATAAAAAAATTAATTTTTTTACCAATAATTGGTCAAAATCAACCTCTAATCATTCAATTTTTAAGGGTGATATTTCCATAAAATGGTATTAATTTTAAGACTGATTCTTAAGTAAAATAAGCTGAATTTTCCGAATTTAAAATAATATTATGGGGTCTCCTTACAAAGAGTATAGTTAAATTGACAATTTTTCACATATATGGATTTTAACTATAGAATTTGTTCTACAACCCCATTTGATATGTAAGAAAAGATTTTAGATTATTTAATTACCTTTCGATTGATGGTCTGACCATTATTCTATCTCTATAGGTACCTAAGTTATCACATTTTTACTACACCCCTTATACAATAAAAAAATTAATTTTTTTACCAATAATTGGTCAAAATCAACCTCTAATCCTTCAATTTTTAAGGGTGATATTTCCATAAAATGGTATTAATTTTAAGCCTGATTCTTAAGTAAAATAAGCTGAAATTTCCGAATTTAAAATAATATTATGGGGTCTCCTTACAAAGAGTATAGTTAAATTGACAATTTTTCACATATATGGATTTTAACTATAGAATTTGTTCTACAACCCCATTTGATATGTAAGAAAAGATTTTAGATAATTTAATTACCTTTCGATTGATGGTCTGACCATTATTCTATCTCTATAGGTACCTAAGTTATCACATTTTTACTACACCCCTTATACAATAAAAAAATTAAATTTTTTTACCAATAATTGGTCAAAATCAACCTCTAATCATTCAATTTTTAAGGGTGATATTTCCATAAAATGGTATTAATTTTAAGACTGATTCTTAAGTAAAATAAGCTGAATTTTCCGAATTTAAAATAATATTATGGGGTCTCCTTACAAAGAGTATAGTTAAATTGACAATTTTTCACATATATGGATTTTAACTATAGAATTTGTTCTACAACCCCATTTGATATGTAAGAAAAGATTTTAGATAATTTAATTACCTTTCGATTGATGGTCTGACCATTATTCTATCTCAATAGGTACCTAAGTTATCACATTTTTACTACATCCCTTATTTAATGAAAAAATTAATTTTTTTACCAATAATTGGTCAAAATCAACCTCTAATCACTCAATTTTTAAGGGTGATATTTCCATAAAATGGTATTAATTTTAAGACTGATTCTTAAGTAAAATAAGCTGAATTTTCCGAATTTAAAATAATATTATGGGGTCTCCTTACAAAGAGTATAGTTAAATTGACAATTTTTCACATATATGGATTTTAACTATAGAATTTGTTCTACAACCCCATTTGATATGTAAGAAAAGATTTTAGATAATCTAATTACCTTTCGATTGATGGTCGGACCATTATTCTATCTCTAAAGGTACCTAAGTTATCACATTTTTACTACACCCCTTATACAATAAAAAAATTAATTTTTTTACCAATAATTGGTCAAAATCAACCTCTAATAATTCAATTTTTAAGGGTGATATTTCCATAAAATGGTATTAATTTTAAGACTGATTCTTAAGTAAAATAAGCTGAATTTTCCGAATTTAAAATAATATTATGGGGTCTCCTTACAAAGAGAATAGTTAAATTGACAATTTTTCACATATATGGATTTTAACTATAGAATTTGTTCTACAACCCCATTTGATATGTACGAAAAGATTTTAGATTATTTAATTACCTTTCGATTGATAGTCTGCCCAATTGTCTATTATAAATAAACATTTCAAAAACTAAACCACAATAAATGAGACTTCATAATTTAAACTTAACTTTTATAAATTTAATTTCAAAATCTCGCGTACATCAACATTAATATTGGATGGTGATTATTTTACTTTAAAATTTATATATTATATTTATATAAAGTAATTGATAAATATATTAAAAGAAAAAAAAAGTTATTCAAGGTATTTTATAAAATAATTATTATTAGTTTAACTATACAATTATATATATATATATAGCTTAGAAATGCGATGAACAAAAATTAGTTTGAAAACATTTTTATAAAATCAATTACTATATATTATTATATACGTTCAATGTATGTCATATATATATATATTAATATAGAAAATGTCAACTATTTATAACAATTTTATATAAAAATATTTTACAAAACCATAATTTTTCTCACTTTATTTATATTTTTATCACATAAACACAAAACAAACAACAACAAATTATGTTAGTAAAACATTTTCAGATAAAAATTGTTTATATAATAATACATATATATATATATTATATATGAAATGGAATACAGAATATAAAAAATATATCTAGAATTAAAAAAAAAAACTAATTTAAAGTTTCACATTTCTATAGTTTCATTTTTTTTTTATTCCATACTCTTTTCTATTCGATAATAATAATAATAATTGCTTTGCTATATACATATATATAAATAAATATATCCTTTCGTGTTACACATTATATTCGTTCGTATTCATTCGTTGTTCTAAATGTGTTTATAACAAAATATCTATTTTTATATATCTATTTATGGTTATATTTATATATATAATATTTTATAATACATACACCGCATGTATTCAATAAATATATATATATATATACATATATAAGATATTTTCTATTTTCATTTTATAAAAATGACAAATAAAAAAGAAAGAAAAAATTACTGAACTTTTCCTATACCAAAATTAAAAAATATATACGTCTATATAACAAAAAGAAATACTGAAACTTTTCCCATATAAAGTCAACAAACTTGTAACTTATGCGTTTAATGGAAATAGTATATATGTAAGATTCGATATGCGGAATATATATATGGTTTATATACAGTTAGTGACAATAATATATATATATATATATTTGGATTGGGATTGATATTAAAAAGTATTCATAATCTTTAGGAACTGTAACAAAAATAAAACCCACTTTTTAAAATCAAATTAGTGAAAATTAATCTGATATATTAAATTCCTGACCAGTAATCTTTATAGGAATCTAATCGAACATAAATTGAATTGATTCTACAGAATTCTATAGTATCTTGATCCTTTTTTTTTAATCAGTATATAATTTAAATATATAAATTAATTATAGAATCTCACGTGATTTTCCAGGATTTTATACAAATTAATCTGATTGATTATTTTCCAGCTAAATATTTAAATAAATCATTTTCTTGATAAATTTAGAGCCAAGCAAAATAACCTAACTTTTAATAAATATAGCGATGATAAACGTGTTAATTTTGCTCGCTGAAATATAATTTCTTATTAACACAATTTTTTATTTTATTTTATCGATGACTGTAAATACGAATGACATAGAACACATTATATAGTATAAAAAGAAAGAAATATTACATGTATAAAAAATATATTGTATATACGTTGCATTGGGCACATTTAGGAATTTATATAGTTCTATCACGTGCGCTTCTTTCTTAATGAGTTTTTGACTTTGTCGTAAAAATACAAAAGATGACTTTTCTCTTCTATATACTTGTACATATGTATACATAAATGTAGCATATTGTACAATGAATGTATGCGGATAGGTATATAACAATTGATATAACGTGCATATTAACATTTCTATATATTTATATATATACTTACATTTTCAATTTTATAAAAAGTAATCAGCTGAGTAATTGAAGGACAACAACATTTTATTCTTATAATATCGGTATAAGTTCTATATATATATTTATTTTATATATATTTTTGTACAATTAAGTTATTGCAAGCAAATAAAACAAATAGAAAATGAATTTATGTATTTTATATATATATATATATATATGTAAAGAAGTATATGCAATGATAGCAATTTCTTTTGGACATAAAAATAATTTTATCGGTTTTATACTTTCAATTCTAATTAATTTCTTCTCACATTTTATTTGTAACGTACATATATACGACTCTGTATATTCCGTACGGACGCAGCTTTGAAAATATATATGATATAGATAGATATATACATGGAAGAGAAAAGATATAATAAAATTAAATTTATACATTAAATATACGACAAAAGCAAAAAAAAAAAAAAAAAGAAAAACATGACTATTTTATTGTAACAAATAATTAAAGAATAAATTGTTATATAAAATAATAAAATGTTTGCAAATAATTTCTTTTTATTATATTTTATATTATTACAATTTATATTTCGAAAACCCAAACGAATCATTTGTATAATAAAAACAAACGATATTTTATGGTAAATAAAATGTGAGTACACAAGAATATTTTCCTAAAAATTAACCTATTTTCATAATAAAACTAGGAATTTTTGTATTGTAAAACTGTGAAAATGGAAAATTGTATATTCCTTAACGATTTTTTGTACATAGTTAGTATAAATACATAAATATAGAGGGTGGTTTGTGAGTTTGTGTTAGAAAAATTCTTACAATTTCAAACAACATTATAGAAATGAAAAGACTGTTGAATTTTCCGTGACAATCAATGTGTCTTATATATGTTAATTAATATTTAAAAATATCATTACAAAGGTTGTATAAAGTTTTCTCACTTTAATTGTAATTGAATAGCTTTCATTAAGATATTTTTATATTAATTTTATAGATTTCATATGATTTTTCTGAGATTTTTCACCTTTAAATAATTTAGTTAAATTAACCAGTTAAATGACTTATTGTTAGTATATAACTTTACATAATAATGTCATAATGTTTCTATGAAATTTGTATATTGTATAAGTAGTGTACGAAGATTAAAAATAAATTTATAATACATTTTATTATATGTAATGTAATTAAATTAAAAAAAAAAAACTTCATATACATTTAGATTTCTCAATAATTTTCTACCGCAAATAATAAAATACATTTGATGTGATATACCACAGCTATACATATAGCTATAAATACTAAAAACAAACCTAAACGAAATAACACGATAGGAATAAAAAAATATTGATATTATAAATTTTTACATATATATATATATATTCATGCGATGTGATCAATATATAATAAACATATATTTATTGAAATCCAATATATCTATATATATTATATAACCGGGTAGATATAGAAATGTATATTTATAAAACTGGGAATGTTGATCATATATACGTATACGAGTATATATACAGGAAAACATAAAAAAAAATCATTCAATGTAATATTATATATATGCATATATAGGAAATACAAGGAAATTGAAAAATGAAATATGTATATAATACCTTATATATATTGTGATATAAAATGCAGATACAACAGGGTATATTTTATTAAAAAAAAATTTGTATACATATATTATATAGACAGACGAATGTATAATATATGAGAATAAATATTATTTGCACATAAAAATATATAAAATAGCATATATACTGTATATTGTATTAGTATACAGATAGGTATTTTTAATATAATAATACACGCAGCATGAAATTATTCATAACAGAGTTTGATGTAAAATCTAATAAAATATTTTTGCATATATATACATACCATATATATATATATTTATTTAAAACCATAACGCTGTTACGTTTACAGATTGTTTAAAAAAATGGTTCTATTTTTGGTTACGATATCAAATCAACAAATTTAATGATATTTATAAAAAAAAAAAAACATAAAATAGACTATTGCCATAAATGAAAAATTTGTTTTGGATTAAATTTGACTTGAAAAGGATTTAAATATTGGTTTTATTTTTTTTTTTTTTTGGTAACATATAATCCAGAGATTATTATTCATAAATGGCATTTAAAGGGATAAATATAGGTAATTTACAAGTGATAATTAAAATTAAAGATAATATCTTTTTTTATTTTTGTGGTTTACTTCTATTTTTTAACATCATATCATATGTTTATAATATTTCTTTTTAATTGCTTTAATAAATATTTCTAATTCTATTGTAAGCGTATGAGACAATTTTCATTGTTATATATTTAATTAGGGAAATTTTATATTTTAATAATTTGTGAAGTATTTTTCTATATATGGTTTGTAAAACTAAAGGAACCTATTCTCTTAAATAATGCTCATGTTTTGTTATGGAATTCATATTGTACGGATATTTTACTCAAACTCTACGATCACTATTTAATATGGACTATTATTTAAAATGAAATATCTTAAATGGTTTTAGTATATAGAAAATTCTTTTTATTATTAATATATGATATGGGAAAAATATCGTTGAATAGAACAGCCAAGATGGTTACAAAAATTCAATTTATTCATTGAAATATAATTATAATTTTCCAAAATCTTCCTTAGATTCGTAAAGTTAATACAAAATACTATTCGTTTTTAGCATCTCAATTGCTTTATTGACTAAATATTGTTGATATAGAAAATTACATATTAAATATTATCTTCGGTGAAAAATCTCGGAAAATTCATATGAAACATTATTAAAAATTTTCCAGGTATATAGCCATCATTTATATGTGCTAATAATATATATGAGAAAACATTTAATTTCTTTATAATTTATATTACATTCTATTTGTGACATTAATTTTAAAAGTTTATAATACCTGAAGTGAAATACGAATTATTGTTGCTATTATTTTTTCTTTTTTGGAAAAGTTTCTTTCAATCTTTCGATATGTATATAATAAACATGGAAAATAATTTTCTATTGTATGAATAAATAATTTATATTTTTTTATTTATGCGTCGTTTGCAAATTACATAGAGAATTTTCAACTACCAGAATTTGTATAATAATATTTGATAAAATAAATTATTAAACTTTACTGTTAGATAAAATATTATTGAATATATTATTTTAGAAAAAATTAGGGGAATCATTATTATTATTAATTTTTTATTTTAATTCATTATAATATTTTAGTAGAGATTATATAAGTAAATTTACGGCAATATTTGATAATTATAAAGAAACATTTTTAAATATTTTATATATATTATATTTATTTTATTTTTTTTTACATATAATAATTACTATAAATAAGGGAATTAAATTAATTAATTTTCATAATTCCTGTATATATTTTTGAATAAATTTATACAACATGCAGAAATACGGCACCCTTCATTGTAATTTTATATAACCATAATATATATATACAATCATGTGTGCAAACACACAACCTTTATATATAAAAGGTATTTATATATTCCCTATATATATATACTTATTATTATATATATATATATATATATCGTGATTCATTTTGGGAAAAATATTGCTTTAAATATACCATCGATATAACGTTTATATATATGGATCTATAACCAAATTTTGTGTATTTTATATATATATAAAAAAACATTATATATAGGGTAGAAACAAATTAATTTTTCATATTTTAATTTTCATTTTTTCTCATTATAACATTTGATATTTTCAAATGAACGGAAATTACAGCAAGGGAATTGTTTTGTTTTGTTTTGTTTTGTTTTCGCTACAATAAACATAATCTTTATTATATGTACATAAAGAAATTGAACAGACAGGGACGATTAATGAAACGTGAAATACGTGCATTGAATATTGAGTTTGTGAAAAATAATTTACATTATATTTTAACCTCGATTGATCCAAAAAAATTTGGCAAATGTTCTTTCCATTGATGGAAGATAGAAAAGGGGTATTTAAATTTCAATAATATTTAGCAATCTGAATACAAAATAAGAATTTCTTCCCATTTTCTTTCATTAAGCATTCAATATTACGATGCTAAAATTGGGAAAATTGATTTATATTATAGAATTATTTAAGAGTACTTTAATGAGTAGTAGTTTGACCCAAAAGAAAAAAACAATTTTGTATTTATCATAAATAAACATAATCGAAAACAAAAATACACACCATAATACATATAGAAATGATGTACGTGCTTAATTATTACTTCAATTGCATACATAAATATTGTTATATAACTAGAGTTATATATACATTTACATAGAATTTTTACGAAATGATTTAGAATGTAAACGCGACGAGTGTTTTTGACATATGAATAGAATAGAAAAACAAAATTTATTATGATTTAGCCTTTCCACTTCTACAATTTTTTTCAATATTCGCAATTCCTATAACTTTTATTATGTAAAAATAATCCACAATATTGCATTTATATATAAATAGTTAACTCATACGTTTTCAAAATAAAATAAACTTGATACGTTTTAATTATTACTAAAACAGAATTTTCAATATTATTAATATATATTCCATCTGTACAGAGTTTAGAAATAATAGAAATAGTTTAGATATCATTCGAAACAAAATGCACATACAGAAATATAAAGAATTACAATTTTATTTCAACATAATCACAATAATGGGTTTTTATTATTTTTAATCAAACATTGCATTCCATGGGATTTTTTTTTAAACGAAAAATTTAATTTTAAATATATACGAAGGAATAAACAGTTTCAAAACGTTGCCATTTTCAATCCTTTAAGCTTTAACAAAATATATACACGATATAATATACAAAATATAAGAAACAATATGACAGAAAAGTTTTCTATATATAGACATAAAAAAAAAATATATATATTATATTAAAACTTTCAACGTCAAACATCGTTGTATATGGGGTATGGTATATATATGATATTATGTAAGTTGTGTTGTATAAATATAAAATGTTGAAAATAAAACTTGGAATATTAAAATACAAAGCACAAAATTTAAATCAATAACAATTTTCTCAACGAATCAAAAAATAAAATGTTAAAATCGATTTTGATTGAAAACTCTGACTGATAATATTGTTTAAAATATATTATTCACATTTATACTTTATATACTTGGTATATATACTTTATACATATATGCATTCAATATTCAAAAATATATAATGGATTTGTAAAACTTTCAGTCACATTCCTTCAAATCCTTTATTCATTTCTAAATATATATTTTCATTCATTTATTTTATATATCCATATCCATATATATATATCTATCGAATTATATATGTATAAATACTTGACTTTGATGTTTTTTTCCCATATTGGGTTTCTATAATTTGTGTTTATAAAAGCAAATAATATGCATTTTATTTATATATACGTTTTATTTTGTACATAAGACAGGAATTATTTATCTTTTCATCACAAAACCATTTATAAATATTGGATTTTTTTTTTTTTTAAATTGATTAAGGAATAATATTTTTTATTGATTACTTTTTATGTAATGTCATTATTTTAAGGGTATTTTTATTTGTATGTATGGTAAAAAATGAAAGAACTGTATGGATAAGGGTTTTGCAATTGAAAAATATTCCTTATATAAAATATTTGAAAAAAAAAATATGATTTATAGTGTACAGAAACTTTCATAAAATGAAATGCATAGAAAAACAGATGAATTTTATTAAAGTTTATCAAACCATTTTCTTTTAAATCATATTCAATGTCATTTTATTCTTCTAGATCATAAAAATACCTTACGTTCTGTGTTCTATTTGTTCAGATTAGATAATTAGTTCAAAATGTAGCATCATTGCATTAGATATTGTATTTTGCAATGATTTCGATTTAAAGAAATTACTTTCATGTATTTCGAAGTAATTAAAATGGGAAAAATCTCGGAAAATTCTTTAATTAAAGAAATTCACTATAATTCTAACTTATCCTTTTTGATGCACTTCCGTAAAGATGCATTTCAAACAATCTTAAACCTTAAAATTCTATAAAGTATCTAAGAAAACCAATCATTCCGATCAAATTAATAAGATATTTACCATAAATTTAACTTCTAAAAATCTTAGAAATATGCCATTTATAAAAGTTGTCAAAAAAACTTTATACATTTTTATAAAATATTTGTTTTAATAAATGTATTTTGTTTAAAAAATAGAAATGTTTAATTTATAGACAAAAATCATATTGTAGAGACAAAACCCGCAATGAATAAATAAAAAAAAAAAACTAAAGTTTTAAATAATTTTATAATGTATATACATTACCAACCGATTATACAACAATCAACAATTTCATTTCAACAAAACAAAATAAAAAAAAAAACTTCTTACTCAAATTATGTTTATTTTTTGAATAAATTAATGAAAATCGTATTTCTATTGTTTTTAATTAAACCATATCAAATAAAAAAAAATATAAAATGAAATAAAATTGAAAAAAGTACCAAAAGAAAAATTGAAAATAAAAAAATACCAAATAATGAAGGGATGGAAATATATAAATGATGAAAATTAACATTTTTTTTTTTCACAATCTTCTTTATGTCGTCTGGGGGTTTTTTTTTAAATATTTCATTATAAGAATTGTTTATTTCTTTTGTTATTTGATACAACTTTTTCTCTTTTTCCATCATTATATATATATATATATGAAACATATACATAATAAGTATAAATAATTTTTCAACATTTAACCCTTTAATTCATTAAGTAAGTCATTATATAATATGTATTTATATAATTCCTTTTTTTTTCTCTATAAATATAATGGTGGAATATATTTTGTTAATGTTTTGTTATATAAAACAGAAACTTTAGAATTTATTTGGTGAAAATAAAAACCGAAATAAATATTTTCAATGCTCTTTTAATTATTGAAGCATATAAATAAGTAATTTCTATCCAACCGGCAAAGAATTGTTTCAATTAAGATTTCCTATTTTTCCTATTTTGTTTTATAATTTAATTGAAATTTTATATGTGGTATTATTTTCTTTTTTTGTTATTCTCCTCATAATTATAATGAATTTATTATCATTTTTGTTTTATTTGATATATTCCCTTTTTAAATATTGAAAATGTTGATGTATTTATATTCATTCCATTCATCATACAATCAATTAATACCAAAAACGAAAAATTGAAATAAAATTTGATAAATGTTTTAATATGTATATCAAAAAAAAAAAAAAATGAATTGATTTTTTAACATTTCTATATAGTTTTATTATATATTGTATAGATACAGATTTTATCCCCCTCCATCCATAATATTTATAAAAGTTGAATATCATGCGGATGATGATGTATAGATTTCATATTTCTAAAGTTTTTTTCTTTTTTATTTCTTAATATGTATATACCTTTATTCAAAATAAAAAGAAAAACCTTTATTATTCAAAATAAAGTATATATTTTTCACCATCTTTTCATTTTAAGAATATTAAAAATATAAAATATTTCCTTGGTATTCCATCAATTCGGAAAATAAATGTATCATCGAAAAACCGCATCGTCGTATATATAAATTTATTTTATATATAAGAATGAATATTATATATATGATATTGAACATGAGGAAAATGTATATATAACATATATATAGAGAAAATATTTGAAAAATATTAGGGTTGGTTTTAAAAAGGTTATATTGAACATTTATTTTCATTTCATACCATTTATATTTGTACGGTAAGATTTAATATGATATATAGATATATATATATATATATATATTTAACATATATGACGAATTTTGATTGATATAAATCGATATCGTATATAATAATAATAATAATAATAATCACGATATTTATTGCTTCTATATAATTTACATATTATATTATTATTGTTATTATTTTATCATGTTGAATTATATATACAGTTTATTTATATGGTTTAGCGTGAGCCAATTGGTTTTATTTTTTTTATTATATTTTGATTTATTGTAATGCTATATATCTTAAATAACAGACACCTTGAAGGAAAACTCAATTCTTTTTTTTAAATATTTTGATTTAGAATTTTTCCATATCAAAATCGAATAGATTTGTAGATTTTAAAGACCATAAAATGTTCAGATGCAACAAGGAGTTGGAAAATTTTATTAATTTAAGTTTATTTTGATGGGTTTATTGTGAAAACAATTTTTTATGGTATCATCATCAATTCAAAGAATGAAAAATCTTGGAAAATTCATTTGAAAAATCTTTAAAATGATTTCTAAATGAAATTATAATATATTTTAAGAAGATTTCTAATAAAATTAATAGAGTAACGACGAAATCTATTAGTAAAAAAAATGTTTACTAAATGAATTCACATTTTCCAGAATGACTTTATATTAAAATCGAATGTTATATTATATTATTCTTATGGAACATTAAAGTACCTTTCTCAATACGTGATCTATTCAAGCAAACTCGTTAACTAGTTAGGAAATTACAATAATTTAAATACTTTTCGAAAAAGAATGTCATTTAAAATTGATTGTAATAAAATCTCGTAAGATTCGTATGAAAGCTAATCAAGTAATCTAAAAGTTAACGATAGTAGAATATTTTAATCATCATTCTGTGCCATTCAAGAAAGTTGGAGAGTGGCTTGAAAAACTTCAATGACAGTTAAAGGGAGGGATGTGAAAAGATTTTTAGAAATTGCAAATTTTCATAAGTAAATATACAATAAAATTGATTGATTGTCGTTGAAAATCTTTGAGCATTGTAAATTTTTATCAAATGATAGCATTTTTCCGTATGGCTTGTTTATAGAACTCTATTGTTATTTTACTTTTATTTTGAATATTTTACATCAAACTATGTCAAAACACAAAGGTTGATTAACAATATATGTATATACAATTCACACTCTAAAAATCTATCATAAATTAAATTATTATTTATATTATAAAAACCGTATATCAGTTTGGTATATTAAAGAAAAAGTAAATAAGAATTTGTTGGTTATAGCTTAACAAAAAATATATAAAAAAAAAAAATCGATTGGAATGAAAATAACAAAAACAAACAAAAATTATATATATCTTGGGCATTTTATATGTGGATTACAATAAATTTCTGAAAGTGAAAGAAAAACGTACGTTTTGCATATATATACACAAATAAACATTTATATATATACTTTCTTTTTATATAATACCAGCAAATGGAAACTAACTATATATAGTATATACATATGGAAAAAGCTTAGATTTATTTTTGCAATGTTATGTCTTTTACCATATATATATATTTATATATTACATAAACCAAAAAAAAAAGAAAAAGAAACTATTTATTCGTTTTTATAAAGTTCAAATATATGTATATAGTGAAAAATAACATAAATGTAGTATATTCAGGAATTTAACAAAAGGTAAATAAAAAGAATAATATATAAGAATTTTCATAGTATTAAATATTTAATATACACAAATATATATATGTATATAAAACAAGGAAAAAAAAAATTCACATAAATCTGATATAATCCGTAAATTTATTTGTCTATATATAAATAAACCAAATACGATGTGAGAGTAAATCTATCTGTATATATAAAAGATTTTTATATTTGCTATAGATATAAATGCTTTTGTATACAAAAATATCAAACTAACAAAAAATGAAATTAATAGAGAGTATATATATACAGTATATGCGGTTTCTATTGCGTTCAACAACCACCATATTACTATTTATATATAAATTTTCTTTAACATCTACAAAAATTTAATTCATAAATCTATATTGATGTATGTTGAATTGGAATTAATGTTTACTATATATATATTATATAGAAATACCTAAACTTTCTACAAGAAATGTCTTTCAAAGCATATATATAGGTATATAATATTCTTTTGGGATTTTCAATCGTTAGAGTATCCAAAAAAATTAAGAAACCAAAATGGTTTAGTTATACAACAACTTATTTTAGTGTTAATGACAATTTGACATTTTTTTAGTGCTACAAATCTATGTATAAATACACAGGTATTTATATAAATATAATCGATTGACATTACCTTTTAATAAATGTACAATACAATATTAAAGAAAATTTTGTATTATATTGTAAAAATTCGGTAGGAATTCTAAAAGAATTAAGTTTCATAGTACTTCTTAATTTCAATTGGAATATTACATGTTAAAATTTTTTAAATCTCTAAAATAACAATAATTTTTATAATGAATTTCCATTTTTAATTCTGTTATTTAATAATATATGCTGAAGCGAAATTAATTTTCTCAAAACCATGACTATATGTAAATTACTATTAATTTATATGCTCAATCAAATGTTATTAAATTAATACAATACAATATTAAAGAAAATTTTGTATTATATTGTAAAAATTCGGTAGGAATTCTAAAAGAATTAAGTTTTGTAGTACTTCTTAATTTCAATTACAATATTACATGTTAAAATTTTTTAAATCTCTAAAATAACAATAATTTTTATAATGAATTTCCATTTTTAATTCTGTTATTTAATAATATATGCTGAAGCGAAATTAATTTTCTCAAAACCATGACTATATGTAAATTACTATTAATTTATATGCTCAATCAAATGTTATTAAATTTTGCCACCCCAATAAACATATCATTATGGAAAAATGAGAGTATATATAACTATAAAAGAAAAATGCATTCATATAAATTTTTTTATCGATAATGCACATTTAAAAATATAGAGCATATAATCAATTAATATTAATATGTGCTGCTTTCTTTTATATATATACTAATAGTATTGTGTACTTGACAATCTCATATAAATATAAAAATGTATTTACGGAACGGAATAAAATATGGCATATTATAATAAATTTAGTACATATAAAATGTAGAAATCGTTTTTTATACGCTATCTAAATTATAACAGAAATTGATTCACAATTTATGCTATAGCTGCTATAGCTAGCGATGATCGATCACATATTTATATGTACAAAATAATAATAATAAGAATAATGGTTCAATTATATATGTGAAATACTAGAACTAGAATTAATATTTCTTATTCTATATATATAGTTTCGTATTAAAATATGGAAAAATATTCACTTTTATTATAAATAAAATACACGAGAATAATGTTAAAAATTGAATATATATTCTAGATCTATATAATAAATATATAGTTTAGTTTTGTATATTTTATAAATTTGTATTTATTGATTCGTTATAACTTCATTATTATTGACATACATTTTCGATCTCTATATATATCTATCCCAATCCATATATATATATATATATATATATATAATATACTATATACATAATTTATTTTCATCTCAATTGATGTATGCAATAATAATTGGATATTTATAATCAAATAGCGCGGTTTATGTGTTTTTATGCTATTTTTGAAATATTATTATTATTATAATAATTTATTAACGATGTTCTGAATTCAAATATGTATTTAATGTATTTTTTAAATTCAATTAAAACGTTGATTTGGATTGTGGTATCAATCAAAAATCCTTTGCCCAGAATCCTTTGCACAATTTTAATACATTTCAATTAAATCTTGCATCATAATATTTAAATATGGTATTTTTCAATGCCCATCAAAAGTTTTCTTTAACATATTCATTGCGAGATCCGTTTAATTTACGTTATTCAATCAGCTCAATTTGTAGTTTGATGCAGAGTGTTAACATTTTAGTTAAAAAGAAAATGTTATATTCTAAATGAAAGACGAAGACTAACGATTCAATGTATTTAATTTAATGTCAATAGCTATACAATAGCTAATTCTACAACATAACTTTTCAATAATTCTAAGTTTATATATACCTTGAATTGAATAATTTTACTCATATATAGATGAATACCAATTATTTAGGTTTCAATTCAAATACTTGATGATTAAATTTACGAATGCAATTATTTCTCCATAATTAAAAAGAAAATATTCAATTATCCACAAGAGGAATCATTATTGTAAATTGAATTGAATCGAATATGTGAGATTATGGTTAAGTTTTATATGTAGAGTATAAATACCTATTGATATTGAAGTTTTATTGAAGATGATATATTAATGAAATATTAAAAAAATACTTGAATCTCATAAAAACCATATAATTTTAAATAATATTATGCTTCTAGTTATTCTATTTTATAAATATATAGATAGACTAAAATTTATATAAATGCTTGAGTATGATTGCACTTTTTTAAATGCAATTGCATATTAAATCATTTATAAAATATATATATCTATACACACATACATCATACATCATGTTTAAGTTTTTTTTTATGTTATCAGTAGTAGGGTTTAGTATAGGTACTAGAATATTTTAAGAATATATACTATTGATAAATAACTGAATTAAATACAACGACGTACAATCAGATAATATTATAAATAAATTAAAAACATTTTGAAATCTTTTTTTTCTATATAAATCGTATATACATATAAAATTAATTAATTATTCTATACTGAACAATTTTCTCATAAATAATGTTAAAGAAGAAAAAAAAATCAACTTATGAATGCATAATTTAATCGTAATTCATATTTATACAAATTGACATAAATATATTTAAAAAAAAAATATTTGTATTGAAGCAAAGCAGCAAAAATATATACCCATCGAATTTTTCCCATTCATTAAACATTCAATTTTCAATTACAATTATACCTATTTTAATAATAATCATCATAATAATAATAATAATTGTTGAGAAAGACATTTATATATATTCAACAAAATGAAATTACATTAAAATTTTCTATATTCTATGTATATATGAATTTATAACCCAGTCAGTGAAAATGGAACTAATCTGTTCTAATCGAAATCAATTTGTGTTTACGTTTCATTTTCCATTTTATGTCTTTAATTCTCTGATTATTGTATCACAATATTTTATGACCGAATATTCTTATATATAATGAATAATAAATAAAAAGACTTGCTTCTGAATGAATTCTAAAGAAAACTCTATATTTCGATACAATAAAATATGCGCTTATAAGATATTTAGAATCAGTTCTAAATCATGTATTTTCTTAGCTATTCTACGAAAAATTCTATTAAATGAATTCTTGGTTAGATGGGTGTATAATAAAATAATGTAGAATTTCAATTCGAGAAGAAAACTAAAATATATAATATAATGCGAATATATAACATAAAATCATTCCTAGAAATATATATATATATATATATATAGAGACAAACTTTATATTCATATATATTTATACAGGTATTATTAATGTTTCATTAGTGAACATACAATCATACCTATATATTTAGAGGTAAAGGTAAAACATCGATTGCTATATATGTATAGATATGATAACCTAAATAATGTATGGTTATATATCTATGATACCATATCGATATATATTAATTTATATACATGTAAAGTATATGTATAGATCTGGATACGTTTTGTACGAAGAAAATTTTGATTACAATTTTCGAAATATATATATATATTCATGTATATAGTTATATGATATGATTATATGATAATGATGTCCCAATAGACTACACATGTATATATGAAGTGATATTTTGATATACACATGAGCATGACTACATGTATTTGTAGATATCAGTTTTGCATTTACATATACATATAGCATATCAGGCAAGGTAAAGTTATTAAACATTTTGTATTACATATATATCCTTAATAAATACATATATAGATATAGCTTAAGGTGGTAAATTTAATGGGTTGCTAAACATGAAAAACCTTACCCTATATACAAAATATGCATATTAATATATATATATATATATTATTGCTATAAATAAAATGAATTCAGATATCGTCGTATTTATATATATATATATGTATGCTAGAGAGCATTCAAAAAACGATTATATTATTTAACATATATATGCTATATGATAAAATATAAATTGCTGAATTATATATTCAATATCGAAATAATGAAGATAAATTATATTAAATTTTGTAATACATAATGTAGAATATATATATATTATACGAATGAAATTATTCAATTATATGCAATTTTTGTTTTTCTTTCTTTTTGACAATTTTTCACATGCATTTTTCATACTTTGCATATTATCACATAAAATATTTAGTAATTGGATTGAAAATAATTTAATTGATATTTTTTAAATGAACTTTCCTTAAAAATTAAATCGCAATAGATAGTTGGAATACATAATCTTATTATTAATATTGAGAATGATTAAAGGAAAAAGTTTCATTCAATCATTTCAATTATCATAGCATTGCGATATGACTTTATGTATAAAAGTAAAAAGTATAAAAAGATATTACAATTAAATAAAAAGGACATCTTAACCAGTTATGGGATAATATCTATATTTTAACTATTGAAAAATAAAGCAATTATTTATGTATATTAGTTTGATATGTTTACCTGATCATTATCTTTATAGTTAAAAATTAAACTGCGTTATATATTTGAATATAGCTTGACAAATTATGTTAATAACATCACATTTACATACCTGTAAAATTGGAAAAAAAAGTAATAACATGAATTATTAATAAATGATT
Organism: Dilophus febrilis; assembly: GCA_958336335.1. Classification (NCBI taxonomy): domain Eukaryota; kingdom Metazoa; phylum Arthropoda; class Insecta; order Diptera; family Bibionidae; genus Dilophus; species Dilophus febrilis. The sequence goes on along the minus strand of OY284471.1, from coordinate 3,177,482 downwards.
GAAATAATTTTAGTATACTAAAATTTATTAATTAAAAGGTATATATAAATTTTCAAATAGACAAATCAGAATTAGAAAGAAGGATTCCCGAGTATTTCGAATTTCTAAATATCTAAATCAGTAAAAAAATTATATTAGCATTAAAATTCATGAAAAGAATCCCTGCTCTCAAACTCTATATGGCTGGTTGATACCTTTTTTTTTAGATCATTCTGTATAAAAAAATCTTTAATTATCTAATGATGTATTATTTTGTAATATATAAAAATTATCTGCTTAATTTCCATCATTTATTTTTATATAGCATATAATGTGATATCTGTATCGATTTTGGCAACACAACAAATTATATATTTATCCTATTTGGTTTTTTTGCATTTATTTACACTCAACAATGTATATATATATAAAAACAATATTATATATAATCACCATAAATATATGTATGTAATGAATGTATAATTATTCAATCCTTTGCCAGTTATATAATATTTATATATATTCATTTAATATCTCTTTCGAATTTATAATGATATATGTATTAATAAAGAAAAATGTATTTTATTAAATGTTATGGATATTCAGAAATATAAATGGACGGTATTCATCTAACAATTTGAAAATGAGTATGAATTATTTAGGGGAAAAAAAAGCGACCCGATCTTATCTATTTCAAATAGACTTTGAAAGAAAAACATTATCTACATAAAGATTTTGGTGAAAATTAATAAACTGACACTTATATCATATATCGTAATATTTAATTGAGATCTCACAACCAATTGATTTATTAAAGATATTAAAATTGAAGACCTGCTATTTAAGATTAACCGTGGCACTATATGAAATAGAAAAATTTTAATTGATTGAATTGTATATAATATTTCAATGTATTCTTCTGATGTTTAACGATATGATAATTGCAATAATAAAAGTGTTCAGTTCCTTTAAGCATAAATTACAAATACATTATTTATTCAATTGCCTACAGATTTTCTACATAGATTACAATTCATAGATCTCATTTATATTCTTAGATATATAATAATAAGGAATCAGATAATTTACATGGTATGTATGGAGATGAGATGATCTTTAAAATAAAAATATAATCGGTATCTGTTTAAAATAAAATGCAATTGAGTGATTAATCTTGTGATTCGTTGTATATTGATTCCATCATTCTATTTTATAATTGTTTCAATATAGAACAAATTCCCATATTCCAAAAAATGCATATAACTATAACTCGACACTTCATATAATATAATACACCACGTACAGTGTAATAAATATTTTATTCAATATGATATATGCATATGACCGCATGGATGAATGAATATACGTGGATATATAATATATGAAAGAAGAAATGCAATATTCTTTTTTTTTATACAATCATAATTTACGTACGTTATATATTAAAAAAAAAAACAATAGCACATATACCGTGATTTATTGTAATATTTCATTCAAATCGTATTTTATTTCCTGAAATTATTATTAACAGTTTTGTTGGCTTTTTTTTTAAAGCTTTTTGCTTTGATTTTTTGGTCTAAATATATATACTATACACTCCACCAACAACATCAATTTTATTTTAGACAATTAGTCTAATAAAAGGTTTTAATAAAAAAATTTCATTGTTATATTCTTCAAATTATATAATAAATTATATAAAAAGAAAATCCTTTTTAATATAGTATAAAGCATAACAAATGAAAAAAAAAATAAAACCACCAATCTATTATTTATATATATAACAGCGGCGGATCTGGACCTCCAAGGGTACTTGTTCACTTTAAAAACTGGTAAAGAACAAAAAAAAAAAAAAAAAAACTAGAAATTTTAATTAGAAAAATGAAATGTTTGGAAAAATAATGAAGTACGCATAACAAGCATTTACGAAAGAATGAAAAAAGATCGCATATAACATAATTTTATATGAAAGGTTCATTTCTATAAGTGAACATTATATAGTAAATAATATCTATTTTTTATTCATATATATGCCAATATGCCATATATAGAAATGAGAAAAATAAAAAAAAAACAAAAAAAAAATATTTATATATTTTCTATGATTATATACACCGCAGCAGGCAGTATATGAGTATGCGAGATTTGAATGATAAAAAATACAGCATACAAACAACCATACAGCATATATAAGAAAAAAGAAACAAGCATTTGTATTATTGTTCACAATTTATAGTGAACGAAAATTAAAATAGTATTTGTATTATTTGTATATTCGTATACCTCGCATTTTCGGAAAATATAAATGTATTTGCCATATACAATTAAACAACTATGTATAACAACAATATTTTTTGGTTCATTTAAAATTGTGAACACTATGGGAGTGCGATTAAAAAAATGCACGAAAGAAAGAGTATATATAGATTAAAGGTGTATGTATTTTTTCGTTTTTGTTTTTCTTTTATGCGACGTTTCTTTATATATATGATATATATACCATTGTGTTCATTATTTAAAATGATCCTAAGGAATATTATCTCTTATATTTTTTACTGATAAAAATAATCAGCGCTGCAAATTTTTTGGGACACTTAATATTATTTTATTCATCAAAAAAAATATTAAAATCTGTATTTTCTTAATTATCTATCAATATTTTTAGCAGGTGGTTCACTGAACAGAGTGAACAAAACCAAGCTACGCGTATGATATATAACAATAATATAAAGGAATTAATTTTATATATAACCGCATTTATATAGAGAGTAAATTAACTTAATTTTTATTTGGGAGTTATATATGTATAGTATTCTATTCAAATTAACAACAAATCAACTCTATACGATTTAAATCAAAAGTAATTTCAATGGAAATATTACGTAATCAAGGACAATATTTTGAGGGCTATAAAATTGATTAATCATAATATATAATGTGAATTAGTACAAGAAAAATAAAAAAGTCAATTATAAATAAAATGACAATTATAATAAATTTTAATTGACTTATCCATAAATATTTCATTCCATTCAAGCACAAATGTCACAAAACTCATTCTTTATAAGTTTTATTAATACATCATTTCAATTTTACTATATCAAGGATATTTATAATGAATTGTTCATTTTGCTTGACAAAATCAATCATATATTGACCATATTTTATATAAAGGTTAATAATTAAATAGTTATATAACAAATTGTTTTGGAACAATTGAAAGGTAAACCAATAATGTGATCATTTATGAAGATACAGGACTAAAACATTATTTCACTACCATTCATAAGGAAAATTATTCTATTTATTATATAAACTTGATTCTATGGCCTTGCTATAATTAATTATATGCACAATAAATAATTGTCAAAATAAAGCAAATTTATATATCATAAAAATGTTTATAAACTCAAAAAAATTGTTAAATATATAAGCTATATTTATACTATGTAATAATAAATTTGAAAAATATTAGCCTTTAGGGGATGTTTTTATATTTTGTATATATATATATATAATTTATGGAAACTATATATTTATTTTTTTATTGATATATCAATGGATTGTAGTGTATTTATATATTTAACTTTATGCAAAATATTTTATTGTTGTTTAATTTTCATTTATATATCAAACAAAAAAAAAAAAGAAATGTAGAATATATATAAACTTAATAATGAACTGAAATTGTTTTTCCAAATTAAAAAAATGGAAATGAATTAAAAATGTATATTTATACAGAATGGTGATGAGATAATTTTGATATTTTAACTTATATAATTCTTGTTTAATGAATATATACATATTATGGTAATGTATAATGTGAGAAGTGAACCAAAATAGGTATATCTTTTAAATTATTAATTGTATATATGCTTTTATAAATCTGTCATTCGTATATAAAATAATAAAATACATAATCAATAGTTTTTTTTTTTTACAAATAATTTATCCAACTAATTCAATTTGATTATTATTATTCATTGTTTAATTTATTATCGGCTTAATCTGTCACAACATATCATTTACATATCATAATATTCCAATATTAAAGTTTTAAATCAAATAGTATATTTATCCATAAAACAACACAAAAGTACATATACAAATAGACATTATACAGAGTGTATCGCGTAAAACATAAATAGTTTTTTAGTTATATGCAATTTTTTATGCAGAGCAAAAAAAATCATTCAATGAAATGGATTTTGGAAAAAAACTTGTTCAAAGAACCACAAAATTTCATTTAAATTCCAATGGTTTTTCTAATCGGATATTAGTTTTTATTTTTATATTTAAATTCCAAACTATTTTTAACACATTAAAAATATTCAACACCTTTATTATTTCCATTCTGTGTATATCATATATATACAAATGACCTCTTTACATACACAATATATAATTATAAAATATATTTTAAATTTGAAATAAATAAAACCACATAAACAACGATATTTGGGATTTTCATTTCATTTTCATACGGTCATGTATATATATATATATATATATATTTAACGAAAATGTTTTATATGTTTTTATTTGAGTTGGTTTATATTTTAACATTGACCATATATATATATATATATATATATATATATAAAATGAAAATAAATGACATCAATTTAAATTAGATATACCAAAAAATTAAATAAATATACAAATAATATTGGTTATAAATTTGCATTCAATTATTGAAATCTATAATTTGTATATTTTGATTTTAAGGTTTTAATTTTAATTATTTATCGGGTCAAATTTGATTATTTTGAAATATATGAATTTATATAATAATTATAGAAAAATGTGGGTTAAAGTTCAAAGCAATTAATCAATTTTTTTTTTGTATTTTTTTGGCACAATAAACCACTTTATTCAATTCGGATCTGACAAAAATATACAAATTTATTATCTTTCATATGGAAAGCTCCAAAAAGACTTAAATAGGATTATATTTTAATTGTGAATCTGTTAAGCAATTAAAATCCATGATTCTTATTCTAATAATGCTCATTTTGGTATTTATGCTTTTTGTTTAGTAATTAAAAAAATAGTTATTACTTTTTCCCAGTATTCAATTGAATTCATAATCCAAATGATCGAGAATCGAGGTTTTTAATCAAGAATTTCTAATATTAAAATGAAATTTAAAATTAATAAATTTATTGAATGGAAAATTGTATTGAAATTAAATATATTTATGCAAATTTAATACTAAAAAATAATTTCGATATAATGAATATTTATACTAATTACTATTATATATTACGTACATTATATAGTAACTAACTAATTTTTTCCTTAAATCCTTTTAATGAGTTTCTGATATATACATATATATAATTTAATTATTAAATTTCATATATATATATATACATTATTTGTAATATAATTATAATAGGTATTATATTTCTTTGACGGGAAAAAATATATCATATACATAATATATAATCTTTCATTTTATATATATATGGTATACTAATCATTATCATAATCATCAATATATTGATTTTTATGCTTGCCATATATATCTATATCATATACACAGACCCGATATTAACCATTCTGGTCACCGGTTTAGTTTTAAATTATTGTACCACTCGGGAAAAATGTTTAAATAGTCATTTTAACACCTAGAAATTTGGTTCAATTCTATAGTAACAGTTTATTTAAAATGAAGAGAGATGAAATCTTATCATCTAAATCGTATTGATCTAAGAAGATTAAATTAAAAATCCGAAATTTAATGAAGGAAATGCTGTTTAATCCTTTATTATTTTCGAAATTGACTTTTGTATTATTTTTTAAAGGAAATTTTCTATAAACATTAATTTTGTATAATTGTCGGATAAAATATCCCGTAAAAAGGTCTTTCCTCAACAAAATGAATGAAAGTGCTTTACAAAAAATTACAAATTGTCATTGTTTTTTATGATACAAATTGTCAATTTTCGTAGTTGTTTGATTTGTCTCAAATGTGAGATATCCAGCAGTATTTCTGTGCCATTCCAGCCTTCGTTAGGACCGTTATTGATTGTATAATACGTTTATAGATATATATAGGAAAAAATGTTCCCTGTATTATTATATCTTGATTAAACTATAAATATATAAAATAATAAGGGATAACATCAAGTAATAAATTCAATATTCGAAAATGAAATATATACATTCAATGTATATACCATATATGTATATATTAATGATATTAATAATATGGTATGTGTATACTAAATGTATACGTAATAAAAAAAAAAAAAGAAAAGGATATTATTCCCATATATACATATAAAAATCAATTTAATCTGTCACCCAAAAATATTATCTATATCTTTATTTATATAATAGTTGGTGTAGTAGTATAGTAGTAGTAGTATCGTATTTGACATGGACACACGATTCAAAATTAATTCCATATATTTTAACATTTTATTTTATTTATTTTTTTTTCTTCTTCTTCTTTTTCTATTATATTATTAATATACCAAAAATAGTAATATATATATGCTATATAAAATATACATATAATTTCCCCCCATTTATTTCATGTATTTTATTTTATGCACAATATGAGAATGTATTATTATTATTATTATTTAACAACTAATGATGTATGTAAAATGCCAACATTAGTTTTTAATAAGCACTATGGCTGCTAGGGCCTTTGGCTTTTACCGGAATTAGAAATCATTAATATTATAATTATTAATGTAATTTTAATAATGATGATGAGTATTTGTTATATACTTTCATATATAATTGCGAATATGTGTGTGTAGTAGACTTTGTAAATCTTTGGCTGCGTCCGACACAATATACCAAAGATATTCATTAATTTGATCCCAATGAATAAATGGTGACTTAGTTCATGAATTCAAATCATAAAAAGCACAGAAAAAATTTTCCGGCCAGGATTTGAACTCGTGACCACCCGCAATTGGGTTGGATGCTTTATCAACGGCACCACCAAGTCGTCAATATGAGAATGTATTTTATATATAGAGAATATGTATTTTTTTCTAAATACATATTGTGTATATATTATATGCGATATGTATATGCATAATAGTTTTATTAGAATATAATCCTCTTCTACGTTCTTTATATTTTTTGACTATATATACCATATATAATATATGAATATTAACTTAACAACAAACAGCAAAACTCTATATAGTCCATAATTCCATATTATATTATATATATACGAACTATAATTTAATATATATTTTAGAAATGTATATAATATATATCTATATTAATATGTACATTTGATATACATTATTTGGGGTCCCTATATGCATATATAATAATATGTATATGGTCGTTTATTTATGTATATTATGTATATAACAAAAAATAAAACATACATCTATATAGAAAATATTGGTCCCTTCGGGAAAATTGTTGAAATACACATATGGTTGACACCGCCTTTGATTACGTATATATATATTATATTATTCTCAGTTTAATCTTTAAATCGATATATTTTTTTGGTTTTTGTGTAATATAAAAAAAAAAATTTGAAATAAACAAATTGAAAAAGTGAAAAAAACAACTTTGAAAATTATTTTGTAATTGTTATTTTTTAAATTATATTTAATAATGTATATATACATATTTTAATATATATAATTATTTTTTTTCTCTATTAAATATCTATTTTAAACTTTTTGTACAACAATATCTATATATATATATATACTTTTAATAATGCGGCATACATAAAGGTTTATATATCTAATAGAATAATAAAGGTAATTATGCATATATAAATACAAAAAAAAGAAAATTTTGTATATTAAATTTGACCTTATATAGAGGGAAAAAAATAAATAAATAAATTTATAGTGTATAAGTCAGACACCCACTTTAATTTTTTTTTTTTTTTTAGTGTTGTATAGAAAGTAAATCAAATCTTTTTAACGAGGTATCGCTTTACCTTTATATTAAATTGGCATGATAAACAAAATATAAAAAACAACACAATTGAAATATAATTACTTTTATTTCAATGAAATATCGAAAAAAAAACTAACTAAAATAAATTAAATATAATCAAAACATGATAATATATATATATTAAGTTATTTTCGTCATTTTAATAATACTTTACATCATCAATGGATATATTTTTCTGTATAATTCAATCATGAACGATAGATATATATAATGGTATAAAATCCACTATGATACAATTTTTTGATAGTTGTTTTGTAATCTTTGAAATTCTATCAATGACTCACATATATAAAAGTTTTTGTATAATGACACTGTTAATTAAGAACATTTTTTTTAAATTAACAAGACAAATCATATAATTGCATTGTTTTAGTTTAAAAGAATCTTAACACACTTAATAAATATTAATTTGAAAAATGTATCCATTAATAAAGAGTTTTAATTGTATAGAAAATAAATATAAATTATAATATTTTATTTATAAAAAAATAATACAAACCCCTAACAAAAGAAAATTCAAGAAAAATTATACATAAAAATAAAACCCGACATAGAGAAAATGGCAAATTCAAAATTATATAATCTATTGTTATATCTTAAATTCCTATTTTTATTTATTTTTGTATAATTGAATTGTAAATAATCATAATAATAAAAAAAATATGGAAAACCTACGTAAACAAAACATAAAATAAAACCTAATTGAATTTCGTATATAGGTATATATATTTTTTTTCTAATATTTCCTATGGGTTAAAGTTTTTTTTTGATATATAACCAAAATTATATAATGATCCAGTAAATTTTATAAATTTATTATTCGCCCATCATCATAACAATATACAGCAAGAGCTGTACAGTGTGTTACGGGAATATAATATAAGTGAATATTCTATTATTGAATTTATAATAGATGAAAGTGTTGTAAAATGTTTTCTATTCATTTAGGAATCAATGATTGTGATTAATTACTTGTAGAATATTTTATTAACATTTTTGAGTAATGACTAATTGATTAATTAAAATAGTTTTTGTATATGAACGGTCTTTAAAACTTTTCTTTTTCGAACTTTTCAAAGTTTGATTGATTGGTTCGTAATGCGTTATTCGTAACATTAACAAATTTTTATTTAATTTGCATCATAATTTGATGCCAATTCAATATATTGACTAATAAATACATTTCTTTGCATTTTACAGTTGATGTAATTGTTTCTATTAATAAGAAGCTAAACCTTTAATTTTTGTAGTACAAATATTACCGAATTGGAATTGTCTTTAATAAAAAGCAATATATAAACCATAAATTCCACTTATGATTCATCAAACAATGACAACCAATAAGTATATCCCTTATATTGGTACCTTTTCGTAAGGACCCCGTATATATATATACAATTTACTAAATACATAAGCTAATGAAATAATTATATTTATTAAAACCATAAAAGAAGAAAAGGAAAAAAAAAATGATGGATCTAAAAATTATGCGCTTATTATATTTATTTATTCATTTATTTTGTATGGCTTTACTATATGTACTATATATCTATGATATGATAAACAAACGTACAATTTAATTTTTTATTTCTTTTTCTTTTCATTGTTGAAAGCTCTTGACAAATTACTAAATTATATCTCTAATGATATATTTATAAATAATGAAAATAGAAAATACATATAGTCAATTATATGACAATTTAATAATAATAATTATTTTTATTATTATATTTAAATATAGCTGATGATTGAAAATGTATATATCTATATAACATATAAAATTTGAAGGGAATGAATTATGGTATTATGTTGTTTTATATTATATTAGGAAAATCTATAATATAATAAATTAAATTAAATCAATAGATCTGCGATTATAATAATAGACCGCAATTCATTTAGAATTTTTATTTAATAATTATATTTTTATTCTGAACATTTTATTCTATTTTGTGTTATAAAATTCTTTATATCATTTAAGTGCAAATTATAATCTATCGAATCCATCATCAGAAACGTGAAAAGTAACAAGAAGTTATTCATTTTTAAAGTGGAATGTTTACCAGACTATTATTAGCAATATTTAAATGATAAAATTATTAATGATAAAAAAAGGGTATATTTAAACATTGCAAAACTACCAAAAAATATGTTAATAGAAATTTCATAATAAATAAGATCTTAAAAATTAGAAAACAGATTTTAATGTGGTTAAAATAATACCATTGTATTTTGATCGTTTTGTATTACCACCAAGTCACTTATTATCCTTCAATAGCATAAAAGCGAGAACCAATAATAATTTTTCTCTTGTTTTAGTCATATTTTACAATTCAGTTTTGTTGAATTTTTTCTTTATTCAATAATATATAATTTTCCATTATGCATATTCAATATATATATTTTTAAAATTCCTATTTCAAATAAGCTATAAATTGTTATATATGGCAACAATTTTTTTTTTTGCTACAAGTTAAAATATATAAAATCCCTGTAGATATAAATAATTTCATGTATAATTGTATATATGAGCAGCAAATATGAAGTATATATATATATTATGATTTATTGGATATTGTAAAATATTTGTGGCACATATGGAAAATTGAATTATTGCATTTTATAGAATAATATAATATAACATGAAATAGGAAAAAAAAATAAATAGAAATCAATAATATAGGAAAATTTTTGTGTGATTTTAAAATGATTCAAATTTTATACACATGAACAAATATATATAAATATAAAAAAAAATTGATTTTGTTAGCATTTATTAGGTCAACAAATATTCAAATAGACAAATTACATATGAATTTATACTTAATTTTAATTTTTTTTTGTGATGGCAAAACAAAAAAATCATAAATTCATAATAAAATTAAGAAATTATTAGCTATTCGTCAGTGTATAATCTAGTCAATAAAAAAATCGAAATCAATACATTGAATTATAAATACTTTTTATTGACGAATTGTTCCTATTTGAAATGCAACTCTTAACATAATTCAATCAATCAATTGATTTATTGTTTTGGTGAAATTGTAATTTAATGAAATTCGAAAAGATTGAAGGTAGAACTAAAATTAAAATAATCAATAAATAGATTTTTATATACAATACTATTCTTTGCCCCACGAAGATCTGGAATGTCACAGGGACAATTCGTCCGTACAAATGAAGAAAAGTTTAAATTAACATAGTTATATATAGAATATACCATTCAAATTAAATTTAAGCAGTATTATATAAAGATAAATAGTCCCTATAATAAACTACAAATCATTTTTTTTTGTATAATTTTATAATTTATAATGTACAAATACTATAATATACAGTAGACTATATCATAAAAAATTGAATTAATATAGAATAACTCGCAATAAACTAAATTCCATTTTAAATAATCTAATTAATAATTCATAACACAATTTTGTTGTCTTTTATTTTTTTGTATTTTAATTTAAACGTGATTGTATTTCAATTTTTATTTTTAATAATTTATATCTTTGGAAATTTTTTTGGTATTTTCGATATTATACATATAATAATATAATATTAATAATTGCACGTAATTTTATACCATATCCTTTTTTAGCCGTTCCCTAAATTTCGACATTTATAAGTAATATATTTTAAAGCAGCATTTTTATATGCATATTAATAAAGATAGTACATATATAAATGGATGATATATAAAACAATTTTTGTGTTTATAACAAATGAATGTAGAAAAATTAATGCAATATATATATATAGATAATGTATTCGTTCAATATAACAAAATAACAAAATAAAAGTATAACAAATATATATAAATAAATTTGCATTATCGCAGAGGTATATAAATATATATATAATGTTTTTGTAAATTATTGCATTAATAAAATGAATTTTGCAGTTCGAATAAATATTTTATACGATAATTGCATTTATTTTATATATAAATATATATTTTGTAATATTATATTTTATCACAGCGAACTGATAAAACTATATATACATGTATATAATGAAAATAAATAACCATAAGTTTTAAATAAACATTTTATTTATATTTATTGTATATATGCGATGCTACTCTGCTATTTATTTCCTTATACCATTCGAAATGAATTCATTTTACATTATATGTATATACTTGCAATATATATTCAGATATATTTAGCTCTATATTATGTCATTTAATATGGAATGATAGTGGCGGCAACAGTTCTTCATTGAAAAATCAATATTCTATATATTTTTGTATGTACTCATACATCAAGGATATTTTTATTTTTATGTATACCTATCTATATCTATAGGGTTTATATATATTGAATGTGTCAAGGAATGATATATATTTTTATCTAATTTAAATTGAAATCAATTCGTCTTTTTAAAGTAATACTTAAACATTTTATGTGTATTGTCATTTTAAAAATTGATGAGCAAGTACTAAAAGTTTTATGTGCTTAAATAGATAAATTAATAACAAATTTCTAATAGTGCAAGCTCTGAAAATGTTCGATATATAATAAAGGTGACAATATTCCTCCTTTTAAAGGAATCTAAAATAGAATCTAAAATTTTTTAAGCTAATTGGAAAGGTTACTCTTTAGACTAAAACTCAATTGCTTTTATGGTTTCCAAAGAAATATTAAACATTGCTTTAATGTCACATTACATCTTAAAAGAATTTGGGAGATTTTAAGATTATCTTTTGTTAATTGATATATGCATTGGATGAGGCGACAGTATTTTATTCTTAGAATTGAATTATAATAAAATTCCCGTAAGGAAATAATAAATGTATTTGTTTTAGAATATCATTAAGTGTTTTATTTAAAGATTAGTAAATAAGATTGTATTAGAAAATGTAAATAATTTTATTTAAAACATTTCACAGAATTTCAATGAGAACATTATACAAAATTCCAATTAGAAAATTAGAATGAATTTCTTTTAGACAAATATAAACATTTACCATTAATATATTTGATGTTCCATTTGCTAATTAGCCAGAATATTGGAAAATTAGAAATTTCCTTTTGGAAATTCTACTTCTACTATTTTGGAAATTTCCCGTTGTAAATATCAAGGATAAGCACAAAGCATTACAATTAACTATATCAATTTGGATATTCTAGAGTATATTTTATAATCAATACCTTTACCTTGAATTTTTGCTATATATAGAATACTATTATGCATGCAGTATAAAACTGGGAAAAAAAAAATTGTGTATTATATTCACAATAAGTTTTATATAAATGTCTCAAATTTTCTTTTTACGCCCATTTCTTTGTGTATATTCATATACGTATATATTTTCATCATCATTAATTTGAAATATTTTGTAATTAATATTATACACACAGTAGCAGTCTCAATAGACACATCATTAAAATTATACTTTGACATAAAACATAGAAATTTACTTATATATTACAATACGGCTGTATTACAAAATAGAATATACAATAATAAAAAGGAAATATGATGATGATGATGATATTAAATTTTGTTATATAGAGTTTTGATAGAAATTTACCATTCCCAAATTTTATAGAAAAGTTAATATGGTTTTTGTATCTATACATAGTATATATAATTTACACCCTTTTATTCTATGTAAAAACAGACATTATATATTCCGATCTGTATTTATTAGTATATATAATACACAATAATACTATATATACAGCATACAAAATTTTTACTGATATAAGATAGCAGCTGAATTATTTGATATTGTTCCTTTTATGTTTACAACTCCATATATAAGCTATAGAAGACATACACAACACACAAGAAATACATGGAAGTTGTGTATATATGGTATACAATTACATTGTTATATATATAAAACATTCATTTTGTGCGATTGTTTTTTTTTTTCTTTCGCTTTTTTATATATATATATGTAAAATTGTACATGACATTAAAGATAAGAAAATAAAATGCAACCAGTACATAAACATATATATATATATATTTTCTGATGTCATGAACATAAAAGTCATTTATAATAAATTTTATATTTTGATAAGAAATAAATAAAAAATTTCTTTTTAAAGTTGAATCGTATATATACATACTTATATATAAAGTTGAATATTATATTCAATAGAAATTCTGTAAAAAAAAAAAGAAAAAAAGAGGGCAATTTGATGTATTATTAAAATCTATTCTATATGATAATAAAAATTTATTTTACATGGCATTTGAACTTGTAATTGACGACAATTTCACTTAAATTTTTAATAATTTGAAAATATTACTATATAGATAAGTAATGATTTAATCAAAGTAATTTTTATATCTTTATCTTATAGTATCACTGATTATAGTATAATCAAATTTTAACTATGAAAGAACTATACCTAAAACAATTTCAGAAACCAGGTGAATATATTTAATTTGAATCCAAATAATACCTGTATATAAATTTATAATTAAAATTCAATTATAACGACAATTGAAGTGAATAAACAGCGCATATAGAGATAAACATTTGCAAACAATTACATTTTTTTTATATATATTATAAATTTTATATGAAATTAATTTAAAAATGCATCATACAAAAATAACAAAAAAAAATTTCAATATTTATCATTAATGAGATTTTAAATGAATAAATTATTATTTTTTAATTATAATTGCTATATACATTCTACATATATGGTAACTATATTCTATATAGATATTCAGAATTGTAATTGACACATCACATATGAATATTGAATGTGCATTAAATAATATCTATTATATGTATATGGGAATATAAATAAAAAAATCTATATAACCACATAAATAAAATACAATGTCTATAGAAACAATTTAAAAATTCATTAATTTATAATTTAACCTTTTTTTTTTTTTGAATAACAAAAAAATAAAATACATTGTTTATAGATTTATAAATCATCAATCAATTGATTTTGCGAGTACACCATTGAAAGATATCTATTTGGAATCGTATATAGTAACTTTAAAATTACTAGGAAAAAATATTATAAATATAGTATTCATATATTCATTAAATATTCGGTGTGGTCTCATATATCTTCAATAGGTAATGCTATTATACACCAATTGTTTAAACATTTGAAAGTTTAAATTGAAAAGAAAAATTGTAAAGGAAGGGGAAACCGTTCAAAAGAAATCCCTTTCAACAACAAATTTAATATTATTGCCAAAATTGTGTATCATAATAAGGCTTCAAAATTCGAAAGATCTGGGAAATTCATATGGAAATCATTACAGTAATGCAGGAATGCTTTTAGCATATTTTAATGATATTTCTAAATATATATTGATTAGTTATCTTAGGAAACCCATGAGTAGTAGAAATTGGACATTCAAATGAATCAATTTTTCAATATAACTTCATTTTAAAATCATATGGATAATAATTTTATTATTAAGGAGCAATAAAATCTATAATATTAACAATTTTTATCAAAGGTTGATATTTTAATTCTGGATTTCATTTCAATTAAATATTTGATGGATACATTTTTTAATATTTCTAAAGCTAAATATTCCTTATTTGTAATAAAAATGAGATTATTTAGTATCTTATTTATTATATATTATGAACAATTACAAAACCTTACGCATAGAATGCATGAGAAATGTCATATTAACAACAATATATATTCAAACTCGTTAAATCATAATTTAATTTGGAAAATTAAAAAAAAAAATTTCAATATATTGATAATTATGCAAATTAAATTGTCATCTCTGTATATATACAATTATATTTATATAGAAATCATCAATTCATTCACGACGATGTATTATATAACTATATATACACTGATGGGTATAGATTCAGAGCGACATTCTTCTGTTTCACAAATATATAACATAATAATTTATTATTATATATATGCAATAAACAGAGTATCTCAATGACCTATCGTTCGGAAAATGATTTATAGAATTTCCTTAAATTTCCATACCAAAAATTGTTAAGGAATCCTTAGAATCCTTACAATCCTGGATAATTATAACTTTAGGATTAGAATCGGATATTTTTAAGATGTATTAATATTATTATACACGTTCGTATCAAATTTTACGAAGACATTTACTAACTATAATTGATTAGGCAAATATATTAACATATCCTATACAAAACAGTTTATTTGAATGATTACACTTGACTGTTTAATTTATATATGAATTTATCATAGCCATTATATTCTGTATTGATAAAGAAAATACAAAGGAAAATATCTATATATTTATAATTAGGATAGACATTTTCTGATAATTTAATTATAATTTCGCTTATTTCTTCGTGGATTGGTGGTGGGGGGTTAAATTTCATTTATATTCAGCGCGTCGTATATAACGCAAATATAAATCACAGATATTTTATATATTTACAATATATAAATTATTATATATACGTGCTAAAATTGAATGGTAAAATATTTAGATATATTTATATAATTTTAAGGGGAGGATAATGATATTTTTATTTAACAATATTTAATTAAAGAATTTTGTACCATTTCGGAAAAATAAAACTTATTATAATATATACTTTATATATATTTACAATCGATATATGTAATTGAAAGATAAAGTTTTGAAAAACAATTTGAAATGTTCTGAAGGATATCTAAAAAGTAGATATTTGACAATAAAAATCAATGGATTGATAACACAAATATTTTCCATTATATGTACACATTACAATATGTAAAAAATTCAATAGTTATTGATTACAAATTATTTAGTTTTATGCAAAGTTAATCAATTTCCAATATTCCAAATCAAAAAAATTACTCAAATGCGTATGTATATTGTAATTTTACAAAATAAAAGTCAATAAACACAAAAATAATTACTACTTCATAAAGGATTATATAAAATCCGTTCATTATATTCTTTGAATCCTTGAACATTGAACAATTTTGTTATTTCATTTTGATATATACATATAGTACATATGATTATAACGTACTCCAAAATCGATGTATATATACGTAAACGTAAATCGTCCATTAAAACAATAGATAAATATACGTTTTGAATTGTGAATTCAATGAATGCAGTCCACTCTATTATTATTATGATATTTTTCTCTATAAATTTATATATATATATGTTTATGGTCCATTGTCTGTATATATGAATCTCTATATAGTAAATTGCAATATAATATATATATATAGTACAGGATGCTTTAAATTTTACACAACCGATAAAACCGGTGATAATTCTATAGAATGGATTCTAATTCAAACGTTTTTTAAATATATTTAGACCTCTTGTTTCAAATTTTGTCTCTGGAATATTTCATGCAAGTATTAACTGTATTTTGAGATGGTCAAAAAATCGATTTTACTGATGTCCTTAAAACATTTCTATACGAGGTAAAAGTTGCAAAGTTTATCCTCAAATGCCATTACGCTTTTTCTATGTTAACAATTTCTCTATGGATATAATACCCAGTAATCAAAAGGCATACAAGGGAATTATGAGTCTAATTCAATAAATAAATCTATAAATAATGTAAGGTAAAATATCTGTAGTCAAATTCACAACATAAAAATATACATGTCTTGTATTATTTATTACCAAAATCGATTAATTTTTATTATCACTATGCAAATCATAATGCAGATTCTCGCCCTGATTCTTCATTATCTATAAATACAAATTGGATAAGCACTAATCTAACAAAATGATATGATAGTACATTGCATAATACTTTTCATTTTCCATTTAAATATCGCAAAAAAAAAAATTAATCAACTTTGGTTGTTTAAATAACTAACTTTATATTTTCTCATATATATATATATAACAAAACAACACAACCTATTTGTTTTGTTGACCAACACTTTTAGATAAAGTAGGTATATACGCGCGGGTATCGAGCATCATATATATGCGATACGAATAAGAGAATTTGTTTGAAAATTCATATCTAACATATATATATGGAAAAATGATATTTTATTTTTTGCCTACACAATATTTTCATTTGAATCTATGGTATATATATATTTGTTTAAAAAGGAATATATAGACGACTTGGTGGTGCCGTTGATAAAGCATCCAACCCAATTGCGGGTGGTCACGAGTTCAAATCCTGGCCGGAAAATTTTTTCTGTGCTTTTTATGATTTGAATTCATGAACTAAGTCACCATTTATTCATTGGGATCAAATTAATGAATATCTTTGGTATATTGTGTCGGACGCAGCCAAAGATTTACAAAGTCTACTACACACACATATTCGCAATTATATATGAAAGTATATAACAAATACTCATCATCATTATTAAAAATTACATTAATAATTATAATATTAATGATTTCTAATTCCGGTAAAAGCCAAAGGCCCTAGCAGCCATAGTGCTTATTAAAAACTAATGTTGGCATTTTACATACATCATTAGTTGTTAAATAATAATAATAATAATAAAAAGGAATAATAGTCTGAATACATATTTTTTGTACAAATTGTTATATATGAAAATAATATATAATATATTTAAAATAAAGGACTAAACTTTTACCATAAAAGTATTGAATATCATATAATAATATAGGTACATACAAACTAAAATTATATTTTAGTTATACAAACACAAACAAACACACATGATATTACATAAAAAAAATGTCTATATTTTCTATGCATTTATGTAATCTATATTTCCACTTGGTAGACGTAATCTAAATAGTACAAATGCTTAGTCGTCGGTTCAATTCCACTTTACACCACAAAAAAAAAAACCTTTTAATTTAAACACGCAAAATATGCAAACGTATATCTATAGAATGAGAAATATTTATCCGTGTTGTATATATATATATGTTGGGTACAATTTCATATTTATATATAGGTAAATGCAGTATATATATATCTGGCAAATATCGCATTAATATATAGTATATTTATATATATACTTATCTATATATATATGTATGAAATGTTATGTTTATAATGAACGACTAATTGAAAAAAATATTTACGTTAATTGCACAAAATGGTTTGCTTCGTATAAAATAGTAATTTTATATTTCTATATGTATTATATTTTTGTCGGCTTATGTAGTCCCAACCATCAAAGATTTTCTTTCTTTCTTTCTATGTATATACAAGTATAAAATTTCAATGATTTCGTTAGCTTGAGTGTATAGAATTATACAAAAATTAAATGTATTTCTGGTTTATAAAATAGAAAATTTGTCTATCCATTTCTAAAATACCCTTTTGTCAAGTTTAATGGAATGTATCATACATATAGAATCAGAAAATAAATATAGAATTATCTTTTATCTTCGTGCTTTTAACGAATTGATATTATTTCTATTAGTAAATCGTTTTTATATTGTTTATTGAAATTTTCTATTTAAGATTAAGTTAAAGATATATATCATTATCTTCAAACGATCTCTTAAAAAATTTGTCAAATAGCTTTATTTATCAATTTTTAATAAGATATAGATCCCGCAATATAAATTTAAAGAGCTATATTCTAATATGAATATTTGGTTAATTGGGTTTTATGATAACGCGCTATATATGTAAATATATAGCACTGCGTATATATACCAATGATCATGTTGATAAAGGTATATATGTACATACATTTATATAATATCGTAATAAACGTAAAACACATTTCGGGATTTATGTTCATTTTGCATTAAACGCATTATATACATAGCCATGAAATATACAGATGAAAATGTATTATAAAATTATGTGCATACAATTTTACCCCATATAATTGTATATTCGTTATATAATCTATAATAACAAAAACAAAAAAAAAGCCCCTGTGAAACTAAATAATATATCCTATATGTATATCGCATATACGATATGCGAAATGTATGTAATTGCAAAGAGAATTACCTATTAAACTACCTATTAAATTTTTCATAAGGTAGACATTCATTAAATGATATTATAAATGTAATGTTTTGGACACGGTTTGAAACAAAAACATTAAAATTGTAACATTTATAAAAAAAAATTTCAAGTAATGAGGTATGTTTATGAAAGTATGTAAAGTTTATGAATTAAAAATACATAATCATATTAATAAGTCATTAATGAAATCATAAATTAGTCATTTTTGTTTTAAAATATAACTGATTTCGCGTGGATTTCATTGGTTGTACAAACAACTATAAACAATATAATAAACTAATTTTTTAGTTCTATTTATTTAAGGTAAAATAAATCCATAATCATTTATATAATAAAAATGGAATGAATATAGTATCTGTTCTACTATGAAATCCTTTCACTCTCAAATCTATACAAGAAGTTGAAATGAATATAGTTGTGATTAAAATATGATGAGTATTCTCCTATGTATAATAAATGCGATACTTTAGTAAACAATTCTCATGATATATCTTTCTTATGGACAATCTGATAGAATGTATGAGGTTATGTGGGTTTACAGGATTAATTTTTATAGATAAAATATTTCGTTGTGATTTTAATATAGTCCAATCTTCCTTTATTTGAATATTGCAAAAAAAAACCATAAAATACCTTCTGTACTGTTATTCTGTGAGGCGATAAAAATTTCCATATATTAATATATGAACTTATATAATAATTTAAAAAAAAAACAAAACGAATACAAAAAAATCCACCGGAAAAAACGATAAAACCATATAATATCTATATGTGCATATTACATTCCATAAAACTATTTCACTATGTCGTGTCGTGTATTCTTTAATTCATTATTAAACAGAAAAAAAAAAACATTAGGTATTTGCTATAAATTTATTTTCATTTTATATATAATATAATAAAAACTATTAAATATACGAATTTAACTATTTTATTTAAAAATTTAAAATGTTTTCACACGTACATTCACTATATTATCGTGTAGTTTTTTTTTTTTTTTTATTTTCATTTTAACTTTATGCTAAAATCATATAATATATTCTATAAACATGATCATGAATATATAAATTTTGAATATATATAGAATATAATTTCTATATCTACAATATATAGTAGTTATACAATTTAAATAAATATGTTTTTTTTAGTTGTTATTTAATGTTGTTCAATATCGTTAAATATAAAGTAGGAAAAAATTGGAGTATAACAATATAATATAATATAACTAGCAAACAAACGAAAAAAAAACAAGTATTAAGAATTTATATATTTGTAAAAAAAAAAAAAAAAAAGAAGAAAATGGAGATTTCCTGTTTCCTGGATTTTCCTTTTTTTTTGCCAAAAATTTAAACTATTTAGTTTATATATTTTTATCTTTTTATTTATGTTTGGGATATATCGAAAAAATTTGCGTTTATGAAAGCATTATAACATTTTGTTGATTAGACTTTTCAAGTATATCAAGTCAAGTATATTTTGATATTTTGATAGGTGTATGAAATTAATATGTTGTCATATGAGGAAAAACTTATAACAAATAAATAGTAATTTTATTATTTTGAAAGATATTGCAAATTATTGATATTATTTTATATCCTGTACAATAATATTTCCATTTTTAAAGAATATATATTACATTTATTTTCTTTTAAAACAGTATTCTATTCATTAAGAACATAAAATACCTATAATCCATTCATTCTCTAAACTTAACTGATTAGGAAATTACTTTTCATTTGGCATATATATTCAACAAAAAAACAATCTGCATTTTGAAAGTCAAAAACCTCCAAAAAAAAATTCAAGAATGTAAGGAGACGTCTAGTCATTTTTAGTATATTGAAAATTAATAACAATTTCTAACTAAAACATATCTTGAATCTATAATCCGATTCCATTTGTTTAGCGATTACATTTAATCCCTTTTCAAGTGGTAAAATAAAATATTACAATTCTTTATAGGATATATTCAATATTAAAAAATATCCTTTAATAATATATTTCATTATTTATTCCAAAAATAAAATAAAATTGTTAAAATGAATGGTATATTATTTCATTTTATTAATGGGATTTTCCAATTTAAATTATGATAATTAATTTGTAATAAACCTCTGTGCGTTTATTGAATATATACATTTTATACATTTTATTCTATATAAATATAGATACTGTGTCTGTATATATGAATGCACATAAATTAAAATACAAAAAAAAAAGGATTATATACGATTTATAATTGTATATATTATGAACACGGCGATGTATTGATTTATAATTATATATATATATATATATATATATATACAGATAATAACTATTATTATTAAATTGTATTTGTTTATTATATATGCGAGATTGTTTTTTTTTTCGATTACGATTGAATGCAGATACAACATATGTAATATATATAGATATAAATAAATTATTATAAAATAATTATATTATATAAAATTTTAATCTTTATATATTTATCATAATGTAATATATATTTATATATAGAATTGCATGCAATACAGAAATTTGTTAATCACGTAAACATAAAAACAAAAATAAAGGGGAATCAAATTATTTGGTTTATACTAGTTTATTTTTTTTTAATTTTAAATATTCATATATTTTTTTTTTATTCATTATAATAAGCCATTTTATCCCTTTATATAGAAAATGAATCCCATTTCTGAATCAATGAAATGTATATTAATTTATAATGGAATAATTTTTGAAAAATGTTTTATTTATTTAAAAAATAAATATCATAAGTATAAAATGTAATAGACCAACAAATAGAGTTTATAGGTATTATATAAATGTGTTGGCGATATATAAATTAAAACATCTTAAATATTCATTTATCATGAGATATATTTTGGAATTATATATATCAAATTCTTGGTTTATTATTGCAAATGGTATTTTATATACATGAATTTATATTGTATATATATATAGAAAACATTATTCATTCGATTACAATATAAAGTTTAACATAAAATATTTATCATATTAAATATATGTATATGAATATGGATATAGATAAACTGCATATCTGCATATTATATTAAATATACATCTATCTGTTATCATATTAATAATTCAATTGCATGAATATATACATGCAGCATTATTATTTACATTTATTGAATGCATATTCTATATATATATATTTATAAAATATATGCATATATACATCTCCATTTCTATTCTCATCTATTTATTTGCATGAATATTGTTATATAAAATACATTTTGATTTGACCACATTGAATTGATGTACCGTATACCATACCATATATAAATAAATATATATATTAAACATATGTGACAGCATACAATTTCTCTAAATTTAATTTTCTACAATTACTTGATTATATACACGTTTAAAACTATCTATAATATTTATCTATCCATATATAACATATACATATATTATTATATAGAGATACAGAGAAAGTTCCACTGTTCGACTTTTTTCGGGAACCAAGAAAAAAAAAATTAAAGATATTCAAATGTAAAAATACTATTATTGCTATTACTTTTGATACAATAAACATAATTAAATTTCCAATTAAATTCAATACAATCCAAGTGCAATTATAAATGTCGAATTATGGAGAAGAAAGCAATTTGTTTGTAAAAATGATTGAACCCGAAAAAGGCAATGTAAAATGACGAGCGGATACAGAGAACTAGGACTGTTGTGTATCTTTATATAAATAAATAATACTGTGCTTGCATAAACTATGTATATATATATATAATAATAATAATAGTTTGAAAAAGGATATATATGTATAATATTCTGTGTATATATAAACAGGAAATATATATGTTGTATATAAATTGTGAGATGCAAACAACTTATTGTTAATATATAGATTTTGCAATACAAAACAATTTAATCATACATATAAATAAGCTCACAGATGAACGATATTATATATATTTGTATACTTTTCTAGATAAATTACATGTTTAGTAAATCGATGTGGGGAATCGGAAGAGAAGGTTTGAACAACTTGACCAACCGATAATTTTGAAGTATTAATTAATTGTTTATAGCATATGGGAAAGTTGATAAATAAAATTGATATGGCAATTGATCCTTATTTAGAATTTGTGGAGAAAAAGCTCCAATAACATGGATTCTTTAGACTTTGATCAATCTTAATGTGATAAAAATAATAGGTCACATTATTATACGATTTACCCAATGATATTCTTTATATTAACAATTGATTACATAATTTCATGGGATTGATGTATTTAGAAATATATTAAATAAATTTGTTTTTGTATGTACAATAGTATTATATAAATTTCAACTAAATGTTGTATTTATAAATATTTGTATTATATATTACAAATATATTTAATGTAATTGTTTGTATATTGTATAAATAAATACCATATACGTATAGTTATAATTGGGAAATATATAATATTATTATTGTTTACAAATTTTTGCTGAATTAACACAACATACCCATATGATATATAATGTTATATAAGGACAAACTAATATTCATGTATTATAAATGGTGCAGCAAATGCATTTCCCCCAAACATACCTCAAAATGTATTCATTCATATATGTTTATAGTTTAAGATTCATTTGATATATAGGACAATTCGTCACACTATTATTATAACAATAATAAATTGATTTAATCAATATTGAAGCAGGATTATCCGAGAACAAACTATCGAGCATAATGATGAGGGTGGGAGTTTTTTGAACAATATAATTACAGAAATATCTTTTTGCATAAAATATTATAATATAATTTCCGAATTCATACAACATTTTTGAGATCATGCATTCGAATTTCACGGTAATTCTGTTATCGATATAAATATAAATTTAAACTATAATATTTTTGATTTGTTAGAGCTTAAAAATGGTTATAAAATCGAATCGAAAGATTATTATTATAATCGTCCATTCGTAAACTTAAAAAGTAATTCAGAGTCAAATCACAAGAAAAACTAAATATTTCCCATTACGATATCGCAAATAATAGACATTAGAATCGTTATACATATTTCATTTTGGTCATCAATGTGTATTTAAAAAAAACCTTTAACGAGTACTATTAATATTTTACAATGTAAAATGATTTATATTGATATTGATTTTCATATTATATATATATATATATTAATGAGAATATTTCAAAATGAAAACAAATTAAAAAAGAAATGTTTAAAATTATATAACTCCTTTTCATATTACATAATATATATATTGTATATATAGTCTATACCTTATTCCTTTTTTTTTTAATTTCCCTCTGCGTCCTTGCTGTTATTTATATGATATTAAATTATTCTTGTTCGTTAGGGTTGTTTATTTTTTGTTTCGTTGTACAACATACAAACAATCACACACGAAAAATAAAAACAAAAGCAAAAACACAAAAATCAAAGCACGCAAACTTAAAACATCGTAATAATGTGTGAATTTATTTGTATTAAAGTTGTTTGCACTATAATATAATAAATGTATATATAGGGAAAAATTAAAATAGGGTAAATTATTTTATTACAATACAACAAATATCGTATATGAAAAATAAATTTAAACTGTACATTACATAATAATAACATTTTGTATATACAAAATATAAAAAAAAAATTAAAATAATTATTTCAATTATATCGACACCAATGGAAAATAAAATATATACCTTATAATACTTTTATTATTAAGATTATTTATTTTTAACATGTATATTAAATATAATTATATTATTATTTGCTTTCACTTTTATTTTTTATTTAGAATTTTCACTAATAAATTATTTAATATATTAAATTGTTTATCAGAAAAAAAACACAAATGATGAAACAAATTCAATAATAGAGTATATGAAAACTTCATGAAAAAACCTTAAATGGCTTTTATAAATAAGTTACTCTGTTAAGGTACTTTGTCTTGTGAAGGAATTATCGAAAAACCTATAAGATATTCTATAATAATTTTCAATTTATACAAATCATTTTATACAAATTCGAACTATTAGACAACAGATAGAAAGGTATTTGTTAATGATTGAAAGAAAATAACATGGGATTTTAAATGAAAATCATTATGAAAAATGCAATTCATGCATGCATGAAAATTTACACTTTTCATTGATTTTCCAAGATTGATATGATTTTCCGCCAATCAAATATAAATTAACACCTTTTAATTTTGAATTTATAAAATCTATTGTTTTAAGGAAAATCATTTAAAAATGTACGATACAATTAAATTATCTGTATTTAGGAACTATAGTTACTGAATCGTAGCGAATATATCAACGGAATAAAAGATCCTTTCATGTTCGATGAAAACAAAATTACAAAGGATAGAGGTTCAAAAGATGAACATAGTGCTAAATGCAAATATTTTAAAAATTGTAAATAGTAAAACATATATAAAAAATATTATATAAGTCTCATTACATCATTTTAATCACTTTCTGAGAATAACTGAATGTATTGACCCGAAAAGGACTTTATTCATTCCGTATTAATTGTATTACAAAATTTAGAAAGTTTTCACATTAATCACTGAATGAATTTTCCGTGTTTTCACATTTGAATGTAAAAAACGTGAAACGTGTTATTGAAATTACATTGAATATAGGATTTAAAACTATATTCTTATGAAAAATTGTAACATTTTGATAGAAATTACGTATTGATTTTTCATATTACAATCCATTACATATTTTGAAAACGCAAAACTATATTTCTATATAAACTATTGGTCATATTTTTACTATTTGATGTATAATTCAAAACGAAAAAAAAAGGAAAACCTTTACATTTTTTCCCATACATAAATATACAACAAATTCCATATATAACACAAAATCGACCACATCACTAGACCTCGATATATATATATATATGATATATAAACATATTATATCATAAACCAATTTAAATTTTTATTGCAATATATGTATATAAATATATACACTTTATTGAAATCATATACATTTATATATATTTCAAAATCATTTACCATATAATATTGGAAAATATATATATATATATTTTTTTTTTGTATAAAATATTTTCCAAATAGATTTATAAATTATTATAATATGAAATAATTTTTCAATTCATTAACTCTAAAGTGGATCTATATACCAGCAAGTATATAGAATATACATTGTATACGTATACAAAATGCATTAAGCCAATTCAGATGTTTTTTTAAAATAAAATATGTGTATAGTCAACCAGAAAAAAAAAAAAAAGTAAATGTACCATTCCACAAAATATATTTATTATTATTGTAATATAAACTTTGACTTTTTAACCTTCTTTTATATATTATTAAATATATATTTATGTTTATATCTCTATGTATATATAATATACATGTTATGTACCAAAACTATTATCACAGCTTGCCAAATTATGGAAAGTATATGTACATAAAAATGTATATATTACATTATAAAATATCTGTGTGTATATAATACGAATACACATATAGGAATTTTTATATATTAAACTGATTATACAAAATGTAAGAAAGAAAATAAAACAATGAATATTTATTATGTATAAAAAAAATTATTTATATATATGTATATATGCGAATAGAACAATGAAGAAAAACTAACTAACTTATAATATATCTATATGTATATATAATATATACTAAAAGATGAAATATAGATTACGTTGGCAAAAATTTCATTTTCCGTATATATACCCAAATAGTAGTATATATATATATACATAGAGATTTATTCAATACATAAGCACACGTGAAAGATGCTTTAAATATATATATATTATATATCATTTAGTCCAACAAAATCGTATAATTTCTTTTCAACTTTAAGATTCCCCTGCTATATATAAAAAAGAATATATATATATATATATATTGTTGAATTCTTTTAATATATATATAATATATTTATATCCAAATATATGTTTGTGTATTACAGAGTAAAGCATATATATACAGGAATATACAATTGGAAGGAAAACATAAGGAATTAATGGATTTTCATGCCAACTGTTGCGTTGTTGTGTTATTTTTCTTTTATTTCGTTCTTTATGTACTATATATACATGTATATTTTATTTCCACTTTTATGTATATAAAAATTATCATATATATATATATATAGAATATATGACTATATAAAATCGCATTATAGTTAGTAAAAAAAATATAGTATATATATATACTATGTGTGGTAATTTGTTTTCATTAAACGTGTGATATTTATCGGAAATAAAGAGGCAGAGAAAAACCGACCTTTATGCAAATTTTATTATAATATAATGCGTGTATATATTTATTTGTTGTTATATGCTTTTTGACTTGTGTATGCGATACAATGATTTGTATGAGCAGGAATATATATATTTTTTATGGTGTTCACCCATTCAATATAATAATCAATGTAAAAAACTATTCGTTACTTATATATATAGTTAATGTTATGGTGTATATGTTATATTTATTTTGTTTGATAGTCAATTTTGTTGTAGAAAAATACAAAAATACAGATGTTTAATTTATATAATTGAATAATTTTACAATTTAAATTTGTCCGAAAATGCCATTCGGTAAAGGTCTGATAGAATTTTTTTTTTCTAAATAAATTATGCAAAATAATTTTTTCCTTTTTATTGATTACTTCTAATCATAAGCGATCATATTTTAATAAGACGTTTATTGTAGTAAACAAAAAAAACCACATCTCAGTTTAGCGTAAATATTTTCTTTATTATTTAGAAAATTAACTTTAAAAGATATGAATAATGAATGAAAATCAATTATATATCTATTAAACCGCGATATAATATTCTTGTTAACTATAAATTTCAAACTATGTTATCCTTATCATCTACCCTTTAATTGGATTTTTTTATTTATTGAAATTCGGGTGACTAAATCATTGAAAAGATATTCTTGAATCAAAATTGTTTAAAATGTAATATATAAAAAAAATATGGTATATTAAAAATTACTCATTTTTCCCAATTAAAGAAAATTTTAAAATTAATCATTCAAACCATATTAGATAATGTCCTTAATTTTTGAAAATTACCTATATTTAATTGTCGTCGGTTTAATATCTAAATACGTATAATGAATGCAATTTTCTCAATTAAAACAACAACCATTATATTATCATTAAATCCAATATAGTTTAATTTTTACAAACCGCATCGCAGTGTCTGCTCGACTGAAATTAATTATGCATATGTATATAAGAAAATTCTTCTATATCTGAATAAAGAAATTTTATAAATAATAGGTATTTTTTTTTTGTTTTGCATGCTTCATCATTGCATATACCTTAAATGAAAAATAATTATTATAATGAAAAGTTTTTGTCAATATACAAAAAGAAATTAAATATATAAAGTATATATATATATATACTACATCTACATATTTTTATAAAGAAAAGTCATTTTATTTTATTTTACACAATTATAAAGAGTAAAAATATTTTAGTAAAAACATTTCATTGAATAAATTCTTAAAAAATTTCTAAATATATAATTTTATTCTTATTCTTTTTCTTCTGTGTGTGTGTGTGTGTCATCAATTCACGCTAAAATGGTATATATTAATATAATATAAGACACACATTTATTATTTAAACATTTTAAAATTAAATATTTTTCTTCAATTTGTCTTTTATAATATATTTATTTTTTGATATATGAATGCAATAATAATAATAATAATCTTATAATTTCCATTCATTTTCATTTAATTCCATTTATATATAGATTTTACCCCTATACTTACTTTTCTTATATATAAAGTTAATTTCTTTTCACAATTTTCATTTTTCTTATCGTTTATATTTGTGTTTTTTTTCGAAATGTTTTGTTCTTTTCAAAAAAAAACAAAACGCTATAGAGACAAATATTTTGAAACAATTATAATTACATAATAGTAAAAATAATAATAATTATTATTATTATATGGACCATCTATATAGTATATATAGTCAGTTGAATATATGTTTGTGTATTCTATTTATTTGTGTTTGGTTGGGTTTTTATATGAATAAAATATGGCGACTCTGGTGAAAAATGAAATCATCAAGAACACTTTATTTATACATTAATTAGAAAAGTTTTTCTTCTGCTTTTTTTTTTTTTTTTATGTGTGTTATCTTATGTGTCTATATGCTCTCAAATACAGGATGCTTTAAAAGTTATGTCCTTTTTTATCATTTGAGACTCTTTATTATTAGATATAGCTATTGGAATATTAATTTGAACAAATGTTGATAATTAACAGAGATTGTTAGGCATAATTTAAACACAAAATATCAATGACTGGAAAACCATTTTCGTGAGTGATAAATCTGTGATATTATAATCTTTATCGTCTTAACATTAAATAGTCAATTTATCTGGTAAAACTACCTCCAATATATACATTTCGAAATTAGGGGTTTGAATTATTCGGTCTATTGAATAATTTCGAATTTGATTCCATTATAAAATCATCAACATCGATTCAAGAGCTTTGATATCTTTTATAGAGTACCCTGTTCCAATGAATCCTTTTTAATTTTTCTTTTAGTTGACATACTTTTGTATAAAGACAAAAAAAATATATAGCGTTGGATGTGCAGTATATTTAAACAAAATGAGAGATATATTAATATTATTTCTTTATTATTATTATTTTATCTAAAAAATAAATATTCTAGATTTTATATTTATGTAGAGTAATTTATATAAAATGAACAAAACAGAAATATATTTTTATAGAACAATCTCTGGGTATGAATACATCAAATTGCTATATATCAAAGACGGAACATTTTTAATATAAAAAACAAATATTCAAAAAATCAATACTATATTTTTCAAGGATACTCTTTTATCATAATGAATAAATTCACAATTAATAATCTTACATATTTTAAAGGAATTAAATATCAATTTGTAAAGGATTTATATATATAATGATAAAAGGACTTTTTCGTTGATAGTTTTTTCGAAAAGTGTATTGTACAAACTGATAATGTTTATAGATTATAATATCGCAAAAATATCTTCAGGGATTGATTAATCCTTTTCATGAATAAATGTAACCATACAAAAATTGCATTAATTTTTAAATTGTCCTTAAACATAAAATAATAATATTTGTATTGATGGTTTATATATGCGACAACGTGTTGTATTAATATACTAGTTTAAAATTCGACTATTCATATTGTATAGGAATTTATAGCAGTGAGCGTATATACAACAAATATATATTTTATCATTATATTATTTATATCTCAATGAATAATCTTTTCTTTATTTTGCCGAAACCGAGAATAAAACAAAAAAAAATAAAATAAAATAGAATGTTGATAAAAGCTTTTACTTTTGTTTTTTTTTTTATTTTTTGGAACATGATAATACTGAAAATTCTCATATTTATACAGTCATTTATTATAGAACATATACATATATATATATATATATATATATATATAGAATATCAAGAATCGTGTTTAAATTAAAATGAATGGACGTCGTATTTCTATATTAGTATATATATAGAGATAAAGAATATATATAGTGTATTATATTCTGTATATATAGATATATTTATATTCCTTTTCTATATACAATACATTAGGTATAATTTTCATAATGTAAATAAATAACAAAAAAAAATACGACAACGACGAGGACGACGACGATGTATAATAATGATTATGACACAATATAAATGAGTGTATAGAATTTTGTAAAATACAATTTTTTTTATCATTGTTTTTTTTTTTTCGTTTTGCTATGTTGATGCAGGGAATAAATATTAATTAAAATAATTAAAATGTTATTTTCTTGTATATGTAAATACAAATTTAAATAAAACTTTTTTTTGTCTCTAGAAATATTTGTAATCGATCCATACGATAAATATATAAAGATATGATTTATTTTGCCAACTTATTAGAAATAAAATTGATACTTCACAATATTTGTTTTAATTTAAACAGTGGAAATTAAAATTTTTTTTTTCTATATTTAAATTTTCTCAATGTTTCTATTTTAAGATATAAATATATATGTGTTTTGTTGTTAGTTTTTTTTTGTTGGCTGTAAATATTTTGATAAAGTTTATGATGAAAATTTTCAATTTACAAATCTCGTGTATTGCTCCATTTTTCTTTTGTGTATTTCAGCGACATGGAAAAGAAATGATTTTTTAATGAAAATATTGAAAGTTTTTTTTTTTTTATTTTATATACATATTTTATAAGGAAGAACTTTAAGTGTATATAATATGTATTTCATTTGATTACTCTAAAAAAATAGAAGAAGAAACAAAAAAAAAAAATAGGGAAAAGTTCGTATAAAGTTTTATAAACTTTGAAATGTGCATATAGTTTTTTTTTTTTTGTATATTATATTTATTTATTTATTTATTTATATACGATCAAATTATATTTATACACTGCGTGCAATATAGATCTATACTATCACTATATTATACGATGCGAAATGACTGTGTATATACCATATATTTATCGATTATTTAATTTTTAACTTTGAAATTAAAATGACGACAATCTTTTTGTTTTTAAACATTTCAATTTATTATTTATTTTATTATTGATTGGAATTTTATATACAAATGTAATAGAAGAAGAAAGTTTTTATATTTTGTAATAAAATTATTATTATTATACATTGACAAAAAAGTGAACAACTAAATCACTTTGAAATATTTAATTTAAAGGTATATTTGAAAATAATTTATAAACATTTTCAAATGAAACTAAATGGCTAAAAACAAAATATATTATTTGAAAAAAAAGGTATAAACATAAAAATTATTTAATATATATTATAGTGGTGTATTTATAAAATTCATTGATTTTAAGTATCGTAATCTCAAGTTATTGCAAGTTGATTTTATATAATTATTTATAATTTACCATTTATTTTTTGGTAATTCAATATAATGTTGTAAGTCAAAATTTTTTTAAGAACTTGAATTTAATTTAAAAACCTTTATAATAATTTTGGTTTTAATATCGATTGGTGAAGCCAATATAAACATTACATTAATAATGCATTTTAAATGATCTTTGTAAAGCATTGAACGAAGTTGATCTAGAGATATAAATATTCAGAATACAGATTTGTTAGGTTAGATATGTTTAAAATTTAGTTTGTTAGATATGTTTAAAATTATCTATATACTGAATATAATATATATGTTGGATAATTGATTGAGTTAGTAAAATTTAACCAAAACTAAACTATCAAAATATTTTGCATTTAGCAAAAAAGAATGCAAAACAGTATTATTTTATACTTCCCACATAATCCCCATGAAATATATTCATAAATTCATAAATAAATAAATATAATGATCATCAAAGAATCGGATATACATTTAACCCATATATTAATATAGCAGAAGTTGTAATGTATATAGATTTTTTCATATTTTAATTATATACAAATATATATATTATACGAACCTTATATACTTTTATATATTTTAAGTATATATATATTCAAAAGCAAATATGCAATATGCATATTTTATGTACTTATAATACATTTTATATAGATGATAAAAATATACATAATTACAAATATTTTACTAAATGTATTTTTAACAAATCTGATTTAAATTAAGAACAAACATTTTGTTTTTTCCTATATATAAACTTCAAGTAAAGGGTGATTTTGAATATAATCCCAGTTAAATTCTAAAAATATTATATACATTCAATAATTGAGACATTAGCTGCTATTTTTGTATATTATTAAGATTAATATTTTAAAATCTAATATAAATGGAAAAAGGATTTTGATAAACCCCAATATAGAATCTCTTACATTTTTTCCGAAAATGATAGATTATTTTTTAAAGCTTAAAATACAACAAGGTATTTTAAAATAATTATTACATTACTAAGATTATGTTTTGATCGAAACAAACAAATATTTTTAGAATATGAGAATCACCACCCATTATCCTTGTTATTTTCCATTATTATATATACATAACGATTGTTAATAATCGCATACATTTATGAAAAGGAGGATAATAAATATTTATAAAAATAATAATAAAAAAGAAAAAACAACGGAAATTAAAACTTATAAATTTATTTTGTTAAATTATACCAAAAAAAAAAAAACCGAAATATTATATGATAAAAAAACGACAAGATGAAAATTCCTCTTGTAAATGTATAATACTAATTCTAGAGAAAATTTAATACTTTTTTTTTAATATATATAACAACGTACTGTGGTTTGTTATTTTTTGATATTTTTTCATTTGTTTTTGTTATATACGTTTAACTTTCATATCTCTTCATTTATATATATATAATATACTTGTGTTTTATCTGATTGTAGGTTGAAATAATATACTGTATGATTCAATTTAGATATAAAAGTATACACTTCTTTTGAAATGAAATTTCGGTATTATACGAAGATATTGTAAATATTTTCAATTTTCTTCAAATTCAAAAGTCAATGACTTTCCTATAAATTTTCCGGGATTTTTCACGGTTAAATGAAAATAGAAGCGTAGTTTTTGTGCTTGTTAATCATATAAAAGAAGAATTTATAAGAAGTGCAAATCAATTATACGATTCCAATTTTTAACATTCATAAGATTCATTAGATAATCATTTAGAAAGATTAATCAAAGTTGTATTGTAGATTGTACTTTATTTGCTTTCGTAGCAATTTTCCGAGATTTATTCATTTTTATTGAAAAATTAAACAATATTTTGAGCGGAAAATCATTGAAAATACGTAATTTTTTAAAACCATTGTCATCTTCCAACCAATTAACAAATATAAAACTGATAAAAAGATGTTTTTATGATCAATAAGAATATATTCAATAAAAAGAATATATTACAGGATATTTGGAAAATTTCCCAAGTCAATTATTTGCCCTATGAATTTTGACAAAAAAAAGTTCTTTCAAATGAAAATTCAATTAAGGGATGGATTATGTTTTATATTAAATTTTTAACCTTCGAAAATGTCTTCTAACTATTGAATATGGATCTGTCTGTATCTATCCGCCATATATACAACCAGCAAAAATATTATAATCATAAAAATATAAATTTATATAAAATACATAGATCATATATGATAATGTATAAGAGAAATATATAACATACCACCAGTCATATATAATATATAGCATATTATATATATACAGAAAAGGATAAGAGTTTGAATATATGAAATAAATTTGTGTGTATTTTACCATTATTTCATATATATTTATTTTAGCTAAAGTGTATATTTATATGTATATATGCCATACATAACAAAAATCTATCATATAAAATAAGTGAATATTTCTGGTGCGGTAAGATGAACATTTAAGCAGGATCAAGAGATTAAAATAAGGTTACCAAATATATATATATATGATATAATATTCATATTGAGCTATACATATATATACTCTATAAAATTCATACAAAATATATAACAACATACTGGATTATATTAACTGTTTAGTATATATACGTATATTCTTTCGTATACATTTCTATATACTTGTATAAATATAGTAAAAACCCTAAATTAACCATATACTTCAAATATATTTCTTCATAATTAATGAAAAAGGATAATATAATATATGAAAAGAAGGGCTTGTTGTTTTTAGTTAATGTTTGTTTTTCTTTATATATACGTATGCATATATATCATCTATATATAAAATAAAATATGGACTTATTGTACAAATATATACCAGCAATAATATTCTGGGGTTGTGTCTCTAAATAATACATTATTATGTGTGTATAAAAGACATTGCAATTATATATAGATACATTGGCATATGTGTATATAAATACGCGTATGTCTAAAATATATGAGATATAAATACTTACAATACCATAAATATTAAAATGTAATATATTTTAATTGTTCCATTATTCCTTATATGCATATACAAACAAACAGTGATGTTAAATATATATATAAAGTATTAAATATAATTTCGAGTAACATATGGTTTATATTTTTTTCATCTACAACAAATACTCTAATCTAATATATACATAATATAAATAAACATTTTGAATCCACATCAAATGGTAAAATAATAATATAATTAAAATAAAATGTAATGTAAATAATATCGCACGCAATCATTAAATGAACGCACCACCACATGATATATGAATAAAGAATTTTTCTATTTAATGTATTTTTGTGATATCTATATATATATATAATTAATTGGATTTAACTTTCTATATATTTTATTAATATTATTATGTATATTAAAAAATTTAATTAAATTTCCTTTTATTTTTTACATACAATTTGACAATTAACAAAATTAAAATCGATCCATATAATTGAAGATGATATCTATAAATATTGAGGTTTTCTTGAATGGATTGATTTAGTAAGATTTTCATAGTTTTTTTTTTCAATTAACATCCAATTTAAATTCTTATGAAGTTTTAACCTTAAAATTGATCATCTTTTATTATTAATCGAAATAATTTAGTTGGTGATATGCCATATTAGAATTGATTCTTAAATGAAATTTTTATTTTACAACAAAATTGTCGAGTTTTGATAAACTTGAAAATAGTAGAAAATAAAACACCGGGTAATGTTCACAACAATGAGTATATAAGGATAATGAAATGACCTATTTATTTTTTTTATTTATCCTCAATTTTATTTTCAATATAATTTTGTTTTATGTATAAACATTTTTGTCAATGTCCTTCATTCGCAAAATATTTTTGAAAAAAGGGTTAAATAAACAATAAAATGTATATATACAAAATATATAGAATGTCCTTTGTTATATAAAACTTAAATAATATATAGGATGTCGCAATATGGCTTTTATGGTCTGATAAAATTCAAATGTCGTAGAAATTATTCAGCATTTTACATTACTGATTTTATGATTTCGTTCATCCATATATTGAAGTTCTTTATTGATATAGATTATAAAGTAAATTTAGTGCGGGATATTCTGTGCATATTTATATATTTTATATATATTTTTGGAAAACCCACACGTGTTTTAACTCACACACACACACACACATTATATATAGAAATCGATATTAATTTTATTTTTTCCAGTACGTATATATATGGAATAATGGATATTACAATTACATTTTATTCTTATACGAAATGACCTAAGATATAATACTTTACTTTGTATTTTTAATTTAAATTTGATGCTTATTTATTTTCTTGTAAATGCATACAAATATTTAATATTTAAAATTGTTATTATTAAAGAAATTATGTAAAAATTATATATTTTAAAATACGATATGGATAAAATTTTTGGGATAAGGTAAAGGTGAGATTTTTTCTAGTTCTACTATTCCTCCAGTATGATTTTGTTTTTTAAAAGGTGTTTTTTTTTATTATAGAAAATTGGGAGTTTTCTATTAATGTGTCTGCTGATGGAAAACTTATCATATATTCCTTATGGTATATTTAAGTTTTATTTTAATGATCAATTGACATTACTCAAAAATAATAGTTTTAAATAAAAATGTCTATTGAGTTTCACATTAAAATTCCAATATTGTTGATTTGGACTTTGAAAAGGAAAATGATTAAATGAAATAATTAAAAACTACTATAAAAAATAATTTACTTTTATTGAGATTTCTTCGATATATTTCGCATAGCAAAAAGGTTTTATTTGTTAAAATGTTATAAAATAAATTGGTGACATTTCAATTAAGTTTTTTTTTTACAAATATATACATTTTATTTCAATAACACAATTTTATTTAATTCAATTTCAAATTAAAAGAATGTGATACAAAATTGTATATTAAATTGAAAAATATCTTTATGTATATGTATTTATATTTGCTATATAGACATGTTATATTTTTGTTATGCATTCGCAAAAGAATGGGATTTCTCAAGACATATACATAAATTAGATATGTAAATATATACAAAATTAATGTCTTTCAAGCTGATAATGAAAATATATACTTTATTTATTATTTTCTATATAAATATATAATGTATATATTTAGTGTATTTCATTTGAAAAATATTTCCTCTATATATATATAAAATATTTATCTTATATAAATAATAATCTTAAGTTTTGTGTGATGATAACCGCATTTTACAATTGAATAAATACAAAATCTAAATAGATTTTGGATAAATGT
Source organism: Dilophus febrilis (assembly GCA_958336335.1). Taxonomy (NCBI): domain Eukaryota; kingdom Metazoa; phylum Arthropoda; class Insecta; order Diptera; family Bibionidae; genus Dilophus; species Dilophus febrilis. The sequence continues at coordinate 3,139,434 of OY284471.1, read as the reverse complement.
CGATAGAATAAATATATTCAATATATCCTTATAATAATACATAAATACATTTTGTTTATTTAAACGCAGATATATAAAGTGAAATATACTCAAATTTCTAAATCACTATTCCAGCAATAAAGTATTTATATAATTATATTGTATATATATAATTGGATTCAATATATACCTATGTATGTAGGCATGTATATATAATTTAATTGTATATTGAATTTATTTAATTATTGATGTGTCATTATATATATATAGAGACTCAAAAGAGTTATATAACACATAATGTATATAAAATATAATTATATTATGTATATGTTGTTTGGATATATCTATATAGATATAGAGTTTAACGCAGATATATAATTTCAATATTGTTTTTTGAATATATATATCAGTCTATAGATTATGCAAGAATAAATAATTAATTAAATAAATAATCGATGGAGTTTTCCGATATACACAGAAATCTATAAAATTCAACGATATTGCTTTTGTTTATATTATATTTTATGTATATAGATTAATATAAATATTACTTATAAAATTACATTTTTATCTACATTGCTGTTGAAAAACTTTTCAATAATACAAACAATTTTTTTTCGATACATTAATTCAATATACATTTTGAATTTCATTATTCATATAATACTATATATTATGCTACCTTTTCTTATAAATTTTCTTTATAGTTCCTGCAACTGATCTATATATACATATCATGCAAAATACACAATCCACTTAATTTCAAACGTATATATATGCATATATTATTATAATAAAGTTTACAAATAAAAACATATTTGTCGATTTTCTCAAATATGAATATAACAATTTTTATGGATATCTTAATATTATATAATTCAAATGGATTTGTTACATTTTATATTGTAATTCTCATTTGTTTGCACTCTAGATTTTACTCTTATATAATTTTATGTATTTACAAAATCTATACTTGTTGTATATCGGTAACAAAAAAAATAAATAAGCACATAATCAACAACAAAAAAAAATGTATATATAAAAATATTAACAATATATAGGATAAAAAGAGAAAAAGGAAAATCAATGTGGTTGAAATATATATATCTTTTATATATGTATAATAATAATAATCAATATATATATATATATATATATATATATTGTAAGAATTGGAAAACTTTCCATTTATCGTCTTTTGATGTTTTATCAACCTTTCGTCGGAACTCCAATAAGGAAAAGTTCTATTTATCCTATATACTTATACAAAATTTTTCTTATCAATATTTTCCACATATATACATATATTTAGTGAACATTTATTTAGTTTTTCTCGCAAAACATCGAAATGAACACAAATAGTGTATATATATACAAAAAGTAGTATGTGATCTATAATCTTTTATAAAAATCTTTTATGTATATATATACTCATTCGAAATATAATACCATATATAAATGCATATCGTGTTGATGTATATTATACCATAATATGCGAAATAACAAAGAAAATGTTTGAAAAATGTTTGCACCTCATTTCCCGCTGCTTATCCGTCCGTACTTCTTCTTAATGACATACCATAAAAAAAAATAAAACGAAGGGATTATGTATGCATTGAGTGTATATTATTATCATTATTACAAATATACTGATCTGGGATGCTTTAAATAATATCTTTTACTATATACATATGTACAGAGACAAGAAAAATGAAGTTTTGCTATTCAAAATAATTATTATATATAGATATAGCATATAGTTATATAAAAGCTAAACAAAGGTATTTAAAGCATTGTTATTTTCAAATACTATCGTCTATATTTACTATCGTTAATAATCTTTGGAAATATGATATTTGGAACACACTTCTTCAAGAAAATGAAAAGAATTTTACAAATAAATTGTGAATTTATTATGTTTAATTGAATGAAAATTAATCATGACATGGGATAATATTTTACTAATTCCTCATAAAATATATAGATTTTCTTTTAAATGAAAAGAATTTAATCAAAGATTTATAAAGTAAATATATTAAATAATTAAAAATCTGAATTCATTGAGACGAATGTGATGTTATAATGAAACATTTTCTCAATAATTTATCTAATTATTATTATTACAATCTAAAATGAAATTGGATTTTATATAAAAGATTAATTGCAAATATTTATATCTGGAGACATTTAAGATTTACTGATGTTTTCGATTTGTTATTATTATTATTATTATTATTTATCAAATAAATATATAAAGATATAAATTTTATCTATTGTCCATTTATATAAGAAAAGGAATTTATTTATAAATTGAGATTCTGCTGTTAATTTTGAAGAATGTATATATAAATATGTATATAGATCAATTCTAAACGAAATATATATATATTTTTTATTTATGTGTGAGAAGCTAATGTGTGTATTTATATAAGCCAAATAATTCCAAAAGTCAAATGAAAATGGAAAAAATAAAAACATTTATATATATTTATCATTATTAAGATGAATGGATTATGACCTTTAACATACTAAATGCGTATCTATAGCTATTTCTGAGTATAAAAGATTCCACAAATAAAATCGAAAGAAGGGGAAAAAAAAAAAAGAAAACGAAAAATTATGGCTTCTTAAATTGAAACTAAACTTTTTATATGTTTTACCACTTAACTTCTATGAATCATACTGTCATCAGTGTTTATTTGATGTAAATATATAGCACCATATATTATCATCAAAAGTGTCTGCCCTTTTATATATATTTATTTATTTATTTTCATTTTGGATGTTGTGTTGTTGTGTTATATATAAATGTTGTTGTTGTTGTTGATAACATTATATACATATATCCTTTCATTTGAACACAAATATATATATATATAGATAGATAGATAGATACCCACGTATCTTCAATGTACGTAGATATATATGTATGAAAAAATAATAATATTTATGTTCACCAATCAGAACCAGAGCTGTTTGTATAAATATCTTGTGTACAAGTAATTTTCCATCCAAATATATCTTAAAATATATCATTTACACATCATATAAAATATATCTCTACATATATATATTCATATACGTATACCGAATACATGTTGTATGAAAAGAAGAATAATAAGTAAATGTTTTATCTATATCTATATATATATATATTCATATCCATCCTTGCTGGTATATATATATATATATATATATTTATAAAAAAAGTTTCACACACATTATATGGTTATATAATATTTTATTTTATATAAATATATAGAATTTTTGTGTATATAACATATATTTCTTCTTGACGATTAACCATATTATATATATATATATATATTATTGATATATAAATTTATATTATGGATGGCATATTTTAGGGTATAATATAAAATAAACTCAAAAAGATGTGTTTATTTTAGAATTAAAAATAGTATAACATAAACAAAATTGTTATATACATATAATAAAAATATTTTTGTGTAAATGCTCTGAAAAAATGGATTTATAAAATGTATATATGTATATATGTTTGGAAAATTGTTTTCATATCATAAAAGCGAGTTTTCTTTAAATGAATATGTGGCATAGTAAAAGGAATTATTTTATTTCTGTATATGGAGTATTTTTAAAATACTTAAATATTTAATGTGATATCTCTTTGGATTATGAATTATAAAAATAAATGTTCCAAAAACATGCTTACATCAAATGATGTTTTATTCGTATATTGAACATAAATCATTAATTCGTTCATCGTTAACAGCGACAATAATATTCTATAGTAAAGACTTGCTTGATTTATTTCATATTTAAAAGTGAGAATAAAAGTATTTAATAGTGAAAACTGCCGGAAAATTCATACAAAAATTAATACAATTATGGAAAATGTAATGAATCTTTCTAAAAGTGGGGATAAAAAAATGTAATATAATTAATTGATTGTAATGGAAAGTTGATATAAGTAAATGTTAATCAACTGATTGCTATTCTATTATTAGTTCGGAAATTACAATAATTTTAACATGTCTCAATAATGTAGCATTAAAAAATATGTTTTAATTTTATTTAAAAAAGGGAAAATCTCGGAAAATTCAGATGAAAGCGACTAAAGGGATACTAGGAGACTTTTAGTAATGTATTGTGATGTTTTTAAATATGCAATCAAAATGTAATGATCCCAAAGAAATACTATAAGAAACCAATTATTAACATTGATTTTTTTGTTGTGTTCAATCGAACAAAAAAGAATAGGTTTTTAAGATACACATTTTTCTATATACCATTATAAAGTATTAAATAAAGAACTCTGATAATTATTTTCAAATATGAATATTAATTTCACAATATCAATTATTTTAATCAATATATCCACAATCATATTAAAGCTATACATTTTCATTTTAACCTCGATTTATAATTAAAATATTCACATAAAAAGCCCAACTATTAAATTTCCTTTATAATACGCTATGATAAAAAATTAGTACTATAATAATAAAAGAAAAACCACCACAAAAAGAAAAAGAATATCATATTGATTTCATTAATTTCCGACCATTATACACATAAATATATCCGTAAATATTTTTCTTGTAATATTTATACATACAGATATGCAGGAGATATAGAGAAATTAAATTTCCTTTAACCTTAAAATGTATATATATATATATACAATGTATATAATAACAACCTTTTTCACTTTCAAAATAGATATTTAATAGAATAATATATATATATATACATAAATATAACTAAAATAAGATGGAAAAAATAACATAAAAAGAAATAGTTAAAGAAAAACAATATATAAAAGGAAAACCATCTGCATTTTATATCTTTTATGCGGTATAGAAAAAAATAAAATAAAAACGTCGTGGTATATATATATAGTAGAGTTGAAGGAAAATGAAATAAAAAAAAAGAAAATTATCATAATTTATATGAAATTCTAACAACTGCGATATTATATAATATCTAGTATCAACATTCATTTAAAAGCTGGGTTCACATCGGTAATCAAATGTTGTAAAGCTCCATTACCTTTCAGATGGAAAACGATTATCTTGATTATGTAGACCAGAGCATTCGCAATTTGAAATTCATAAGCAACATGTTTAAGACAATATTTAGAAAGCGATTTTGAATAATTATAATAGTTAATATAGGAAAATTGAATGAAAAGTCTTATTCGTTTTCAGATGAAAATCCACAAAATGTACATTCTGTATCTGATTCTCGTATCAGCTTTACGTCCATAGAATAAATACAATATGTATATGGACAAACCGAGTGTGCTCCCATAATCAATATATATATAGTATTTGTTATACCAATGGAGTAACATTTTCTTTATGTATATGACCGCATCTTAGCCTATGGGTCAAATATACAATTTCTTTTAAATGTTAATTTTAAATCAACAGAAAATTACAAAAAATTCCTTCATAGTCATAATATAAAACAATTTCATCATATCGGATGAGTTGAATTGTATTCGCTTATACAAAATAAAACCAAACCAATTTATTTATATTCATTCTATACCTGCTGCGTAATATTCCAACGATATGATTAAATATTATATTCTCTAAAAGATATGTATTATTTAAATATATATATATTAGAATAATTTGAATAGAAATGTAATAAAAATTCAATGGATACTATAAAAAAAAAGAATATTAAATGATATTGATAAAGGAGTATAAAAAGGATTCGAATTTTATATCCTATTATATTAAAAATAGTTTGCATCTTGCTCATATATCAATTTATAGTATAAAACAACATAACTATAATGTAGAAAAAGGAATCTTCGAACAACAAATGGTTTAAATAATCTTTAATTTTATTTTTGAATGTTTACGAGTTTACAAGCAGATCTTTAAAATCGTAAGTAAGTGAAAATTTTGCTTATTAATAAACATTTATTCGTTAGTCACGAAATATATGATATTAGATACCTTTTATTACATTTTTGAGATCATTCGATTTGAATTTTTCAATACTATATAGTATATATATTTTCACTATAATATTGAAAACCTTTTCTGTATCTTAATATTCTACATAATAATAGTTATGAAAAAAAAAATAAACAAAACAATGATCAAACCAATAATATATTTCACATTGGAGAGCATTCAATAATATGAAATATATTATTGTATAAAAATCTACGTATCTTTGTACAGATATATAACCCCTAAAAAATATGTATATGCGGTCTATATAAATTGATTTGCTATATATTTTAAAAACAAAACATAAAAAAATAGAAAGAAAAATGTTATAAGCTCCCGAGGGAAACGAAATACATATCGCATTCATACGTATATATGTTATAAGGTATATCTACGTGACTCTGTGGTGTAGTTCATAGAAGTAACATTTTGAGATCGTTAGTTCGAATTCTACTGAAGACATAACAAATATTTTTTGATTTTCTCTCGTATTCGAATATGAATTTTAACACAGAGTTGAAAATTTTCCGAGACGATTAGTTTTATGACTAATCACTGATCCATGAAATAACAACTAAAATTATGAAACCAAAAGGCTGTTGATGTCGGACGCTAAGACCAATCTTCGGTTGTAAAAGCGCATACTGCTTTTTGTATTTTTTCACGAGAGAATATAAAAAGAATTTTGTAACATTATTTTACTTTTTATGTATTCTTTTTTTTCCATGTTACTTATACAATATACAAAAGTTATAAACATCAGATAAAATATAATATATTCCAGTATATAGAATATATGAAAAATGTATAATAATAATAATAATAATAATAATATAATATATTGAAGAAGAACTCTCAAGTATGTGATATATTCGTTTATTAACATTTTTTTTTTATTTTAGTCTTTTTGTTCTATTTCATATACATATATGTATATATTTATATATTTTTTGCATTACTTTGCTTTTCATCGATTTTCATATATTGTGAAATTTAACAAAATGAAAACAATGAAAAAAAAAACATTGGAATTCTTTATTTTTATATGTTTTATTTAAATTATATGAATGTGAATATGACGTGCGACAATTGTATAAGTATTTATATAAGTATTTTTGAATACATTGTGGTAACAAATTAAATATTAAAGTCATAAAAATGATATTCTTTTTCGATTATGTGAGAAATTTTTTATACTTATACCTTTGGTATAAAAAGGGTATTGTGAATAAACAAAAGATTCAATGTTTTTTTTTATATTAGACAAACATTTCATTTTAATATACACAGTAATTATGAAAGATCTTATTTTAAGGGCATATCCTAACCAATATTTAACAAAAACAGAACTTCTTTACTTCTTTCTAAACTGATCAATTAATAATTTATGCAAAGTTTTGATTTCTTTGTTAATTCAAACCAAAGATTTCATTTGGAAATCAAATTGCATTCCATTTGAAAAACTAATTTAAATTCCAAAACGATTATTATTGAATTGTAATTGGAGAATCTATAACATATAGTTATATGATATTAAAAACAATTGATTAAATATTTATTATATATATAGTTATTCGATATTTCTCTCAATATATATTTAGAAAATATTTAAAAAGTTATAAACACTTTATATATTATCGCACTCTACATCATCAAATATGTATCGAATCTTGTTTTTGTTGGCATAACACCATAACCATATATATATATATATATATATATTATAAAATCTTAAACATAAAACTATATACATACATACATTTCAATGGAATATAAAGCAAAAGGAACACTTAATAATAATACATATATAGTAATTCTATGTATATAAATATGTATAGAAGAATTTTTGAATTTCGCATATATATGAAAATTTGATAAAAGATAAAAATTGGCAAATATAAAAGTGAATGCCAACACACAAAAAAAAATAAAATTATATATGAAATAAAATATGAATACAAAATGAAAATTTTCAGAAATAATTTTATGTTTTTTGCGGTGGTTATCATCACATTAAATATTTACATATATATATAGATAGATATAAAAATTTTTATGTACATATATATATATATATATATAGAGATTTGAGTATATGCGGTAGAAGAAAAACAAAACTGAAATAAAATATATATAACCAACTAACTCCATTTTCTACATAACTTCAATTATATGGATATAAATGTAGAAAAGTTATAGATATAAATGTACAGATATATAGGTGGTGAATATATATACACTTGTATAATAACATTATATATATAGAAAGAAAATCTTGATTTATGTGGTAATAATGGCAATCTGCTTGAAATAGCTCAATTATGTTGTTTTCAAATTTTATAATATCATCATTTCTTTTTTTCTTTTATTTTTCATTTCATTTTTACTTTATTTTATTTGATAAAATGTGTTGAATGCAATTTTAACATATTAAAAGATATAAATATATATATCTATAACTATTTGTTTTGATATTTTATATCTTTTAATTTGCAAGGATTTAAGTGCGGAAAATTTTTATATAAATGCATTAATATGAAATTTAAAATTGTATAATGAGATTAAAGTACGTCAATATTAATAGTAATTAAAAAATGTATGTTAATATAGATAATTGTTGAATTAGTTTTTATTATATCCACTCTACATTTGAATTAAAGATTAAACCGGATGGTTTGCGGAATCCATGGCAAATAGAATAAAGTACAGAATGTCCTTAAGAAAAATATACATAATTTAGAATTAGAATATACATTTAGATAGGAAATTAAGCCGAATCTCTTTTAGCAGACCTATAAAACAGATTTCCTTTTAAAAATTAAAAAGCATTTAATTTATTGGAAAACAATCAAAAATGCACAACGTATTAAAGAATAAGAATCACCCTTGTTGAAAAAACAGACAAAAAAGGTAGAATAACAATCCTATACTAAATAAAGTCATTTAAATTATAAATATATTTCTATATTGAACATAAACTGAAATGACATATATTTTTTTTTTTCATAAATAAATATAATGAATAAAGTATATTGTGATTTCATAGTATATAATACAGACTTTACTATTTAATTTAAGATTAAATTCTATTGATAAAATATAGTTTTATCTGGATTTTTTTTGTTGTCCACAATGTCTATATGTACAAACAAACATATAAATGAATATCTATATTTATCTATGGATATGGATATGCATAATAAAAAAAAAATTATAAAATACTGCAAATTTACAAATTGATATGCCACTTTGCTTAACGTGTATTCCGTAAATGTCATTCAAGTTGTTTGTTTGTTTGTCGGAAAACTAGGAAAAATAAAAATAAATATTGCAAAAAAAAAAATTATATTTCTATGACACATTTCACAATTCAAGATTTTTTTATTTTTTAAATGTTTGTATATGGCATAAGTATATATTACTATACTATATTGGATTTACAGGCCTTTTCATTTTTTATCAGATTTTTTCTTCGGTATAGAGATATGGAAAAATGTGTGTGTGTTTGTTTTATTTACAAGAGCAACTACAAAAATTCATATAGATATATAGGAATAAATACATAATTTATGTTTGGTAAAACTAAAATACTAAAAACAAATAAAAAAAAATTAAATTACTATATGACAAATGACATTATATTATTTAAATTTCTTTTTTTTACCGGACCGATTTAAAAAAAAATGTTTAAGCATATATATAGCAGTAGTGATATAAATAATGTATATATAGATATATTAATAGTGGTTTATATTTGCGAGAATTGAAATATGCAACTTGATACCAAAAACTAATATTGAACCGCGATGGATATTTTTGTGCATTTATCGTTAGATTGTGTTTATGATTTTGACAGTAAAATATGTTTTCCAATTAATTTATGATATATGCATAATAAATTTTCATATTTCATTTCAATATCTTTAAAATATAGAGCCATGTGATTATATTACACATTTAAAAAATGCTTAATTCATTTTTATGTAACAATTTTGTTGATTTTTCAATATTTTTTTAGTTTTTAATTAACATAAATATTTGATAATATTAGAATGATTGTCACTTCCTAACTAATTATCAAATTAGAACAAATTAATCATCAATAGAAAGGTAAAGTAATTTATCTATAATAAAATAATATGAAATGAAAAATACAATAAATTGAAAACATTTTCAATTTTCCGATAGGTTTTCCAATACAATATTTTTACATATACTCTACATATTACAAATGCGATATACTAAAATCATTATAATTTCCTAACAAATAATCGAATACGAATGGACCATGGAACACTATTTTGAAACAGAACCCATCTATATGCTTTACTTTTAAAAAATAAAATTATTAAACCCACATTTTGAAGGGAACATTTCCTATTATTTGGATAAAAAATATCATAATATACTTATTATACATAGATTTATAATAATAATAATACTATTTAATACCTCAAAAATGTCTAATAAAATAAATATTAAGTATATATTTTAATATTGTTATATATTTACGGCATATTTGAAAATTTATTTATCTACATCATCCCCATTGTGGTTGTGTATTTAAATATTTTCTGTTGTATGAATATATAAAATTTTTAGATAAATATATTATTTTTAATACATTTGTTTGCTGAAATTTAATTTTTTTTGTATTTATATAGAAATAAAAAATGTCTATAAAGAGAAAACATAATTCTAAATATATAATTTTAATGAACCATATTTTATATGTATATGTATTTTTCATTTTAATCTGTATATATATATTTGAAAAGATTTACACAAATATATACACATAATAATAAAAATAAATGGAAATCTAATCCATTTTTATACAGTAAAACAATTTTCATTTTAAGTATAATTCAAAAAAAATGTTACTTATAAAGTGTTTATATCGTTTTAAAGTGAAGATTTTAAGAGGTAAATATGATTTTAATTAAATCAGAATATTATATATATAAAATCCTATATATAAAATATTATGATATTCGAAAAAAAAAAAAAAGTTTCCTTTCTTTTTTGTTTTAGACTGAACTCTATTATATATAGCAATAAATTTGTTTTCCTCTTTTATATACATTCAAATTTTCCATTCCATTCATTTTTTTTTTCTTGTACACAATTTCATTTCTATATAAATTTATTCAATATGATATTATATCCATTTTGGATAAACCTTATATAATATAAATTTATATATTGTATATATATAAGTTTATATAGTCGTATCATAATCTCTGTATCTATACTGCGGAGAATGGAGCCGACACACACACACACACAAACACTTATTTGTTTTATAAAATATTTTACTTGTTAAATTTCGTTTATTACAAAAGTTTATTAAATATAAAGGTTGAAAAGAAATATAAGTTAAAATGAATATGATCGCGCGCGCGGTATAACTATAACTTATGTAAAAGGTATATATGAAAAAAGAAGAAAATAAAAAATAAGGATTCTAAACAGCAACAAGGAAAAATTTTCATTTTTAGAAAATTTATTACACTTTATTTTGTTTCCACCATATATACAAACATTTATATATATATATATAGATAGAGAACGAAATCTTTTCATTTTTTATTTTCTGTTTTGTTTGTACCTATGCATATATGTATACATTTACTTGTTTTTTTTTACCTATATTCAACTGATAACAACGAAAAGCTATTTTACATAAAAATACCATAAAAATTTAATAAAACATGTAACAGGTTTCCCAATCATTAGTCAGGTGTATTTGAATATATATATATATATACACCATAGGCAAGACAACGCATGCAAATAAATAAACTTTATATATGTATATCGAGGGATTATATTTTAAAAATTTCTAAACAATAATAATTTTGTTTTTATCATAGATTAGCGGCGATATATATATTTACAAACGTAACCTTTCCCATTATAAATATTTGTTATATAAGCACATAAAAAAAAAAACCATATACAAATAACTATTATGAAGTAAATTGATAAATTAAAAATTAATTTTGAAATTTATAATACCAAGGCACTTCATGTGCTTTTTTCAGAGGGTACGATGACGACAAATATACTTGATAAAATGGTATATATAAAAAGTTATATTCCTATTAATTATTATTATTATTATTATTATAATTATCGTTCTTTTGATTTTATTATTATTATTATTATAATTAGTAATATAAGTAAAAGCGAAACAAATATTTCAGGTTATATTTTAAATCCTCTAGCAGCACCACCCATATATGTATATGTTTATGGTATGTGTATAAAAACGAAAGCATGTGTTCTATATATATAAAACAATTTATCACAATATAATAATGCATATAATATATATATATATATTGTATATATACATAATATTTTTTATGTAAACGCAAAACCTTGCAGCGATTTACGAAAATAATTAATTAAAATTTGTTATGAATAATTTACCATTTTTTTTTTATTATTATTACAATTTTCATATGGTATATAAACTTTGTATATATTTAAACATAATTTTTATATGTTTCATTTTATTATATATATACATATTACATATATATAAATATATAATATAATCTTGGTTACTGATTTATAACATAAACATATTATAATAATGCATATTGCATTTTTTTTTTATAAATACATATATATACTTATTATTATGTATTGTATATCCGCGTCGAGGGAAGTTTATCGTGTTATATTGTCATATGGAAATTTATATACATATAATATATATTATTAATAGTAGTAGTAGTTGGAAAATATATTTCATACGATATTGGATAATTGCATCTCGGGTGATTAATGATTTTTATGCATAAAGAAATATTTATGGTTTTTAATAAAGACTGTAAATTTATTAGAGTTAACAAAAAGCAAGGGTTTAAAGATCTATAAAATAATAAAAGTATGGTTTTTGTTTACACAATAAAAGAATCATTTATTAATGAATACAAAGCTATTAAGAATTTTATACAATTTAGTTCAATTATTTATATATATTTTTTCGTTGTATGATTGAAAACTATATGGTGATAAAAAACCCCAAGTCAATAAATCAAAAATGGATTGGTTTTAAAGATGCGATTTCAACATTAACTGATATTTTTGCGATTATAAAATGATAAAATAACATTGTTTACCACTACTCAATATATAAAAATGTTAAAATTATAAAATTTCACCATTAAAAAATATACTTTTTGTAATAAAAGGTATAATACTCGATTCGATAACCAAAACTTAGACCGTATTATTCGATTGAAATTTATAAAAAAAATGGGAGCAAAACATATTTATATATCAATATAACATTTATAAAATAACATTTTCCCAAAATACATTAATCTAATCCGAAATTAAATGTAATTACAATCAGTAGTTTGATGCTTTATATATATCTATATATACAATATTTCATATGCTTTATATATAGTTATGTAATATATATGCAAATATTATATGTTTTATAGAAATGATGAAAACACGATGATGCGATAGAATATCTGAATATAATACAGAGCGTATATATATACAAAACAGAGATAGGTTCAAGCGATTATACATAAAATTACGTTATATATATCAGATGTATATTATTAGGAAAATGGATTATAAAATACATGATGTTTGTTAATTTTATTTAAAATTTCCAAAGTGTTGTTATTCCTTATATAAATAATCACAATGCATTTCTTTGAAATTGAATATACGTAAACTTATAAAAATGTTTAATATTCAATGGAATAATTTTTCTAACTCTTAGTATTATAATAATATTACAAACCATCCTGTATAATAATTATGTAATTATAACTATAATATTTCGGTGTTCAAACTAACACGAATAAGTTTAAAGTTCATATACAAATTTATATATATATACTAATTATACATTCGATGTTTATGTAACATTAACTCATTCTCCGCAACATACATTTGAAGTTAATTTTCAATTATTTTTTTTAATATATATTTATTACATATTACAGATATACTCAAATTCATTTACATTTTACATAATAACGATTATATTTTTTATTATTATTATTATTTACCTATATATAAATATAAAAGTTTATCGAGAATTAGAAAAGATCGATCATAATTATAATGTTAATGTATATATAACAACAATCGTTTTTTTTTTTGAATAATTATTATTAAATATGTTTTATGTTTGTGAACAAATAATAATAATGAAGTATGGATATTACATATATATAGATATGGTATTAACATGTAATTAAAAAGATAATTATAATTAGTTATATAGTAATTCAAATGTCTATTATAAAATAATATGTATTATACAGTCATGTCCAAATTGATTATTTTATATAAAATTTTGTTATATATTTTTTCCAATCTAAAATCGTGTAATTATATCCTGTTTTATAATTGAGATTATATTTCAGTTAGTTTTTAAATTTGCTTTTAGGAAAATTTAACATAAAAATAAATGAAATAACAATTGAATTATATGTAATCTACTATACTAAACTATATGCGGCAATCATTGTTGGCTGCGTACATCCCTAAATTCAAAAGTTTTCCACCCTATCCAAATCTCAATATAATTTATATTATTCGGTATTTTCAATTCGTTTTGTTTATATTTATAAAAACCAAAAAAAAAAAAATTGCATATCACAAATCAACATATAATAAAATAAAACAAAAAAAAAAAAAAAAACTTTGTGAAATTAAGCGAAATTGCGTGGAAAATTATTTATATATGTTATGTTATCTGATTCAAATTTATATATAAGCACGCAATTGCCTTGATAATTCAACTGTGTATATATGTTCAAAAAAAAAAAACAAAATATCTATTTATTTATTTCGTTATACTTTACTATATATATATTAATATATGGGAAAATTCATTCATGCTTACAATTTTGTAAATTATATTATATTAAATATATAGAAAAATTAAATTTATTATTAATAATTTGTTCATTATTTGATTACAAAGCATTATAAAAAAAAAATAATATAATTCGATATAATAATTCGAATAGTATATAGTAATAAATGTGTTGTAGAGTTATATAGTGAGTTTTACATGCATTGGATAATTTGCCAAAAGAAAATCCAATTTGAGTTTATAAACATTTTGTATAATGAATTATATTAAATAATTATATATAAATCAATTATTTGTAATAAATCGGTTGTTCATTCGGGAGTTTTAACGAATAAAAATTATAACATTATGTTAATAAAATCAATAAATATTTCAGATAAATTTTTCAAATTTATATACATGCATAATAACTCAACAAAAAAAGAAAAAAAATACCCAACAATGTAGCAGATGATAATTTTAAATGAATTGATTTTGCATCATATTTTATTATCAAAATTCAATATATATCTTTATCAATCAAAGTAAAAATTGGTTAAATTGTTTGGAAATTCAGACATTTTTGTTATCTTTAATATGATTGTTATCATTTTTTTAATTGGAATTTTTTCTCTAGGGAATCAAATAATAGTAAAATTAATATTCTTATAAATTTATTAGAAAATGACAATTGTTTTAATAAATAGTATTCTTTACACTCATTTCCCTATTGAAAATAGTTTTAAAAATTCATGTAATACGGAAAAATCTCGGAAAATTAAAAAGAAAATTATACAAATATCATAAAAGTAAAAGTTAATGATTTTCTTGGAATCTCAATGAATTTTAGTATAAATTATAGCTTTTGTACGTATGACTTACGTTTTAAACCATATTCAACGTTATTTGAATAGTTTTTAATCATATTTAAGAACATATAAAATTGGTTGATCCTTTCTTTTAGTAGTATAAACTGACATACAATAAAAAAAAGGATCCGATATGTTGTTAGATATGGGAAATTATGATAATGTTAAAGTATAGCAGAATATTTTCAATGGTTTTCCCTTATCGAATAATTTCCAAAGTGATCTTTTTATTCTTATAAACGAAATAATATAATCTCAACACGCTTTATTAATGATAATAATTTTATTATTAAAAATACAATTTAAAATAAATATAATCATTTAATCGTAATTGTTATTGTTATAATAACTCTGGATATGTATAATATTCTAAAGGTGATACAATTCGTTATCATTATATATAATACAAAAAATATATTTTTTAATGGATTTTTCCCTATGTAAAAATTATTCTAGTTTATGGGAACAAATAACAAAAAAAAAACAATAAAAATATTGCAATAGTGTTTTTTGGCTTCGAAACTTTATCATAACAAATAAATAAAAAAAAAATTTTTTTATGGTTATTACATTTTATTTTATACAAAAAAACATTAATATATTAATATGAAAAATATATAATATTGCATTTTGTTTAAAAAATTTATTTTTAATGCTATTTATAATAATATATATAAATATATATAGAAATGAAAATGTAAAATTGTGCGTATCATAAACGTGAAAATTTAATTTTTATCCATAGAATAATATACCTTTTTATACATATATAACGAGTATAAATTTTACTATACTATATATAGTTATATATACCATCATATATACAGAAAAATGAAAAAATAAATAAATAAACAACAAAATGTGAAAATTACTAAATTAACATTCTGATTAATGGGAATTACACCTTTGTGAATACATTGTTGAGTTTTTTTTTTTTTTATTTTGGTTGTGATAAGGGTCAAAATATTGTATGCATTAAAATTAATGCGATATTTCAAAACATAAAAAATAAAAAAAACGAAAAAATTTAAATTAGTCCTTATCCCCCCACCGATATGTACGTGTATGTATAATATAAAATGTAAATTAGCTATATATAAAAAAATAAATATCTATATAGTATATAGAGATAAAATAAATAGTATGTTGTCATAATTGTATGTTGGATATATAGAAAAATTACCCTATTATTTATACTGTTTGTATACGAGTTTATAATTTGCACTTGATGGACATTTTTGAGTACGACATTCATAATATAATCCAACCTTCTTCGTTTTTTTTATCTTTCCATCTTTTACCATATATATATAAGCAGATGAAGGAACATTTTTAAATTATCGATTTAAATATTGATTATGTTTTTTTTTTTTTGGCGAAAAAAAAAAAATGAATACAGTCTTTTCTATTATTTGGTCGAATATATTGTCGGGATTTTTTTGGTTTCAACTTATTACGTAATTTAGATAATAAAAACTGCGATTTTTGATTACAAAACAATTTTTAATAACAAAATATTATAACCAAATTGTATTATAAAAATAAATAAATAAAATATATGATAAAATTAATGATAAAATATTATAAAATATAAATATATTTATATAGCTAATGGCTGTGCAAAACGTTGATGTGCGGTTATATATTTATTTATTTATTTATTTATATACAAAACTGACTTATTCATTTTACATCATTAATCACTTTTTTTTTTAGACATTCTCATTTATATTTATATATAGTAGAAATATTTGTAAATGTGAAGTGAATGATAATATAATATGTACTATATATATATATATATATATATATATATCGGAAGAAGCAAACAACTATAAATATATTCATCGGGCAACAAAAACTAATGATAATATAAAATTATTATATTATATATATATGAATGTGTGTGTGTACAAAACTAAATAGTTCATTAAAATATCATTCAAAAAGGAAATTGCAAACCTCATTATCACCATTAAATGTATATATAAGTATAAATAATTTGTATAATAATATGAAATTCAATCTATATATAAATATATATATTCCATCATTAAAATTATACCATACATAAAATGTATATTTATTATAAAAATGAACATTACATTGTTGTGGTTTGATGCGGTTGCATTCATATATATATATTATAAATCGTTATAAAAAAAATGCAAAAACAAGAAAATGTTCCTTTTATACAACACAAAAAAATTTAATCATAATGAAAGAGAAAAAAAAAGTGGGTGGTCCGCACGTTCTCTATGTATTTATTTAGTTTTTTTTTTTTTCCTTCAAGTCAAAATTCAAAGCCAATAATCATAATAATAACAATGACTAAGGAAGTTTTCCTCTTTATTTTTTTCCATTGTCTATGGATGGATATAATATAATCTAATTCATTTAATTTACCCTATATATAACATATAGAGGTTTTCCACCTATATAAAGGATTTTCTTTTTATGAAAATATCCGTAACAATAGAGTAGAATATATATACAATATACATACAATAACAAACATCATCATTTTCTGAAACAAAAAGATTACCGCAAATTTATTTCTATATATACAACATTTAATATTATTATATATAACAAATATATACAAGAAAATAATGCAACCAATTATGTACTATTAATTATAATCAAACTAAATATGTATAAAGAACAATATATATATATAAATAATGCTTGCGGAATACAAATTGAATTTTAATTAAGAGAAAATGTTTACCGATTTTCGATCATACAAAAAAAAATGCTATACTATAATCTATAAAATGTTGCAAACGTTTTATTTTTTGCTTTGTTTGCTTCTTTCGATGATATATGATTTTATAAATTTTATCATTCTATATAATGTTTTTTTATTTAATTGTATTTAAAAAAAAATCATCCAGGTAAAATTAAAACTCAAATTGAATTTTAACAATGTTTTGATGATATCTGCAATTTATCTAACTTTAAATTACATATTAAATTCATGTTTTTTTTCTATATAAAACAATATAAAAATGTATAATTTGATTTGTTTTTTTACCTGCAGTTTTCTAATGTTTAGTGGTTTAGGAAAAATTTTGCATTAAATCATTATATGGACTTCCCATATATCATTTAAATATTGAAAATCAGGAAATTTCCTAAACTTTTTTAATCTTTTACTTCGTAATGACAAACCGCAATTAATTTTATTTATACATATTGGTGAGATTTATAGTATCCATATAGTGTGGAAAATCAAATATAATTTTTAATATTAACTTATTTATTTATATAATATTAACAAACATTAACTCAATAAAATATATACAATTATTTTTTTCAATAAATAACAAGAACTTGGTTCATATACACCATCATAATATGAATTATGTACGAGAAGATCTATCAAGCATATTATACATACATACCAATGATGTAAAATATAAAGAAAAATAAATGTATGTATGATGTATAATAAAATAAAATAAAACATATATATATAATAAATAAACAACAATATTTATAATTTATAAAGAATCTAATTTAATTTTTGCCAGGCATTGTATAATATTTGTTTTTCCGAAAGAAAAACAACCGCATTTAAGTAAAAAAAAAATATTGAATTTTTATTCTTTCGCATGCCTCGAAACATATATGATGAATGTATGTCTATATAGATTGTACAACAAGGAAAATATACATAAATGTTATATATGTAGATATAAAATGTGTCCTGATATATATATGAAGGCATATCATATAACAAAAAAAAAAATTATATCCTCGGTAGATATTTATCCAAATAAAAAATTTCATGCAGTATATATGGAAAGAAATGTGTGTGTTTATGTTAGTTATATATACTTATATATGTATATAGTATATAAAATTAGCTTTCGTAAAAGGATATATAGAGGCGAAGGGAAAATTTTTTTTATTTCGTATGTTTATTTTGAAATAAAAAAAAAATCTACTTTTATCTTTTCTTGTTTTTTTTTTTTATGTTTTAGTTTCATTTCTTATATAGACTTATATTTTCATTATTAATATCTATATGCGTTAGAGTTAGTGTGTGTGTTTTTGTTTTTATATATAGATATATGCATTAGGCTTTTCTCTTTATATAAACTCAAAAAATAAAAAACTGTGGGTCGACGTAAAAGTGTTTATGCAATGTAAAGTACTGGAAAATTGTATATGTTTTTATTTTGTTTTTTTGTTGATTTCCATCAATGTTTTGTTGTTTGTTCGTCTACGGTTCTTAAATATAAAATAAAACGAATACCCATTTCATTTTATTCGATATATATATACTATAGATATAAATATAGAGATGACAGATAGATGGATATATGCAGGATAATAATATATATTGCTACACAAACATTAACCGACGTTATTCTTTTAAATTTTATTGTATTAATTTCTTTTTCTTTAGTTTAGTTTATTGTTTTTTGTTCATACGATATATTTAATAATATAAAAAATTATGAATATGAATTGGAATCATAAATAAAAATTATAATGCGGTTTAGTCAAAATTTATTAAATTAATTAAATATATTATTTATTTTTAATCAAAGAATGTATTTATAAAAGTATCATTAGATGTAAAAAATTCCAATACACATCATAAAATAAGATTGATAAGATTATGATCATATCTATAAATTTGTTCCAAAATATCATGGAAAAACCTCATTTTTATGTGAGAAAAGTTCATCGTGAATGGAAAATACACAATAATTAATTTTAAGAACTATTCAGTCATATCTTTATGAATGTCCTTTACAGCATAAGCCTTAATTACAGCAAAAAAACATTTTAAATTACTTTCGGGAAAATTTCAAGTGTTTTTCATTCAGGAAAGATACTAAAATGTTAATGTAACAATTAGTGATAATGTTCAATAGATAAAAAGTATTTTTCAGATAAAAGTTTAATTTTCATGTGTATTCCTATTTTTATTTTATTTTAGTTTATTGAAATAGATTGATTTTGATGCGGATATAATTAAAGTTAAATTGTAATAGAAATTGTTGTTTACAAATGGCTTGCTAATTTACCAACAGTCAGAAGTATCCCTGTTTATCCTGGAAAGATTTCTATCCATCTGTATAAACTATAATCAAACCATTTTTTCCACTTTGAATTTGAATAAAACAGAATGATTAAAATGATTACAAAATTTATGATGCAGATAATTGCTATACAAACGATGATTTATATTAAATGTATATAAATCAAGAGAAAAAAAAACAAAATGGTAATAAAAAATAGTTGAAAATTTGTAGAATTTAGTAGAATTTAGAATTTCTATATTGCATTTGATATATGTTATTTATATAAATAGATATATATGACAATTTGTTATCGAATAAATTTTCCTATATATTTGAAAAAATAAAAATCGTAATCGTTTGTGACACTTTTCTTTGTGTATTTGAAAATTGCATTTACAAATATAGAGTATATATGTTGGAAAAATAGAATACATTCGTTTCGTTTAAAAATAATTTGTGTCCTTTGAATGCACAACAATATTTTATACATTCATTTATACTTATAAAAATTAAACTATTCCATCTATAGTACATCTATAGATCTAAAGATATATATAATTGAACCGCATAAATATACAAAATGTTTTATATTAAAATTCTTTGAAGTGTGTTGAAACACACTGAAATAATAGACTCTTTTATTTATCTCCATACAAATAATACAAAAAGTTCTTTTATATAACTTTAAACTATATATAAATATAATATATAAAAAAATGTGCATTATAATGCAGAACATATATATTATATTTATCGTCAACACTTTTAAACTATATCTATATATGTCTAAATACTATATCTAAAAGCATATACCCTCCAACGCAAATTTTCACACATGATAAATGTGTATATATACTATAATACTTATTCTGAAGTGTGATTTTTTAATTGCACTTGTATTATATAATATATACAATATGTGAAGTGGTAAATATACCATTTTTTATGTTGAAAAATTTATCTTTTTTAATTTTCCAAAGCTTTTATTTATTTATTTTGCTCTTTATTTAATATAAATCATCCCCCGTTTTTTTTTGTTAGCACATAATAATTTCTTTTATGTGTGTTTAGAAGAATAATGTATAGAAAAAAAATACGTACTATAGAATATAATATGGATATGGATGCGGTGACATTTTTAGATAATGTATTCAATATTTGTAAATATATGTATATAATAATTTTGATTAAATTCATTTCTTATTTTCAAATTCATATAATATGAAAAATTAAAAATGGGGGAATAAAAAATTGAATGCAATACAATATTTATCAAAATTTATTTTATGTATAAAATAAAATAATCGGGCGCGATATTGTCAGATGATTGATAGAGTCAAAATTGTTAGCGGCAAAATCGTATTTCAATGTGATTGCTAGCAAATGACTTCTATAATATAAGTGTATAGCTATTTTGCACAGAGAAAATGACACGATTGTTAATTATATAAACTTAAAAAATCACTCATCACAAAAGTGTAAAAAGTTGTTACACATTATTCTGAATTATCTATTTATTATATATGAATATTTAACATTTAACAAATAAAATAAATTTCAATTTTCATTCAAATACAATCCAAATACAACATAATTCAAACACACGCCAGACGACGACGTTGATGGTGTTAAAGTTAAATGCACATGTGTATATATAAATGTTAAAGGTATATATATGAACTTGCTTCATGCTCGATATATATATATATATATATATATAGATAAATTAATGTTTTATTTATTAGCAATTTTACCCTTATTAATATTTATATATATCTACCTTTATCTATTACATATATATATATATATAAAATACGATATCTATATGAAACGCGTTCAGTTCAATTTATTTAACTTTGGATTAATGATAAAAGGTCATGTAAAGAAAAAACGAAACGAAAAAAAAAAAATCAATGCTTACAGCATTATAGAAAAAAAAATACGAAAATAAATCCATAATTGATATGTGTTATTTAGAAATGTTGTTTATTTATTTTGTCGATATATTATATTCAGAATAAATTTATGGTAATTTTGTGATTTGAAATATATATCGATCGTATATAACATATAATATTACATGTGCCATTTGAATCTCCTGAAATATTTTAAAGACTTTTGTATTTTTTGTTATGTTAAATTAAAGTTCATTCAATAGAGAGTTAAAATTATAAAGAAATATGTTACTAGATAATTTCAATAGACTTATCAGTATACCAAACCTAAGAAATTGTTTCATTTATTGAATAGAGCTTAAGATTTCAATATCATTTAGACCATAAGAACCATTAGAAATTAAGACATTCTATTTAAAATCTTCATAAACGGTTTATTTAAACATATGGAAGTTTAATATATAAATTGATTCAGTTCTCCAGGTTCTATGAATGCCAGTCACAACTTTTAAAATATTCCAACACAATCTTATTGAAACGAAAATGATGATAATTTAAAAAATCACAATAGGCAAAATTTCCCATACAACGTTTGTCTTAAAATGAACAAACGGCTTTCTAAACTTAATAAATAATCCAGTGGGGTACAAAATCCTTTCCATTATTGTTCTACATAATTTATATCTCATTTTGATTAAAAATATTTAATATCCTAGATTCAAATAACATTTTATATACATTCAACTATACATACTATATAAATATATATATTCATTTATATTTTATAATTAAAATTACATATTAATTTCTTTTCAATTGCAAATATATTTCTTCATTTATATATGGTTTATATAATACACAAAGTTTTTGCTCTCTCTATATCTCCACCATATATACATTTAATATATTATGTGAATAAATACAATTCATCTGTTAAGTTTTTAATGTGGTTTTTCATTTATATATAGTATACATTCTTTCGTTCGTTATGTACAAAATGTTCATGTATAAATCGCAAAATAAAAATTAATTAAATTTAAATGAACACAATAACGATGGTAAAATAAAATTTAAAAGAAAAATCAATATATAAGAAAAAACGAAAGAAAATCAAATCTTTTAGCATATACAATATAAGTTGAAATTAATATACAGGAAATTAATTTTGTAATCGACCGGCGTGGAATTTTAAACAAAAAAGTTTTTATATATATTTGAATAGCTCAATTGGATTTTATATATGTATAACTTCACGTTTCAAGTAATACTCTAAATTTTCCATTATCAACTTTTAGATAATCCTTAGATTATTAATGCATCATCTTTTGAACACAAAAATCCAACGATTTTAAATTAATAATTCAATTAGGTCGTACAATCAGAAATGTTTTAAAATATAAAACATCCTGTTTGCTCTAAAGATAAAATAACAAAATAAAAAAAGAAAAACAAAAAAATAGAAGAAGAATCCTCGATATATAAAATGCTCAACAAATAAATCGTTTTAATTTTCTCAACCAAGCGTAATTGGAATGAAATTGGATGCTAAAAAGATTGATTGCTTATGCGTATTTAAATATAAATATATTTTTTTTTAAACATTTTGCATTCTATGTATTATATTGTGTATGGTATACAGTATATATATGGTTTATACATTATTTATATATTTAATTTAAATGTAATCGTTTTGTAGATGAAAATTAATTTATAAAATAAATTTGTATATTTATATGCTATGCTATTCTATATATATTTATAAAGTGTAAATTAAATTTTACATTTAAAAAAAAACTTGTTGTCATTATTTTATAAATTTAATTATTAATTATTTTACGTATTTGACAAATGCAAATAATAATTCAAAAAAAAAAAAGATTGAATGAGATCAATATGGAGTTTTTTGTTAGTTTTATACATGATTTAATGAAAAATGGTATAGGAAAATTATTTGAAAATCAAATTTCAATTTAAATTGGTCATGCTTTGGGATATATTACAAAAAAAATATCATAGTTTCCTTTTTCAATTTTCCGAGATTTTTCCTTTACATAATAAAAACTCATTTTTAAGAAAAAATTGAAATTATTTGAGTAAAATAGTGAAATAATAAAAATTCCATTTACATTTTATGTAACAACAATTAGACAATTAACGATATAAAGTGAAAAAGGGATGTTGTAAATTGAATATATAAAAAAAAACATACCTTGTTGACTTGTTGCTATATGCCATTTGTAAATGTTTAGCAAATCAAATGTGTAAAATTTCATATCATCATATATTAATTTATATTATCTCAATGTCTTTTGATTATTTGTATTTAAATAACAAAAATAAAAATTTAATAAATTATAAACACAATTTTTTTTCACCAACAAATTAAGTTTTTATAATAATAAAAAATAAATAAAACTTTTCTTTGCTTTTTAATAACTTTTTTCATATATAGATATTATTAATTATTTCTTTTTCTTTATCGAATTTTTTCGAAACACCAAAATCTTTTCAATTTCTATAAATGAATATATTTTCTTTTAGCAAAAAAAAAAAAATGATAGACTATATATTTTTTTTTTATATGGCACATTCAATTGAATATTTTCTATAATAAATAAACAATGGGGAAAATCTTGATATAGTATAAATTAAATAATCTTCATGATATAGCCGGAAAAAATAAATTCTTTTATACCATATCTTCTAAAAAAGGAAAATGTTCACACACACAAAATTATACAAAATCCTCCATATAAGGGGGTGTTAAGAATTCTTTTAAGATTTTCTCCATGTCAATCAATTAACTTATAAACAATTTTATCTTTATAAATGCCAAAAAAAAAATACTACATCACAATCTCGTAGTTATCAATGTGTCGTTTATCAAAAAATTATTTCAAATTACGACGACAAAAGAAAGGAAACAGACAAGAAAAAAAAATGATAATGGGATGGATAATAAAGGATTTTTTCTGTGTGTATATTAGAGATAATAAAGAAATTTCATATATTATATGTATATGAAACGAATATAGACTATTATTTTCATATGGGCATATATAAATAAATGTTCTATAAATTGCCTTTTATATATATATAAAAAATATCTTTACATTGTATAGAGTGTAGACCCTATGATAGAAAATATAAACAAACAAAAAAAAAAGATACATTGAGGAATTTTTGGGTTTCTTTTTTCATTTTATGAAAAACTCTATATATATATATATTTAGTAATAGGAATAAATAGAATAAGAAAAAGATCATTTCCTTCATATCCTCATCCTTATTCTCATCGCTTATCCGCACCCACGCAGACACAATTTAACGTACAATCTCTATGTATAGAATATTCATTATATATATACATATATAGGAAAATCTTATTTATTATTACGACAAAAATTTTCATTTTTTTTTGTTAAAAGAAAAATGGTTTAAAATAAATACTTTTCAATTTTTAGTAAATATATTTTTCCGACAAAATACATTTTGAACAAGTGTGTGAATGGTAAACGAAATGAAATTAATATTTTATATATATATGAATATAATAATAATATAGTAAAATCAATATATAGAATATATTTTAATAACATACATTTTCTGTATAGAAAAGAAATGAAAATTATCATATATATATATATATATATATAGGAAAATACAATTTTCTAAAAGCATTTTTCTCGAATACATATGGTAAAATGTAATATCAAATCTATACCATATATAAATATGTGTTGGGGTTTACCAAACGCAGATGTTTCGAAAAAAGTAATTTTTATTTTATTTACATTATAAATGTATATATTTATTTCTATATATACATATTTATTTAGATTAAATAATAAACGTAATTGCTATTTTATAAACAACGATAATAAATCACATAAAATAAAAGAAACAATATGGAAAAATCAAAGAAAAAAATACACAAAATTAAAATTTTCCAAAAATAAATGAACGCGCAACAAATCAAAATTGATACAACAAATTTTTTCTTTCAATATTTGTATATATATATCAAATATTGTGATATCAATATTATATATATTATAATAACAAAGGCACAACTTTTCTTTTAATATAATAAAGGAAAGAAAAAAATGTTTCTTACATTAAATTATTTTCTATATATACAACTTTTTTTTTTTAGTTTCATTTCATTTTCTTCATAATAATGAAAGAATCATGGATAATCTCAATGTAATGCAATTGCAATATATACATTTTTAAACACAATTATATAAATTAAAGAATATTCACTAAATCATTATAATTTTCTAATCATTTCAAAACAATCGCACCTATTATTATCCTAACAACGATCACGACAACGACGAAGGCGACAATGATGACGACGACGACGACGACGACGAGGCCGACGACAAAATTATTATGTTCATCTTAACAAATCGCGAAACAAACTAAATCCTTAAAATGAATGTGGCGCATATTTATATTTCTATATATTCATGCAATTATATGGCTATATATATTTGAAAACTTGCTCAAATACAAATACAGCAATTGCAATAATATATGTGAATCCTTTTTCATTTTCATTTTTATTTTATTTGGTAAATTTTATACTCAAAAACAATGCACACATATACTCATATATATACGCATTAATAAAAAAAAAATCCATTTTACATACATTTATATATAATTTTCTTGTAATATATCCTTAAAAAAATATATGCATCTATATACATGTAACAGAGAGAGAATTATACAAATATTTAGAGAGTCCTTATATAATATTGTTGGTAAAACGCACACATCAAACCATTGTTCGATAAATGTATATAAAGCGAAATATATATATATATATAAATAGACGAGATTCTTCACAAATATATCTATAATGTATATATACTATACATATATATAGATATTTTGTTGTTACATTGGAAAAAGGACAAAAACGAGGTTTACCGGATAATTAACGAGATATATGCACAAGTATGATGTAATGTGTGAATGTGTGGATATCCTTTAACAATATATTATAAATATATATATATATATGTTTATATATCAACTATATATGTAAACGATTTTTTTTTCTATACAAAAAGAGAAAACCAGAGATAAAATATATGTAATACTCTGTGTATATATCCTTGTCATGTCCTTATGAGGGGGGCATTAAATGTGCGCATGAAAAATATACAAGAAAAGAAAAAATTTCACACAAGAAATTATCATTCAACAAAAAAAGAATTGAAATAATGTAAAAAATAAATAAAGGAATATTGGTATTTAACTTTCAGTAACAGGAAATTATAAATGCGAAATTATTATTATCATTAGTGTTTTGATTTTTTCTTTCTTTTTTTTTTTTATAGTTATATTATACCGCACTGATACATATTTTCTTACTTTTTTTTTTTTAAAAGTATCCCCATTGATAATTTTCTATATATTTCATCTGTTTGTTTTCCATTGAGTTTTTCCTTTGCATTTTGTCAATTTATAATAAACATACAAAAATACAACTTTGATTTTCATCTATCCTATATACATAAATTTGTATGTAAAGCATAGATAGAGTGAGTTATTATTTCTATATAAATTTGAAGTTATTTATTTTTCAATTTATATTTTTCAAAATTTTCTATATTTCTATTGTTTGTGTGTGTGTGTGTGGGTGTTTGGGTTTTTCTTTTGGTAAATTATGATTTTGCGGGTATTATTGCGTATAAAATAATAATAAAATTGTAAATATAGATATATATATATATATAAAAGTGAAGTGAATGAGGATATATTATTGTCATATATATATTTAATACTAATTTATTGATCCTTATTAAATTATATCATCTGTTGGTTTTCTATTTCTCCATGTATTTTATTGGTAGAAATTTAAATTTCACATTGATATTTGTATATATGTAGATCAATTACCATAAATTCTTTTCTTTTGTATGTATATATTTAAAAACAATAAGATATTTGCGTTGGCGGTGAAATTAAATTATATTATTATTTGGTTTAAAAGGTAAAATTTATATTATGAGTATGTTTTTATATACTTCTCTTTTATTTATAATTCCAATTAACATTTGTAGATATATATATAAAAGAATAAAATTGAATATGGAAAGAAAATATGTGGGTTGAATTAAATTATGTAATAAAAGTTTGTTTTTCTTTGAAAATTTATATGAAATGTTTAACAGTATTGTAAGAAAATATACTTTAATATTTTTCATAGTATTTATAAATACTATAAAATTAATGAATTGTCATAGAAGTTTTCAATTACAATTAGATATAAATTAAATAGATTTGAGTGATATTTTGCTGCTGGAAAAGATCAATTTTAACTTGATCAAATATTCAAAATTCATGATTGAAAATTAGCGATTATTACATTTTCAATAAACCCCATTCTATTTTATGAACATAAAAAGGAATTTTATCAAACAATATTAACTTGATCATATATATTTTGATTTTTTTCTTGCTATATTACATCTTTTGTTTGAACAATACCAAAATATATATATAACCTTTATTTTCATTTAAATAATAAATTAGAACATTTTGTGTTATTAATATCAAATATATATCTTCAAAAGGTAACCTAACATATAAAATATAATGTATGTAAAATAATGCTAATAATGATAATGATAATAATAATAAATAAATGTACCCATTTTTGTAGATATATACATATATAAAAATAAGAACTAATGAATAACAAAAAAGCTGTATATCAGATGTTTCATCATATAAGCTTATACTATACACACATAGTCCTTTTCCTTCGTTTATATTTAGAGAAAATGCAAACGCAAAAATTTGTTATGAAAATATATCTATGAAATAAAACAAGCAACAAGCCATAAGTATATATATAAAGACAGGGTGTGATTACTTCAATACTTTAATATTTGCATGTTAATTGTAAAATAACTTAAGATATTATCAAAATTTAATTCAGAAATAAAGTGATTTTCATTATTGATTGACTTTTTAGTTGATCTGACAAACAGTGAAATTTAAAAGTAAAATAACAAGTTCTGTATATTTGCCAACACCTCATATGTTTTATTATACCCATAAAAGATATATCCTTATCCAATTATTTTGAAATCCGTAACGATTTCCAAATGAAACCAAAAATCACCTTGTTAAATCCAGACTTAAAATATACAGAGTACAAAAAAAAATAGAAATTATTTGAATAGGAATTAATACACATAAATAAATATATAGTACTTCTATATATATATATAAATATAAAAATAAAGAACCTGTCCAGTTAATATTTCATATTTAAAATTAATATGAACATAAATTATGATTAGAATATATATATAGTTTTAATATTTTTCCATGTATATATTATACTTTATGTATAGAAGGTATACATTTATTATTTGTAGATTTTATACATATATATAATATTTACATCAGTAGTACATATATAGATATAGGAATATGTACAAGCTAATATGTGAAATTCATATACCATATATTTACAAAATATAACTATAAATATATTTTACTCCATTCGAGTTGTGTTTAAAAAAAAAAAACAAAAAAAGAATGTAAAAAATGGTATTTAAAAAAATAAAAAATGTTAAAAATTATTTATTATATTTATAGTTTAATTCTCAGCAGTAATTATTTATGTTTTTTTGTTTTCATTTTGAAAATGCGAAATGAAATACACTTTATTTCGGTATAATTATAAAAGATTATATAATATATAAATGAGGGGATTTTTTTTTTAATATATATTTGTATTTATAGAAATTCTAATAAAGATTAGCTAAAAAAATAAAAAAAGGATGTAATTAAAATTATTGCAA
Source organism: Dilophus febrilis (assembly GCA_958336335.1). Classification (NCBI taxonomy): domain Eukaryota; kingdom Metazoa; phylum Arthropoda; class Insecta; order Diptera; family Bibionidae; genus Dilophus; species Dilophus febrilis. The sequence goes on along the minus strand of OY284471.1, from coordinate 3,109,012 downwards.
TATACAAGTTATTTATCACTTAAAAATTCATCTTATTTATGATTTTAAAATGAAATTAAAAGCTCATCCATTGTGATGTGTGTGATATTATTAACCATTTGCATTGCTGGGAAAATATTCATGGTTTCAAAGAATAAATGTCCTTTAGTTAGAAGTAATCATTTAGGATTTTCTTAGAACAAATTTAGGACAAAAACTGGAACGGTTTTTTAAAGTCTAATAATCTAATAGAATGTCTATAATCTAAGGTAATACCGTAATGTCCTATTACTAAAGATACCGGTAAATAATTGTTATAAAATCCTTCCATAATAATATTCCTATACTACAAAATACCGCAGTATTTTATCTTGAAACTTTTAAGAAAAGATTTTATTCTATAAATTATAGATTATATTATTGAAAATACAATAAATGAAACAATTCATTCAATTTTTTTGTTTATATTCACATTAACCATCTGTGATATAGAAATCATATGTAATTATCTCTGGAAAAAAAAAATTTATCCACAACAAAAGGATGTATATTTTCTATAGAGAAAATGTAATATAATTAATATAAAAAACTTTAGAATGTGTGTTCAAATATCAATAGAGGTAATTGGTATTTTATTCATACAGAGTATATATATACATTATATAAATAAAAAGGGTTCTAAAATACAATATAGTTTTTTTTTAAATGAAATATTATATAAGTAAATGTCCAAATACATGTAATAATATATTATGAATATATAGTATATCGGTTAATATGTATATATAAACATATATTACCTTTATACCACATATTCAAACTATATATATATCAGTAAACAGTATATAAGATAGTGTAATATATTTAAATAAATAAAACTATATATATAGTGTCCATAATATGGGTTAAGTTTTCCTATAACACAATATATATTGTGTAAATATTTTTCATTTTTACTTTATTATTTTTTTATATACACATGAAACCACAAAAGATTATTATTATTATTACCTTTATCGTAAATATTATTCCATTTTATTTTGTTGTTTGTATATATTTATGTGGGGACGTGTTTTGTATAACGACAGAAAATCAATTTTGACTTTTTGCTATATAATTAATGTTCTTCCAAAATTATATTATATATAGAAAAAAAAATAAATAAACTATATTTACTTTATCTATACAAATATAAATATATATAGAGAATTCAAGTTTCACATAAATTTATGACTATATATATTATACAAAAGGATATGTAAACAATTTATATATATTTCTGAAATATCTATCTATGTCTATACATAACAAAACAATATAGATGTGTACAAAATGAACATATAATATTTAGGTAATGTATCGATAGAACTCTGCATGATTTACCATAAATAAATTGATTATATATTTCACCACATTACTGCAGATATTATATATATGAAATATATCGATGTTTATAAATGTAATGTATTTTGGTATGTGAATGTTTTTGGTTTTAAATTTTTGAACTGGGAGATTTTTTTTTGTTAATTATTTGAATCATTTTCTATGGATTGATGTCATTCATATGCATATTGTTTTAAGTATAATTAATTGACAATTTATTAAAAAAAAAATGTTTTGTAATTAAATTTGAATAAGATTTCTTTCATCGCTTTAATGGTTTTCATTTGAATTTTCCGAGATTTTTCCCCTTTAAATTAACTATTTTTTAAAGATTAATTACTAAAAAGCTATTTATATGATCTATAATAATAATATACCATTCAATAGAATTTTAAAAGAAAATGATAATGAAAAATGAAATCATATGAGGTAAATAGTCAAACGTTCTACTATTAAATTACTTTGCTGATTATCACATGAATTTTCCGAGAGTTTTCATTTAGAAAATATTAATGAGTATATTTCAAAAGTTTACAAAACTAAAACTTCTTAAAGATACGAATAAATTTCCTTGAATTTCATCAGATCATCAATCAAATTTGAACGTATACTTACAGAATTATCATTCAATTGTACTTTACAAAATTTTCCATTAACTTAAATGGAAAACTCCTATAAAATATTTAAATACAAACATATTCTTAATGATGTATCTCTATTTATGACTATTACAAAATTAATATAATTTATTATTATGTATATATGTTTATATAGATTAGTATAGTGTAAGAATAAATCTAAATAGATAAAATAATAATTTTTTTTTGCCCATCATTCCTAAAACATTTTATTTTATATAAAATTATGCTAGATTTAATAAAGATAATTTTTTCCGAGGATTATACATAGACGTATATATATGCATGTAAAACTACGATAAAAAAAATAATTTACTTTATTTTTCTATTTTCTATTCATCATAATTCTGAATATAAAATATACGTATTATTATTACTCAACATTATTGTATCATATAGGTACATATATAAAAACAAATATAAGGTATAAAAATACTAATACCAAATAAATTAGCTCATATATAAAAATTATTTTATATTTGATATAACAATATAAATATATATTTATATATGTATAGTATAGGTGGAGGATGAATGAATGAAAAAAAAAATTCATTTAGTTAATTAACATCGTTGTTGAATACAAAATCAGATTAGAATAAAAACTTTCATATATATATATATATATATTTAAGTAAATTACTTTAGCATATATAAAATAAGTCTTTTACATAAAATACATTTATATATATATAAAAGTAAAATTTTCATATTATATAATGTTGTTGTTTTTATTATAAAGTTCATTAACAGATAACGATCATATGAGATTGTTATTGTTGATAAATTCTTATTCTATATATACATATATCTATAATTCTATATAAATATATATATAGTGTGTACGTACGTATATTATTATAATAAATGTAAGAGCCCATTAGGGTTGGACATTATATGTATATAAATATTATTATTAATATACAAAATTTGATATACATTTACTTTATTATTTTATACATCATAGACACACACACACACAATCGCATACGCTTTAATTCAAAATTTTATAATAACATATCCTCAATACATTACATGATCATAAAATATATAATTCTATATATTTATATAACGTAATATTTATATAGAAAATAATATATTTTGATAAAATATTAACCGAAAAACATACACAACAAAAATACAATATACAATTTCACCAAAAAATTAATGTATATATATATTTTATAGACCTTTTTGCCTTCTTTCTATACTATATATAGATGTAAATTAATATTTGTATAATAATTTTGGATTTCGCAAATGAGATTATAACTGATATTGTTTTCACTATCATTAAATTTATTTATATTATAATATGTATTTGTATATATAAATACATTCTTTCCATATAAATGCGTATACGTATATATTAAATAAATTGTAGAATATACAACATTTTTATATATTATATTAAATACATAGAGTGAGTCAAATTTTATCCCTAGATTTCCTTAGATTTTAGCTTTCTAAAAAATGTATTAAAAGATTTTAATGTTTGATGCCATTAATCTAATTTTCCGACAAGATCAAATGTAAACTCCTTGACTTGAAACAAAAAGAGCACGAAACTAACAAATACATTGAATAAAACCCGAATTTTTTTAGTAAAATTTGAATCACTTTATTATTACCATTATTAATATTAAAATTATCAACATAAATCTATTTTATTGCAACGTAATCCTTTTTATTTTTTTAATCAACAAAAGATTATGAATCACCCCCTTATTTAATATATATACTAAAAGGACCATATTGTTTATATTATTTATATATTTATAGTATATTATACATATATATTATACAATATAAAATTAATGAAAGGTCGATATATAAACAACACATTCCGAAATTATATAAATAAATATGGTATATACCTACTGGAAATTATGACAATAAAAATAAATTTGATTCAATATAACAAATAATTTATTATTAAATAATCTAGTAATATAGCAATAATAGAGACCACACGAAACGAAACATTTTATATACACCTTCACTATATATATAGATAGAATTTTCACAGTCAGTTTTCCATTAATTTATTCATTATTTTTTATAATACAAAATTTTTCCATTATTTTTCATTCATATACAAATAATCTATATATAGTGGAAATTAATGATGTAATAATTGATTGAATGTATAAAAATTACTTTGTTTTGAATGTAAATATATTTTGTTTTAGTTGTTAGTTGCGATTATGTAAAGGGACTATTATAATCTATTGTCGCGCATATTTATTTATTTTGTTTCCTTATAATGATATTTTAAAAAAATTGTTTTTTAATCCATCATAGTTTAATGATTTTTGCAATAACATTTTCATATACATGAATATTTTTAAGTAAAAAATTAATGGAATGGAATTTTTTTTTGATAAATTTATATACATATATATATAGTAACAAAAAAAGGGTATAGTAAATCGAATATGAATTTGATTGCATATAAATTGAAAAATCAATTATAATTAAAATTGACCAGCATATCATTTTTTTTTTAATATTATTATACTTTATATATTTTTTTACATAACAAAAAAATTCCTATAAATTCCGTAACCTTAATTGGTAAAAAAAAAATACCATATTTATAAAAAAAAAATAAAAATATACATACAAAAATGAAATACCATTATTGTGGGGGTTAATACTGTGTTTTTCGGTTATTTAAACACTATATATGCGGTATATGATATTGAAAAACCTTCCAATATTCCACTTTAGATATTTTTTACCAAAAAATTTGCATTTAAATCTCCCATATATATCCCATTCACATGAATGAATGGATATATACAAAATTTATGTACGTAAACCGCATATATAACAAACTATACAAACATCATATAAATAGAGTATCTACTATATATATATATATTAAATACGGATATATGCATATTTTGGGGTAATTTGAATTATTAAGAATGCATAAAAATATATATATATATACATAATATACTTTATACGTGCGTATATCGTCAGTAGATGGATTACTTTAAATTTGATTATGCCATATACATATCACACACAATATTTTATTTATTTTATATATACGTATATATAGAATTTTGTGAAAATGTCATTGTATACAATATTTCGTTAAAATATACCAACTTTGTGGTGTAATTCACCCTAATGCCTTATGATGGGATGACGGAATGACAGTATAATAAAATTAATATTTTTCAAATAAACACACACACACAATTTATAATATAGAAATATTTATTATTTTGTAAAATATACAATAATAAGCTTTTAATGTCAAAAATAAAATGAAAAGCTATACATTTTTTTTTTGTTTTAAAATATAACAAAATTCTGATATATGATTATTACATTATAATTTTTGTAGAGAAATATCTAAAATTAACCCTAATTTAAAATTGTGTGTGAATCTTTTTTCTTTTCTTATTTATTTATGTAAATTGAAATGAATGAAAGACGTAATAATAATGTTCAAAGACTTACTCAATAGAAACTTTCTGAAGAAAATAATTTCCAATGACGAAAAGAGGTAGGACAGTAACAGATTAGTTTTAATCTAATAATGTTTAATTAAGAAAAGAATACCCAATGTAATTGATTGTTAGATTGATAGATTGATAGATTGATAGATTGATAGATTGATAGATTGATAGATTGATAGATTGATAGATTGATAGATTGATAGATTGATAGATTGATAGATTGATAGATTGATAGATTGATAGATTGATAGATTGATAGATTGATAGATTGATAGATTGATAGATTGATAGATTGATAGATTGATAGATTGATAAATTTATAGATTAAGAGCATCATAGATTAATAGAATCATTAATTAATACATTCCCACTTCCATATACATTATTCATTCCAACATTCAAAGATTCATATCTTCATATATTCAAAGAGTCATACATTCACACTTCCATACATTTATATATTTTTACATTCAAAGATTCATAGTTTCGTATATTCAAAGATTCAAACATTCACATTTCCATACATTTATACATTCCTACACCCAAAGATTCGTACCTTCATATATTCAAATTAATAGTTGCATAGAGTCATACAATCATAGCAGAATAAAATGATAAACTGATAGATTCATGCATCAATAGATTGTTAAGTTGAAGAATGGATAGATTAATAAGTTGTTAGATTGCAAAATGCATAGCATTATAAATTTATCAATTAATTATAATATTTAGGTTTTTCAACAAATCAAATAAGAGTAGTATAGTTTAACGGACTTATTAATTTAACGATAAACTTAAATAAACATTGTATTTCAATTTTTAAATTGTACAGTAATTTCATTTATGAAAAATGATCCTAATTCAATGGTAAACTACTTTAAATAATTATAAGCCCTTCAGGATACAATTTAATGACCGATAGAATGTTAAGAAATAATGAATATAATACCAATTTTAAATAATAGTTCAAATCAAGTTATGAATTAATATTTTAAATTACTACCATATACTAAAGTCTATTCAAACATTGTCAATATAGAGAAAACTTTTTAATTAAAAAAAATAGATTATCCTTATGTAAAACAAACTGAATTTTAGAGTACATACTCTTTAAGTTTTCCCATTACACATAAAAACTGCTACAAATTTTGAATGCTATATATATACAAGAATAAATATATACAATTAAACTGAACCAATATCAACGTAAATATCAATTTTTAATAACGTATATCCATTGAAATTGTTTGCGAATTTATGTATAATAAACAGAATATTCAAATATATATTACGATCAATCTATATATATTTATATATTTGTTCTAATAAAAATAAAATCACTGTCAATTTAAAATTTTATATTACACCATAAATACAGGATATACGAAAAGTTACTACAATAGTGGTCTATCATAGAAAAAAGTATTGCATGTCATAAGTAAAGAGCAGTAATTCTGATAAATTAATGAAACTCAAAACATTGGTTGATAATCTAAACATTTTGAAGACACATTCTCTTCAAATAAAGGCTATTTTATTTCCAATCGTAATGGAGCTTTCTAATAAATTATAAGAAAAATATATTCTATTTACCCTCATCCAATTTGGAAATGCTTTCTACAAACCCTATTTTTTATAATACATTCTTTTGCAATCATAATTCATACATAATATTAATGAACAAATATAAAAAAATAAAGCCAATATTATAAAATATATATAGAACTTCATGATATCGTATCATTAGCAATATCATAATTTTGAAATGTAAAAACAATTTTTTTTTTTGCGCCAACAAAAACATACAAGAAATTAAATTGGTTATATGGTGGTTGGTGGTATAAAAAAATATATATAACTACCCTATCTATATATATATAATTTCATATATTTTATGTATAAAATATAGTAGAGAAAACTTTCAGAAAAAATAAAAACTTGTAAAAAAAAAAAAAAAAAAAAGAAATCATATATAATTTATTTATTTTTATATAACCAACTACATATATATATTTATAGTTATATACAACTAACTCATTTAATTGGTTGCCATTTCTATATTGAAGATGAACAGGCAGCAACACAGAGAGCAATATATAGTTTTTGTTTTTAAATAAAAACCAATAACCATAAATATTTGATATAAATCTGAAACAATTTTTTGTATATATATAATATCGTCTTCATCCATTCCAATGTACTTGTATATATAAATATATATGAATACATAATAAATGAAAAAGATATAAAGAATATTTTAAATAAATATTCAAATTATTTGAATTAGTTATATTTTTATCGTTTTTGTAGAATATACATTATTTTATTTGTATATTATTGCAGAAGATATATAGACAAAGAAGAAGAAGATGAAGGATTATATCATAAAAATATATTTTATAAAAAAGGGATAACTTTTATGAAAAAAAAAATAAATTATCATATTTTTAAATTGAACCGCAGTCAATTTTCTTAATAGCAATTAAAATTATCTTACTGTAATATAAATATAAATAAATTGCCAATTGTTAATCAATATTTTTTTGGTGGTAGTGGTACTGAAAGGATTGCTACTTAATTAAAATAAATACTAATTGGTAAATGAAGTCCTTATCGAACATTCAAGTCAATATGATAAATATTTATTTTAGATATATAATCAAGTAGTAAAAAATATCGAAACAAAGCAAATAAATAAATGATAATTGAATAGAATTTTAATAGTTGTGTTATTATTAAGTATCCATACAGAATTCAAGAAATTACAAATTTATTATTAATGATATATGAAAAAATACACTTTACAGAACAATAAAACAAAAATTTTAATAATATTAAGGTCAAGATTCAATTTTGCCAATTAATCTAAGACATTTAATTAAAACATTCATAAACTTTACAGTAAAAGGAATTCCATAAGAATTTTCCAATGTTTCCAAAGTGATGGTGGTATAGTTGGCCAAAGGTTCAAATGATATTTATAAGATATATGAAAAAGATTCATAATAATAACTTTGGTTTAGAATGTTCATGTTAAATGTTAAGGTTTGTGTTAAAAGGCGAATGTTACGAGATTATGGTAAAACATTTGATATTATTTAACAAATTCAGTATATACATATTTATGATTTTCTAAAAAAAAAAGAAGCAATTGTTTATTATTTGTGAATGTTGTAATCGGAAATAATTCTACCGCACTTCCTTATTTATTTGGCTTTATTTATAAATTATTGGCCTTATTATTTCTTTATCATTGCATTCATGTTCCTATCACTCCCCCGATAATGTTAAAATTATTTTAAATAACTTTATAAAAAAAAAATACTAATAAAGTCATCATTATTATTATCAAAAATATAAATCTATATTCATTATTTTCATTTGTATATATTATTATAAATATATAACGATATATATAGTTAAATATGTAACGATGATATCATTCATATAGATGAAATCAAACATAAGGCATTGAATTTATTGAGAGCGAATAAAATGAAATAAAAAAAGATCAAAAGGATTTATTTATCAATATATATATATATTCCTGCTATTTTATTTATCATTGCAAAAATTATCATTTGATAATTTTAAATATATATATAAAACATCAAAAGGGAATTTTCACTTTTCGTTTTTATTATTATTATTATTTTTTTCATTATTATCTTGGAAAATTTCAATGTTATTGATTTAAAATTACTATGCTTTGTTTTTCTATATAAAACTCAACAAATAAAAACATTCTGGTTATAGAATCTTTGTTTATGTTTATATAAATGTTGGTTTTGTATTGCCACATTTGTTTTTTATTCATAGCTAAGCGTATATCAATACAGGGAACACAAACTAGGAAAGGTACCTGACAAAGAGTGATTATTAAAATGAATTCCAAGTCAAAATGTACAGTCAAATTATTGTAAAAGATAATATTCCTAAAGGCAAACTATTGTAATATTCCTATTTTTGTAAAAAATAAACTGAATTTTGTTGGAAAAACTCCAGTTTAAATAAAGAAATCCAAAAATATATTTGTTAGTTTATACAACAAAAATTTTAGCTTTTCTAATAAAGTAGTAAAAGACATCAATTCAAAGACACCAAAAATATTGTATTATTTTAACTTCATCACAGATCCAACACCAGTGTTATGACTGTTACTTTTTTTTAGAATCCTGTATATAATATATAATGAAATGTACATAAATTTATTTTTGAATGATTTGAGGTGGTAAATAAAACTTATATATATTTATTGGGTTCTGCTGTGTTTGTGTGTAATGTAAACATAATAAAATATTATACCGTATATCAAGAAGGATGTTTTTTTTTTAATATATACATTTAATACTTAAGTTTATATGTACAATATATAGGAAAAAAAATCTATATGTGACGTGAAGAAGATTCATTTTATATAGATTAATAATCGCGACAATTGATTTCTTTTCTTTTCTTTTCATTTTTTATTTTTACGTTGTTTGTAAATGAGTGATTTAATTTGAAATTTATTGTTTTTATAATATTGAAGAGCAATTCTTAAAGCAATTTTTGATATTGCCAAATAGTTTTCATAAGAAATTGAATCTTGAATTAAATCATTATATTTAACAAAACCCTTTATTTTCTAAATTTACGTTAAAAACTCGCACATTCACTAAAAACAATTGTTACAATTTAAAGGACAAATTAGTACTAAAAGAAACAAAGGAATTAGAAATAATTTTTCGTTATTCAAACAATCTCTTTGCAGTTTTCATCAACAAAAATACAAATTAATAATGTCAGGTTGATTTGGTTTTGCAAATAACGATATATGTCAACAATAATCTTCTTGGAATTGAGTGGAAAGGATATTAAAATAAGATTTCCGATGGAAAACTGGAGACAATCGATCGAATACAGTAAAAAACATTTAAGGATTTTTGTATTTTTGCATTTTTAATTAAACGCAAAACATTTTCAATATTCCGAAAAACCAAACGAATAATTCACTAAAGTGCTTTTAATTTATAACAATGTTATTGCATTAAAAATCTTGAAATATTTATATATTTGTAATGGGTAAACACACACAGAATATACATATAACAACATTTATATATAATATGATAGTTAATGGCCATACCAAAGGGATCTATTATTTATATGTAAATAAAGTTGAATATGTTTGCATTTATGCAGAAAAAAAAAAACAAATACATCCCCCAACATTATATATATTTTTCCAACAGATAGTTACGCATATCTAAATATTTATTTATAGATGCATTCTTTTGTTTTATGCCGTTTAAATATTATATTGCTACAGGATATGTTTGTCTGTCTATAATATATAGTATAAATAAATGAATATAGGGAATGAGAGTGCATATAAATAATTTAAAATGTCTATCAAATATTTGTATTTAGATTATAATATTTTCTGTTTTGTATTTATTTAAATGATAAAAAGGGAGTGAATGTAAGAAACATTGATTGTAACTTTTGAATTTATTTTATATGAAAAAAAAATCTCATGCATTGAATTTACATATAGAAATGAAATGGAAGATCTATTAGTTCGATAAAAACATCTCAAAATTGGAAAGCATACAAAAAGGAACTTTGATTTTTAATTATTAGTACAGATTTGCATAACTATCATTGTATATATGAATAATTTATTTAATTTTTGTTATAGACACTTCTATGAAATGTTTATTGATTTATTTTATTTATATAAATAAATTATAGATATAGATTTTCATCCATAAACTTTGAATGATACGAGGTTGTTTAAGTCAAACTGATGATCGTTTAGTTAAATATATATAAATATGAAAGGGGGAAGAAATTTATAAAATATAGTAAAATAAAAATATTGTCATTCTTATCGATGTCAATTTATTCTATTTATATTTTTTTCCCTTATATATATATAAATATATTTATGCAATTATCTTAATATATAATATATATATATTGAAGTATTATCAATGGTCGTTTACATCCATTGAAAAAAAAACATACAATGCATACGCAAACATGTTTAAGAAAATTCATATATACGATGTTATACCCTTTTTTTATATATAAATTTACATAATAGTTAGGTATACGCTGAAAATATATTGTGGTGTTGCTTATTTACATGTTAGGATTTACTTTTAGCATATATGTATATACAATGCCTCTCTTATATTTATGTTCACGAATATACGAATATAATAAGAATAATAATAATAAAATACAATTTTACAACATTAAATGAATATTGTACAGATGTATATAAAATATACATGTAATGTTCATCCAGAAAATTGAATTTGTGAAAAATGAGTATTCATTTCGATATTATATTACACCCGCACTTTTTTTTCCTTTGCCTTCATCTATTATCATCAAATTACATGCATATATAATATATTTTTTATTTTCTATATAGACATTCGGATTTTACCAAAATTTAAATATACATATATATATATAGTTGCTGCTTGTTGATGATGTTGAATATACATATATTTGGTAAAAAGAAAAAAAAATGAAGAAATACAATGATGTATATAAAAAATGAATGAGGAGAAAAGTACCTTTTCACGGTATCTAATATTACATTTATATTACATGTATAAATAAATCTATATCTTCATTTTCCATCGCATATAAGAGTTATGTTATTACATTAAATAGGTATACATACCTATATATATATTTATTATTTATACAAATAGTATATAAAAGTAAAATTGTTTGTATTTCGCAGTGATTTTCTACAAATTTTGAATTGATATATTTGTTTAAAAAATAAATAAATATACTTGAATTACATTCACATTTATAAAGAGCTTTAAATATATATATAATATCCACATTATAAAAAATATAATGTAATAATAAACCATATACAAATGTTAAAAAAAAAACATATGTGTGTTACTTGAATACTAATTTTAAAATTGAATATATGATCGCGTAAATATTTATTATATATCATGTTTTTCCTTTCAACTTTATTTTATTTTGTTCTGCTAAATTCTGATTTAAATGCGAATTTAAACGGCATTGTATCATTTATATTAATAAGTATTGTAAAACATGATGTAGTTAAAATTATAGACACAAAAAAAAAGGATTTATTTGGTTATGGAAATTTAATGTAAACACAATAGTTTTGAATAGTTAAATCTATTCTTTACAATAAGTTTTCGATTATAAAAAATAATTTATTTGACACAATTGTAAACCTCGTTGACAATTTTAGATATAAATACAATTCATTTGGTTCAATTCAGTGAAATAAACATTTACATATAAAATAAATAGTTATTGTGTTAGTAAAAACATTCACAACATAAAAATAATTGATACAAACTATAAATAAATAAATAATATAATATAATATATAATATAAATTATCACTATAATAAATTCAGAGCGCAACTTATAAATAACTTAACTAATGTTAGATTAATTAAAACTACCCTAACAAGCCCAATAAAAATAAAACAACGATGATTTTGTTAATGGGAAATATGGGGGTTCTCAAACAGACCAGAGCTATTGGATGGGAAAGAGTACTTGGCGCGTAGTCGGTCCGCTGTAGGACTAGAGGGCTTGACCCAAGTACCCCCCGGTTTAGGATTGATTGATAAATGATAATTGGCGCCTTTCTCAGACATAGTATGCTGAGTGGCAAGACCCAATTTTTGTTCATTTTTAACATATAGGATAAAGTATTGACAAGTAATCAGTTCATTAAAGAGAACAGACCACTTGCAATTACTTTTTTTAGGTAACGGGAAAATAGGACACATTATATTTATTCAAAATTTATATTTTCATATAATAAAAAAAGGGTTAGTAATATATAATATTAGTTTGAGTTCATGATATATATTTATGCAAAAACAAAAGGAATAAATTAGTTATTAGTTAATGTGTATCATATCCATTCACCAGTGTATTTATATTTTATATTAGTTGGGAATAAGTTAATTACAAAAAGCAATGTTTTTTTTATGCTGTGTGATCTATCATGAACTCTAAAATGATTATATTTCTAAAAAAGAAATTACAAAATTAAAAACATTCATTTTTAAATAATATTTAAAGCGAAAAATAATGAATAAAAAGAATAAGACGGAATTTTTTTTTACATAATTGAGGGACTGAAATAATAAGAGATTAGGAAAACTTAATCATTACAGCGTGTTATTATATTCGACCAGGAAATCTAACATTATAAAAAGATACTTTAATAAATAATGCATTTAAATTTCACATTGTGTAAATCAAAACTATTGAAAACATTAATGAAAAAAGGAATTTTATTGAGATAATAGTCCTCATATGATTAAGTAATTTTATCTATAAAATACCGAAAATATATAAAAACTTGTAAGGAAATTATTAAAGAGTATTGCTTAATAACAAACAAAACATCTCTTAAAATTCATATGAAATCCATTAAATTAATTTAAAAAAAAAAAACGCTATACAAAACATGATCTTTCTAAATATATGAAATAAAATTGATTTGTTGTTTTGGAAACTCTATGAGCATTGACAATTTTTATCCAATTATTGAAATTTTCATTATGACTTCCTTTTTAACATTTAGTCAATGTCATATTATTCTTATATAGTTGGAAAATTCTTTTTATCGCGGTTCAATTAAAAATAATTTATTTAATTAATTCGAACATATCGAAAATTAAAAAGAAAATAATCCGTCGGGTTTTTTATTTTAAAAAAGTGATGAACTGAAATAACTGTTTAGGAAAACTCACTGCATAAAGTAAATGAGAATTCAATTAATAAAGATAATTTAATGTAATAGTGAGTTTAATCGGAAAATCTAAAATTATAAAATGGTTTAACACATTATAATTAATACTGCATTTAATTTTATATTATTTAAATCAAACAAAAATAATTTAACAAAAAAACCGAATAAGACGTGGCTTCTACAAAATTCTACTTATTATTGAATATGTTTTATTAAAATAATAATCATTGCAATGATTAGAGAAACTTTAACCATAAAAGATAAAAAAATTAGGTAAAAATTTATATAAATGTTCAAGTCATAAAATCGGAAAGAATCAGAGATTATGATTACCGCTTATATTTCGAAATATTGATGACATATCAATTTATAAACTCTAATAAAATCCAATAATTATAGATTCATAACAATAAATTCAGTTCATCACTTTTTCATACAGCAAAATTATACTAATATATTATACTTTAATTTAAATCCTTTTCCAAATATGAATGTTTTTGTTTTATTTTGTAATTTCTTTTATTCAGAAATATAATGAAAATAAATGTTGACTCACCAATGGTTGGAATTTATTAATTCGTAAAGTTGGCAGAAAAATCACACTAACCTGGAAGAAAAACCATGAGAAACATTTTTCAATTAGTAATTTAAATAAAAATTATTATTATTGTATTTATTTTTTCACAACAAAATTTTATTTACCTGTTTGGACTTTCGGAGATGGCTCGAATGATAACAGCAAATATGATACCAGCAAAAAATACAACCGATAATAACAGGAAACATTCTTAAATTTTGATGATGAAAATTTCTGTTGTTGTTGTTAAAGTTGAATAGCAATTTTTTTAAACACAATTTAACTGTTCTGAAAATGATATTTAAAAACACATTAATATATTTTTTTATTTATAAACAAATGAAATGAAAAAGAAAATTTCATCTCAAATATATTTTTATACATTAAAAAAAAAATAAATCAAATAGCAACAATTGTAGATTTCTATTGAAATAGATATTTACAACAACACAATTTTAAAATATAATGATCATGCATTTTTTTCAATTAATTTTTTTTCATACACATAAAATAAATTTCTATTTAATTATAGTTTTCTTTATTTAATTATATGAACTTTGAGAAATAATCTTAATAATTAATAATAATCTTAAAACCAACAATATTATTTTTACTTTAAATTATTAAATTAGTTTATAATAAAACAACAATTTCAATTTAAACAACGAAATAAAAAGCAGAATAAAATAAATGAACTGACGACGATATTTACACATTTAGTCGGTGTTGAAAAAAGCGATATCCCGTTTTTCGGCCGATGTAGAAAAATTATTATAAAAAAATATACACACAATTATATGATACGGTGTGGTTGATTGTATAATATCGTTCGATATAAATATCATCATCAATATATGTAATGTAATAAAATTTAATAAATTTAAAATATATTGGTGTTTGATGATAATGTAAAAAAGATTAGAGAGATTTTGTATCAATACAAAATAAAAAAAACAACTTTATTATACACAAATATAAATAAATATAATATTTACTCCATGCATTATAACATTAAAAATATTCATACAAATATAATGTACGTATGGTATATATGATATATAGGGTGATGATAAAATATTAAATTTTCTTTCATTTAATCATCACATTTTCAAATATTTGTTGTTGGTATTTTCTGAAATGAATAATAAATAACCATTCGAATCTAATTTTATATGGAATTATTTTATATGAACAATTTTGGCGATAGAAATTATTTAGGAAACTATAAATTGTCTTGAATATCCTGAACTTTAGAAATCGTCTGATTTTTAAAAACAAATATTGGTTATTTGAATTATGTCCATTTCATAGATCATATAATGACTTCTATAAAATAGTTTGAGTTTTTATTATTTTAAGGATTCGTTATAAAAATTATTACATTTCAGGACAAGTATTAATAAAGTTAATTTTATTTTACCGATTACAAAATTTTCTACATATAATTATATATCGTGAAAAATATCAATAAATTTTATACCTGTTGTGGGTGAACACTTTCAATAAAGTCAAACCATATTAGATGTTTGTTTTTATGTTGGATAAATTTATGAACATTTTTTTTATGTTTAATGTTCAATTGATAATAAATAATTATTATATTATAATATAATAAATTAAATTGATAACACAAAATATAAACGAATTAAAAAACCACGCACATTAAAATGTTACAACAAAATTAATAGAATAGACGAATGACCATGAAATTCACATACCAGGTATAAATATTTATAAAAGACGATGACCCGATTTTCGGTGTATTAAAAAAAATTATTATATATTATACAATAGAAAAAGAAATAAATATATGATCCCGTTGGATTATATTACGAAAATATAATTATTATAATATATATATATAGGGTTGTGTGAATGTGTTATCAAAAGTGGTTTGAAATTATCATCATCATATGCAATATGAAAATATTATAAAACTATTATGTATATTAGTGTTTGATGATAATGTAAAGCAAATTTGAGAGAGGTATCAATACAAAATAAAAAAGCAAGTTTATTATACACAAATATTAATAACAAATACAACAATTTAATAACCAGAAATATTATTTGATTGTTGATATTATAAAGTAATTCCTCTATGCAAAAGATAACATTAAAAATATTGAAACAAATTTACGGAACTTTTTTATATGATAAAATATTAAAATAAACGTTCGTTCTACTATCACATTTTTCCCTACAAATCGTTGGTATTTTTTTTTTGAATTATTTATCATCATAAAGAAAATTAAATTTGAAATTCAAATTCATACTGATATAGTATTTGGAAAATTATGAAATTTGTATCCGAAATTTCGACATCGAAATAATAAATAAATACATTTTATTTTCGTATATAAAATCATTAATTTGTATTGAATTTATAAACTAAAAAAATTGAATATTTGTCATGTATAGATTAATTTCAATTATTAACTTCAAAATGAACATAGAAAAATATTTGTATTTAGGTTATAAATTGTATACCTTCATATGTTAATTTATAAGATATAGGATTATTTGTATTTGATAAAGTTTTAAGTGAAAAAAAAACAATCCACGAATTCATCGCATTCAGACAAATCTTATATATACACATATAATATAAGTGATATTAAAATTTATAGTTCCATTAAATTAAATATATAGTTATATATCGTAAGACTATATTTCTTTATATATATATATATATATATACACATGTTAAATTTGAAAATCAAAACCCTTTGACATATTCATCGCCTCTATATATATATATAACTCAAAAGGTTTCTGAAATACATATAAATTTTATTGAAAAAGCAGAAAACTCTGTTTTATATATTTATTATTATATATATACATAAAGAAATAAATATATATATATAAATTTTCAATTTTAGATACACCTAAACATCATCCATTCATTCATCTATATCTATATCTATACACAATATATATATATATCTATAAATTTAATGCTATATATCGTAGATCTCACAATATATATATATATATTTTAATATATATAATAACATAATATTGTGAATATAGGTAGCGAATATATAAATTCATCTCTATGAATATTTCCAAATATATATATACATAATACAGATGAATTCCCAATGGAATTTACCCTACTCTATTCAAACCTATCATATGTATTATGGTATTATATATAACGATATGTATATATATATATATATATACAGAAATGTCTTCAACTTTTAAATATATTCACATCTGTAAGTATTTTATACACTATATATAATATATATATATACTAGATATAGATATACAATAATCATGTTTGTAAAATATATAAAACATAGAATTTTCTTCTGATATTTAAATCGTATGTTAATTTAGTGGTTCTCATCTCACTTGTCATGGCGATATAACAACTTGGAAATTGAAACCAAGTCAATATTATTTCATATCTATTCATTTATAATATATATATATATATATATATATATATATATATATATATATATATATAGAAAACGAATAGATAAATAGAATATTATAGATATATATAGATATATTCATATACATATTTATATAAAATTGAATAAAATAAACCGGGGTGTATGAATAAATTTGAAAAATTTTACTGATGGTTTTTCGTATTAATATATATATATAAGAAGATAATAATATTTATTTATGTAAAACGATAATTTGTTGTTTGATGGAAAATTAATTGAAGAAAAATGAATGTTTTATTCAAAAGTATATATTATATAATTTTTCCAAATAATAATAATAATAATAATAATGAAAATTGTTAAGAACAAACAATTCTTTATATATATTCATGCACTTCTCTATATAATAACTTATATTTATATCACTATATAAACAGTATAAATTATATAATATATAAAAAAAATAAATAGAATTCACATAAGTTAAAAAGGATAAAATAATATAAAAAAAATAGAATGGAAATTCTGTTTGTGGATATATATGTATATATATATAAAATAATTTACTTTGGACAATATATTTTATATCAAGGATGAAAGAAAAAAAAAATGGTTAAATTGGAAATGTATAAGGCGGAAATATAACGAAAGAAAATGGAACAAAAAAGTTTATATATATACATAACAAGATGAAGAACAAAAAAAAAAAAAGTTTTCTAATTTGAAACTTATTATTCTTTTTATATTATTATTATACTATTATATATACTTTTTAGTATCCTCGCGTCCCTATATAGTATATATATATTATCTTCTTTTCCATATATATATATATATTGTATAAATATGTTTTTCCTGACCAGCAAAATACTTGTAATAAATGATTTCAAGTTTATTGTTAGTGTATATTTTTTGAGGTTTTTTCCGCTTTTATTATTTGTGTGTTCTATATTTTTAGTTATTTATATTCTTTTTTTTTGTTGAAATGTTAATAAAATTTGCATATTTTTTTTCTTATTTCATTTGCAAAATAACTTATTGAAATATGAATTACAAGCGAGTGTGCGGTTGAATGCATGTATTTTATAAAAAATTGAAATGAAGTCGTCTCATTGTTATATATATAATATAACATTGATAAAATTTATTTCATAAATATATTTTAAGATGTTATTTATTATTCATCATATTTCTATTCAAATTTTTTCTTTGTATAATTTTTTAACTCTATATATACTTATATAATTGATTAGGTGTGGTAAGGAAAAATTTGGAATATTAAATAAACAAAAAAAAAATAATATAGAAATCTTCAAAATTATTTATTGTCAATTATTATGGTAAAGATTTCATAGATCAAACACAACTTATATATATTTATTGAATTTTTCAAGTATAATCAATTATATAAATAATTGTGTTTGGTTTTAAGATTTGTGGATAGGGGGAAAGATAAATGATAAATAAATGGGAAATTTAAATGTTATCAATTTATCAGTTTATCTTATTTTATTATGTTATGGATTTTTTTTTCGGGGTATTTGAATTTTTTTGTAAGTATAAGTAATTAATGAATTTGTTTTCAAGTGGCATAAAAAGATTTAAATGCTTTCATAAAGTATAAATTTGAAAAGATTTTCCAAGAAAATGGGTTTTAATAAGGATGTATTTTTATATGAAAATTCAGATCACATTGAGACTACAAAACTCTAATGGATATTCATTTAATGAATTATTGAAACTACAAAGATATGGTTTTTTAAACCATTCATAATTCAGTTCAAGATACAGAAATTTTTCCCGGATAAGCAAACAAAGAAATGAATTACCAAGATTTGCAGATTGTCATTACAATACTCGTATGTACATTCAATTTCTATTTTAATATATGATTTGTACATATATTTGAATAAACATTTTCAATGGATAAATTATTATTACTTCAGGGTATTTATAAAATTAAGATGAAATTGTGTATTTGAAGAAAGGAACTTTGTTAACCAAACACACACACACAATTTTCATATTAAACATATTATTATTTATTCACATAATAGTCCATCTATATATATAAATAAAATGTACAATATATGTTAAGGATATCAAAATTTATATATGTATACATAAAAATGCAGTATTTTTTTTTTTGCTTTTTTCTTTAAATAAACATTATGTTTTTTTTATTACATATTTGATAGAATGTTCAAATAATACATTCTTGGAATATTTATTTATATTTATTTGTATATATATAGCTTTAGAAAATCCATATACATATGTATATATATTTTAATTTAATATTTATAATATGTTGTACGTTCTTCGTTTAAAACATGTTTAACCATTTATATATATATGTACGTTTTATATAATGTACAGAACTTGATCTATCTACGTGTGCTGCTTTCTATTTGGATATCTTGTATTTTTTCAAAATATGACCAATATTGTATTGTATTTTATAAAAATGTCATTTTAAATATAGAAAAGAAAAATGTTTTTAACATTTGAAAAGTTGAAAGCGACGTAGCTGTTTTTTGTTTTATTTATTTAATAAAATAATACACAATTCACCTTGAGGTAAAAATTTAATTTGAATTGAATTATATAAATTGTTTATATATATATATATATCAATAGCATAAAATGATTTGATTCGAAATACAATTGAATGGAAACGACATTCATTCATCATAATGTCAGCATTCATTCCGATATTGTATAAAACAATATAAAGTTCAAAATATTCAATAAACAAAGACAAATACAAAAAAAAAGAACTATTAAAATATTCATAATATTTAGTTTTATAAAAAGAAATATATATGTATATTTCATAAATTCCCATATCGATAAAGTTTTTTTTTATTATATTTTGTTAACAAGCTTTTTACAATAAAATTTTGTACATATAAAATAATTGTACCCGCATTAATTTCTGCCATTTGTTAAGCATTTGCTCAACTATGAATACAAAAAAAAATAATAATACAACATACAAAACATACGTAAATGCATTGGAATGAATGAATGAATGAATGGAAGCGAGGAATATTCACAAAACTTTAATATATGGTAAATTTAAATATAAAAAATAAAAAATTGTATTATATAATATATATATTATGAATAATATACTTTTTACTCAATAAAAATTTTATTATACATTTATTTTTTTTTTCCATTCGTATATTTTAAATCCCTACAATATTGTACAGAGTTATGTTTTACAATTTCAATTGTTAAAAAATTTAAATTTCATTTTCAATTTGAGAAAAATTGAATTTTTAATATCATATTTTTGCGATACATATATAAAAATATAATGAATAAGTAAATTGTATATGTATACTATATTATTGTGTATATATAGACAAATATAAATGCAAATTTCGGTATGGTGTTATGAATGAAATAAAAATATACAAATTTAGTATTGTATTATTTATTTTTTTGTTGTTATATGTTCAGTATTCATTTGTTTTTATATATATATTTTAAATATAGATCTCTGATGGATTTTGTTATTATCCACTTTTTAATATAAACAAATAATAATAATAATAATAATATTATGATAAAATGTGCATTATAAAATTAACATATATATAGTAATGCGATTATATAAAATAATGTAATAAATATATGAGTAATTTAAAATATGATAAATCTGATTGGGGAAGGATAAACCTATATAGTTAATTTTATTAATGCTTAACAATGTAATGATTTATTAAATTTGTTTGGAACGGTTTTTGTTAGACAATTTTTTAAATGGATTGATACGACGATCCAATGGATATCTATATATTCAGAAAACTTAATCGTGTCTTACATAATGAAACAGATAAGATATATAAAGATTATTTAAATTTGACATGATACTTTTCTGGGGCAACACCGAAAGAGGATGGATTACTGATAATTTAATAATAAATTACAACCAATGATATTAAAACTAAATTAGTATCCCAGAATACACAGAATACAATAATACAAGAGATTACATTTAATTTATACTATGGCGTTTTTTAATTTGATATTTGAGACACCACCATTCATAGACTCTGTTGAGTTTTTTTGGAAATTAAACAACCGAATATATTTAATTTTTAAGTTAAATAAAATAAAATCCTTTTGTCACTGTAATAAATCCCATTCAAAAAGGATCAAAAACACACGCATCAGATAGATATAAATGTATATGTTTGGGTTTAACTCGTCAAACCCATATAATGTTATATGAATTTTTAATTTTTTTCCCAATGTGTAATATTTTATAGATATCAAAGAGAAAGCAGCTTACATACAAACTATGAATATAAATTGTTTTCATTTTTATTGTTATTATCATTAATTCTAATTATTTATGCACCCCGCGATGTAGTAAATTTAATGAAAATTTATTAATCATCAATGGAATTTTCCTTTTTCATTTATTTTTGCTATATGCATTTATTTAAATTCCTTTTTTCATATTGAACTGTATGTTTTATTATAAAATTTATAGTATATATATAGAACAAAGTAATGCAATGATTTCTTTATATATGTATACCTTTACACGGGGTTTAACCCATGATAAATAAGTAATGAAAATATATTACCTATATATAATAAAGCACATATATGTTAAAAAGGAAAATTGTTGAAAGATATTCATATGGAAAATTCTTTGTATGCGGAAGGAAACCACACGTTTTTTTTTAATTAGATTTCCTTTAATTTGTTTATAAGAAAAGATTTGAAATGTTTTACTGATTTATTTATTTAAGCATTATTTTAAATGAATTTAATATTTTCATGATATTACATTCAATCATATTGTTTAAATATTTTGATCCTTAAATGACTATACAAAGGTAAGGAAGTAATAAAGTATGGGAAGATTTTTAAAAGATTTTCTATCAGCAGCTACCTTTTTATTTAAGTAAACCTATTCAGGAGTTAGTATTAAATAATTCTCTATTAAGAGAAAAATATCTATTGAAGGAAAAATATTGAGGAAAGAATCACCAGGATAATTTCTATTGAATAAAAAGTGTATGATTTTCTATTACCCGAAACATACAGAACCTTTTAAAACGATTTACTACTAATATTATAAATGGCACATCATACGTTATACACACGATAAAAAAGAAATTATTTTACACAATTTAAAATATCAACAAAGAATAAAAAAATCCTTGCATTAACATAAATGTATAAATATATATATATATATAGTGTAAATCCACGCATTAAAGTATTTTTATTAAAATCAAATCTATGTATATATATATACAAAATATACTATGGATGAAAACATATATAGTATCATAGTATTTATATAAAGCATATTTTACTTCATTTTTATACATCTATGTTATATATACAATATATATTTCATGTTATGATGATGAAAACATTATTAGGATTTTATAGACTAATTCACAAAATCCTTATATTTACATTTTAATATATATATATATATATATCTATGTTATATGAATGGGGAGCATTAAAAAATATTTAATATATTTTCTATATGAAATGTTTTTCCTATATATATGCATATATTGATATAAATAAATATTATATATATATAAAAGCATGAAAATGGAACCATGTCTTTGAATTAAATTTTTGAATTATTATACAATATGATGATGTTCAAATGGTGATTATAGTTAAGTGTTTACATTTTTTTCTTTTTTATTTTTTCGTTGATGCGTTGATACTTTTAAATATGTAAATCTAATGTATTTGCTATTAGTTTTTATATACCAATGTACACGCAATACTCATCATAACTATTAGAGTGTATAATATAAAAAGATTTAATATGAGGTTTATTATTTTTATTTTTTTTTAAATATACACTGAAAAAAAACTTCTGCGTTATACGTAAAAACTATAGACGTATACTGCAGAACTTCTGTTGATATACGTCCATCAGAAAATTTTACTTTGACAGCAAAAGTGCTTCTGCTTTCAAAGCAGAAAATAATTTTGCGATACAGGCAGATTTTATTCTACACAAGCACGAACATATTTGCTCAAGCGCAGAAGTCTTATACTTTTATAATAATATTTCTGCTGTGATAGCAAAAACTTTTTTATTGATAATGCAGATATGTTCTACTAATTTACAGAATTTTCTTCTTGTGCAATTAACACACAGCAAAAATTTCTGCGGACAAGATGAAATAATTTTGCTTACCAAAAGAAAAAGTTATCGAAACAGAATATTTTTCTGTTATACTAGAAGAATTTCTTTTATTTGCGAGCAGAAATATATACTAGCATAAAAAATATATTATGCTTATATAGCAGAATGTTTACTCATCAGAATAACACCATTCTCCTTAGCAGAAATCTTCCATGTAACATGGCAGAAATATTTTATTATATATTATTATATAATTCGGTTACGAAGATTTCTCTGCAAATTCGTAGATGACCTACACATCCTAGATGAAATATTATTTACTTATAGCAGATGTTTCTGCTTTTGGTAACATAATATCTTGTATATTTTTTTAAATTACCTATGCCATCACAGGACATGCAATACTAATAAACAACATTTGAAATTAAATTGTGAACATAAACGATTTATTTCAATAAAATGAATATTTCAATTCAATAAAATTAAAAATGTGTCCTTAATATAAAATTAATAAATTTTTAATAATAATAATTTATTTTAATATTACCATAATTACAAAATTATCGAAATTCATTTACATATAAATATGGTAAAAATTAATATTATAATTGCGCAAAATTGCAATAATACAAAAAAAATATTGTGTAATTCTAGAACTAATAACTTTCATATCCTAATTCGACCAGAAATTTCAAAATTTGAACATTTATGTAATAAAATCATATAAAAACAGAAAATTTATATATCATACCGAATAAAGGTGGTATATATAATATAAGCACTGATAAAAAAAATCTATACTACTATTAAAATATATTATTAATACTATTTAATATTTCTTATAAGTATTAATCACTAATAATAATATTAATTTTTATGTACTCACTAATAATAATATTATTTTCATCAAATACATTAATTACATAAGGTAATATATTTTTTTTTTTTTTTTTGCAAAATTAGTATAAATCCATACAACATTTTTAAACATGGAATAAATTGAATGATATTAAAAAATTGTGCTGAATTTAAAATACGCAATGAAAAAATTGTTTCTATATATTCTGGCATAAACTGATGTATATAAAATCCGTAAACATTTACTCATTATTTAATTCTTTCATCAAAATCTTATGCTGCGCATATGTTTTATCGAACGGCGTACTTATGTTGTATACTGCCGTTTGTATAAATTGCCAGACCGATGTAGATTCGATTGGATATCTTAAATGTAGCACATGATATATTTTGAATGCAATGTCGAGTGCGGATAAAAAGGAAAATAACTTATATTTTGTTCCGTCGACATAAACATAAAATTCAATTGGTTTTATTATTTCCTCGCCAACAACAATTATTATTGGTTGAAATGGCGTACCTGAAGATAATCTTGCCTTCAACATATTATCTGTTTCTGCTACTGATGTTATTAACAAAATAAAAGAATTTTGTCCGTCTCGGATGGTAAACTTTTTTTGTTGTATTTTGTTATGTAAATCTTTGGTTACTAATTTAGAAACCGGTACAATTAATGCGTTCAATAACCAACAGATCCCCGCATTTCGGCCATCTACAAAACAAATATAAAATAATAGTATTAAACGTAATCCATTTTCAGATGTTCATTTCACTTACCTTCTGATAAATTGCCATTAATCATATCTTTTATAACGCAACAGGATAATTTGTCTTTTATTTTTTTTTTCATTATATCAAATATTTTTTGTCCGAAATTCTCGAATTCCACGAAAATATTTAATGCATTTGAATGCAAAAATTTAAAATCAATTTCAATCTGTATATGATTCAAAATGAATAATATATTAAACCATAAATAACAAAAATGAAAAATAAATACATACCAAATCATATCCGTGACTGTGTTTGTACAACGGCCAACGTTTAAAAATTCCGCTTAAGTTGGTTTCATCGGTATTCATCAAATCTAACATTCGGTGTTGTATGCATTTATACCATGCACATCTGATATCATCCCACGGTTCTCTGTGATGTAATAACCAAATTCGTGTTTCTTCAGCATCATGTTCACTGTCATAGTGTTTAGACTCGCGTTGTGGATTTATTTTTTTTAATGGTTCCTGTAATCCCGATTTCCGTAAATTATAAGTTCTGCGTTGATACAGGTTGTATAATCTACCTTTTGGTGCTGAATTTTTTTTCTGAATGTAATAATACTCCTAGAAATAATAATAAACATCAAAATAAATAGTTTCAATAATAGTATAATGGCGAATCATTAATATAAATATTACCTTAATTTCGTTGGGGAATGCTAAGCAAATACTGTCAGAGATATCATTAGCAATTTTGGTTGACAATTTAATTTGCTTTGAAATCAGCGTATTCACAATTAAATTTAATAATAATTCCTTGGAATGATCATTTAGAGAATTATGGTGTTCATAATATGATTTAATTGCTTTACCATCATAGCAATCAAGTATGTCATCTAAAGTAGTCCTGAAATATGTCTACAAAGCGCAATAAAAATGTATTACTAAATATATATATATTGCTTAAATATCATGAACTATTGAGATTCATAAAATATTAAAATAATGCAAAGTGAAAAAAGAAGGTAATTGTGAATATTAATGTGTAAACTTTAGTTAGAAAATACATTACAATCAATGAGCGTAGTTTTTATCAAAATTTTAACATTCACATTCATTTTCACATTTACCTTCCAGGTGGAATAAGAGAAAATTTTTGTAAATTGTATCAGGAGTCGTTATAAAAACTGCTTTGGGTTTTTATATTTGCAATAATGACTCCATTTGTATTTAGTCAATAAGTAAATTATACTTACTTCTGTAATCGAACTAATCATACTAGACCCATTAGAGCTTTCGTTTTCTACGGTTATGTTTTCTTTGTTACTTTCCTGTTGGTTCTTATTCTGTAAAGGATAATTATTTTATAGAAATGTATATTTATACATATAAATATAATCATAACTGATTTTTCCAGTCTTCGAGAAAATGTTCAAATTTAACTTGTAACCCCAAATACTCTTCTTTATTGAATAAAGTTTGTATATGATGGCATTTTAAATACGGCAGGCTCTCCAAAGTAATCCCACAGGCTGTATGTAAATAGAACAAACAAAATTACTAGATTGCATTAAACCTATTATAGTTAATTTAGTAAATATACATACTGATAAATCTATGTTTTAATTCATCCACGCCCCATTCGGTTAACAATTCAATCATTCCCTTAAATTTATCGTTTGTTTGAGGCACAAATGGTTCAGTTGACACTGCGCAACGTGCAGCTTGTGATAAATTCTCTGATGAGGTGGTTAAACATGTTAGTATAGATGGTGTTGAGGACATAATTCCTGAGGTTGTGTATGAACATGACGAAGTTGATGTTGGTTGAAATTGTGGAGTTATTAAAGATGTTACATTTTCCAACGGTAACGTTATGTCTGAATTATCATTCGTAGAATGTGTTATTTCTATAGTTGGAGTAGTATACAAAAAACCAATGTTTTCTGAATTGATATTAAAGATGTCCTCTGATGTATTAATGATATTTGAGTCAAACGAAATATAAGTATCATTGCCATTATTATCCATTATGTAATATTTAATATTATATGGCTTGGCTTTTGAAATATTTATTACTTGATGATATTTTTTTACTTTTACTAATTTTACTTATGTTAATATTTCATATTAGTCTAACAACAACTTAATGGAATTATTATTATTAAAACTTGAATTGAAAAAATTATTTTAATTATAATTATTATAAAAGAACAATAATAATATATTACTCAAAATATATATCTAAAGTGATGATAATTAGATTTATCATCACATCAGTAGTATTCTTTTAGTCGTATTAAATGTAAGCCGTTTCCAATTACATTTATATCGATTGGTGGACCACTAAAATATTGAATGGGGATAACTTGTTGGGGTAGTTTATTAATTGTTTCGTTTAAAATATAAGATTGATAATGTTCACTGAATCCTAATACATGTAATTGATGACATACTATATGTGCTTTCATATCCTTTGATATTCCTATTTTTTGTATTCGATAGACGCATAAATCATCAAGATAATAACGCGATAAAATATGCCCATTCTTAAATCGTGTTCCCTTATAATATATTTCTGAATAAAATGCATGTGACATTAAATCGTTCGTAGTTGATATTTCAGATATTAAGTAATTGGAATGAAATACTAGTTCATCTTCATTGGATGACAATAATATACCTGCAAATTGCAATTGATATTTCGTTACTAAGGTTAAACATATATTTTTCCGGGATGTTATAGCTCTGCAATAGTTCTTAAATTCTTTGTGTTTTGCCTCGAAGCGAAAACACCAATATTCTTTTGGCGGGCCTGCGTTCACAATTATTGTAGGAAAATGTAAAAGTAAATGATGTTTCGGTTTTAATGTGTCGTTGAATAAGCGTATATATCTTTCGTTGTGTTTAGATATTAATACTTCAAGAAATGCGATTTTACTTGAATCAAAATTATGGGAAAGTAATACATCAATTAAATTTATCAGATTACAAAGGAAACGCCATACCTCATCATTTTCGGGTATTAGTTCACCTATCATTAATGGCAAAAAATGTGCAAAAGTCATCATCTCCCTTGCAGACATGTTAAAATGTGATTTATTTAAATGTTCTCTTGTAATATCCTTGGATACATTCCCTATTTCAATTTCACCATAATTAAAATTCCGTTTTCTTTTATTAAAATCTTCAAGAGTAAATAAATTTAAGTCAAAGACATAGTATTTAATTATATGAGAAAGATCGTAATGCAAAATTCCTTCTGGAACTACGTGCATGAAATCTAATGAAAAGTTTGAAGTGACATGGAATTGCTCCACTTGATTAAAAATGCTATCGTTATTTATACCTGTATACGATAAATTTTCTATTGCTACGTCTTCATCGTAATTTTTAACGTTTCTCATGTTATTTTTATTTTCAATTGACATAGTTTGAGTTATGTCCTTTTTAGTCTTGCAAAATCTACAAAAGAAATGAGATGAAAAAGATTTCGTAAAATCCAGTATACCATTTAAACCTAAATTATCGCCTACAACCAAACCTAAGAAAAAATATACACGAATACCGTTTATAATAATTCCTTCTCTACTAATCAAATTTATATCGTCTATGAGTTGACACAATGAAACACTATTGCCGAATTTTTTTAAATCTGAAGACTTTACAAAGCCACCTAACATAATATTTTTTAGTTTGGAACATCGAAGTGTTGGAAATGAATAATAAAAAGCCCCAAGTGATTGCGTGTGAGACCCTAATGGATCGTTCACCTCCAAATCATCAAAATAAAGTAAAAATGGTATAATAGTTTTCCCAATGTTTTTTTCAACTTTTGCTTTCCATAACTCTCCCTGCATAAAGGAATCCCTGCTATCTTTTGAAGATGTTGCTTCTTTAATATAATCTAACGATCGTTCAAGATTGTTACCTTTTTCAAATATTTTCCTAAAGTAATGTTTCATGGATATAATAACCCCTTTTGAAGCATTTTCTTGCATACACAATTTTCCTAAATGATGCATTTCAGTTACCTCACTATTTATAATAAAATTTCGTGGATCTACGAATAAATCCTCCTTTTTTAGCCAATTTATCAAAGTATATTCTGATTTACATAATTTGAATGGGTCGGAAATATTTCTAATAATCAGTAAGTTTACGGTTGATTCATTATTGAAATTTTTGTCACATTTACTGTGCGCTTTAAATATAGCCACTATTGGTTCTACGATGTGTTTAACCACTTCATTTTGAATATAAATTATATCTTTTCGACAAAAATTGTTTTTGCCATGAAGATTAAGACTAAATTTTAAAGATGATACATATAAATTTTCAATCAAACTTGATATATTTTCCGTTACATTTGTAGGTTGTTCTACGTTATTTGAAACTGAATTTGGAATATTTTTGTAAGGTATAGAATTAAAATCATTTTTGCTTATATCATTACTTTTAATATTTGAATTCACAGAGGCATTAATTGGGTTCTGAATATTCGAGGTTTTTATACACATTTTGTGTTTATTTAGTATGTGTTTTCTGTAACTATTCAGATTTGGGAATGACTGTATGCAGCTTTCCTCACAACAAATATATTCGCCTAATGAGGATAATGCATGAAATAACTTTAAATGGAGTAACAATTTTTGCGGTCCACCAGCGATATCTTTTTTACATTTAAAACATAACATTTTAATTGATTTATTTATTATTGCTTTTTCATATTATTAATCGCACTTAATTGTCTACATTAAATATATTTACGCCGTTCCCTAGAATAAAATAAAAAATAATATTAGTATTACGTGGTATTATTAGTATATAATCAATCATTTTTTCACAGGCATTTAATTAAAATTGGTTGTATATTTATACATATTGTATAAATTTCATATCAAATGATTTAAATTATTTAAAAGATTACATTTTAATAATGTATTTATAATTTTAGAACTACCATTTAATACAAAACTTACCATTAAATATTGCCATTTGAATAGCACCGACTCAAAATCGATCCTTTCTGCAATTGTTATATCGTCTTTATAAAAAAATTCTAAATGCCGTTCTCTTATATAAAGTAGGTGTTGTACGTTTAATTTGTTATCTACAATATGGATTATATGTGTGCATTAGTGGAATAATAATTTTTCTGTTATTTTGTTATCGAAATGAATGTCATTCTTGTAAATCTATTACTCCATACAGTGCCATATATTAATTATTAATTTTCCAATAATTAATGTCCTTGTCGATTTTAAATGTACATGTGGCAAAATAATAAATAAAAGAGGACAAAAAAATGACGCCGTATGTGTGTTGTGTATTACAATAGAAAAAATTATGTGATTACAATAGAAAAAAACAATACTTACTAATACAACTTCGTAAAATTTTCTTCGAACAATTCCAAGATTTCAGCAAAGAGATTAACGCTTTTTTATCCGATTGGGAATTGGTTGTTTTTTTCTTCATTGGTAATGTTGATATACAAAAAGGTGGCTTTTAATTAACTATTACCGTTAATATAATGAAACTATTAAACTATATATATAAAAATAGACGCACGTTTACATAATTTGTATGACACGTGTGTATACACAACTATTTTTCATAAAGCCAATATTTAATAAGTTTATAAAAATAAAAACCAAATTACACAATTATGAATTTCACTTTTAATTAATTATTCTGTTGCACAACATAATATTTTTCCCGAAATAATTTACCAATTTAAAAAAAATTTTTTTTTCATACCACTTAAACAACGATCAACGCAACGATATATGGTAAACTGAAAAAAGATTCATATACAATTGGCGTGTAAAAAAATCTTTAAAAAATATCTCCGGGTTCGCAGAAATATTAATAATTCAGCAGCATTTTGTTTACACATGCAAACAATTTCACCATTGATAATAATAATTTCTGCGATGTAGCAGAATTTTGTTCAGACATGCAAACAATTTTACCATTTATAATAATAATTTCTGTGGTTGAGCAGAATTTTTTTCAGATGCGCAAGCAATTTTATGACTGATAATAAAAACTTCTGCGTTGTAGCAGAATTTTGTTCAGACATGCAAACTATTTTATCATTTACAATAATAATTTCTGTGGTTGAGCAGAATGTTTTGTATATTGAACAACTTTACTTCTTTTCCGTAGAAATTTTTCTGCGCTATAACATATAGTTAACAGATTAACTGTAGAACATTTATGTAAAATATGAATAATTTGCGTCCTTTTATATATAATAAGTAATAAATTAACATAGCAATGACCAATGTTAAGTAAGATAAATAAATTAAAATTGCAATTCTTCAGCCGAATGCATAATTGAATGCAATTTTAATTTAGTTTTATTACTTAACAATGTTCTATTGCTGCAAATTTATTATTTATGTAGAATGTATGGTCATCATTTTATAAATGTATTTATTATTTCTTAGGCTATTTTTATGAATTTTAATAATCAAGTTATAGCGAAAATGCATTCTAAGAGCGATGCACTGTATTAGGGTTGCCTGTAAATACTGTATATGCTTCATTTTTTTCTATACACAAATTCAAATTTTTTGAAATAATTTTTATTATAATTTTTTTTAAAAGCAATTGTTCATAATATGAATTTGAGGTAATTCTGTAATCACATGTAATATACGTTTATCGAATAAACGACATACCCTATACACGAATATATATGTACTCTTTGATAACTATTATATAGATAACTATTTAACATGTGTTTGTTGCGTTTTATAAGCTACAGAACATAATCTACGTTGACAGTCAAATATTTTTCTGCCCAGTAAAACTTCTTTCTACTTTTAATGCAAAATGTTTTACTTTAAAAGCAAAATATTCTGCAAAACCTTAAATAAAATAATTCTTTGCACACCAACAAAAATTATGACCCTTTTGCAGTAAAATTCTGTTGTTATCACAGAAATATCTGTTGTACCAACAGAAATCTCTGCTTTTTAGTAACTTCTCTCTTTTTCATATCGAAAGAATTGATTTTACTATATAAGCAGAATTTTTGCTTATCAGTAGAATCCACATTTGCTGTCAATGCAGAAAATCTGCATTAACAGTAGAAATTCTTCTGCTAAACTTCAGCAGAATAGGTTCTGCGTATAACGCAGAAGAAATTTTTTCAGTGTATAGAGTTTATGCAAAATATATTTTTTTTTATATCAATCATTTAAAATGATCTGTATATTAATAATATAATATATAAGAACTATAAGAGTTTTGTTTTAAAAGATATATTTCTTCATACATTTATTTGCTTTTTGTGTAACAATTAAATTTTTTATTATTATGAAAGGATGGTAATTTTTGAAAAATAATGGATCTCTTTGAATTTACTTAAGTTTTCCAATTACATATATACATATAAAGTATGAGTTGGAGAAATTATTACAGGAATAAAAATAGTTACAGTTGATTTATACAAAATTTTATCTTATTCATTCATTCAATCAAAATTTTCTTCTGATTGTTGCATGCCATGTTAATAACATAATTCATAGTAGAAAATGAGCATTAAATTCAGGTATTATAAACATGAATTTGTAAATCCTTTATAACTTCCTTCATAGAAGAGCGAACATATGCAAGTAAATATATCAGGAATTTTCTTGGTTAGATTTTTAAGAAATTGCCTTAATCATATGGAAAATTTTTAAATATGTAATGAATCATTATTCAAATGAGAAAAAAAGCATATAAAATATTGTAATTTTTCTTTTATTAATGCACATCATATTATAGATATATTCTTGTAAAATAAATATATAAATTCAAATTTAAAGAAAACTTTTCAACTAAAATCAACTTGTTATATATCAAATATATAATATAATGCAGTAAAACATCTTTTAAGAAAATAATTTAGGATAATCCATTAGTTTATTTTATATACTATACATTTTGTTTTTTTTTTTGATATAAAATATAATATACATAGAAATAGAATTTTTCACATATCAAATTGAAAATTGAAAATTTCTGTGTTGGATATTTTCAACAAACTTGTATAAGAATATATACATATATATAGGTATAGACGTTAAGACTTTATAAAATATATACATATATAAGTACAAAAAGTAAAGAAAATAATCGTATGTGACACAATCTTATTCATATCATATATCGTATATTCTATATATAAATGTATAAAGATTTCTTGAACTTAACTTTCACTAAAAATAAAAAAAACAGAAGACAGGATGATTTTTTGAAGTTACAGTACATTATTTTAT
The DNA here is from genome assembly GCA_958336335.1 of Dilophus febrilis. Taxonomy (NCBI): domain Eukaryota; kingdom Metazoa; phylum Arthropoda; class Insecta; order Diptera; family Bibionidae; genus Dilophus; species Dilophus febrilis. The sequence continues at coordinate 3,074,763 of OY284471.1, read as the reverse complement.
ATATAAATATGTATAATCTATAGAAGTATTACATATATGAACAGGCAATCCCATTTGATAAGATAATGAACCTATTTGTTTTCGAATGTAAGTTAAACAAATTTTGTTTTTTTTAGAAACATTTACATTTGATTATTCGGTGAATGATTTCTATCTCTATAATAGGATGTTTTCTTCCAGCCACTTTAATGATGAAAATTTAAATATTATTATAACAGAATCGGTTTAATCCCGGAAAATACATCTAATTGTAAGTGATTTTCGATGGTAAACCAGTATTATAAGCTGTGGATTCATTTATATGATGAAAAGTAGAAAGAAATTATTATTCATATATGTTTTCAAACAATGGTTGAAGTTGAAGTTTAGGTAGATGCGTCTTTATAAATAAGATTGAAATTTATAATAATTTAAATTAAATACGGAAAGGACGCATATTCTATTCTTGAAAATGAAATAATATTTATAACAAAAATGTTTATTTTTATTGGATACTCGCACAATTAAACTTTTTACTACCAATTCATTATAAGAAGTAGTAGTCGATTGGAAAGATTGTATCTAAAAGTTAATTTTTTTGCTATAAATATATACACAATTGATTTCTTTATTATACATTTTACAAAAAATTTTAAAAATGAAAAGAAGACAAGAAGCAGCAAAGAGACAAAAACAAAATAGAAACATTTGATGGTGTGGTTTTGTAAAAGTTACAATACTTTTGCTAGTCTTTATATATTTATTTCAAAAATACAATCTTAAAATGTACATTGTTAGTATATGTATATATGTAGTTACGATTACGAAATATTCTTGACAAAAATCTTTACATCACTTTACATATGGACTTTTATTTATGAATTTTTAACACTTAGTTTTTTTCTTCATTTTTTGTAACAATACAACATTTTTAAATAAATGTTCATAAAAGTTTATATAATATATGTTAAAGTTTTTATTTTTTATAAATAAATAAATATAATAATAATAATATTTGACTGTCTGTATATGAATTTTGTTTTATCTTATATATACTTTATTTAAAATTCATATACAATTTAACCTGTGAGATGTTTTCTTCAAAATTAGTATCTACTTTTGTATATCTTTATATATATAGTCTAAAAATGCGGAAAATATAAAGAAAAGTTTTCACTTCTAAATGTTTTATAGAACCAAAAAAAAAAAAATGTATATATTAATGTTATGTAAATATAAATAATAAATTGGTTTTTCTGTTTTATTACATTGCAAAATTTGATTTATTATATTGCAAAAATGTGTATGTAGTTACTTTTATATATAGTTTACAAATGTTGAAATTGTGACAATGAAAATTATATTTAGTATATGTACTATTAAATGTCTAACTGTATAAAATAAAAGGGTATTAATAAAATTCATTTTGAATTTGTCATTCTACGATTTGTTGAAAGGAAAGGATTTTTGTTTTATAAAAATAATTGATAATGGATATGAATTTTTGTGTTTTCAGTCTAAGTACTGGATAAAACATTTTTCTGGTTATAAAACATCTTTCAAGAATCCCTGGTTAACATTTGTTCTGTAAATGGACATTTGTCCGGTGATAGAATATCCTTTCGGAAAATTTCCTTGAAAAAATTTCCCTCAATGTGCAAATAAACCATTCGAAAGCTCTTATAATGACCAGGCAGAATAACCTTTTTTACATTTGAGTTTTTGGAAATAAAACACAAAACAAGGAATATATGTAACAAAATGAGTAATTGTGTACCGATAATATAATCACAATTAGAATCATTTTGGACACTCTCAAATGCATAAATCATACGTTCAATTGTTCATCTAACAAAATAATATTCAATTACTTAAACATCATGAAAATATTAAACCATTTTTGAAACGATCCAAATGCAATACAAAATCGATATGTTTATTAGAATGTTATATAATCAAGAGTCAGTCAATCAAACTAAAAAAATCAATCAATATAATTTATTGATTACAAAACAAAACAATACTTTTTAATCAATATATAAAATGTGTTTAAATTCCAATATATCTTATTTTCATCTTTATATAAGGGATAATGTAGAGAAAAAATTGTATATACGATATACCAAATTAAAATATAAACCTGGTTTATATTACAAAAATCATATATCTATAAATAAGGTAAAACTCTGTTTTATTAAATGTATAAAAAAAAATCTCCATAGATATATCATAATATAAAATACCAACCACACAAAAAGAAACAAAATATATATATATAAAATCCAAAGATAAAGCAAAGGCAAAAGTAAAAAGAACAAAAAAAAAGGATATATTATTATGAATATAAATATACAAATACAAAACACCACTTCACTTCTCAATAATTCACTAATTATTCTCTTAATTTAAATATACGAAGAAAAAAAAACATTCCTTTTTTAATTATCTCTCAAATCTTAATATAATCGCTTTTCTTTTTCTATATCTATAATATAGATATAATTTTCCTTGCAAATATATATATACGCAATAATATTTTATACTTTGAATCTGTTTCTTTTTTTTATTTTCATATGCAAACATTAAATATAACTTTTAAGTTGTATATAATACATATTTTATAATTCTAATGCCAGAGTGATACTAAACTGAATGTATAAATATAGATATTTTTCATAAACTTGTTACGTGAATATTCAAAATCATTGACATCACCACCATCACCATTTAATATTATAGCAGTAGTGGCAGCACAACAATATACGATACGATAATGGCGTTACTTTAATATAGATATAGATAAATAGATATGTATATATAAAATCAAGTATTTTTATACATATTATAATATTACAACAGAATGCAAAAAAAAAAAAATAAATGTATTTTTATAAAGAAATAAAAAATAAAATTTATATATATATATATATAATGAAAATGGAAAGCAAAAGTATCAAACAGAAAAGAAAGAAAGAAACATATTAAAAGATTAAAACTTCTCAATATACTTATATAAAGATATATAGAAAGTATATATTCAGCCTTTTTAATATACAAATATATACAGTAGATAGCAGAGCTGCCTAAAAATTCTCTTATATATACCGATAACTTTATTTTTTCTTCATCATACCACAATATATATAAATGTTTTTTTTTTTCATTTTAAAGAAACAACGACGCGTATCATTTACACAAAATATATATATGTATATAAGAACCCTTTTGTAATATTTGATCTTTCTATATCAATATATATACATAACAAAGTTAAGTCTCCCTTATCTAAAATATTTGCTGTATATAAAGAATTCTTTATAAATTATATTTATACAACTATATATATATATAGAATATTTCCATATATACAGACAACATATATATTTATAGTTATATAAACAAAAATTTTATATTATATGCAATATCACCCACTTCAATATATACAGCAGATATATAGAATAAAAAAAAAAACATAATATGTTGAGTATGACGCAGATATTTGTTAAAAGTACACTACTGTTGTTTCTGCACCCCATTATATCCTGAGGGTGGTTTAAAGGCTTGTTTTAATTAAAAAATGATGTTTTTATCGTCAATAAAATCTTATGGTTGATGGTGTATAATATTATCGAAATGGTTTCTCTTTTTATATATAGAAATCTATATAGATATATCATGTATAAGTCGAATGCGGTGGAAAAACTTTATATATATATATATAACATATATATATATATGTACAAATAATGTATATTTTTTTTTCCATATATGATATATTAAATACTATAATATAGAATTTTTCGTATAACATTTTATAGAAAATATTATGTGCTGTTGGAAAATTTTTCATGGTATTTATTTTGTTTTTATTTCTTATTCACATTTTCTTATATATATAGAGATATATATTTCTTTTCTTTTTCGTTTAAATTTTTCTTATTTTTTATTTTCATTTTTATTTTCATATTTTCTGCATCATAAAATTTGCTTTTCATAAATATATATTTTTAATAATTCTCGAGCTTTTAGTATAATATATAAATAATTATTATGATTGGAAAAATACTTTAATGTATTTTGTTGAAGAAAAATTTCATTATAATTATTTTTTTTTTTTAATTGAAAAATATTTGGAATAATTTTTATTTGATGAAAATAAAATATAGTATATGGAATAATAAAACAAAAATATATTATATTTTTTAATATTTTTATGTTTATTTTATTATCATTATTATTATAATTTAATTTTTTTCTATTTTCAAATTTATAAATTATTGTTATATAATGCGATAAATTAATTTTGTTTTTATATATATATGTATAGCAAAACAATTTTATTTTTTATATCCAATATGAATTTAATATAAATTTTACCAGAAACTGAGGAATTTATAAAGGGATTCTTTTTAAATTATTACATAAAAAATTGATTGTAATGGAAAAAAAAGAATTATTCAAAATATATTTATGTAATGTGTTGTAATCCAGAGTTTTATCAGTGATTAGAAGAAATGTTGATGGTTAGTATTTTATGGTTTTTTGTATATGTTAATTATCTTTCGATACATGGAAGAAAAACAATTAGTTTTCATGGAAAATTTACAAGTAAAGGAAACTATATTTACCAAACAATTGTGTTTTTCTCAAGGATTTTTTGAGAAAGCCCATGTTATAATATTTTGATTGCATTTGTTTTTGAATGAAATAATTAAGTTTTTTCTATTATATATGTAATGTATACAAAATCGAAATGAATATACCCTATATAATATATGTGTATAAATGATATTAATATAAAAAATAAAAATAAAATAACCAAACAATTGAAATTATATTTATCCATATCGAATTTCCGATAATAATATCTATATAGGAATAAACAAAAAATATAATATAATATATTATATACGCAAATGAAATGAAATAAAATAAAAGAAAAATGACGTGAAAAATATTTCATTCAAAATATACAACGGGTTTACACTTTATAATGTTATATATATATATTTATTTATTTTTTAGATAGATATACACCTTTATCGAGAGCATTTCAATTTCATTATATATGTAATATAATCTTTTTTATGTAAGGTGTTGTTGTGTGTACGGTGGTGTAACGAAGTGCAACATTATATCAAAAAAAAAATGTACAAAACAACGATAAATACATTATATTATATCTCTATATATGTTTATATTCTTTCATTTGCACCTTATATAATATAATTTTTTTTTTTATATTCTTTATTTTCAACTTTGTTATATTCACGTATAAGTATATATACTACAAAAGCTATATGATATATACATTTATATTAAAGATATATACGTAAAGTTCAATTTCTTTTTTGATAAAAATGATATGATGACAGTATATTATATATGATATAGAAATAAAACTTTGAGTCAAATAAAGTATATATATGCGAGAATATAAAATACATGGAAAAGAAGAAAGCAATTTGAAATATTAGTAGAATAACAAATTGATTTTTATGTTACGGGTGTAATGTATATAAAGATGTATATATTAAAAACATATAGTGTGTTACATATAGATAAAAAAAAAAACATTGAAATACACCAGCGATAGAAAATATTAACATCACACATTTGGAGTATATATAAATTTAATTTTTTTTTTCTAAACAAAATCAACCTGTTGTTATTTAAAAAAATATCCCTAAATCAACTTGTTGTTATTCAAAAAAACATTTATAATTGAACTATTATATAACAATCAAAAACGCAATGTTTGAAAAAAATATTTAAAAAGAAAAAATATATTAAACAAAATATTTAAAAAAAAAACAAAGAACAATACCAAGTAAAATGATTTACAATTTTACAAAACAAATAAGACAATTAAAGGTACAATATTTAAATAATAATATTGAAAAAGTTTTATTAACTTTCAACAATCACAAAAGAATAAAAGTAGTAATATTAATTTACTTTCAAGGAACTAACAAAACTTACATTTTAAAGTCTATAGCATTGTAGAAAAATATCCATTTATAGAAAGGTATACACAATTTTTTACAATACATAACAGTTAATTAAAATTGACTTAATATTTGTATTTAAAAAAAAAATAGTTTTTTTGTTTCCTTGTTTAAATATACTCTAATATTTCTTTTATACTTTTATGAAATAAAATCAAAATCATTACGTTGACAACATATAAACAGTAAAATGCTATTTATAAAATAATTTACAACTTATTTTAAACTTTCTGTCGGTAGTGTATAAAATATATACATCGCCTTTATATAGAAAAAAAAAATTAATATCAAATTTTTGTATTCCTCATTCACATACAAGTGTATATATAAAAATATTACATCATATCATACGTTCGTTTATAGATCTAAAATATATACATCCAATCTATATATATACGATATTTTAGTTATGTACAAGCAAGTTGTACTTGTAAATATTAAAAGAAAAAGATACAAACACACATTATGTAAACGAGTGCATATATATAAAATATAATAAATAGCAAAGGTAATAAGTATATATATGAATATATAAAAAATAATAAAGATACATTTTGAAAGACACATAATTTATGAAAGAAATTGAATAAAAACAAGAAGTTTGTCTTTTTTTCTTTGCCAATAGAAATATATATAAATTTTGACGTAAATAATGTAATTTATAATAAGGAAAACACAAGAAAATTTCTTGATATTTGATATTTATATAACGATATTGATGAAATTATTTATAATGATTCGTATATATACACACATATATTTTTTTATTTAGTTATTACATTTAATTTATATATAATTACCTTTGTGACTAATAAAATAACAAAAATTGATTGAATTATTATGGTATTTTTTTTTATATCTTTCAATTATAAAGAATCCCATCAAAAAAATTTTAATGAAAAACAAATATCAATAAAAACGAATCCATATATAGATAATTGAATGTAAAATTGAAATTTTTTTTATAATATTTAAGCATTTATTATATTGGGAAAAGTCGTCTTTAAGCAATGCGGGTATATTTGAATATAAAAAGTAAGAAAAAATATGCTAATATAAATCAATATAGTTTTCCATTTCTTAAAATACTAAATAGATATTTTAACTTCGTTATAAGATAAAAGATATTTGCAAATGATTAACATAGATGTATATACAACGATAAGATTACTTAACGAAATAGTATGTATATTGATATAATTTTAGATATGTACTCTAATGTCAATGTACATTTTCGATATATTTATTATACATCTATATCAAATTGGCACTTCATAAATATCAATTTTGTACATTTCATTGAAACGTATGCAAATGAATATATTTATTTGTATAAATATCAAAAGCATAATATTAAATGTATATGAAATACATTAAATATGTTATTATATATATATATAAATAAATATATAATATTATAATTACCTTCCCGAAAACATATTTATATATATATATATAATTTTCATTTTAATATAATGAAAAACTATATATTAATAATAATATATGCCGCATATATATAAATATAGATATGTATGAAATATATTCGCAATTAATAGTTATATAATTATATACAGAGAGACTATATATATTAGTTCTAGATAAATAGAATTATATTATATATAGAATGGATATCATAATAAATACATATATATATATATATACACTAAACGTACAAATACATTAAATTTATTCTCAAAGAATATCATCTGAACTACTGAAACATTAGCTAATTAATTTCATTTTAATTAAATCTGCCTTCAAGCTATATATCCTTAGAATAATTGTATAGGTGATAAGATCATCATTATTATTATTATTATTACATATAGATAGACATTTATATATTTATATACAGAACAGATATATATGAAGAATGAATATATTAAAACATACATGCGAAGGAATATATTAAATTACTTTTCCATATCATCAACATTATATATATGTACGTACACTATATAAATACATATCTAGAGGAGATAGAGCAAAGAAATATATATTAATATTTATTATGAATGCATATATACTATACATATACATTGTATAAAATAATATATGTGTATAAGAAACATATTGAGATGGGAATGTGTCAGCAAATAAATACACATAGGAATACATCATTAAATATTATTATGTTTATGTTTATAGTATAATTGTAATTTAATGTGGTACATATAAATACATACTTTTTTTTTTTATTCTTTGTCTTTAGCATATTATAGTAGAGCAGAGATATAAAGCTCTATCTGTGAATTACTTGCAAATATATATATATATACGAATACTGAATATAAATTAATATATTATGTAGATAATATATGATTGAAGCATATTTCAAACTTTTGTTTTATAAATACAAATTTTATTAATATAGAATATATTATATATACATTTCAACATAAGGGAATTCATCATGAGCTATATAAGAATATGTTATATAAATTTGATCGATTGATATGTTATTGTAAAAACGCAATTAAAGAATCAACAACCAAATACATTTATTTAGAGTACAGGTTAGTGACTTTTCAGACAAAAAATAAACGTGGTATAATAGCTTCAATTTGACTGTTTAATGTGTGGTAATGGTTCATTTAACACAAAAAAAACTGATATCTAAATTCCAAGAAATTACAAATTAAATTAATGATCATCTAAAATAAAATCTATAAAAAAACTAACCATTATTTTGTCAGTCGAAATTGTTAAAGACATTTATTTATAAGTATAATAGTTGCGTTCCACGGATTACCAGGTGTAAGTACGATTTGGAAAAGATTTAAATACTACCCTGTCTCAAAAGTAATTTAAAAATGTATAAATTAAACAATAAATTTTATATGTGGTATTTTTTTTCTTTTCTATATCAATGACAAAATGAAATATTTCCGACTATATCATTCAACAGTCAGAAACAGCAACGACAAAATTTGCGCAATTCAATTAAGATCCACATGAATATAAAAATTTTGCAACATAAATTGTATATATATATAACTAATAATAATATTTTATCTATATATTATTTTAATGATTTTCTTTCTTTATTCACTCAAAATTACCTTAAGGCTTTGAAAAATTTTCTTCTTGTTGTATCATATTTTATATAGAATAATAATAATAATGATTTATCAATGCACTATACAGTTCTTCATATATATATATATATATATATATATATAGACAACATCAGATATATAGAGTTATTTATATGAATGTAATGATGTGAATATTGAAAATATATATATATATTCGTACATAAAATCATATTACACCAATATATGCGCAAAATAAATCTTGAATATAAATTTAAATAAGTTTCATCTGAATATATATATATATATATATAATATATAATATATAATGAGGGAGAAACATTGATTTGAATGAAATTGATTGAATAGAAATAATGTGTATATACACACAGCTGAAGAGATATAGATAGAAATGTGTGAAGATGCTGAGAAGACACGTGCAATATATAGAAATATGAATTTAAATGAATAAAAGTATATATGTATATTGTATATAAAAGTTTTATCAAGTATTGTCAAAAGTGTATATATGCGGATATAAAATTTATGTTAGTATATATCGTATATTGGAAAAATAAATATATACCGGGCGTTATCCGGTAAGGATATTTCATTACCCGCAAAAAAAAAATGAAAAACAACATTGCTTATGACAATAAAAATTTAAATTTAAGATTTGTTATGATATTGAAAATTGTTGATGATATTATTAAAAAATTTCAGAATATTTTAAAAGTATATTTCGGTAAATTTCATTTTAATTACATCATTACATATGTATATAAAAAGGAACCATTGCGTGAAATCATACTTTTGCAAATATCTATTTAATTAATTCTACATTTTGAATTTCATTTATTTTACTGCAATGAGTGCAAAAGGAAAAATTTGATTCTTAATATCATTTCACACATTAATTTAGGGCAAAGAAATGACTTTAGTGGATGTGAAAAATACTTTGCATATAAAAAACAAAATTTTTATTCATTCAATGAATGAATAAAATAAAATTTTCTATATAAAGAATTGCAATATCAGGCGGTGGTGGTACACGTGTATAATTTTTTTTCCATTTGGAAATAGATATATATAATTCTGTTTATAAATTTATTTGATTTTGAATATAACATCGGAAATATTGTATATATTATACATATTTTTAATATTAATATATACAGTAATGTCCAAATATTGTTTCAGCTATTCCAGGATAAATATTTAATTTTATCAGGATTTTGTGATTGTAGATATTTAAATAAAATTCTTTTTAAACTATAAAATAACAAAAGTAAATTTTACAAAAATGCAATTATAACAAAAACATACTTTCAAAATCGTATATCAATGGTTCAAATATAACAAAATAAAATGAATTAAGTCTTTAGATATCGGAATCACAAATAAAATCTGGGGATGAAACAGAAAAAATTATGGGTGAAAACCCGCCAATTTAGGGAATTTATTAAAGATGGATTGAAAAAAATTCATCTGGAGATAAAAAAATATTAATAGAATCGAGTTACGTAAAGTTATTTAACTTTACCGAGAAAAATCGGCAGTGAAATAGACAGATGAGAGTATAACAACATTTGGTGATACTGTAAATATATGAATATATATTATAGGTATATCGATTTGAAAAGCAATAGAAATATATATGCATATAATTTTGAAGTGAGAAAATTTTATTATTCTATTCAAATTTATTTATATATATCTCTATCTATATAATATAATCTTAACTATATATATATATATATACAATACATGCATTTAATTTTTATATACTTAATTATTTTCATATATTTTCTTATATCAATCAATCTATTCAAATTTATGCTTGTTTTATATATATATATGTATCAAATATAATATAGAATATATATTTTTATGATTAATTTATTATAGACACAATTCAATTTATATATATTTTATATCTTCACTTCATTTTATTTTATTTATTATTTTCTTCGCTTTTTGTTCGATATATGTATGTATATTCAAGAAAATTTATTCATATTATATATATACGGAAAAGTTATTAATAATATGAATAAAAATTATTTATACACGATTTCGATTGAAGGGTATAAAAAAAAATAAATAAAATATTCATACAATACACAAAAATATATATAAATATAAAATGAGTTTATTAATAACATAAAAATTTCCCTAATAATATTATACGAGAGGATTGATAAAGTAAAAAAAAAAGAAAAAAGTATAATAACAAAAAAAAAACATGAAATGAAATGAAATTTTGGAATCCTTGTGAAATGAGAAATAAACAGGCCTCATTAATATTTTTGCAAAGCTTTTCATAATAAAATTGAATATAAATTTATATAGATATATATCGATATATATAGATAGCAAAATATCGAAAAGAAAATTAGTATATATTAAAACTATATATATATACATACATATATGGCAATTTCTGAAACATGAATGGCAAATTCTGAAACATTACCAAGAATATATAAAGATATAATAAATAAAAAGTATCTATATATATAATAAAAAGTTATAGAGTTTTTATATATAAATTATATATATAAAAAATAATTTATGCAATCTAATAAAAATATACTCCAATATCTATATATATATATTTATATATAGAAAAAGAAAAAAGATTATATTACATTTTATTAACATTTCTGAATATATTGAAAATGTGTTTATTTATACAATCTAAATACAAAATTTATTATAATAAATGTGTCATATCATCACCTAATAACATTTATATAGAATATATTTACTCGATAAATTATTTTATACATACTATATATGTATATATCTATAGCAGTTTATGAAAAACCAATGACGAAATTCATAAAGTAAAAAAAAAAAAAAGGATTTGCAAGGGAATTATATTGAATTGATATATAAATTATCAGATTTTCATTATATAAAGATGAAAATGTTATGTATATATGATAGATATTAAGAAAATGATGAAAATTCATTCGCATTCTTTATAAATTTATATATATAGAGTTATGAAATAATACATTTATTTTTTTTTATTTTTTATAGGCGACTGATAATTAAATGAAAACAGGATATGAATTTTGTAAGGATAATGTATGATACAAAGAAGAGGAAGAATGTTTGACGATTAAAAGGGATAAATACCATATGATGACTAACAAAAAGATATCATTTAACAAAAATAGAATTACATTTTGACATAATTGGAACAAATCACCATTCAATTTGACTGGATAATTTCATTAAGCATCGTCGATATACAAAAATCTTATTTGGAAATAAATTGATATGTAATAAAACTCATATACAATTTTTTCGACTATCGACCGATAAATAATAATCCGGAATTTTATTGGTCACATGTCAATAGGAAGATAAAACTTAAAGGTAAATATTTTAAATAAAAACAAACCTAATCAATGTCATTCAGATCGATAAAGACCGAAATTAAAGATTTTAGATATACATAATTATTATAAAGTTATTTTTCCTATGCGAAATGGAAGATTCATTAAATCAAGATAAACATCAGACGTCAGACGAGACGGACAACTAAAATATTAATTCAATCGCAATGTTGTCAAACTGAAGAAAAATACTTTAAGGTAAATATTTTAAAATTATAAAAATTAATCAAAAGCTTACACTACACTAAAGGAAACTGATTGTTAATTAAAAATTCTTAATGTGCATGTAAAAATTGATTATAAGGTGGAATAATGGAATCAATATAAAGGATTTTGGAAGTTATAGAGTGCGACATTAATTTTCAATTTCTATATATACCAAAATAAGTGACTATATATATTCGTATAAATCGACATATTTTTTTTTGCCAATTTATTTTATGATGTATATTGAAAAGTAGAGTATAATACATGACTTAATATAAATTGATCTAATATTTTGTAAATGTATTTATATACATTATATAAAGGAATTTTGCACAATATCAATTTCATTCAATATATGGTATGTATTTTGTATATTTATATATATATATAAATGACAGACGCAAACAATATGTATCTGCAAATCGATAAATGTATTCAATATAGATTTTAGGATTACCCCATAAAAAATGTCATTTCTATATAAATAATTTGTATTGGCTTATAATATGTCTTTTAATCTGTATTTTCTATTAAATTTCATAGTTTATTTTTTGTATATCTCGAAAATCTATAAATGCAGATACATTTTCACTAGACCATTTTCATTTTCATTTTCATTTGTTTGTTAAAACTTGTCGAGAACCTAAACGACATTTTTTATCAATAGATTTCATATTATAGCAATAACATAATAATAATCTTTTGGATGAATATATGGAAATATAAAACTATATATATGTTATATACATTTTTCTCATTTTATATTTCATTATATAACCATATATATTGATATAGTTTTTGATTTATAGCACATACATACAATAGAATACAATCGAATATACAATACAATATAATTGCCATGTCATCCATCTGTTGAAAATGTAGATACACGTATATATACATATATATATTAAACGATATTATAAGATAAACCTAATATAATAAAAATAACCCCAAATACAAATACACATATACGATAAAAATATACATAAATATATTGTTCATACATTATTTTCTTTTATGCCTATCAGATACACATACACATACCATATATATTTTACGGATAAATAATGAAAAGTGTTTGGAAAATTGATACATATATGAAATCTTTCAAAAAATTATATTCGCTCATCAGAACACTTTACAATTTTATTTAATATACATCACATTTTAACACATATAATGGATAATGGATGATAAACGGATGTTGGGTCGAACCCTGAATATATTTATTAAAAAAAAAAACAAATTTCCAAAAATAATGAATGAAAATAACTTTAATGGTATTTTTATGTTTTTACACACATCTTTTGTAGTTTTTTTTTTACATTATTATGATGTATTAATTTTACAAAAGGATCAATTTTCAAATTGAAATTGATGTATGCGGTAATTAGACTGATTGATATTTTCTATTGATTCAAAAAATAAAAAAATGTATTATAAAAGGTTATTAAAATGAAAAAAAATTCTTTATATGAAATGTTTTTCAAACAAATTCGATAGAAAATCTGTTTAAAATGAGATATTTATAGTATAAAGATTTCTTGACAAAATTTAAACGAAAATTCATTATTTATCCGTATTGAATAAGAATTACGCAAAAAAATGTTTGTAAATTAATCAATGGGATAAATAATATTGAATTATGAATTTTGATATCCGTTTAACAGTATATATTCGTGAAGGACATTATTGTTTTAGCCGATTGGTTTCAATAAGGATGTATTAAATGAATTTAATAAGATTTTCATTCTAGTTAACTCAAATATAAATAAATATTGCTGTATATTCTTTAAAAAATACATTAAAAAATGTTTAATTATAAATGTCCTCACAATATACAAAGGTAATTCAAAAATTTTTATTTATCATATCGATATATTTTTGTCTGTTAATGAATGGTATTTAATAATTATTATTATTATAAATATGTTTATAAATAAATTTTATTTAAACATATTTTATTTAAACATATCTATCGAACTGTGATATGATGTCCATATTTTTGAAATTAATTTATACAAATAATATATTTATAATTTAATATAATATATTGAGTTTTATGTAGGTATATAAAAACAAGATGAATGGATATTATATGTATAGGGAAACACAATAACAATATAATAAAATGAATATTAAACATACTAATATAATTATATGTATATGGACATTCAAATAGAAACATCTCATTTGATAATTTATTTAATTAAAAATAAATTCAATGATTTATTGAAAAGACAAATATATTATTTATAAACAAAAAGAATTGCAAATTCCTTTCATGAGAGTTGGAAAACTTCCTCATATTATAATGGAATCCGAAAATTACAGTAAGAATAAACAATTCGAATCTCAAAAGTTTTTGAAAATAAATGAAATCCGATGAAGAAGTAGCAATTGATTAATAGATGTTGTAAGTTGTAGAATAGTCAATCAATATCACAGTTGATGAAAAATATAATAAAATAAACCTTGAGCGAAAGATCATTTCTATTGAATCAAATAATTGGATTAGAAGTTCTAAAGCATAATTTTATTATATATAAATTCTAAATTACATAACATAGAGATTTTGTTATTAATATGGAATTTAATAATAATATTTATATAAATAAAATTCCAAACATGAAAATATTCTATTAAATTTAATTCAAAAATGTCATTGAGAAAACTGTTCTTGTGATATCAATAGCAATAAATTGTACATATTCATTTTAATTAATTGTATATTTTGTATTATTATAATAACTATTATTATTATTATTATTATTCAAATAACATTAAACTATATGTGTTACAATAAACTATATATGTGTGCTTCAAAATATGTATGAACTGCGACCATATGTTGTGTTTGTTTTG
Organism: Dilophus febrilis; assembly: GCA_958336335.1. Classification (NCBI taxonomy): domain Eukaryota; kingdom Metazoa; phylum Arthropoda; class Insecta; order Diptera; family Bibionidae; genus Dilophus; species Dilophus febrilis. The sequence continues at coordinate 3,059,256 of OY284471.1, read as the reverse complement.
TTTTTTGACATCACATGTGGGAACTAATAGACAAATATTTTAATTAGTTTCACATATGATAATATTTAATACAAGTAAATTCAATTAATATTAATTTACATATATATATGATATGATATTTTGTTAATGTTGTATACTTTTTGCAAAATGATGTATTTATTATTATTATTATTATAGTTATAAATATGCGAATATGAAAGAATTTTTCATTTAGGAAAATATTCAAATTATTTATTAAAATGTAATTAAGTAAAAATACAAATACTTTATTCTTACAATATTCGATGTCATTCAATTTATTATAATACTGTAATACTACCATCAATATTTTTTCTTTGTCGGTAAATTTTTAATAATTACAATACATTGGAACTCGATAAAATCTTGGAAAATTCTAAATTCTAACCAAGTCTGTTCAATGAATATTAATTGAATAGTTTACAGAGATCATGTAAAATAAACATTTAATTCTTTATATAGAGACTTTTATATATCAAATTTTTAGCATATGGCTTATTTTTTCTTGGATTCGAATGAAAATGTATGTTTGTAACTGAAAAACTAAGAAGATTAAACTCCAAAATTGATATAATTTTCATTATAAGAAACTCTTATATAAAATTCAATACACAAGTTCTTATAAGACATTTGCAGGTGCATATATTATTTATTATATATATCTTAAACAATATATTGATAATGTTTGCAATATGTGTATAAACAGACGTATGTACATATATATGTCTTAATAATCATTATAAATTTTATATTTATCTTAATCGTCTTTTATGGTTTTTGTACTTGTGAATACTTAATTAAAGAAAACAGTGACAGTGCGTGGTGTATTAACATATGTAGGGAAAACATCTACGTTCCATAAACTGTATATAACATTGGTCATAAAATTTTGTCAAGGCAAGACAAAATAACTTTTGAAAGACAACCTGAATATATAGTATTAATTTCCAATCCATTACATATATTTATATATAGAATATGGCACACCCTTGTTTTGCTGTATTTAAATGTGTAAATATTTAGTAGAAGCATAGTAAAAGTGACAAAACATTTGTGATACTTTACTCAGAATAATATTTCCATATATCTATATTATAAATAATTATTACAATCATCTCCAAATGATATACATATATGTGAAGCGTATGATATGAGTTTTTAGTATTTGTATATGAAATTCTTTCATCATTTTAATTTTCAAACCCTTCTACCATGGCACAAAGATATACACGCAAAGTGTAGTAAAACGGAGAAGAGGAGTTTATATATACAATTTAACAAATGATTCATCAACTTTGACTTTTGTTGCCATATAAATATATATACTTGAAAATTACATAGTTTAATCATAAGAGCTATATATGTATAATGAATATATAATATTTTTGCAAAATAAAAAAAAAATTGTATGCATGAGCTTTTATATCTATAAATATATACGTAATATATTTACCACCAGTAGAATATATAATATAAAATGTATAATATTTTAAAAATACATACATTTATATATATATATATATATACTTATACATATTGTATAAAATTTGGTATAAAGAAATGTGAGTGACACATAAAATGTTTGAATTTGAGTTAAGTATCACTTGTTTGTTGTTGTTACGAAATTTATATATATTTTATGTGATTGAGGGGTTTTTGTTTTAATATATATATATTGCTTCAATCCTCTATCTATATAATAATAGTACAATATATACGTAAAAGTATATATAAAACCCAAGTATACCAAAAAACATTTTAATCATAGAGATATTATATGAATAGATAAATATTTTATATGTTTGATACCGCATTCATCTATATCTATATATATATAATATAATGTTTTATATACACATTGATTGTTTACACTTGAAAAGTCATATAATATATATAATATAATGTCAATATAAAATGAATATATATACATAAATATATTATAAAATATAAAGGGGTGTATAAATAAATGCTTTGAAAATTATTTCCATTATATAATAAATAAACAAACAAAAAATAAGCACATTTATTAGATTAATTTTATAGATATACATATATATATATAAAAAGATTATAGGTATATACTTTTTTTTTGTTATGGAACAACGTATATATTATTTACAAAATTGATAAAATAACTATTATGAACTCAATTAAATAATTAAATTATTATTGTATAAATAATCAATTTTATTAGCATATATACAATAAAAAAAAGGGGATTTTTGATTTTAAGATTGTTTAGAGGTATAAATAAAAATGTATAGATAAAAAATCTTGATAATATAAAAATAATTGAACATGTTGGGTTTTTTTTTTATATCAATATTTTAGATTTACTTTTTCCAATCTTTGCAACTAATGAAAACTGTAGAATAATTAAAATGAATGTGTAATGAAAATGACTTCCATCAGAATCCAACAATAACGAATTAGAATATTATCTAAAATTTCCGATGGAAAATTATACAGAATTTCCACAAATTCTTATACCGGAGATTTCCTCAAAAAGTTATACAGAATTTCCTCAAAAAGTTATACAGAATTTCCTCTGACAATTACACAAAATTTCCCAAGAAAATTATATAGAATTTCCTTAGAAATTTGAACAGAATTTCCTAAGATAATTATACAGAACATTCCTTTAAGTAATATACAATTTCGTTTAGAAAATTGAACTGAGTGCGTTTCTTCTAATGAGAAAATTATAAAGAATTTCCGAATAAATTTGAAATACTGACATTGTAACAGTGTTAAGGGTAATCAATGTAAATATATTTTATTTTTTAAGCATTAGCATAAATTTTTACTTAAATAAATTAAAGGAATTGCATATCAAATAAATTTAATAAATAAACACCTTGAAATAAAATTATAAAAATAGGCGAAAATATCCCTATAGATGTTTTACCTGTATATGATAAACGTATATGATAAAGAACATAAATCAAACACTTTGAATAATAAAAAAAATTATTAGAACAATTAAGGATGTTTGTTTTCTTGTTAGCATAAATTTTGCAAACATTATTTTTATATTTAATATTAAATTAATAATTTGATTTTAAAACAAAAAATAAACACGCACTTTTAAAAATTAAACAACAAAATGAATAGAATAAACGAATGACCATGAAATGCACATACCAAGTATAAATATTTATAAAAGACAATGACCCGATTTACGGTAAAAAAATTATTATATATTTGATCAAAAGAGAATATATGATTCCGTTGGAATATATAATGATATAAATTATTATCGTATAATATATATATATATATATATGACTGTGCGATTGTGTTGTGATATCGTTTGATATCATCATCATCGTTACCAGATTTATTAAATATATATTTTATATGATGGCTGTTATAAAAGTAATTACCAATCGGTCGGTCTATTCAATGATAAAATCTTCATGCATACTAAAATATAAAATTAACTTTCATTCGAACATCGCAAATCTTCAATATATTTTACAACACAGGAAAATTTTGGTTCATATCCCGATGGATTCATACATTATAGAATGGTCCTTTTTCTTTTTTTTTATAAACATTATTTATAATTTTAAATAACTGTAGTATATAATAAAATATTTTATTAATTTTGATTCAATCATCACATTTATTCAAATTATATTTACATATTAAATTATATGTGAACAAAACTTAATGATATATTTCTTAATATGCAAGTATGGTCGAGTTGGTAGCGATGCCGCCGATTTTCAAACAAAAATCTCACATGTAAAAAATTACATGTGAGATTTGCTTTTAATTAGGGAGGGTCATGGTAGTTTGATTTCCATCTCTGCGTGCGCACTGGTGCCACGAAGATCTCCTATGCTGGTCACAGGATGCCTATCATTCGACGATGAACCCTCCCCAAAGTTTATATATACATTGACGGTGCGGGCGTTTCTGCCCGTATCGTTGGTGTATATATATTCTCGGGTATCCAAGGGGGGGGATACCCGCTCTACACCCAATTATAACTGTAAATTTCTATCGTTGAAACTTACATAAGGAAAAAAGGAAAAAATATGTCAAGAAAACACACAACACATTGATTTTCCTAATATATTTTTTTTCCTTTTTACCTTATGTAAGTTTCAACGATAGATTGAATTCTCTGTAGGAATTTGTGGTTAAAATGCAGATGATTTCTTATGAAAGATTTTGTGTTATTCTAATATTAATTTCTTTTTTTATAGCATATTAAATGTATCGAAATTTAAAAATAAATTATTAATTAAAGAAATAGCAACTTTTAAATCATCAAAAATAAACCATACTCTAATGTTGTGTGAAAAAATAAAATGAATATACAAAAGAAAAATAATACAGTGATGTAAAACGATTACCCGATAACATACATAAAATATATAGGTGTACTATATAGACAAAATAACAATTATATAAAATGAACGTTAGATTTTTGTATAATATCATATATCTCTATATTTTTACACTTGTGATCAACTAACTTTGTTTAAACTATAAAAGACTAAAAAATTACACAAGATACATGACAACAGGCCAATATTAAATATAGAAATACATTTGCGATTGTAAAAGGGAAATGTATTTTAATTGAAATTCAATGTAAGATAGATAGTTTACAAATCAATTAAATGGAAAATATATGGAAAGCATTCAATTTATTTTGTGAAATATCAAATCAAGCTCATATATTGTAAGAAATATTTTAATATATATATAGCTATAAAATTTCCTTCTATAGGCGAACTAAATGCTTTATTTGTCCCAAATTTTTAAAAAAATGTTTTCTCAATTTTTCTTTCTTAGAGTGATATAAATCAAACTTGTGAAACGATTTGGATTCATTAAACCTGAAACTCTAAATTCGCATATTCTTGCCGAAACAACTGTCGATTAATAACTTCAATCAATATTAAATAAATACAATATAAAAACAAAAATATTGAAAGCATTGTTTACAAATTATAGTTGAACACTAGTGTGTATATTGTTCTATATGCGTATCCTTATGCATTTCATATACAAATATAAACGTTTTATATACAAATATAATTTCGTTAGCAGCTTTAATTGTATATTTTATATAGAGATATACACAATTTAATAAACGCTCCATATAGTGTAATTCTATATATATCATTTTATTTATATACGCCGTAGAGATATCCTTTTGTGTAAAGCTAATTGATGAGTTGGATGAAATTATCATGGCTAAACTATTGTGTTTCTATGATTGATTATATATAGACTATTATATATTAAATATACACGTTAAATAAATGAAGATATACCATATAAATATAAATGAAATTCAACTGAATAAAATTCCAATATACAAAGTCGTAAACAACACATTAGGTATCTTGTATATATATACAATATATAAAAATTTGATATCCATCTATATATATACAAGTATTTATTATACATATGCGGATCTAGTATATATACTATATACATAAGTAATTTATACTTACGATAAAATGTACCATTTGGTTGGATATATAAATTATTATATATATATATATTTATTTATATGCTTTTGATAAGAAATAATTGATGATATCGAAGCATTAACTTTGAAATATGTTCATAAATAAACATATTAGAATGAGATTTTTATGATTTCATGAATAATATTTTTTGTAATTTGCTATATATGCTATATATACAAGCCAACATAGTACGAAGCACAATAAAATATGCACATACTTATAAAACAAAACAATGAGTTTTATGCGTGTAACTAATATCTATATATTATATAAAACAATACAATAAATATATAATGGGATATAGAGATATTGGATATAATAATTTATGAATTTATGTATGTAATGTATATATACGTATACAATAAATATAAATTTTACCATTTCGGAAATTATCTTAATATATTTATATATATATATATATATATATATTCATATGTAATGTAATTTGTAAAATGATATATTCATTGAGGGAATGTTATTCATATATATATAGCTAAAATATCATCAATTATTATTAACATATTGATATAATTTCCTACAACATTATCATTTAAAAATTTGTTGTATAATAATAAACAAAAAATTGTAATTTTGAAAGCGTTAAAACATTTAAAACCTATGCCTTAATATGAAAATTATTATATATTATTATAGTAATCCCGCATTAATATTGGCATGATAGACTGCAAAAATGATCACAATTTTATTACTGCAAGGATAGCATTTCAAAGTTAAAAATCTTGGGATGGAATTAAAAAAGGAATTTAATTAATAATTTTTTATGAAATCTCAGAAAATGTTCTCAAATTTAAATGATGTTTTAAGTCCATACATTTTCACACTCCTTATTTTATGGAAATTCTAGTCATTTAATAATATATAAAATTTACTGGAAAAATTTGCTATTCAATTAGTCATTCAATGACGTACAAATGTATTATTAAAATCCCTAAAAGATTTAAATAAGAATCTATAATATATTTTGTCATGATAAAGTTTATGTATAAAAATTTTCATTGAATATTTACACATTTATTTGTAAATATAGAAGATATTTTATTCATAAATATATGTTATAAAAATCGCATCAAAAATACTTCAACCAAAAAATTATAATATAAATAATAAAACCAAAAAAAATTGAACAAATCTTTCCTATAAATAGACAAAATGTTTTTTTTTGTTTTATTATTTTATTGGGAAATTGATAAAAACTCTACCACACTATATGTAAGAAATAATATCTACTATATAACAAAAGAATGAAAATTTAATAATGTATATAATCGAATTTTATATATTTTTTTTCCACCACCAATAAAATCAAATTTAATCCTAAATATATATATATATATATATGTATATATATAAGAGTGAACTTGTCATTTTCTCATCCAAAATAAAGCTTAACATTATATATATTTATATATATATGAAAATCATGTTACCATTTTTGATGTGATATTCGTTCAAAATTCAATTTCGATAAATTTACTATATATACATCTTATATGTATATAAATTCAACTTATTGTATATTTAAACGCAAGTTGTTTTTTCGATACATTTTTCATATATGTAAGTATATTATACATGTGAATTCTAGACTGACTTGTATTATTTATATAAAATATTGTAAGTTTACACATCGCAGTATATGTATATGTATACATATATATAAATGGAATGTAACATGTTGAATTTACGTGCGATATATTCACATTGTCTGTATATAAGTAAAACTGATCTTATTTGGTATATAAATACATTAAATATAAAAGAGCAGGTCCGATCAAAATTATTCTTTACAATTTGCTTAAGGAAAATCTGAATAAATTCCTGATGGAAATTCTGTAAAAATTATGAATATTTTATATAATTTACGGATAGAATATCTGTGCGATTTTCTTTTTTTTTTATTTAGGAAATTCCGTACTGTTTTGTTAAAAGGAAATTCTATATAGTTTTTTTTAATTATTTTGGGTAATTCTAAATAATAATAATGTAATATTACTCTGTAAAACATTTCCATGGGTAAACAAACAAAAAACCTAAAAGCTATCCTTAAGACACATTCCCACATTTTTTAACAAATGCAACGCACCAAATTTATTACAAATACCAGAGTGTTTTGTGCTTGTACATTTTAATCATACATTAGAATCGTCATTGTTGATGAAGGATATGTATACTTATAAAAAATTCTATTGTATTTTCATTTCTTTCTATATATATCGCTGTTTTTCGAATATATATATATATATATATATAATGTAAAACGAATCTATATAAAAATAATGCATGGCATATACAATATATAATATATAGAAATAAAAGAAGATATACAGCAGCAAAAGGTATTATTCTTACATGGTTTTTTTTTTATTTTGTTAACATTCACTAAAAAGTACATATATATAGATATATAAATACACATATGGCTGTGTAAATAAAAAGAAAAAGAAAATTTTATGATGATAAATAAATAATATACACATTATATATACATATATACATACAGCCGCAGCAAAATGATAGAAAGATAAATTTTCACGTCAAAAAAATATATAAGAAAATGACAAAAAAATAAAAAAAAAGAAGAAAATTACATACGCACAAGAAGAGTAAAGATAAGTTTTGTCAATTTTATTACATATCAGATTTGCATATTATTGAATTATACGCCACAAATTTTATGTTTTGTGTTTTTTTTTTTCTTCTTTCTTTTTCTCTGATGTCATTTTGTCATTTGCTTATTTTTTTTTTTTATCTATACATCAGTAAGTAAAAATATATTCCCAAGTATCCCAGGCCTTTTTTCATATTTCCATCTATATTTATATATACGCTGCATATTATCATTACTATATAAAATTTTGTTTTTTTTATATATATAATGTACACAAAAATAGAATAAGAAAAGTGGTATTTTGTATATGTAATATACAAATTTATAATATGTATATTCTATAAAAGTAAAAGAAGAGGCGGGAATGACTTATCTTGAATTTATGTGTATATATTCAACAATATATGGATATAAATTGATATGAAAATATAATGTAAAAAAAAAATAAATAAAAATATAAGATAAAGAAGAATTTATATATTACAATATATATATATTTATTATAATATATATAAATAGATAAGTGTACTTTTTATATACATATATATTGAAAATGGTGAACAGAATTCTAAATTCAAAAGTAATTGCACAGACATATTGTACATATTCAATTGAACAATATCTGTATATTTATATTTATATATACATGTTTAAAGTTTATTGGAACATGATGATCATATTTCATGATTACTTTTTTTTTTTTATCTTTTATACATTTTCTACTGTATTACATAAATACATATATATTGAATTGAATTCTTATATTTTCGCATATATACACCGTATAGAATGTATAATATGTTTATTTATTATTGTTATTTCTCTGTCTGAATGATTATAATACATATATAGTTATACAACAAAAACTGAAAATGTTATAGAAAAGATTACAATTGGTTATTGTGTATCAAATTATAGATATTTTTCTATAATTTGATATAATTATCAATGATAGTTATATGTTTTTTCTATTTAAGACAGTATTTTTTTTTTACGAAATACATTAAATTTTTATTTTATTATATACACGTTTTAATGATCTGACTTAAAACAAATTTGAATTTGATTTTCTTAACGAATAAAAGTAATACTAAAAAACATCCTGAACTTATTTTGTTTAAAATATAGCATTATCGCTTTAAATTATGAATCCAATCCATAATAAGAATGTTCTGAATAAGAAGTACTTAACTACTGTTATAGAGAATTCCGATATTGTATATTAACTTAACATTTTTCTATAACAATAAATAATTTAATAAACAGATAGCTTATGAAAACTTTTTCCTTGATTGAAAATCCATCCTTATAAGAACGAAAAATTTTGAATATTGTTGTTTAAAGTATTAAAATGTTTGAAAATCAATCCCAAATCTATCTTTATAGTATTTTTTAGCCCCAACAAAATATTTTTCTATGAATAAAACAATTTTGTTAATGAAAAAAAAAAAACGAAAGATAATTCTTATAATATAAAATGAATAATAATGGAAATATCCTTTTAAGAACAATGTTTCTATTTGATAATTGAAATTCCATTATATGCATCTCATAAACACATTTTTTAAATAAAAATATTTTTTTCTTTTAATATAAAATATCCTTAAAAAACATATAGAAATCCTGACAATGTACACAATACAGAAACTATCGAATAGGAAAAACAATATGCCATATATATACTATAATAAGTAGAATATAGCACAGAATTAAATCGTATAATAAATATTATGCGACTTTTATTTTTTTTTTAAATTATCAAATCAAAAAGTCTCCCATTCATGTTTATTTTTATAAAAAATTCCATAGAGATATGAAAATAGAATATTTAATATTTGTATATATACAAATGAAAACTTTGATGTGTATTTTTTTTTTTTAAATAATATATTATGTGATGAAGAATTGATAATACATCATTTTTCCATGAGAGCACATAACATCATCATTTTTCATCGTCATTATCATTATCATCGTATATTATATGCATATGCATACATCATGAATGCAAAAAATATATAATCACATTTACTATAAAGAAATTGCCATGTATGTAATTCTCATAATTCTTCTTTTTTTTTTTATATTGTGTATATAAACATTTTTTTGCAATATACAAAAATGCAAACGATGTCAACATAAATTGCAATATTTGTTTGTGTATTGCATTTGAACGTTTTAATATGTATGGTTTTTGTTACTAAATTCTCTCTATATATATATAAACTTGTCATTTGATTATACAGAAACTATCGAATTTAGTTGTCCAATCAAATTTTAAATATCAATAATAAATAATTTTCTAAAGGTAATTCTAATTTCGTTTAAGGATAACTCTATTAAGTTTTCAAAAGGAAATTCTATTAAATCCTTTCAAACAGATTCTATTAAATTCTATAAAGGAAATTCTGTTGTATTTTGTAATTGAAATTCTGTATAATTTTCCTAAAAGGAATTCTTTATAATATATTGATAAAATGAAATATGTCCTATTAAATAATAATTCAACTGTATCACATATAATATATTATAGTTGTATTTTATATATAATACATATATCGCATACAAAATGATATCATAATATGAATAAATGGAATGAAAACAACAAACAACCAAATTTCAATTGAAAATATACAATCTTTTTATTCTTTAACAAAATATTTTTGATGGTATATATATACTAACATATATATAATGTGTAATATAAAACAGGCTTTAGCATTTATAAATATATATATATATATATATATATATATACTATAGATCTATATATTTATGGTGAAACACAATGTTTATATCTCAATAATTTTAAAAAGCACAATATGCATATTTTCGGAAATGTTTACAGGATGCAGATATATAATTTTTACTTGTTCTTTGACATAATTCATTTTGAGAATAAACTTATAAATATAATATAAACAATGCAATTTATCGATTTGTTAAAAAATAACAACTTTTATAAAACAATTTATTATTCAATTAATTCGATTGGTCAATCATTCTAAAGAGTTTTTAATGATGTCAGTTCTCAAAATAATGAATCTTTTCAGGAATGTTAAACTAAAACCACGCTGTTGGATATTTGTAGGGAATATACATAAAATAAAACATATTATTTCTGAATATATGCGAATAAGAAATAAAGAAAGAAAAAAAGGAGTTTTCTTCATCACAATTTCTTTTTCATTATAAAAATGCATTTTTATTTCACAATATATGCTATACATACAAACTACAAACTATATATTTTCATTTTTCAAAATAGTATACCTACATATATATTTATATAATATATGAATTGAAACAAAAATACTTTAGGAAAATGAATTGTTATTGATTTCATATTAGAAATAAAAAAAAAAAAATATTGAAAACTAAATTGAAACTTTAATAATGTCAAATGAATAAAATAATTTGTGAACTGTGAAATTGAAATTTGAAATATATAAAACAGATTGAAAAATGTTATTTATTTTAATTTGTAATCCTTTTTTTTTGTTACATGTATGACATTTTTGAAGGATTCATCATAAAATATATATTTCTATGAATATTTCTATAATACAGATTAAAAAACCAAAATCCTACCAGGAAACGATATAAAATATTTTACAAAGAAAATTTAGAATGCATTATAAACACCGACTCAAATTTTCCAAAAGATTTGTCAACAAATTTTCAAGATATCGCATTCTTTATTATTTTTTTTAAAATCTTGCCATACAAAATACACTTAAAATCGGAAAATTCTTGGAAAATTATCAATTATAAGTACGTCCAAGGAAATTACATCCAACATTTTATTGCATACATCATTTATTGATTTACAAAGTAATATCACATTACAAAGGTAAAAGGATAGAGTATTTAATCTATTATTGATGATTTTTTTGAATATTTATCGGAATGTAAAATAAAAATTGACATCAGCAGCTTATCAAAATGGTAGATAAATTTTGAATTCTAATCTATACTGAATATAGTATATACTGAATATATTATATAGATATAAATGAATAAAATTAACTACAATTATATTTAAAACAGAAACTTTTGAATGTATATACCTTGATTGAAAACCAGCTGTCTAATAACCATTTTGGTTGTATATATATATATACATATATAGTTACTTTTGGCAACTTAATAAACTGATTCAAATAGAGTTATTATACAGAGTATCTATTATAAATTATATATAATAGTTTTTAAATGTCAACAGTTTTGATAACCAAATTTATCTGTCGGTATCTTCAACAACACAAATTGAAATTAATATATTATATATATATAGAGTGTAAAGAGTTAAATTGATTTCATATATATATAAATATATTTAAATAGAGAGATACAAACCAAAACAATGAAAGTTATATCGTTTAAATTATATATTATTAATCTAAATGTGGAATGCTATTAAGATAAATATGTATTATATAGGACAGCGCGCATCAAGAACAAACTAAATATTATTAGGAATTTTAAGTTGGAATTTTGTTTTAATTAATATACAATAGATAGATTTTAATTTGGTAAATATTATAACTACTACACAATTTAGAAATCAAAAGAGAAACAGTATATTATAGCTAAAGAACATAACAATATTTAATTATCACGGCAAGCATTCTGTTATATTTAATGATATAGTTATGATAGACATTTTTGTAAAATTTTCACAACAATTATGAAGGATCCTACATATTATATCTATAGAGAATCATCCGATTTTAATATTACAATATAGATCATAGACTAATATTTAAAAATATAAACAATATTTAAATATTATTCTATATCATATATAGATATACATATGAATCAAATGTAGTGTTTGTAAAATGTAAGTAATTTTAATATTTTGTAAAAGATTTTCCATATACAATAAAATTTTAAATAGAACACTTTATTAAATTTTACCATTATATTTATATTCAGATAGTATAAATGCTATTTTTTGGAGAATTTCCACATTTTTTATTTAACTACTCTTATGTGTATACTTCTAATTTTTTGAGAATCAGGTATAAAGGTTTATTAAATACTAATGAAAGAAATGAATTCAAAAGTGAGAAGGAAGCAAAATAATATAATAAAGTTTAGCAGCGAAAATGCCGATTGAAATTAAATTTTTTCAATAAATAAAATTAACATAATCTATGGCCAATCCAATAACATCAGATCAAGAAGAAAGACCTAAGAGACATAAAAGTGAGTATGATTTAAGTCAAAATCATTTTGATAAATGCTTTTTAAAATGTTAAATGAGAATTGAAATCGTAAATTGTTTAAATTGAATTGAAAAATGTTTAAATTAAATAGAAAATTGTATTTAAAATACATTTAAATTTAACAATAATAATAATATATTCATTCGCCAACAGTCACATTTATGTTAAATATATAATATCTAAAATGCTATACATAAATAATATATAAATTTTCAGTGACAAAATAAATGATACTAGTGAGAGAAAATATATAATAAACTTTTCAATTAAATTTATTTACTTATTCGAACATATATTTATAATTAAATGAATAATTCCGTACGTTCTTCGTAAATATTATATACAATAAAATAAATGTAACAAATCTAAAAAGTAACTTTTTTGTATATTATATAATATATAGAATATATCAACGAACATTTAAATAATATATATTATATTTGTACAATATAAAACCATTAGATAAATGGACTCATTTGTATTTAGATATATCATAAATATATATATATCTCTTGTCCGTATATTTAGATCGTTTTAGTGTTTAAGATTTAAAATAAATAAATGTATATTTACAATTAGAATATTATTTAAAGGGTGATGATGTGTGATAAATGATTTTGTTCAGGGTTTTTTATTTTTAGTTTATTAAAATGGATATAAAATAAAAGTTTGAGTACTGTTTTTTTTTTTGCATTACCATCCTTTTCATAGGCTTAACGTCATCTCCCAGTTAAAGTTAATATACTACCATTCTATCACACATTTTGAAACTTCCTGCTATACATCTGTAATGCATATGGTTTATTTTAAGAGCCATCATTCCATTGAGAGTTCGAAGAAATGTCTCGAATAAATTTAAAATATTTTATATTACATTTTATACTTCATTTAGTATTTGTTAAATTTTAACTATACGTTTAATAATAAAAAATAAAAAGTAAGAAACGACTGTAATTTTTCCTGCATATATACATAAATATGAAAATGAAAAATAATGATCAGATGAATTTTTTTATAATATTATAATAATAACAAAAAAAAAATAACTATATATACAATCTTTTATCGCAAATTGCATATATTAGCCAATATATATATTAGTATATAAAAATAAACCACAAAAAATATATTGTAACCTTTTTTTTTTTTCATTTTTAAATTAATTTAATTGAAATATATTATGAATATTATTCAAATCTTATATATACATGCTATAGATATATATATATGATATGAATTTAAAAAAAAAAGATGTATCTTGGTATGCCACATCAACTACATATATATATATATATATAGAAAATTATTAATTTTCATGCATAAAATATAAATAAATTTAATGAAAAATTATGAAAAACCATCAGTTTTTCCACGATATAAATAAATGTATATATATATACAAAGTTGATGAGGTCTATTACATTAAAAGTAAGTATCAACATTAAAATAAAAAAAATTATTATATTAACATAAGTAAATTCCAACATAAAGAACAAGCGCACATCCTTAAACTATATATACGGAGCTTAAGAAGATATATATAATACATATAAAATATATACCATCTACGCATAATTTCTCGTTGATATCAATATATAGATATGGATATATTTCCACGGATATATTATAGAACATACGCATAAAATCCTATATAAATATAATAAAAATTTAGATTTTATAAAGCACCACAGATATTTGTATAATGTACCTTACCTTATACATAATATAATTATGTATACAACAAGAATATAATAATAAGAAAATATGTTTATCGTTAAATTCTGGAGGCATTCAAATTTAGGATTATACCTATATTTTTTGAGGTTTTACATATATAGGAATAAACATATATATTGCACTTAAAAATGTTAATTATACTGAACACACACACCCACACAGTAAAATCTTATGGAATGAGGGGTGATAAAGGAAGTATACAATATCTATGGTGAGGTAAAAAATATCGTTTAGAAATTTACCAAACTGTCGTCAGCGTATATTATCATTAATTTTATATGCACTTATTGAATTAAACCAGAATTGTTGTAATTTTGTAATCGCAGTTAACGAATCAGAATGAATGATTTACCGATCGGAAGGTTTTTATATGCTTAATGAATTAGAACAGTGCTTTAAAAGAAATTCATAATGAAAATGTAATCGATTGTTAAAAATTGTCAATAATTATATAGATTTTCCAAGAAACCCAAATAATTTTATAACATATTCAGAAAGATATAAAAGAAAATTCAATAATAAAGATTTTTCCTTTATAAAACTAGAGGAAAATTAGTAGAAAATATACCATGTAATAAAATAATTGCCATAAAGTATTTGAACAAAATAATACTCCTGAATTAAAGATATTTTTATTCCCTATAAGAATTTCTGATATTCAAATTACATAATGTCGATACGGTTCGAAAATCAAGAGATCATGATAAATGCAATAGTTATGGTTAATAATAATCGGTACTCATAGATTTTTCAAGATAACCATTCATTTTTTTTATATATTTAGAAAAATCATTCAATACTAAAAGTCTCTTACATCAATTTAACGGATTTCAAATGAATTTTCCCAGATATAGTTTAAATTTCCATTTTAAATATATATAGAATGTATTTTTTAAGGTAAACTCTTGAAAACTTACAATGTAATGAAATAATTCTAATTTCTTATAAAGTTAACGAGTAGAACACCAATGGAAAGATATTTTCATTAAAGTGAAAACCTTTAAAAAGCGAATATCCATACTTCAATTATTCAACTAAATATTACATAAACATATTTTACCTGAGAAACATTAAATGACAACAAAACAAATAAATTTATATAAAAAAAAACTGTACATATATATAGTAAACCAAATTCTTAATTTTTCATCATTAAATCTTCTCTGTAGACGATCATACGATACAATATGAAAATATACAAATAAAATTAATTAACCATAAAAATATATATGTATAATAAATAAGAAGAAAATGAAGAAGAAGATGAAAAAAAAAACACTAATTTACAATACACAACACACCGCATATATTTATTTATTTAAGTGGTATTTATAATATATGTTTTTGCAGAATGTATATCATCGGTTATTTGTATATGTACCATATGTTATATACACAAATAAATAAATATAAATTTTTGGTTTAATGTAGATTTGTGACCTAAGCAGTTCTTATATTTATACCCGCATGTATATATTTGTAAATGGGTAAAATTAATTTTCTGACCACACATATGGAATATAATTTATTATAATAATGAACTTTGTATATATACCAATATATATATATATATATTTATATAGCAAATTTTCATATAAATATACTTAATATTAATCACCATAAAAAAAAAACAACATTTATAAAAACAAATTTTACCTTTTTCTATGTGGATATATGGTAATAATAAAACAAGTATACAATTCTATCCATAAAATGGGTTATAAATTGAATAAAGTATACGTAAAAGTTTAGAGAAAAAAAATTATATTTTAATGATATAAAACATTACGGGTAAAAAAACAAAAAAAAAAAAATAAGTAAATTTCATTAAATAAAAGAATAAATGTAATATTTTGTTATTTCGCACATATAGGTAAAGGTAAGATACGATATAATTTTTATAAACAATATTATATGTCTCTCTAAACTATATATATAACTAAAAACAATATAATTCTTTTTGTATAACTATATATATAGATATATATTCATTCATCTCCTCACATATATAGATATATATATATATATATATTACCATTGTCGTCAACTAATGTTTATTTATACATATATTCATTCGAACAGGTAACATTAATATTGTAGCAATTTTCTTTACTTGATAATTTGTACACCTTTTTAACACGAATTCTTATAAACCTTTAATTTATTGCGAATGTCTTATGAACCCCATAATCCTCAAATTAATTTTCATAAGTCAACTGAATTTACTTAAAGTTTTGGGTTTCATTTTTTCAATGGATTTTTGAAAGGTTTGGAGTTTTGAAATAATTTTTTTAGTTCCTTTTGGAAATGATAGGAATATTATAATATTTATTTGGAATTTAATTTGGAAAAATCATTTTAGTTTCAATATTTATATAGTCCTTTTGATACGAAAAATTACCTTTATCTATTTAGAACTATTTTTTTGGCAATGACAAAAATACTAAATATAATTTTTGTACAAAATAAAACGAAAACTGTGAAATTTTATAAAGTTCACCTGTATATATTTTATATAGAAATATATGTATATGAAAATAAATATATTGTTAAGGCACATATAAAATATTCATTCACATGTATAATAGAAGAAGAATATATACTGTTTTTTTTCTTCTTGTTGCTGTACTGAAAAATAATGGAAATGAAAACTTTGAAAATTCGTTCTGATAAAAAAAATAAAAAAAATAAAATAGAAAACACAATAAGTGTCACCCTTGTGTGACTGGAGTTTGTCACTTGAATTAGGTGGAAAACTAAATTAAAGTATAAAGCAAAAAAAAAAAAAAACAGATAGATAAAAGTAACAACAATGGCAAAAAAACAAAAAAACGAACAAGAATATATATATATATATATAGTGAATGAATGTTTTATGTTATTTGCACATCTAAAGAATATATAAAATGGAAAAGAAAATTACTTTTCTCAATATACATACGTGTACACTGTACATGTATCTATATATATCTATGCAATATTATATTTCATACACACAACAGTATGGAATTTTAAATAGTTTTATCATAGGATTTTTGAGTTGCTTTTAACAAAAATCATCAGCATTTATAGTAATTTAGTTTTTAATAATTAAAAGGTAAAATTCTGCATGGTTTCTAAAAGAGTTCTTCAAAAATTGCTCTTGTCTAACATTTTTTAGTTCATATATCCGATTTGATTATTTTTTTTAAATTATTACTTTTGATCTCAACTGTTTAGTTGTTCAATTAGATGTTCGTATATAATGTATGTTTAACAGAATTCACAGAAAATGCATATACGCTATATGTATCTAAAAAAAAAAAAAATTACATACCATCTAAAAGCAAACAAACAAACATTTATACGATTTATTTCTGCGAAAGTGATGGATATAATTTGATGGTAACGAACGCATATACAAACACGTTCTTTATTATTATTAAGTATATACAAGAGTTGCATTTAATTAAAAGACTATATATATTTAATAGACAAGGTGTTTAAATGTAAATTGGATAATACGGTGAGAAAAAATATAACATTCATATTGATCTGTATAGCTTTCTTTTTTCTCTAAAATCGTTTTAACCGATTGATTCATTAAGTCATTGGCAACATTCAGAATGCGATAATCTTTGCAAATTCATACGTTTTAGTACGAATAACAATCAAACGTATTTTTCCGGTTTATAAATTTATTCCAATCTCCAAAGTTGTTTCGGAAAGAATGCGAATAATTACACACAGAAACGTATTTCATTAATTCATTCATTCGATATCAATGACACAAATTTAAACACAAAATGAAATTTAATTTAAAATTGAAACAAATAATTTAAGAAAATAATCAAAAATCACTATATATATATAGTTTCTATAGTAAAATATATTAAAAATACAAACATCAATAGTATGTTATTTATTATATAAATTTTTCCTGTCCATTGTCGTTATAGACAACATATTGCTTTTTAGATGGATATAAAAGAAATTCTATATATATATTTATATATTCTATAATAAGATTAATTGTCAGATCCAACTGATAAATTCCAACACCTTGTTTATAAAGACCGTGTACATATATACATATAATAAAATATATATTTATCTGAACTATATCATATATAACTAAATATATATATATATATACATATATTAGTGTATATGTTTGTAATGTCGACTTTTATACTCATGGTTGTTAATTATTTATTTTGGTTTCACAAATAAAATAAATATGTATAGATAAAGTAAATAGATATAATGGTAGAGATATAATGAACGTATCAATACACTCATCGTTAAAATAAAATATAAGCAAACAAATTCTATATTGTTAAAGTTTTTCTTAATTGAAAATCTTAAAAATCCACATTTCAATACAATGAAAAAAGGGG
Organism: Dilophus febrilis; assembly: GCA_958336335.1. NCBI lineage: Eukaryota > Metazoa > Arthropoda > Insecta > Diptera > Bibionidae > Dilophus > Dilophus febrilis. The sequence continues at coordinate 3,039,758 of OY284471.1, read as the reverse complement.
CCATAAAGGGTATGAATCTATGATTTTCCGGGTCATTCCAATAATTTAACGATATTCTCCAAGTAAATTCCTTTTAAAAACACGGATTTAAATGCTAAGGATGGTATTGTCTTGATTGAAAACTCCAGCAGTTCATTTTGGGAAACGATTTAAACTTTATCCTATCCATTACATCGTATTCCAACTTAAAAAATATCGCCATATACAATACAATATGATTAGAAATATCCTTTTTCCTATTATAACCATTCCTTGTTTTGAGGTATACTATTTTACGATATAATTCAAATTATTTTATTCAATTTAGTTTATTTTAAACACAAGTGTAAATCCATTTTATCGACTTTATATTATATGTAATGATAGACACTGGTATATATTTAGTGTGATTAAATTTTGATTTAATTTCTCATTAAATGTATATAGTTACGTATTGTATTTCAATATCTCATATCCAATATATATATATTATTATTTTAAAAGTAAAATATCAAATGACATGTTGAATTTCAATTAGATGATAAAAAAATTCTCTTAAAGTCTACTTTAGAGTTTAATTATATGAATTCCAAACATTTTACAATAAATTTTCAATGTGAACATATAGGTCTAATAGGTCTTCTAATCAATTTCTCATCGGTTCCAAGGGTTTTTCAAACAAATTTGAATAGATTAGATCATTTTTACAAACCTAATAATTTAACCGTTTCTAATTTCTAAAGTTTAAAAGTAAAATTTGCCAAAACTTTGAGTTTAAATAAAGTTTCAAATACCCAAATTAAATTTAGAAAATTTCAATGACATAATTTAACGAAAATTAATATACAACTTCTGAACTTTATTAGATTAATCATTGTGCGCCAAAACACTATACCATATATTTGAATGTATTTTCTAAAGAAATTATTACATGCATTTATAAAAGAGATATAATAATTTTTAATCGATCACGCATATCAGTTATGCAAATCAAAATATTCTATACCACAAAACATATATACATTGATTCATTCATTCATTCATTCATATACAATAAATATTATGCATCATTATTATATATGATGGTATATTATTTATTATATTATCAATATATGAAAAAAAAATAATATAAAAGAAATGTCTACAAATAAAATTCAATTTATGTGGTTCAACGTATATCGTTCATCGCTTTTTGTGATGTGATACTGATTGTAAGATATATAGGGGATATTGAGTATAACAAATAGATTCAAGTAAAATATATTCTCGTATATATATACATATATAAATATTATATAATATATTATTTATTTTTATAAAATATTGATAAATTTCACCTGCGTATGATATGATGTAACCGAATAATATTTCATGTTATATATAGAAATATATATATATATATATACGGTGTACTTATATTACAAGTGATTTGATATGTAAATATATCTACATAATATATACAGATTCTATATTCTATACACAAGTGCACATTTTATGTATATATATATATATATATATCTACAATGATCAAATAAATAGCAGAAAATATTATATAATATATAAATTTTATAAATATATAAGAGGGATTCAAAAACAAACCAATTCCCCTAATAATACATAATATATATACGTAGTATATAATAAAATTTATTCAGTCAGATATTTTCAATTTCCATAATCTTATTTTTATTGATTCAGTAATCATTTATTATATATGATATATGCCATCATCGGAATATACATACTATATATATAGATATTTTGTTACATTGGTTTTTGGTTCAATAAAGTATAAATCAAATATAAACTCTATTAAAATTGAGTGTATTTTTTGTTTTTTTCTTTTTTAGGTAGGTATTATTTATTTTCTTCTTCTTCTTTACTTTTTGCTATTAATTTATTTTTTTTTTTGCAGAATCGAGGCATAGATTTATTTCATATAAAGAATTATATTTGGTATTTCCTGCACTATATATATATATATACTATTCATACTTATATGATATGGTAATAATGTAATAGTGGTTTATATTTTTCATTTTTTGAGCGCATCGCAATTGAATTATTGGACATTATAAAAATGTTAATGTGATAATAATAAAAAAAAACTTAATAAAAATTACATCCAAAAGAAAATAATATAATGCCAAGAGTATCATAAATATAATATGTTTTTTTTTTTCATTTTCTATAACAATAATTTATGATTTGAAATTTTATCTATATTTAAATTTTAATGGAATATTATTATTATTATTATTCTATCGTCATTTTCCAAAGATATATTGGAATATGGCTCAATATATATATAGAGCATATTTAATTTTGTAAAGTATAAAGGATTTAAGTAGACGATATTTGTATATAATTTAGATCTTCATTGATGCAAAATTAATGTTAATTGAATAGATAAATCAATAGGTAAAATATTATTAAATTTGTTATTTTAATTTATTTGTTTGTTTAGGAACATAAAATATATAATTTATAGAATAAATATTTTATTAAGAATTAATAATCCCATTGTACTATATTTAAACGAAGGATATATTTGACATTTAAATAGAATATATATATTAAATTTTTATTGATGTTTGGAGGTCTGTTTTTTTATTTTTAAGGTTCCATTTTTTTTTCTTTTGAGATGTATGAAAATTTCCCATATACAAATTATAGTAAAATCAATGAATTACAAAGCTAATTTTGAAATTCTTTACGTATATTAAATTATCCTTTTTCTTCTATTATCCTGACACCTTAAAGTATTACTAGTGAATAAGTTATAAACCAATTGTTCAAATATATATTGCATTCCAATTCATCGATGATTAATAAAGAATAAATAAAGAAAAAGGAAATAATTATAAACATATTAAATGAAATTCTAATTTTTAATGACCTTTTTTATATTTTTATAATTAATTTCGATTATTTGGATTTCACTTTTTTATTATCTTGAAATAATTCAACAAGAATAATACAAAGAATCATAAAATATATATATCTATTACATAAACAGAGATTAAATCATTATTTTATAAATACGATTTTAGAAATATAGAATAATATATAATTCCAATTCATTTCTATATTTATATTGTACTTAATATCATATATATGCTTTTACTATTTAATAATTAATAATAATAACACACAAATACCCTCGAAACTATACTTATAGAATTAAAACCCACGAAAAATTAAAATAATTTTAATAAAATGAATATAAATCCTTTGTACAAACACATAAACCTTTTTAATGTTGTTTTATTTTTATGTTTTTTTTTTTTTGTTTTTTTATTTTTTATGGTTTCCCAAGTATTCCTTATTAAATTCATACTATATTAGAATTTTACACGTAGAGAGGTATATATATTAGAATTTATCAAAGTGAATAAATTTTTTTTTATAACAAAAAGGATGCTGCTATACCATATTGTATGATATATATATATATATATACATAAGATATGCCTTCATATTTAATTTTACTTTAACCACGTTATGTATTATCTTTTTTTTTCATTCATTTGTAAAATAATATATGAATATTTATTTAGTATATAAATTCAACCCTCACATCTTGTTAAAACCACTTTTTCTATATATTCAAACATAAAAATGTACATATATATACAATATACATATATGGATGAGGATAATACATACATGAAATGAAACATGAAATTTTGAATCTCTGTGTAACAATTTTGATAGTATCCCCTGGAGCGCCAATTACACACATTATTAACCATCGCACATAGATTTCGCATTCAAAAACATTCAAATGCATATATTTCACAACTATATATATGTAACAAAATATATACTATATATAGTAGAAATAGAAATAGATGTGTATATACATTTTATAAAATGTAACATTTTTCAAACAGGATCATAATAATAACAAAATGTATCCCGATAAACATATAATTCTATTCATTCTGAGTTTCATCAATCGATGCCGTAGAATCTCCGATTAATTAGGCGCTATTGTTAATATATATAAAAGTTTTTTCTATACTGAATAATTTATATTTCTACCTAAGAATTATTGGCAAATATTGTATATTAAAACATTTTAAATTCAAGTTAAATGGCCCAGTTAGAGATGCGACTGAAAGTTAATTAAAAATTACTATCTATATAATTCCCTGTTGCTTCATATCCAAAAATGTTTTTCAATTAAATTGTGAAAAATTGTTAAAAATCCTTGCATATGTTGAAATAAACGACAAAGGTATTATTTGTTATCAACTTTGTATCGCAACAATGCATAATAAAAGGTACATTTTTCGGTTGGACAAAATGATTAACAATTGTCATACCGAAATGCATTTACGTACTCAACAATATGTTGTAACCAAATTTTAACCGACTAATTCACTTGTTATAATGTTTTTAGGGAATAAAAGTTCGTATATACAATATATAAAAAGATAACATCCCTCATAACACAACACAATACAATATGATATGCGTATATATTATATAGAATAGATAAAACATGTTTTCTATGTGAATATAGAAAATTTAGACAATATATTGTACAAATTTGATATTAAATAATTCTGTTTGTTGGACGTTCAATAAAATAAGAATTTTACAAGTTAAAAATGCAGTTATAAGAAAAACCCCCCAAAGCAAATCTTTTGTATATCGAACATTTCAAAATATATTTTTACTGTACCATATAGAAATAGAAAAAGACAAAGGGGATTGATATTTTTTATGTATGATAATGACGATTAAAATTATAATAACTCTAGGAGGTCTATTGCAAATTTCGCATAACGTTTGTTCACCAATGAACCAATTCACTAAAAAGAAAGAGATTAGTTGTCAAATTTCTACTAAAAACAAAAAAATCAGCAAGGATAATATATTCAGGACGCATTAGATATATAACAAGATTGCGATGACCGAGGATGCCATATAAAGATACATTCCTTGCATATTGAAATACAACAAAATGGTATTGTTCTAATGGTAAATGGTAAATATTTATAAATATAGATATTTATATTTGAATCTAATAGATGAACATAAAATCACAATAATAGGAAAAATGTTTTACTAACAATTTTATATTCTTTATGGGCATAATTCAAGTAAAGATTTTTCTTTTTGTTTGAATAAGATCAGTTAATGTAATAAAAACTGATAAAATATATTCCATAATATTTCAAATCACATAACAAAATTAAAAATGGATTAATTTCGACCCTGTGTGTCCTTATATAATAATAATAATTCTAACTAAAAATTTATATATACATATATATATCGAGTTATTTATAAACCACATACATATAATATACAAAATATCTAGTTTGTTACATCTATAAATGGGCTCAAATATAAACACATTATATATGTATAATTTATAAAATGATAAACCACCAAAGTACACCCATTTCTTCACATTCATTCATTTATCTAGTTATTTTTTTTTTTGCCTTTCTTGATAATCTATATGTATATTATGTCACCATAAATAGGATTAATTAATGTGTTAATATTACAATTGGGGATACATTAAAATGTATTCTGAATATATTTTTAGCTGTGGCTAAACGAACAAACTCGCATCATATAAAAAAAACTGTTAAATAGATAAAAGAATAACATACAAGACACAGCAAAAAAAATAAAAGATAAAAACAAATAAAAAAAAACAACCCTAAAATGTTATGCGGCAGCAGTAACACAAACTTTATATATGTGTAAAATTGGTAAAATTTAAAAAAGTAAAAGAAAAACACAAATAATTTAGCTATTTTTTCATATCATATGTAAACATAATTCTCATATATACTAGCTTTTTCTGTCTAATAAAGGTGTGAATATTTTTTTATTATTCAATTTTTTTTAGCAAACTAATATACTGACAATACTATATAAAAATATGATAGAATTTATCATCATATACAGTTTTTAATAAAGTTTAATATTGTTTTTATACGCACAGTATATTGATATATAAATATATAGAATAGAAGGTAACGAGTTAAATTATAAAGGTAATTGAATTGAATGGCTTTGTACATTATTTTTTATTATCAAAAACTTTCCGGTGAAGTGAAAATAAATGTTCAGAAATAAGTTAATATAATAATTTGCGAATGCATATCAAAATAAAATTAGAATAGAATAACTTGGTATGTAAAGAGGTATAACATTAAAAAAGACGGTGTCTTGATTAGTTTTCCATCAGAAAAAGTATTAATATTAAAGGAAATGGGCTCAAAAATACTCTAATATTCCAATGAGAATCAAGGGATTTTAATATTTATAATAATAAATGTTTATAATAATTTTGTTTATAAAATAGAATTTAAATTGGATAAATTAAACAATAATCTGGGAAACACTGTGAAAACTTGGCAATAAAAGACAATATATATATTTAAAAGACACACAATAAAATAGTGTTGATGAAATGTATAAGATATCCTTGTAAAAGGTTATATCATAATAGATTTAGCTTTTTGTTGAATAAATTCTAAAAATTGTATATTGTTTCATAATATATATTCCTTTTTGTATTTTGGAGACCAATCCGAAATTCATATTTAATTAATGTACTTTTAAAAATTAATTAATCCAACAGTGAACAGGTAAAAATATATGTTAATATATTATAGAGATTTAGTAAAGAAATTAATTAAATTACCATATTTTCTTATATACAAATAGACTTTAATTAAATGTTACAAAAAAAAAAAATACAAAGGTTTTATTTATTTTCCATATAACGAGGATGCTAATTTAAATTGTAATAGCAGAAAAAAGAAAAAAAAGAAAACCCCTTTATTGGAATTATATATTCTAAAATGAAATGTGAAATAATACTTTGAAAAAAAAAAAACTAGGAAAAACGAAAAGTAAACAAAAACATTGTGTAATGAATACGTTTATGTATACGCGAGAAGAATGAAATCTTCTTTACAATTATTTCAAATTTTATTCATTCTATCCGCATCTATATTATTGTATTTTGTATATACAAGTTATATATATATATATATACAAAAAACATTATATTGCAATAATATATATACAATTTAATGTATAGTATAAACATCATTTTCTCATTTAATTTTCCAAAGTGTATATTAATTTCTACTTTTTGTAAATGAATATATAGTTTAAAAGTAATGAAATTTATATGCAAATCAACTCATTATATACTCGTGTATATATAATATGCAAGAATGCATAAAATTTATTTACTTTTCACAAATTTTCATATAATATATATAAAGGTATTTTTTACTACGTATACCTTTTTTTTTTTATAAATAGTCTATTTAGGGGATATCTATATTTGTCTAGAGAAATAATTCAATAAAATAAATGCAATAAACGTGTATTATATATAGATTATTACAAATATTAAACAAATTTGTTGAAGTAAAAGTTTGACTGAATTTCTTATTGGGTTTTATAAAACATAATCAAATGAATTGAAAATTAAACAAATTAGAATCGTTAAAGAAAGTTCTTCTGTGAGAAACTTCCATCAAATAGATTAAGTGTTTTTTATTTATTTAACTCCTTAAATATTCAGAAAACAGTATTATATGTGTGATTGATTCTTGAAGAACACAAAATTGAATCGTAAAATATTTCATAAATTTCAACAAGTTAATAAATTTTTTTTCAAAAATTATGAGAAATAAACATTTAAATAAAACATATATATAGTTATTTTGTTAGTAAATTTCTAGCTACAATTACTAAATGAATCTATAAATTAAAACTTATAAAATATAACTTAAATTAACTTATCACTAAAAAAAATATTGAGAGCGCACCTTATAAATATAACTTAACTATGTTAGATTAATTAAAACTACCCTAACAAGCCCAATAAAAATAAAACAACGATGATTTTGTTAATGGGAAACATGGGGGTCCTCAAACAGACCAGAGCTATTGGATGGGAAAGAGTACTTGGCGCGTAGTCGGTCCGCTGTAGGACTAGAGGGCTTGACCCAAGTACCCCCCGGTTTAGGATTTAGGTGAATAAATGATAATTGGCGCCTTTCTCAGACATAGTATGCTGAGTGGCAAGACCCAATTTTTGTTCATTTTTAACATATAGGATAAAGTATTGTCAAGTAATCAGTTCATTAAAGAGAACAGACCACTTGCAATTACTTTTTTTAGGTAATGGGAAAATAGGACAAATTATCATTATCAAAAATTTATATTTTCATATAATAAAAAAAGGGTTAGTAAATATGGATTAGTTTGAGTTCATGATATATATTTATGCAAAAACAAAAGGAATAAATTAGTTATTAATTAATGTGTATAATATCCATTCACCAGTGTATTTATGTTTTATATTAGTTGGGAATAAGTTAATTACAAAAAGCAATGGTTTTTTTTTATTCTGTGTGATCTATCATGAACTCTAATATGATTATATTTCTAAAAAAGAAATTAAAAAATTAAAAACATTCATTTTTTTAAATAATATTTAAAGCGAAAAATAATAAATAAAAAGAATACGATGGAATTTTTTTACATAATTGAGGGACTGAAATAATAAGAAACTAGGAAAACTTAATCATTACAGCGTGTTATTATATTCGACCAGGAAATCTAAAATTATGAAAAGATACAAATAATGCATTTAAATTTCACATTGTGTAAATCAAAACTATTGAAAATATTAATGAAAAAAGGAATTTTATTGAGATAATAGTCCTCATAGGATTAAGTAACTTTATCTATAAAATACCGAAAATATATAAAAACTTGTAAGGAAATTATTAAAGAGTATTGCTTAATAACAAACAAAACATCTCTTAAAATTCATATGAAATCCATTAAATTAATTTAAAAAAAAAAAAACGCTATACAAAACATGATCTTTCTAAATATATGAAATAAAATTGATTTGTTGTTTTGGAAAATCTATGAGCATTGACAATTTTTATACCATTATTGAAATATTCATTATGAATTCCTTTTTAAGATCTAGTCAATGTAATATTATTCTTATATAGGTGGAAAATTCTTTTTATCGCGGTTCAATTAAAAGTAATTCATTTACTTAATTCGAACATATCGAAAATTAAAAAGAAAATTATCCGACGGCTTTTTTTATTTTAAAAAAGTGATGAACTGAAATAAAAGTTTAGGAAAACTCATTAAATAAAGTAAATTAGAATTTAAATAATAAATATAATTATATCTATCAAATAGTGGGTTCAATAGGAAAATCTAAAATTATAAAATGGTTTAACATATTATAACTAATAGTACATTTGATTTTATATTATTTAAATCAAACGTATATAATTTTAACAAAAAAACCGAATAAGACGTTGCTTCTACAAAATTCTACTTATTATTGAATATGTTTTTTTCAATCATTGCAATAATTATAGAAACTTTAACCATGAAAGATAAAAAAATTAGGTAAACATTTATTTAAATGTTCAAGTGATAAAATCCGAAAGAATCAGAGATTATGTTTACCGATTATATTGAAATATTGGCGACATATCAATTTATAAACTCCAAAAATAAAATCCAATAATTATAGATTCATAACAATAAATTCAGTTCATCACTTTATCATACAGCAAAATTATACTAATATATTATACTTTAATTTAATTCCTTTTCCAAATATGAATGTTTTTTTTTTTTATTTTGTAATTTCTTTTATTCAGAAATATAATGAAAATAAATGTTGACTCACCAATGGTTGGAATTTATTAATTCGTAAAGTTGGCAGAAAAATCACACTAACCTGGAAGAAAAACCATGAGAAAAATTTTTCAATTAGTAATTTAAATAAAAATTATTATTATTATTGTATTTATTTTTTTTTACAACCAAATTTTATTTACCTGTTTGGACTTTCGGAGATGGCTCGAATGATAACAGCAAATATGATATCAGCAAAAAATAGAATCGATGATAACAGCAAACATTCTTAAATTTTGATGATGAAAATTTCTGTTGTTGTTGTTAAAGTTGAATAGCAATTTTTTTAAACACAATTTAACTGTTCTGAAAATGATATTTAAAAACACATTAATATATTTTTTATTTATAAACAAATGAAATGAAAAAGAAAATTTCATCTCAAATATATTTTTATACATTAAAAACAAAAAAAAATCATATAGCAACAATTGTAGATTTCTATTGAAATAGATTTTTACAACAACACAATTTTAAAATATAATGACCATGCATTTTTTTCAATTAATTTTTTTTCATACACATAAAATAAATTTCTATTTAATTATAGTTTTCTTTATTTAATTATATTAACTTTGAGAAATAATCTTAATAATTAACAATATTATTAAAACCAACAATATTATTTTTACTTTAAATTATTAAATTAGTTTATAATAAAACAACAATTTCAATTTAAACAACGAAATAAAAAGCAGAATAAAATAAATGAACTGACGACGATATTTACACATTTAGTCGGTGCTGAAAAAAGCGATATCCCGTTTTTCGGCCGATGTACAAAAATTATTATATAAAATAAATACACACAATTATATGATCCGGTGTGGTTGATTGTATAATATTGTTCGATATAATCATCATCATCATATATGTAATGTAATAAAATATAATGAAATTAAAATATATTGGTGTTTGATGATAATGTAAAAAAGTTTAGAGAGAGGTATCAATACAAAATAAAAAAAACAACTTTATTATACACAAATATTTATAAATAATACAACAATTTGATAATAATTTTTATCATTGAATATATTTTATATGAGAGTTCATGTAAAACAACAAATGAAGATGAATAAACTCAAATATTATATATAAATATTTTAACGTTAAAAATTCCACTATATTTTTCCCAGATCACCAACAAAATTGTTTATGTTTATTAAAATTTTATGTATTATTATTATTATTATTATTGTTTATTTAATACAAATGTTTTTCAGTGCAAAACACAAACATATAATTAATTATCTTTTATATTTTAAAGAATCTTTCATAGTTTAAATATCGGAATATAATCCAGAGTTTTTGTAGAGTTTCTACATTGGGAAATCTGTTAGAGTTTCTATAGGATAATATTTCAGAGTGCGTCTTTTATAGGGACGTTTTTAAAGTGTGTATCGGAAATACTTTACGTGCTTCTATAGGAAAATCTTTCAGTGTTTCTATTAGAAAATCTATCAGTGTTTTTATTGGAAAATACACAGTGTTTTATTTGGGTCATATTTCAGTATTTCTATAGGGAAATCTACAGAGTTTCTTTATTGGGAAACCTGTTAGCGTTTTTAGAGGAAAATCTTTCAGTGTTTCTATAGGAAAATCTTTCAGAGTTTCTATAGGAAAATATTTTAGTGTTTTTATAGGAAAATCTATCAGTGTTTCAATAAGGAAAAATGTATTTACAGATATCACAGCATTTCTATATAATAATTATAGTATGTATATTCAAAATTAATAATAATAATATATAGTATATTCACGAGAATATATAAGATCCTATATATAAAATTTTTCCCATGTATATCCCAAAATTAAAAACAAATACATACATTTTATATCCAATAATAACCTCCAGATATTTAAATATTACATGAAAATGTAAATTGAAATGTGTTGTATTAGCTTCAGGGATAATATTCATATATATGTATATATAGGCATATTCCAGGTATTTTATACATAACAAGTGTATACTTTTAAACAATGTATATCGAAATATATATTTATAGATATATCTATCAATACAATATAATTTGTATATTACAAATATATTTTATATAAAAAAATGTTTTATACATAAAGTATACTCGTATAATATTATTAATGTTATTATTTAATTTTTTAAATTTGGTTAGTAAAATTTTAAAGTATTATATATATATATTCAATGAAACCAACCCAAATTGCATGATTTACATTGTATTATGATAAGCTCTAATGGGTAATGGAAGAAATGACTATCAACTGTCTGTCATAAACTATTTTCTATGTTCTTTTTCAATAACCGTACAAAACTTTTATGATCAACATAAGAACAAGTTAATTATTAATTAATGAATCAATAAGGAAATGTGTTGTTTAACAATCATCTGCGAATGCGAAATCAATAACAAAAATATAATGACAACGTCTATATTAATTTATAATGCCGGTCAATATTTTATAAAGGATTTTTTTATTTATAAAACTGATTTATTGTTGAAGAATATATAATACTATATATGATTTGAAAAGGACGTTTTATATGGATACCATGAATAAAAAGGCATATTAAACTTTTAAATTATTTTATTATTATTTCTTTATCAATAAATTTAAATCATTTTAACCTCCTTGCATCCGCAATTGATTATTTGGTATTTTATATATATATCAAACGAACGAGCATTTTGGCACAATATATACCAAGAAAAAAATAAAATCATGATCTACACAAAAAAAAGAAAAACAAAGTCTTAAGGTTTTTCTTAAATATAATAAATGATGTCATCACCTAATTTTCTTTGAATAATCAATTGGAAAAATCTTAATTCAATATAAATACATATTGTATAAATGAAATGGCAATGATAACCTCTCGTACTCTCTCTCTCTATGTATATTTGTGATAAAATTGAAGGAAATACTATATTTTAGTAATGTATATAGTATACAGTATCGGTCCACAATATTGTTAAGCATTCGTAAATCAATTCTTATTTGTATACATAAAAATAAAATATCAAATAAAAGTGCTTCAAAAGAATGGCAAAATATAACGGATGAATTGATCTGCATATATTCGCCGTAAATTTTTCATCAATATAGAAAATTGAATGATACTGAAAGCTTATTATATAAGCGTCTATGGATACTGGATATATATCGCACAACTTATGATATTTGTTAAAATATTAAAGGGAGAAGATTAAAATTCAAAAACAATATAAAATTTGGTATAGAATCGGAATGTGTTAGCTTTTTTTTTTTGATCCTTTTATGTTGTGAATAAATTTTCCAAATTATATCATTTAAAATATATACATCTTAATTAGTTATATTTTACAAAGTTTAACTTTGGTGATAACACAAAAAGCTATGAAATATTTAAAGGGGGGTGTTTAACAATATTGATGTGATACTGTATATAAATTCTTATTATCAGAAATCTAACCATTATTCTATATATATAGATGTATATCTATTTATTTTTTTCTACAATACATGACAATTTTTTTATACATATTATATAAACGAAGATATAGAAGAAATTTTTGTTGATTTAGGTTACATTGCTAAAAAAACAAAATCACATATTTTATATATATATTGTTAGAGACAAATGCGGGTAAAATTTAACAAAAAGAAATCATATAAAAAAAAATATATATATATATATATAAATAATCTTTTTAAAGATATCATATTTTATGCTCATTGTATACAGAAAATATGTTATGTTATCAATATTATATGTATATATAGAAGCGAAGCAATGGGTATATATGAAATGAATGTTATATATATATATATAACAAATAAGTAGAGATAAATAAATATATGCATGTAAAGATAAAAATTGTCCAAATAATACAAATCCAATATATAAGAAATATTTTTATTTTTTCATATATATATATATTATTGTACTATTATTATTATATTATTATCATATATAAATTGTATATTATATACTCATATAATATTCGCATATATCGTAAATGTTTTTCATTTTGTTTATTGTATTTGATATGAAGAAATAAAAAATGCAAAAAAAATATAAGTAAATTCATAAATAAACAAAAAAATATTTGTACATTTTTACAATAGAAAATAAAAAAAAGAAAAAAAAACTTTTATAAAGTATAATAATAAATTTAAAAAAAAAAAACATATAAAATAAAAAGAAAAATAACCCCATAAACGATTTGAAATTCATATAAAATATATATATATTATATGTATAAATAAGAAATAAATGACTTTTTATCAAATTGTAATGCAATTTATATTTTATTTTTATTATTGGTGTGATTGTTTGCGATATATAGGTTTTATATCTATCTATATATAGATAAATAGTGATAATGTTCTCGATCTAATTTTGAATCAATATAAACTATAATTGGATATAGAATTGCGGATTGAAATTATGTAATATATACTATATAGATTTAAAAGATAATTTATATATTATAGTAGTATTCAGGATAATATACATTTAATATTGAAGATTTTTTGCAAAAACTTGTCAGAAAACATTATTAGAAATGAATTGATTTGAATTTAAAACAATTTTTTCTTATGAATATAGAAAATTCAAAAATATTTATACAATGGAACATAAATGAAAACTTTGTTATTGATTTGATTTTTTAATATTTTCATTGAAATTTTATACCTGTGTGTGAAGTTCGTATATGGTAAAAAAAAAACATAAATCAAAACTTTGAATAAAGAAAATCATTTGAAGAATTAGAGATGTTTGTTTTCTTTCATAATTGTTTATGTTTAATAGTAAATTAATTATAAATAAATTAAATTAATAACTAAGTTATAAAAAGAAATTAAAAAAACACGCACATTAAAATTAAACAACAAACTTATTTATATTGAACAAAAATAATAAACGAATGACCATGAAAATAAAAATTTCTGTTTAAAAGTCGATAACCCGCGATTTACCGCGGTGTATTGAAAAAAATTATTATAAATACCAGCAAAATAAAAATAAATGATCCCGTTGGAACATCGTATGATAAAAATTATTATATTATAATATATGAATGTGTGATTGTACGACATGAGATATATATTTCAATGTTATCATCATCATCACCAATTGTCATATAATGAAATTTCATAACATTGTAATGTGTTGGTGTTTTATATGATAATGAAAAGAAGATTAGAGTGAGGTATCAATACAAAATAATAAATGAGATAATTATCACAAATTTATTTACCGGATTTATTTTGTTTATTGAATGTATTTGATATGAGTGTTGATATAACAAGTAATAAACTCACACATTATATATTTTGACTTCAAATGTTCACTATTTTTTATATCAGTAATAAACAACAACATTGTAATATTTTTTTTTATTAAATTTTTGTAATGTTTTGATTATTTATTGAACTAAAATTCATGCAAAAAATATTCCAATGCAAAAACATAATAAATACATCATCATGTTTTTGGAACATAATCTTTAAATTCTTTTTTGCATAAATTTATGACAAGGATATTGGAATAAAAAATGTGATGCAGTTGCCTACCATTCAAGATAATGAAAGTATCAGAAATGGATCGATGCATGGATCTCATTAAAAGATAAGAAAATCTTCAGAAAAAGGAATCCAATAATTGCAAAAAGAAGGTAATGGTGTTCAATAGATTATACTGTGAAATATTAATATCATATGATTAAAATAACCTGTCTTTTGCAAGAAAAAAAAACAGATGATATATTCAATGTATTGAGCCGATTCTTAATATTACACTAATGAGAATACATCACTTTAATTTTTAAAGAAAATTGCTTTTTTTTATGCTTTTTTTTTTAGAAGATTCATTTTATGATATATTCTTATAAAAACAAAATAAAATCTAAAATATAATCATATATTTAGATATTGTTAAACAACCATAAAATTTTGTTAATAATTTATACCGGGTGCTATAAAAGATACCAAAGCGATAAGGTTTTAAGCGAATTTATCTCATCAATTTCGAGATATAGCCGAGATATTGATGTTGATAGTTTATTTGTAATTTAATGAGAGATTTTATATACTAATATATATCTTTTGATCGAATGGTGATCAAGTGTTTCTTTAATTTATTATTATATTTTACTATTTTAATTGAAAAATTAAAGGTAACCACGAGCGATTACCACAAATATTTTCTATAAATTATAAATAAGGAATTTTGTCTTCTAGAATATGGAACTGTATTCTTCCTATACTAAGGCTAACTCCAATTGCCAGTGGCCGTGTCTCTCGAAATGAAAATTATATTAAATGAAAAACATCTTTTATTCTTTTATTTTATTTAGTAGAATTCATCAAACAAAATCACCCTCATCTGTTTGATACCTTTTAGATTCCCCTGTACATATTAAGAAAATTAGTTATGTACATAAACAATATTTTCCACTTTTATATATATAGTCAAAATGAAGTATAAAATATAACATATAATATTTTACATATTCATTTATTTTTGCAGACTATCCTGTCTTGGCATATATCGCGTAGCATATCCTTACAAATAAAATATTTAAAATGAAAATTTGTTTTTTTTTTTTGGCTGTATAATTCTGAATATAAATATTTTTTATAATATATCTATAATGGCAATTTTGTAGATGTTTATGTAAAATTTAAAGGTGTAACAAATTGCGATCATCATATAATGAGATTTTGATATAATAATAATAATAATAATAATATGGATATTATATATTATATATATGTGCTTACCTAAACGAAAAAGCGAAAAATATATAATATATATTATATAAATAAAATCATATATAGTGCGATATTAAAGTTAAAGTTGTAATTTTAATATATAAATTGCAGTGCAGTACCGTAATGAAAGTGTTTAAATCAATAAAATCAATGGAAATTATGATGATGGATTTATTTTATCGGATATAATACATTTATTTATAATTATTAGAGATTTTGATAAAGATATCTACCATAATCATTTAATCCTTTCAATTGAAAATCCTTTTTGTACACCATTTCGATACTGCTTTTTTTTTCTTATGGTTTTCGAATATTTATGTATATACATACATAAAAAAAGTTTAGTGTTGGAAACATTTATTTTTATAACTATCATAATAAATATATATATATATATTATATCTTTATGTATGTCTATATCTTTATATGGATGGATATATTTTAAGTACCATTAAACATTATATATAAGTATATAGTATAGTATAAGGATAATAGTATATATTTTATGTATATATATGAAGATTTACAACAATAAGAAAATAAATAGTATATTGCATGTTAAAGGCTGTTAAGAAAACATATTGCTTTTTTAAGAATATAAAAATTGGGATACTAAACTAATATTATATCAATATATCTATATAATAAATTGCGTTAAAAATTATATATCTATTATAATTTTTTCTTTTCTATATAATATTGAGATATAATTTTAGGGTTTCATTTATTTAAAGTATATATCTATAGATAATAATTTTATTTTAAAATGAAAAATTTATGTTTATAGAATTTGATTATATGAGGTTTTTTTCTATATCGAAAAAATGTGTTTGATTATTTTTAGGAAGAAATTTGTGTGTACAGGAGAGTTCACAAACATCTAAACTGATTTTTCAATGATATCAGTACAGTAGCTTAACAATTAAAATAATAAATCACAGTTTAATCTATATTTTAATCTTTTAATTGATTGATTACTTATAAGACATGGTGATATGATGAACAAAATTAATCGTGCAATAAAAGTTCAATTATCATCGATTTCCTTCGGGAGGAAGGAAACCAACTATATCCATCTGGGAAATGGAATTTTGTTAAGTGAAAATTGTCGGAAAATTCAAATGAAAGTTATTTTTTGGGTGATATGTTATAAAATTGATTAAGTGATCTTCCAAAAATTGAAACATATTTAAACTGAACTCTCAATTCTGAACCAATCTGAACCAATATTGTCCATTTTCTGTAGAAATTTTGTTTAATTTTGTAACATTTTTGATTTAAATTCGATTGAAAATTATATGATAAGGTTGGAAAATTCGGAATTATGAATCAATTATTCTACTTAACAATTATTATATTACTTATAATTTTTTTATTATATTTTTTATTATATATATTGATTTTTTATTATATTATAATAAAAATTATAAATTATTATATAATGTCACAATCTGTTCCTTTGTAAAATTATTATAATATGATACTACCTACGTATATTTAATATATATAGATATAGAATAGTATTATATATTTTGAATGTTCTTCAAATGGAAATGAAATGTATAGATAAAAAAAAAATCCAAATGAAAAAAAGAAAAATCAAGTAAAGATCTCTTTAAATGTGAATATTATTTCTATAGATCTATCAGCAAATGCTTATTTGTATTTCTACGCCATACACGCGTATATGTATCCCATAACATCATTGTATCAGGGAATCCATATATAAAATTATATATAAAAAGAATCACATGTATTTGAATATAGATATATATATTTATAAATGAAATAAAATAAACCCTTTCTTCAGGAATCAATCTTAATACATTCAATGACAAAAGTGTATAAAAAATAATGTTGGATATAATCGGAATTTTGTTTCTGTATATCATTTTTGAGGAAACCATTCATAACTTCATATATAAATTTTAACAATTCTGTGTTTGATAATTGTAGTTTTTCAACATCTTTTATTTATAAGAACTCTTTATAGGTAAAATTTAGAATCAACAAAGTATGAAAAGAATATTTTCTTACAATTCTTTATGTCCCGTACTGTTTTAATATTGTATATATAATAATCTATTTAATAGATTATTTCAAAAGAAATGCGAATAAAAGAGTTGGATATTCATCATATTATTTATTTTGGTAAAAGCAGGTATATGTATAAGATATATATACATAAAGATTTTAATGATATACTTTAATTTGGTAAAGTATTATTTAAGAATAGTTATGTGTGTGTGTGTTTGAAAAATAAATAGAGTTTTGAGTATAATGTATAGAATCGATCTATGGTATTATAAAAAAAAATTTTAATTCACTATATATTTTTCTTTAAATTAAATAAGGATTCGTATATAAGATATTTTTATGATATACTACGTTGATTTTTACACTTTCTGTGATTAAATCAAATTATATATCTTATATTAATTGGTAATGGAAAAATTAATTTCACTTTGTTTGAAAAGGAATTATAAAAATTAAACTTTATCGTTATTTATCGCAACAATTTAATTAAATCAAAGTAAGTATGCAAATGAAAATCCCTTCATATAGAATTTAATTATTCTAATATTCATCAGTTGTACATTGTAAATTTATCTAATTAATTATTCATTTATATTTTGTAATATTATTTTCCAAAAAAAACTTAATTTAATTTCAATTATATATTTTTTAATTATCTTATCTTATATTTAGTGAAAATGTCTTTACAATTTGATTTTATCCATAATATCCATAATGATTTTATTGAATTACAAAATGTTATTAAAACAATGAACTTAGAAGGTAAAAAAAAAAAAATAAAGAAAAATATTTGAACAATTTAAAAATAAAAATTGCTATAACATAAAAATTTTGTCCCTATATGCATTTACAGAAATCACAAATAATGAACAAAATACATTGGAAGCTCTAAATAAATATAATGATAAATTTAATATTATCTTTGATAATCTATCGAAA
Organism: Dilophus febrilis; assembly: GCA_958336335.1. Taxonomy (NCBI): domain Eukaryota; kingdom Metazoa; phylum Arthropoda; class Insecta; order Diptera; family Bibionidae; genus Dilophus; species Dilophus febrilis. The sequence continues at coordinate 3,020,321 of OY284471.1, read as the reverse complement.
GAATTGGAAAATCAATCGCAAGTCGGTGATGAAAAATCCAAAATAAAACAACGTTTACGTGCAATGCAATTTGGTTTATCATTTGATAAGGCAATATTTTTATTTATTATTAAGCAACACCAAGAAATGGATAAATTACTTGCGGGACTCATAACAAATTATAAAGAGTATCAATTAACAGAAGAATTTACATATTTATATATGAAATCGTTAAATTTATCTGCATTTCTGTTGGTGACACAAAATAAAAATTCAAAAAATGATTTAGACCGAGCCAAAAATTACATCGATGAATGTAATGAAATAAGTGATAAAGTTATGTCTTTAATTAAATCGAATAATTCATTTTATCTATACGATACAAAAGAATTATTTGAAAATGATCTGGAAATTAAACCATTAAACAATTATCGATTTAATTTGGATCGATTGAAAATAAATAATTTAGAATTGTTGGCATTCATTGAGTGGCATCAACATGAAACGAGGGAAATTGAGGGAAATCATGATGAATTTCGAAAATTAACACATCAGCTTTTAGAGCGCCATTTGAACATAACTCATGTATCGATATTCGATTGGATTAAAAAAATGAATGACATGTCTGCGTATTATATACGTGAAAAAGAATTTGCTGTAGCTCGTCATTATCTAACAGTTTCATGGATACGTTTTCGTACATTTGTATTTCGTATACCTCATTTTGAAATGCAAACTAAACATGAATTACGAATGCATTGTGATTTCATATTTGCGGAAATTGCAAAATTATGGATATTCTATGGTTTACAATTATTTATTGAATCACGTGAAAAATATTTACACAAAAATGAACGACAATTAAAGGCAATCAATGCGGGTAAAGAATTGAATGAAAACATTACTGGAATAGACATGATTAAAACGGAATGTGATCCTCAAGATGTAGACGAAGAATTAAAAGAAACAGCAAATTCAATTGAACTGTTTGACGATTGTCCGATTAAATTACATTTATTTGAAACAAATTTTTATGATCCAAATGTGAATGTTTCAGAAATAAATATACCATTATTCATGGATCCTGAAGCCATCATTATCGAAGAAAAGGAGACTAAAGATGATGATTTAGATAATGAGAATAAAAGCGGTACTGATAGAAAAACTTCGTCCAAAGAAAATGTAATAATTACCGAAAACAAAAAGGAATGTTATGAAAGTGTACCGATGATTACAAATGATTTACGTTTTCAAGCATTTACCAATCCATTTATAAAAGAATATGAGAATAAGGTTTTATTTTTTATTAAAAAATTAAATTAAATTATAATAAACATTTCCGTTTTATATAAATATTTAGATTCCTGTTCAATTGATTACAAATACAAAAATGGCACATGATTTATTTAAACATACCACTTATATGATGAGACACATATCAAAAATATTTAATATACATAACAGGCCATTGGAATATATCAATTCTGTTTTTGAGTTATCCGAAATTTATGGTTTTCTAATGTTTTTCGAAGATTCAATAGAAAAGTATTGATAATTTTTTGTATAGCATTGTTTTTTTTTTAAATTATAATTTTTAACAATTTCCATTTTCCATTTCAGTCAATATTCAATACAATTGAATCGTGTTGATATTCTTGAAATTATGATACAAAATATTAAAGAAAATTGTCCAAATATTTATTTGTCAATGTCAACGGACATATTAAAAGAATTAATTGATATTCAATTGGATTTAATTGAATTGAATTTTACAAAAGTATATGGTTTGGTTGAGAATACGAATAATAATATTAATGAATTGGAAACATTAAATGAACAAGGAACGTCATCACAAATGGATTCAAATGATTTATTAAAAGACAATTTAAAAACATTGGAAAATATATCGGAAAAGTTAGTAATATTTATAATTTTCTAATCTAAAATTCAATATAATATATTATCTATCTTTTCTTTTATATACAGAATTTGTGAATTAAAACTTATTAATTTAAATAATAAATTATGTTAATTTATTTTTGGGATATTGAAATTATCGTATTTTTAGTGATTGTCAATAAATTTAAATAGATTATATTTCAAATTTAAATTTTAAAATAATTAAATACATTTTATATTAATCATTAAATATTGTTTACAATTATTGATGCAATTGACCACAAAAGAAATGCAAACGAGTTAGCTAATAAATTAATAATAAATTAATCACTAATAAAGCTTAAAGGAATCCTAATCTTACACAATATTTTTAGTTTTCTTTACGCATTAAAGCAGATATATTGATTAAGGAACAAATTATTAAAGTGGATATTCGAATTTCTTAAAAAAAAAACACTGAATTAAATTTTAGAAAAAATATTGATTAATTTGAAATATTTATCAAAGGATATCTTGTATATATATAATACCATTGTTCGACGTACATTAACATTAATTCTGCATATAAATGTATTTATTTTGTTTTAATCCTCAGGGTACGATTACGAAAATTAATGTAACACAATAACTATATATGTACGTACATATATTCGGTGTAAAATATGTTTATTTCGATAAAATAAATTAAACATATAAATCAAATAAATATTCATTTATTTATTATTGTATATGAATGTATATATAAAGTCATAATATAATAAAACACAGGTATAAATATTGGTTTTCTATATATATATATATATATAATTTATATAATAATGGTAATATCTGTCATTTGAAGATATACGCAATCTATACCTATATAATATATAAATGTATTTCAAATGGTCTCTCAACGTGAATAATTTTAATTAAAAAAAAAACAAATGGAAAACATAAATACAATAACACTGTCGTACTAAACTATAATTTTAAACATACATATTTTAAAGTTAAACGTTGAAATTTTGAACGATACAACGAAATGAACAATACGAAATGTATTAAAACATCTGTAAAAAGACATTTGCCAGACTAATTTTAAGATAAAAAATTCTTTCTGTCGTAGAATACCAAATCGTGTTTCCTTGAACATCTCGGTATTCTTTTAATGAACATTGTAATCCATAATGTTTACACAAAAATATATTGAATCTGCATTCACGGTCATAATAAACATTGTAATGTTTTGAATTATAGTTGAGCACACGAGTGTATGTATTATATATATAATGTATGATAAATAAATTAAAAAAATATGGTGTATATGTTTAATTGAAAATCGCATTACCACCAACAACAAACAAACGAGAATATATTTTTTAATAATTTATTAATTTTTTCCCCCTCATTTTTTTTTTTATATATATTGTATGAATAGTTAAATCCAATTATTATTTTGTATATGTCAATAAATATTTACGCACAAAAATGAAAATGTTTATTAAAAAATCCAAGTTAATGAGTTATGATATTTGAACCCAAAATATATTTTGGGATTGGATATTCATAACAAAATATTTTTAAAAATTCAGTCCCCTTTTTCAAATATCTCATTTTTTGTAATATCCAATAACATATTCATAAATTATCATTCTTATGTATAAATATATATGTATATCTTATTTTATATATTGTTTAGTGCACCATAAAATATCTAATTTTAAATTATATATATATAAATATTTAAAGGATAAATTCTCTCTCTGTATAACTATTTGTCGGGATAAAAATACATTACATTCATAATGGAATCGATTTTATGTAAAATGCAAAATAAAAAAAAAAAAATATCTGCGTAAATGTCTTTTGGTAGAGGATTTCGCAAGAACTTTGTTAAATTTGGGGGAATGTTTTATGATATAAATATATTTTACATAAAAGGGAGAACAATTTTCTATTTTTAACTATATATAAGTTTAGTTTTCCTTCCCCATTTTATTACTATATATAGTGTAAAATATTTTTTATATAAAAGGGATATTTATCCAAAAAAAATATCAATGATTTGAAATTGGAAATAAAAAATTAAATTGTAATTTAATTATATATTAAAATTGAAAAATTTAAATATAGGAATTCTTTTCACAAACACACACCCATTTTTTTTTTGTATCCTTAGGTTAACTATTTATAATAAACGATATTTTCGCATCATTGAATATCCCATATGATACACATATATGTGGATACATATGCTCGGTATGAAATGTGTGTTTTAATTTAATTATTGAATATGTCATTAAAAATATATATCCAGAAAAATTTTGATTGATTGTGAGTCTATTCATCAAAAAGAAGAATTTTTAACATCTTTCACATTTATAGTATTATTTTTAGGAATTAATTTTCTGATTATGCATAGAAAATAATTTACAATTTATTAATTCCTCAAAATAAAATGTTGTGTCTTTTAAAACTTATTTGCACATATCAGTTGAAAGCGTTTCCTGAAAGATGGTAGCTTTCAATTAATCATACTTTGAAATATGATTATGGAATAGTTAATTACTATTTTGTAAAATTTGGATATCTTCAATTGGTTATCCTATATTACATTATGGTTACATTTATTTTTACAAGTTCGATAGCCCGTTTTAATCAATATATTATTGATTCATTTAATAACTATATTTAAATTTTAAATTAATATTTAATAAATATGTCTATATATACATTTAAATTATAAAATTATATCGTTTTCTATTCAATTAATCGGAAAATTTATATTTAAATTCATTTATAAATATGATAAATATGAATATATATATATACATCTGTTAATCAATAAACTATATTATATATACCTACATTAATATATTATTTATTAATTATACCTATAAATAAATTTCCATTGGATTATTATTTATATTATTATCCTGTTGATATAAATTTAATTATTATTTTGAAATAAACACATTTATAATATTCTATAATGTATAATATAATATCATATATATGTATATATGTAATCAACATTTTTTTCTATATAATATCATATATATTTATGATAAATTAAATGTCATTTTCATTTTGACATGTTATATTTATTTTCCTAAATGTTACAATAATATGAATTTTAATTAATTTATCCTTTGCCAATGTATTATTCGTATCACCGTTTAGTAACTTTTAATCAGACGACTGGTAAATTTGATGTATGATCGATTCAATATTTGTGGTTAATGTAAGGAATTTAATTGGCCAACTAAAGAACGTCTATATTTAGCGAACGTTTTGTTTTGATAGAAGACTAACATTTGAGATAGTTTTTATGTCCCTAATGAATTATTCTCCTTGAAAGGTGAATAGAAATTTAATGTTTTTGGGGGTTAAATGAAAAAAAAAATTAATTGTATAAAGTGAAAAAATTCGTTTCCTTTATGAATTTTCGATTGGCGAAACTGAGGGACTTTATATTGTTATATTGTTACAGTTGAATATTGATTACTGATAATTTTATTGTATTTTTAAAAACAAAATAATCGATTAAATTGTAAATTATTTAGAAAATATAATAACGTAATTATTTTATAGATAAGCAGAATAATAATTTTATAGATTATATTTATGTATAATTAAATCACATTTTAATTGTTTTTATATACCTTATTTTTTTTTTAATATAATTAACACTTTTGGTGAATTGTTTTCATATGTATATGTATACAAACATTAAAGGTAGCAATTATATAATTTTTATCAAAATATAATTAATTCGTATTATATATAGTTCATGATGTTTATTATATATTATATATAGTATTTCAAAAGCGATAAAAAAATAATTTAATTATAAATGAAATAATTATTTAAGCACGCGATAAACATTTTATATTGTTTTATACATATATGTAAGTATATATATGCCGCGCATACTTACTAAATTTATGTGAATAGGAAATAAATAATTATTAGTATTATTATTTTAAATTAAATGAATGAATTCATTCGCAAGAAATTGATAATAAAAAAAAAACTATATCCTTTATGGAAATAGAAATCGCACCATACCGCCATATAAATTAAAAAAAAAATACTGCATTTTATGAATGTTGAGAATATAAATAAAAAATTATTAGAACGAACTGTGAATGATGATTTTAGGTAAAGGATTAATAGCATAATCTTAGATTATATATGATTCTATTAAATGCCTTAAATTTTGGGTAATGGTTCATTTAGCACAATTAAGCATAAATATTTATAGCATTTATAAAGAAATGCAAGGTTTTACTTGAATGAATCAATTTAGTTAACTAAAATGAATTTTTAAAACACTGATACTAAAAAATATGTCAAACTTAATTTTACAATAATGGAAATTGGGTTTGTTGGATATTGTGTAAAATGTCAAACAATATGGATTTTGACAATTTTTGCATTATATAGATAATATTCAAAATTATTCAATTTTGTATTTGATATTGTGTCGCTATCATATGACATATACCAAACATAAAATCTATTTAAAACTTTTTACATCTATTGTAAATAAAATCGTATAAATAATTTAATAAACAAAAATATTTAATTAAATGTGTTTTATTGTATATATTAATATATAGATTTAGCGATGACATGAAAATTTGTATGTTATATATATTTGAGCGACAGTAAGTGTATTTTATATCATATAAATATGTAAAATAATTTTATATTATATATGTAAATTCCTAAACATTATTATACAAGTTTATTGCTTATGAAACAAGAATAAAATGCATATGCAGTTTATGTGTATATACATAGTGTCGTGATTAAACCACACAATTTTAAACTTTGTCATTGAATATTTCGCAAAATCTTTCTTTCTTTCTTTCTCTTAACGATTTAATATCATTGATGTATACTAATGGAAAAAAGTTAGCAGTTTAAACGATATGTATATGTAATATATAATAATGATGTAATAATTTTTGCAATTTTTCCTTAAACTATAAAACTATAATTCAAAATACAATGTGTTTAAAATCTTTCATTTCATTTGTTAACCATATAATAAACAATATAAACTTTAAAAACTATATATATTATATATCGTATATATAGAAAACAGTTTTTGATAATTGTAATTTAATATCTTGTCATACAGCAAATTGTTGTTTCTTATATATTATTAATATGATATGCATATAATTTTGATTATATAATGGAAAATTTTTAGTTGTAAGACAAATTTATAGAGATGGTTTAAAAAAAAAATGAAAAAAAGTATGTAAAAAAGGTAAAAAAAAAATAAAATTGAATAACAAATTTCAAATTATGCAAAATAATTGTTTATTAAATTGTTTTTTAATTTTTTTTATAAAATATATACCGTATAATATCGAAATAATTATAAAAAAAATACAATTTTCAAGTTAAGGGCTGAAATGTACTGAAATCGATGATTTTGAATTCATAAAATCTCAAAGTCACGAGACATTTAATGAAATATATATAGATCATTTAATGAATGAGTATTATGGGAATGAACTATATGATAAAGAATATTTTTGGATTGTGGATCTTACAATTAGTTTATTTAATACCAATTTAAATATTGTCAAATTTTAAAGTAATAAATTGAGAACTTTATTTGCACATTCCCTTTTTATTGAATTTTTACTTTAAAAAATATTTAAAATTATATATGGAATAAGCAAGAATTAAAAAAAAAAACGAACAATGTATAATATTATATAATAATATACATTTGTTATAAAGTTTCTTCTCAAATCACATTCCCTAGATTTTAACTATATATATGTTTTATAGTAAAATGTGAAACTAACATGATATATACAAAAATTGAATATATGTGGTATATATATATATATAAAATATATATTAACGCGGGTGCAAGTAAATAGAATATAAAATAATAAATTGTTTAAACAACAAAATTATCACTTTTTATATGTACATATAAAACTTCTATAATACACATATAGAACATGTAACTAAAAACTATATAATAGCTTTAGGCACTTGATAATAGTGGCAAAGCATAATATATATTTATTTTTTTATATTATATAAAATTGTATAATAATAATAATAATAATAACTTTGAACAATAAAATTTAATGGAAATAAATATAAATTGAAAACTTTTCTCTTTTTTTGTGCGTTTTTGTTCATCGTGGATAATTTTTGTTATAAAAAGTAATGCATTTTAATAAATAAAATATATTTTATCATTATATATATATTCTGTTTGATTTTAATTTTTTAATAAAAATAATTAGTATTATTAGTATAGAAAAACAAAGCATATATTATTACAAAAGAATTGTTCTAATGCATTTCTTCAAAACATAATCGTTTAAAATTGACAATGAATGAACACTTTCCCGGATGAAAAGCCATCGGAAAAATTAGCAAAACCAAAAACCATTATAAAATTTTAATAAAATATTTAAGTACAAGTTAGTATTATGGATTAAACTCAAAAGATTTCCAGTTTAATTGGTTTTCATTTGGAAATTCATGAAAAAGACCAGTTATATTTGACATAATTTTAAAAAATTGAATTAAAACCAAGTTAAAGTTAAAGAAATTCAACTTATCTTAGTTGTTTAGATTATGATAAGGCATTTCATTGAAAACTTACTGATGTTTTACTGTATTATGGTTAACAATTAATGTATGTTAATTACCATTCAAAATTATCAAAATGTTGAAGTAACCGGCAACATTAGCGGCAACGAATAAAATATAGAGAATATAATGACTAATTTTTTTCAACTAATTTATGAGTTATAACTTATGTTATAAAAAAAAAAGAATAAATTAATAAAGAATTCTACTTTTTTTAATTTTTAAATAAACTAATATATAAAATGGTAGAGTAAAAAGAAAAACTATAAATATTAAAGGAAAATATAAACAATAAAAATAATAGAAAAATAAAAAAATATAATTTATGTATATGATGATTTCAAAAGATCAGATAATGTCTTTTCTTTTGTTATATATTTTTTTTTTGTCTTTTACCTTCATATGTCCTTTTATTATTCTCTTGTTTTTTTTTTATTTTTTGATAATATGCGGATATAATTTAAATGTGCGTGAAGTGGAAGCACAGCCATAATAATAAGGTATTCTCTAATATATGATGCGGTATATATATATAGAAATATTCGCAGAAGTTAATTGTCTATGTTATTTTCATATCGTTAAATTTATAATTTTTCTGTATTTTCTTTTACGGAAATGTTTTATATATAGGTATATACTGTATACATAATTATATATATATAAATGTGTATTCAAATGCACACCGAGCTTTTTTATTATACATATATAATATTTTATTTTAACAATATAAATGCTGTATATACATCGCAAGTTTTATGATAAAACTTATGTGCATATTATTCGTTTCAATATTGTATATAACTATATATTTATATTTATAAAGACATATACGTATATATACATATCAGGATACGTATACAGGATATACGGTAGAAAATAGCGAGTGGCATACATTATAAATTCTGGTAATAAGTTTGAACATTTAATTGTTTCTTTCAAAAAGATTAGTCTCCGAAATATATTAGCAGTAACCGGACAATTAATTTAAAATCAATATAGGTTACCTTTGAATATCCTTTTTTAATGAATATACTGAAAATCTCTATATAGATATAGAATTTGAATAGGGACCGCAGTGCTTTTTGGTCAATCTAATATACAAAATTTTATTGTCATGATAATAATCGGGACACCTACCGTACATGTAATGATATTGAGTATAAATAATTGTAAATAACTATATAAAATTATCATTGTTAATGTTCATTTATACATAATTTATATATACATACATCTTTTTTGCTTTTTGGCTCATGGCATACACATAATATTTCAATACACAAAAATAAATACATTACACATACATTATACAATTTCCGTAATTGTTTATTGTCAAAATTGGCCATTGTAATATGTATTCTATATATATATAGTTATATAATTGAAATGATATATAGAACCAAAAAAAAAAAAGAACCTTTTGTGTTGAAATGAAGTGTTAAAATGGTCGAAATATATTATTGTCCTGTTTTATGAATAAAAGTTATATATATATTATAGAGAATATTATCAAATATATATAAATATAAATGAATGCGAAATTGTTAAGGGTATATACACACAGAATATATATACAATATATATATAGGTATTATAATTTATATAATTGCAAATATATTGTTTTTTCTATATATATATATATATATAAATAAATATTTAATGGTTGCAGTGAAAATTAATTTTATTTTATTGTCTGTAAATAATTTTTTTTGTTACTCACATTTTGTCAATGTAAATGTATACAAAATTTTCATTTCATTTACAAAACATAAAAATTACATTTAAATATAATTATATATAGTTTATTTTTCTTTTCAATATTTGCAAATTTGATGCAGTCATTGCTTTTATAATGAAAGAGTCATACAAGGAATTAATTTAAAAATATAATTATATATATAGAAAAGTTATATAAAACGTGATAATAGAATTTTACCCTTTCCCGGTTTGAAATTAAAGAACTATATATACTTCCTATTGACTTTATTATAACACAAATGTTCAGAATATTCTAATTTTATTAAAATATATTTGAGTTATTTGTAAATAAATTATAAAAAAACATCATGTGAATAAAATTTTTTTCATAAAATCAAATCACGTTCCCGTCTTATAAAATATATACAACATAAGTAATTTTATTTAAATTGCCAAACACCAAATTCATTCATATTTATATATACACATAGTTTTTAAAATGATATAAAAATGATAGACTCTATATGACTGATATTATTAAAATGATGGATATATACTACTGGCTGGTTGGTTGATATAATATATATTATTATATATTTATAATATGGATAAATTTTCCCAGATAAATGAAAAAATTGTGTAAATAAATGTACAAATATATTATATATAAGGAAGGATATTTATTTATGTATAACTTTGCGTTTTTTTTTTCCTTTTCCTTTTTCTTAAACTTTATATTTTCAATGTATATATAAATAAATAAATAAATAAATATTACATGAAGAAAAATACCCAATTTTTAACTCGATATATATAAATCTATAACAATTCACACGTATTTGTGAACCGAATTTATATTATATATGTATAAAAAGGCAAAAAGGCATTGAAAATTTGTTGATATATTATTTTCGAGTGATAATTTAATTTTCAAAATAAATGTATATGTAAATAAATTTTTATTTAATAATATTAAACTATATATATTTATTTATTTGTAATATAAATTTATTGATGGTTATAACTTTAAAGTTATGTATGCAGAAAGATGGGTACATATTTCTATTCATACAGACTGCGAGATTATCAAGACGATTGATATATGAATTTTGTATTATAAAAGGAGTTATCAATGAATTATCCTTAAAACTTTTTCATTTTCATTAGATAAATAGCAAAAATACATTTTATAAATTCATTAAAAAGTGGTAAATCTCAACAAGAATTCGAATCCAAGTTATAAAAGTGACGTTGTTTTTCCACATGATATTCTGAATATTATGAATTGAATATTAAATAACAGATAAACTTTTCTCATAAGTTAATGCAATGCACATTGAACGCATAATACACTGATTTTATGTTTATAAATCTTAATATGCTTTAACAATTAACAAATTGTCTTTAAAAAATGATTTGTATTCCATTTGTTATAGATATATTATTTGCTGTTCATCAATTTTATTCATTTCTTGTTACAGAACACAATATATTTAAGTATTTATATTCGTAAAACAAAAAAATTATTAGTATATAGTTAGTAAAAATATAAATAAACTTAATTACTAAAATTTGTAACATATATATATAACTTAACTAATGTTAGATTACTTAAAACTACCCTAACAAGCCCAATTATAAATAATTCAACGATGATTTTGTTAATGGGAAATTTTGGGGGGTTCTCAAACAGACCAGAGCTATTGGATAGGAAAGAGTACTTGGCGCGTAGTCGGTCCGCTGTAGGACTAGAGGGCTTGACCCAAGTACCCCCCGGTTTAGGATTGATTGATAAATGATAATTGGCGCCTTTCTCAGACATAGTATGCTGAGTGGCAAGACCCAATTTTTGTTCATTTTTAACATATATAGGATAAAGTATTGTCAAGTAATCAGTTCATTAAAGAGAACAGACCACTTGCAATTACTTTTTTGTAGGTAATGGGAAAATAGGACAAATTATATTTATCAAAAATTTATATTTTCATATAATAAAAAAGGGGTTAGTAATATATAATATTAGTTTGAGTTCATGATATATATTTATGCAAAAACAAAAGGAATCAATTAGTTATTAGTTAATGTGTATAATATCCATTCACCAGTGTATTTATGTTTTATATTAGTTGGGAATAAGTTAATTACGAAAAGCAATTACTATTTATTGTGATCTATCATGAACTCTAAAATGATTATATTTCTATAAAAGGAATTACAAAATTAAAAACATTCATTTTAAATTAATATTTAATGCGAAAAATAATCCAATGGGATTTTTTTTTATGAAAGTGATAAACTGAATTAGAAGAATTGGTAAAATGAATAAATAGACTATAATAAAATACTATAAATTAAAATTAATCCATTTTGTACAATAGAAAATTTAACAATAAATGAATTCAAAAACAAGTTAAAGATTGTATATATAAATAAATGATATAGTTATAAAATCCTGGATGGAATGTAAGAGATTTTTTCATAATAATTCTTAAATGACTACATTAAATTGAACTATCAAATTAAGGTTGTGATACAAATATTGTAAAAATAATAATTCAGTTCATCACATTCAATCATATAACATTTCTGTTTTCCTTTAATTTTATTTGTTATAAATACCATTAATTTTAATCCTTTATTTAATATGAATTATTTTTTCTTTTGTAATTTCTTTTATATAGAAATATAATGAAAAGAAAATTCCAACTCACCAATTGTTGACATTTATTAAATGAACAATTCGTAAAGTTGACAGAAAAAAATCACACTAACCTGGAATAAAAATAAAGGAGAAAAATTTGTATCAATTAGTAATTGAAATAAAAATTATTATTCTATTTATTCTTTTACAATAAAATGTTATTTACCTGTTTGAACTTTTGCAGAAGGCTCGACTGATATAACCACAAATATTAATAAATACATATAAATTTCTGCATAATAAAAATATAAACCATAATACAGCAATTTCTTGAAAAACAAATCATTCTGTAAAGAACACAATAAAAAATTAGTATCAATATAACTTTCAATTATAAATAAATGAAATCAAAAATATAAACAATTAAATCACATATGGAAACAACATTGAAATACATTATTGCAAAAACAATACATTTTTAAAATTAATTTTTTTAAAATTGAAATTGATTTTATACCTGTGCTTTTTGGTGAAGCTCATAAGACCGATGACGACGAATAAATAGCAGCAGCAATAACAACAAAAACAGTACAAGTTTTGCTGAGGAATTAAAACGTCATCGGAAAATGTTTTACAGATGTTTCAGCACATCAAATTTGTATCCATTAAGAATGATTATTTTTTTAAGATAATTCTTGAATTGATATTCTTTTTAGGAAACACCAATCTTTTTTATATATAGCACATATAGAATAAAAAATAAAAAAAATTAAACACAAAATTAATATAAAAAATAAAAAAAAAAAATAAATAAATTTCAACAAAAACTAAAAATGAAATGAGTTTTGTTCGTATGATTTTGTACAAAAATAAAATCAGCGGTAAATTTTACCGCAAGGTTTGTCTATAAAATTTTATTTTATTTTATTCAGTAGTGTATTAGTAATATAAATAGTAATTATTATATGTATGGAAATATTTATAAAATTGTGATCGCATATGTGTGTTTATTTATTGATATATAAATACAATTGTTTATGTGCTCAATATAACATATATATGACTGAATGTGTACCTGTTCGTACATTGAAATAAATTAATGATTGATATAAATTTATAATCATCATAATTTTTACATATACACATTTGACGATGTTCTCCGCTGTGTGTTACTATATATAGATTGATATAGAATAAAATTTATATCCATCTCATCTCAATTGGTTGTTACACATACATTATTTGTGATATTGTTGTTTGAATTATTAAAGGTAAATAAAAGGGTGTTTTGATAACAAATAAAATAAAAGGGTGTTTTGTTGTCGGATAAATAGAAATGTGTTTTCTATTGAAACATTTTTGAAACATTTTAAAGTGAAAATTCTCGGAAAATTAATATAGACAACCGCGTTAGAATATGATCTTTCTACCGCAGTGGTCCATTTGTTCAGATTCGTTAAGGCGGTTAGAGGAATTTAGAATATGATTATAAAGAATTGTAAATTTATTGTATATTTCCACACCTTTAAAAAATATGTTATATTTTTATAGAAAAAATGAAAATTCTCGGAAAATGCAAGCATCACAAGGATAGTAACGTAAGGAAATCAAAATGTAACTTTTTTAGCAATGAGTTTCGCTGTACTGAAATTTGCCTGAATTTCTGTGCTGAAATGTTCCCAATGTTTTCATTAAATTTATACATCATTGGCTTTTAAATAATAAAAAAACGGTCATTCAATACATTTTAAAATATTAATTTTTTAATGACCACATATTTTCAAATATAAATAGTTATATTGTCGTTTATATTGCAGTTTTTTTTTTGTACAATGTTGTTAAAAAATAATGAAAAGAATTGCAATAAATTTGATAATAAATAAATTCATTTTTATACAAAAAACTTTATCAAATTATCCGCATATTTCCATTTACTATTTATTGTAAATGTACATATCGAATCTATAAAAAAGATGAATTATAATACCTTATATAAATTATCAATATAAGTTTTAGATATTAATTACATTACATCCAATGTTCATCTTCAAAAAAAAAAAAATATAGTAAAAAAATAGAAGATATGGTCAATCGATAAAATATCATATATTCTGAAATGTTTGGCTTATTTTTTATTTTAATTTATATCCATAAAAAAATAAATAATATAGAAAATATATATATGTGTATGTTAATAAATCTTTAAATTTTTATGTATATATTCTATATAAAATAACAATATATTTAAAGCTTTTTGAATATATGTACACATCCCTCAAGATATATTCATACCGAATATATAGTATACACAAAACAACACAACATAAATAAAATATATATAGTTTCGTGTGATCCTATTTTATAGATAAATAAATGAAAAATATTTATATATATGTTAATATGCATGCATCATGTATAAAATAAACAAACTATATTATCATGTCCTCATACTTGTTCTTTTCCATATATATTGAACATATATATATATATATATATAAATATTTTCCATTTTGCGGTAGTTAAACGAGCCAAAAAATGTTTATATATACCAGTAAAATGATATACAATTCATTTATATATTATTTATATATACAAGTTATAAGTAAAATTGCATGAATTTCCGTTGAATTTACACTTACACTTTGCCAACAAATTTTTTTTTTACCCCCTTGATATTATGTACAGAATATATCCTTGAAAATACAGAAGTATTTAAATGAAATTGAACCAATTTGAAATATTTATTTTCTATTTTCTTTATACACCGAACAGAACAAGGGTTAATTTAATATATATAATTATTAATAAATAGAGATTGATAACAAAACTAAGAATTGTTTAAATTTCCATAGAAACATTTCACAGAATTTTCCGAGTGGATTTTCACAGTGGTTATAATATTTTTTCAATCTTTTTAAATAAAAAAAAAATATGTAGATAGATTATAAATGAAAAATTACAATATGTATATTATAATATAAATTTTACAAACTGTTATTATCAGAAATGAAATGAATAAAAAATGAAAAAAAAAGGCACAAGAAAAAATAAATAAACACACATTAAATTAATATCATTTATTATATTATACATATATATATATATAGTAAAAATGTACGAAATATTTATGCATTTATCATTTAGAATTTTTGCTAGTCCCCAATGGGCGATAAAATGGGAAATGGAAATTTTTCCTGATATTTTCTGGGAAATCTCTTGTCTCATCTGCATAACCGCATAGATGCATTTTTTTTTTAAAAAGAAATCACTTTAATATAATCGTTTAAATAAAATCCGTCATTTCAGAACTTAAATACGATTAAAGCAAATAAAAGGTATATACTTTTCATGAAAGGAATAAAGTAATTGCTATATAGTTTTTAATTAAAAATTATTGTTCTAGTAAATTTTTCTATTCATAATCTTTTTGGTTTTTTTGTCACAGTTTGTTGTCATGAATTTTGAATCATTATACAATACAATTATTTCCAAGAATGTTAATCTTTATCAAACAAAAATAAGTTGTATTATTAAAGACATTTTTAAATCAATTTTATAATATTCATTTTGTAATCAATATATTTCAAGCTAGTATAGATTTTTTAGTAATAAACAACTTATTAAGTATACAAAATATTTATTTCCCATTGAATTCATCATTTATTTATAGTAGGAAAAGAATAACTAGGAAAAGATCTCAATCGCAAAGATATCCGCATTGAAATTTCCATTCTAAATGGTATAATATATATAATTTCATTTAATTTGATCGTAAAATTGTTTAAAAGTTATATTTATAAGGTAAAAATATAATCAATTTGTCAATTCAATTGTTTTGTTTACCGCATAATAACATTTTGAATATATTTAAAAATTATTATATTTGAAAGTTCTGTAAACAAAACAAAAATCTTTCAATACAATAAAAACTATATATATATGCGTATATAAATAAATATTTTTAAAAGAAAATCATTTCATCTCATCTCATCAATCACAAAAAAAACAAAATATATAGCTAAACGAAAATAATATTTTTGTTTTTATTTTATGTGTTTTTTTGGGTACAGTACATCAGAGTCGGAGGTGGAAATGTCTTTGCAATGTTGTCAAAAGGATAGGATATTTCGAAAGACACATGCTTAAAAGCAAATTAATTATGATTATGATTTTCAAACAAAATTTTCCGGAAAATTAAAGTTTTCAAATTAAAAGATTTTCCAATTATAGCCATAGTTTTACGGTATGCAAATTTCTTTGAATTTTGGAAGAACCCGAATGGAAAATCGGCTATATCTTTTGAACCAATATGGTTTTGGAAATAGGGCTAACAATTTCCAATAACCGCCTATGCACGCATTTTACATACTAGAATGCAATCATTCAATATACATAATATCATACATGTAGTGTTTCAAATAAATTATATATACCATATAATACAAATTTCAAAGACAGAAAGAATAAAAAAAAATTATAATATAAAGCTGAAATATGAAAAAAATATACTATTTATTTTGTTTTTAGTTTTGCAGTTTTATTTTTTGATTATTTTATTATTTTTATATTCATTCATAAAATATATATATCTAGCATATAAAAATAAAAATCTTTTCTTTATATAAAAGCAAATTTTTCCAATTCTAAAATTTTTCTTTTCTTTTTCTTTTGTTTTGCCTTATCCAAAAAAGAATTGCATACGTGCCAAATTATACATACACATATATAAATATATATTTATTTCTCGTTATATTTTTGTTTATATTTTTGTACAAATGTATATATATATGTTATATATATAGTTATTTATTTTTCCTTATAGATATCTATGAAGTACTTTCGCATTTATATATATACAATACATATTTATATCTATATATGGATGGGATGGATATATAATCGAAAAAAAAATATATATATATTACATATCTTTTATATCGTATATTATTATTATATATGTATATATATATATATATAGTATATAAGAAGAACACAAAAACTCCTTATCTATACTCAATTATCTTAATATTCTTCTAAAAGTTTTAAGTCCAATTTGGTTGGTTGTTGATGTTTTTCATTATATATTATGTATTTTTCTTATAACCATACATATGTATATTCATTCATCTTCATCCATTTGCTATATACATTATACATATATGAATGTTATGTTATTATATTGTTTTATGTTTTTATGGTTTGTTAGTTGATGTTATAAATTTTTTTTTCACTGTATATATAACGCATAGTAAAATATATATTTTTGTGGATTTTAATCAGATGGTGATTCAAAATATAATTTAGAGAGACGTCCAGTTCAAAAACAAAAAATATAAAATAAAATTAACCAATCTATATATTATATATATATACATATTTTATTATTTTTATTATTATTATATTGTTGTTTATTTTTTGAATTGTTAACATACAAATATATATATATATATATATAGCCAATTTATACTGTCATGTTTTTGCTATTAGCTCATTGTTTACAACACAAAAGTTGGCTATATATATATGTAATGTACTATATAAAAATATCGATGTAGGAAAATGAAAATGAAAAAAAAAAAAATAGATATATTTGTAGAGATATCCATTAGACAATTCGAACAAAAATATATTTATAGATGGATTTTTTTTTTTTTCATATATCTATAATAAACGTCGTATTGTATAACCATTTTTATATCTATACATATATACATATATTGTGCGATTATATCACAAAATTGAATGGTTTTATATTTATATATAGGCCATAGATATTTTTTTTTATATTTATTATATGAATAGGATGGAGGATTATTAACTGTGAATGGACGTTTTGGATAAGGCAAATATTATATCCATATGGTAGATATTTTTATCTATATATAAAGTTATATATATGTATCTAATATATTATATATACAGAGATAGAATGTATATTTGAAGTGCAGCATTATGAGGAAAATTGTCTTTATCCTATATTCGTATCCTGAATGAACATATAGGTATTGATAATATTTTATTATATATGAAAAATGATATATATGTATAATATTTGCGGTTAGTATATTTGCAGGTTTATTGTTTTATTAATATATATATATATATAGAGTTTTGTTGGTAGTTTTTGGTTTTTAGTTGTGAATGCAATAGAACTATTAAATTTTTTGTATAGTAATTCTTTTTTATGTTTCTGAATTGAAATGGATTAAAAATTTGTTTTTTTATAGTGTTTTATATATAAATTAACTCTTTACCTTAAACAAGAATTTTGTTATAATGAAATGAATTGTAAATAATTGTTTCTAATGTGAAATATGAACAGTGTTTTTCTTTTCAGTCCTTGAGGAACATTTTTTCATTTTTACATTGTAAATTTTTCGAAAAAATATTAGAATATATTAGAAATTGATTGAATAAAACAATTGGATATTAATTCGGTTAATAATTATAAAAGAATTCATTATTGAAAACAATAAAATTTTCCGGAAAACCCGATGAGGAAATTGAGGAAACCTTCCAAGAAAAGCAACAAATTTATTTCAATAAGAATATACAAACTTAACGATTTGGTTGCATGCATAGAATTCTTGCTTTATATAGGGAAAAATTTAATTAATTAATTTAATGGTTAATGTTATAAGATATATATAATAAGTCGCATGTTTTTTTTTGTTTTGAATTTGTTTTATTTTTCAATAATTAAACAGATTTAATGGATTTTATGGAAAAAAATAAATAATTAAATATATATATATAAAATCACGTAGTCATTTTATGCGAGAAATATATATATATATGGTTAATTAAATATTCCCTATATATAAAATATATATTTATATAAAACATCTTTATTTTATTTATTTTAAGTTTAATTAAATTTTAGCTTTTATATATAAAATAGATATATCTTATATATGGTATATGTAAATGTCTTAAGTATATGTGATATTGTATTTTAGTACATGTTTGTATTTATCTTTTGTACATTATCATTATTATTACTATATATATTGTAATACATTGAACTTTAAGAATAAATTTTACAGGATTTACAGTAAAATCACTTTCAATTAAGGTATAAAATTCAAATAAATTATTTAAAATATATATATATATATAGGTATACTTTTATGGAACTTTATATTATTATATAGAATTATATAAATATGTGTGTGTATTAAAAACTTTAATTTAAAAAATTATAATCTATAAATATATGTTATAATTTTAATTTCATTAAAGTAATTGGCAATTTTTAACAGTTGATTCCATTTTAATATTTTATTTACAGAAATAAAATAGAAATACATAAATTATGAGGTATTTTTTTTTTTTTTAAATATTCAGGATAAAATACATAAATAGTAAATTTTAAATATGCATAAATAAATGTAAGTATATAGAGTAACTTTATTACATATAAGAGTATATAAATGTCGCGAATAATGTTCCCATACATATATATATTATAATTTTAACCAATTTAACATTACCGCCGCACACGAAATGTTATCAAAACTTTTAGTGTTCCTTTTATTTATTCATCATTAATTAATTATACTATAATATATAGTAAGGAGACTTATTGTAACTTGTTAGGATATTTTCAAATATGTAATTGGCTTGGAAAATCAATGAATGTAGACAATTTCAATCGAATTATTACAATTTTCATCATGATTTTGCTTTTTAAACTATAATAAATGGCAGTTTTTTATTAATAAAAAGCATAAAAATCACGGTAATTGATTAGATTCGCTAATATACGTGTCAGACAACAACATAAGAGACGAAGTTTTTCAATGAAATAATAATACATTTTTCAATTGTCAAAATTTTACATTTTTATTCACATACATTTATTTATAGTATATTCACAATACACAAATCAATTTTTTGTCATCATAATAAAATTGAAAAAAAAACTTATAGAAACATTTTTTATAAACATATACATCATAGAGATTTGCAATAAATCAAAATGGTAAATTGACTTTGTAATATATATGCAATATATGGATATTTTTTTTATTTCAACTATACTATATAGATTTTAGAGATTCAATACTTTTCCATAAACAACGAATATTATAGAGTTATAAATATAAATTTGACAATGTGAAAATCATGCAATGGGATTTGTAAATATATATATATAACAATAAATATTCTTATATAAAAAAATGTATACAAGAATATATAGTAAAATTAAATCCATATTTATATATCAATATATGGGATATATATTCGGTGCTATATAACTTGCTATATTTTCTATCAATATATATATATCGTGACGAACTACAATATCTAAACAATATAAAATATATCAATAATAATAATATAATACCATCAGAAATATATTGTATATATATATTCAGTAATGTAATTGAATAAAGTCATAGACATTATTTTTGATTCGTTTCGATATTATATTAAATTTCCAATTTTCTATATACAATTTTCTACATAAAGTAGAATTTTTATTATCTTAAACAAAAAAAAAATTATATTTATAGTTATTGGTTATTTTATTTATTATGGATACAATAACAATAATAATATATATTGTATACACACAGCAAAGGTGTTTGATATCATAAAACATTGTAGATATATATAAAGAATCGTTCGAATTTTTGATGGTGTGTTTTATACTTTTACTATATATATATTATTGTTTTATTTCTTTGACACCAAACAAGTTAAAATCGTATTTTTGCACGCGATGTTATATATACAAATATACCTTTTCTACCTTTATAAATATATTATTCGAATAACGATCAAGAAAATATTGCAAAAAGAAAAAAAAACAAAAAAAAATAAATAACTATCTATATATATATTTGTATATAGATAAACATAATATTATATTGAAACGCCAAAAAAAAAAATATAATAAGAATGAAATCGAAACAAAATTTTTCCATTAAATGGATAATAATAAAAAAAAAAAAAAGAAAAGAAATTGAAAATTTCTTTCAAGAATATTATTATTATTATTATTACTATTATATGGTTTTGTAGATTTTTTTACATATATAAATAAAAAAGTTTTGCTGCGATTCATATATTGGAAAATTGAAGTCAAATATGTTTTATTTTGTTATGGTAAAATGTATATAATAATATATATATATATATATATATATATTTATATGATTTTATTACATGCAACACGAAAAATAAAATTAAAGTTTATTATATACTCTATCTATATATATATGTATTGCAACAAATAATATATAATATTATATAAATAGAAACAAATCCTTAAAAAATACATTATTTTGTTTTTGTTTCAAAATTTTAGGAAAAGTTTTATTTTTTTGCAAAAATTGATATTTGAAAGATGTATAAAATGTTTAAATATATATAATTATTTCTTTATAATTGAAAATTGAATATGAAATTTGATTGAAAAATAATTAAAAATACTTTTCGAAATTCTTAGTCTTAAAATTAATCAAGTTATTGAATTTTTTATTATGATTTTCTTTTAATTATTCTATTATATTCTTTTCTTATTGAACATAAAAATTCTTTAGTATATTCTTTAAGATTCGGTAATTAATTGCTTAGGTAATTACAATAATTTTATTAAAATCGCGTATTGTAAGTAATTTTCCTTTAAATAATAGGTTTTATAACTGAATTTCAAAAGGAAATATCTCGGAAAAATGAAAATCTTTTAAAACTATATCCAATGTTATTTTATATTCTTATAGAACATAAAAATAGCTTTCTATCTGTTTTTCCTTCAAAAAATTGGTTCTATAACTTAATTATATTCCAAGAAAAACCTTGGAAAATTCAAGTAAAATCAATAAGTGATGTAAGGAAACTGATTATAGAGTAAAAATTCAGCATTTTATGAAATAAATTTGGCATAAACTATTGTGTATTAGAATGGAAAATCTAAAAGTGTTTACGAATCAGTTACAACAAATTTTAAATGTTATAAAATTGATTTGAAATTGACAGATGGTTAGTAAATTTTGCCATATTTAATCTCTAATAATATGACTATCTATATGTTAATATATTGAATGAATAAAAATAAAAATAGATCCCTCTATATACAATATTATGGTATAGTATATTCATTTTACTGCATTCAATTTAATTTACTTTTTATTTTTGTTACATTAAATTACGCACGCATAATTTTTAATAAATATATATAATTGCTTTTTTATGTGAATATATAAGCTGCGCAAAATTTCACACATGAATTATATATAATATATTTACCGCACACAAATAAATTATGTATTATAATCGCTCTTTTTTTTTTTTATTTTAATTTAGTGTTTATTTATACAATATAATCAATATTTATATATAATTATGATAAAATAAAATTGCATATATAGTAATATATACGATAGAGAAAAAATAAATAATAGTCCAATTTAAAATTATATGTTGATAAAATATATTATTTTATTACATATATATATATTTATATTTCAATTTTTGTATTAATTAATAATTAAAATAAAATTTACTATACAAAAAAATAAAATCCAAATAAACAAATAAGAAAAAAAATGAAAAATAAAAAATATACAAAATATATATAAATTTTAAATTAGTAATGCTCAGTTTTTAATATAATGCATATACATTTTTTTTACCGCATATTTATACAAATATAATGCATATACCTATATAATAATTAGAAAGAATTTAATGGTGCATTGAATTAATTAACATAAACAAAATATAATTGTTTTTTTTTTTATAGTGCAATTATTTTGTTTATGTATATAAATTTTGAAAGATATATGCAATGGTTATATAAATATATTGTATATTATTATACTAATTGAATTAGAGTTGCGAATTTCATATATGCGGAATTAATTCTATATATATGCATTATGATTGTATAGAATGAAAGAAAAAAAATAATAATAAGAACAAACAATTTATTTAATAATAAAAGGGTTTATATAAAATTAAATAAAAACAATATAGTTTATTGTATTTTCGGTATTGCAGTCAAGAGTTGAACATATATAAAAGAAAATATAACCGCATATACATAGTGTAAATTATTATATTGCTTAACCGCATCAATTGATATTCTATACTTGAAAACATTTTCATTTAATATATCAAATAAAATTTTATTGCAAAGAGTTTTTGAGCTAAAAGTTTAATTTATCCAATTTGATCAACAACATGACAGGAAAGATTCTAGTAAAAAATATAATTTTATTATTGAAAAAAACACTAAATTATTTATATTTGATTTTTTTTTTCTCTATTATTATATTTTATATAGCTAAATTTTCTATTAATCATTGGAATTACAATAAATTCAACCATTGGTTTTTTGATTAATCAAAAATTAAATCGATATATGTTGGATGGTGGACCACCAAATGAAATTGCATCCGATTTATTATCACAATTATATTCAGATAATTATAAAGTATTTCCTGCTTCGAATACAAACACTATGCAGTTTTATATGCCATCAGTAGCATCAAAAGTTGATGGTCATGGACATGGTGGAAGTGGTGGTCATGGTAGTTATTCATCAACTAATGGCCTAACAAATGGTAATGCTTATTTACCAAACTATGGATATTCACCGATGAGTGCATACGCTTTGAATAATGTAAATTCACAATTAAACAATTTACCATCAAGAAATTTGTATACAACAACCAACAGTGAATATTCTCCATCAATCAAACCGCATTTACAATCAAAAAATCTATATACACCATTTAATAATGGTTATTCAACATCAAATAATGTGAATTTATCACCAGTCAATAATTGGTCGTCAATAAATACAAATGGTTATTTAAATAATGGTCAAGGATCATATTATACCAATCGAAATCAATTTAATAAAAATCAAAATGAATTGGGAACGTATTATGAAACAAATGTTGATCTAACCGGTAATAGTAATAATAACGCTGCCGCTTCGGCCACCCATCAACATGATATTTCTTCAAATGTAATTCAATGCCCCGATGGATATTATTACTATTATTAATTATTGTCCAGAGTGGTCCAGGATTAGATTAACTTTATATTTATTTATTTAATCATTTTATTTATTGATTAATGAAAATTGTTGTTAAAAATTATAATTAGAATTATATATATTCAGTTAAATGCATTACAAAAGTTTAATTTTATTTTTCATTCATTATTTTATTTACTCCTGATTTTTGTTTTTTGAATCCTAAAGAATCTTATCAAAATTAAAGGTGTTTAAATTAAAAATCGGTTGGGTTTTTTCCAAATAAAGCAATGGGCAAATTTTCACAGAGAATTTTTGAAAATTTGAACAGATATCTATAGAACAATTGACATTTTCTTTTCTTTCATGAAAAATCAGTTCATACTTTTTTGTTTTTTAGAGACTTGCGATTTTATCCATCAAATTGACTATCCCATTCGGCGAGAAATGATACATTTTCTTTTATATTTGGGGAGCAAATTTGTTATTTGCGATAGTTTAATATCAAAATTAATAATTTTCAATGTTTTTTTATTCAAATTGCTATTCATATATATAATGGTATAAATATAATAATAGATCATATAAAGGATATATAGGATATGGCTCATAAAATACTAATATATTTCATTTTGGATATATACGGCAAATGTAAAATTAATTTTATTGATAAAAATTATAATAAAACATGTTGTACAATGTATATATATATATGTATAATGCGGTATATATATACACTATTAAAATACAAAAGTATATTTGTAAATATATAGATATATATATATCCATATAGTTAGTTAGTTATATGAAGAAATATGCTAATGGTATATCTTGTATTTCTTTTGGATAAATTTCCTTGAAGCACATACACATACATATATAGAAATAATACATAATAATCTTAATTAAATTATAAGCTTCCGTTGTGAATTTACGACTTGAAATTCATAAAATAAAATTCATTTTCATTTTCATTTTTTTTTACAAATTTTTTATTATGTTTAGGATCATTAAGCATAAAACTTGTTTATACACATATATATATATATATAAATATATTTTCGCATATATTCTCCCTTATATTTTCATTTTCCGCAAAACGACATGAGTATATTCGCGTGGAGGACGACAACGAAAACGAAATACACCCACAACAACATAATCATTTATTTCTATATTAAATATATAGTATTTACAGGATGATGTAATAAAAGGGTACAATAAATCGAACTAAATATGTTTTTCGTATGGATTTAAAATCGAAATTATTCTTTTCATTTCTTAATCATTTCTTCTAAAATTCTATTTTGATTAATTTATTATAATTTTAAAAGTTTTTTTCTAGGTTTATAGATTTAGATTAATATTAGTGATTTCATTTAGGAATTTTATCCTATTGAATAATTTGTTTAATATTAGTTCATTTGTTATTGATACAGCGAGTACACATTTTAGATAGATGACCCTGTATATAACAATTTGATATGTTTATAAGAAATTAATTTATTGATTATTTTTGCTTTAAGCGATTATTTTGAATTCGTTTTTTTTTATTATTATTTTTGTTTTATTTTGTAATATTTTTTTTTTGTTTTTGCATATAATTTATATTGAAAAGCTTCACAAAAATTGGGTTCTTTTATATTAAAGTTTGAACATATAATGGGAAAATGTATATATATATATATAAAGCAATCAATTAATTTTCTATTAATGTTGGTACATTCAAAAATGTTTAACCTATAATGGTATTGCTCAGAAACTACTGAAATATGTAGGTGTTTTATCATGATAATTTAAGTCAATTATAATAACTTTATTATTAAAATTAGTAAATTCATCACAGATTTTCTATTTCATTTTCCAACAATAGAAGCTATTGTCGGACCGATTAAAAATCCAATAGATAAAAAATGTTTTGAAGGATGATAAATTCGTCGATTGCAAAGGAGTAAGTGTATAGAAATAATTGTTTAAAAAAGTTATACTGTTTCAATAACGTATAGTATAGCATAATATTTATCAATTGCTATTTTTATTTCCTATCCAGTGTTTTCAATATCCAGTAAAAATTTGAAATACTTTTGGAATATATATATATAGAGTACTATAGAAATCCGAACAATTTCTTTAATATAAACACAATACATAATTTTATATACATATACATATATATAGATGTATATATAAATATATATGCGGTGTTCAAATATTCTTATCTTTGGTAAACAGACTGGAACACATAAAACCAAAAAATAAATAGCGCGAATACAACAAAACCTCTTTACTGTATACAACAATGTATATTTATATTTATGTATATATATATCGTCCTACCTACCCCATATATACTATAGAAGTAGAAGAATATCTATATATAGATATATATATAATTTTGTACCAAAGTAATAATAGTTTTAATGCTGCAGCATTTGGTAAATACAATATATATAAAATAGAACCACTAAAATTACTTATAATATTAAATATATATATATGTATCTATATTACATATTACATAAAATCTATACAAAGTATATATATATATAAGTATACATATAAATACATTAAACACTTTTATTGAAAAGGTATATATATGCATTCATACATACATTTACTGCTTTATGTTTATAGTTATATAAAATCATATTATATAATTTTTTTATAACCCACATTCAGAAACCCATATATATATATATATATATAATATATAAAATAAAACCCATGTTTTTCACTAATGTATATACATAACACAAAAATTATATAGTAAAAGCTCGAGTATATGCAATTATAATATACATTTCTATAAAATCATATGAATTGAAATGAATATAAATTTTAGAAACTTAATTTTAACCATATAGAATATTATTTAAAATGGTAATTAATTTATTACAAAAAAACAAAATCTATTTATTAAATATAATTAAGAATAAATCAATCATTATATACAATTAACAATGTAAAGTTACGAATAAATAGTTTGATAAATTTAATATAATGTTGAATTTTCAATAAAGAATTACAATTTAATTTAATCAATTTGGAAAATCTCAACACTCAGCCAACCAAAATTAATCAAATATTTTTCAATCAAAATTGGTATTTAACAAAAGAATTTAAAAAATGTTAATTACAATGTATTATTTGACTGATCCCTTTGCATCATTTGACTGAATTATACCATATCAATAGAAAATAAAAAGTATTAAAATTTAGGTTATCATAAGTGGACAAAAAAAAAATGATTGACATTTAATTTTATGAGTGAATTTTCCTTTAGATTATACAAATTTTTATATACATATATATATATATATATATATGAATAACTCAACAAAGAAGAAAATAGAAAAAGAAATTAATACATTAAAATGTTATATAATTTTCAAAACGACCGCACTATTTTGTAATGTTCGTGTTTCATATATGCGGATGTTTAATTCGATTATAAAAAGCATGTGTTTTTTAATATAATTGTTTTGTTTCTTTTTTTTTTCTTTTTTTGAATAAATAACTAAATAATACATTTTCATTTATATATAAAAAATATAATAATAACTAAATATATAACAAAACCATTTTATTTGTTATATTAATATTATACATATATAAGAAGGTATATTTGAGAAAAAAATGCAATAAGAAATGTAATAATAATAGCAGAGTTTCGTGTTAAAATTGCAATTTCTATATACATACACAACACAAACGTATATTGCGGAAAATATAATAAATGTTTAAGAAAAATTTGTAAAGTCACATTCATCTTTTCACAATATATATTATATATATGTATACAATTGTATATATAAATACATATTTGTATTTTGTATATATATACTGTGAAAAGTGTAATAATATAAAGAAAAAAAATATGAATTTCTATATATAACAATATATATAATCCTTTCCTATTTTTTTATCCTTTTTTTTTTTTTTTTGTAAACATATTCATACGAATATATGTGTAAGTATGAAGGTATATAGAACAAAATAATCCATTCGCAGCATATATATAATAGAATACAAAACCGCGTCGTGAATTTTATTTTCCTCGGAAGAAAATATATATATAAAACTATGTGTATATATAGAAAAAGTCACATGCGAAAAGGAAATTCTTTTAAATTTATATATATATATATATATGTACATATGGATATTTCAAAGAAAATATTGTATATTCTGTGTATTTTTAATATGTTGTATAGAGAAATTTCATATTGCTTTTTAAATTATTTTCCTTTATACAGAAGAGTTAAGTTACATATATATATATATAACAATAATATCATTGTTAAAATTTAAAAGGTATCATTATCGCATTTAAAATATTATTCTATATTGTGTCAGTTTGAATAAAACCTCTATGTATATGTACAATTTTTACTTTAAAAAGCTTCGTTTATCCTTCTCCGATGGGAATTTAATCGCTTATCATTGTTATTGGATGGTGAACATAGATATATATAGATATAATAAATTTTCTTTGAATGCGATACAGTACGTATAGAAGGTATGTTTTTATTAGACTGTTCAAATATGATTAAAAGAATTACAAATTATATTAAGCCTTTTATATCTAGGCGGTTTAGAATATTGAAAATTTCATTACTACTGGAACTAATACTTTAAATACAGGATTCAATTATATAATAGAAAATTTCCCTATCATTTTTGATTGTATTTTCATTCATGTTTATTATTTTACTTCAAAATCATTCTTTTGATTGATTTTATAATAGAATACAATAAAAAAAAAAACCACCCCCAAAACATTATTATTTCATTCTATCACGGGAAATAAAATAGAAAAATATTTTATGAAATGTTAAAGATCATGATGCTATATGTATTTATGACACATCTCCAAAAAAATAAACAGAAAATAATGTCATAATTCATAATTCATGAATTCAATCACAAAAATATGTTATATTTTTATTAAAGTAAAAAAAAAAATACAAACGTATAAAGGTATGTATAATAAAAAAAAAATAAATGGTTAAATCTTTAACGTCATCAAAGAGATTGACACAGAGTTAGAAAGAAAAATGAATACCAGATGGTTATCAAAAAAGAAAATGATATGCTATACAAAAGAATTTAAATCTTCTTAATGTTTAAGAATAATACATTGCACATTCTATAATATTGTTTATAATTTTCAAATTGCATAAATCAATCATAAGCCAATTTTCAACTCTACCACAGTTAAAATGAAAGGATTAATCTTACTATTTTTATTATAGAAAATTGTCATCATTCTTTGGGACAGAAATCGAATTAAGGAATTCTAATATGAAACGAGTCTGATTATGTATTAACATTCAAAACATATACTTTATTTTACATATAAATACCAATTGGTATATTAAAAAATAATTATAATTAATTAATTTTTTTTTTAAAACGTGTGTGTGATAAAATATATCGATTCAATTTTCCATTTCGTATATATACCATATAACGATATTAATAAATGTGGGACAAAAAGCTAGCAATTATTTTAATATAATATAATTTGTTAAGTGTTCCATAAAAATTTTGATAGTATATCTGTATTTTTGGATGGATATATGTATATATGTTGATAATTTTAAAATAAGACCAAACGAATGTTACCATACAAATTGTAAAGATATATGATAACATCATATATTTAATATATTTATATTGGTTTTCTAAACATGCGATGATATATTTGAAACATATGGCAAAGTATATATACATGCGAATAACAGACAACAAATGAAAATATTATTATTTTATAACCCATTATATTCCTCTATATAGATCTATATATATTTATTTATATAAACAGACATCTCTAAAAGCGTTCAACCCTCTATAGGAATAAGGTCGAGATTTTATTATGAATTCACAATTAAGAGGTCTATAAAGAACATATGATGGTATAATTTCGATTTAGAATTCATCATAATCATGAGATTATACATTTATGGATTACATGTAAATTTTAGTGCACTCTGTAACAAATTTGAAATGTATAATATACAAAAAAAACCATAAAACTTAATATTAATAAATGGATATGAATATATAGACGGATTCTGTTAACTATAGTTATATTTAGAAACAGAGTATAACAATTTATTTTGATGTTACATATATATACGTATCTATCTATCTATATATATAAAATCTATATCACCACATATGTAACAAAAATATTAAATAAATTCACTACATCTATCTATATGTATCATATATATACGTTTGTTATATGGTGGGCACATATTATTATGGTTTTTGTTAACATATTATTTCGCTGTTCCATTGTTTTGAAACAAATTTTATCTAACAAAATATAAATATACAAATGTGATATAATAAAAGCAATTCAATTGTAATATAATAGGGTTATCATTAAATACAAACACGCTTGAATTTGATTCTTATAATTATTTGAAACAAAAACGGAATGGTGTAATATAATAAGAGCTTTTTTCTTATTAATCGTTTTAACTAAAACTACTATTATTTTGTATGTCGATGTGTTTCAAATTCACAAATCACCCGATAAATGTTTGCCCGACAAATGTTTATTTATTGATCGATTCAAGACATTTCTGAGCATATAAAACGAATAAGATATCAAACTAAACCTCAACGCAGAAATGATATAGAAATGCAGATCATTTAAACAAAATTATATACGTATAAGAAAATATAAAGTAATACATAGAATATAATCATATATTACTTTATTTAATCAAGATCGTGGTTAAATATTCAAAATCTTCAATAATATATACACCATTGAAATTTTTGCACAATTCATATATACAAAAAAAAATCACTATTATTTTATTTTATATATAGTTATATATTGAAATATTTTCATAATTTCAAATGCAAATATAAAATAAACAGGATAATAATAAAGTATCATGGCAATATATTGCGGTAATGGTAGAAATTCTATGATGCATTTTACAGACATTTATATATTAATTTGTTTACATTTCAAAGAGAAAGTAATTTTTCTATAGTAAAACTTTGCCACCAATAGTTCTTAACTCAGAATTGAAGGTCTAAACAAAAGAAAAATGTTTTAGAATAATTTAGGCTTCTATGGAAAATAATCATATACAATCACTACAACCATACCATAGTTTATCTATATACCTGTTTTGATACCAGTTAATAAAACATCCCGTATATACAAATAACAAAAATAAATGTATAAAATTATATTAAAATTCTATTGTTAAAAATATTTATATTTAAACTTTGGTGTTTTCGTTGCATGTCGCAAAATTTCTATATATATACATATATATATATATTATGGTTTTAGTTATATTTACAATCATATATATATACAATTGTCTCTCTATATAATCACACGTTCACTACGAGGATATTTGTAAATTTAAATTGTATTTTAGTTTGAATATCTATATATATATATAAATACAATGATGCGGTGTACATATAAAATCTACACAATTTTGGAAAGATAAATAGTTAGATATATAGAAGGACAAATATAACTTTCTTGAACTCACTCAATATAAAAGTATTTGAATAATTTTTGTGCTGGCTCCAATATGTCTATATATTTATATATATATAAAAATATCTGTAGATCGCACATTCGCAAACACACAAACATAATATAATATTTGTACGTGAATAAAAATATTTATATTTATATATATATATATGCATATAATATTTATTATATATCCTTTTTTTTCATCTTTCTTCTTCCTTATCGTTTTAATTAAATAATAAATTTCCTGTTCGTTTTGTATTTTTAGTTTTATTTTATTTATATATATATTATTTTTGTTACATACGTTTTTTTTTTATATTTACGTTGGCCTTTTTTTCCGATAAAGATATTATATTGATATAAATTACTATATATTCGATTTCGTGTATATATCCTTTACGTATATATCCTTCTTAAATATGTATAATATTTTGTCTATAGCATTTATATATATGTATATATATAAAAGTCATAGCAAATGGTTGGGAAAAAATAGTTACATCTTATAGAGATATATATATATCTATATAGTATAGCGAAAGAGCAACAAACAATAATAAAAGTCACATACAATATCAATATTTTGCAATGTTGAACACATTGACTGAAAATTGGAATATATATGTATAAGTATATATCGGCACTATCTAAAATAACAATCTTGTATTTATTTATTTATTTATACATAGTATATGAAATGAATGTTTTCTTTTGGTTTTCATTATATATATATATATTGTATATATGTACATTTATTTTATATTGAATTTAATATTTATATACTCTCTCTATATATATATATATATGCATTTATTTATTATATTAATATTTTATGTGATGCTGTTGTAACAAAAAAGAAGATATTTAATACAAATATATATATATATTTTATTAGTATCTATACATATGGTAAATAAATTTCTATTATATATAGATATACCATAAAAAATATTTCTAATATAAAAATGTATTTTATTTTCTTTTCCAGATATCTACATATATACATAAGTTATATATACAAGTTAGATTTAAGTAAACACAGATTTGGTATAAATCAGAATATTATATTGGCATATCTTTCTATATATTTATATAAGAGCAGCAACACAAAAAAATTTAATATCACATTCCATCTATACATATATATATTACATATATCTATATAATATTTACTTTATTCATGTTTATAGATAACGCAAGAATCTTGTATACATATGTACGCGATGATATTTAATTAAATTTTTTTTTCCAATGCAATTTTCTATATATTTATATATGTATTTTTATGATTTATCTTAATTTTTCAATATATATAAATATAAATAATTAAAAAAAAATATTCGGAAAAATATATAAAATAGTATAATAAAACAATGAATATAAATTAAAAAAAATTCAATCAAGCTACATAAAAGATGTTGTATTTTTTGATTGACATTAGACAATTTGATAAATTATTAAATAATTTCTTTTATAAAGACCAAAGACATAGAAACAGTATTTTCATTTTCAGAAATGTTATAAGAATTTATAGAAAAAACTTATAGAACATAATACAGAATTTTCTTTAGAAAAGAATATACAGAATTTTCTTGGGAAAATTTACTAACATTTTAATGTTGGAAATTTTATAGAGAAGAAATACTGTCACACATAATTAAAACTAAAAAACCCGAATGGTTAGTAAATAAATTATAGTAATGTAGAAATTACTAAGAAAATTTACCGGATAATATTAATAATATTAAATTAAACAGGGAATGTTTGTCGGACAGCAATTATATATTGAAAATTTTGAAAATTCAATATACCAATTGATTTTTCTTCATTATATATACCATTAAATTTATTTAGAAAATAAATCACTATCGAATAAAGAACTATTCGGTATGAATAAAATATATATGTTTAAAAAAATTTAATTAAAAATATATTTGCGGTTTTTAAATAAAATTGAATTTAAAAATCGCATATAATATAATTTCAAAGAAAAAAAAAATTTACATTAATATGCAAAAAGGATTGATATTTATTTATACCATTGCTAAAGAAAAAATTTATGTAAAAATAAATTCTATAAAATCGTTAATATATACATTTTTCTTTTTTTTCCAATTTTATATGTTCTCTATATATTTATGTATATTTTTCTTATTTTACTTAAATGCGATTATATTCAAATATATATAGCATAATATGTTATGTATGTAAATATATATTTATGTAATATCTAAAATCCATAAAATCTTGCTATATGCATATGAATGCACAGTAAAACACGTTCTCTATGTAGAATATATAAAAATTCAATGTTACATATATATATATTTATATACACGACATGAATGTAAACACAAATTCAGAATTAAATAGATTTTTGGGCTGTTATCGCATATGTACATATAGATAGTGGGTATTTATGCAATTTTTTTTTTCTCCACAACTATATATTTACCAGATATAAATATAAATAAATATATCAATACACTATTCTATTGAGTATTGTATATATATATTTTACAAGAAAATTTATATAAGATTTGTATATATTATATAGGGACTTAAAAAATATATGTAAGAAGTATATATATATAAAAGAATATAACATAAATAAAATAAAAAATGTGAATATGAATATAAATTAAATACAGTAATGGTAAAAAATTAATGAAATTACCTTTGAAAACAAATAATTTTGGTATATAATCAGTTTTTGAAGGAAAAAAAACAACATATTTTCTTATCCTTGAATTTTTATGGATTTCACAAATTGATTTAGGAATTATTTTAGATATGAAATCAATTAAAAATTAAACATTTTGATGATTTTTAGACACGTATTAGTTAACTTCAAAATGACAAATAGATAAAATGAATTAAGTTGAAAAAAAATATATTAAATATTTATACAATATCGTGCTGTTCACTGTTTATTTTATTTACCACTTTTATTTATCCATGTTTAAGGGAAAAAAGAAACGAATACACATAAGGATATCAAAGGATATATATCTTATTATATACAGCGATAATACATTTGAATATTTATTTATTATCCATAAATTTTATATTATTTTGTGTGTTGTGTTGTTGTTATTGATATGGTTTCAATATAAACGCCGATTATAATAAAATATATAAACATTTTTCTTTATATATATATACAAAAGACATAGATTTTTTTAATATATACATTTTAAAGATATATATGCAGATTTTCAAATATATGAACGTCAAATGTAATTTATTTATATGCATATTTTTTGTAAGCGCAAATATAGAAAATTAAAAGTAGATTTTATTTTTTTGTAATTTAAAATGTAATTTTCTATTCTATATTTAGTTACTATACATTTTTTTTCAATTTAAAGTGGAGATTAAAATAGTCTGTAGTGAAAATACAAAAACGACAATTGGGTAGATTTTTGTGATTAAAAAGGATGTGGATTTCGATCTACCGTTCATTTATTTATATACATTGGAAGCATGTACAATTAAATATAGAAAGGATCATTAGACTGCCATATAGTATTGAATAATTTTGAAAAAGGATAAGATATTTTTCACATACTGGACCAATTTGGAATAATTGATAAAAATATCTTACAAAATTAAAAATGTAGATAACCAAAAATCACATATTATAATGATTTAAATTAATTTATTAAATAAAATGGACATTTTCAAATTTAATAATTTTAAAATACAAACTACAATATATAAAATAAATACACAGCATATATTTTATATAATTTGTTACTATTTAATATAGGAAAATAAATAAATGTTTCTTTAAAAATTGTCGGTTTATTTTGTAATATAATATGCTATTGCTAAAAATGAATTGTTTTTCCCCAAGTTATATATACATATAGTATAGTTGGTTATCGCATGCAATATATGTATATAATAAAATAAAATTGTAGTATAATTTTTGAAAATGCAATACACAGTGTGTGTATATATTTATAAGATGTCTACTGATACTAAAATATAATAAATAAAATAAACACCCCACAATATAAATTCGTTTAAAAAATAAATAAATTGTATATATGGTTTTTGTATTGTTTTGTGTGTATTTTACACTTTACAAAATACAACATATTTTTCGTTTTTGTTATATAAATAAGATTATACATATATACGTATATTTGTATATATATATATATAGTACTCCTATGGTAGGTTATTTTATATAGACAAAAACGCTGCTGAAGAGAATATGAGCCCACAAAGATTTAACCACATTTTGTTTTATAAAAAAAGTTTTAATTACTTTTGAATAATTTTTTTGTTTCATTACGTTTAAATATAATATTTTTGCTTTTGTATCTTCAACGACTGTGATGTGAGTTTTGAACAACAATAATGTATACATATATAAATATATATAGTTATGAAATGAAATGTAAAATAATACTTTTTAGCATTATAATATAAAGTTTTTAATAATATATAGATATATATATATAGTAAAAAGGTGTATAACAAAATTTTAAATATATATATAGTAAAAATAAAAAAAAAAGTAACCAATTATGTATTTGTATATAAATAATTTGTTGCGAATATTCATAAAATTTTAAACAAAATTTTAGTATATTATAGTCTATCTATATATAATGTAAATATGCATTTACAAAAAATGTTTTATGTTTTATAAATCATTTTAAAGTATATTACCACTGGGATGAATGGAATTATATTGTCAAAAAATTGTTAGTCAAAACTATTTTATGATTTTTATACTTATACTATTTTTATACATTATTAATTTTTTATGATATTTTGTCATTATGGTTTGTTATTTGATATATTCAATTGAAAAGTTTTAAGAAAGAAAATCTACTGTATATTTCTTGTGTAAATAGTCGAAAGGCTTTATCAAATGTTACAAGTCTGATAATGGCTTTCATATGAATTTTCCAGGGAATTTTCAGTCTTAAATTAAAATACAATCATATTTTTTAATGGTAAATTAGTGAAAATTGTTGATTATTTCCTAACCAGTTAACGTATCTTAATGAATATCACATCCAACGAAACGTGAAAAATATTATAGTTTGATCACAAAATAAGTTATTAGCTATAATAAGCTTTAATTTATATTTACTATAAAGTTAACAATAATATTTTAAATTAAAAAAAAATGTCATTTATAAGTCTATTAATTATCATCCGATATAATACTTGTTTTTAAAAACAAATCAAATAAAATATGATACTAAATAAATTGCGTTATTACAATAGTCGAAAAACGTCATTGTTTATTCCATAAGTTTTCTCTTAGAGATAAACCACCTTTATTTTTTATTTATTAAAAACTTTGTTTTAAATTCATGTGATATAATACAAAAAAAAAAAAAAGAAGTTTTATTCATAAAAATGAATCTATATTCTTTTTATCTATTTTTATATAAATAATAAAGAAAACATAATTTTAATTAAATATCTATATATAAAATATTTACAATTTATTTTTATTTGTTATATATAAAAGTTATAAAGTTAAACGTTAAATAATATTGATAATAATTATATCATTCATTGTTATATAACATATATATATATTTTTATGTTTAAGAACTACGGCGAATACATAGAAAAATATAAGCAATTATCTTAAATGTATACAATAATTAAATATATAGATATATATTTTTACTATGTTAAAAGATGTTCAATAAAAATAATCTTAAACCATTTATTGTAAAGAGTATCCATATATAAAGAGTATCCATATAACAAGAAGAGCAATTAAAGAAAACAATAGTGAATTTCTTTTTTCAAAAAAAAAAAAAAACAAATATACAGACATCTTTAGATATTTTCTACTATACGAAATGGTCTTACTTCTTATCTTATCTTTTTTTTTATTATTATTATTATTATTATTATTATATTTAAACATAAAAATATCTAAATATATACGGATGCGGTAACATATTTATATTCTTTGATACCTTTTATATACAGAGAAATAGATTATGTTGAAATTTATACCAAAAAAATAAAGAATGAATAAAGGAAAGAATAAAAGTTTAAAGGTAATAAATGATTAAATATATTTATTTAAAATGAAAAATACTTAATTTACTATAGATATTTTCTTTGAATTTTTCCCAATAAACTGTAAAAATCTGTCTATAAAATAAAACTCTTTTTGTATTATTGCGATCGTATTTTTTTTTTTACTTATATTAAATAATACTACATACGTGTTTATATCAAGAAGAAGATGCTTTTGAATGCAATTGTTGAAATCCGAAGTAAAGAAAGAACAGAAAGGGTATATTGTACAATACAAAATTCAATTGCATATACATTTATATATAAAAATTGAAAAGTTATATTTTCATTCTAAAAGTATATACAGAGGTGAAATCAAATATAACTAAAGTATTCTAGTTATAATGAATTTTAACTTTGATAGAAGATATTTATTTTTTATGAATCTTTGAAATATAGAAAAGAATTTAAAATTCTATCAATTAATTACTCATGAACTAATAATGTGTATGATGATGTAATAAAAATATTCATTTTACCATATAATAATTACAAAATTATACGTATAAATATATAAAGTTATATATTTTGTCTTCCATATAGTTAAATATTGTTATAGACTGGTAAAAATTATAATAGTTAGTATATATACGTTCATTAAAATTATTATATATTAATTTCCGAGTTTCAACAACATACATAAACACACACACACACAATACACAATATAATATAAAAACAAAATATAAAGTTGCAATAAATAAGCATATTATATTGTGGTGGTTCATATCATTATAATATTTTATATAAATAATACATCAAATGTGTCACATATACTTATTATATGATAATAATGATAATAATAATATACAATGTTTTATCATTATTTTGCATAAAAACGATATATGTATTTAATGTGTACTTATTAAATATTTTATATAGATATATAAAATGAAACGCGGAACGGAACAAATTGTATGGAAAATGGAAAAAATATAGAGAAGAATAGAACTTGCGACAGTAAATATATATATATATATATTAGGATGACGACGATGAGGAGGAAAAATATGAAATAAATATACCATATATATATAATTATATATGCATAATAATGATATAAAATAATTGCATATATAGACTTATATTTATATATAAATTGGTACATTTTGATATTATTATAATAACAAAGAAATAAATTACGAGAAAAAAGAAAAACTAGAAAAAAAATTGCATTCTTCAGGCGTTGTTGTGGAGTATATTTTCTATTTCTTTTTTATTTTAATTTAGAGTTTTTTTTATTTCTGCTTTACATATAGGTATATATAATTTCACCTGCTACAAGCAATAATATCTCTATTTATAAAAAAAACCGCATATTATATATTTTCATTTCATTTATATTAGACATATATAAAATAATGAATATTAAAATTTCTTCTTTAGACAAATAAATGCATTTATGGTAAAATTACACTTTATATTGTATTTCATATATGGTATATATATATACAAAACAAGATATAAAGAAATATATTCTATTTATATAAATTGTGTCATCTCTCCTCAGCATTGCATAATAAGGAAGGGTAGGTTCTGCCCATAAAAAATTTGTGAGAATTTTCCACGTATATAATAATAATATATAGGTACATTGTAAACTAATTGTAAACATTTTTATCATATGAGTATCTCCACCCACATATCCATATACATAATTATATATTCATTCATACAAAATTTCTATTGTTTATCTATATAGATAAAAGAATATAGTTGTTTATAGTGAGATAAAACTAAAGACAGAAAGTCCTTCATATAGAATTGCGAAAATTTCCTCTGGCTAACTCTTGCAGTTATAAACAATCAAAAACAAATTTTATTTTATTATTACAATATAATTACAAAGAAACATACATTAAAGGAAACAAAAGGATTGATGATGAAAAAACAGAGCAATATTGTATTTATTTTTTTTTTCATTAAGCACACACATAACGCATATGTAAATAACAATATTTTAATATTGTTTTCACAGATTTTTCATTCAATTCATTTAAATTCCCAAGAATTGCATTAAAATAACAATTGAATTCATTTTTGTGATATAATATAATAAGAGCATTGTTGCAATATATATAGAGATTATTACATTCATTATTATAATTAACTATAATAATAATAAAAAAATGGTTTTATCTTGTAAAGGGAAAACGAAACATTTCATATATTTGTAATGTTTTTATATATCTAGAAAAGTCTTGGAAATTTTATATAAAAATCATTAAGCGATAAAGAAGAACCTTCAAACATCCTGGATTGTTAATATTAAATGTTTATGGTGAGTGCTTGGTTTTATATTATCACCCTTGATTTGTTTTATAATATATACCTCATAGAAAATTTTTTCTCACAACTAAATTGAAGTGAAAATGCCAACATATAACAATATTCTTCTGTATAGTTCACCTCCACATAATATCAGATAAAATTAAGCAAAACAAAAAAAACTAATAATAACCAATATACAAAAAAACGAAAAGAAAAAACACCAGAGAATATATGTATAAATTATGAAAATAAACTCATCCAATATAAAAATAAAGAAAAAACATCCTCCCGCAAATATTCGCTTAATATTACACAGGAAAAAAATGTTTATTTGTATCTTACACAAGGAAGAATAAAAAAAAAAAAAAGCTAAAATAAATAATTCCCAATATGAAAGTTAAATTATATTTATTTTATTTTTTATTATCACATATTGGTGCAATATATAGTTATAGTATATATACACATCTAAACTGCGTCTCTATATAACATCCTCATATAATAATATACGAAAGAAGTAATTTATCTGGTTCTGGAAAATATCAAATGTGGATGTGTAAATACACACCTTTTTTGCTTTCCTTTTTTATTCTATATACAATAATATTATTAAAGGTAAGAATATTTAATATATTAAATTTGAAGAGAGAAAAAAAAATGTAGAATAACATTAACAATAATCGTTTGAACATCGCCATAATAACAAAAAAAAAAAGAAAACGAAAAAGACAAGCAAAAAGGTATGAAATTTTTCTCCATAAAATTTATTTTGTTTTTCAATTTCATTTATATTTAAATGTATATACAATCCTGCTTGAATTTTGGTGCCGAAATTATATATATATATATAAGATAAAGAACAAACGAAAAAAAAAAACTATGCATATATAATTTTATTACACCCCATAGTCGCAAAAAATATATTAAAATAAAAGTAGATATTTTTATTTTTTTTTATATTTTTGGGAATACTTTCTTTTTTTTTACTCTTTTAAACACATTGATATGCACTCATAGAAATTTCGGTAAATTTGATAGAAAATGATAATATCATTTGAATATTCTAATGTGCATATACTATACAAACTCTAAGAGGTTTATCGATAGGAGAATAGAAAAAATAAGGTGTCTCTTTAAAAAAAAAATGATAAGGTATCCATGTAAATATAATATTAATACATTTTCAAACAATATTATATTATACAATTGAAAAACATTTTTGCATAATTATATATGATTTAATATATTGCGAATTTATTAAACTAAAAGATCATCGAAAAATTTAATGCCTTTACAAATTATAACTAAAAAAAACTATATATAAATAAAAAAACCTTTATTGTGAAAAATTATGTTCTACATTTAAACACCATTGGCGGCGGATGGTTGTAATATTCATATATTTATTCGTTTGTACATACACAATTTTAAAATAAGTATGTTATATAACCACCTGTATAATGCTTAATGTTTATATAACACATAGATTTTAGAAAATATAATGGAAATAAAGTGCAATTGTAGGTGCACGAATACTATACATATATATATGATTATAAAATATCATACTAAATGTTAATATATTGTATATATAAGTTATAAAATATTTAGTGTATTATCTCTAATTAAAAACAATCTATAATAGCATCATCGCATTTCCATATATATATAGAAATATCGGAATACATTTATATATAGTACACATTTTGAATTCATTTTAAACTTGATTCATATATATACACAATATGCTACTGCATTTTCAAACCATATAGCAATTAAAATAAAATGATAAGCCTATATTGTATTTTGTTTGTTTGTATGAATTTATATAATTATATAAGCATATTATTGCTTATTTATTCACGAATATATGGCATATTTTCTCATTTATATATTGTATATGAATAAACATATTTGTTATATAAGAATATATCCATATGAAAATATAATAATGAATATGATATAAGGTATATAAGTAGGTTGGTAGGTACAGGTATAATAGTTATATATATACATAATTCCATATACGTGGTAGATTTGTGTATTATTACATTATTATCATAATACTTTATAAATATGAATATGTATATTATTATATTATTGTTTATGTATATGCGGTTTAGAAAATCCAATTATATGATGAAAAAATAAGTATACAAGATTTAACAACTACTATATAACACACATCACTAAATTAAAATATAGTTATAAAAGATTATATATATATACATTTATATAGAGGTAAAATTATAAAATAAAATGTATATATATGCTTTTCATTCTCAAGATTGTATTCCATTTTGTATGTATGGAAGAATATATAATCTTGAATAAATTTGAAATGAATAAAAAAATATAACTATATGAATATTATGAAAATGTTTAGTCAACCATTATTTATTATTAATTTGAATTGGAATTTGTATTTATCTTTATTTATATGCGATGTTAATTTTATGTTAATATATTTGGTGTTAATTTCAGGATCAAATATGGAATAAATATTTTAACATTCTATATAGACAATATATTCCTTATCAGCTTCTGTGATATTGTATTGAATTTTGATAAACAAACTACCATTAAAAAACCCTGCTATCAAATGACAAATAAAACCGTGAAAAAATTAAATATTAAAGCAAGATTTAGAATCATATGGAATAAAGATCATAAAGAATTTAGTTAAGCAAATTATACAGAACATCCGTAAGAAAATTATAGAGAATATCCTTAAGCAAATTATACAGAATATCCTTAGGCAAACTGTATAGAATTTATTATATAAAATTATTTAGAAATATCTTTTGAAAATTATATAGAAATACCTTTAGAACAACATTATAAAGAAATACTTT
The DNA here is from genome assembly GCA_958336335.1 of Dilophus febrilis. NCBI lineage: Eukaryota > Metazoa > Arthropoda > Insecta > Diptera > Bibionidae > Dilophus > Dilophus febrilis. The sequence continues at coordinate 2,976,759 of OY284471.1, read as the reverse complement.
TTTATTGTTAAGAATTTCCTTAAGAAAATGTAAGAATGTTAGAACAATTATTTATTCATAGTCCTTTTTTCCAAAAAAAAACCTATTCTTTATTAAAACCTCCTTGAGATTCAGATGAAATTAAAAAAACAAAATCGTTACAATATTTGAAGATTTATTAATGAAAAATGTTTAATTTGCAAAGTTTTATTTGATTTTTGATCATTTTCGCTATAGTATGGATTTTATCATTAAATTTTTCTATGCTTTATTTTTATATTAAATTAATAAAAAATATAGATATCCCTAATTTCCCTAAATTTATATCATCAATATATCCCTAATTTAATATCAATAAATATATTAATTTTACTGCGATTATATTCCATTAAAATAAATTTTTTTATATCAAATTACAAACAAACAAATGCTTTTCACCTGTCGCCGTGTTATATCGCATATTGTTTATATATATATATATTTCAAAATACACAACAAAAAAGTTTTATATAACATTTATATATTGGAAAAACTTTATTATTATAGAAAAAGAAAAATGTATTTTCAATATTTTCCTAAAAACGAATCCAGCTATAAAGATATATGTAGGTACATATACATATACATAATATTGCGGTAATATACATCTATTATACTATATATATATATATATATATACATATCATATCGACAAGGTTTAATCTACATAATAATATTTCTAAAACTCTGTAGATTGGGAATTTATTTCATATATATATACTTTTATATACAAACATTAAGTATAAAAAGACCATAAATATTATCATTTACGAAATATGTTTCAAAATAATAATATTCAATTTTGATGGCAGCAAAAAAAAAAAACATGAAAATGAAAATGGAAAACAAATACGTCTATTTATATTAATATATATAATGGTATATATATACAAATTTGTGTATAAAAAGACAATTTTTTTTATACACATGTCATTACCAAAATTATATTTCGAGTATAATTTTTCTATATATCAAGCATATGGTTTACAAACAATATTCCATAATGCATTATACATTCCCAATATATATGTCTAATATACATATAGAGAAAAACATTTTATATACATCAGAATGAATATATACACAAAAATATAGTGTATATATATCTATAAAAGGAAAATGAAAAGTTAATATACCTTTATAATATTTATATATATATCATAAATCAATTGAATCCTGAAAACTGATGAGCAAGAAAATTGCTCGTTGATTTATATATCATGTCATTTGTTTTAAGAAAACTCTTATGTAACTATATATATTATATTTGGGTTTTCTTTCTACCTATTCATCCTTTATATATACAGCATCACCACATGTGCTATTATATTATTATTATTATTATATAATAAAACACAATTTAATATTGTATATATTTATGTATATATTATATATATATTTTGGATAAAATGTTACTTACATAGACATTTGGTTTATATAAAACATTGTATATGTCCCCTTAAGACATATTCATGTTCAAAAGTATTTAGAATGAAAAAAAAATGTAAAATTGTATTATATGTATATATTTCGTCGATGAATTTAATCTATATACCATGGTTTGATCAATCCAAAGAATACCATATTTCAATATTATAAATCCTTATACTATATGTACTCTATAACAAACTAATGGAACTTACGTGTATATATATATTAATATATATAAAGAGTTTATTAAATTTCAAAACAATCTCATTAGCCTAATTCAGTCTGTTTATAGCTCTATATATATATATCACAGATACTATATACATAATGTACATCTATGGTATATATACGTGAATGAATGAATGATATTGATATATACCTACAATATACCTTTATATACAGATAGAATGTATGAATATATATATATATATACAAATAAGGCATTATTTTTCATATGGTTTATGTTCGTTCATTTATCTACATGTTCAACATAATCATCTTGTGAATGTACTCCAAAAAAAAGTATATTATACATAAAAAGGATATTAGAGCAAAAAAAAAAAAAAATAAACAAACATATATATAGAATATGCGAAACACAAGCACTTGGGATATTAAATTGTAATATAATTACGTTTATATATTGGATTGTTATATTTATATTGATGCGATATTCGTTATCGAGAGACGGATTTAATTGAATTTTCTATTTGACTTTTCTCATCTTGTAATTTTTTTTGTTTTTTTTTTTCATTAAAATAATGTGCTGATGAAAATATTTATAATACTTAATTTGTACATTTAATATACTCTAATGTTTTATATTTTGATAATTATTTTTTTTTGCACTAGGATAGATTTTATAATTTTTATTGATTGAATGAGTTGTAATTTGTTTTCGGACTGAAATCGTACATTATCTTACAGAGGTACTTGAAAGGAATAAAATGATTAAAGTAATAATACAGACTTTGAAAAACTTATATTTGTAGCTTGCAACTTTTAGTTTAGTTTAGTAATTATATTTTTATTTTGTGTGGGAAATGTTTTACAAAAATCAGAATTTGTTTCGTTTTCGTTTATTAAAATGTAGGTATATAAATAATTGTTTGAATTTACCTATTATTAAATCGATTAATTAATCTATTGAAATTTTTTTAAGAAAGGAAAATTTAAAGGATTTCTATTTAGTTAAAATCGAACCAATATCTTGTTCAATTCATCTCGGTGTAATTAATTAAATTAATTGCGATATTGATACGTAAACATCTTCAGTATATATATATATATATATATATATATATATATATATAGTTTCACTTAGCCATAATAGTGCTAATATATAGAGTATATAACATGAAAACCATATATATAAATTTCTTAAATGTTTATGTATATTTTTTTTATACTTCCATTACTGGAATACACTACACATATACCGCAGCTACATATATTTTAACTATATGTGCACTTGAAGTATGCAATTCATTTTATCTCTGTATGCTTTTGTATATATCATTCAAATATACAAGGTATCTTTGCGCGTTGTAATATATAATATAATAATAATAATAATAATAACGATGATAAAAAAAGTCTTCAAATATCGCAAATATACACAAATACCAGAAGTAATTTTGTTTATTTATTATCTAAACATATCTTGTTCTTGTATTATACATATTTTATATATATGTAATACTATCATCATTATGAATCGTCGTGAATTGTGGAGTACATATAGATATATAGTACAATTTTATACATGTTTCAATGCAAAAAAGAAGCAAAATATTAGCATTTCATTTTGTGTATATGTGTGGCACTGACGTTCTTTATGATTTGTTATCAAAAGAAAAATTTCTTACACTTGAACAAAACTGTATAAAGAAAATTTTATATAATATATTTTCTTGTTTAATATCATCATATCGCATGTATATCACATATACACGTATGTATATATATAAAGCGCATATTAAAAATATATCATTATATAATATATACGGAAATGTATGTGGAGAAATTTACAGAAAACATATATATACGTATATACAACGTTTATTCTCATATTAGCACACTATAAATCTATGATTTGGTTTTTTTTTTTTATTTATACAAAATACGTACTTGGCACTTCATAAATATATATACTACTATACATACATATATGTAAGTGTATATATAGAAAAATAATAAGAATTTAGTATTTTTATTTGTACTTTTATATATATTAAAAAAAAAAAAAAACACGTACGTGATAAAGAAATATATATCTAAGAAAACCTCATACGCGGTATTAATTCTATATATGGCAATATCTGTAAGTATGCATATACATATTTTATTAGATTATATTTAGATATATGTATATATGCATAATAGCAGCTATATAGATCTATAAAACCATTTATTATTCAGTTTTTTTTTTGTTCTCTAATTATTTATATGCCCTTTGTGTAAAAAATATAGAAATTATTACAAGTGTATTAAAGTACAATGACTGGTCAAAAAGAGTGTGTATCGTCAGTATGTGCTTAAAATATAAATTTGATCAAAAACTATATGAGTTAACCTAATTACTTGCTACGATTTCACTAGTGATAAGTTATCAATTAATAAAAACGTGAATTTTAAAGTTAATTCAAACCCTATAGTATACATAAGTAATTATACAGGCATATTATTTTTAAGAAATTATCTATTTATATAATATGAGGTTATATCATAAAAATTTTAAACATTATTCCGGAAAAAACAATTTAATTTTCAAATTCAATTAAAAAAAACAAATGCATATATAACAAATTTTCAGTTCAATTATAGAAATCATTATGTAGAAAAAGTATTTTTTTTAATACTCAAAAATAAAAATTGTTTAGTACATACCAAAAAAAAAAAATAAAAAAATAAAATTCAATTTCGTGGCTTATAAAATTAATCAAAATAAAACCGCATATATAAATAGAAAATTGTATTCAATTTCAAAGATGCTCTATAAGATTTATTTATATATATATGTAGAATTATATATTCTGATGATGGTCGTTATTTATCTAAGGATTATTAAAAAAAAATAATAAGTTAAAATACATGAAGAATAAAAAATTATATTCATTTAAAAATATATATTTTTATTAATAATTTGATAAGTAAGTAAATAAGTATATAAGATATATAAGTATTTAATTTATGCCAAAAAAAAAAAAACGAAGAAGAACTTTATAAAATTAAAAGAAAAAAATAAAACAACAACGTTTAAGAATCTAATTATAAAGGAATATATATAATTTCTTTTCCGTGTATTTATTTTTGTATTTTTTGTAAAACAAATTAGATTCTTTATATACATATATAAATACGATATATGCGATAAAACTTTTCTTTTCTTTTTTTTGTAATTTATTACATGCGTCTAAATAAATTATACTTATTATATACATATATATGATAACAAGGTTATTCAAAACGCAAAACATTTAAAAATGATTGGAAAATACAATTTTAATCTATTTGGTTGTTGGTCAAACTATTCAAACTAACTAAAGTTCTTTACTACTGTTAGGATTAGGAACAGTTACAGATATTAATGATTTGGTGTGATGTTGTGGAATAACAAGTGAAAGAATAAAACATTTTCTACAACAATTGAATCACTCTATGCCAATGTTAATATGTACAGAATATACTTATATTTACGTTTTTTTTCTTTCATTTTTAATAATATATTTATTTTTTTTTGTATGTACAACATTTATGATATTTTAAATTAAAATTCGATGCGTTTTTTTTCTATGTTTTTTTTTTACTAAATATTTAGTGTACATGTAAATTAAAGAATATTCGCTATATATATTCATTACATGGGTTGGAAATTATATATATATATATTTATATAGTTAATAGAATAGGTAAAAAAAAAAAAAAGCAAAATGTAAAAAATTGTCTAGAATATATGCAGATTATTTTTGTATTTTTTTATGTATTAATTTATACATATATTTTCTACTGATAATTATACGTATATAATAATCTGTTAATTGATTAAATATTCATATATATATATATATATATATAAAACAGGGACGAGACGTAAAAAAATTAAATTTCCAAAACGATAAAGTATCCTCTCAAAGGCAAAGGTATAAAATGAATTTATTTATGGAAAAAATCTAGAGAAGTCCTAAGATTGAAAGACAATTATAATTGATGAAATACCAGAGAAAATATAGAAAAATCAATTTTCCTAAAAACTTTAATTTAAGCATAAAATGGTTTCCAATAAATTAGTTCATTATAACTGTGCCACCATCTAAAAGCAGACTATCACTCTCATTATGGAAATATCTTTGAAAATTCTCAAGCATATCGTGACTGATATATTCCCTTTTTTTTGTGATATATTACAATATATATAAAGTAAAAAAAATTTATGGTTAAATATAGGTTAGTGATAATTTTAAATACAGAGAAATTAAGCTATGATTTTTCTTTGATATTCAATCATTTATTTTATAAAGGATTATCAATTATAAAATATTAATAATTAATTATATAATGTGTGTATGTGTTTTCAATAATATTATGATGGTTATAATTTCAAAGGGTTTTCCCAATAATTTTCACGTTAATAATATGTTTAAGTATATATTGAAAACAAAAAACTGTATTAGTTGACACAAAACTATATATAGAAATGTTCTATAAACCATGAAAATATTTTTGATAATCACTTTTTATTACATTATGGAATAAAATCTCCGCAAAATATACCTTTCCATATCGTACATATAGACTCTATAAATTATAAAATATAAACTCTATATAAATATATATATAATATATACAGTATTAATGACATTTCATTCTATACCTATATATGTATTTATGGTAATTTATACCCGTGAGAATTTTTTTCTATATATAAATCGTCAACATGCACGCATCGCATAAATGTTAAATTGAAAATTAAAAAAAAAAAAAAAATAGGAATATGTACATTAAAATTATGCAAAATTTGTATATATACTCTGCTTATATATGAACTTCTGGGGTTTTAATTCAAATTATTTTTTGTTGTTTTTAATCAGCGAGGAATATATGTAAATGCATTAAACAGAAAAAAAAACAATGTTTATTTTTTTAACATACTATATATGAAATTAAATAAAATTGTGGATGATGTGTGTGTGTTCAGTACTGTATGTACTTACTGCGGTTTTTTTAATGCATTTATGCAAATATATATATATATAAATGCAATTTATACAAGGTAGGTTTGTTTTTTTTTACTAATTAGAGTTTTTAATCATCACATGGTGTACTGAATATTTGTCGTTTTTTTTTTAATTTTATTGCAAAAATATATAAAACCAAATTTTATATAAAAAAAAAATCAACTATACGCAGTTATATAGGATAAAACAAAAAAAAAACCCCCCAAATGAATGCTTCAGTAATTTAATTATTTTATATTTTGTTGTTTTTCTTTTTTTTTTTTGTTATATTTATTTATGGTTTATAATTTTTTGTTTTGTTGAATTTGTAATTTAATTACTCGATAAATGTAATGTATATATATATATATATATATATTATTATAAATATTGTATTTAAATTTTATATACGAAAGAGTTTTGCAAAAAAAAAAAATATTATGTAAATGTGGTTAAAATTTATATTATATGGGTGACAAAATCTCTAATTTTTAAATAATTAAATAATGAAAATATTTATACAGTGTGTGTTTTATAATTATATAAGTAAACAAAATTGGAAACAAAATTTTGTATTATTGTAAACATTATTATTATTATTATTATTAGGTCACGGTAAATGTTCATATTCATTTCCACATCAAAATTTTAGGTAAATCACTATATAGTCTGCAGTTTATTATAAACAATCTATATATGTTATCCGTAAAATCCCCCTCCAGTTTGAAATGAAATGAACGTTAAAATAATTAAAAAAACACTCCTGAAGATATCATTTATTCGGTAATTCATTTTTAATACTTAAAGGAAATTACATTCTATATAATTTTGAAAATTTTCTAAAGGAAATTCTGTATAATTTTGAAAAGAAAATTCTGTATACTTTTCTAAAGGAAATTCTGTATACTTTTCTAAAGGAAATTCTGTATAATTTTCTAAAGGAAATTCTGTATAATTTTCTAAAGGAAATTCTGTATAATTTTCCAAAGGAAATTCTGTATAATCTTCTAATCGTAAAGTTTGTTTAATTTTCTAACAGGAAAATTTGTATAACATTCTAATCGTAAAGCTTCTGTTTAATTCTCTAATAGGAAAATTTGTATAATTTCCGATTGGAAATTCTGTATAATTGTCCGAAGAAAACTCTGTATAATTTTCAAAAGAAAAGTCTATATAATTTTTCTTAAATGGGTAATTATTTATATTGTTTTTTCCAGGTAACTTTTTATATTGGAAATCTAAAAATAAAACCGTTTTACTAAAAAGAACAAATGATGTAATGTGGGAGCTGCAATGCTATTTTATACTAAATAAATATTACGTATTTGGTTCGAATAAACCATATATAAAAATGTCTATACATTTATATATTCATTTATTCTAAATATATATATATATATATATATATTGAACAATATCGGTTGGCATACATAACTTTATAGATCTATATGGTGTATGTGTATAATATATACATTAACATTTAGTTTTGTGATAAATTGGTTTGTAAGTTGATTGTAATTCGAATAGAACAACTTAAATACTTTGTAATTGTATATATATATATAAAACGCAGATGGTTCGATAAGTTTTCGTGATAAATTTTATTTTATTTTATTTATTTATATATTACATACCCATATATATATATATATATAAGTATATATAATTGTTTTACTATTATATAACATAAATATATATACATCAGATATTTAACTTCATTTTAACCTATATGGTTTTCTATACATATAAAAATATATCTACAAAGTACAAATAAAAATAAAGTAAAATAATTTGAAAAACTCCTTTCCAGATATAAACACATCTATATATATAATCATTATAAAACATGCTATAAAGTAGGTATATATACCGACCATATAATATATATTTATGTATAGTTTATTAAAGTATTTAACTTTCTCATATACATATATATATATATATAGTGTATTTATATAAATAAATTAGAATTCATGGGCTGTAATTTGTAAATATATGAACTAATTTTATCGCAATCCCGTATATAAAATTATTTTTAAAATGAAATTACAAAAAATAAACATAAAAAATTTTAACATTTAATTTAACATTTAACTAAATTGTTTTTATAAATAAATGGTTTATTCTTTTCTATTTTTTTTTAAATCTAAATCTTTGAAAATAGATTTTTAATAATAATAGATTTCTATTTCATTTTTATTTTTATTAAAATATAAGGGAAGAAATGGAACAAAAAGTCGGATGATTTTCGTTTATTGTTAAAATAGTGGAAAATATAAACAAAATGTGTGTAATGTAGTATGGAAAAAAGACATTGAAATTCCATATGAATAAGGACGATTATTAAACCAAATTATAGTTGATTTTCATTTTTAAAACTTAAATTTCTTATTACAATCAACATGTTAAATCTCGCAACGCAAAAAAAATATTAATAAATATTTTACGATCAATAAATATCAATCTTCAACAGATCTGAAAAATCGTTAAAATGAAATTGATGATATATAAATACGTTATATAAATTTTCTAAACAATACATTTATATAAGTACACGATAATATATGATTTAATTTTCTATTAACGTATTGACTTGAGGCTAATTGTAACATAACATATAAAATATATACAAAATTTAATATAAGTTTTTCTATTCGCATATATACATACATGTTGAAATTATATATATATCTACTCATTTTGTATTCAATGTATATATTAATGTATAAGATCTGATGTATATAAGGATAATATTAATGTATATCAAAATGGGTATATATCAGCTAAATTAGATTATTTATAGAAATCATTATACATAACTTATAGTATATAAATTATATATATGCGGATAAGTTTTATATATATAGAGTATAGAATACATTGGAACTTAATATTCATATACAATATCGTCTTAACAAAATCAAATAACTAATATATATTCTTGAAATTATTAAAGAAATCAAATATAATCAATGGAACTTTTGTTTTGTACATTATGGGAAAATAGAAATTTATAAAATTAAAATAGAAAAGTTGACTCCATGGGGAATTAATTTAAGAAAATAAGTTTAATAAATTTTATTGATGCTTTAAACCAGATCGGACATTTCAAAACCTCAGAAATCAGTCCATTAAAAGCCTAAAAATATAATTTTAAATTAGCTAACCAGTTAACAAAACTAAAAGATTAGTACACCGATAGAAAGGGACTTGAATTGATGAAAAAAAATAACAATAAATAGATTTTTATATTAGGAAAACTTATTTTAAGTATTTATACATCATTTTTATGACTTCCCAATGAATTTTCCTAGATTTTTATTACCTTTTACCTTTTAAATGAATTTGGTATAAAATTTTCATTTATAATTTTTAATTTAGATATTTTATATTTATTCATTTAAAAATTATTACAAACAATTACTTGGAACCAATTCTAAATGCAATTTTGAAACGATTTATTTATTATAAAGTATATATATATACATCGATTGATCACAAGTATAAATAAATAGAAAATCAAAATTGATATTATATATTTATAAACTACATTTTTATTCAATTTAGCCACTTATTATATAAGTTGTTGAAACTGAATTTCCATATATTAAAAACAATTTTATATGTGTATTTATATATATATATATATATATATATATATATTGAAAAGCATTTAACGAATGTTTGTTTATTTATCAATATAGTTTATTACACCATAAATGTTATAAAGGTATATTGATTTTATACTGTTGATATATTTTAAATTTAACAAATATTCAAAATAGAATCGAATAATAGGGGGAGAAACTAGCAAATTGTAAAGACATCATTTTAATAAAATTGTGTTAAAGTTGTTAAAATAGTAATAGGAAAATATCCTGAAAGTTAAACACTAATGATTATTAAGTAGAAACGAACTTTTATTATAAAAAATGAAACAATTACAATAAAATGTATTGGATAAAAGCAATTTCTCTAAGGATTAGGACAATAAAATATCCGTGGTGGTATTTTCATTATTTTTTGTTGATTTTTAAGGACTAATTTATCGGCATTTCTAAATACATATAAATAGTGTTAATAATTCAATTTAACATTTAAAAAAAATGATATAAAAACCCATCTCGTATTAATTTATCGAATATTTTATATCTTTATCTAAATTTTGTTTAAATGGCAGATACACAAATTTGTTTATTCATTCACAGATACACAAATCATATTTATGATCGGCTAATAACAATAATAATAATATAAATTTATTATGAAATATAAAAATAAAAAATATTTGATTTGTAACATGCGGAATGTTAAAAAAAAAAAAAAACAAACAAGCACAAATCAATCGATAAAGTTTATATTTATTAAAAATCTGTCGCGCTTTAACGAAACATTTTTTTAAATAAAAACTATATAAATAAAGTTCAATAAATAAATATACGATCTCTCTGTGTGTGTGTATATCACAATCTAAATTTCCATATAAAATATATTCTGACTGTGTTAAATGTTAAATAAATAAATTTAATGGATCATAAAGGATTTATAATATAAAAAAAAAATAAAATAATTCTAACAAAATGTATATATATATCGGGAGAAAATATATCTATATAGAATAAATTGACATAAACACACACGATATTTATATGAAAAAATATATACATATCATAAAAGATTATAGTCACCATAAATTTCATATATTCCGTTCGTCAAATGTTATACAAATATGTATATATATATAATTTGATTTTATATTTTATAGTTGCTTGCATGGATTCCATATATAGTATATAATACAGAATAAAATTCTATTTGATTGACATCAAATTTTATTGTGGACGCATGTAAATTGATAATTTTTACATTGAATATAATGTTTTTTTTATAATTATATGGTAAAAAATTTTTGATAATTCAAAATTGTATAAATTCTAAATCAATTTCAATTGATAAATATAAATATATATATATAATAATTTTATATATTAAAATATTATAAAGCACCAAATTAAATATAATTGAATCATTAAAATCATTAAAATTCATTTCATTTATATATATTTTTGCACAAAATCCAATTGTTGTAATTTCATTATATTTATAAATATATTCTGTGTTTATCATATACAAGTATATATATATTTGGTAAAATAAATCGCGTATTATATGAATTTAAGCATATATGGTATAAAGCATCCAATTCAAAAACCATGAAAATTGTCAATTGTCCATCATTTTAAACATCCAATTTATATTACTCTAAATATTCATTCATATATATATGACAAGTGTTCGATTTTTGAATTTTAAATTAAAAGTATTATAAAGGGTAATCAATTCAGAACAATGTATATTTTGAAATAGAAAGGATCTGGAAAGGATATTATTTTGAATGTATTTTAAGATAGACCAGAACGATTTCATGTAAGTACACTGCTGATTTTTATATAGAAATGAACAGAAATTAATGTTCCAGAATCGAGTTTTTCTAAACCGAAAAATAACCGCAAAGGATTAAATCAATATTCAATTATAACATTTATTTGTCATCTCATCTATATCTTTATTTGGGTTTTTAAATCTAATTTAAAAATTATTTACAGAGTCCCTATTTGATGATTCTATATATATAAATGTCGAATTCATTAAAATCATTTTATATATAGTATATATATATATAATAATGTATTTTATTTTCAGTATAATTATTGGTTATCAAACATTTTACAATACAACATTATTTTATATATAATATAATATAGTGTTTAGATAATACGTTCGTGTGACTGTTCCTGATGTCTATATACAAATATGATTTAAATTATGAATTAAAACATTTAATTAAAACAAATTTTATAGAAAGATTCATTTGATGAATTATTTCATTAATAAATATATGCACTGCATAAATTTATTTCTGATGAAAATATTGAATATTGAATCATTTTCGAACGTTTTTAAAAATTCGTGTGGTAACAATAAAATGTATTTATGTAATTCAATGAAAGGATGAAAGGATATCAATTTTCTTTTATACATTACGAAGGTATGACTCTGTAATTGAATTTTTATAGCCGTACGAAAAAGATTTTTTGTTTTAAAACAACCTGTAACTCAATGTGTTTCCAAGACAAATCCAATATGTTTTTGATTTAAAAATGTACCAAAATGTATGATCCCTTAAAATGGATTAGCATTCACACCATATAGCCTGCATATACAATATATATATAGTTCAGTTTATATAATTTTATATAAAAAAATAATATGAGTAACTCTGCGGATAATATTATAATATAAGAATAAATTTATATGTATATATAAAACCTATGTGTACATAAGTTATATAAGAAAATTGATAAATTAAACATGAAGGAAACAGCATCAAATATCAAATTATATGTGTTTATACAAGGCGATATTCTAAATGTATATATGCATAGCACATATAATATATAAAATTGTTATTTTATATATATATATATATGCATTGTTGTTAATGGCTATATATATATCTCGTATTTTATGTTTATACATCTGTTATATATATACTCTGATGGTGGTGTAATATAACGACAATGCAAACATTATGTTTTTTTTCTTTTAAATTTTTATTTTGATGAAAAAATATACGTAGGTTTTTGGTATATATAAAGAGATAATATAGACATGTACAAAACAGTGACGATCATAAGCTGTTATTGGGAAATCTTTAAATTTTCCTTATTCATATTTTCTTTATTGATATTTTTCCATTTTAGTGACACAAAAACTTGATGTTTTTTTAAAATTCAATTAAGTTATTGTTATTTAAATAATCATAAATTTTTCTATTTCGAAAAGAATTACAAAAACCGATTGAAATTGATCTATTTCAGGATGAATTCATTCAAAGGGATACGTCACTGTATAGGAAGGCTCAAATATATATTTAAGTATTGGTATATATATATAGACCATGTTTTGTTTACGGAAAAAATGAAATACAAAACATTTTCTGAAATATTTATAAGTACTATACATAAAACGACATTGTTGTTGACTATACAAATATATATATACTATACATATACAATTAGTTATTGTTATTTTGTTTGTTTGTTTGTTGTGAATTTTGCACTTTTGTTTAAAAAAAAAAATAACAAAATATAAACAGTATCTATCAAAATTATTTTATACTCCGCATCCTCAATGACGAAAATTCTTTATATTTACATAAATTTGTGAAATTATTACCTCTATTATATATATATACATTTCACCTGTTCAATTATTAAGCATAAATTGAAATCAAGATTACATCTTACATTTAATTGATTAAAAAGAAATATTTCAATTGTAATAAATATCTATATATATTCAATTGATAGAAACGCTTTATTTTTATTCATTTTCTTTGTACACCTTTATTTTATTCGCAACTAATTAATTGGTAGAGTGACTGTTTTTGACTTTTGGGTGGATTTTTTTATTTTATGCATTGTTCATGAATATTATATAATAAAAAAACGTAAAAGGTAAATTATGTTTACAATATATATGGTAAATTTATATAGAAATGTCAAATATATATATATAGAGGATGTGCAATGTGATAATAATACATTTTGGTTTTATAATAAATATTCATATATATAGGATAGTAGGATTGTAACATTAGAAGAAAAAATAACACCTTTAATGGTTTTAATTTACTTTTTCGTTTAAAAAAAATTATTTATATTTATTTTTATTACAAACAGATTGTGCGAAAAATGTTCTTTTTCTAATATCAACATTTTTCTATAAATTAAATTTTTAAAAATCAATCTCATTTCCTTATTGTCCTAAAAAATAGTCCTTATTTGATGATGATATAAAAATAACATTGTTTATTTATTCATTATGTTATTTATCGTGTAAATTTTTATTTCACACACATATGGAAAGAGGTTTTTAGTTTTTATTATCAAAACCCTAAATATATATACCGATTCATACATGGTATTTTCTTTATTTTACATATCATATATATGATGCACAGATTATATACTATATGTTGAATATTTTAAAAGGATAAAGATCTGTTTTTTTTTTTTGGTTCACTTTAATAATTGATATTAAAAATAAAACCGGTACCGATAGTTTAAGTTTATTTTTCTCAGATACGCACGGCCTAAGACTTAATTATTTAACAAGAAAAAAAAAGGTATATTTTATAATAAAAAACCTTTATGATAAAAAAAAAATATTATATTTCGTTGTGTGAATTTTATAATGAAAATTTTTGTTTTAATAAATTTTGGTGGTGTAATATAATATGTAAATAAAAATGTTTTTTTGTTTTTCTTATGTTCACTTTGTGGCATTTCATAATATAATATTTTTATAAAAAAAATTATTCTCATCTTAAATAACACACATTATTTATCATGACTATATATTTATAAGTGTATATTCGGTACACATTACAATATTTTATTTTATTTCATAATATTTATGGATAAATATTATTATATGATATGCCAAGTATAAGATACAATACAGAGAGAAAACACCACGGTTCTTAAAATTATTCGCTGCAATTCAATAAAATTTAGAATAATATTTACTAAATTGAGGATCCTTAAGTAAATAGTTAAAAATTCACAATTGAAATATCTATATATAAATAGTAAAAAAAAAAAAGTCTACGAAAAATTATTTTGTTTGGAAAAGTCAGTGAAAATAATGACTAATAAATGTAATGTATACAGAATTTTCTTTTGGATTCTGATGTATATACAATACAGTGATGAATCCGATAGGTATAACCAGTATAAATAAGAAAAAAAAAACAGAATATATTTTGTTCATTATGTAATTGGTACATATATATTTCTCTATATCATTATATATATATATCTATAATATAAATTATCCATGTTATTGTTATTATATACATACGCATTGTGCATAAATATATTTTATAAATAAGACAAAGAAAAATACATAAATATATATACCTTATACAGACTCTAGAGTTTTGGTATCATATTCTCTATATATATATATATATATATATATCTATATAAATATAAAATGATATGCTTAACATATAAATAGAGTTATATTTTCTGAAAGAAAATTTTACCTATATATAGTTATATAAATGTATAAAATAATGATATTGCTGTCTTATACCCTATATATATATATTTACGCCTAATACATATATATTGTACAAAGTAAAAGGTATCTTATTCCAAGTATCATAATAATAATAATAATAATAATAATATAATGTTACTAATTAAATTTAAAATGCATTATTTTTCTCAAACAGGGAAAATTCTTTGCAAGTTTTTATATTTTTTTTTTCTCAGTTTATATGTTTTTAGCAACTCAATAATATATAAGGATATAATATTATATATAAAATACATTAATACAATAAACATTAATGTGCGGGATTATATAATGATCATATATAACTATATATATATTTTTTTATATACAGGATGATCTAAAAGATAATGATAATGAAAGATAGATTCTAAATTCCAAAATAAATAACCTGTAGATCAATTGTTGATTTGATTTTGATCATTATATAGAACTTCTTGACAACAACATTCCTTTTATTTTATACTGTTTACAATACTCTCATCACTTAAAAACATTCAATTCATTGATAATTTAAGAATTTTATCTTTGTTAAAACAAGACCATATAGTGTTCTTCCCACAAGACCAGTGGTTATATTTGCATTTCAAAGTTTAAAAAAAAATGTTAAGATAAAACTACGATTATTTCAAGAAATTATAGAAACCTATTTAAAAGACCAAAAGATCTCGACATTCTGAATAAAACATAAAATTCATAAACGGGGTCGGCTTATACTGAATTATTTAGATTATTGTACCTTTTAGTGCACCCCCAAGTCATAACTATACTATATATATAAATATAAATACATTAATGGAAACCAATTCATAAAGGAATTATGTATACAGGGTGAGTTTTTTAACGTGAGACAATGGAATATCTCGGAAACTACGCGTTTTTAAGAAAAATGTTTCAGATAAAAGTTGTTCAGTAGCTAGGGGGACATAAGATGGTTGTGTGTTTTAACCTTGAGTCAAGGTCACATAAGAGATATGACGTAAAACATACTTTTTTTAAATGGAAACCCCTATTTATCGATACGGATTCTTATTCTACATCAAAAAATAAGACCATTTTGTATCTGAACATTTTTTGATTAAACCCCAAATTTGGTCGCAAACTTGATTTGAATTTAGTCAAAACAAAAATTTAATTAATCACTTTAATTAAATATAAATTTATAATATGTACTAATGTGTTAACATTTAAATATTTAACATTTAAAGGAACATGTTATGCATTATTAAATTAACCGTTATTGGGTTAAATGGTCAAAGTTATTATTAACTAACCGAAAGTTATTATTAACAGGCCGAAATTAAAATTATATCATTATTTGAACCTATATGGGAAGAGATCATGTTAGACCCAGCTTTAGATTTTTTTTATGGGGATACCTCAGATTAAAGATTTACCAAGAAAGCTCAGAGAAGAGAAACCAGAAATATGAAGAAGCCCATTAGAAATGCTTGCATTTCAGTAGATCCGGAAACGGTATTACACTCAATCGATGGTTTCATTATAAGAACAATGAAATGTTTGGAAGTTAATGGTCACCACTTTTTAACATTTATTCCAATAATGGTTAATTTAATAATGCATAACATGTTCCTTTAAATATTAACACATCATGACAAATTATAAATTTATATTTAATTAAAATCATTAAATTAATTTTTATTTTTACTAATGTGGTTTTCTATTGGCACAAAATATCAATCTTTTTTTGATCTATTGTAGATCAATTTTCATTTTCGATTAGGTTAAAAAATCTATCTATTTTTTGATCTCGATCAATTTTATGAAACCCTATTTTATGAAAGTTTTACCCCTACACTTTTTATCTATAATGGTTGTCAGTTTAGTGTTTATTTTTGTTTTGATTTCTTTTATTGTTGAAATTTTTTTTGATTTCTCTTTTTCATGTTCGATTGAAAGGCAAAAATCTGAAATGTCAGATCAGATTTAATAAAAGTCAAACGAAAACCACATGATTTCAAATCAAGTTTACGACCAAATTTGGGGTTTAATCAAAAAATGTTCGGATACAAAATGGTCTTATTTTTTGATGTAGAATAAGAATCTGTATCGATAAATAGGGGTTTCCATTTAAAAAAGTATGTTTTACGTCATATCTCTTATGTGACCTTGACTCAAGGTCAAAACACACAACCATCTTATGTCCCCCTAGCTACTGAACAACTTTTATCTGAAACATTTTTCTTAAAAACGCGTAGTTTCCGAGATATTCCATTGTCTCACGTTAAAAAACTCACCCTGTATATATAAATATTTTTCCTACATTCTTTTTATATATATATTTTATTTCAATTACCTAAATTATATACATTTTGATGGTGGTACAATAAATTGCATTAAAACATTCTATATGTTTTTTTTCATTTTTAATGTATTTTTATAGTAAATACATATTTTTTTTAAGTATAAAATTATGTGTAAGTATATATATACAATTATACAATTTTTATTATAATATAATATTGAGAGAGAATTTTGTAAAATACCATTTTACTTTCAATTTTTATTATGTAATTATTTTTGAATTTTTGTACATGTTATTTAATTGGTTTTTTTTATTAAATAATTTAATTATATATATATATATAGAATGGAAATGAATTTCAGAAAAGCACACTTTTATATTATATATAATAAAAAAATTAAAAATTAAAAAGAAAGGTATGTTATTGAATGTGTAAATGTAAAATTATGATTGAAATAAATTTTATACAATTGAAATTCGTATGGTGAAGTTAAACGTGTCAAAATAAAATGGTTAATTAATAATATGGAAAATATTATACCTTTTCGCAATGAATTAAATGCAATCTTCTAGTCTACGTGAAAATCTACGGGAAAATTGTATTCCTTAAAATACAAAAATCTATTTTTGAACAACAACCCACGTTAGATATATTGTTCAGTTGACCCGTGGTATAATATTAAACAAACGAAATAAAAAAAAATTAATAAATAAAGAAAATTTCCAGGTAATATAAATAATTAATGTTTTTTTTTTTTTTTTACATAGCAATTCTTAGTATTTTGAAAAATCAACAATTATTGGTAATATTGTTTGTTATTAATTCCTATTAATATTAAATTATTTCTGCAATATGCAATAATATATATATATATATTTTCATATATCCTTACGTATATCGATAACATAAATTCTATATATTTATATAATGCAAAGTTTATTTATACTCTATATATATATTTATATATGTTATATACTGTACGTAAGCATACATAATTTATATTATTAATTTAAATAATTGCATTGTATTTTTTTTCCTTCCTTTTTTTCAATATTGATATATACATCATACCATTGAGGTTTTTGTATACCAACTGTACATAAAATTTATTATATACATATAGTTAAATTTATCGAACGATACTTAAATAGATAAAAATATAAATATATATATATAACATATATACAATCAATATATTACTAAAGTAAAGTAAAGTAAAGGATATGGATATATAGTAAAAATATGTATATTATTATTATTATTTTACCTAGAATAATATAGTATTAGCATATAATATGATACGAGGTATATATATATATAAAACTGCAATTGATATTATATTCTATATATCTATCGATTACATATACGATTTTCAAATATAACAAATTCAATTTACTTAAAAGTATATATCGATGGTCGCATAGAATACAATTTTGTATATAGAAAATATATACTATATATATAAGGATATAAGGCACCTGATTGTCTGGCGACAATATTTATAAAATATTTAAATATCCATCAATCGCAACAAACAAACATATATATATATATATATAAAACATTCATCGTATATATATTTTGAAATATATTGAATATTTATTAATTTTATAAATAATATATAATTATATATGTATATATGGTATACTATACAGAGTAAATAAATAAAAATTGAAATAGAAACTTACAATTCTTGGAAATTTATCTATATATATATATTGAAATAATATATTCTGATTTGTATTTACTATTACGATTTTATTGGAATTATTAAATATTCATCAATATAATTGATAATTTATATAGTAAAATATTATCTATATATATATATATATATGCATTAATTGTAATAATTTTCCATGCATTTTCCGAGATTTTCTACAATTTTATATATGATTCTATAGACAATTTCTTAGTATCGTAAATTTAAACAGAATTGACACCGTTTTTAGTAATTATATCATTAGAAAACACTATTATTTGTGATTGATTCTTGTGTGAGCAACAAGATTGAATCGTAAAATATATCATAAATTTCAACAAGTTAATTAAAATTAAATTTTGTATAAAAAGTTATGAGAAATAAATAAATAATGTTATTTTGTTAGTAAATTTCTATCTACAATTACTAAATATATATATAAATTAAAACTTATAAAATATAACTTAAATTAACTTATTAATAAAAAATATTGAGAGCGCACCTTATAAATATAACTTAACTAATGTTAGATTAATTAAAACTACCCTAACAAGCCCAATAAAAATAAAAAAAACGATGATTTTGTTAAGTGGGAAATATGGGGGTCCTCAAACAGACCAGAGCTATTGGATGGGAAAGAGTACTTGGCGCGTAGTCGGTCCGCTGTAGGACTAGAGGGCTGGACCCAAGTACCCCCCGGTTTAGGATTTAGGTGAATAAATGATAATTGGTGCCTTTCTCAGACATAGTATGCTGAGTGGCGAGACCCAATTTTTGTTCATTTTTAACATATATAGGATAAAGTATTGTCAAGTAATCAGTTCATTAAAGAGAACAGACCACTTGCAATTACTTTTTTTAGGTAATGGGGAAAATAGGACAAATTATATTTATTCAAAATTTATATTTTCATATAATAAAAAAGGGGTTAGTAATATATAATATTAGTTTGAGTTCATGATATATATTTATGCAAAAACAAAAGGAATAAATTAGTTATTAGTTAATGTGTATAATATCCATTCACCAGTGTATATTTATGTTTTATATTAGTTGGGAATAAGTTAATTACAAAAAGCAATTAATATTTATTGTTATCTATCATGAACTCTAAAATAATTATATTTCCACAAAAAAAAAGAAATTTAAAAATCAAAATAAATTCATTTTTTTAATTAATATTTAATGCGAAAAATAATCCAATGGGATTTTTTTTTTATGAAAGTGATGAACTGAATTAGGCAATTTGAACAATGAATAAGTAAACTATAATAAAATACAATTAAATTAAAATTAATCAATGTTGTACAATAGCGATTTCGATTGGGAAAGCTAAACTTATAAAATTATATTATACACTTTAATATTAATAAAAATTAAAATTCAGTTCATCACATTCAATCATAAAACGATTTAACCCGTCTTACATTTCTATTTTCCTTTTAAGCATATAATCCTTTATTTAATATGAATTATTTATTTTTTCTTTTATAATTTCTTTTAATACAGAAATATAATGCAAAAAAAAAATTCCAACTCACCAATTGTTGGCATTTATATTAAATGAACAATTCGTAAAGTTGGCAGAAAAAAATCACACTAACCTGAAAGAAAAATAAAGGAGAAAAATTTTTATCAATTAGTATAATTGAAATAAAAATTATTATTACTATATTTATTCCGTAACAATTTTAAAATAAAATTTTATTTACCTGTTTGAATTTTTGTAGAAGGTGCGACTGATTGACAGCAAATATATTGAAAATAAAATACCCGATGATCATAATAAATATTCGGAAATTTTCCGATTTTCCGCTTTATGAAAACTTAAAGCTGAACAGTGTTATACTGGAAAAAATAAAATAGAAAAACAAATTTGAAAATTACTTTGAATAAAAAAAAGACAAATTTAACTATAAATATATATATATATGAAAAGAAAAATTGAAAATCTCTTATTTCATATATTCAACAAATCTTACAATTATGAAAATTGTGTTACAATTAATTATTATTTATAAATAATTTGTCAATTGTATCTTATAAATATTATATCAATTAATTATGTTTATGTTTTATTTAATTAAATAAATAATAAATAAATTTTTAAATAAGAAAAACTATTTAAAACCACGCACTTTATCAAACAACAAAATAAATATAATATAATAATGGAATAAATGACCATGAAATGCACATACCAGGTATAAAAATTTATAAAAGACAATGACCCGATTTGAATCGGTGTATTGAAAAATATTTTTATTTGTATACCATCCAAATAAAACAATATATGATATGATCCCGTTGCAATATATATAATAATAAAAATTATTATAGTGTAATATATGTATATATAGATATAAAGAGAAGATTATATGGATGTGTTATAATATATGGTTCGATATCATCATCATTATCGTTATCATAATATATAATGTGTAAATAAAATAAAATTATAATATATTATTGGTGTTTGATGATGATGATGCTGATAATATACGAATATAAAAAACAAGTTACATATCCGCACAAATATATTTAGTAACAAATCCACAAACAATTCATCAAATATTAATAATAAATACAACAATATGTAATAAATAACCAGATTTGTTTTTTTTTTTTTTTATTGAATAAATGCAATGTGAGTGTTGATCTAAAAGTAATTACTATTCGGTCTATTAAATTTTCACTTTCAATCAAACATCACATTTTTCAATATAAATTGTTGGTATTTTCTTAATCACAAAACATTTTTATCCATTTTTATTTATGGAACTATGGGATATATATGTACGTACTAGGTTTGGTGGAATATAGAAATTGTTTAGGTATATTAGAAAAATGTTATTCAATCTGGACTGGACTATATATACAATAATTATTAAAAATAGAAATTGGTGGAAATTTTTTGCCCGTACTTTGAATATTTTTTATAATAAATTTTACAAGTTTTTTTTTTTTATTCAACTTACAAAACTGAAACTATATTATATTAATAATTGATCAATTGTTTCCAAATTATTACCCCAATAATGTATCAATTATATATTAGTACAAATGCTCAAAAGAAAAGATGATTCCAATAATTTTTTCTGTATTTAAAAAAATTATTATATTAAAATATATAAATAATATAAAGATTCTGTAAACTGATTATATAATATCGTTTGATCCTCATCATCATCATCATCATAATCACCGTATGCAATATAATAAAATTCAATAAAATAATATTGTGTTTGGCGATAGTGTAAAGATGTTTAGAATACAATATAAAATACAAGTTAATTATATATGCAAATACAAAATAATTTATACTAACCAGTAATGTTTTATCCTTTTGTAAATATGTAAGAAAATTAATTGGTTGTGTTGATACATTTATAACTATAATGAATGAAAATATTTCTTACAATTTCTTTTAAACTAATATCCGCGCAATAAGAAAACACAAATTTAATACACAAATTTAGTACACGTTTAAAAAAAAAAAGGCAAACAACTAAAAAAAAAAAATAATAAAGACGATAAAAAAATATAACAAACAAATTCGTGTTCATGATCAAATATAAAATGCGTTTTTTATTATAATAAAATCGTATAATAAAATGAGAAAAAATGTATGAGAAAAAAACATTACGGTTAATTGATCGGATGTTTATTGCCTATCACAATTTAAAATAGCATAATCATACAACATACGTCGTATTCATGTGTTTGAATTATATAATAATTGTTATAGTATTTGTTCGATTTGGTATATGATTGATATATTATACAGATCTGAATGCGTGCGATGATGATAATTGAAAAAGAATAAAATTTATATCAATTGAAATTGCAATTTAACACAATTTATACGCATTAATTATATTTTTGGTTGGAATTATTATTGATAAATAAATAAATAAATGATTAGAAAAAAAAAAAAAAAGTTGACTTGTTGTTGGATAATTACTTTTTTCCATTAGAACTATTTTGTTAAGGAAAATTCTCGGGAAAATTCATATAGGAAAATCAGTAAAATAATGTAAGAAAATGTGTGTAGTACCTAAAAATTGTTGTTAATTATATAATAAAATAAAATCACATGAAAATATAATAACCAAAAAAAAATACAGTACTGGTGCTATTTCAATTTATTTTTATATAGAAAATAAAAAAAATAAAGTACCGCTTGGATGTCTGGAAAATTATTATATATGCTATATAACATATATGTAATATAAATTATAATAAAAAAAAATTATATGATTGTGTGCTTTTATGTGATCGATATCATTATCATCATGATGAAATGTAATAAAATTATGATCTGCGCTTGTCTTATGATAACATGTGTTAAGGAAAATTATATGTTGAATGCGTTGATACAAAAGTAATTACCAATCGGTCTATTCATTGATAAAATGGAAAATTTCCATACAACTTTAAATAACTTTGATATATGGAAAATATAAAATTAACTTTCATTCAACCATCGCAAATTTTCATTATATTATACATATGATATATCTGGAATATTTTGGTTCATATCCCGAAGTATTCACACACATTATATTTATTACGATTTTTTTTTTATTTATTATAATTATTTATAATTTTAAATAACTGTAGTATATATAATAAAAAATATTTAATTAATTTTCATTCAATCCATCACATTTTTTTGCATTCAAATTATATTTACATATTAAATTGTATGTGAACAAAACTTTAGCATATATTTCTTAAGATAGAAGTATGGTCGAGTTGGTAGCGAAGCCGCCGATTTTCAAACAACAAAAATCTCACATGTAACAAAATTTACATGTGAGATTTGCTTTTAATTAGGGAGGGTCATGGTAGTTTGATTTCCATCTCTGCGTGCGCACTGGTGCCACGAAGATCTCCTATGCTGGTCACAGGATGCCTATCATTCGACGATGAACCCTCCCCAAAGTTTATATATACATTGACGGTGCGGGCGTTTTGGCCCGTATCGTTGGTGTATATATATTCTCGGGTATCCAAGGGGGGGGATACCCGCTCTACACCCAATTATAACTGTAAATTTCTATCGTTGAAACTTACATAAGGAAAAAATGAAAAAATATATCAAGAAAAAAACACACAACACATTGGTTTTCCTAATATATTTTTTCGTTTTTACCTTATGTAAGTTTCAACGATAGACTGAATTCTCTCTATGTGGAATTTGATTCAAAAATTCAGATGATTTCTTTCATATGAATTTTCCTAATTTTCCAACATTTTTTTTTTTAAAACGAAGACAAACTATTATTTTTTTTAGCCAAATAATACAGATTATGAGATTGGATATATAGAAATAAAAAATAAAACAACATCAATTTTATTAACAAACAATTAAATTATATATAAATATATATGATATAGTGTCATCATCATCATCATTATCATCCAGGAAGAGTACTGCATACACACTACTTGTTATTTATATAAACATTTAATTAAAATAATTATCTTCTTAAAGTAAAATTAAAATATTTTGGTTATTTTTATAATATTTTATGCAAATATATAAAAGGCAAAATAAGCAACTTATTTTTCCATTTTCCTATATATATAATATATATATATATATGTATAAATAGGAAATAGTCGACAAACTAAAAAAAGAAGGTTTCTTTATTCATTTCATATTTACAAATTCATTTACAAGTATATATATACAGATATTCATATAATAAATCACTTTGGAAAATGCAATTTTCCTGTGATTATATACAATATACATATATATGTATACCTGCACATAGAGCACAATATAAAGGAATAATTTTCTAAAAATTAATATATATATATAATGTAATTTATATAAATTAATACGTATATTACTTTTTCTTGAATTTATACAAACTTTATTATAGTATATAGTATAGAGATATATACTATTTGCATATAAATCACATTGTTTATAATATACCTCTTTTTAATATCTTCCAGAATTTTTGTGTTTTTATTTTATTTTTATTTTTGCCATTAAAAATAGTCAGAAAATCATATAATATATATATTTTCCAGGATATAATAATATAATAAGAAAGCGGATGATATAATACATAAGGACAATATGTCATATATATGCGATATAATGGCCTATATTATATAAATTGCAGAATATTATACAAATTAAAATTATAAACATATATTTTTATATAAATTCAAATATTTTATAGCTTCATATATATGGCGAAGAGGATTTAATATTTTTTGTAATTTAAACAAAAAAAAAACGCATATTAAATTGCATTTCTTTACAATGTCTCTTCTTTTTTATTACAAAAAAAGATTTTTTTTGAAATAAATTTAAGTAAATTAAATAATATATGTACAGAAAAGATATAATTTTAATAATGAATATATAGGAATAAATTATAGGTAAAGGTAAAATAAAATTAAAACTAATAAATTTATAAAATAATACATATAGTTATACAAATTATCTAATCTAATCAGTATTCAAAAAAAATTCTATTGGATTACAAAGAAAAAAAACGATAGACCTTAAAGAAATATAATCAAATAAAATTTCTTCCAAACGCCTTAAAGGAATAGAATAAAAAAAGATTTTGTGCTTTTTGTAAATTCCATTCGAATACTGTTTTAGTAAGCACATAAACTTACAACTTATTTATTTTATTTTACTTAGAATTTATATTTTGTAAATTTGTACAAACAATTCTATTTGTATAATAACTATAATATAATATGCAATTGCAAAAGAAAATAGAAAACAAAAAAAAAAAAAACTATATATACAAGAAAATTTATATATGTATATATAAATATAATTTTCAATTATTTCCAAAACATCAATTACACATTAAGACTTTAAAATTAAGGTTGTTTAAAATTAAATTTAATGGTAAATGTACTATACGTATATATGTATATAGTATATATGTATATGGTAGAAAAAGGCGCATTGACTCAACCGATAAATGTATATGCATATGCGGTACAATTTTATATATATATCCTTATACATTTTCTATTCAGAATTCAGGATATGTATGTATATAGTAATTCTGTTTTTTTTTCTATAGTTATAGTTACATTAATATCTATATAGCAAACGCAGTAATGCAATTGAATATATTTATAGATAACGTCTATATAAGCGACAGAGACCAGAGACGCCTCAAAAAAAAAAAACATTGGAATTTACCAATCTAATCAAAAGGATAAACATTCTGTTCTGTTAGATAAATGACTTGTTGTTTATGAAACATTTTCTTAGTAGGATTTCCGGGAATTTTGAATTTTTTAAGTTAAGTTTTATAGATTTCCTATTTTCCGATATGTATGTGAAAACTGAATCAAATTCTAATATTGAATTCGATTTTACTGGTTTCGAAAAATCGCATTTACATAGATAAAGAAAAAAAATTCCTCTAGGATAATGTTAAATAATGAAATTATAGAACACGGTTTGGAAAATGTGAGCCGTCACAGGGTAATTTTTATATAGCAACAATATACATTATTTAATATACCATATATTTTAAATAAAGGCAAATACCATATAACGATTGTTGTAAAATTTATATATAGAGAAAATATAAATAGAAAATAAAAAAAATAGAAAATTTGTATTTCTCGCCGATGAGTAAAATATAAAATGAAACAATTAAATTAATTATTATATAGAGATTATATATGATTTTTATAATATTATATAGAATTTTTTATTGTTTTTTTTTTGTTTTGCTGAAAAGAAACCACCATAAACAGTGGGAAAGAAATTTGTCTAAATATATATATATATATATATATATATAATTGAAATCAATTATCAAAACCGATTCATTCGGAATTTATATATACATTATTATATATATAGAATAATAATATTCAATTGTATATATAATAAATAGTGCGAGGAAAGAAATATATAAAGTATTATTGGAGGGGGGGTTCTTTTAATAGAATTTTCTTGGTTTTTAGACAAATTGATTCAGGAACGAGAATTTTAAAAGTAATTCACGATTTTTAATGTATTTTATGTATGAAAAATTTTATCAAATCAATCAATAAATGAGATTTATTCGTTGGCAAATCGTTATGAAACGTGTACACCGTATTTATTATGGATTATATTAAATGATCTCTGTGTAGAGTATTGGATATGTATTCTTATAATGGACTCGATCAAGATTGAGAATTTTTCAAGATATTTGTGATCTTTAATGTAATTTAAATGGAAAACTCAACCAAATCAATTTCTGGGAGTACAAAATCTTGAAAATTTGTTTATCAATCATTTTGAAAATTTATAAAACTGTAATATTAAAATGTATAAATAAATATATATTTTATTCACATCAGGCATCTTTAGCACATTAGGCATCATTCGCTTATAATATAAAAACTATATATAATATTTATTTTATGATGGTATATGTATATGCCATATAAAAGATAAATCTAATTTTATCAAAAATTTCTACATACATAAATAAATTCTGTTGCGGGGATATTTATATTTATATAAAGAACAACCGACGATCGTGTGTATTTTGGAGTATATATCTCGTTGGTATTATTTTGTATATGTAAAATATTACATTATTTATTTAATTTTTTTTTTTTTCTGGTTATATTTAATAACATCATCGCAATTTTACAATAATAATTTTCAAGTATATACAGTGTCGCTCAAAATAAAAACTGGTTCAATTATTGGAATTCTATATATCTTTTGTGATCAATTTAAATTAATTATTTTGCAAAAATGTTACATTGGCCAATTGACTTTTGCGACAGGCAAGGTTTTTAAATTTTAGATAGATTCGCAGCATATCCCAATTATCATCTATACAAGGAACAAACGTTAAACAAGAAGACCTATATATTTAGAAATTCAATTGTCTGAATGATATTTAAATTTTTGTTTTTATTTTCGAACCCCAAACCGTAAAAGAATAAAATTATGTGTGAAAATACAAAGGTATGATCAAAGTATTCGAGGGATGATTTAATGAATTTTCACGTATATAGAATTCCACTTTAGAATTGAACAAGTACTTTAAGACACTACTGTCTGTATAGAGATAACTCGTAAATTCATAGTGTAATCTTATTAAATATAATACGCGAGAAGGAAAATGGAAAAACAAGTAAACGGCATATATATTTAGAATATTATATGTATATAGTATATTTCGAATAGACTTAAATTTGTGGTTTTATTTCGTCGTATCGTTTCTCATTTTCCATTTATAATATTTTAAATACATTTGAAATATATATAGAAAAAATTTATAAAACAGTAATGAACATAAAATTATAAAATAATAATATAACCTAATCAAGCATTTTTATATGTGGTATATTATAGAAATGCTGATCATCATTCAAAAGTTAAATACAAAGTAAAATAATAATAGGAAAATCCTCCTTGATTCAAATTAATTATATGCAGATTACACGCAGTTAAAGGATTTTTTCATCAAAAATATTATTGTTTATAGAAAATTAACCAGGGAAATTTTACGAACAAACCCAAAGTAAACTATTTTAAGGATCTTGACATTTTTCATGTGGTGTAATTATCTATAAATATAAGGAATTATTCTAAGAAAATGGTTTTGAATGGCCAAAACTGTATATATATAGGTATTAAATATAATAGATATTGTATAAATTGTGTATGAATATATATATATAAAAAAAAAAATAAAATGTGATATAAGGATATTTTATTTTGTATATATATAAGACCACATCGTCGTAACCGCCACCATATATTTATAAAAATCTGTATCAACGATATACATGGAAAAACTAATTTAAAATTCTAGCTCATAGAATATATTTTATATATAATATACATTTTTTTATCTATTTATTTATATAATAATTGCACTATTCGCATTTTTATATATCTATATATATATATTGAGAAAATAAAAACCATTTATAGTTAGTGTAAAATCTATTTGAAGTGCACCTCTATACAACAATTTTATTTTATTTTATTTAATTTTATTTCATTTTTTTTTTATTATTATTATTATTCTTCTTTTACCATATATATATATATATATACAATACAAATTTTAAATAAAGTAAGGAAAAATGTTAAAAAAAAAAAAAAAGAGACATTAAAAAATTGTGCAGTGGCACGGGTGGTAATTTTCTTAAATTGAATTTTTTTTTCTCATCATCGCATTTTCAATTCATTCTATATATACTATATATTTATGTATTATATATAGCTTTAGACATTTGTATATAGATATTATTATATAGTATATAATATTTGTAATAATTTTTAAAATTATACCCCTTTATTTTTTACATCATAAAATTTCTGTTGTACATCTATTTTTTATTATTTTTCTGTTTTTATATAGAATATAAAATACATAGAATATATATAGATATATTGAATATATATAACGTACGCGCTTTGGTAGTTTTGTTAGTTTTTCATTAATCATAAGGTTTTGTGATAGTGATAATATATTGAAATGTAAATTTACAGGTAATGTTTATAGATGAATAGTTTCAGATGTAAACAAAATACAAAATACAATATAATAGGTTTCCAGTTCGGGTTAAATACAAATAAAAATAAGGATATACAGGATATTACAGGATATACAGGATATTAATAAATAAAAGGGTATTTTCTATATTTTAATTTCTACTTTGTATTTTGTATTAAAAAACAAGCAAACATTTTGTATTTTAACGGAATTGCCATCATCCTATATCGGTAATCGTGGACATTAAATGATAAAAACATGAGGTTTTACCTAAAAAGTACAGATTCAATTGATGAATTTCAATCACAATCATTTTAAATGATATTTTAACTCTAACGTAATCGGCGAGAATCGAGTTTTATTGAAATGTATTCAAGTATTTTTTTTAGTTTATAATTTGATTTCGTTGAGTTTTATACAATATTATTATTAATGATTTCATATATAAAAAACTAAATCGTCTTAAGTTCAAATGCAATTTTAAAAAGATACCTATCGTAATTAATGCTTTAGTTTTAAACAAAGTTCAATACCTAACAATAATTGTTAATCCTTCGGGCAAATCGATGATTTTGAACATGAATTATCTACTTTCAGTTTTAGAAAGTTTATCACCAATTGGTTAAGATTTTAATAATATATTTCATTTTAGAAATGCATATATTTTAATAATATCAAATGATTTCCTTCGATTTTGGTCATGGAAAATCTTTATTAAAACATCCATTTTCTTAAAAATCCTTTTTCCATTAATCCTTTAACTTGAATTTTCCTCAAAAACCATAAAAGTTATTTCATAAAATTCGTTAATTATAGTTAGATATTCAAACTGTTAACTATAGGGGATTTTTTTATTGAACTCTTTATAATTAGGTAAAATGGGAACAAGTAAAATGAATTGGATGTCCATCATATAGGATATGCTTGGTAATTATTAATTATTATTTCAATCTAGCGAATTGAAACTTTAAACTATCTGACGCAGAACTGCACAAATCAAATCACAAATACAATCCTTCTATTTATAAATAATATCTATATATGGATGTTATACATATTTTTATATCTCTAAACAAATTTTCATCGATATTATACCGTAAAACAAACTTCTACATTTTTTTAATTTGATAATCCTCAAAACTCAAAAACTATATATATATTGATATTTAATCAAATCAAAACATAAACTCATTATTTATATGCATAAAAAAATAGAAAAATGTATTACACAAAAACGATTCAGTACATTTATCTATATAGTACACAGATTATATAGAAATTTGTTCAATGTATCGCAAATCTATTATAAAATCATATTGTATTTTATAAAACAAATATATATATATAGAATATTGTATATGATGTTGTTATGTAATGTTTTTTTATAAACAAGAATTTTTCTATATTTATTAAATGTTATACATACGATATGCATATGTATAATATAAAATATATGTTCACCACTTGTAGGAATTTAAGAAACAAAGAAATATTCTATATTTATATATTTAGAATATTGAAACCACTCTTAATTGTAATTAAAAAAAAAAAAAATTCTAAATGAAAAAAGTGTGTTGTTCAGAACATACTATATATATATTGTTCAATATTTTAATAAATCTGCATGGTATATATAAAACAGCTTTTGCTGCGCGATATATATGAGGAAGGAGAGATGATGATGAAGAGCCAAAGTATTGTTATATGCACTTATGTATGATATTATTTATATATATATTTAGTACATGTTTGCAACAGACATTTGTGAAATGGATGAAAGTGTATATATATATATATATATATATATATATAGAGATCCTTTTTGTATTGTTTTATAATATACAAATATATAGAGTTATATAATATTAATAATTTTACTTTATATTAATATATATTATATGTACACAGTGCGACAATTAATATTCCGGACAGGTCCTAGGAAATACATTAAAAACACGATTTTTAAAATGTATTCAAAATATTCTCCTCCTGATTCAATACAACTGTTACATCGATTTAATAATGATTCAAATGCGTGTTCTAGCTGTTTGAATGGTTTCAATATCCTAAAAAAAAAAAACATCCTTTCAATTTCATTTTAAGTTTTGGGAACAAGGAGAAGTTGTGTGGTGCTAAATCAGGTGAGCTGATTTCGAGCCAAAAACTGACGAACAATAAGTGAAGTGCGACTTGGTGTGCATTATCGTGTAACAAACACCAACTATCTGATTCACCATATATTCAGGTCGAATACGACGAATCCTGCCAATCAAACGCTTCAAAACTTCGATATAATATGAGCCACTGACTGTTTGACTAATTAGAACGAATTCTTTATGGATAATTCCCTTGCTATATCGAATAATGTTACGAGCATTGTCTTGATTTTCGATTTCGAACTTTTCTTGTTTTTTTTTAGCCTGCGTTTTAGCCATCCACGAATTAACGTTTATACCGCTCAAAAACTTGTGTTCTACCCATACAATTATCGCCATTAACTTATTGTTGCATCGATTTGAACGTTTCTGTTGCATAAATTTACCAAGCTTATTTGCGTTGAATTTAATGACTGCTCTTTATTCCATGTTAAAACTTCTACTTTAACTATAAAATATTGGTTCACAAGAAACTGATCATAACTTTTTTATTTTTCAACCAAATACAATGAAATTTTTACAGACGATAGAGAAAACATCAAGCTTCAAAACGCTTGTTCCCATATATCACATATATCGTCCCATTGGTTATTGAGATATGATTTGAGTCCGGAATATTAATTGTCGCACTGTGTATATACTATATGTATATATTTACATACAGGATATATATTTGTATACAATAAATATAATATGCTAGATGCTATTATTATTATTAAAAAAAATAAAAATACGTATAAATGTATTGTTTAAAATACAATGGCAGCAATCCATCAAGATGACAAATAATGTTGCATTATATTTGTTTATGTAGGTACATAGAAATATTTAATATATATATATATACAAAAAATGTTTATATAAAATATCAAAATCGTATATATAACCAACCATGCAATGATGATGATATATACAAATTCATTTTATAATACATATAATGGGTTTATATATTCACAAAACTTTATTTCTTTTCAGCTTTATTTTATAATACATATATTTATGTATATATAGCAGCAAAGTCGTTTTGAAACAAAATGGGTTAATGGCCATATATAAATGTATATATATACCGGATACAATTAAAGTGTAACTTCTATATGTACTATTATATATGGATACTTATAGATAGATTCATATATAAAAAAAAAAAATAAAAATAAAATTATACATTGTTTTGTATAAAAAGTATCATGAAAATATGTTTATGTTTAACAAAAAAATACAAAAACTTTTTCAATTTTGAACATTTTATATATACATATATAGAGTTATATAAGAATTCATTTTGTTTTATATATATACATATTTATATTTATTAAGAAGAATGTATAAAATACGAAAAAAATTAATAGTATATATACAACATTAAATCTATATATCTATAAATAGAGCAATCTTATTTATATCGCATAGATTATATAATGTTAAACTATATATACATATATTAATAAATCTATATTATATATATATATAGCATAAATAAATATCCATATATATATAAAATACCTCTGTATACTATTATATATTATTATATATTTATATATGGTTTTACGTTTTTGTTTCCTTTTATTTTAAAAAAATATTTAGTATAATAAAAAAATAATGAGCAACGTTTAAATTTTAAGATAAATATATAAATACGCGATTTAATTAAAAACAAGCTATGCCAAAAATATTGGATATGTTGCGGATATTATACAAAGTCATATACATAAAGTCATATTGATCATTTTTTAATGTAATTCGCATTTTATAATCATATATTATCATATAATATAAGCAATGGAAATCGCACCCAAATATTTTAATTCCTTATTTCTAAGTGTATTTTCAATGTGTTTTTATGTGTATTTATATTTATAATGTTTTTACTTATGTGTATATAGTTTTCGTTTTTAATAAAATATAATCAAAATAAATGTCTACTCACTCAATTATTAAAATTTATCAAAAAAGAAAAACACACGTAAAGCTGGCTGGTATATAAACATCACACTATATAACCTAAGAAAGAAACAATGAGGCAAATATTCATTATTGAATAATTGAATATGATTATTGTATTTAAATGATTTACAATAAAATTCAATTTACCTGTTTGTAATTTTGAAGAAGGCCCAACTGATCAGCAGTAAATTTTCACAAAAAACACACATCGCAAATATTCTGCAATTTTTGATTTTTCCGATTATAATGTTCGAAAAGCAAAATTTATTCTGAACGTTCTATTCTGAAAACAAACAATAGAAAACCCCTACATTAATATATAACTTTTAATTTACAATAAATTAAATGAAAAAAGAATCACATTTTTAGATAATTCAATTAAATAATTCACTTAAAATTAAAATTTTCTTATTATATTCTTTTTACATAAACTAATTTTCTTCAACATCATAATAATAATAATATACAAATGCAAATTATTAACAAATACAACAATTTAATAATCAAATATCTTTATAATATAACAAATTTATATTGATACGAAGAGGCATGTGATAAAATATTATAAATTAATTTAATCTCCGGCATTAATTTTTTGGTACTTTTGGTTGCGGATTCACATTCACACGGATAGGATGACGATTATCTTATAAACTAAAGAACATTGTCATCAATAAGGATTTTGATTTGATTAACAAGAATTGGAAAATCCAAAGAAAATTCGAAGGAAAACTGTTAGGTTTTGCTTTAAACTTATTCAATGTGAACGAAAATTTTAAATTGTAAATGTATATAGAAATTTATATTGAATATACCACGGAATATTTTGTTTGATGAGACTTTGTTAAGAATCCTGAACAAAAGCTCATATGCTAAAATGTGTATTTATGTTATTGAATATTATAATATAAATGCAATTGAACTCTATAATGCAAATGAATTGCAAAGAAATGCTATTGAATTTTATTCAATGCAATTTAATTTATTACAGGAAATAATCTTTTTTTAATGTTATAAAGATTAACATTTGGTATATGGATAATAATGTAACACATTGATCATATCAAAATAGTTGAACAACGTTTCAACTTCTAGAACCCTTCACGATAATCTGTACCATCAACTTGGTACATAGAAGTATTTTTAGAATATTGAAGGTAGGTGTGAAAATTATGAAACTATTTGGAAAAATTAATTTTAAAATCAAAAGAAAATGCCAAGGAAAAACAACAGTTTAGAAGGATATTTGAATGAATATTTTGTAATATAAATGATTTTAGTGTAGAGTCTCTGAGTTATAGTATACATCCTTTGAATCTTAATAAATTAATTCTTATAATCTATATTCAGTATTTTTATGAAAATATATTATTAAATGATCATTAGTTAAAAATCTTTTCATATTTGATTATCTAATTTGATTGTATTATTTAGATTCAATTATACGTCAATTAATATGATTTCATTTCATTCCACAATTTATCTTTATGCATTCCGACAAAATTCAATTTATAAATCATTGAGGAACTCTAATCAAATTCTATAATAATTTCTATATATTCTATATACTTATATAATAATGATTATTCTATATAATAATGAAATTAATATATATTTATTATAATATCAATAAATACAAACTGAAATCCATGAATTGATCATCACAATGAGATATGAAACAATAATAACTGTACTATTGAAAAATATCAAACTAAGAAAGAGGAAACTTATACAATAACTATAGGGATATATTGTCCTATTATAGTTATTGCTGAAGATACAAATTTATTTCATTTTTTATCTTTAATTATACAATAATTAAATAGTTAAGGGAAACTTAAGCCATTCATTAAATATACTTTATAATCATCAGGAAAAATGTAACGAATGGTTCAATAAATTACCATTGAATGTTACAATTTTTATAATATTAAATATAGTCTATAATACGAAGACGAAGCCGCAATAATAATGGATTTTACTTATATTTACAGTATTGGTATTTAAACTATTATTAAATATTAAATAAAGTATTAAATATTTAAACATCTATTTGCAAATTCAATTGTTATATGATTCAATTATAAGTCATATGTAAATTTAAATTATTGTTTTTAAAAACAGCATGTAATTTTGAATTCTATGGAAATCCAACCTTGTATAATAACACTTAATTAACATGTGGAATGATATATAATTAATCGGTTAGAGAAATATTTATAAATTTAGTTCCAACTATATGGTGGTACATATAATTTGATTCAATCTGAATCAAAGATTATAAGCGATTATCAACATTCATTCATATTTCTTTCCATTCAATTTATAGCTATTATCTAATGAATAATGTAATTAGAATAGTGAATGTGTATTCTAATTACGATTGTAAATATTACATCAATTATATAAAAATAATCAATACGATGTCATAAATGAGACAAATTATTCAACTTAAATTATTCAACTTAAATAAATATAATCTAACTTATAATCTAAATATGATTTATAACTACTTATTTGCTAATTTAATTTTTAAATCTATATATATATGTATATAACGTTGATAAACATAATTATCGTGCTGAATATCATTTCTTTTATATTTTGCTTAGCTTCTTTGTGAGCAATTTTTATTGACATCAAATTTTATTCAATTCTTATTGGCAGTCACGCACTTGTTAATGCCAAATCATTAAAATTGTTCGAATTATATTTCGAAAGTATTTTCCAATTTATTTTGTACGTGCGTTTATAGTCTTAAATTTATATTTTCTTTTTTTTTTTTTAAATAATAAAACATAGATATACTAACCTAAAACAAGAAGAAAAAAAATACAAAAAAGCATTAGAATTTAATAAAATAAAAATTATTTAATAATAAAAACAACATATAAGATTGAAAAAGTATTTATGTGAAATATTTTTCAACAACCTCTTCTTAAAAAAAAAACAACAACCAAATAAACGTAATATGGTTTTATATTTAAAAGAACAATAAAAACATTTTTTTTTACCTGTGAGAAGTTCAATAAGAATAAAATTTAATGAACGGAATAAAACAAACAAAACGTTGATGGATGGCCTTATACACACATAATTAAATCATCACCTTTTTCTTGTTTGAATAAACCCATAGGGATACATTTCATATATATACATCTAGTCAATAATAATTGTATTGTTTTAGGAAAATTCTTGAATTATTAATGCACGGTTTTCCATTTCACCAAAAGAAAAAAAAAACACTTTAACAAATTTATATAACAAAAAAAATTTTTTATAACAAATAAAAACGCGTAAATGTTGAAAAATTTAATAAAATGATGATAATGTATGAGAAAAAAAAATGCAGTTAATTTATCGTATGATTCTCTATAAATTTTTTTTTATTATAAAATCATCATCATCATGCATCTATATTGAAAATGTGTATAGATTATATTATAATAATTGTTATGGTGTGTTTGATATATGTTCGATTTGATATATACCAATTTACATTTACATTTACATTGTCGGATAATTACAAACCTCTTTTTTTTTTCTATTTGAACATATATGATGCGATTGAAATAAAAAAAAAAATTAAATAATCAAAAATGACACACAAAAAAAAAAAAAAACTACACAAATTTTTACCCATATAAACTATAGAATATAATAATTGGATTTTATACCTTGTGATTGTGATGAAGTTCGATGAAGAAAGGTGATCAAGAAAAAATACCATCATCATCAACAGCAGAAAAATGGCAGAAGTTTTGTTGAGACATGAAATCTTCTTCATCGTTTTTTTTTTTGGAAATGTTCGGTTTTTTTTTTGCTTTAAATAAAACCTCTTCCAACAACTTCCTCGATATAATGAATCAATATTTTTTTTTTTAGATAATTCTTGAATTGATATTCTTTATTTTACGAAAGCACAATTTATATAGACAAACAAACAACATTTATAGAATAAAAAAAATTAAACACAAAATTAATACTAAAAAAAAAAAAAAAAAAAATAAATACTAAAAATGAAATGAATTTTGTTCGCTTGATTTTGTACAAAAAATAAAATGAACAGTAAAATTTACCGTTTGGTTTATCGATAAATTTTTATTATATCCAGTAATGTATTTTAATATAATATATAATATAATTATAGTAATTGTGTGTATATGGGAATATTTAAAAAAATTTTCTGAACGCATGTATGCTTTTTGAATGATTTATGAATATGGTATTCAGTTGTTTAGGTAATCCCAATATAACATCTCACTGAATATGTCCCTGCATTCAATATACATTTTCAATACATTGATATGCGATATGCGATTGATAAAAATTCATAATCATCATCATCATCACAATTGGAACATTTTTTTTTTTATACATGAATAAATTAAATTTTCAAACTGAAAAATATCTCGAAATATTCATATGAAAGGCATTTCACTAATGCCGCAGGAGACTTTCATTTATTTTTCGGGATCGTTTTAAATATGTATAAAAAAAAACATTGATTGGTTGTCTTGGAAAAAATCTATGAGTAAATTGTGACAATTTTTTGCAAATGATATAGAACTTTTCATTATGACTTATGACATTAGAAAAATCCTATCCATATAATATTACTTTATTTTTATATAATATATAAAAATGGCTTTCTAAAGGTAGACTATCAGATCAGATTCATTATCCGATCAGAAAATTACAATGATTTTAATCCATTGTATATTTCTCATTAATATATTTCTTCATAATAAATAGGTTTCCTAATGCAAGTTAACATGGAAACTCTCGGAAAATTCATATGGTAAACTTTGGAAAGTGTATGAGTATTGACAATTTCTATATCAAATGATATAGAACCTTTCATTATGACTTTCTTTAAAACCCCCAATGCAATATTATTTGCATCCTTGTAGAGTATAAGAATACCTATATCCATTAGGGGTATAATCGTTCAGTTTTATTAATTGGATTAGGAACAAAATCATTGTAAAATCATTGTATTTTAATATTTTGTACATTTTTTATTAATTAATTTGTTAATTTAAATGGGAAAAATCTCGGAAAATCTATATGAAAGGCACATAGGAGAATTTTAATCATTCTTTATTTATGATCTTGAAATATGAAATATAAATATGAAATATGCGTATAATAAAATTAATTGGTTGCATTGAAAAATCTTTGATTATTGAGACATTTTATCGAAAAAAATGATATTTTCATTGCATCATGGCACATTTTTTTTTATCAG
The DNA here is from genome assembly GCA_958336335.1 of Dilophus febrilis. Lineage (NCBI taxonomy): Eukaryota > Metazoa > Arthropoda > Insecta > Diptera > Bibionidae > Dilophus > Dilophus febrilis. Next base: position 2,937,101 of record OY284471.1, on the reverse strand, counting down.
ATTCGTTATCGGATAAATAAATTACAATTTCTTTAAGTATAATTAGGTTTAAGTCAATTTTTTCAAGTCAATTCAAAAGGGAAAATCTCGGAAAATTCATGGGAAAACCTTGGAAAATGCATGAGTATTGAAAATTTTTATCAAATGACAGAATTTTTCATTATGACTTTGTTTAGAAATCCTATGCAAATGCAAACTATGCAGAGTTCTATACGTTAAGATACCTAACCATCGGTTGAGTATTTTCGTTCCGTATTGTTAATTGGTATATGAAAAATTATAATGATTTTTAATAACATTTTTCATCAATTTTCCTTCAAAATTTTCCTATTTTATATTATTGAACAAAATTCGAATTATAATAAATATTATTAAAAATACATATCCATAATGAAAGTAATAAAATAAAATATCCTGAGTATTTTTTTGATATCATTATAATATATAAAGCTATATATTATAATATATGCGGCTTATTTATTTATATAATGGGATACATAAAAAATATTGACAACTCTTGATTGATTATTCTCGCCATATATAAATATATTCTTAATGGGATGTCAATCAAAATGTGCAACAAACACATGTGTTTTATCGTTTTACAAATTGTGTTTATTACAAATATTGCGGTATGGTTTTATTTAAATATAATATATATTTTGCATATAACATATTTAAATATATAAATGTATGTTTTTATTTTAGTGATAAAAAAAAAATCAGTAAATCAATCAGTTGAACAAATAGAGAGTCCTACGATAGAAAGCAGATGTATTCCCGCTCTATAAGAATAAAATAACATTTCATATAAGGTTTCTAAAGAAGTTCATAATGAAGTTTGTACATTTTCAAAGGTTGTCACATGAATTTTCCGAGATTTTCCCCTTTAAATTGCACAGAGAGCTAGCGATAGCTACAAAAGTGTTGGTCACTTTTATCTATGACATTCTTTTCAATTATATTCCCAAATGAATAACATATTTATGTGTATACTTATAAAGCATTCAATAAAGATATCATGGGGGGTATTTTGAATAATTTATGAGGAGTTTTATTTGACAAAAAAACTGAATAATAATCCAAAAATTTGAACAACAAGAGTTTATAAATTTTCCAATATGAAGAACATTTACGTTCTTCGATATGTTTGAACCTAAACATATTGAAATATCCTTAAAATTACTATAAATTGACAAACATATATATAGTTTATAATTATATTATACTTTTAAGTTAAACTTTTTTAGTTATAAAATTAATTTTCCACATTTTCCCCATTGCAATGGTAAATGATTATAATATAAATAAATATATATATATTTAATGGTGATATTTTCTTTTATTATTTTAATTTTTTTTTTAATATATATATATATATATATAAGAAATACAAAAGGCAACAGTATCGCATAGTAGTATATATAATTAACAATTATATACATAATAATAATATATAGATATATATATATATATAGAACTGAAAAAATCCTCTTATATATACATGAAATATAGTCAACCATTCGTGGCTAAATAAATATATATATTTACGTTTATATATCGCCTTAATACTATTATATATCCTATACGTACGGCTATATCCTTAAAATGTATATGAGTCGGTGAATATGTGTGTGTATATAATAAGGATATTTTTCACATTCATATATCCTTTCATCCATATCCATATATATATGTATATATATAGAGATGTATATATTTCTGTTAAAAACAAATAAAGTTTTAATGGCATCACTATATATATGTATACTGTTTTCATTATATAAATATATACGTAATATTAACTTAATTTTGTCTTTTGCTTTCTATCCGTCCTTATATACATATATTTATATTTATTTATTTATTTATATATATATATATGAAATATATTTTGCGAATATACTGAACATGATACCGAATGAATGTTCTTCTCAATATATCTAATTGGAATAAATTTTATTCCGAGTTGAAACAGAAGAAGTTTTTCTTTCTGTTTTTTTTTTTTTTTGTAGATGTGTGTCTTCTTAACATCATCATAATACAAAATAGATATATATCCATACGGATAAAACACAATATTGTATGTAGATGAACAAATAAATATCCATATGAATATATAGAAATTTTAAAAGAAAAGATTATATACACGCACATCTAACTTTTATTTATTTTGTTTGTTGGCAAATAAAACGCACTTTTTATATTATATAGAGCTCACTTAAAACAAAAGTATAGCACATCAAAAATTTGAAATACTTTTAAAATATATCTTATCTTGCCAGATTCATTATTAAATATATTAGTTTTGTGGTGCGGATCCTCCAAATACGCATCCGCATTTTTCATACATTTTCCGCTCCTCAAAGGGAGACTTCGCAAAAATAAAGCGGATTCGTGTATATAAGCTTAGGACATCTCGCATATAATCTCACAAGATCCATCCACAAATTATTCCTATCATATTTAACCACAATAAACCAAAAAAAAAAGAAAAAAAAACTAACAATTTCTCTATATTCAAACATTTAAAAGCTAATTTCTAAAAGCATATATATATATACCATATAGAATTTGCATGAATACTTCTGTTTGAAGTTAGATATACATATCGCAGCGATATACATATATATATATATATATATATATATATATATATATAGAGATATATAATTGTGATAGAAATGTGAAAAGTATAAAACTTTCTATTACATATATGCGTATATTAGATATATATATCGCTAAATATATCCTTAAATAATAAACAGAATATTTCTTTTATTATATATAATATAACAAATATATAAAATAAATTTATATCTATATAAATAAATTTCTATATATATGATTTTGCGTTGTAACAGAGTGTTTCATATTATAATTTAGCTATATATATAGATAATTTCTATGATATATTCAAAAATGTGTCCTTATGATCCAAACAATATAAGCAACAGATTTGGAAATCAAATTCATTCTAAAGAACAATTCAATATTTTATATATATATATATGATGGAACCGTCTCGCAAGATAAGTATTTACCACTGCAATTATGAATTCCCTTCAAAATGTTCATATAATGGTCGATTTTTGGAAAATGATTGCCAACGTATAATAGCATATTATATTTAAACATCTGGTACTTATTTCTATATATCAAATAATCAATACTATCAAAATTCAAAGTTTTTCAAAATCAATTTGGTTATACGGGGGAAAATTTTGTTAAACACTTTTGGGGGTGATATTTCCAAAAAAACAACTTCATATACTGAAACTTATACAATAATTTTTATACGGATAATTGTTATAAGATTCTATATCCGTCAAATCGCAGAAAATATTATAACAATTGTAATAATAATTAAATTTGATTTTCTTGTCAATTTTACTCCATTTTTTGTATATCATACCATCTTTAGACTATTTTTACGGTCAATCCTTATTATATTTTTCCGGAAATAGGATTCAAATTTTCCAGAAAATTAACATTAATTAATATCAAACACTCTGTGTGTATAAATACTTTTGGATTATGTATAGAAGAATTCAACATTTGACTAACAGTTGAATATATATATCCATATCAGATCTGTATATATTCTTTAAGCATATGAATGAATGTATTTATTTTATGTATGTTATTATATGCATATATATATTATTAATATATATGTAAATGTTTGAATAGTCATGAATTTTATTAGTATATATATAAAACTCTTTTAACCATATATTGTATATATAAAATTATACTGACAAAGTCTCTATAACAATAATTAAACAATTAATTCTAGAAAATTGTATACAAGATCTCATATATATATATTATTGCTTTGCTAGACATATAAGAAAATAAGAAATGACATGCAAAATATATATATATATATATATTTATGTAGAAAAAAAAAAGGAATCTAATGTAATTAAGTCAATAAACATACATTTTTGGATATGAATACGTAATTATATAATAAAAAATTTATTTTATTTTATATATACATATGTATATGAGAATGTATAAATTTTCTTATATATATATATATATTTTAATTATTTATAAAACAATTTTATTTTATTAAAGTTTTACAATTTTGAATATATCATATATATATCGAGATAACTCGAGACTCATATATATCTGTATAAACTCACAAAATGACTTTAAAAAGCCTTTAAGTTATATATAATCATATATACACATCGTACAATGATGATGATGATGATGATGATAATGGTGATATATAAAAGAACTAATTTTTATTTATTTAAAAACTGTTTTTTTATATATACATTTATATATTATAATAATATTTACATTTTCATTTATGGTATATAAAGAAGTCTTCAAATATATTTATGTATATTTAGGTCTTAAACTGAAGGAATATGAAGACTTTTCTATATAAATGAAGGAGTTTTACTTAAATTAAGATGTTTAAAAGGAAAAAACTTCTTAAACTTCTGAAGTTCTTAAATTCTGAAGTTGTTAAATTCTTAAACTTCTAAAAAAGATGGTCAAAATTTGAAAATAACATGGATTTCAAGTGATAGCGGTCCTTAGAGAAATATTAAAATGTTTCTTCAAAACAAAAAACGAAATATAGAGATACGAGAGATCAATTTTCATGGATCATTTATAAAAGTCATCAGACAATCAAGATATATTGGACGATGGATGGATTGATGGATTGATGGATTAATGGATTGATGGATTGATGGATTGATGGATTGATGGATAGATGGATAGATGGATAGATGAATAGATGGATAGATGAATAGATGGATATATGGATAGATGGATAGATGAATAGATGGATAGATGGATAGATGGATAGATGGATAGATGGATAGATGGATTAATGGATTAATGGATTGATGGATTGATGGATTGATGGATTGATGGATTGATGGATTGATGGATTGATGGATTGATGGATTGATGGATTGATGGATTGATGGATTGATGGATTGATGGATTGATGGATTAATGGATTGATGGATTGATGGATTGATGGATTGATGGATTGATGGATTGATGGATTGATGGATTGATGGATGGATGGATGGCGAATCTATCTTGTAAGTTGTAAGTTAATTATGAATATGTTCAAAAATATTTACAACAAAAATTGCATTACAAAGTGATTTTCATATTTTATGATAATATAAAATTTCAAATCTATAGAATATGTTAATATAATAATGAAGATAAACTCACATGTACACGTTATAAATTCATAAAAATTCTTCTTCGCAGAGTGTAGTTCCCGAAGTTTTGAAGTTTTTCACAGAATTGTATTACATTTTTGATAATTTTCCTGTTGAATAAAAAGGAATTTATCAATAAAATTAGTTAAATTATAAAATATAAGGATTAAAAAATATATAAGACTATATATATATAAAATAAATTAAGAACATTTTGAGAATATATATAACAAAAAGCATATGTTCATTTTTTTCTGTGTGTCGTTTTCCATTGTAAAGAAAACTCAAGAATTATAAAATATTTTCTCTATATATAAATATATATATATAAAATATTCACAATATAATTGAAACTATAAATGTGTATAGAAAAAAAAAAAGTAAAGACTATATCCATATTACAACCTATATATTATATATAATGGGGTGCGGGAGAGGTTATATTATTTTAGTTTGGGCTGACTATAGGGTATATATGCATATATTGTGGCCTGGCCTGTTGGATATATATATTCATATAAATAAAAATACTGAATATATTATAGTTCAAATCATATTTATAACTCCACATCACAAATAAAAATTTGTCGACTTAAATATATTAGATGAAAATTGAGATTGAAACGTTATAAGACCAATTTTGAATGGAGGAATACTAAAAAGAATACTGAAAAGGATGTTGAAAGGAATACTCAAAGGACTATATTCAAAGGAATATATTCAATAGGAATCTTCATCTTGAAATACTTGAAAATTATATTGAAAAACTGAAATAAATATATCGAAAGTATAATATTGTAAGAATTACAGAAGAGAAATACAGCGTAAGGATAACTGAAAGTAAGGTATACAAAAACGAATATACAGCTGCGAAAATAGGTCCTTGAAAGACATATTAAATATTGAAAAGACATGAATGACATGAATATTAAATGAAAAACTAAGAAATACTGAAAGGAATACTTAAAAGAAAATGGAAAATAACATTTCAATTCTATATATTTAAAGAATAATAACCCCCACAAAAAATTATCAATTTCTTGATGTAGTTATAAATATGAATTGTACCTTTTTGTTTTTTGTTTCTTTTTTTTTTTTGTTCAACTTATAACTATATAAATATGTTTTAAAAGAGTACGTATATCCTCCAAACCGAATAGTCCACAATTAACTATATATATATAAAGAATACATAAGAAGGATATACATTCATTCATTCATTTCATATATACATATAAATTTAATGTAATGTGTATGGTCAAATGTGGTAGGAATGGTTTTGTATATTATATATTATATGCTCCCTTATATAATATTATATATGCATCTATGTTTGGCTATACTTAGAATAATATACCATATATACTTGTGAAATAAAATTAAAGTTGAAATGGATATAGTTTGTGACATTTTGGCTATAAGCATTATATTTTTATTTTTTTTTTTTTGTTCTTATATACCCAACATTGTCGTATTTTTGTTTAATTATATTTTCTATATTTAGGATTTTACATTGAAAATAAAAAAAAAAAAACATTTATATAGCTGTTTTGAAACCATATAGAAAAATGTTGTTCTCGATGGGTGCAAGATGATAATTCAAAAGGGTGATTTTATATAGTATAATAAGTATGATCTAACTAAATCATAAGATACACGACAATTAATAATATTTAAAAGAGTTGAGAATTTCACACAGAGCATTGCAAATTGATTTATTTGAAATCATTATGTGGAAAAAATTCTATATTTACATTCATCCATTCCATTCATCCATTTATATTATAAAATCCATAACGCGCATAAACGCGTAAAATATACAAAATCGTTTTTAATTCATTATAAAAATATTGTTTTTCTTTCAATAAGTCAAATAAAAATAAATTTATTTATCGTTTTATATATACACAAACAAACAATATACATATATACTTTTATATATACCCAAAAAACAATTTGTTTTTGATAAAGAATATTGCTTTTTATTGTATTTTGTCGAAATGCCAATGAAATTACGCGACAAAATATACTTTACAGATTTTTCCAATCGTTTTGGTTTTGAATTTTTGTATATACATATGTAAATATATCAACCATATTCAATATATTTCCATTATATATATATATATATATATATATATATATATGATGATCTATGATAAAAAAAACAATGCAATAACAAAACAAAAATAATGTTTTGTGTATGTTTCAAAATAATAAATAAAAAAATTGTTATCACACAGAGGAAAAATCTATATATTTGCGAATGGAAAATCATATTTTTAATATTAAATTTTGTATATATATATACCTCTATCTATCTATCTATCTATATACTAACTATTTGTAATTTAATATATTTTATGAATGCATTCGCGGTGATTACTTTTTTTTTTGTAACAATAATAATGTGAAAATTTTTCCAATCTTTTAAAAAAGCTTCTCGCTTTTCTATCCATCTATATCTATATATATATCATCCATTTATTATTATATCCTCTCTATATATGATGCATATATATATATCTATAATTTTTATGGACTGATGTTTGTTTGCAGTATCAAATGTACGTATATAATAAATGTTAAAAAAAAAGTTGTTAAAGGTATATATGCTGTAAATAAAAATAGACTTTACAGTATATATTCCATATATATATTTATAAAATAAAAGGATATATATATACCATATAGAATAGTGTGTGTGTTGCAATCATTAATTTTTATTATGTTGTAATACTTTTATATGGATACATTTTTTATGTTTTATCTCTATATCTATATGGTACTTTAGTTCGGGATATTTTTTTTTATCTATGGTTTATTTTTATTTTTTATTTAAATATTGAAATGGAAAAATCATTTCAAAATGTATATAGATATGATTTTTTTACTCCTTTTTTTTATTTAAATATTTATTTACATATACCATATATATATAGAGCTATAGAGAAGAGATAGTTGAAAAATAATAAAATAAATATAAAATATATTGCGATGGAATGATTCATAAATTTTTATAACATATATATATTTTCAATATAATTTACTAGCAGATAGAGGAATTCATTTTTTATTAATTATTAAAAATACAAATTGGTTAAAAATTCTACTTACTGCGATAGAAATTACTATTCAGAAATGGATTTGATATATAGAAAACCTGGGAAATTCTTGGAAAAAATGTTTGAAAAATAAAGAGATTCTGTTTAATTCTATGTATTGGGATGATTTTTGTTTAAAAGTCTAGATTTTAATGGATTCAGCTGAAAATTATATGCGTTTATCTACCGCTTATTTATCTTATGATAATGGTATCTTATGATAATGGTAAAAGAAAAAAATGAATAAGGTTTTTAAAAAAAGAAAATCTGTTAACTGGATTCCAAATAATGTCCGTCCAAAATTAAGAAGAAACATTTTCGCATACAAACTTGATTGAAAAACTATAGAGATTTTTAATAAAAATTCCATTGTTTATTCAAGATTGTAACGGATTGAGGTGAAATTTGTTGAATGAACTTTTAGTAAACATAAGAAAAGACGATCAACGTTTGGAAACAATCCATCCCCTGGATTTCAAGTGATGGATGTCCAAAAAAAGATGAAAATTTTCCCAATACATCAAAAATTTAAAAAATTATATACATTTTTGAACAATATCCGTGTGAATGATTTTTTAAATACTTTAGATATTAACAGATTGGGATGTAATCTGGTAGATAAGCTTACAATGGAGATAAGAAATACCAGTCAAAGTTTGAAAACAATCCATCCATAACTGGATCTCAAGGGATGATCTTTCAAAGTAAAACGAACATTTTCCCATATAAATTTTAACTATTTTTTTTTAACAATTTATTGATTGTTTAAAAATTCCAGATTTTAACTGATTAAGCTTAAAGTTTTTGAAAATTGGTAGGTATTTTTGCTCTAAACAGGGAAAAAAGAACACAATAAAGGTTTGAAATCGATTCTTTAACGGAATTTCAAGTGATTGAACTTTAAATAAAACGATGAAAATTTTCCCGTTCATACAAAAAAATCTAAAGAAAAAGATATAGAGATATTTGAATAATCCTCATAAAAGGATTTTTATCAAATTGAAGTGAAAATTTATAGATCATCTCTTAATAATCCGTATATAGTAAATGATTGTTTAAAAACAATCCATTCACTGAATTTCAACTGATACTGCCCAAAAAACATAGATAGACATTTTCCAATATAAAAAACCATAGAAGAATGTAAGATTTTTCTCAATTCTGAAGTAATTCATTCAAGGAAACGTAATCTAATATAGTATAAAAGTCAATCTTCAATGAATTATAAATATAATAACACTTATTTATTACAAGAATTCTTATCTATCTATCTGTCTTTATGCTCGATTCAAATGTACATACATTTATGTATTTGAATTTTATTCATTTAGACAATTTATTTCACAACAAATTCCTACCCTTAAAATATACTTTAATCCTTATAGAATTGTTATGTGTATTTATAATAAACCATCGCAACTATTCAAATATATTATATCCATATATATATATTATTCACCTTTTTGAATAGCATTTCATACTCATTTATATAAATATAATTGAATAATGAATGTGTTTTTAAATACATATATATGATATAATAATTTTATTTAGTTTTATAATAAAAAACAAACCAACCACGACGTCCACCACCACCGCTACCATTCCCCCAAAGTAAAATCTATACTTAACACAAATAAAAAAAAAATTATATCTCTGCGTTTTGTGTTGTATGTTTATTTATATAAAGAGAAATATTTTCTAAATATAATTTTCATAAGTGAAAAGATATGTTTTATTAATCTAATTAATTAGATATTCTTTTTGTTTTACAGGGAATTCTTTTATATATATATATATATATATATATATGCATTTATACAAAAAACCACAAAACGAACACAATTCCACCACATCACATCGCACACCACCTCACAATCAATTTTGATTGCGTGGAAAAATTCATTTAACAACGTCGACTGATAACAACAAAAATAATATAAGCAACAAAATATATAAATAAATATACTTCTATTTCCTGAAAACAGTTCACCGCACCACCATAGAAAGGAAAAAAAAAATAAAATAATGTTGATAAAATTAATATAAATTAGGTGTTGTTTGTAAACCTTCTTTCTATTTATATATTTATAATACATAAAACTATATATATAATAATTATAATTTATTAATTTCTTTTCTAACCTATCTGTTAACTATATGCAAAAATTTGTATGTATAAATATATAATATATAACGATGAGCTAATCAAATGTTAATAATATATTCATAGAATTATTTAAAGTTTGGTTTGGTTGTTTTTCTGGGTTTGGTTTTTCATACATATTTGCTACTATACCATAAATGGGGGGCAAAAGAACAAGGATAGATTACCTCAAATTAAATATTAACAAAATATATATATTATATAAAAAAATATTGTAGTTTTATTTGTCATCATTATTATCATTAAATATACAGAAATTCTTTTTAAAATATATATAAACAATTCACAATTCAAATTATAACAATTTTGGTTGTTGTTTTAATGCATGAATATCAAGTATATTATCATCGTATTCCAATGGATTACGACCAGAATTTACATGTTGTCTTGCTGATTCTTCAAACATCATCATTATCTGCTGTTGTTGTTGTTCTCGCTGTTGTTGCTCCCGTTGTTTTTGTTCACGTTGTTCATTTTGTAATGCAAAGGGTTGAAATTGTTGCTGCTGCTGCGGCTGTTGTGGTTTTTGTATTAAACCATATTTTGCTAAATATTGATACATTGATAGATCATCAGCCTTTACTATTGGTAATCCATTCTCTGTTTGTTCCGTCGTTCTCATTGTATTGTATCCATTTGAATTTGAATTCATTATATTATTTAGCATATCCTTTGGTAGATATTCTAATGCAAGGGCATTTATTGCTAAACTACGTTCTGTTTCCGTTCCAATATCAATGGTCATCGGTATTTTTGTTGATGTTTCACTTTCAAATGTAACACTGTAACAAAATAAATTATGAATGTTAAGTAAAGAGTACGGAGTTGTTGAACTAAATCTAATTACAATAAGGATTTACTTATCAATAAAAACTATTGATTTGCATACCGTTTAGTTAATGAGCAAGATGATGATGAAGATGTTTGTTGTGTATTCAAATCATTTATTGGATTAAATTTTGTATTCTTATCAATAGTATCACCACCACCA